>CANUEZ040000019.1:19197000-20433000 GCA_948099385.1 Fasciola hepatica
TGTCAATACCATTTTGATTTTATTCCTTTTTTGATAAATAAAATGATACATTGTGAAATTTGGATGCATTCAAATTCAGAGAACGCGCGACGGCCCAATTCACAGTATCATCTAGTCTGACTTGGATTATGGGAGCGTCTTCAGGTCTAGAATATTCACATCCAAAAACGACGTCATCTACATATTTACGTGAAATAAATGAAGATGGAATAGGCACTTGTTTTGTATACAATGAAAAGAAGCAGGGTGAAAAGATAGCACCCGGTAAGGCTCCATCAGGGACTTGGATTGGAGAGGACGTCATCCGATTAGAGAACATAAACTGGCTCCGGTCAGTGAACCAACCTGCATAATCTCTGGTCGACTCCTGATTCGGATAGTAGACTGAGCAACACTGACCTATCCAGATTACCGAAGTCATTTTTCCAGTCCAAGAATAGCCTCCTAACCGTTTTACATTTTCTGTCTAAAGCGGCCGCAATGGAGTTTACTAAGTAAGGTCTGACATCAAAGATGGATCGGGACGATCTCTATGCAAACTGGTAGATATTGTCTTTAGCACCCTCAGTGACAATGCGTTAGTAAAATTTTCTCCAATGTCTTGAACATCACAGATGTACATGTAATGAGGTTCTTTTTTAAGACAGGAGTTATCTTTGCAGTTCTCCATACGTTGGGAACCCTGCCGCTTTTCAGACAACAGTTGAAAATATCCGCCAAGGAACCAGACAGGAAATCGGCGCACACTTTCAGGACAATATAGGATAGGTTATCGGAGCCCGAGGGTTCACTGGTCTCCAGTGTACTCAGCTGCTTCTTGACAGCCGTGAACTGGAACTGAGGAGACTCATCGATGCAGCTTTGGCAGGCAAACAGATATTCTGAGGTAACCAATCAAAACTCTTGTTGGGTTTTTCGACTTCAAAGAACTGGTTCCCGATCCTCGATTTATTGCCACGAGGCGTTTTCATAGCAGGTTACTTGTCTCGACCACTGGAGTTTCCCCGGATGGATTCTACATAAAGCCTATTCCGATTTTCAGTTTTATCAACTTAGTAGTTCGTTTTACTTCAGACTTTCGCCAGCCTTTGTGGGCCTATTATTTCCTATTACACGGTTGTTTATTCGGAGGAGAGGAAAATCGATCGGTTTGCACGTAGGTGGGATCAAACCAATAGTAATTCTGAGAACACAAACTAAGATATTCAGTAAGATTCTCACAAATTATTGAGGGATTTTCACTGTAAAACACGATAATATTGGTGGAATTCACAACAGTTGGTGAACGTGTAAGATTTTCTTAATAGCAGTTTGTTTGGCAGTTCTGCTTGATCGTCTCATTATTGATTATCGACTTTTCTTGCCGTCGGTAGTAGAATGCAATGATCAGAACTGCTCAGTGGCGCACGTTTTTAATCCTAAATAACCATACTTTGTCAGTATTTTGAAAATTGGTGTTGACTGAAGCTCTGGTGGGCGCTGTTTGACAACTTCTGATGGTTGAGCTTGGCTTTTAGGCCTTCAGCTTTTCATGACCAGTAATGATGACATCATCAGTGTGCAGTGATGATGTCACCTCTACTGGTGATGGAACGTTTGCGACATAAGCGCCAAGTTCAGCGATCAGAAGTTGTTGGATTACCCTACTTCGTTTATGTAAACAAAATCTAGGGAATCCTCAATCCTGGTGGGGAAAAGTGCCAAACTTGTCATACCGAGGGTCATGAGAAAGGCTGTGTTAAATATTTTAAAATCGCCGCCAAATATACACAGTTTTCTAAATCTGAGATAACTGAAGTCGGTAGGAGGTCAGAAAATGTTCTGAGCTCATTTGCCGTTTACCTGGGCTTAGGTAAACTTTACCAATAGGCACGGATCGAAACCCACTCAGAAAATGTGGCTTGCTTTTGATGATTTGACAACTTGTCCTTTCGGTCAAGAATCCGTAAACCAATTTGATTACCTTGCCCCATCCTGTTTCCATATAAGTGATAACTCCACCACCGCAATTCTGAAACCTCATCGGACGACCGGTTCGTACCGAGTGGAAGCCAACTATGTGTGCGGTTTCATCCGCTACATCAATATGCACCCAAGGCCTCTGCAGCATGGTAATTTATACGTTTTTGTACTCTTTGTTGTAATTTCTGCAAGATCATCTATTTTCCCCGGAAATAAACTTGCACTGATTGATAATAACACAGGAATCTGAGGTTTCCCAGCGGAATATCTTCTCAGATCCAATTGCCATCTCGTATGGTGCTTCTTCATTGTCAGGTTCTGCTTTCTTATGATTCCATTAAACCCAGTTCGTTCTTCAACTCTGAATTCTTTGGTAAAAGCGTTTTGCTCGAAAACACAAATATTTTAAAAAGTAGCCGTGGTAAGACAGCACTTGGAGTTATTTTGATGAGTTCCAACAAAAAATATGGCGATAAAATCCATATAAAAAGCCACAAAACGATATTCTAGTGAACAGCACGACCAATTTGAGGGTGCCGTACGCCACCACCACCATCACTTGCGACTGGATATTCTGGCAGACACTTTCGACACCCCGTCAGGGTTCCATACTTTGTTATTCAGTTTTTTCTTCTGTAGACGTGTTTTCTCTATCTATTTTACTATAGAGCTTTTAGTTTGTTCAGCAAACGCTCTGACAGGGGGAGTTTTGTACTTTCCTGTACACTTCCGAATTTCCCCGTGCTTTACAGCGTCCCTTAGAACAGCACGTTTTTGTTATCCTGACCGTTGAATATATACAATCAGCACTTTCTCGAACACACCGCCGCCCAATAGAAAAAGACTGCCAATAAATCTCTCGTTCTGGCACAGTCTAGCTTTCTGATTTGGAGTGTCTTGAACTTACTTCATCCAGATATAACTACAAACAACAAACCTTTTAGAAGTTCTCACGGAGTCGTCTGGCACTCCTCAACACCATCTGGATCTATCCGATAAACCGTCGTCAAGCTGAACTGAGCTGAATATTTTGGCCGATATTGGACTTCTGGCATCCACCCCTCCAACAGCCAGAACTGTGGACAGTTGTGAGTTTGTTTCATACCACTTCATCTATTTTTACTGCTGTTGTGCAAATTTTTCCGTCTTTCCATCTGACCACACTGCTCCGCACATTTTGCTTGCTAAGGAATCATAGATTATGTTAACGTTGACTTAGAGCAAGCTACAGACTGGCTAGTATGCAATAAGCAGAATAACTGACTGCTCAGAAAAGTTTTGGATGTGTGCTATACTTATATGAAACCCCTCTCAATCAAACTGCTGGGAGACAGCCCAGGCCAAAACATCATCGGCACTCTTGAATAGACTCGTTAAATGGCTTACAGTTAAGTTGCTAATGTAATTAGTGAGTAAGTATGGAGGAAGAACAGATCCTTGGAGAACACTGGCACTGTTTAATAAATGACTGGACACTTTTCTTCTAAATCTGGAACCTTGTATGCTACCCGAAAAGTAGTCTTTCAGCCAGGTAAGTAAATAAATGGGTCAGCTAAAAGATTCCAACTTCTTAAGAAGCAAGGATAGCTGCACACTATTAAATGCCGCTGCGTAATCGAGAAAAGCACGCTAACTGATTCACATGAATCGTTGAGAGATTTTGCAGTGAACTGTACTATGCATGCTACTGCATCAGTCGAGGAACGCTGAGGTTTATGCGCAAACTGGTAGTCGTCAGAGAGGGTCTGTGCTTTGAAAGCTCTGAATTACGGCACCTTCAATCAGGTTGAACACAGATTAGGAAGGTGCAGTTGGACAGAATTTCGTAGTTCCTGTTTGGTTACTCGACTATTTAGGTGTGTGAATGATTGTGATGGGGCTCGAACAGTCAGCTTTGGAGAAGGATTCAAGTGAGAGGTTGATATAAGAAATCCAATTCACATATAGGTCCAGTTCCACTTTTGAGTACTTCCGAAGGTAAGCCTTCTGGTTCAGAAGATTTAGTTAATTTGATAGCCTAGAGGAGCTCGAGGACTTTCCCGCTAGGGGAAATTTTCAATTTCTGACCAGAGTAAACGAAATGCTTGCATCTCGCGACTTATGTCTTCTCTCTGTTCTCATGAATTGGATAAAGGGGACCCAATGTTTCAAATTTCTCAAGCGAAGACTCCCCTCTGGTGTCACGCGATCTCTCGATCTCCTAATAACATTACGCTGCAAGACGGCAGTAGAAAAGGCGCGTGTCGAATTCCTTACTGAATGCGTACTATCTTGTCGTTTTCTAAATCGATTTGTGAAACCTTTGTCGAAAGAGAATCTGCTAAGGAACAACATCAATCTCGTAAGAATCGCAAATGCCCACATTGAAGTCACGCGTGAAGAGATGTTCAATCTCATTGAAACACAAAAGCGCTTCGTGACTGTTCTCGGCACGTTATCTTTATTCTGTCGAATCAAATTTGAGAACTTTTCAAGAGAAATGGTACGAAGAACCAGGGTGAAAACAATCAAAAGCCTTGAAGGCAGCATGTGCAAAACGCAACAGTGGTCATTATTCTCGACAGACACAAGCGCATTCATTCACAATCTTTCCGGTTGTCAGTTGACTACAGCGCAACGTGAGGTCTTGTCGTTAAGGTTAAATTTCAAAGTGCCGCCCAAGCAAGTAAGCCAGCTACAAACACGCGTTCAGTTCGAGAACCTTTATGATCAAGTCAAAGATCTAGTGCCCACGTCATCCGACAAAGCCGGCTGGTTCAAGGCCAAGTTGGTTGATATTTCTGAACAATACTTCTCTGCTCCCATACGTCAGTGGTGCTGTTTATCACAAGAACACCGGGTGGCGGTTAAACAACTAAAACAAATGAATGATTTGTTGTTTCTACGACCGGACAAAGGATCAGGAGTCGTAATTATGGAAAGGAAAGAATACATGGAAAAGATGGAACAGATACTTTCCGATGCGCAGCGCTTCAAACTGGACACTACTCCAGAGAACAATATGCTGATAGAGAAACAAATATCAAGACAACTTCAAATTTTACTCCTACATGGTTTCATTTCTGAAACTACATACAAGAAGCTGAAACCACTTGGAACACAGACGCCCTACTTGAGAGGATCACCCAAAGTACACAAGCCTGGAGTCCCTTTGAGGCCGATATTATGAGCGCAAAACTCGGCTTATCACAAACTTGCCCGGTGGCTCGTCGAGATTCTTGCCTCCGTTCGGAAACACATAACTCCATTTTGTCTACAAGACTCATTTGAACTCGCGAATTTGCTAAACAGTATTGCCGTGAGTTCGGATAAAATGTATTCCGTCGATGTTGAGTCACTTTTTACAAAGGTTCCTCTTCGTGAAACAGTAGATTATCTATGTGATTTTATTTCTTCGCACCACTTTCACTTGCCTATTCCTGTTGAATACCTTAAAGAACTCATTCTTTTATGCACAGAAATCATTCGATTCAATTTTGAAGGTAAAGCTTACAAACAAACGGATGGTGTGGCCATGGGAAGCCCTCTGGGCCCAACCTTGGCAGATATATTTTTGGGTATGATTGAAAAACAGCTCTGTGATAATATTTCCCAATTTTTATTTTACAGACGATAAGTGGATGATATTTTAATTTTTACGACTGAAGAACGGTTTATCCCTTTTGTTAACGTTCTTAACTCTATTCACCCCAACCTCAGTGTATCTCACGAAGAAGAACGTGATAACAGTTTGTCCTTTCTAGATATTCTATTAACTAGGCTTCAAGATGGGACTCTACAGCGCAGAATCCACCGAAAAGCAACGTGGGGTGGACGTTATTTACAATTCTCCAGCTTCGCCCCAGTGGCTTACAAACGTGGGTTGGTCAGAACTCTCTTCAACAGAGCCCAGAAAATATGTACAGAAGATCAAATACAAAACGAAGAGTTCGTAAAAAGAACGCTGCTGGCTAACGGTTATCCGGAGAACTTTATCAGACTACATCAGAGGCCGAGACTTGTGCACGCGAAAACAATGAACGTGGAAAAGAAGCAAGTTTTTATCACTTTGCCTTTTAAAGAAGATCACTTATTCAATCAAATAAATTGTAATCTCAAGTCAGCTCGAAGGCACACATACACAGCGGCGCAGTTGCGTCTGCTGCAGACAACCAAGAGGTTATGTTTTCAAAATCACTCAAACGGTCTTGCTGATCCCAATGTCTCACATATTGTCTGTCAGTTCACTTGCAGTTGCGGTGATGTATACATTGTCAGGACGGATCGTTGATTGACTCAACGAGTGTCAGAACACATACCCAAATGGCTGTCAAACTTGATGACGCAACCTTCTGGGGCAATACACAACGACGTGAAACCGCCAGCTTCTTCGATTGGAAGACACTTGATTGCATCAGGTCACAAAGTTCACCTGACCCAGTGTGTCAAAGCATTGTTGCGCAATCCAACACCGAAACTATTAGCGTTCAGTGAAGCTATTCTAATCATGATGCGTCATCCAGCACTCTGTGCACAAAAACGAATTTCTGAGTTGTTAGCCTGTAGTAAAACTGGGATAATATCCTTCGAGGACTGAATGAACCAAGAATACAAATGGTCAACATCCATTTTGTCAGAAAAGAGACTTTTCTGCCATCCGCTGAGAAGGTTGTTCTCTTGAAATCTAAGGTGAATGTTCCGAGAGTGCAGAAATTGTTTATAAAAGATGTATTCCGGAAGTGTGATTTCTTTTTTGACGATGTTTGATAGTCTACGGACTGCGGGTGTGTGCTGTTATCGGTACTTTCACTCGGGAACTATCGCAAAGAACACAGTAAAAGCTCTAACCCGAACTAAGCTCACTGAAGGAATGAAAACGTAATTCGAAATTGCACTCTGAACAAACATTATGTACAAGCATTAGGTGATGTAATAAAACAACACAAAGGAATGCCATTACTAGTCATCAGAGTGTGATTTGCGTTTTGTAGGCCAGCTCCTTCCTGCGTAATCACTTGAGAAAGGATGTGACTACTCTTCTTAAATGGAAGTAAACCGTTTCCATTGGACAGCAAGTTCTAAAGACGTGGTCTATAACTTCGGTTGCAAAATATACCGAAAGGGAACGGTTTATATTGTGTTGTAACCAGATGGCAAAAAACAAAGAATGGTTAGGCAAAGAGTGATTTCCTTTAGATATATACCAGTGATAAAAACGGATCCATTTCGTTTGTGTGTAAGATAAGTGATGGTATTTCGAGTATATATCCGGACGAAGAAGTAAGGTACTATGATCACTGGTACTAAGTGGTGAATTGATCTTGGGGGTAAACAATTATGGATGATTTATCAAAACGCAACACAACTGTGAGACATCACCGCTCTGGATAAGATAAATATCACTGAGATTAGAAGATGAGATGGGGTACGTAGATGCATAGTTCAAGCCCATTTTAATGATATGGACACTGTCGTCAATCAAAGGTACGAGGAAAGATAGGAATGAATCACAGAATGAGTTAACTAAGTTTTGTGAGCTTCATGGTGCAATGCAAACGTTTGTGATAGTGGTATGGTCAAAATGGGAAAATCTACGAAGACATGAGACGGATACACAGTCAGTCCCGTTAGAAGAGTAGTGTACAGGATTGTCATCCCGTAACTGAGTCACTCGCTAAAAAAAGAACCCCAAGTCCCAAGACAGAGAACATAGGACTCGCTTTACTGCGTGTACTATTGAACAAAGTATCGAACAATGACAGTAACACACCTCAAATCGTGGGTAAACCGATCACAGAAGTAAAATAGTCCGCAAAGGATTTAAAACGTCCAGGCAACAATAGACAGGAAACACTCGTGATGGTAATGCAGGAGCAAGTCAAGTGGTTTACAAAAAGTGCTTATTTATGAAAACCATTCTGACTAATCAACGATCAGAAGAGAAGTTATTGTCTCAGGGAGTACACGAGCGTGGGGAAGAACAAACACAATGGCATGGCTGCGAGAAATTTGCATGATCATAGAGGGATGACCAAGTTCAATCATTCACACGGATAAGACAGATATAGGAAGAGAGATTATTGCATCCCAAAGTTTGGGCCTTGTCAAGTAACCCAGGCAATTATGACGGAATAATAGAAGCTATCGTGGATACCGGATATTCCGTAACGGGGAAGAAAGGTTACGTAAATGACAAGATCTGTTTAGGATCAGAGTTGACTACGAACGGATAAGGTCAACAATTAGACAAATAGTAATTAGGGTCACTCAATACCTGCTACAGAAAAGAAGCTAAAATTGCTTGAAAAAACAAATTATCACGCTGGTGTGGAGGCGAGCGAGGTTGATGGTTGGCGTGGAAACTACTGATCAAATTGTATGGAAAGCAAAAGAAGTGTTTGGTATATACATAAAAAGACTGGGATAGATACTATTGGATCTGGGCTAAACCAGTGTGGAGGAGTTTCTCGATATGGTGAGTTGAATTTCTCTGCTCAGTTTCAATAAGTCTTAACAAGTAGGAAAAATGGCACTGGACTTTCCACACCACTTGGAGTTGTCATACGTTTTAACGCCGCCTCTTCTTTTCGTCGTGAAATGCTGTCTCTCCTGACGTAAGCATGTGTAACATGCAAAGAGCAGTGATCTTCCGCCGCGGGATTGACAGTATTCGATCTGCAAAATACAAGGAAAGAAAGCTCCATGAGCTGAGGCTCACTAACTGTATCAACGGGGACCAACACCTACATTATTCGAACAACAATATGGCGGCTCACAACCTGGCCACTACACATGAATAATTTTTGATTCCGGCCATAGATTCGTCCACGTCAGCATTCCGCCAGGTTTCCCGGAGGATTATCACACACATATCCAAGAAGAAGCTGACCGTATGCAAGCAAGAAAGGTCCGGAAGTTTGTTAGATGGAGAACACATTGTTACGCACAATGCTGCAGACTGTCATACAATCCGTCGTTGTGCAACTAAGAGCTGCTTGCCATCTGGCTCTTTTGAATTTCCTCAAGTGATGGCTTCGAATCATTTTTATGTTAGTTGACGGTAGGTGCCCCGTGGATTGTCGGCGTACGTTTCCTTTCGATAACATTAATAGGGGACTGACTTTGATCTAATGCAACAAAAATGATTCTCTCTTGTGGGATAGGCTTAATAAAATGTCCCGTAAAATTAAATCATGTTAATGTGTTTGAACCGAACAAATAAAGCGCACTAGAAATTTCGTCTGTTTATTTTCAACTCTTACATTGGCCGGGTTTCGGCGTTGATAATTAATTTCCCTGATTATTAGGCTGCTAAGTGTTCCAATTACCAATAGAAACGTACACCATATGGATGATTCTATCGACCGGTTTTCTTGCTATTCACTGATTACCTCATTTACCTCCCATCGTCCACACCATCATGTGACCATTCGGGTATAAATGAATGCTGCGCCCGATGTACAATGCAGTTTGGTCATTGGTAGTCGGTTAGCTCATTAGCTTACGGCGAAACGAAAGAGGCTGAATTGTTTCCGCGATTTGCACGTCAAAAGACATGGTCTAGCTTATTTAATGAAACCACGCAACAGGAACTCAAACATGAGTTTGAGTAGTGGGTGATTTTAAAGTACCATCTAAAGTTATGAACCACAGTCATGCACTCTGGGTCAGAGCGTAAGTTGAGACTCGATGGATTTGCACTACAGATGGTTCCTAATAGGAATGAAACAGCTATACAATACTTCCATAGTTTTTAATGGTGAATACAATTTTTTTATGCGCCACTGATCATTGAATATAGTAGTCGAATAAGTTGAAATGAGATCTCTCGGAATAATGGCCTTTTTTGTACATGAGTCATCAACCGCAAAGCTCATGAATGACCTTGACCGCACCAGTTGCACTCACTGAGTGATTATGGATGCAATCGGAATTCGGGTTATTCTGGGGGGTGTACAGGACTCAATCTGAAACTTTGATGACCATCCAACCCGGTCATTTCAAACTTGTTCTTCGCTCACTCTTACAAATAAGTCTTCTAGGGCGAGTCTTAGGCGTGTAGTTCATATTATTTTTTATCAAGTGTACTCGAGAAGAAAATTCTCCTCAAAAACCCGGATCTCGTTTCGAAAATGCAAGTGTTCGTCTGGTATCGGTTGACTTGAAATTTTTATTGATTTGATTAAATAAATGATCACCACTAAGTACTGAAATTACGAGTATCTACTTCCCATCGACAGCTAAGTTGGGAAAGATTGAACTGCAAAAATGGAAGTCAATCACAATTCCATCAGTTGGCTAACTACTGAATATTCATAATGTATTGGTGGAAACGATTGCCAAAAATTCGTGCTAACTGCCATAAATCTGAGCGAAATTCTTAATAGTCTTCTATTCCATTTATTCTTTCATCACAATCCAAAAGATCAAAAGGCAAAGTCGAAGCAGTTGTTTCCAAGTGTGCAACTAAATTTTGAGTGTAAAAGGAAATATTTGGCGCACCGCTTCTGATAAAGTTCAACACGGTCGGTGAGGCGTGAAGCAGTTAATGTCACAGTAACATTTCTGAAGGCTAACGTGAATTTTCGAATCACTGGTAGATGGAAAAAAGTCACTTTGCTTTGAACAGACAATCGTAACTGCACACACTTTCATTAGCACTGAGATTGCATAGGAAAGTCAACAAACCAGAAAAGTCGATCACACTTCCCCCCTCTCCCTTCTCTCGCTTTCTCACTTTGTTCTCTTCTAGTCGACCTTAGAAAGTTCGCAAATGTGAAGCGAGACACAGTTGATATAAGACCGCAGTTGTTCAGCTGAAGTGATAGAAAATCTGAGGTAATGAGGACATACAGAGGTCAAGTTTTCGTTAACCCCGGAGTGATAGAAAAGGGAAAAATCCGTTGTGCGTTTGACGATGCTCCCCAGCCGGGACAGTCGCCGTAAATGCGGAACAAGGAACGTAGCTAGTTCGCAACCAAAGAGTAGCAATCACTTTTCGCCGCTGTCTTCAAAGCTGCAATAGATAGAACAAAGAATACTTGGGAAAGACACAAAAGCTTCTGGGAGGGAAGAAGGACAATAGGACCAAAAGAATGCAGTAAGATTTTCACAGTTTGTGACAATCGTTTATGGAGACCAAAAATAGAACGGCTACTAGAACCATTAAAATGAAGGGTCTCGACCATGGTTAAATATATCCTCAAGGGTTAACAGATCGCCGCAGAGGAATTCTACTCCCAGGTGCGTAAGCGACCAAATTCATTTATGAGGGGACTTTGTGAACACCACAATTCCTGGTGCTATCTACAACGTAACGGAATCTGATGTATCCGCTTGACTGGTTGAATTTCAGCACTTATAACTGATGAATAATAACAGCTGCGATCAGGTTATTCCTACTGACATTTGTATTTATAACTGTGGCAGTGGAATCATTGAATGAAATCGGGTATTTGTTTGTCTTAACATGCATTGTTATATTTGATCCTGGTTTTCGGTTAGAATGGTCCTTGGATGTGTTCACGTCATCGACTTTATAAGCCACTTAGGGATGTGTTCCAAAATTCTTGATGACAGCCGTCGGTCTTTATTACCGATGTAGGTGTTCTCGCAAGTAAACTGATACATGTTTGACTGGGTTCACCATGGCCCAGACGAATCTACCAGGAGGTTGATAGGGTGCGCAGTTGTGCGGCTGGAAATGTGCGGTTCACGACTGAATTGAGTTTTCGATGTACATCATTGAGTGAGTGAACACCTTTGAAAGTCGACCTAATGTAGACAGCTTTCGTCGGTGTCTTGGGGATTTGGGTCATCCTACAGGCCTTTGTCGTCTGTCAACACGTATGAATCTTCCTGGGCAACCGTTGGGCTATTGTGAATATTACTGAGCACTTTTATCATTTGTCTCATTTATATTTAATTGCTGCTCCCTGCCTCGCCTCAACAAACCACCAATGTCACAATAAAGTACGCTCAAAGTGTCTAGAGCAATCGAATTATTGTAACTCATCCAAGTAGTATGATTTCTTACATACAGAAGAACTGTCATTTTATTTCGTACTTTATTTGATTACGAGAGTCGTCATTAAATTCACCAAATTTTTGAATGAGAAGATTTTGAGAGTAACATTCAGTTCACTTCTGCTCTCTAGACACCTTTGAAGTGAAGTTGATTCTACGGGGAACTGAAAGAGAATTTTTTATTTGGAGCTTATGTGAAGTACTCTCCACTTTGCTCTTGCCTCACGCCAAATGTGGCAGAGCTGTACACGAATTGGGTGGTTCACAAAACGCCACTTTTTACCGATGAGAAAGCGTCAATTAGTGCCACAAATCTGTGTGAGCACAGCGCACAGGACGTTTTGTTCTTCACATCGGATCTGCTTGACTCCAATTCACTATCTGGGACTGTTCCTCCTCAGAAATGGTTTCCAAACACCCACGCTTGGCGAATGTGAATAAATTTGTATTTCTCAGGATGAGAATGCATGTGAGACTCACGATCATGAACATCAACTTCGTCTGTCATTATGTTCGTGATACTGACAAGCTCGGCGATAACCGCACAATGAGCCCTTGAAACAAACGTACACACTTTCCGCTAAGCAGACGGATCAATCGCAAAAATATTGGGAATTTAAAGATGATCCCTTTCTGTCTACTCAAGATTCACTCAGCTTTTTTACCTGATCAGGCAAACGTGCAATCAGTTCAAGCTTGACTTTGAAGAAATGGACACCTCACTCCCGTCACCGAATCCGGAAGAAACGATTTGAAATTGAACAAACAACCATGAACATTCATTCGAATAATTGAACCAACTGCCTCTCTAATCTCAACGAAACAAGGAAATGGGCGATCACTGGACTGTTTCTGTGAGCATATTATCACTGAGGTTTTGGGAAACGAGTGATACTATCCCACCATCCATATCTCTATTTCCCTATCCTTCCAATAGGTATACGATTGCATGATGATTAATAGAGTTAGGTTGAAGCACAAACAAGTTGATGCCCCGTGCAGCCGACCGACCATCAGCATAAGGTACCTGGTCTGCATCAATCAACACGGTGTTAATTCTTGAAGGTAACCCATTTCTAAGCGCTTTCTTTTCTTGGCGTATCAAAAAATATCCGGAACTCGTTTTATCTCAGGTATTTAACGGTATGTAGGTAATGTCATGTGTTTACGAGATTTATGGGTAACAGTGGGTTAACTGATTGAACTCGACAAGTAAAACTGGTCACGTGTTTCTCACCATGACTGGTACTGGTTTCATACTGAAAATATCAGTCAGAGCACACTCTGCTTGTGTGTAAAACATTTCCAACTGAAACTGGAATACTCCCACTATAGAATTCTAAGCATCACTGACTGACCTGATATTTCATAGCAATCTAAATTTGTGATATCCTTAACCTCAATCATGGGTCTCAAACTGTTGGTTTGCAGTAAGTGACCATATTTCATCCGCCATCTTGGTTTCAGTCTAGCTTGGACGGATTCAAAAAGTGGGTCAACGTGATTCACAAGATTCTCAACTATTTGAATTGCAAACCCCCTCCTCTCATGTACCCTTTCACCAGTTCACTTCTACTTTGAAGAAAAATATGACCTGCTGATGTCAGCCTTAACGCAAGCAAATGACTTATTTCGAAAAAGCGAGTAGGGAACAAATTGATGACAGATCCCGGTCAACCGACCAGCTGTTAGATACGACGTGTGCAGAAGTATTCTTTAGTCCAGAAATGAAATCCTGTTGGTATTTTTAACATTTTCACTTCTGAAGTATAAAAACTGGTATTAATACTTACTAAAGAATTGTTGACAAAGATGCGATACCATTAGTCAATGAAGCTCTAAAATGCGTGCAAAAAAATCGCACATGAACTTTTACGTCAATATTATATCCGAAGAACTCATATTTTGGATATCGCTCACAAGAAAAGCCGATTTACAACTGATCAGTAGCTGAGATGAAGAAACGAAAATAAACTGAAATCGCAATTTTGAATAGTACCGGTGAGAATAAATCCAGTTGTCTGGAACTTATTGCTGCTGATAATAACTATTTGCTAGGTATGTGACAATTCCCCCTTGGCCAAAACCAACTATGAACATGCTTTTTATCACAACCATCACTTTCCTGTTTTGAGGTTACCCCGATCCAAAGGATTAAGCTCCAGAAAGACACATTGTTGAGGGTTTGGGATCAGATCTATTATCGAGTACGGAACTTATTTTCTAATCTTGAGAACATAATCGTCAAAGCTAGTTTAGGATTTAAGTGTTATTTCAGAAAACTAATACCGGACGATCAAGAGAACATACTGCGATGGCGAGATAGGGGGGGGGGATATTGTAAATTCTCAGATTCAACGAAAGAACCGTTGTTTTATGTTCAGTTTCGTGTGTCACGTTAGAGTGACAACTACTGAGGATGTTTAAGGCACTTCGCGAAAACGTTTCACTTTTCACCACAAAAAGTAGCATCAACAAAAGTGACTTCATTTTTAACGCATCACCGTAGCTATTTATCTTGTGCCTTTCTCATGAAGATATCGGAAAAATCGGTTCTGGTGGATTCCCTGTTGCTATCTCATTATTCTATCGATATCTTTATTCATGGAAATGGAAATACACACATTTCGTAGATAGTAACAATATTACTTGTAGGTAATGTGAAGGAAAATCGAAGTTACCTATTTGCAGATGAATAACATCGTCTTTCAAGCAAAAAATTGATAAATGAGGAAACGACTTCATGCTATGTAGCAGGGGTGGGCTCAAACTGTTTGCGCCTCTCTTCCTGAAATATATCATTTTCATGCAATAAAAAATGTACCTAAATAAAAGAGGGGTGTGTGGAATAGTGTTATAGAGCAACGTCTATGGTTGACTGTTGTAGGAACCCACTACGTAGCTTCATTGATGCATGCTGCACAACCCGACACACATAATAATCCAGTTCAATTTGAACAAGCTCGTCTCTTTGCACCCAATCACGCAGTTATTTTGGAAGAATCGAGAAACAGGCGCCCGTTTGGCTTTCATAAAATATCCCGAAGGATCTTGCAATAAACACCTCAAAATTGCATACTAACTAAACAGCACGGCACCTGATTGTGACCGACACAGCAACCATGAACAAACATTTCGGGCGATAAGCTGTCGAAAACCCGGTTGCTTATTTCGATTCAGCTTCAAACCTGCTGCTCGACATTATAAGCCCAATTTGTGCAAACATCAGGAATTCGTGACCAGTTTCTCTTTGCTACGGTAAAACCGCGACTGTAATCCGATCGCCCCTCCCAACCTGACCACTCCGACTATACCTGATAGCGTTTGATCTTACTGATTCTGCTTGTCCTTAGGTATTCCTTTCACTCGTTCTGAATCCAAATATGACATGAATGTACATATAAAGTTGGGGGAAAAACGTACATTAGTTAAGTTGAATCTGTCCTGTGCTCATATTTCGTCTTATCCCCTTATAAAATGGAAGAGCATCACTCAGGGGAGTGCAGTTTGTGGCTTAAATTGGTGGTCTGCTCCCTCTTCAAAATTCAACATACACACCACGCCACTAGGTTAGTGTTCGATGAAGCTCCCAGAAATTTTAAACGCTTCCAATGAACATAACATCTGTCTTATGAATCTGGATTGAGCGCATACACTAATAATCGATCAGGGCAAGGGAATTTGACTTGAGCAGCACGTTTTGAAACAAGAACACCGCAAATAATAGTCAGTAGAAATCCTAACATCCTGAGTTTCTAGGTTTCATGTTTGATCACGTATACAGTCATTAACTGATATCCAATCAGATAATAAGCCTACATAACGGAAAATCTTGTATCAGAAATGATAATGACATCCAAACTGCTAAACACACCAGATGTGACACGACCATTTGAGTGTGTCATTCCTGGTACGTCCTTATTCGTGGGTATAAAGTACTTAACTTATTTGGTCTCATCTGTTTGTCGCACCGTATTGCAGAAAACCATTGTCACATCAAAACAATTATCTTCACATTACTTATTCACCACCGAACGCAACTACTGAATGTCCACTTAGTAGCAGAAAATGAATAGAAATTATCTATCTAGACAATCTGCCCTTGTTCAGGTGACAAGTTTTTTTACCTGCAAAGCCAGTAACTGATGCGAAATAGATCATTCAGCACTGACAAGAAATAATCTGTTGAGAATCAATCGTGATGGCCTGTTCGCAACCGTGTAGGAAGGATTCACCATCCTACCCGCCAGGTTGGCACAAACGGTTGCAACTCCTCGGCGTACGCTGTTATTCAAGGCAAGCAGTGGTTGGAAGGTAGATCAGGATGGTCGGTCCATGACACGGCAAAAGAGTATAAAAACCTTGACTAGCTGACTTAGCCAAGTAGGACGTGCCAGACTTCTGGTTTGGGGTCCACGAAACCTGTCTACAAGGAGGCCGGAGACATTAAGTGAACTGGCTAGGCGTGGTGGCCAGTGGGGTAGTTGCATTCGGGCTCTTTCTTTGTCTTCGTGATTTCCGCCTATTGTTCTGTTTTCGTCTCTTTTCTACTTCATGTTTCTATTCATTTTTCCCTCAACTCGATCAAGTTTGGAGATAGCGACCAAAACCAGAACACTGAATGGCGAGGTTCACGGTTGAGCAGACTGACCGAACTGGACTGACTTTTAGGAAAGTCAGTGAACAGCTAAGGAGAATTCTTAACGAACCTGGATTTTTCAAGTAAGAATGCGCGCCAGTCGAACTGTTTTACGAACTAATCGACTGCAGTTTTCTTCCTTTACTATGCTAACTGGCTTCTAATAAGGACTTCATAAACCAATAGTTATTTCTGCGTATAGGTGACTCTGAAGTTAAAAACGGATTCGTGGCATTCAACGAGCTGACCACAGAAACTGACACCTGAAGTTCGTCAATATAATTTCAGCAAGACTTGCCATAAATTTTCGGTACATTATTTATTTTTACTTCTACACTAATATCTCATGCGAGTGGATAAGTCAACTCCATAGATATCACAGACCACTCCTGACCACGCGAGGCGGTCGGAGGCGAGTACCGTACAGATCCTGATCCAGTCTTGTTTCCATCGCCGGGCTCCATAGACCGACAGAAGGCCTAGAAGCTCCACGTCCTCTATTGTTCTGGTTCATGTTTCGAGCTGCCCACGAAGGCGACAACGCCAACCAGAGCAAGGAGTGGGCCAGAGTGTTTGCTTGATTATCTCTGACTCGGGTCGCCGAAGAGTACGGCCGAACTACTGAAGTCGCGACGTTGGCGGAGGACGGATAGAGCATCGATATCAGAGCATCGTCTCCTTACCTCTTCGTGAGACACCCTGTCGTGCCAGTTGACTTTGAGGATTCGCTGCGTGCACTAGTGGTCGAAAATCTCTGGCCTTTTTGTATCCTCAGCTCGTAGTGACCAGGCTTCGCAGCCATAGATGAGTACGAGGCAGAAGGCGGCACGATAAACACGAACTTTTTTTCGTGAGCTGATTTTACTGTGAGTATACAGCGTTCGTCTTAGCTAAAGGAAGGCTCTCCTGACGCTGTCGATCCGTAATACCCCTTCATCTTTTGCCTAGCCGTTCGGTAGCAGAGTTGAGCCTAGGTATTTGAATTAAGGGACGTTTTCGACTGATCGGTCGCTGATGGACAGCTTCTGAATTGTCGGGCCCAGATGGGTTGTAAAAGCCTTTGTTTTGGTCGAATTTACTTCAAGTCCCGTGGACCTCGCGAAGGAATGGATTCGGTCGAGGATTTGTTGTAGCGTAGCGGGTGAAATTCCATGCTCGACAATACCACTCGCGAACTCCAGGTCTGAAATGTACATTTTCTGGTTAAGCTGAACGCCAGGGTAGTCGTGTGATGCATGACCCATTGTCTAATCAGTGGTCCAGTTAAACAGCACAGATGAGAGGGGAAAGCCCTGTCTAACTCCAGTGGTGAGTGCGAACTCACAAGAATCTTCACCGTACATACGAACACTAGCACTAGTTGTCGGGTAGCATCCCCTCAACAGCCTTAAAAGCCTATCGGGCATCCCATCGGATTGGATTACGGTCCAAAGGGGATCGCGATTAACTGAATCAAAGGCGACCCGGAAGCCGACGAAACAAGCTACCGTCGACTGCTGGAATTTATAGCGGTACTCCAGAATTCGGCGCAGTGTGAAAACTTGATCCACACAGCCTCTGTCATGGTGAAAACCTCTCGGTTCGAGCGAGAAACGGTTTAGTAAAAACGCACCAAAAATCTTTGCGGCCACATCGATCAGGCTGATCCCTCGGTAGTTCTCACATGCCGATTTACCACCTTTCTTCGGAACGGGCAGTAGAATGGACATTCCCCAATCGGGTAGAAATGATTCCTCTCCCCAAAGAGAGCTAAAAATACACACAACCTGTCAATCAACGAAGATGAACATGATTTATACACTTCTGGAGAGATGCCATCTTCCCCACCAGCTTTTCTGTCCTTCAATTTGTTTGTCATTTACGTGTTTTCCGCGGTGTTTAGTGGGTCACAGTCCGTCGGGTGGCTTAAAGGCCGGTTGAACAGTTGAGCAAAGTGCTCCATTTTCTTACTCTATTCCGGTATTAGGTTTCCTGCCAGGTCACAAAGAAGGGAATCTTGTTTGCTGTAGCTACTCGAGGCGCTACAAAATGAGGCGAAACAGTTTACCACAGTCATCAGTTCCGGACGCGGCCTCCATTTATTGACTAGTTCTATCCAGCATATTTTGCGATCAGTCTTGGCGAGGCGTGTGGCCTCGTTGCAGTCTGCGGTGTTCATCACTACCAGTCAGTCAGACTTCGTGTGCTTCGGTTGACAACTGGAGCGTGTTCTTGGAGCTCCATGCTTTCTCCCACCTTCTTGATCTCCCGAGTACTGTCCAAGTTGCTTCTTTCATTGTCGTATTCATTCGAGTCCACCGCCCTCCCACAGAAACTCCGTCTGCTTGTGCGTTGGTTGCGCCAACAAGTCGAGTCTTGATTGCTCGTGACAACGCTTCTCGCTTCTCTGGATTTTCTAGGGCAGCAACGTTTATCCGGGAGGGTGCAGACACTTTGGCACGTGTAGACAGATGAATTTTGAAACACGCGCGTAGGAAGACGTAGTTGGTGCCGTTTGTATTGTCCGTTTTCGCACCTCGGTACGCTCGGCAATCCTCCACAGACGAAACCCAACGGGATCTCACCAGGATGTGGTCAAGTTGATGCGCAGTGTGATCGTCACTGGAGTACCATGTGAGTAGGTGCTTCTTCGGGTGGTTTCGTCGTCAGCCGAATCGGTTGGAGCATGGACCGCAATCTCCGCCAGATTGTGCAGGAATCTATAAAGTGTGTCAAAGCTAGTATCGATGAGGCTGATTTCCAAGAAATCATTGCATCATTAGCTACTGTGTTCAGAGCAAAAGCGTCACTGTAGAAACCTGAGTTGTCTTTCGGGCCACTGTGATAGAGCCAATAAGATGTATCCACTCCCTGGACCTTCATTTGTTGGCTACCTGAGTTGGGTAGGCGGAATTCCGAGAGGCAAGGAATATCTACTTCATAGTCATGCAGAATCCTCATTGTGATGCATTAGCTACCGACATCTTGAAACATCCTGATATTCCAACAGGCTATGTGTGTTCTTCTCCTGCAGTGAATCATCCCAGCTTGCTGTTTTTTCACCTCAACCTCTGAGACACAAGGTGCATCGCTTTCCCGGGACACCGCAGTATGATGTGCGCATGAGATTCTGTGGATAAATAAAGAGAGAGTCGCGATGGTAGGGTGCGAAGCGGTGTCCCCAGCACCGTTCGGCCTTTTTGTTCGATGTTGCTCCTCTAGCCCTTGTACACTGAAGTGCAGATTGCAAGGTAGCAGTATTTCCAGAGAAGCCGGTGGCCTGCTGTACGGTTCATTCGCCTGTTTTGGAATGCCGGCACAAGTAAGTTGGACAGTTTTCTTCTGTAGCGGTTGAGTAAGCAGATCTTGTTCGTCCATTCAGTAGTATCTGACTTTACGTGCCGAAAACCGAGGTTTTTTTAGACCTCGGTAACCCTCAATCTGGTTTAGCTTGCCTGTCGAGCGTTTTGCTGAAGCGTGGAGACCAAGAAGATGGAGGATGCCCCAAGGGACACGACAGTCAACCAACTCAGCGGTGCTACTCCTCTCAGACACCCAATACACCCCAAACTTACTACTTCATATAACCTTACCGCTTTTGGGAACTCTGCTTAAACAAAAACAAAAACGCACACACGAGAACGAAAAAACCAACGGTCATGAATGATTTATTCTACAGCTTACACACCACCGACAATATAGGCGTTCTTCAGTATGCACTAAAATATTCTCCTACGTCAGCATACTAAATATTTTCCTTACATTTGTTATATGTCCTGTGAATAATCTGGCTTTCCGAAAACCAGCAACAATCCCGGGGCATATCCGAAAACCATACTGATTACATCACGTGGAATTGCGCTGAGTCAAATATTTGTTGTTTGTTCTCCATAGTTAGTTGACTTAAAGTTATCTCGGATATGGTAATCTTTTCCACCATTTTTGTTGTTTACCGTCAGCAAAGTGATCGAACTTCATACTTACGTCGTCCATTGTAGCATTCAGCAGCAATGACCCACACGAGTAAGCCTATCCTTTATATATATATATATATATATATATATATATATATATATATATATATATATATATATATATATATATATATATATATATATATATATATATATATATATATATATATATATATATATACTTGTATATTATATGGGACGCAAACTTTGCTCAAATTACAGAACTACCGCTCGTCCACTTGGGAGACAATAGATATCGACACCTTAACTTCACAATACCATCTCACCGTTGTTGCTTTCACCCATATCTTTCTCGAAACAGACATATACTTTGAAACTGTAAACATTCGCGAAGCTACCAGCGACGGTTGGTTTCCGTATTCCAAAGAAATTATCTTTCGATCGTTCAGAAAATAAGGGAGGGAATACAAAACCACAATCTTCGTAACAAATTCACGAAACACGCTGAAAGGTACATAATTTAGGAAATAGATGGAATCAATAATTCAACGGACAAACCTAAATTTCTGTTCCGGATGTATGCAATCAATTTCTATTAGACTAATTAGAGTTGAAAGCATACAGCGGCAATGACATTAATCTGTTGTACGTCGACAAATCAAGAAAAGCGAGAGATTCGTTATTTTGACCACTCACTGTTGTTCGGATACTTGGAACTACCCAATTTTTTCAGTTTAGCAATAATTGATGAGAAAGGAAAACAGCGTGGAACTGAGTCTGTTTCTTTTTTTTCACTGTCTGGACATGTTGTAAGTTACGTATTCTTCGGTCAATCGCTGATTAGTTGCACACAGAAATGTCCTCACTTACTGCAATCATACTTCGACTGTCGAATAGAGTTTTTTTAACGTTTGTCAAGTAAGTCAGCGTTTTTTTTCGTTAAACGGGTTTTCGAATAAGGGAGAGAGCGATTGCAAATTGTGACCAAAAAGTCTATCCGCTCAGCAACAGTTGGTGTAACCGCTATTTTACCGCTGCTTTCCAAAGACAGGTTGGGCTCATAGATCCGACCATTTTTCAGCTGACTGACGAGACTCTTGTTTTGTCAAAGCTATAGCTAAATATGACAACCGCAGACTGTTACGACTGGCTACTTAAAATTGGAAAGTAGATGAACTCGAAAAAAATAAACCTGTTCAACAGGTCCAATGGACCAAATTCCTCTCTGTCCAGTGTGAATTACGGCATGAATGACAGAACATGTTGTTAAAGTCACTGATACAAAATTGTGACTTCTCGAGACAAGTCTGGCCTCCTACAATTTAGCCCGAAAATAGTAACTGAAAGGTCTACGTCTGAAATTTATTCCGTAAGACAGAAATCTGGAACAGGTAAAAATAAATCCGAAACTAACATTAGCAGCTAGTCACGGCAAATATGCGCAAAATAAATTGATAAGTTATACTGATGAGATTTTTAGTCACTTTTCAAATACTAACTTCCGGAAAGCTCCAGATAGCTATCGCCTAAAAGTGAAAACAAGATAGGGCATCCCGACTGAATGCAACCAATATCCGTTTTGGTCAGTCATTTGATCGCTCAAGTTAATAAACGTGTGGCGGTTGGCATGGTGAACAGCAAAGCAGAAGTTAAACCTGTTGCAGTAGAGAAAGTCGAACTGGATCGATTTCCCGGGGATTTGAAAGCACTGGCTTGCGGTGTAGATTTCATCAGAGAGAAATTGAAAAACGGTTCCCTCGTGCTGAACATTCTTATCACGAGACAAGCAAACGCCAACATGAAAAAAACCGATCGCGGAAAACACAATAAGCTGCAGAAGCAACTTTGTGATCGGCATTTTCAGGTTGATGGGTCGCCTGTTTCACCGCGCTGTCACAGAAAAACAATGCAAGGATCAGTGTAGCTCCGTCATAAATGCGAGGAGCATCTGTGATTGCGGAACGCACTCGGGTCATTGGGTTGTAAACTGAACCATAAACTGGTTGGCACATAATAATCTCCTATTCTAAAGGAGAAACGACTTCGTCAAATAAATTGGTGTGGTTCAGGTCACCTCGTTTATGAAAAGTGACAAAAAACATGATTCAGACAGGCAATTATAGAGCTCCCTGTGAGAAAACAAACTAACTAACAGAAGCACTGATCAATCTCACGATCCGGAATCCCTACACACACAAGTCACGTGACCGAGAAGTAGACGGACAAGGAAGTGTGACAAGCGCCTCATTCCTGAACAATTCCCCCAAGACAATCAATTCGGCTGATCGATATACTCTGTTTCACTACAGCAAAACCCATGACGTTCTACAGAGAAATCAATATCGAAGAACGTGGAACTAGCAATCCCATTCACTCACGCACTCGATTACCGTTGATAAGAAATACTATTTAGAATCGAAGTGGTAGAACAATTTATGCATAGTAGTGTATGCCTTGAATTTCAATATATATACATATATATATCTATATATATATATATATATATATATATATATATATATATATATATATATATATATATATATATATATATATATATATATATATTCAAGTCTGTCAAATTTCGCATCTTCAAAAAGTACCCGTTCGCAAAGTGTTTCCATTACTGTTCAAATAAATCCCAGTGAGTCACTTTGAGAATGGGTCTACAAAATGCCGCATACGATTGGCTACGGACCTAACAAACTGACTGGCCAAAACAAGTCATCCATTCATCCGACTAACGTACAGGTGTTGTCAAAATCCTTTAACCCAACATTTTCTTTCCCAATGAGTCCATTTTTCTTGAACTTTGCGTGGCATATGATAACACAAGGATTAAATACAAAATTCTATAGGACCGTATCAGTAACGTTAGCTGTGTTGCGATCCATTGGCCTCTGAAAATATGCCACCTTGGCCATCATGATAAATTAGCCTGAAGTTCAGAAGTTCGAAATTAGTTAAATGCTGAACATGGCTTATTGCTAAAACAGTGAAGGTAAAACACAGTAAACGTGGTTTCCGTCACAGGTTAGAAAAAATTTCCTTCCTAATAGAAGTAGCGCTTTTTGAATACTCTACCCTAAGTCTGCCTAACAGAAAGAAGCAAAAACAAATGAATATATTTGGAGAATACCATGATATCTAACAATAAAGCATCAAACTAACGATGGATGGCGGTGAGCATTTCGAGATCAACAAATACGTCAGTTGCCAAAGGATATTCCCAAAACAAACACATTTTATTGACTTTGAAGTCGTAAGACTCACCACATCAATTGATATGGGCTGTAACAAATACGATCAACCTTTTTGATGGCGACTTATCAAGGATACCCTGAAAGAGGTAGGATTCAGCGGGTTCAACAAGTGAAATTTCCCTGTCTGTCAGACCAAAAGTGCCTCTATGAAACGTGCTTTGCTGTAGAATAATGCAGCAGGTCATGTCCCACACGACTCTGTATGTATCATAGACATGGACAAAACCGTACATTTGCTACAGGTTTCTACGGTAGTGAAACCACTAGATATCTCCATGATTCAACGCTTATAATCTCCCGTTAACAGCTCCGATTTGGAATAAGATCGCGAATTTATACCTAGTTTTTGAAGAAGAGGTCATCACAATTTCCCAATGTAACAGAAAATTTTACAAGGGTATGAGCTTCCAAACGGGAAATAGAATAGTTCGAAAAACTCCAATTTCTGGGGGATTTCAACAACACCTGTAGTAGTCTAGTGGCTGCCATTCCAGAAATGTATATGTTCCGAGTTAATGGATCGAAAAGTCAGTGCTCATTCTCCGTGCGGGATCATAAACAGAAACCCATCAGTAAATGAGAAAGCGAAGATTTCGGGGATGCTGTCTGAGCTGAAAGCCACCATAACCTATGTTGCGAAGCATTTTGGCTTTTTACCGAAAACTGTGCAAAATTTGGTTGTGATGTAAATGTTGCCACGATTTAGTGGTTTCTGGGTATGCACGAAAATGCGCACGGTGGGAAGTGCGACCTGCAGGAAGACCATGAACTTTGCTGCCACTCTACGTAAGTAAGACTTTAAAACATGCAAACATTAGTTCATCTTCCGGAGGGACAGATGCAGACTGAGATGATGCGAAGTTAATGGTAGATCCTTTCCGTTGGTTATTATTTATCAGTTTTGTGGTGAGCAAAGGGGTATGCCATAAAGAAGTCTTTGGGTTTTTAGGTGGGCTGAGGGGTCTGAAACAAATGTGCGGATTCTGATATAACCAACGCTGATGAAGCTAATCAAGCATTCAGAATACTTTATCCGGTGCCCCAAAACGCTCTAACCGGGCTCGGATACGCACCTGGCCACTGCATACAAAACGATAGGTGCACACCTTCCACTTCTCATGGCCTACGACTATACGGACACGCACGCATACCTACAGTATCCAGAAATTCGGTATTTCAAAGTAAATCAACTGACCCCGGGTCATAATTAGTCCCTGCATTCTTCAGTAGGTTGGAACAATGTCTTTGATAAGCATCATATATCAATTCGCACTCATTCACGCACGCGACCTCTCTCGGACACATCATTTACGCAAACAGGAACAACAGGTCGTTCAACAACCAGACAAGGAGGCAGTTAACAACTAGAAACACTGCCGAGGAAAGGCTAACGCACAGCTTTTTAATTTATCCATTACAAAACACCCGTGACAGACAAAGCACGGCGTTGACCATCAGTTGAGTCGCAAACAACCGAAAACTGCTGAGTTGCGCGGAGGCACTAGCTACTAGTCACCATCATCCACAATTGCGCAGACAGCGGAAATAGTTATTCGCGTTAGCATTGCCTTGATAAATTGTTTCTAACTGATAACTGCACCCTTGTCTGGTAAAAGTTGTTGGATGACTCATGTTCTGTGTTCGCCTTGAGAACATTAAATTTGCCATCGAACAACAAGCACTGTGTGTGTAAAGATGGAGCAAAATGTGCCGGAATACATTGTGCAATCCAATTTCACTTACATCTGTGCTCGAAATTGTATCCGGAAAATTGTTTGGAATTTAGTTTATTATCTAACCAATATGGACAAAAGTCTAAGCAGTAAGTGTAGTATTCCAATTTAAAAAGCCATGTTCTCTGCTCGTCCGCTTGTTCTAACTTTAACTCATTTGCACCAATTAAAATTAATGTTGACTGATCTGTTTGTAGATGGCTGAGTCCTAGCTTCATTGGATGACCATGGTTACGATGTTGTCTTAGTTTTAAGATGTCACGGAAATATTACGCTCTTACAATAAATCTTATCATCTGCCTCCCCTTTACCAGCTTTGACAACCCCTGAAATAGTTAGCTTGATGCCACTTCCGAAGGTCACTCAATGGAATCTGACTAGTATTGTGCAGCTTGGGGTACAAGAAATCCACCTACAGCAAAAGAGAAGTGAACTTGTGCCACCAATCATCACCCAGATCCTGTGTTGTCCCCTGCCGTCAATTCGCATCTTCCTTACATGAGTTTTTTAGGTGCATCATGGTCTGATTGAGTCTGAATTGTACTCTTAGTAAGTCCCGGTGGAACTTACGTATCTGCTGGGAAAGTCGGTTGAGTAAGGCAACATCTGGATAAAACTCTACATAACACCCCGTACAAGTGAGAACAGTGCTATGGAAAAAGTGTGAAATCTCCATTTAAACGGAATGTTATCTAGTGAACTATTTACGTCATGGTTAATAAGTGCGGTGTACGGAATGTCAGCCGAACCATCTTTCTCCTTCGGTTTCCTGGACGCCTAAACAAACAGATGGCTGAACTACATCAGATGTTAGATACACATTCTGTCTCGAAATGAGACCTTCTAAACCGGTTATGTTGCCTTATACGTTCAACATACAGTATGAATCAGTTATGGTGGATTACGAAAAGAACAGACTTAATGTTTGTGGAAATTTCTGCTTTTGTCTAGTCGGCATATGCCCACAAAATCAAATTATTCACTGACTTCTCAAGGGATCACAGTCCATACACATTTTGTGAGGTAGGACTACTTGCATAAACTCATCTTTTCGAATGACTATTTTTAAAATTCATCGTCTGACTTACTGGGGCTTACTCCGATCAAATGGGCTTTTGTGGTTGGGTACTTCATTCGAGATGGACTGACATAGGTGAGTCCCAATACAGAACCGAAAGTACTTTCTAAAACGTTTTTTTACATACGTGCTCATGAGTGCAGTGGAAAGAGGATACCCCATAACTTCAAAGGCGCACTGCACCATTAGGGATAGCCGGTAACCAGACCTTGAGAATTGCAGCTAGGATTCACATGAGATCCCAATAGGTCAAGGGTGGTAACGAGTCAGATGTCAGTGAATTACTGTCTACCACCAAAGTGGAAAACAAACTCCATCCCTCCATATATAGTTCCCCTCGGCAGTTAGACGGAGACGGTGTAGCTTTCGTGGTTTTTCGTGCACGACATCTTTATGACTAAGTTAGGCTAGCAAAACTGAATTGAAACATTAAATGATAATATGATTCACCACACAGTATTAATCCTTAACTCATTGAAAACCATGGAAGCACTGTACAGCTATTTCATCCTTGTTAGGAATTATCAGCAGTGCACATCCAGCGAGCCCCACTGTAACTCGAACCCAGGGTGAACGATCGTGAGTCGAACACCTAATCCCCGGTCTATCAGGGCTGACTTCCAACAGTTTGTCCGAATAATCCCACTGAGCACATGAAGAACAACACAAGGTGGCGAACAAGCTCATTTTCAGTGACTCGTAATCATGCCATTACATCACATTTTATATGAACAATGTTAAGTGAACAGAACAGAAATTAAGACAGGGCGATGAGTCGAAATTAAGTGAAGGAGAGGGGATCAGATCTCACATGCGTCACCTAGATCCGTCTCTGGACCGTGAATGGGTGTCTGCGGTGCCATTAGTCTGATCAACGGATCTATGGTTTGTGTATTGGGCAGGGGGTGGCCACAAACAAATGTGATGTAATGGCATGATTACGAATCACTGAAAACGAGCTTTTTCGCCACCTTGCATTGTTCCAACAGTTTGTTGGACATAGGCACTGCACGATATATCACCCTTCCGTCGGTGGGTTTGAACGGTAACAGCTCGTTTTCCGCACAACCATCGACTCCCGCGTTGGGTGAGTTCTCTGTAGGGGCCTAACTACAATAAAAGTATCCAGTTATAAACAACCTACAGGACTTGCTTACCAACGGCATCCGAGTAGCAGAAGATCAGATTTCGCATCATACAGTATCAGTGCTTAACTCATCACTAGAAACCATAGAAGCACCGTACAGCTGTTCAACAGATGATCCCTAACAAGGAAGAAACAGTTGTACAATGCTTCCCGTAATAAGCTGAGTTAAGCATTGATATTGCATGGTAAATCATACTAGGCAAAATCTCATCTCCCAGTATTCATATGCGCCAAATAATAAGCCAAAAAGTCGGCACACTTAGTGAGAACCAATGCATAACCACAATAGTCACTGGATGTCAGGACGAACAATTTCGTTTCTTTACTCCGTATACAATTGACACCGGCCTGAAATTAGACATAGCGCTGAGAGACAGAACCCGGAATTATTGCACTAGATGCATGATTACTGATTGGTTAAACAGAAATCAAAACCACTCTTCACAAATGAGGACAGTGGACACCGAGTTCTTACAATGCGTATCAGACCACAAGAGCCGTAAGCACTCCACAAATTTGCCGATAAACTATATTCCACATAACGTTCATCAGTCACTTCAGGAGAACACGATAAAACCTCGGGTAAAAAACCTCCACTCGATAGATACAGGAGTGGAGTACCTTGAGTTTCCCTCGACGGTGAGAGCAGTCATCGCACTTTATTGGGCTGCTATCACCCGCCTAAGCTGGCAGCCCCCCAGCCTAAAAAATGCTGTCTCACCCACGTTACTTTTGCTCCGTTGGTAACATGGGGCTATGGACTGAACCCGAAAAGTGGATTGATAATAAAGTACGAACGAAAACAGAAGAGGATACGTACACCAATTAGGTCTCTCGCGAAAGACCAGAGGAATTACCTTCACGGATGCTTCGGTTACGTTCCCGTGCAAGGTTATTGCCCCACTTCCTTGCGGGTCAGACTTGAGTCAAGGGCTCCGGTTTGGATTCCCAAGGAAAAATTTCATCCGCGATGTGGGCAGAGAAGTCTCCAGCGGTCTCCCGAGAAACATTTCTTATCTCTCGACTCTTTGTTCTTCTCATCCCAATTCCCAAAAGAGACAAGCCAAAGTGGGTCGTTACCGATGAATTATAACTGTCGGCAAGGATGACAATTTGAAAATGGGGAACAGAGAATCGATTCTCGGACGGAAGCATCCTCTCCCCTTAGTTGTTTTTACCGTTCGAACACTTTGCCGAACGGGGCAAATTGTAGTCGTAAGTAAGACTGGCTAAACCTTTAAAATCGAGGTGTTTTCTGACACCGAAACACGCACACAATACCCAATTTCGGTATTCAAAATTCGATCCCCACATGTAAGCTTCGCTTTTCTTTTCACTCTTTCGTTTCGGGCGATTTGGTGTCTGATGCTCATGGTCAGGTTGTCGTTGGTATCGCTCTGAACATGAAAGCTGAGCGTGCACTGCTAGCCATCATCATCATCGCCGTACAGCGTCAAACAGTAGAGCAAGCCCCATCGACCACTGCCTTTCTCACCATCTTGTACGTTGAATTAGAAAGTATGGATATACAAGATGGACAGGAAGTAGACCTACAGGGGTGGGAAAAGGAAAGAATGCCCCAGTAGCCAACACACGGAATGCACAGTCTAATTGTACAAACATACATCGATCAGTCATTCTGATTCAACAGAAAGTGACAACACGATCGCCACTGTTCGCGGTTCGCTGCCATATCCTTCAGTGTCTCCAGCCACCTGGTGGACGGATCTTTTGGACCCAACCACGAAGATGTGAAGCACCCACTTTTCCTAAGTTCGCAGTACATTTCCTCATTTCCACACTGACATGTCATTTTTTGACCTCCACGTGGAACGGAGAATAAGGCACGCAATGGTAGACGTGTGTTTGCCATACATAACACGTGCCCCAACCAACGAAGTTGTGACAGGACGTTCTCTGAATTAGTACCCAATACTCGCTTTCTGACCTCAGCACTGCTCACTCGGCTATTCCACCCAATCTCAGCGATACTACGCAAGCATCGGTGGTCAAAAACCTCAAGACGACGAATATCTTCAGCACGCAGACTCCAAAGCTCGCAACCATACAACAAAACTGAACGCACTGCGGCACAGTAAACACGACCTTTCAACTTCAGTGAAACATCAGGTCGGTACCACAAGTGCTTCAGCCCGGTGTACACCGCTCGAGCCTTGGATATACGCTTGCTCTCTTCTACTGCCGCGCTTCCATCCGTAGTCAGGCTTCTACCGAGGTAACTAAGGCGGTCTACAGTTGTTAGTTCCTCCTCATCGAGCATCAAGCTCGGAACCGCCGATGTCCAGTCCTGCAACATCACTTTACACTTTGAAGGTGCTCAGCGTATGTCGAATGGAGCTACAGCTCTCGCTAGTCTATCTAGTGCACGCTTCGCACGTTCTGTGCAGTCGAACAAGCAGACAAGGTTGTCTGCGTTATCTAGGTCACACAGCTCCCCACTATTTCCTAGTTCGACGCCCACATCCTGGAGATTCTGCAACACATTCTCCATTATTTCGTCAATGACGAAGTTGAACAGGAATGGAGACAAAGGACATCCCTGTCGAACACCGCTGGTCGTTTCAAACCGACCGGACAGTTAACCGTAAATCCTTACGCGGCCAGAAATGAGAATAATGATCTCAGTAGGTTCACGAACTGCAGGAGCATACCTTCCCGGTGAACTGCACTAAATAGCAATGTTCGATCAACTGAATCGAAGGCGCCTTTCAAGTCAAGGCGACCGTGTGCGTGATGCGCCTCAAGTACTTGACGAAGAGTAAAAATCTGGTCAATGCATCTTAGACCTGGGCAGAATCCGGCCTGTTGTTCGCGGGTGTTCCTCCCGCGACCCGCTGTAAGACGAAGCAGACAAATGGGGGCTAATATCTTGGCGACCATCGGAATTAAGCTAATCCCACGATGACTACTACAGTCATTGAGTACTCCTTTCTTGGAGATGGGCACAATGAATGACTCGCTCCACAAGAACGGAATACGCTCCTCGTTCCAAATGTCACGGACAAAGGTGGTAAGTTGTTTTGTCAACGCACCACCGCCCATTTTAAAAGAACTGGAGGGAGTTCGTCAGGACCGGCCGCCTTCCCTCGCTTTAGTAATCGAATGCTCGACTCTACTTCTACTTCCAATGAGGGCTCAAGTGATGCTCCCCAAGGATTTGCAGTTGTTGCGGTCGGAGTAGCTACACTAGCACGCACCCATCTAAGCTGTTCCTTGGAATATTCGGCCGAACGGTCGAGCCTTTGCTCTTTGCCATGAAAAGGTTCTCATTTTCTGTCGCATATGGTTTCAATGACCGGGGTTCGCCGTTCAGCTGCCTGATCCGGAAATCCAGAGGAGTCAAACGAACCGTACAGCAGGCCACCGGCTCCTCTGGAAATACTGCTACCTTGCAATCTGCACTTCAGTGTACAAGGGCTAGAGGAGCAACATCGAACAAAAAGGCCGAACGGTGCTGGGGACACCGCTTCGCACCCTACCATCGCGACTCTCTCTTTATTTATCCACAGAATCTCATGCGCACATCATACTGCGGTGTCCCGGGAAAGCGATGCACCCTGTGTCTCAGAGGTTGAGGTGATAAGATAGCAAGCTGGGATGATTCGCTGCAGGAGAAGAACACACATAGCCTGTTGGAATATCAGGATGTTTCTAGATGTCGGTAGCTAATGCATCATAATGGGGATTCTGCATGACTATGAAGTAGATATTCCTTGCCTCTCGGAATTCCGCCTACCCAACTCAGGTAGCCAACAAATGAAGGTCCAGGGAGTGGATACATCTTATTGGCTCTATCACAGTGGCCCGAAAGACAACTCAGGTTTCTACAGCGACGCATTTGCTCTGAACAAAGCAGCTAATGATGCAATGATCTCTTGGAAATCAGCCTCATCGATACTAGCTTTGACACACTTTAAAGATTCCTGCACAATCTGGCGGAGATTGCGGTCCATGCTCCAACCGATTCGGCTGACGACGAAACCACCCGAAGAAGCACCTACTCACATGGTACTCCAGTGACGGTCATACTGCGCATCAACTTGACCACATCCTGGTGAGATCCCGTTGGGTTTCGTCTGTGGAGGATTGCCAAGCGTACCAAGGTGCGAAAACTTACAATACAAACGGCACCGACCACGTCTTCCTACGCGCGTGTTTCAAAATTCATCTGTCTACACGTGCCAAAGTGTCTGCACCCTCCCGGATAAACGTTGCTGCCCTAGAAAATCCAGAGAAGCAAGAAGCGTTGTCACGAGCAATCAAGACTCGACTTGTTGGCGCAACCGACGCACAAGCAGACGGAGTTTCTGTGGGAGGGCGGTGGACTCGAATGAATACGACAATGAAAGAAGCAACTTGGACAGTACTCGGGAGAACAAGAAGGTGGGAGAAAGCATGGATCTCCGATAACACGCTCCAGTTGTCAACCAAAGCACACGAAGCCTGACTGGCAGGTAGTGATGAACACCGCAGACTGCAACGAGGCCACACGCCTCGCCAAGACTGATCGCAAAATATGCTGGATAGAACTAGTCAATAAATGGAGGCCGCGTCCGGAACTGATGACTGTGGTAAACTGTTTCGCCTCATTTTGTAGCGCCTCGAGTAGCTACAGCAAACAAGATTCCCTTCTTTGTGACCTGGCAGGAAACCTAATACCGGAATAAAGTAAGAAAATGGACCGACGGGTGGAACACTTTGGTCAACTGTTCAACCGGCCTTTAAGCCACCCGACGGACCAATCAATGTCAACCCCTCCAGTCCAGTAAGAAAGTAACTGTGACCCACTCAACACCGCGGAAATCACGTAAATGACAAACAAATTGAAGGACAGAAAGGCTGATGGGGAAGATGGCATCTCTCCAGAAGTGTATTAAGCATGTTCATCTTCGTTGATTGACAGGTTGTGTGTATTTTTAGCTCTCTTTGGGGAGAGGAATCATTTCTACCCGATTGGGGAATGTCCATTCTACTGCCCGTTCCGAAGAAAGGTGGTAAATCGGCATGTGAGAACTACCGAGGGATCAGCCTGATCGATGTGGCCGCAAAGATTTTTGGTGCGTTTTTACTAAACCGTTTCTCGCTCGAACCGAGAGGTTTTCACCATGACAGAGGCTGTGTGGATCAAGTTTTCACACTGCGCCGAATTCTGGAGTACCGCTATAAATTCCAGCAGTCGACGGTAGCTTGTTTCGTCGGCTTCCGGGTCGCCTTTGATTCAGTTAATCGCGATCCCCTTTGGACCGTAATCCAATCCGATGGGATGCCCGATAGGCTTTTAAGGCTGTTGAGGGGATGCTACCCGACAACTAGTGCTAGTGTTCGTATGTACGGTGAAGATTCTTGTGAGTTCGCACTCACCACTGGAGTTAGACAGGGTTATCCCCTCTCATCTGTGCTGTTTATCTGGACCACTGATTAGACAATGGGTCATGCATCACACGACTACCCTGGCGTTCAGCTTAACCAGAAAATGTACATTTCAGACCTGGAGTTCGCGGATGGTTTTGTCGAGTAAGGAATTTCACCCGCTACGCTACAACCAATCCTCGACCGAATCAGTTCTTTGGCGAATTCCATCGGGCTAGAAGTGAATTCCATCAAACCAAAAGCTTTCACAACCCATCTGGGCCCGACAATTCAGCAGCTGTCCATCAGCGACCGATCAGTCGAAAACGTCCCTTAATTCAAATACCTAGGCTCAACTCTGCTACCGAACGGCTAGGCAAAAGATGAAGGGGTATTACGGATCGACAGCGTCAAGAGAGCCTTCCTTCAGCTAAGACGAACGCTGTATACTAGCAGTGAAATCAGCTTACGAAAGAAAGTTCGTGTTTACCGTGCCGCCATCCGGCTGCGAAACCCGGTCACTACGAGCTGAGGATACCAAAAGGGCAGAGATTTTCGACCACTAGTGCACGCAGCGAATCCTCAAAGTCAACTGGCACGACAGGGTGTCTCACGAAGAGGTAAGGAGACGATGCTCTGATATCGATGCTCTATCCGTCCTCCGCCAACGTCGCGACTTCAGTAGTTCGGCCGTACTCTTCGGCGACCCGAGTCAGAGATGATCAAGCAAACACTCTGGCCCACTCCCTGCTCTGGTTGGCGTTGTCGCCTTCGTGGGCAGCTCGAAACGTGAACCAGAACAATAGAGGACGTAGAGCTTCTAGGCCTTCGGTCGGTCTACGGAGCCCGGCGATGGAAACAAGACTGGATCAGGATGTGTACGATGCTCGCCTGCGACTGCCTCGCGTGGTCAGGAGTGGCCCGTGATATCCACGGAGTCGACTTATCCTCTCGCAGATAGTCGCTTAAAAGTAAAGTTAGGTAAGAGGGTTCGCCGTTCCTCGATGTCACGAATAAGTTTTAACAGTCTTTGATTGTTACCTGGAGCAGCTTCTATTTTCATTTCTTCGGCTACCTTCACCCACCAGTTTTCACGACCATTCTTAAGGCTTTTTATAACTTGCTTTTGTAACTTTCTCCGCATTTTATTCATCTCCTTACAGTTCGAGAGCTGAAGCTTTTGCTGCAATATACACAGCAACCCTTGCGAGATCCAGTGTTTTTGATGGACATCGGATCTAGGACCACAGGCAAAACCTGCTGCAACATGCATTGCCCGCTGGATATAGGCCCAATGCTCATCTACATTGGTGTTCGTCGTAGATCCTAGCCCGTGTGCCAATTCCTGTTCATAACGGGTGCGTAATTCTGGATCACACATACGTTGCACAGCTAACCGGGTTTTCGGTTTGCGACGATGACCATGGAGCTGGAGAGATAATCGCATTAAAACTGATGCATGGTCCGACTCTACGTACGTAGACCAGTTGGATCTACAGTTCCGAACAGAACTGCGCCACCGGTAGTTTACGACGATATGATCAATCTAACTCAAAGTACCTGTAGAGTTAGAGCACAATGTCGCTGTGCGACGCGAGCTGTGTCGGAAATTGGTGCTACACAAGAACAGTCGATCGTCTGCACAAAACTGGAGAAGCCTATCCCCGTTATCTGTACGCTCAGCGGGTAAAGCACAACGCTCACCTAAACAAGCTTCTAACATACTAAGTTTTCCAACTTGTGCATTGAAGTCATCAGCTAGCACTACAATGTCAGAACTCTTACTGCTGCGAACGAGGGTGGCGAGTTCATCATATAACTCATTTTTCTGCGCGTCTGAGCTGCAGTCCGTTGGGGCGTACAACGAGATTACAAACAAATTGCGCTTAACACAACTATTCTTTCGAACCCCGACTGACCCCTCTAGTCTCACAGCACATAAACAACTGTTAATCGGGATCCAGTCTAAAAGGGCAGCCTCAGCCTTGTCAGTCAAGACTATTCCTACATCACGTTGACCCACAGCTCTAGCTGCTTCGTTTCCTGAATTGTGCAGGAAATACCTTGATGAGATACCAGGAGCAGTGAGTTGAATCACACTGCTCGAATCCTGGATACGCGTTTCAGCTAAGCAGTGAACATCAATCTTCAGAGAATCTATTGTGAGGGCTAGACACGCCTGTTGACCGGCTTGCGTTAGAGTACGCACGTTGAAGGAGCCGAGATTCAGAGGACGACGAGGCTTGAGAAAATGTGAGTTACAAGACAGAGGATTATTCCCGACGCCATTTGACAGTGAATCGTTGCGAGTATCCACCGTGTTATCAATGGGAGCATAATGGGCGGATAGAGGGGGCAAAGAGAGGTGGTTGGGAACAGAAGACAAAGGTTGAATAAAGGAGAGGGAACTCTGAGCAGTAGCCCACTTATCACTACCCACCCCACTCGATGCAATAGGCAGCGCGGTTCTGATCGTCCTGCGCGACGACCGATGCAGTATGGAATTCTTTGTATTGGTGCAGTTCATGGGAGATGTTGGACGGATACTGCTAGGGTGTCCATCCACAAGGCAGGAGAACGATTAGGGTTCTGATCCAAAGCCTTTAGTTCTAACAAGAACCTATCCGCAAGGCAGCGGGATGGCTTAGTGGAAGCCCATTTGTTTGGATCAATTATTCTTCCACTGATTTTACCGATTGAGTCGCTAGCTCAAATCGACCCCCAACCTAGAGAACCAGAAGTCTAGACTTCGTCTGGCCTCTACCCATTGACCTTTTAGGCATGATTGTATCTCCGGCTTGAAGAAGCCATCCTGTATAGCTCTTTTGGTCAGAGAGGCACGCAGGCCATCACACCACGTCAAGGTGCAATCTCGTCGTCATGCCACTCCTAGACTGGGTCAGATTAAACAGTCAGCTGTATGCGGTTCGTTTTATTGGTTTCATGCACGTTAACAGCAATAGACTGAAGCGCCGATGCTTGTTCGTCGTTTCTGTGTATGCCCCAACTGACAACAGCTCTCCTGAGGCTGAAGATGGATTCTGCCATAATTTGTCTCAACTGCTCCGCAGCGTGCGCTCTACGGACTTAATGATTGTTGCTGGCGATTTCAATTCTAAAGCTGGAAGTCTAGTCGAGACAGAACGGCATATAGAAGGGCCATTTGGTGTTCCAGCCGACTGAACCGATAACGGTGACCGACTAAGCCCACTATGACCCAACCATAGTGTAGTAAAACAAATACTTTTGTTTTATTCCGTGTATTTCCTTCATATTTATTTTCTAGTGGTTCTCTGATTCCGTTTCAGCTCTACGATCTGATTCCAAAATGATTTACTCCTATAAACGGCCATTCCGACTTACCAATTTATCTTGCCCGTGCGTGTTTGTGTACTCGTCCACCAGAATTTAATCAAATTGGGTATGAAGCACATACTTCAACCTAACGTTTCGATGTTTACCTTCACTCAGCAGACGCATCGGACTACTGGATTCGCCGGAATAAAACCTTCAAAAACGTTCTCACTGCTGTTGATCCACCCAACGTTGACAAACTCGCCACTGTGACCAGCTATTTACAAACACACTGTGGATTGTGAGGATTATGGCAGAGCTTTAAACACTGGAAAGTTTATACACACAATTAAAAAATGCCATCTTAGCTCGATACGTACTGTTAACGGCAAAAGCAAGGTTGATCTCTCGATCAGTTTCACTAAAAGTTGAAAACACTTTTTGCCAACCGCGATTTCAAATCTGTCAGTGGTGAGCAGTATTGTAACGGCCAGAGTGGAGGCCGCCATCTTGTTGTTCGTTTAATGTAAGTGTTGGTGCCGTTGATACACTTACTGAGCCTCGGCTCATTGAGTTTTTCCCTTTTGTGCTTTTGCAGATCACACGTGCTACCCTCATCGGAAGAGCATTGCCCCTGCCTGTTACATTTTTGGCACCCACGGCGGGACCGCATTGAGGGGAGTGGGAGGCCTTGGAGATAGACCTAATATGGGCCGAGGAGATAATTGTGAATTGATCTGAGGCGTAGATTCGGTGTGGCCCAGGAGAGGTCTTGTGGTATGGCCTACCCAAGGTGTGGTTCCCGGAGAGTTAATGCTCCTGTAGTGTGTTGGAGTGCGGAACACTGGGGGCAGTGTTCTTTTGTGGGGGGAGCAGTGTAACGGCCAGAGTGGAGGCCGCCATCTTGTTGTTCGTTTAATGTAAGTGTTGGTGCCGTTGATACACTTACTGAGCCTCGGCTCATTGAGTTTTTCCCTTTTGTGCTTTTGCAGATCACACGTGCTACCCTCATCGGAAGAGCATTGCCCCTGCCTGTTACAGTATCGTGGGTTTGTTCGGGATGCATTTATTCGTAAGCTATCGTCAAATCATATCCGTCAGAGGATGTTGGAAGAGTAGAATTTAGATCTCAAAACTACCTATGATTCTGCAAGACAATCAGAATTATATAATGGCAAATCCATTTGCAACTTTCACATTCAAAAGTTCATCACCACGAGCCGGAGTCGAACCATCGACATACCGGACAGACGCCCCACCAATTGAATTATCGCGGTGCGGCCAGTCGGGTGTGAATAAAGCATGAACAGCTAATGATGCGCGAACCACTATATAATGATATACTGCAACGTTCTTGATTTGAGGTGCGTTTGATTACCACCTCGGAGGTCGGAGGTTCGAAGCCCCCCCCCCAGCCCTCGATTACTTTGATGGTAGACAGTAATCCAGTCGTCCGGATTTTTACTACTCCTGGCCTACTGGGACCCAATGTGGTTATCCACTACAAGTCTCAGAGTCTGGTTGCCGGTTGTCCCTAATAATACAGTGGACCTTTTTAACTATGCGGTATACACCCCTTCCATTGCACTCATGCGCAGGCATGTAATGAAAATCTATTTTTTTTTTAAATCACTGGGCTAGCCTCGTCGGTCACTTCCAAATGAGACGAACAGCACACGTCTGAGCGTGATTCCATGGACATTTAAATATATTCACAGAATGTATTATTGGCCAGAGGAACCTGAATCTTATGCAATGGAAAACCCACTTTCATTTTTCACATCCAAAAGTCCAACGCCACCAACCGGAATCAGCTCGGAAGGAATCTATGGTATATGTTGTTGACCCCCCGTCTTCGTATTCCCTGACCGATTAAAACCTTCTCCGACCAGCGCGTTAACTCTGTTTCACCCCACAATCCTGTTCTCACAACAGCAGGTTCCTGTTATTCCCGTGGCTTCATTCGACACCCTAAAACAAACTGTCCAGTCCGAGACTCTGTAAATCTTGTGGCGAGAAAGAACACAAACAACGAGTATGTCGATGTTCGTCTCAAGTGAAAACGGCATCCCGGCAACGTTCCCTCGACTACCAATTCACTCTTATCTGTTGCCCCCACTGCGACTGTCCAACTGTCTCTCTATCACTGTAATAAGCATAGAAGTCAAAAGCATCCCCACACATGCACTAACTGACACAGGCAGTTCGTTAAGTTATATCTTTAAACCTGTTGCTGACAAACACCGTTGGCTCGTTGTTCTCTCCCAACAGTGAGTTACAATGGCTTTCACGCGTTTTTCTTGTGGCCACCGTTACTTTCTTATTCAGAATGAAGGTCATCGTTTCAATCACATTAAACTCCGTCTTTCATGACTTGTGCATAAACGTACTCCTAGGTTACCATTTTCTCGAACTTCACAAAATCGTCGAGATTCCCTTCTTGGAACTAAGCATCCCTTTACCTTTTTTGGTCGTCTTGAGGCTTATATTATTCCGCAACTTCTATGAGAATTTAGCACTGTTATATAAATTTGCATACGTTTACTAGTTTCCTCTTGCACAACTTTTCGTAGACGGTTCTCTCTTTACATTTCAGTTGACGTACTCCAATTATTAGACAAGCGAAGCGTCCTTCATTCGACTCCGTCTCCTCAATCATACTAGTCTTGCTGATTCTGTTGCTAATCTCCGTATCAATTTACTCGTCTAATAAATCATGAACCGCTGTCTTCGTCCCGACAAATTCGACACAGATCTGAACTCGCCGGATGCTTCCAAGCAGTGGACCTACTGGCTGTGGACATTCAACGCCTTTTTAAAAAGCGTGCAATCAGATGACTCCGATAATCTGGATATACTTATTAACTTTCTTCCACCTTCTGTTTGAGCATGTATCTGACTGTACAACTTTTGAAAGTGCCATTTCACTCCTTCAGTCTTTGTATGTGGGCCCCAAAAGTGTGGTTTTTACCCGATACTTTCCCGTCCCTTGTAAACAGGATAGTGCACAAAATATAGACCGATTCGTGTAGAACATCAAGAAATTAGCGAGGGCTGCGATTTTCGTCCGGCGACCACTGAAGAGTATCGTGATGACGCTATGCGCGATGCCGTGATAATTTCATTTCAGTCAAATAACATAAGAACGAGGCTTCTAGAACAAACGAGTCTGGATTTCCAAACTACTTATGATATGGCTAGATCTTTAGAAGTTGCACAGAAACAGTCAGTCCTATGGAGCTGACAGTATTCTGTGTGCTGCGGCACTCACCATGACTCCACATGTAACCTTCCTGCTAGCCCCAAAATCTGAATCTGAGCTGATTACGTCTGTCATCCCCAAAGAAACGTGTTATTTCTGTGGCTATTCTAAACATCCCCGTGCGAAATGCCCCGCTAGAGAAGCTAGTTGTAAAGCTTGCGGGAAAACTGGACATTTCAAACGTGTATGCAAGTCTAAACCAGTTGGTTCATCAGTCTCTTCGGTTCTCAGTCCCATAATATCGTCAGTTGTTACCGCTGCTGCTCCCGTCTGTTTGTCTCGGGCTACTACCCAGATTCTTGCGGATGGAGTAGAACTACAAGCACTGACAGACACTGGGAGTTCCGAAAGCTATGTGTCCCAGTTAGCCGTCAATACTTATCACTTACAATTTCATGACAGTCATGTATGGCCCACCCTTGAATGTAGTCATACTGCCGTTACTGATGCATATATCGGGAAACGGGTTTAAATGATGGTTTCCGTCCCGGAAAAAATGAGAATCGTATATAGAATGTTAATCGGATTTTTGTTTGAGTCAGACTCAAAGCAGCTATCATGGCTGCCTCAGCTGGTTCTGGTGCGACTTCCAGTGCAATGGTCGATGATACCGACCTTTTCTGTCGGACTGTCCGTGGAACTTACTCTTGTTGCAAAAGTTTTGAGGACGATTTTCGGAATAGTTTGGCGTCTTTCTATATTTATGCAAGCGTTAGTGCTGAAAATTGGGTTCGCAACCATCCTGCTGCATTCCCGAAATCGTTTCCCTATTATCGAGTGAAATATTGTTGTGTCCATAACAGGCGCCCTCAGCGGACCGCGACGAGGTGATTACTGCGAATGAATTGCCCACTGGCATTTTAGATACAAGAATATCCATTTCCTGGCGTTTGTCATGGTGTGAGCTGTTGGGACGCAGTACAAGGTTGTATCTTACTGTTTGCGACATAATCATAGGTTTCATTTGTTCAATGACCAGCTCTATGGTACGAATGGACGTCTGACTCCTGATCAGGAGTCGCACGTCGGCGAGTTGATGAAAACATCCCACAATTCGCAGGTAATTTGTTAGTATGCTCGCAATAAATTTAACAGGTTGTTTACGGTGACGAACCTGCAGTCCATCAGAACGAAGGCTGCTAATTTGGACGGCCGAACAGATGCACTGCGGGTAAGGCAGTTAGTTAGTGGTAAGGGTTTTCTGCACTTGGTATACCGGGAAGGACTAGTACGGTATGCAATTTTTGGACATTAGTTCTAAAATATAGCACCGTTCCGTAATTGATGCGTCAACCCGCGACCTTTGCGTCCACCTATCACCTAAGCCCAAACTTAGCTCCCATTTATTGCACATTTGTAAATGTGAAATAGTGATATGTCAGTATTAAAGGCTATTTAGTGCCAATTATCACACGAGGCACCAATGATTAAGACAGTCAGCTGTTACAACAGCAGCAGAGTTAAGTGTACTCTTGCCAGTTATCACGAGCCGAACAATTCCCCGAAATTGGTATGAGTTATCGTGCACCCCAGTCAAACCTAGCACCTTTCGGGGATTTTCCGACGGTAGACCGAAAATGAATACCGCCACGAAATCTCGCCGATGCTCTATCGAAGATGAGAAAATCACCAAATCGGAGATGAAACAGCTTCTGAGTGACGGCATTATTGAACCTCCGAACTCTCCTTGGAGGGCTCAAGTTCTGTTTACTAAAAATTCCAATCATATGAAAAGAATGGTTATCGATTACGGCCAGACAATCAGTCGTTTTACGCAACTGGATGCATACCCACTTCCAAGGTTTGGCCATATGACAGAACACCTCTTGGTACGCAGTCTACAGTACCGTTGATCTTCAAAGCGCATACAGTCAGATATCCATCGCCGAACATGAAAAATCTTAGACTGCTCTCAAGGCTGATGGTAACCTTTTCCAGGTCCGCCAGATACCATTCGGGGTTACCAACGGTGTAGCTTGCTTTCAACGCACTATCGACAGTATTTTGAATGCCGAAAACCTGAAGGATACCTTTGCTTATGTCGACAACGTCACCATGTGTGGCATGACCATGGATAATGACAATTACAACCTTCAACGTCTTCTGAAAACCGCGGCAAAATATGGAATTCCACTTAGTGATTCAAAAGCTGTAACTGCCAAAAAGGAAATAAAACTCCTTGGCTATTATGTGACCCAGGGTACCGTCAAGCCCGACCCTGACCGCATGAAACCATTACGCGACGTCTCACCGCCTACTGACCCGAAGTTCCAAAGGCGGGTGGTTGGCACGTTTGCTTATTATTCTCAGTGGATACTTTCATCTTCCGATAAAACTGACCCGCTTGTTCGGAATACAATATTTGCTCTTCCTGTACCTGTGCGAGAGGCGTCTGGACGTCTCAAACTAGACTTGGAGAGTGCTATAGTCGCGATAGTGGGTTATAGTATTCCACTAGTTGTCGAGACGGACGCTTCAGACATAGCCATAGGTGCTTCAATGAACTTAAATAACCGGCCGGCGGCTTTCTTTTCTCGCACCTTGACTCCTAGTGAAAAGCGTTATTCGGCTGTCGAGGAACAAGCCTGTGCAATCGTCAAAGCTGTCCAGAAATGGCGCCATTATCTCCTGGACACCCACTCCAAGTTAACTGCCGACCAAATATTCGTTGCCCTTATGTCTGACGGCACACAACCAAGCAAAATCAAGAGTGATTGGATCCAGACGAAGCGACTTGAGCTATCAGCTTATCATTGACAGTTTACTGGCCCGATGAAGATAACCATGTAGTTGATACACTTTCTCGAAGCACACGTGATTCTAGTTTTATTCAAACCCAGTTTAAATACTTGCGTGATTCTTTATCATCCTGGGATAACTTGCATGCTTCGCCATCACGAGGAGACTGCACCTTGACGTGCCTCTCTGACCCAAAGAGCTATACAGGATGGCTTCTTCAAGCCGGAGATACAATCATGCCTAAAAGGTCAATGGGTAGAGGCCAGACGAAGTCTAGACTTCTGGTTCTCTAGGTTGGGGGTCGATTTGAGCTAGCGACTCAATCGGTAAAATCAGTGGAAGAATAATTGATCCAAACAAATGGGCTTCCACTAAGCCATCCCGCTGCCTTGCGGATAGGTTCTTGTTAGAACTAAAGGCTTTGGATCAGAACCCTAATCGTTCTCCTGCCTTGTGGATGGACACCCTAGCAGTATCCGTCCAACATCTCCCATGAACTGCACCAATACAAAGAATTCCATACTGCATCGGTCGTCGCGCAGGACGATCAGAACCGCGCTGCCTATTGCATCGAGTGGGGTGGGTAGTGATAAGTGGGCTACTGCTCAGAGTTCCCTCTCCTTTATTCAACCTTTGTCTTCTGTCCCCAACCACCTCTCTCTGCCCCCTCTATCCGCCCATAATGCTCCCATTGATAACACGGTGGATACTCGCAACGATTCACTGTCAAATGGCGTCGGGAATAATCCTCTGTCTTGTAACTCACATTTTCTCAAGCCTCGTCGTCCTCTGAATCTCGGCTCCTTCAACGTGCGTACTCTAACGCAAGCCGGTCAACAGGCGTGTCTAGCCCTCACAATAGATTCTCTGAAGATTGATGTTCACTGCTTAGCTGAAACGCGTATCCAGGATTCGAGCAGTGTGATTCAACTCACTGCTCCTGGTATCTCATCAAGGTATTTCCTGCACAATTCAGGAAACGAAGCAGCTAGAGCTGTGGGTCAACGTGATGTAGGAATAGTCTTGACTGACAAGGCTGAGGCTGCCCTTTTAGACTGGATCCCGATTAACAGTTGTTTATGTGCTGTGAGACTAGAGGGGTCAGTCGGGGTTCGAAAGAATAGTTGTGTTAAGCGCAATTTGTTTGTAATCTCGTTGTACGCCCCAACGGACTGCAGCTCAGACGCGCAGAAAAATGAGTTATATGATGAACTCGCCACCCTCGTTCGCAGCAGTAAGAGTTCTGACATTGTAGTGCTAGCTGATGACTTCAATGCACAAGTTGGAAAACTTAGTATGTTAGAAGCTTGTTTAGGTGAGCGTTGTGCTTTACCCGCTGAGCGTACAGATAACGGGGATAGGCTTCTCCAGTTTTGTGCAGACGATCGACTGTTCTTGTGTAGCACCAATTTCCGACACAGCTCGCGTCGCACAGCGACATTGTGCTCTAACTCTACAGGTACTTTGAGTTAGATTGATCATATCGTCGTAAACTACCGGTGGCGCAGTTCTGTTCGGAACTGTAGATCCAACTGGTCTACGTACGTAGAGTCGGACCATGCATCAGTTTTAATGCGATTATCTCTCCAGCTCCATGGTCATCGTCGCAAACCGAAAACCCGGTTAGCTGTGCAACGTATGTGTGATCCAGAATTACGCACCCGTTATGAACAGGAATTGGCACATGGGCTAGGATCTACGACGAACACCAATGTAGATGAGCATTGGGCCTATATCCAGCGGGCAATGCATGTTGCAGCAGGTTTTGCCTGTGGTCCTAGATCCGATGTCCATCAAAAACACTGGATCTCGCAAGGGTTGCTGTGTATATTGCAGCAAAAGCTTCAGCTCTCGAACTGTAAGGAGATGAATAAAATGCGGAGAAAGTTACAAAAGCAAGTTATAAAAAGCCTTAAGAATGGTCGTGAAAACTGGTGGGTGAAGGTAGCCGAAGAAATGAAAATAGAAGCTGCTCCAGGTAACAGTCAAAGACTGTTTAAACTTATTCGTGACACCGGTGGACGGCGAAACCAGGTCAGTGAAACAATGTGCGATCGAAATGGAGAATCCATCTACGGGAAACAGCAAAGGCTTGATCGTTGGGCCGAATGCTTCAGGGAACAGTTTAGCTGGCCGCACGCTAGTGCAGTTACTCCCGTGTCAACAACTGTGACTCCTTGGGTGGTATCACTTGAGCCCCCATCGGAAGTAGAAGTAGAGTCATGCATTCGATTACTAAAGCGAGGGAAAGCGTCTCGTCCCGACGAATTTCCCCGTTATTTTCAAACTGAGTGGAGATTCTTTGATAATATCACTCACCGTCTTGATCGTTGACATTTGGAACGCGGAGCATATTCCGGTAATATGGAGTGAGTCATTGATTGTTTCCATCTTCAAGAAGCGAATACGCAATAACTGTAGTAGTCATCGTGGGATTAGCTTAATTCCGATATTCACCAAAGTATTAGCCTCGATTCTGCTGCGCCGTCTCACACCCGCTCGCGAGAAGAATGCCCGCGAACAACAGGCTGGATTCCGCCATTGTCGAGGATGCATAGACATGATTTTTACCCTTCGCCGACTACTTGAAACGCGCCACACGTATCGCCGACCGACAATAATGCTTTTCTTAGACCTGAAAGGCGCCTTCGATTCAGTTGATTGAACAGCGCTTTTCAGTGTTCTTCATCGAAAAGGTATGCCTCAGAAGTTCGTGAACCTTCTGAGACCATTGTATTCTTATACTTCTGGCCGCGTAAGGGTTTACGGTGAACTATCTGGTCGGCTCGAAACGACCAGTGGTGTTCGACAGGGATGTCCTTTGTCTCCATTCCTGTTCAACTTCGGCATGGACGAAATAATGGAGAGTGCGCTGCAAAATCTTCAGGATGTAAGCGTCGAACTAGGAAATAAAGGGAAGCTATGTGACCTAGATTACGCGGACAACCTTGTCTGCTTGTTCGAATGCACAGAACACGCTCAACATGCACTAGGTAGGCTCCCAAGAGCTGTAGCTTCATTCGGCATGCACTTTGCTCCTTCAAAGTGTAAGGTGATGTTACAAGACTGAACGTCTACGATTCCGAGCTTGACGCTCGATGGGGACGTGCTGTCAGTTGTCGACAGCAGCAGCGTGGCGACGGATGGAAGCACCGTGAGAGAGGTGAGCACGCGGATATCCAAGGCTCGAGCGATGTACACCGGACTGAAGCACTTGTGGCACCGACCTGATATTTCACTGAAGTTGAAAGGTCGTGTTTACTGTGCCGCAGTGCGTTCAGTTTTGTTGTATGGTTGCGAGCTTTGGAGTCTGCGTGCTGAAGATATTCGTCATCTTGAGGTTTTTGACCACCGATGCTTGCGTAGTATCGCTGAGATTGGGTGGAATAGCCGAGTGAGCAATGCCGAGGTCAGAAAGTGAGTATTGGGTACTAATTCAGAGAACGTCCTGTCACAACTTCGTTGGTTGGGGCACGTGTTATGTATGGCAAACACGTCTACCATTGCGTGCCTTATTCTCCGTTCCATGTGGAGGTCAAAAAATGACATGTCAGTGTGGAAATGAGGAAATGTACTGCGAACTTAGGAAAAGTGGGTGCTTCACGTCTTCGTGGTTGGGTCCAAAAGATCCGTCCACCAGGTGGCTGGAGACACTGAAGGATATGGCAGCGAACCGCGAACAGTGGCGATCGTGTTGTCACTTTCTGTTGAATCAGAATGACTGATCGATGTATGTTTGTACAGTTAGACTGTGCATTCCGTGTGTTGGCTACTGGGGCATTCTTTCCTTTTCCCACCCCTGTAGGTCTACTTCCTGTCCATCTTGTATATCCATACTTTCTAATTCAACGTACAAGATGGTGAGAAAGGCAGTGGTCGATGGGGCTTGCTCTACTGTTTAACGCCGTAAGATGATGATAATGATGATCTCATGCTTCACTTTGTGCGCACCAAAAATTTGCCTTACTCTGTGGATAAAGTCAAAAACATGATTTCCGGATGGTCTATCTGTGCAGAGATAAAACCGCGGTTTTACAAACCCCCCGAGGGTCGCCTAATCAAAGCTACGCAAGCGTTGGATCGACTGAGTATCAACTTTAAAGGTCCACTGCCCACAATCGCCACCTTCTAACTGTTATTGATAAATACTCTCGATTCCCCTTCGCATTCGCCTGGCCAGATATATCGGCAACTACGGTGATAGTGTCTGTGTCAAGTATTTGTTTTATTCGGCGTGCCTGCCTACATACACTCTGACCGGGGATCCGCTTTCGTGTCGTCGGAGCTAACAGTTTCTACGAGATAAAGGTGTGGAACTCAGCCACAGAACGGCATACGGATCTCGAGCTAATGGCCAGATGTGGCGTTTGAATGGGACCCTATGGAAGGCGATCTCTCTGGCCCTAAAAACAAGAAAGTCCCAATTTCGCAGTGGGAATCAGTGCTTTCAGACTTACTCCGCTCAATTCGTTCGCTACTCTGCACTGCCACAAACACCACTCCATATGAGATATTAATCTGTTATGTTCGACGCTCGATCAATGGGACTCCGATACCCAAGTGGTTGAGAATTCCTGGCCCCGTGTTGCTGAAGCGCATGGATAGATCCTCGAAGTATGATCCCCTGGTGGAGGAATTAGATCTAATCAGCTGTAATCCCCGTTATGCTACTGTGGAACTGTCGGATGGGAGAACAGAAAACGTTTCTATCCACCATCTGGCTCCCCGGGGCGATACATCTATCCCGAAAAGTGACAAATCCCGTTAATAGAATTTCGAACGACAACCGTGCAGATGCTAGCGGTAGTATTACGATACACGCTACTGATAACGCACAGAAACACCGTAAATACTCAGTCGGTCGCAGTGGACACATGCATACTGTCTACGTAATCGAAAAGCACGAATGAACACTTCCCAAAATGATAGTTTCAACCGGTCCACTACAAACACCGCCCCCCCCCCCCTCTAGCTTAAAAACATGAAAAGCTATTCTTTTCTGGTCGGGGCATGTGTTTTACAGATTTTTGTACGTTTACTCTCCGTTTTACATAACATTTTATGAACGGTTTTCCGCTTACATTTTATATTATGTACAGGGTGGAGAGGGCTAATGGTACCAGTGTGTCCTTAAACCCATGTGCGTTCTACCCACAAACTGATCTGTGGACAGGGGAAATCTCGGTTCAATAATCAGATAACTAACTGGGAAAAATCTCTTCATCTGTCAGACGCGCATGCGCAGGCCACTACACCCTAAGGAAGAGCTACGAAAATGATAAAGTCGATTTATTGGGATATCACTCAGGTCGACCGGTGGTGGTCGAGTGGGTTAGAGCGTTTGATTACCGCCTCGGAGGTCCGAGGTTCGAATCCCCGCCACCACCGGTTGCTTTGGTGGTAGACAGTACTTCACTGTAGTGCGGATCATTACCACACCTGACCTATTGGGGCCTTATGTGGTTCTCCACTCCAAGACTCAGGATCTGGTTACCGGTGGACCTTCGTGACTATGAGACATATACTCCTTCTACTGCACTCATGCACAAGTATGTACTAAAAAAGGGTTGATTCAACTCCGGAGTGGGACACAGACATCCAAGTTATTTGCCTGCATAACGTGTCAATGTCTTTGTCGAACACCGATAATTTGTGTAAACGAGGCTAACGTCAAACGTGATTGACCTTCAGACTCCGTTACTAGACATCTAATTCAATTTACTCGACTCGACATGGTGGAATAAAAGTAGCTCGATCTGATTCACTCATCATAATTGGGGCAAACTGCAGACAACGCCGTTACAACTTATGGAAGACGAACGCTTGAAAGTTTTGGAAATGTTCTATGAAGCGAGGCAAACCAAAACAAAACCCGTGGGACGTTTTACTGTTAGAGATGCAAACGGCCCGCCTCTCTCTCTCGTAAATGCGTTTACAATCTCGTGAAGAAGTTCCAGAAACGAAATATATAATTCTCAGTTGAATGAGCTTACCGATGGTGACCGAAGCTCTACTTAGTTTCGACACGATGGCGCGCCTCCGTGCACAATCAAACGTGTCTGTGAATGTCTGGATGAGGTTTTCCCTGGAATAGGGATCGGCAAAAATTGGCACCAAAGAATGACCCCACGGTCTCCTGACTTATCGCCGATGGGCTTCTTTCTCTGAGGATATTTCAAAACTAAAGTCTACTTACGGAAGCCAAAAACGATCAATGAATCGAAACTGGATATTACGGAGGAAATACTAAATATGCCGAGGTAACATTAATGGGGGTTCACGCAAATTGCCTGAAAAGGATGTTATTATGCAAGCAAGCTGATGGAGGTCACTTTGAGCACCATATGAGAAGTGGAAATTAAGATGCACTCATTATTGAAAACATAGCTTTCCCGAGACAAATTTGAACACAGAAGTCAATAGCAATAGGTTGCACAATATATTCCGGACCACTTCGCCGCATCTTCACTAGTGCATATTGCGATTAAGGTGATCATTTATCAATGGGACATTGGACGTTTTCATGAGACCAAAGGCAGAGGTGTATAAGTGTACATTTGCCTTTGGTCTCATGAGAACGTTCAATTCCCAATTTATAAACGATCACCTTAACTGCAATATGCACCAGTGAAGATGCAGTGAAGTGATCCGGAATACACCTTGCAATCTAATGCTATTGACTTCTGCTCTGAGACTTATTATTCCTCATTGTAATTTTCCTTACTTATTTTGTTCCGAACAAATGAATAACATTTCCACTTCCAACGTCCGCGTACTCTCACATACTGATTGATTGTGAGTCCCCTAATTAGGAAAGAAACGCACAAGAATCCAATCCAATACAAGCTCATCAATCATACGACCCAACTGTGATGAGTAAATCAGATCGAGCTACTTTTATTGCACCATGTCGGGTAGAGTAAACTGAACTGAGTGTCATGTAACGGAGTCTGAGAGTCAATCACTTATGACGTTAGCCTCGTTTACACAAATTATCGGTGTTCACCAAAGACACTGACAGGTTATGCGTGCAAATTAACTGGATGTCTGTGCCCCACTCCGGAGTCGGATCAACCTAAGTGATATCCCAATGAATTGAGCAGATCCTTTTCCTAACCCATTCTTAGGGCAAAGTGATCAGTATGCTGTATAACTATTTGATTGCTTTATTATTCTAACGCTCCTCTTTTACCTTCCAGATTGCACACCTCAATTGTCTGTTGAATAAAGGCTGACCTTAGGTCTTTGACTCCTCATTCGAAACGTTGTGACGTGATTCCAGTTCACTACAATTTATTCAACAAACAAATGGATCGAACTCTGCGTCCCCAACGCTTTGATGATAATCCGAATTCTTCAATTGCTTTCAAACAATGGATTCATTGGATGGATACATTTACTTGCTTCCTGGATAGCATAGAATCATTTAGTCCCAATAAACTCAGAACCCTCGCCAACTATGTGTCACCCAATGTGTATGATTATATTAGCAGTTGCGAATTTGTATGAGGGTTTATGGTTCAGTTTGCGGGCGTAGTACTGCCAGGTTGCCCAGACCAAAGCAGGTGGTTTTCTCAGGGGTCCACAACCGGAGCCTTTGGCTATCCAAAGCCTCGCCCGCAAGGCAGCGATTGCACAACTCATGAAGCCGCCATAGAAACTCTCACGAACCTGTATATCAAACCAAAGTATGAGATCGTTGCTCGCCATATATTCGCTACATGTCGACAACAAACAGGCGAAAAGCTAGATCAATTCTTGCAGAAGCTGAAACCGCTGGCTAAAGACTGCAACTTCAAACCGGTAACGGCAGAGAAAAATCAAGATGCCATCAGAGATACTTTCATCACTGGACTCCAATCTCAGGTAATACGATAACGGCTATTAGAACACATTTCACTCGATCGGCAAACGGCGTTCGAGCAAGCACGATCTCTTGAGACGGCTCAATGTTAGTCACTATCGTACAAAGCAGAAGGTGCCTGTACGGCTTCCACAACCAATCCACTGGAGTTGGAACAAACAGCCCACAGATCAACTACTCCAGCTGAAAATATTGCTACATTTGTATCCACTAATGTTGGGACTAGCAAGTGTTTCTTCTGTGGATTCGGGAGACACACGATCGCTGCGTCCTACTCGCAAGGCGACTTGCAAAGGATACGGTAAGAAGAATCATTACCAGAAGGTGTGTCGTTCCTCTAAGAACACCGCATCTTTGGTTCAGAACTACCTGTCGTCAGTAACTCTCACAGCGGCACCCAACCGTCTCTCTCGTGCTGTAGCCGATATTCTCGTCAACAAGATTCCGCTGAAGGCACTGATCGATACGGGAAGTTCTGACAGTTATATCGCTGCGTCTATTGTCAAACAATTCAATTGGAAGATGATACAATCTCGTAACAAAATCTCTATGGCTAGTACACATTTGACAAGCTTCACAAGTGGCCATTGTTTCGTTACATTACAATACAAAAATTGCCGATACACAAACGTCAAACTATCCTTACTCACAAATCTTTGCTCCGATGTTTTTCTAGGACACGATCTTCTCAAAATGCATCAATCAATTGAGATCCCGTTCTCTGGAACGAAACCTCCATTTTCTCCATGTGGCTTACTAGCCGCTGATGTGGATTCTCCATCCCTATACAGCAAAAATGCTTCCAACTTTAAACCAATCATAACCAAATCACGCCGATACTCGGTCGCCGACGAAAAATTCATTCGAGCCGAAATCAAGAAGCTTCTGGACGATGGCATCGTTGAACCATCTGTATCCCCTTGGCAGGCACAAGTTTTAGTAACCACGAATGAAAACCACAAAAAAACGACGAATGGTTATCGATTGTAGCCACACGATCAACCGATATACCCACCTAGACGCTAATCCCTTGCCACGAATAGATGGGATCATTGATAATATTTCCATTACTCGATATACAGCACATTGGATCTACAAAGTGCATATCATCAGATACCAATCAAAGAAAGCGAGAAGTTCACCGCATTTGAAGCTTGTAATAGTCTTTATCGATTCTGCCACGTACCCTTTGGAGTCACAAACGGTGTAGCCTACTTCCAGCGGGTTATTGACAAGATAATTCGTGACGAGGACCTAAAGGGGACATACGCATTCCTTGATAACATAACCGTATGTAGAGTCACGGAGGATGAACATGATTTCAACTTAAGGAGATTGTGTAAGACTGCTCGGAAGTATAACCTAACTTTCAATGAGAGTAAAATCACTATTCGTTCTCGAGTGAGAAATTTATTGGGGTTTGAAGTTTCAGACAAAACCGTTCGACCTGATCCTGACAGACTTCAGCCATTACGCAACTCAAAGTACTCACCGACCTAAAGTCTCAGCAAAGTACTGTGGGATTGTTTGCTTACTACTCTTCGTGGATCTTACATTTTTCAGACAAAACCCGCCCGCCAGTCGACAATCGCTGTTTTCCTCTCCCTCCAGCCGTCTGTGACTCGCTAAAAGAAATGAAGAAATAAATCGAGAGGTATGTTATTGTGACTGTTGATGAATCCATTCCTCTTGTTGTGGAGACGGATGCTTCTGACACAGAATAGGCGACCAGTTGCCTTCTTTTCTCGCACTTTATCACCTAGTGGGCGACACCACTAAGCGATTGAGAAAGAATCCCATGCCACTATTGAATCAGTGACAAAATGACGTCACTGTCTTACTGGGTCTCGATTTACTATTATCACACCCGAGATCAGCTACGGCATATATACCTCTCCTACTGCATTCATGCGTACGCATGTACCAAAAAAGAACGACCACGACCGCTGCAATAGCTTTCACCACCTACTAATAACAAATCATAAGAGCGCACAGTCGGCATGTTTTTCTACTATCCTCAGTGGATACCTCATTTCTCTGATAAAATCTGCCTACTTATTCGAAATCGAACCTTCCTTTACCCAGGGAATGTCCTGGGCGCTTTCGAGCATCTGAAAAAGCAGCTAGAAAATGTCGTCTCTAGGTTGTAGAGACAGATGCATCAGACGTCACAATTGTTCCCTCTTTTAACCAAAATGGTCTCCCAGTTGCTTTATTTCCCCGGACTCTGTCACCCTCAGAACGTCGGTAGTCGGCATTAGAGAAAGAAGCGTATGTCATTGTAGAAGCCTTGCGGAAATGGCGTCATTTTATAATTGGTAGGCATTTCAAGTTGATAACTGATCAACGATCTGTTGCTTTCCCGCTTGGTCAGTTATCTAAAGGAAAAATGAAAAAAAATACGTCGGAATATGGAGCTGTCAGATCTCCAGTTCGACAGTTTATAATCCTCGTTCGAAAAATCCTGTGGCCGACGCACTTTCTTGAGGATGCTGCGAATCGCAGACTCAGCTGGACTTCAATGTTCCATATAATCCTTTGTCATCTTGGAGTAAGGCGTATGTATCACTTCGTACGATTACGAAACGTGCACTTTACCGTTGATGATGTGAAGACTATCATCTCTCAGTGTCAGACGTCTGTGGAGATCAAGCCTAGATCCTACCCGTGTCCCGACATTTGGTCGAACGGACATTTGGTCGAATGGATATTTGATCGAATGGAAATTTGGTCGAATGGACATTTGGTCGCCGGACATTTGGTCACCAGACATTTGGATGATCGAATTACGCTACACTCATGTAAGTCTGTCAAACGTTACATCCTCAGAAAGTGGATTAGGCATAGCCCATCCTCTTGGTCATTCTCGGGATTTATATAACGCCTGATAATCCAGAGTTATAAAAGCACGCGTTGATAACGAATCGGTAAACGAAAAGGCTTGCGCTGTACTGTTATGCAAATGCATCACAGTCAAATTCTTTCGACCGTTGTGGCTTCACAACAGCTTCACACCAGAATTCCTAAAGCCGAAGACTTGAAACTAAGGTAAGCTGAAATAGTAGTGCGGTCTACCACGACAGTGCTCGGTGAATCTGGAATTCAAGCCTTTGTCCTTTTTGATGTGAGATACCTGATCCACTTGACTGCCTCAGTAGGTGAATAAAATGACTCACCTTAACGACTACATGGGGCAGGCAAAACAGGATTCATCACTGGCCTTGTCTTAACTAATCAGGTGCTACTTTTGAGGAACTAAGGTTGGTTTGTGAGTTTATTGGGAACATTATGCAGACTGCGACATTTTGGAAGTACTACATTTTAAAGTTGAAAACCAACGAAAGAAGGTTTGGGACTGGGTTTCTGCTACTTTCTGGGAACGTGACATCTGACAGACTTAGGTGAATATAGCATAATTCAATCATCAAAATGTCTGGCGACCAAATGTCCGGCGACGAAAAGTCCGGCAGCTATCCTGCCTGCTACCAGAAGTGCACCGTCGATAAAACATAACCGTCCCAACGTCTTAGCATCGACTTCAAAGGGCCCCAGCCTAGCATCACCAGAAACCACTTTGTTTATCATTATTGATGAATTTTCACAATTTCCATAAGCATACGCTTGTTCTGACATGTCTGTTTCAACGGTCATCAAGTGCTTGACTAACTTATTCTGTATTCCCGGCACACCTAGCTTTATACACTCCGATCGTGGACCGTCATTTATTTCCTAGGAACTTCCAGTTTTCTTCCATAACCAAGGCATCACAGCCAGCCGCACAACACATCGTCTGCAAGCAACGGTCAAGTGGAACGCCCTAACGGTACCCTCCGGAAATCCATTACACGTACGTCTAAGCCCCACCAAACGCCCATTACACAATAGGAAGCTGTACTTCCAGAGTTTCATCCGTTCTCTCCTCTGTGGGGCCTACAATGCCACGCCGCACGAGCGTCTCTTCCAATACAACAGGAAAGCTACCACGGGCACGTCGCTCCCCAGTTGGCTGCTGATTGATCCTGTACTTAATCGTACATCCAAAGTCGATAGAGGTATGACTCGTAGAATGCAATCTTAACCACGCATAAGTACGTTACAATGATGGCCGGGGGATATCGTCTCTCAAATATTTCGACCCATCTGCAGAGATCCCTGGGTCAGTAGCGGAAAACGTGCTTACACTAGACTAGTTTGAACATTCGAACCCTATGGATTCAACGACTTAGCACCCCAGTGAAACCAGAAACCCTAACTCACTTACCTATTCTATAGAACCGACGAGGTTTGACTCACTGGAAGAAACCAAGATCGCAACAGCGCGTGCATCCTTGCCACTTAAAAAACAGGGATGCGTAAGATCATCAGCCCTTTTTTCTGTCGTTAAACTTTATCTGCTATGTATATCGCATACCTTTGCATTTCGCTGGTGTCACTTTCCAAAACATAGCCAGCAGGGGCGAGTACGATGAACTAAATACTTCCGTTTCATTCCGTGTACTCCATTCTTACTTTTACTGATGGTTCTCTGATTTTTGTTTCAGCTGTATGATCTGATTCAAAACTGGATAAAGCTTATAAAAGGCCATTCCTACCTCTCCATTTACCTCGCTCGTGCGTGTTTGTGCTTACTTATTCGTCACACAGATTAATCTTAACAAGTACAAATTTCTTGCACAAAATCGGCACCGACCAGCCAGGCGTCCTCCCGAGCCTCCACAGCGTTGGACTCAGATCGATCACATTATTTTCGATTGAGGTTGCAGCTGTGAGATAGTAACCAAATCTAATGCACCGAATGATTGAATGAGCGCAATGCACATGCTACATCACGTATAGGAACTAATCGATATCACCACATAACACCGGAGAACAACGACACGGTGAGCACGACTGACATACTTCCACTGGTTGAAGTGCCCTTCTTCGGTCGCACCTGTATTCACGCTAGGAAGTCTACACGCAGACCACGGTACACCGGACAACAAACCGGCTTCATCGCAATTGCGTGGATGGTCGTATACGCCATGAGAGTGACATGGTCTCGGTCAATAGTGCGCAACAACGAAAGGCGATCAACTGGTGGACCACGTCCTGCAGCTCACCTGATTCCGGTGTAGGGAAAATACTAAGAAACTCCTCATTACTACTCCAAAATTATTTACTTGATACAGCACAATTACTACACTGTAAAATGACTGTCAAGTTAACACTCATCTACATGGTACCAACCCATACTTACACCCCACTGATTGTCAGGTAAAAGAATAAAAAAGAAACCTCTTAACCTAAAATCCATTTATTTTACACAGCAATTTTAAACATCGAGAAATGTGTTTAGTCTTCCTTTTTATGTAAACGCTCGTCGATTGCGGCCAGTCGTTCCAAAATTGGAGGGTGAGAGTAATTACACATCGAGTACAGCCAGTCAGAAACAGGGAAAGACAAATTATCTTTATGAAGAATTATAAGCGCAGATTTCAAATAGGTTCCATAACCGAGACCAACTGCGAAGGCGTCAGCCTGGAATTCAAGTCTTCGCGACAAAACCGTCATTAGAAAATCTAAAACAGTGTTGTAGGGTGAGAAGATGAACTGAAAGATTATAAGAAGCTTGAGCAAAATGGGGGCTCCGTCATAAAATCCGAACGAAACGAATATTTCTTCGTAATCCATCAAACTACTGAAGATGATGAACATGAGGAAAAGGTTGGCCTGACCTATCAGAAGGTTAACGACCGTGTGCCAACATTTCCAATGACCGAGTTCATGAGCCAGAACTGCGACTACTTCTTCATCCACCGAGCACCCTTTGGAAACTTCGTCTTTATTTTGGGGACCTTCATTAGTTTTGCATGAATCCGGAAACGTGAAATCCTTGATAAGAGTGTCGTACAACACAATCCGTTTGTTCTTTCCAAATCCGTAAAAGTAAGCGTTGCTGTGAGCAGATCTCTTGGAACCTTCGACAACCAATAGTTTCTTTAAGGGAAATTCAATGGCACTCGCCAAACCCTCGATTTTCTCTCTGAGTGATCCATTTGGAAGCGGAGCATATCGATCAAACAGAGGTGCGATGAACTCAGGGTAGATGAACATCATAAAGACGGTTACCACGAGAAGAAACATGTAAGCATAGAGATAAAAGTGGGTTCCACCAACTTTGATTATCCATATAAGAACCGCAATGACAGGATACCCGATCACGGATGAAACCAATAAACTCTTAATTCGGTCCTTGAAGAAAAAACCGAGGGTTTGTTTGTTGAACCCATGCCTTGCTTCGATGACAAAATTCATATAGAGAGACCAAGGCAGTGAGTCAAAAAACATGAAGACCGTTAAATAGAACACAAACAACAGAGAACACCAAATTTCGTTGTCGGGTCGCAGCCCAATATTGAACCCAGTTTTGTTAAGAACGTAAGAGTTGATTACGACTGAATTTTGCACAACCGCGTACCAAACCCGTGGTAGAATGGAATAGTATAAGATAGCTGTGGATTCCAACTGGTTGTAAAAACCTTTTACAAGCCCAAAGCCATTTTTGTCCAAAGCGTAAGACTTCGCCTTCGTAAAACCGGAGTGGTCGATTGACTTTGATAAAGCTTCAGGTACGGTAAGCGTGGAAGTAATCTTCCTCCTCTGCCTGATATCTAAGTACGTTTCCCATAGGTATACAATCCAGGAAAAGCAAAGAAACGCCGAGAACAGCGACACATCACGCCCATAGGCGGAAAACAATATGATGCCCTCGCGCATTGCGAGCGTTTGCCAGGCCGTAAACGCACAACGACCCCTCCAGTTCAGTTTGCACAGGACTTGGTGTGGCTTGAGCCAATCGTGTGTCCAGGTAGTTGTGTTTTAGGCGCGTTTCCGTAGCTCTCAACACTGTTCGATTTTCTTTCTCTGAAAGGCAGAAATTTTGTGCAGTAGCAGCCCTGGCAGAGTAAGGTGGAAACAATAAGTAAGTTGCGTCTGACCCTAAAAGCTGCTCAACATAACTCGGGGTATACTGCTTACCCAACATAGGTCTACCGCTTTCTTAAAAGCCTTATCTGTTGTGGTATTTATTACCTCCTCCGGGAGCTTATTTCAATAGGGTACCACTCTATTTGAGAAGTACTTCGTTCTAATTTGGAGCCTCGAAAGCTTCCTTTGTAGTCTAAGGCTAGGCCCCCTTGTACCTCTCTCGGAAATCAGAGAAAAGGTCTTCTCGTCTTATTTCTGACAGTCCCTTCACTGCCTTGAAGGTTTCTATCAAATCCCCGCGAATGCACCGTCTTTCCATCGAGAACAGGTCTAGGGCACGGAGACGCTCTGTGTAGCTAAACCCCCCTTTGCCCAGCCACCATTCTAGTGGCTCGCCCTTGCACTTTCTCCAGACAGTCGATATCTTTCTGGTAGAACCGTGCCCAGGCCTGCGCACAGTACTCTATATGCGGCCTAACTATGGCCTGATATATCGCAACGAAAATCTCCGGATCTCTACACGACATAATGGATCTAACTCGAAAGAGTTCTCTCCTGGCCATATTGGCTCCTGCGGTGCACTGCTTCAACGGCTTAAAGCTCTTGTCCATTATAACGCCCGAGTCTTTGACATGATAAACCACTTGCAATGAACCCACACCACTCCTGCTAGCCCCTATATTCGTGGTCAAGCATTGATACTTGGTGAGGTTTAGTGGAAGGTCCCATTTACGAGACCAGTTTTGTACTGCTAGCACGTCAAGTTCTATATCTACTCCAGCTATCTTGACGTCATCGGCAAACATAAAGCTGGGGTTTGTAAGCCCACGTGCTAGGTCACTGATGAGGATGAGGAAGAGCAGAGGGCCGAGCACCGAGCCCTGTGGCACCCCACTTGTTGCACCTTCCGGTTTTGAAACATGACTACTCACTTTGACATCAAAAGTTCGCCCTGCTATAAAACTAGTCATCCATTGTCTTGCCTTTCCAAAAATTCCCATAGACTGCAGTTTGACGTCCAGGAATATGTGGCTCAAAGAATCAAAACCATTGCTGAAGTCCAAGCAGCAGACCTCAATCGACTGCCCTTAGTCCAGGTGCTTGGTTACCTCTGCAACAGCCGGTCGTGGAAAATCCCCCTTTTTCCCTCGCGATTCAGTGTTTTTCCCAACATCACTCGTTTGCCTACACTGTTGACTTGTCTTTACGAACTGGTTGTTTTTTTGGACCAATTGTTGTTTGTTCGCGCCCAGAGCGCTACTTTGGCACATCCTTGTTCAGGACCTGCGTGACGCATGTGCTGTCTGCTCACACGCTGCTATTCGGTTTCTCGTTGTTGAGTCCTTGTGATCGTATTATTGAGGATCCCGAAATCAAAAGACGATTATCCGAGATATTCTACGATACTAGATTATTACAATAAACAATGACATAAACAATATACAAACCTCAATAATACGATCACAAGGACTCAACAACGAGAAACCGAATAGCAGCGTGTGAGCAGACAGCACATGCGTCACGCAGGTCCTGAACAAGGATGTGCCAAAGTAGCGCTCTGGGCGCGAACAAACAACAATTGGTCCAAAAAAACAACCAGTTCGTAAAGACAAGTCAATAGTGTATGGAAATGAGTGATGTTGGGAAAAACACTGAATCGCGAGGGAAAAAGGGGGATTTCCCACGACCGGCTGTTACACCGCCCACCAAAATCCTCCTGGATCCTTAGCAGAGTCAAAGGTTCGGTATAAAGGTACTGATTCTTTCTACCTGCCTAGGCCCTGCTGTCAGTGCGCGCGCCTAATGCTCGTCGTCAACGTTATACTACTGGTCGCACCTAATCCATTCGATACATAGACGTGAGGCTAGTCTACATCTTCCACGAGACTAAATGACCGATGGCGGGCGTGAATGGTCATATAGACGTTGTCCTCGTAAGGGGCCATTCGGTCCTGGATGTACGTGCTTGAGTGTGTGTGAGTGCGTGTGTGTGTGTGCCGGGGTTACAATGAAATCACAGGTATGACTACACATCAAAGGATAACTTTCTGCAATGTCAACAAAAGACCGTATGGCAAGAAAACGAGTAAAATGTAGCACGTGTGTGTGACCTGAGCTCCGCTACTTCCACATATGCAAGGGGCATTCGGTAACGTCAACAAAAAGCAAAACAACGAACACTGTCACATGTTTGATGGATTTACGGGATGTAGAGTGCGTCGTGCATGCGTGTATGTATCGGGATGTACAATGGGATCGCATTCATCACCACATATCGGAAAGAACCTTCTGTAATGTCAACGAAAGACCGCGAGCACCTTAACGTGTTTGACGGAGACCGTGTGGTATATGTGACATTTCTTTATTCACCTCGATGACTAGTGTGAAAAGGTCTACTGGGCATCGGGGTTATCAGCTCCTCCGCCTTCGCTCTCGAGTAGGTTAATATCGCTTATGTCACGAATGAGCACTCCGTTAGCTGTCTTCACCTTCACTGTTCTTATCATTCCGTCAGTGCTCTTGATGGTTTCCGTAACTACTCCCAAGGACCAAGTGCTGAAATGTGCGCGTTCGTCAGCGATCATAACCACGTCCCCAACTTTGAATGGTTTTGTTTTGGCCAGCCACTTCTGTCGAGTCTGCAAAGCCGGTAGGTACTCCCGCAGCCATCGCCTCCAGAAGACCTTGGCCAGATAGTTCGCTTGCTTCCACCCGTGGAGGTAGCTCCCACGAAGGTTTACCGGCCCTTGGAAACCTTCGTTCGACCTTAGCGTCAATAAGTCGTTTGGGGTGAGCGCCAGATGGGTGGGGTCGCCGTTCAATACTGGAACCAGGGGGCGGTTGTTCAAGATTCGCTCCACCTCAGTCATGACGGCGTTCAGCGTCTCGTCGTCGGGTGGCTGCTGCTCCATGATTGACAGCAATATCCGTCTGGCGGACCGGATCATGCGTTCCCATACGCCGCCTCGGTGGCTGGCCTGTGGGGGGTTGAAATGCTATCGTATGCCGTAGGTCACGGTTCGATCCTGAAGTTCGTCCCTGTTTATGTTCTTGTGCCAACGCTGCAATTCCCGGTGAGCGCCCACAAAGTTCGATCCATTATCTGAGTATATATCGGCCGGTACGCCTCTTCGGTTGATAAATCTTTGCAAGGCCCGTATAAATGAATCGGTCGTCATCGAATGTGCGACTTCTGGGTGTACCGCGCGTGACTTCATGCACGACATGATACATCCGTATCGCTTTTCTAATCTTTTCCCGCACTTGATCCACAAGGGCCCGAAACAGTCCAACCCAGTGTCACTGAACGGCCACCAGCCCGTAGTCACCCTGCATTCAGGTAGTGGGGCCATGAGTTGTTTGCCTGCTGTGGCATTGAGTCTCCTGCATTGCACACACCGTCGGATTACGCGTTTTACAGTCTCTCGTCCTCTCAACAACCAAAGGCGCTTTTGGATGACGCTCGTCACGCGACTTTCCCCGGCATATCCCTCCACGGCGTGGACGTGTTGAATCATTAGCTCTACTACAGGTAGTCTCGCAGGCAGCAGTATAAGATATTTTGTGTCGAAGTTCAGGTGGGCGTTGGTCAGCCTACCATCCACCCGCAGCAGTCCGTCGATGAGTTTGGGGTTTAAACGCTTCAGCTCGCCTCTTGGAGATGGCATGTCTTTATTGGTCGGCCCCATTTCTTCCGCCCTCTTGAGTTCTCGGGCGAAAGCCTCGCGTTGTATCATTCTGAAAATATCGTACTCTGCAGCTTGTAACTCATCGGGACCTATCGGTCCGACCCGTATCCGACATGAGGGCCGTAGCCCTTTCATGACTAGTAAATTTCTCTTGAACCTGGTTAACCAAACTATCGAACGAAGCGTCTTCATCCAGGAGGAAAACCTGACCAGTCGCGATAGAATGGATGTCGCTTCGAAGAAGTGGGCCGCTATCACTACGCCTTTGATTTCCAGTTCTACTTCGGTGGGGTTTTTAATTCGAACACGGGCCAGTCCTGTTTGGGCAAGTGCAGGAAGTTCGGACCTCTCGTCCACGTGTCCAGTTGCCTGAAGTTGTTCGCACCTCGGGAGCACAGGTCGGCTGGATCATCGCCATACCTGACATGACTCCACTGGTTCGTGGCTGATTCGTCGTGGATAATAGTGAGCCGGTTAGCAACGAAAGTACTAAACCGGCTCCGGACGTTGTTGATATAGTAAAGTACTATCGTTGAATCCGTCCAGAAGCTCACCGACCAAATGTAGAGATCGAAACATCTCTTCACAGCTTGCACAACCCTGACTGCCAACACGGCTGCGCTGAGTTCAAGGCGTGGGATTGAGACCGACTTCAGTGGAGCAGCTCGGGCTTTAGCGAACAGGATCCTTGTAGTATATTGTCCATCTCCTGTGCACCATCGTCCGTACACCACATCTTTATAACCGACTTCGGATGCATCGGAAAAGGCATGAAGTTCTCCAGTCCGCGTAGTATGGCCAAGAGTCAAACATCGTGGGATTCTTATGTCCCCTAATTTCTTCAAGGTGTTCAAAAATTCTTCCCAGTCCAGCCGGTCCCCTCGGTCCAGTGACTGGTCCCAACCAACTTTCTTACGGCACAGCCGCTGCAGCAAGATCTTTCCGGGTAGCAGCCATGGTGAGACGAAACCGAGCGGGTCGAACAAACTTGAGACGGCGGATAGTATGCCACGACGGGTTATTGACAGCTCGGGAACGTTTAGTTCGAAAACAAAATCGTCCGTTTCCGCGTCCCATTGTATCCCTAAGGTGCGCTCGATAGGAAGTGGAGAGCCATCCAAATCTCTTACCCTTTCGGCCTTTTCGTGATACGGGATGACCTTCAGCACATCTGAAACGTTCGACATCCATTTAGTTAGATGGAAGCCGTCCTCTTCCAGCAATCTCGTCAGACCCCTGAACTGCTCCAGAGCTGATTCCACGTCATCGAATGACACAGGGTAGTCGTCAACGTAGAAGTTCCCTGTGACGCTATCTACTACCGTCCGATGTACTAGATCGCCATGTTTGTTCGCTGATTCTCGGAAGGCGTAGTTTGCACAAAATGGTGACGATATGGCTCCGAAGGGGTGGACGGTCATCCTATAATTCACCACTGCGTTGTCCCGGTTGCTCCCTTCCCACCACAGGAAACGCAAAGCATCTCGTTCTCCTACCGGAATCTTCACCTGATGGAACATTTCCCTAATGTCAGCAGACGAAGCCACTTTACCCACTCTGAAACGGCACAAAACATCGATCAGTGGTGTGGTCCAGTCAGGCCCCTGTAGTAGGCGATCGTTTAACGACTTGCCCTGAAACTTGGCCGCACAGTCGAAAACCACCTGCAGTTTATTGGGTTTCTTGGGGTTGATAACCGGATGGTGAGGCAGATACCAGATGCCCCTTTTGCTGTCGGTGTCAACAGGCACCCTTTCAACGTAACCGAGGGTCTCTTTTCGCTTCATCAAATCCGCGTATCGTTCCCACAGATTCTGGTCTCGAATAAAGCGTTCTTTTAGTCGTAGTAATCGTTGGAGAACATAATTTCTGTTGTCAGTCCACGGGTCGTCCGGTGTGCGCCATGGGAGGGGAACCTCGAACTGTTTTTTGAGGCCTCTAGTGCCTTGCCGCACCGTTTGTAGAGCGAAGTGATCCTCTTGAGACAACGATGGTCTTTCGTCTCCAATGTCATGAAACTTCTTTTCATACAGCCGCTGCAGATGATATTCTATGCGGTCCGTTTCGGCGAATAAGTAATTCACGGAACCACGTATCCCTACTGGACCGTATAACATCCATCCCAGAGCCGTGCGTACGGCATAAGGTGCCTGGCGGTCACCCACTCTCTGGTCAAGCACCCAATGCGCCTCTGGCACGTCGCAGCCGATGAGGAGATCTACTTCATCATCTTCCCAGTCTACAACGGTTACATCCTGCAGGTGGGGCCACCGAGTCAAGATTGCGTTCACCGACCTTGGTGCTCGCATGGGGAGATCCGCTAACGTGAATGCCTCCGTTGATTCAATTTCCTCGTTAGTGTCTAGAGAGATGAGTTGCAGCCTCAATCTACCGGCAGTCATTACCTGTGTTCCGCCCACCGTGCTCACTGCTAACGACGTCACACATTTAGCCAGTTGGTGTTTGTCGGCAAACCGCTCTTCCAATAAAGTGGTGTCGGATCCACTATCAACGAAAGCCAACGCCTTGACTGTCCCAGTCGGATTCACTACTCCCACGGCTACAACGCCTAAACGTACCGGTTTACTGGCAGATTGTGAAGTTGAAGAAATCACGCTGGGCTTGGCACTCGCCTCGGATATGGTTACTCTCGCCTGATGCAGCAGCCGATGGTGTCTGCCCGTGCAGCCCTCGTAACCTCATCGATTCATTGTCCTACACGCTGTTGCCCGGTGCGAGGTGTTGAGACAGATAAAACATGCTCCTGCCATCCTCGCCATTCCCCACCGTTCGTCTATTGTGGCGTTGCCGAACTTGGGGCATTCTGGTAGGCCATGGCTAGTAACACAGGATCTGCAACTGGGTTGCGCCGTAGCATCTCGTGAAATGACATGTGTATTGGTCCAAGGCTGGTACTTTGGATGTTCCCGCACAGGGGTTTGGACTTGGCTAGTACTGGGCTTGTTTGCTCGGTTGCTGTCCCGGATGAGTCGGCCGAATCTGCTGTCAGCTATCTTCGTTTGCCTGTCTAAGTATTCGGTCAGGTCTTCGAGGTGGGCCTCTCTGTCGCTTCGGCTTATCTGTTCTGCTTCTTCCGCCCACCGACCCTGTAGTTCGGGAGAGAGGTGACGGACTATGTTTTCCAAAGTGTGCATGGCGTCTAGGTCAGCCCTGTAACCTAAATGGTCGAGGGCTATTGAGCAGTTCTGCATCTTAATCACCAGGTGGGCCATGGTGTAGACGTCGCCCTTGGTTCTCTTTGCCTCTACCATCACGCCTTCTATTAGGTTACGGGCTACTTTGAAAGGTTGGCCAAACAAGTCCCTTAGAATCTTCCTTGCTCGGGTGTAGCCTTGTTCTGGGTCGAGCATGGTGCACCCGTCGATAGCTTCTCTTGCTTGGCCTCGGCAGTAGTGAGTAAGGTAAAGAAGCCTTTGCCCAGGGTCGGTTACCTTATTTTCAACGAACGTCTCGAACTGCATGACAAACTTGCAGTATTGCTCAGCTCGCCCGTCGAAAACCGTTAACTCCACTCTAGGCAGATCGATCGATGGTGGTTTGTAGACGGCGACCGGCATGGGGTTCCCTACCTTATTGCACCCTAATCTATCGGAAGTGTCGAAGTCACTGGCCTCACGCTCTCGCTCTTCCTGTGTACACTTCTTCTCTGCTTCCCGGGCCTGTAGTCTAGCCGAAAGTAACTGTTGCTCTAGTTCTAGTATTCTCAGCTTATATAAATCGACATCCTTACGATCAATATTGTTCTCAATAACACATGAACTAGCACTGACAGGACTAGGCGATCTAGCATTAACTAAAGAATCATATGTACCCAAAACCTCCCCACAGACTTGCCGTGTTACTTCCTGTCCGGATTCGACTGCTTTTGATCCTTTCCTTGGCATTTTGCGTGATTTTTCCTCGTTCCAAATTGATCTATTGAGTATTGTTACGAACGTTTGAGCAATCCGTAGCCAAATTCGCAACGGATCCCGAAATCAAAAGACGATTATCCGAGATATTCTACGATACTAGATTATTAAAATAAACAAGGACATAAACAATATACAAACCTCAATAATACGATCACAAGGACTCAACAACGAGAAACCGAATAGCAGCGTGTGAGCAGACAGCACATGCGTCACGCAGGTCCTGAACAAGGATGTGCCAAAGTAGCGCTCTGGGCGCGAACAAACAACAATTGGTCCAAAAAAACAACCAGTTCGTAAAGACAAGTCAATAGTGTATGGAAATGAGTGATGTTGGGAAAAACACTGAATCGCGAGGGAAAAAGGGGGATTTTCCACGACCGGCTGTTACAGTAGTGACTCCGACTGGGATAGTCGAGGCGTTGGCTTTCGTTGATAGTGGATCCGACACCACTTTATTGGAAGAGCGGTTTGCCGACAAACACCATCTGGCTAAATGTGTGACGTCGTTGGCGGTGATCACGGTGGGCGGAACACAGGTAATGACTGCCGGTAGATTGAGGCTGCAACTCATCTCTCTAGACACTAACGAGGAAATTGAATCAACGGAGGCATTCACGTTAGCGGATCTCCCCATGCGAGCACCAAGGTCGGTGAACGCAATCTTGACTCGGTGGCCCCACCTGCAGGATGTAACCGTTGTAGACTGGGAAGATGATGAAGTAGATCTCCTCATCGGCTGCGACGTGCCAGAGGCGCATTGGGTGCTTGACCAGAGAGTGGGTGACCGCCAGGCACCTTATGCCGTACGCACGGCTCTGGGATGGATGTTATACGGTCCAGTAGGGATACGTGGTTCCGTGAATTACTTATTCGCCGAAACGGACCGCATAGAATATCATCTGCAGCGGCTGTATGAAAAGAAGTTTCATGACATTGGAGACGAAAGACCATCGTTGTCTCAAGAGGATCACTTCGCTCTACAAACGGTGCGGCAAGGCACTAGAGGCCTCAAAAAACAGTTCGAGGTTCCCCTCCCATGGCGCACACCGGACGACCCGTGGACTGACAACAGAAATTATGTTCTCCAACGATTACTACGACTAAAAGAACGCTTTATTCGAGACCAGAATCTGTGGGAACGATACGCGGATTTGATGAAGCGAAAAGAGACCCTCGGTTACGTTGAAAGGGTGCCTGTTGACACCGACAGCAAAAGGGGCATCTGGTATCTGCCTCACCATCCGGTTATCAACCCCAAGAAACCCAATAAACTGCAGGTGGTTTTCGACTGTGCGGCCAAGTTTCAGGGCAAGTCGTTAAACGATCGCCTACTACAGGGGCCTGACTGGACCACACCACTGATCGATGTTTTGTGCCGTTTCAGAGTGGGTAAAGTGGCTTCGTCTGCTGACATTAGGGAAATGTTCCATCAGGTGAAGATTCCGGTAGGAGAACGAGATGCTTTGCGTTTCCTGTGGTGGGAAGGGAGCAACCGGGACAACGCAGTGGTGAATTATAGGATGACCGTCCACCCCTTCGGAGCCATATCGTCACCATTTTGTGCAAACTACGCCTTCCGAGAATCAGCGAACAAACATGGCGATCTAGTACATCGGACGGTAGTAGATAGCGTCACAGGGAACTTCTACGTTGACGACTACCCTGTGTCATTCGATGACGTGGAATCAGCTCTGGAGCAGTTCAGGGGTCTGACGAGATTGCTGGAAGAGGACGGCTTCCATCTAACTAAATGGATGTCGAACGTTTCAGATGTGCTGAAGGTCATCCCGTATCACGAAAAGGCCGAAAGGGTAAGAGATTTGGATGGCTCTCCACTTCCTATCGAGCGCACCTTAGGGATACAATGGGACGCGGAAACGGACGATTTTGTTTTCGAACTAAACGTTCCCGAGCTGTCAATAACCCGTCGTGGCATACTATCCGCCGTCTCAAGTTTGTTCGACCCGCTCGGTTTCGTCTCACCATGGCTGCTACCCGGAAAGATCTTGCTGCAGCGGCTGTGCCGTAAGAAAGTTGGTTGGGACCAGTCACTGGACCGAGGGGACCGGCTGGACTGGGAAGAATTTTTGAACACCTTGAAGAAATTAGGGGACATAAGAATCCCACGATGTTTGACTCTTGGCCATACTACGCGGACTGGAGAACTTCATGCCTTTTCCGATGCATCCGAAGTCGGTTATAAAGATGTGGTGTACGGACGATGGTGCACAGGAGATGGACAATATACTACAAGGATCCTGTTCGCTAAAGCCCGAGCTGCTCCACTGAAGTCGGTCTCAATCCCACGCCTTGAACTCAGCGCAGCCGTGTTGGCAGTCAGGGTTGTGCAAGCTGTGAAGAGATGTTTCGATCTCTACATTTGGTCGGTGAGCTTCTGGACGGATTCAACGATAGTACTTTACTATATCAACAACGTCCGGAGCCGGTTTAGTACTTTCGTTGCTAACCGGCTCACTATTATCCACGACGAATCAGCCACGAACCAGTGGAGTCATGTCAGGTATGGCGATGATCCAGCCGACCTGTGCTCCCGAGGTGCGAACAACTTCAGGCAACTGGACACGTGGACGAGAGGTCCGAACTTCCTGCACTTGCCCAAACAGGACTGGCCCGTGTTCGAATTAAAAACCCCACCGAAGTAGAACTGGAAATCAAAGGCGTAGTGATAGCGGCCCACTTCTTCGAAGCGACATCCATTCTATCGCGACTGGTCAGGTTTTCCTCCTGGATGAAGACGCTTCGTTCGATAGTTTGGTTAACCAGGTTCAAGAGAAATTTACTAGTCATGAAAGGGCTACGGCCCTCATGTCGGATACGGGTCGGACCGATAGGTACTGATGAGCTACAAGCTGCAGAGTACGATATTTTCAGAATGATACAACGCGAGGCTTTCGCCCGAGAACTCAAAAGGGCGGAAGAAGTGGGAGGCGATGGCTGCGGGAGTACCTACCGGCTTTGCAGACTCGACAGAAGTGGCTGGCCAAAACAAGACCATTCAAAGTTGGGGACGTGGTTATGATCGCCGACGAACGCGCACATTTCAGCACTTGGTCCTTGGGAGTAGTTACGGAAACCATCAAGAGCACTGACGGAATGATAAGAACAGTGAAGGTGAAGACAGCTAACGGAGTGCTCATTCGTGACATAAGCGATATTAACCTACTCGAGAGCGAAGGCGGAGGAGCTGATAACCCCGATGCCCAGTAGACCTTTTCACACTAGTCATCGAGGTGAATAAAGAAATGTCACATATACCACACGGTCTCCGTCAAACACGTTAAGGTGCTCGCGGTCTTTCGTTGACATTACAGAAGGTTCTTTCCGATATGTGGTGATGAATGCGATCCCATTGTACATCCCGATACATACACGCATGCACGACGCACTCTACATCCCGTAAATCCATCAAACATGTGACAGTGTTCGTTGTTTTGCTTTTTGTTGACGTTACCGAATGCCCCTTGCATATGTGGAAGTAGCGGAGCTCAGGTCACACACACGTGCTACATTTTACTCGTTTTCTTGCCATACGGTCTTTTGTTGACATTGCAGAAAGTTATCCTTTGATGTGTAGTCATACCTGTGATTTCATTGTAACCCCGGCACACACACACACGCACACACACATTCAATCAAGCACATACATCCAGGACCGGACGGCCCTTTAAGAGGACAACATCTATGTGATCCTTCACGCCCGCCATCGGTCATTTAGTCTCGTGGAAGATGTAGACTAGCCTCATGTCTATGTAACCAATGGGTTAGGTGCGACCAGTAGTATAACGTTGACGACGAGCATTAGGCGCGCGCACTGACAGCAGGGCCTAGGCAGGTAGAAAGAATCAGTACCTTTATACCGAACCTTTGACTCTGCTAAGGATCCAGGAGGATTTTGGTGGGCGGTGTAACAGCCGGTCGTGGAAAATCCCCCTTTTTCCCTCGCGCTTCAGTGTTTTTCCCAACATCACTCATTTCCATACACTATTGACTTGTCTTTACAAACTGGTTGTTTTTTTGGACCAATTGTTGTTTGTTCGCGCCCAGAGCGCTACTTTGGCACATCCTTGTTCAGGACCTGCGTGACGCATGTGCTGTCTGCTCACACGCTGCTATTCGGTTTCTCGTTGTTGAGTCCTTGTGATCGTATTATTGAGGTTTGTATATTGTTTATGTCATTGTTTATTGTAATAATCTAGTATCGTAGAATATCTCGGATAATCGTCTTTTGATTTCGGGATCCGTTGCGAATTTGGCTTCGCATTGCTCAAACGTTCGTTATAACCTCATCGAGGAACAGCAGGACATTCGTCAGACAGGATCGTCCTTCCACAAACCCATGATGAGCATTTGATATGAGGTTGTGTTGAACCAAATGCCTGGAGATCTGTTTCCTGACTATTCGCTCCAGGTACTGACACGGTACTGAAGTGAGGCTAACCGGCCGGTAATTTTCGGCCTTTTGTCGGGGTCCACGCTTGTAAATTACTACCACTGTTACTCTCCTTCAGTCACCCGACACAATTCCCTCTCTAAGTGACGTTTCATACAGCTTCGTCACCGGAGCCTTCAGGACCTTGGCCAGAGGCCGAACGATTGTTAGATGAATCCCATCTGGTCCTGCTGGTTTAGTTCTATTCAACGCTTGCAAGTCCGCGTACACTTTTTCTTCTCCTACAGTAAGTTCGGGTATTGGAGGCGCCCGTGGGCCCTCCATTCTTTCCCCTAAGCTATTTTCTGGTCGATATACTCCCTTGAAGAAGGCCAACAGCATGCCAGCCTTGTCTTCGTCTCTTAGAGCTAGTCGTCCCTGTGCTCCTTCCAAAGTTGCTACACTTTCTCTCATACGCTTTTGAGATTGCACGTGGGCGTAGAATCGCTTTGGGTTTGTGCGGACCAACGCAGCTAACCGACGCTCGAAGGCATATTTCTCCACTCTTTGGATCTCTTGAGCTCTGTTCCTAGCCCTCTTATAGCTGTTCCATGCCCCATGGAGTTTTGCACAGCTTGTACGCCGCCCTCGTTGCCTACGAATAACTATAGCCTTGCGGCCCTTTGACTTCCACAGTGGGGGTTGATTTCTACCGCCAGCCACCCTCAGTGGTACAACTTCCTCTGTAAGTTCGAGTAGCCCCATCTTGATGGCCTTCTAAAGTTCCCCTACGGACGAGTTTGTGTGTCTCGGTGTCTACCGAACTTCCTCCGCCGCCCTCTTTGGTTCACCTATATTGATTCTCCCATAGCGCCGACGTAACACGATTTCCTGCGGCGCCTTGCTTAGTCTTAGTGTGACCCTTAGGACTACATAATCACTTTTTCCAAGTGGCTCTTCCCACTTAATTTCCTTACCATCCTGATGGTGCCGCGTTATGACTAAATCAAGGAGAGACGGGTGCTGTCCACTTCTGCGTCTAGTGACCCGCGTCACATGCTGCGTAGTTGCATGTAACTGGACCCACTGCAGAAACTTGTCGCCCGTTGATCCCCTTGGTGCGATCCCGCTTTCCCAGTTAATTTCGGGCAGGTTGAGATTCCCCAATGAGATGAACTCCTCTGCCTGTGCTAGCACCGCGTCCAGCATTTGCATAAGCTCAACGTTTTCCTCATCTGTCGCTAGCGGCGCCCTGTAGATACAGATAATTCATACTGTTCACACCTCGATCCTGATAGAGCAGGATCTGGCCGGTACGTTACCGGAGACCAAACTGAACGGAGCCTGCCAATGACCTATGTCGGTCCGTATTAGAAGTGCTACTCTACCCCCTGCCTTCCATCTGTTCTATCCTTTCTGTAGGCAGCGTATCCCTGAAAGCGCATGTCAGCATCTGGCTTTATCCAAGTTTCCGTCAATGCAACTACATCAGACTCTGAGGTCCTAGTCGTCAACTCTCCTCTTTTTCCCGGGAGACTGCAGGTATTGGTGTACTATGTTGACAGTTCCCTGGTCCTCGCTACTGACTTCATTGATAATTTTACGGCTAGGATACCCTCGGGCGCAACCTCCGAGGTGATGCCCCGTTTTTTGCCTCTAAAGGTGTCGGCGGTGCAGCATCTTGGATATCAAGTGACACTCTGAGTTTCGTGGCTTTTTCTTTTCCACCCGTCGACCCGGTGTCGGGCTCAACATGCACAAAGGACATTTCCCCTTTTTGAGTCGCCACACCGATAGCCAGGGATGGTCTTGCGACCATCTCAGCCCAACTGGTTTCCTCAGCTTTTCCCTCTGATACCCTTAACTTGGCTGTTTGCACCAGAGAGAACTTTTTGGGAGTCTCCTTTAGAATCGGGTTGGCTGGCTGCACGTTCTCAACACCAACCGGACTGAATGCCCTGTGAGTCCCCTTCTTTTTGGTCTTTCGAACTTCTTGAACTTTGGCTTTTTGTTTACCGGCGCCTGAAGCCACCTTTGGGACCTGAATTACTCCTTGGGCTTTAGGTGTTGACTTCCCAAGAGGGGTCATCTCCAGTTTCGCTATATGTAGATTCGGCCTCCTAATATCAGGTGTGCCCTTTCTCAGCGAGACTACGGCATTACCCGGTTTGACAAATTCTGGGCTGTCGGGTCTAACCCCAACTATCTCCTGCTCGCCGCCCTCAACTGCTCCCGTCGTGGACAGCAGCATATCCCTCCAGTAGACGCTGTAGAACACAACTACCAAAAGTCGTGGCGGAGCTGGTTGTGTTCCACGCCATAGTCCTATTCGATGGTACTTGACGATTGGTGTCGTAGGAGGTAGGCCAGCCATCCTAAGAACCTCAGTCACATGCAGGAAGTTTTCATCCTTCCTGATTCCACCGTCTTTTACGATGTTATCCCCGAGGTTACGAAGTAGCAGTCTTCTACTTCTGTCTGCCATGACCTCAGTTTCAGGCTTCACGCGTTGCACTTCAGCACCTAGGCGTTTAACCCGCTCCTTAAAGGGTTCTACTTCCGTCAGGAGGGTTTTTTCCAAATTAGTGAATCCTGCTACCTCTTTGCTTTCTTTACCATTTGGCTTGGGTTGTCTTTATTATTTTTCTGGTCTGACACCCAGTTTTCTCCTCCTTCTAAGCTAAGGATCGAACTCGTTTTCTCTAGTCTTGGTTCCAGCTTCATGTTCGTGTCCTCTATCCCTAGTTCGCCTCGAATTATGCGCGAGCACTCGCTTGCGAACGCGAAGCAGTAGGCGCATATCCACTTGAGAGATGCGTACTAGATGTGCAGCTCGAAGTCTTTCTCCTCCTGCTTGGAGCATTTTGACGATACAAAATGCAACATTGGTCGCATTGAATTCCCTAATATGGCCCAGGTCCGTGCATTCCTTGTTCCCACAGCTCACTGCCTGATCGATAAGATCAACCTCTCTATTCCGTTCATTTTGGCAGTGGTGGTAGAGTTTGTTTGAAAACACCGTATCGAACACCAGTGAGACAATAACGCAACCCGGTAAACAGACGCAAACGATTTACTAAGGCAAGTGCTGCAAATCCGCACACCACAAAAGTCCCACAAAAGAGGTACACCACAAAAGCTCCACAAAAAGATGTTATCCGGTATCAGTAGCACTGACACCAACAAGAACACATTAAAAAGGACACCAAAAAGTAAAACCAGTTTTTGAAGGGAATAAACTCTTCTGAAAAGAATGAATTCTTCAAAAAGCACGTGTACCGAAATACTAATTACGATACGTTCGTTTGGGCAAAATAAATTGTGTTATTCCACCAATCAATGCAAAAATGCTTATCGCCGATAGCAGTTCGAAAATTCAAACCACGCGGCAGCTCACAAGGCTGCGTCTGAATCATCACCGGTGTTCAGTTCAGTTCTGTTTGCACAGGACAGGCAATCGCCACGGCCACTCGAGCGTCCAGAATTCCTTCGATGTTATGCACACCAGTTATGCTCCCGACACTGCCGAGTGTATTTCGTTGAATCCCCACTAAAGATAAGAGGGAAACGGAAAACCTCTTTGCACATCGACTGTGAGAGACATTATGCATCGTGAGCGTTCACTGAGACAGTATGAAATGAGCGAGAAGTCTATCAAAACGTACTCCTCAAGGACCACATTGCTACCCGTCATCCACCTAGTTGTTATACTCAAGGCCCACTACCAGGAAATATCTCGTTCCACTTGCGATCTAGGGCTCCTTTGCAGGATTGGACGGTATGAAGATCTATCATTCCACCAGGCAGACCGTTCCAACTGTTCACTACCTTGTTGCTGAAGAAGTGCGGCCTAACTGTCAACCCAGCCCGAGCTTCTATGAGCTTCCTTTCATGTCCCTTTGTTAGGGAATCTAAAGCCACTTAGAACAGACTATCGGGTCCAAGGCCAGAAAAGCCCTTCATTACCTTGAACGTTTCTACGAGATCCCCTCGAATTTGTAGCGATGGCCATCTTCGTTCATACTTTTGCCAAGTTTTTTGTTTAGTCTTAACGGTTCTCTGCCCTGTATATTAGTGCATGAACTTACCCCTCAAGGACGATAACCTTTTACTTCATCGTATTGATAATAAAGTGGAACTCATTCTCGCTGGATAGAACTACTGGATTTTTCGTACGATTTATTCCTCATCCGCCAGGCTACTGGTTTCCCACGGGCTCCACTCCCTGAGATCCCGTCAATTTGGCCACCAGAACCTGGATCACTTTAAATCACCCCATTACCAAAACTAATTCTAATCCCAACGGTGCGGGACGCGGTCGGATCCACCGCCTTGGCCGGCGCACATCGGGGGTGCGGAATGTCTGCAACGATGTACGGGCTCAACTAGATTGGTAGATCGCATCTCCTGCCTCCAGAAGTGGGCTTTCAGAGCACGATCAGTCCTACCCACTTCTACCGCTGATCGACTGCATAATCCCATTTTTATGCCTGCAAGTTTGCCGCATTCTCGTCACTAACTTTGTCTGAAAGTCAAGGATTGAACTACCATTCACACTCTGGAGGGAGAAAGAAAACTAGCTAATTTTTGGAAATTCTTGAGGGGAATTAATGTCTTCGAACTTCAATCGAAATTATGTGTGGCAGATGTGCCACTAAACTACTCTCAGCAGCATATTCCGCCCAAGCAAAGGTCTTTCTCAGTATTTCACTAGCCACTTAGTATCAAGGTTACGTGTCTTTCCAGCTAAAATTCCCGGCCCGAAAACGGTTCAAACGTAAATATGGTAGTTCCATTCGCCCTTACCCTGGGAGCAGTTCGAAAATTCAAACCACGCGGCAACTCACAAAGTCACGAGGTCACGAGGATTAGTAATGAGCAGGTTGTCAGCAGCCATAGTGGTGTTCGATTAACGTAACAGTAAGATCAGGTCACATCTGATCAGGTCACATGATTTGTGGCTTTGTCCAGCGTACTTCCAAGTTTTTGCACTCGAGGGCTGCAATGTTCCCATTGTGCTTTGACTGCCATGTGGTCCGAATGTTTTGATTGTTGAGTGATGGACTGCAAGGAAGAGATTGAAAAGCAGGTTTGCCCTAGAAGAACCAGCAGTCGGGTTGGATAAACAGGCTCACTGTCTCAACTAGCTGCTATGCTTACCCGCGAGAATCCCCCATGGGGACAAATGAATAAATAAAAAGGGCCGGTGTTTACTGTATTTTAATGAGTGACGGGTAAACATGTATTGTGTCGTAAAAAAGAAGGGAGTGAAAGGGAGAGGTGCAACCTGAGGGTACCCTGGATCCTGTTGGTGCTCGCCTTGGGCCTTTTCGCTCATGGAGTTTCCTGAGTTTTTGTACTTTTCAGATCGAACACGAGCACTGATCTTTGCATGCTACGGATTGACGTGCCTGGTAACTTTAGTTTTTCACTGGCCCGGACTTTGTCGCCAGGTTGGCTGCCCAGTGTTAGACTACAGTCCTCGTGAGTTGCTATATATCCCTGATTTCTGGACTCAATGTTGATACGGTCTAGTATCCAGGCTTGGCTGAAACGTGCGTCTTCTGTTGTGTTCGTAGAAATCCAAGGAGGAAACAGGGTCAGGAAACATAATGAAGACTCTGCTTTCTGGTACATAGTGCAAATCTTCATTGTTATAAGCTGTGGCTCTACCCGGTTCCAGCTCCATCCATGAGCGGGGACGATGCCCAGATGCATATGTATTGAATATTGTAAGTCCTCCGGGCCCCTCATAGGTCTCTCCACTGCACTTGCCTCACTGTTTGCCCACTATCCCTTTCATTCCGTGCAAACAGACCCTTGCGTACAATTCAATAATAATAATAATGGTTTATTTCGGATAACCCCAAGGCGTGCTGTAAAGCAAGATCAAACGGTACAATTGGATGTAAAGTCCGAATTCCAAGAGGATGATTCAGGTATATGCACTCGATATTGTACAGGAGAAAGTATTTAAGTTACTCTTTAACGCGGCGCCCGGCAACTTTGAACTCAAGGTCGGGTGGCAAACCCGGCCGAGTCAGGGTGTAGCTGGTCGGAAGTAGTAGACTCTTACTAAAATGTACCAAAAGGAGGGACTGTGCAACGAGAGAATCAAACAGGAACAAAGGTTTTGTTCATCTTGAGGAAAAAGAATTTTCCAAGGGAGACGTGAACCAGCTATAGTGCTCCGCGGAGTATGGCACGGCTTAGGATTGGAAATCAGAAGATGAAAGGAATGAATTTGCAGACAAAGAACAAGCAAAATCTTTCAAATGTGACCCTTGTAACGTTCAACGACCAAATATCAGCTGAGTCAGTTAAATGCCCAGCGAAGGACTCATTTGTACAGAGAATGCCTAGGTGACCGTGAAATAAGTGGCAGGATGCAAACATGCATTCGTTGGGCACATTGTTTACTTTCATAAAGGTGGAATGTGATGCACAAAAACGGAAATGGGAACTGGGCGACAAATCAGTTTGTGATGCGTAGCCATGATAGTCGCAGATACACAATTTGCACAATGAGTATTTAAATGACAGGTAAGTGTTTGTGTTTGATTATCGTTATCTAAGAGCTGAGCATGAAGGCCAGAGAGATGCAAGAATCAAAATTGTCTGAGAGGATTTACCCAGATAGAATACCGGATATGAAAAAGCATCAAACAACCGATGAATACAGTTGCGAAGTTGGGCGCTGAAGTAGTCGACAGGTGAAATACCATCTGTTGGTATTCTCTGTATAAGGTGGATCATGTGATGGCGAAAGATCAAAACGCTGCGATACAGATGTCTCTCAGATGTCAATATATGGGGAGGGCATGAGTCTTCGCAAGGTGAGGATATTGCAATGCTACAGCCGTGTGGGCGAACAGAAGGACTGATAGAGAGAGCGAACTATCACAATATCGCCGACTGTCTGGATGCTCTGGAGACTAATATTCCTCCGTGAAATATACTGTTTGGACTTTGTAGGACGGAAGTGTATGACAACATTGAATGTGACTTTTTGCAAATATATCCATAACTGTGATAATATAAGAGCGAGTTTTATCTCGGGGATTGGTTAAGTTTGCGAACGGGACAAGCGGGTGGTTTACAACTAATCCTCGGGAGAAAGGATCATGAACGGTAAGCCGAGTACGGAAACGGTCTTTTAACCCCGCGATAATTATGTACTAGGGAAAGTAGATTTTTCCGGGCGTAAGAAGCGGTAAGTTAAGATGGCAAAGATGGAGACCAGTACGATGAAAAATGGGCGATAACTGGGGGAGATTGTTCAATATTTGCATCCTTTTGGGTGCATAAGTGTCTTTTTGCCGCAACCGGTACCGGTGGGTGGGGCTGACCGTGAGCTGGACTTCTAACGTGAAAACCATTTTTGGTGACAGTAGGTGCAATCCGCCATCCTAACTGTGCCCGCACGTCGTTGCAGACGTCCTGCACGCCCGATGTGCGCCCAACACCAGCTGGCTTTGCTTGAGTGATATTTGCGTTGTCACAGAGATCGAATAGTCCAGGGGCTTGCGACCAGGTTGCGAGGGGTCCTGGAGAGCACGGCCAATGTGGTAGTGACAAAATGACGGGCAGGTATCGAATTTTCAGCGGGGAGTGTGGGCCAGGTATTATGCAGAGCCATCGGAGGGAAGGCACACATCAGTGGTTGTCTGGAAAGGTGAAGATAGAAAAACGCAGACTGGGGTGCTTCCAGCTGGGAATCAACGGTCAGTGGCAAAGAGAAACTTCTAATATCTAGAAATTAGAACTACTTAGCGGATGGTTCTATTTTGCACAATACAAGGTTGCACCCGGAAGGTTGATAAAACTGGAGTGAAATATACGGTGACTAGTGTGGTACGTAGGTCGCGTGGCCCCTGACCCAGACCCGCGTGTCAGTAACCCAAACCAACTTCGTGAGCTCACTCCTCCGCAGTGTATGGATCATTGTTTGATACGAATGTCAGGACATCTCCACAGAGACTTCATATCGATACTGTCCGAGTTCCAGCGCGTTTCCCTCCTATCCCTGAATCACCTAATTAAGTATCCTGACCATGAAGCACATTTTAATCACGGCTGGGCGATGTGCCCATCTGAACTTCAAATTAAATTTCGCCGAGCATTCGTTCAAGCAACCAATAAAACCTACACACTCTTTGTGCTGCGTGCACCCAAATAAATATAGAAGAATCCCCCCTTGGGACCTCACTAGCACCATACCATCATGCCTCCAACCAGGCTTCGAGAGTTGCCGAAATAAACCATTATTATCATTATTATTCATATTAATTTTATTATTATTATTAATACTTTTGTTACTACTATCATAACGTCGCTTTATTGAATCATTTAAATCACGAAAACGATCTATCTGTGCCGACCTCACAACTGCCTAACAGCTATTTCTCACCTCAAGGACCGATAAATGACGCGGTGGTAAATCACTTCGTTTTACGTTTATGAGGAAAAAATATTGCTTGTGCCCTAATATGCACGCAGTACCCCTCAATCAGGTGATCCAAGAAGAACAGCACTTGAAATTTGACTGGGATGAGCCACAGTTCAATGCACTAGCCACCATAAGCACCTTCATCTCCAACAGCCCAAGTCGCACTTTAACATACTCTTCGTCTTTGAATTCAGTCAGTCCCGGGGACCACAAAACTTTGGGCCGCAAGACCATAGTTGACAGTCCTTTCTCCGAGTCACATTTCTCGAGAGGCCAGGTCCGCCGGATCCTCTTTCCCTGGCACTTGCCTCCATCGCGTGGGGAGCAAGCAGGCATCGATCTTGGACACAGAGTTCAAACGTATGTAGCAAAGGGTATTTTGTCGCTTTTTCAGTGATAAATAGCCACGATGGAACCGGTTCAATAATAAAAGTCAAGCAACTTCAAATCCATTTCCTTCTTATTCATTTCTGATGTTCACACAGCAGCAACAGCAGCAGTCAGCTCCAACCTTTGTCTGAAGACAGCCTTTAGGGCTGTCACACTCGATTTTGCAGAAACAGGTGCACATACTAACTCTGACTAGTAGGGCACAAGCTTGAAATGGGGCCCTGCCCCGTGGCCCACTTCGGAAGCGTCACAAAACAAGCGCTACTAAACTTCCAAGTCAGCATTCAAAAAGTCATGTCCATACCACCGTGGCACTCTCAAGTCCCCTTCACTTCTTGCCACTTTGCTTCAGTATTCAAGTGAAGCGGTCCATCCCAACCAAATATGAGTCCGTAAGATGAACGGGCTTGCCAAACCCAGGGGATCAGAGACTGTGGTCAGCTGTGCCAACAGATCTCTTGTTACTGGCCCAGCCCTAATGTGAACGTGGTATTTAAAGGCATCTAGCTGAACGTTCCAATGTAAACCCGAAGTTCTCACTGTCGGCAATCGGTCCGTGTCAACGGGTTTTTAGCCCTGTTTCCTCCATTAACCGTAATAGCTTTCGAAACCTATCGCTCATCGCTCAGCCACTTGGTTAGCCTGAACACGCTGGGACTCAATAAGCCACGTGGTCCCTTTAAAAACATAAGGCTCCTGCAGCTTTACTGACGGTAGTTAAACAATCGTCAGTGTAGAAATCCTTGAAAACCTCCTGTGGTAGCGTTGGAAAGAACTGGTGTTCAAATAAAGGGGCCGTATTCTTCCAGGCAAAACTGGCACAAAACATTGACCAAACTGATCCGAAGGGATGCACAGTCACTTTAACCTCCCTCTTCCCAGCAGTGTTATCATTAGACCACCAGAAAAACCGGGTAGGGTATGTTGGTCTTCCTAGTGTATCTTTGTTTGTAGAAACATGTCTTCAATATTGGCACACAAGGCCACGGGTTCCTGATGAAACCGCTGAAATGCACCTATAGAAATGGCAACGGAAGTGAAACTCTGCTACAAGTGCGTATTTAGCGATTATATTTGAAGTACTGCAGCACAGTCAAATACGACATGAGACTTTTCTTTACCATAAAACTATTGGAGGTCATTCTCTATAGCCTGCAGACTCTGTACTGCACACGCTCTAAATTTATCCGAACAACAGCCTTTCAAAGGGCCTCTCATGACCCGGCCCATAGGAGTGTGGCCAGCGAAGGGGTCTCCCTTGGAGCCTCCTCGCAGTTCTTGAACACAACGCGCCGGAGGGAAGTCTTATCCAATTCACACTCCGATCACTGGGTTTGAAATAGCCCCGTATTCTAGGCTTGCCAAATGACCCCACTTGGACAAAGTTTCTGAACCCGGTACCGTAGCCCGTGAGTCCAGAACTGATGGAACGGTATAAGCACCATCCACTCCGACCACCTCATTATCATCCAAAGACTTGCGAGCAAATGATACTCTTTCGTAAAGCCGTACAATATTTCCGATGGAAGCGCTTAGGTCAACTTTGGCTGTCTATCTCACTAGCCCTAAGCGCTCGGCTAAACCACGACGCGTGAGAGTGGTATCTGCGCTAATATTGAGCAGCGCTCTAGTGGGTGATGACTTGTTTGGAATTTTGATAATGACCGGTACTACTCCCAAGCTTAGACCAAGGCCCGTGGGAAAGAGTTGACAAAAGCTTTGTTCACGTCATGCAAAAAAGATGGTGCCGACGATTGCAACTTCCTTCCCTACAGAGCCTCCCCGAATGAAGTCCAACAGCTCGGAGCCCTGGAGGTGAGCGAACAAAGCAGGCTTTTGAATCGAGAGACAAAATCCCAGCGGTCATTCAGTGGCAAGGCTTAAAACTCATGACAGTCCTCTGGGCTGTCTGCCATTACACTGGTTTCGTGTCACAGACCGCAAAGGTTTAATGGTACGACCTATCTTCCTTATAAACATTTGACGCATTATTTCGTTCAAGAAGAAAGCAACTATGTCTAATATTCTGCGAAAGTGCTCTAGCACTTCCGAACCGATAAAGATTGCGAAACACTGGCTCTTTGTCTGTCTGATAGGTCTCGTCAGACCTTTTACCCAATCAGCTACAGTGTTCCCGGGTAGTTTACTCAAAAGTTCCCCCATGGTTTGAATCAAATTAGGTCACCCAAATATCCTATTTGCTCAAATGCATCCAACATCCTTTACTCGGCTCTCTATATGACTGACATATTGGCTGAAGAATGGAACATACGGTAAACGCGAACTCTCAAACTTGAGAAGTTCATATTCAGGCAATTACAATCTCACTAGGAGCTGGTTCAGCCCGTCCATACCACTTGGGTGTCAGGTTCATCAATACTCCACACGGCGTCACCACGGCTTACACTAGCTTTAGAAACGTTGCTATCTAGGATGAGCAATCGAGTGTGGATGTCATCACCGATCTGTCTTCCTGCTGATGGTTGACAATCCTACAGCCGTGCTGTCTGAGCTCTCCAGCCGCCCTTGTTTTGGTTTCAGCCGTCAAACCCGTAGCCTAGGCAGCTTTCACCTCTAACTGAGCACTTTTAAGCTCCAATATTGCCCCTTTGTGGACGTCCGACAAATCAGTACCAGCAGCAGAAACAGAAGTTTTAACGACTGGTGGGGTAACGGCCACTTCAGCTGCTGAACCAAATAGGATATTATTTTTTCCATCTAATTCCATTGGCAGCGGTAGAATAATAAAGGCTATCAAATAAGTAACTCAAAAAAGAGAGGTGGGGGGGAAAACGTTCACCTTCGCAAAAGCACAATCACGGGAAGGTCTTTATAAAAGCTTCGGTTTGATGCCTCATTCAATTTCGAAGGAACAGTGACCGCGGATCAGCTGATCCGAAATAGACAAAGAATTATGAAAACTCCCTGAGGCAAAGATCAAATTATGTACAATGGCCCGGAATGTAAGCCGTTACGCCCAATGAGCAACTAACTTCCACCAATTCCAAACCCAGAATTAACGAATTCCAAAAAGTCAGATCCACCAAGAAACGGAAAGTCTATTTTATTTAATGTGGCACCTAATATGGGAACAATAAAAAATCAGAATCGCATATCGTACCTGGCCATGCATGCCCCCAGATTGATTGCAAGAATGGAACAGAATTAGACGTTTCCGAAAGACCGAAACGAGATGCCCGAATGATAAGTAAAGTGGTAAGAAATTGAAGCAGTTAAACAAGGGGTAAAGGAAGGGGAGAAATAGCCACTTCCGATGAACTAACTAAATGCGGTGGAAATTCTCCCAGATGCAATCCGCTACGACCCATCAAAGGCCACAATAGGCACTTGTAGTTGGGCTTATCCGAAATATTTCACGATGTCCTGCCTAGCTGCTTTTTCCGGTGGCAGTTCAGTTCCTTTTGAGTTTCTTTGTGTTTTGACAGCCGAACGTCGGTATCCGGTCCATTGTAGTCGCGCTGTCTTAGTTTAGACTGCCTAAACCCCCTCCAACGTCGGTCCCGTTTCAAACTAGATTTTCTTGCCACTGAATCCACCAACTAGCCTTGTTCTAGTGATTTTTTCCTGCATCTCCAGTGATGTTTGCTAGGTGTCTGCCACTTTTCTTGTACAACAGCATTTTCATTGTCAATGCCCTGTTACGGTTAACCCACGTCTACTTCCATTTGGGCAGTTTTCAGTATTCCGGAGTTCCAAAGCAGTTTCTATGTGACCCTGGAAAGCTTGAAAAGGAGTGAAACATGATCGACAAGTGATCACTCTTGCTCAAAGTTGGGTGAATGCCGAGCTTTTCTAAGAAGCCCTCATAATTTTGACCGCCAGGTTTACAAGAAGTCATTAGTTTTCAGTTCCGTATTTGTTTCCCCTTAAAAGAGGAGACAAAATTCTCCCGTGTTGCCACTCGATGAAGCACTCCTCCGCATTAACTCAAATACATGCATCAGAACCCACCCTAATAAAGGGTGCACCAAAAATACTCCAGGCCATTTCCGACTATAACGCCCAGTTTGTATGCGGAAAAGCCCAGCTAGACAAAACAAAATAATATATTCACCATTTTTAGAATAATAAGTCCCAGTCCAGGCGAACACGTTCACCGGCCCCTCTGTTTTCATATTTTGTCCCTCCTTGACGGCGTTCCACTTTGCCATCATTCTTACCAGTTTGGACCCCTCCCTCTTCCGCCTATTGAATGATCTATTTCCTTTCATCTTCTGGTTGTGATTCGCATTTGAGAACTTGTTCAAATTACTTGTGCTTTGTGTTATTCTTTCACATGGCTCACCACAAAGCATTTTCCACCGCGCCTAAAAGGAAAGTGGTGAGACATACTTGACGCATAAAGTCCAGTGAATATGACTGATAGTTATTGCCAGTATCGTTACAGAAGTTGCGGTGCTATTCTTAAGCCTAAATATAGACTTTCGATGGGATGGGTCCAAACTGCCAATATGCACGGAACAGTTTCTGTAGCGAAACACAGGTGACAAGTTGTCATCTGGGCGTGGTAAAGGGACCAGCGCTGCTGAGAAGTGGCTAAAAAACAAGAAGGATCCGTAGATCAGTGGCTGTGAGATATCTGTGGAGAGGGGCATAATATTGTCCGAGAATGTAGTGTCTTGGCACTACTTTTTCATAGCCAGATGACGAGCACTTCCTCAGTCCCGCCAGTAGGGCAGAATCATCCAGGTCCCTGCCGTGCTTTCTTTTACAGTAGGTGGCCGCTGCTGAACCCTTATCACGCATTGTGTCCATGCAGACCCCCAGTAAGTCACCAGGCGGAAGCATGGACCTCACCTTCCGAAAGGCGCGATGATGATATTTTCTCGCCATAGATCGAGGTAAATTACGATAGACCAGAATTGTCACCATCGTGTGCGATAAAGCAGTCACCATTTCACGCGGTGACAGGTACAAACAGGGCCGAAAAACGCACTCCTTCGTAAGAAACGATGACCTTATCCACGTAAGAAAAGCGGTCACATCAGTTAACTTTAGGCCATTGCACACATTATGAACAAAAATCGGTCTTGTAGTCCATATAAATGAAGTAAGTTTTTCACGCCTTAGCAGAGCCTAAGAACAACTTTCTGAGCATGGAGCCGGGGAAATCAATGTTAACGAGCTAGGAGTCTGCTATCCGACGACTTGGGCGAGAAGGTGAAGCCAGACCGTAATAAAACAAAGTGCTTTGAGCCACTGCAACCCACTATTATACCGGAGGTCCACAAGTTTGCTCACAAATGAGGCAAGACCATGAAAAACGGTAAATGACTCAATCGCTGAAAGAACCACGACCGCAAAACGGCATCAGCAAAAGTGAGGTGGGATAAAGTAGTCCAAAATCCATAAAGAAGATGAATGAGGGGAACGGATGGGGAATTTCCAATCATTCGTGACCTTAAGCCAGCCGCCAAAAAACCTCCGAGTGGTGAGTAACCTAGAATTACACCCAACTCAGGCTTCCTCCCTCCAGCTACACCCCGGAAGCACTGGAATTCACGAAAGCTACAGCAGTACGCCTGGTACCTTCCTTCCCCAGGGGTATACGAGGGATCACAGCAATATGCCTGCATACCGCCCAGCTTGGGAACCCCGACCCCAGCCGGCCCCTTCAAGCAAAACAACCTTTCACAGGCCTCTGCACGCAGTCCCCTTCGCTATGCGCACCCCTGACTTCTCTTACCTTGTCCAGGGTGAGCCTGCCCATGTTCGTCAAGCCTCGGCCAAGGCAAGAACGTAATATTGGATACAAACTTGGTTATCCATGCAACGGCCCTCAGTAGCGGTGACCAATCAGTGTAGGGCATGAAAGCTACCCTAGTTTGCCTGACTTTTCTCAAGAGTTGGCGGACACGGTTTCCCTTTTCTTCAGCCCCTGGGTTCGGACAACGATGAGAAAGTCGGTGGTGACGTAGTTGCTGGGAAAGGTAGGCCCCGCCAACCAAAGCTGCAGGTTCTTTTTCTCCGATATACATCGACAGGTGGCATCGGCTAAGTTTTCTTCTGGCCTGTGCCTCGCCATGGGGATGCCGTAGAAAACTGGTGTTTGAGCACCAGCCAGTTCGCCCCAGAGGTGACAAGACGAGCAGACGAGTTTTCTATGCAGCTTTTTGTTGTCATGGGATCCGCCCAACACCAGGTGTGGCCAAACAGCCCTGGCAAAGCACTTTGACGACCCCACCTGATTGGACTCCATGCACAGCGGCAGACAACTCTAGCCGGGGTATTGTGACAGACTCCAATGGTGCTACAGGAGGTTTGCTGATAACCAATACACTGTAATGCGGTTTGTCCATCGAGATCCTCCAAGCTGAGCAACTACCCCGTAACCGATTTTGGATGCTTCATAAAATACACGAAGGTCCCCCGGGCCGGCCCTATGTTTGTCTTCAATGCGCACACCTCCTGGGATCTCAGTATTGTCTAGGCCCCGGACGAAACACACCCAATTCTGCCATTGGCCCCTTACTACGGTATCTGGAGTCCGACCCCAACCCACATTTGCTCTATATTACCTTAGCAAAGGCAAGTTCGCAGGCATGCACGATGGTGCAACCAAGATGGGAGGACCATACCAAGAACTCAAGTTTGACAGTCTCCTCTAAAGCTGGTTCACCGGGTAACAGCAAATGAAAAGTAAAATCATGGGATCTCGTATCCTATTCTGCTCCTAACGCTCGCTGACAATCAGAACCCGGCCAAGGTAGAGGAACGGAATGCCTCGAATAATTTCCCTAACTCAGATGAATTGGATGTACGCTTGGTCCGCTTGAACCCAACCCTCAACAGCTATTCGGTTATGTCCCCCACAGAATTGTTTGCCTCGCCACGGGCAGCAGAAGACGAGAAGCAGCCGTTCTTTTAGAAGTCACCACCTACCGGGGCTAGCGCAACTGGGCCATAGCCCTCTTGAAGTCAACGGGCTATTTGTCGTAGTGCAAAATTAGAGCAAAGAGGTGGTGATGTTGCTCCTAGTTGATGCGCTTTTATTTGGTACTCACAGGGTTCGGCAGCAAGGTCACCTTTTGGCCACTACAAGAGCTGAAGAGCCCTCTAGTTCATTTCGGGTACCCTCACTTGCACGAACATTTCCTCCACACTAGCCGTTACGGCAATCCGAGCTTTTCGAGACCGCATTGTCATTCGCAATAGTTCAGCAGTCGTGTCAGGACCTTGAAACATTATATTTTTCATCGATCGCCCGTCGAGGTTTGCGGTGCAGCCTAAGACTACACGAAGCTTATCAGGCTTTCTTGGATTTAAAACCGCTTGGTGGGGTGGGCCTTCGCGACGCTACAGCAGGTCCGTGGGCATCAATTCCGAAGGAGCAAATGGAGGCGAAGGGAATCCCAGCACAACAAGAAGTAAGAATAAGTGGAATTCAAACAGCAGTTAGTGTGGATGGCAAAGGTAAAGAACCTCCGAAGGGGCTTCAAGAAAAATGAAGAACTTACAGAGGAACCAAAAGGATTGAGATCTGAAGGAGATCATTTTAACTTTGGGCGAAAAAACCCACTGTATTTTTAGCAAGGAGGATAACACCTGAGGGGTTCTAAGGCAGGTTGTTACTTGTGTATGCAATCTCAATATGGATGCCACTCTGGCATATTTCAGTACATTTCTATGGATGGAACTTGATCGTTCGGCCATATTCCCAAGAGGTCAAATCAGGCTGACGCGATCGAGAACGACCCATCAGGACCGTCAACCTTGTAACACCTTGAAGTCTTTAGTATCCCTTCAAATTTAGGAGAACTATATCGCCTTGAGCTTCTGGCTCAAGATAATCTTGGAGCCTGGGGCAATTATTCAAAAATAAAATACCCGTCCATTCGGCTAACTTGCTTCTTCATCATCCTTTATCAAGTTCAGCAGTGTAACTGACTTTTTCATTAGTTACTTAAAGGCATTTGCTTTATTTCGCTCACTAACAAAGCTATGTACATTGAGTCAACGAATTCGACCTCTTGGGGATGCAAACACAAATTCTGTCCCCCCTTACACCGGATAAAGCTCTCTCCCGTTACCCGAGCGGCTGAAGCGCCCAAATCCGACAGATGCGGCGGGCCATTCCGTTTCCCACACATTCCCCGCAAATTTCCGACAAGCATGGGCCTGATACGAGTGGCGTAGTGGTATCGGTGTGGCTTACGACGTTTCAAAGTACATGAAAAAACAAGACGGAATCTTTATTTTCGAAATGATTTGGGCTCAGCGGATTGCGAGACTCAACGATTTTACGTAACACTGATATGGTATCAACGAACGGTTCATAAACAACTTATAGTTCCAGGCTCAGGCGGTGACCTTATCAAGTCCGCCAACCTGGGAGATACCTTTAATCAATGACTATCTCTTTTCTTCTTCTCAGCACCACAAAGCACAATCACTTCCACCCCTGATCCACAATGGATTTACACCCTGCTCTTGGTACGATGACTCTGTTCCCAACCCGCATCTTTCCGTGCATTCGTCCTGACTCCTTCTGTCTCTTTCTAGCTGGCGTTATAAAGTTAAACCAGTCACAGTTTCCCACCGCATACGCACAGGCTATTACAAAAGGCTGAATCCATTCACACATATTATTTCCCAACTGGATCTATGGACCAACGGTATCAATGAGCCCTTGCTTTGCACCTTTTCACTTTTCATTTTTTCTACCCGTCAACCGCTGATCCTCAGCGTGGCATACCCTTACTGTGTTTTTCTGTCTCACTTCCCTTTCCAGTTATCCCCAATGACCTTCAATCGCTCTGTATTGGTCGCTTCTGGTCAATAATGATACTTGGTCTTCTACCAATCGTTCTTCCGGATGTCTCTGCTGTTCACGGTGTCTCACGACCCGGCCAATCGATCTTGGATCATATGCCGCTATGGCTGCCATGCTGTCCAAATTTATAGCCTTCAGTATTTACTCGTACCAATCCCAAAGGGGCGGGGCTTGGTCAGATCCACCGCTTTGACAAGCACACACCGGGCCTGCGGGCAGTCGGCAACGATATGCGGCAGCAACCAGATGGGCTGGTCGCACTCATTGTCACCAAAACGACTTTCAGGTTGTGATTTCAGGGCAAGGCTAGCCCCAATCAATAGCACATCTCGCGAATTACGGAACATCACTTTGTACCCCTATTAGGGCTGCTACCATGTCATTCGCCTCGCGTTCGTCAAAGATTTTTCCGCTACCTTTGAGCTCGCTCCCAATATTGATATTATAACCAGCGGCTATGTGCCCCCCAAAGTCTATCATTCTCTCTAAGTAAAAAATTAGTTTGTTGAGTAGATCTACTTTTAACAGTCTCTTTTTTTCTTGGCACGCCAAGATTGCCCTTATAAACATTCATCGGCCTCGGCAAGTACACGAATACCCATGCCCCTTGAGTTTTCATTTCTGATCACTCTTCGTCCCTTACGTAAACTTGTCCTTTCCCCGTGTCAGAACTTGTTTCTACCACCAATTCACTGGCACTTTTATTGACACTGTTTGTTTCCTCACCGCAATCGCCAAGCGATGTTCTTCCCTGAAATGTATTCCGCAGCCTTCCAGCAGTGGGCAACGTGATTAGAGACTGTCTGCTCCCTCCATCAGTCCACCTGTTCGCCTGCCCAGTGTCCTTCCATAGTTTTATCCTGACCTTGCGGAGCACCATGACTCCTCCACATTTGTAGGTCTCAGATATATTAATCGTGTAGTTCCGCAGTTTTCACCTCTCCAAGTCACCCGTCAAAATTGTCATCAAAAGTTCCTCACTTACAGTCCGCCCACTATAACATCATCTTTGCATGCAATCTGCCCACACAAACTCTTCTCAACGCATCCCAGATAGATTTATAACCCAGCTATCTCCTTTATTTTGGTGCTGATGTGTCACTCTTCGTCCACTATGCAGCAGAAACTAGCTGAGAGCTTGCCTGTCCGTCGCCGGCTTTTCCTGCCTCACTTTGGCAGTCTCCCTTGTCCTCATATTGTGTCATCCGTTTGACACTTTCATTAAAATAATAACTCCGTAAGTAACCCGCATTCCCATTCAACCATTATATTCGAAGATTAAATTATTTTATGCCTTAGCAGTTGATATACCCCAGTCTTCTCAGCTATTTCATGAAGCTTTATTCGCCTGTCATCGTCGCATTGTACACTTAATGAAATGCTCAATAATTGCTAAGAGATTAACTCTCATCCGCTCTATCATCTTTTCTGCGGACTACCCACTTTTAAAGTAGCTGTAGCTATGCGCACCCTGTGTTGATTCATCTTCCGTTTTACGCTGATGTTCCTCAACCAATTGAATACAGGCAAACGATTTGCCTCACGACGTCCGTTTCCTCAGGCCCTTTCTTCATCATCACTTTGGTTGTTTCTTTACATCTCTGGAGGTGTCCCTCGTTCGCTATATAATTGACCCACCAGCCTCCAACCACCAAACGCTGCTTTCGTCTCCACTGACGGTTTTTCCCAAACAAAAGTCAGAGATTCCGTTACTTTTTTGCATCAGGCTCAATGGTTCCGTAGTCGTCTCTTTACCGTTACTGTGTGATCAGCGTATCGAACTGGTCATTGGGTCGCTTGTGTACTCTCTACTCCGTTATCTCTTCTGCGTGCTGTTCGCCTCTGTATTCGCCACATTAGGCACCTCACATAAGTCTTCCGCCACAGCTCCATATCCTTGCTGCTATTTCGTGACATACCTTCATTATTGTCATCAATTCCCTGATCACTTACCGGCTCTCCTACGATTATTTCTTCCATCAAACCTCTTGAAATCTTTTCCCCTATACATCGCCTAGGACGTTCCCTTTCCCCGTGCTTGACTTCGTCGGCGTCTCGCCACCAAACTTAACCATCATGATGGCCGATGATTTATAGTATTTCATCTCTGAAGATCTATCCCTTTACTTTGCCAGGTTTTATACCCATATACATTCTACACCCTGCAGCTGGCAAGTGAATCTTTGGATTCCGCTGCTAAACTCTTCTTTTTGGGGAAGCTCAAAAATATCCTTTTTCGGCTGGAGTTTCTAATTTTTCGATCAGTTATGGCACTATACATGCGTGTACTACCCATCCTAACGGACTCCAACCAACATCAGCCGAAACGAACGTTTGACCTTGAACTTCGAATATGCTGGGAAATAATAACGTTCCGGTCCGCCTCACCGCTCTTCCTATCATTGTGTGCACAAACGATGCCTCGTTTTGGAAGTTCCGAAACCTAACATCGCTCGGATCATCTGATTATGCATTCCTGCCCGCTTCGGACTCATCTCAAATACGCCGAAGTCATCATCACCATCATATCAAAAAATACCAAACATGGCTGTTTGCCAAAGGAGAAAAAGCGAGATTCATTTCGAAGTCGAATTTGACTGGGTTCCAGGACGTGACGGCGGGATATATGAATGTCCAGGTACTTCCACTGGTGTACTTCCTGGATCTCCCGGTACTCCGAAAATTGGAGGACATAAGTCATCTTCAATACCTGGCTACATTCAGGGAAGATTAAGATTAGACCCGAGATCTATATTCTCTTCAATGATTTCTCGGATCAGAGCTGCTAGTCGATCACTATCGGTCATTCTCCTCGATACCAAGTAAGAAGCGCTCAGAGAGGTCACCGAGCTCATGTTTATCGATCTAAGGTTTCATGCTTGTTTGTGCGCCTGCCAGGCCTCAACTCACCAAGGCTTCTCTCCAAGAATTTGCAAACTTGCGCACTTGCAACCCCTAAGAAAGGATACTACATCCAGCATACTACATGAGAGTGGCATAGTTGCGGTAGCTGGTGCCATACGAGGGTGCCACGAAGAGCTAAAGGGGAAGGAGCGAATCAGTTACCAAACGAAATCGATGGCATAGGCTCCCGGTCATTCTGCTCCAAAACAGTCCTCCACAACTAATCTTAGCTTTCTTTTGACCCAACTAATGTTCTCGCAACTATCGCACCACCCGAGGGCTTACTTCAGTTTTCACTGACCCCAACCACGAAAGAAAATCTTCTGTTCCGAGTCCCGGCTCACTCTTTCTTGAGTGCTGGTGCGTGCCCTTCCAGGCAGCTGCTCCCCCGCTGTGAAAGGTCCCTCCTGTGGTTCCGTGCTAGTGTGGGTTCTTTTGGTGGCGTGAAGCTCGCAATTAGATCACCTCTTCTTCTTCCCTCTAAACAACCAGCCGGTAACTGTCACATTCTGGCATAGATTCATCGCAAAATCGATACAGGGGAGAGTAGCTCCTTTGAACTATGTAAGACCAAGAGCTCTGGGAATTGCCCCACTCAACGCAGAGTTTTCATCCGTTTTCTCCGACTTTTCCGTCGGGTTACTCATTATCTTTTGGTCCAAAATCCTTTCAATCAAATTACTATCAACCTGTCGCAGGTAACCTGGTTAAATATCTAAGTAGCTGCCACTTTCATAGGCTATTTAGCATGTGTCTATTGCCGGCTTCTTGTAATCATCCTTCGAAAAAGTGACCAACAGTGGCGTGAAATCCCTTGGCTGTATTTTTAGAAACCGTTTGTGGGACTCACAACTTTTACAGACCCCCAGTTTTCACCATTTTCCAGAAATAATCGGAACCCCAACTACCCCAAAGGTGAATGCCGACTGGTTCGCTGATTGTCACTGTTCACATCTGTTTACAATTTCTCTTTCCTCAGTTTGTACCCAGTAACTTGATAATTACTAGGCTGTCAAGCCCCTCCAATCTCCGCTATACTGAGTGCCGGTTGTACTTAGCTTGCCACCGGTAAAATAGCGGCCTTATACATATATCTGAATTCTCAGACCCAACCATTTTACTGAGCTTCAGTCTTCCACAATCCCTACCTAACCAAAATTTTACCTCATCGGTTCCACCGACACAAGTGCCGGAAAATCTGCCGCTTTTGCCAAATACCCAACAAAACTGGTCGATTCTCCCAAGCCGATCACTATGAAGCGGAGTTCATAAAGAAGCAGACCGGCCGGTAGGTTTCTGCCTAGCTTATCCCTACGTCTGTCAGTCAATAACCCACGTACTGTCTCATTAGCCAGCATTCGGAGCGACTTGCGAGGCACTATCCACAACCTCGAACAACACGTAAGCTCTCTTCAATCGCGAACTGGGGCTTTTGACCTAGTCACCATACGCTAAACTCCATTGGTACAACTGCTCAGGTCATCTACAGTAGACCTGGACCGTAACTTGACGATAATTACAATATCAGTTCATTTCGGGGAGGACCGAAGCATGCCACACATATGATAAAACATCACAGACGATATTATGGGCGGACATTTCGTGATAATCCAGAGAAATGTGTGCGTGACGTAGAATAAGTATACTCAAGGGGGATGCGTTTTGATGTAGATGTAGGCACACTGGGAAACAATAGGCGGAGTTCAAATGAACTTGTGGTAATAGATATTTGCTTGCTGTCAGTGTTGAATAAGCTAACTAGAAGGATGACGTATTGCACTGTGGTCTACATGGAGTAAGCTCTAATCGACCTTTATTTTTATTGCAAACTGTCTCAATAAAAGCCTTCGAGGCATTATATCTCTTTCAGTTGATGTGCGACGACATTTTACGTTTCCTTTCTATTTTCAGCGTACATTCGAAGAAATAAACTGCACCGTGTTGGGCGCCTGCTTAGTGTGCGTACCATCGAATGAATCATGGACGCTTGATTGGCCGAGGCTGTTACCAGTCTTGTGTAAACCAAATCAAACTGAAATGAACCATTGGTGGATTCAAATGGATGCCGGCAAATTCGAAAGCCAAGGTCAAACTGTGAAACTCGACTTATCCAAGCGAGGGTGGCTGAAAGCCGGGAGTCCCACGCGGAAGAGACTAAAATTCTTTTGGAACAGTTGTGCTTACGAGAGCCGACGGGGAATAATTTTACATATATGAAAAATACCAGATGGTAACGACGCTTTACCGTATTGCGATGATTATTCGGTTATATGTACAAAAACTCAAAGTGAAACATGGAGCAAGCAGTGTAGATCGTGGAACTTGGGTGGGCCAACATATTGTTTTTGAGAAATTGATATACGGTGGCTGTGATATGGAGATACTTTCCGAATGGAGGCTTGTCGAGTGGGGTAGCTGAATGACGGTGAGGGAGGTGGCCGGCGAAGAACTGGAGAATGTAGAGCGAAAATGTGCTCCGCGTAAGCCATGGAGTGGAAAATATCATCGGAGGAGAGAAGCTGGAGAGTGGAACAGGGGAATGCTGAAACAAAGGAACAACGGTAACCGGCGGAGACCGGTGAGGCTGGATCATATAGTCCAGATTTACTCGCGGAAATGGTGATGTATTCTCTTCTTTGTAGAAGGTGAAACACGATGGATTGACAGCGAGAGAAAGAACCTTGGAAGCACAGAAAGCATGTCGGCTGTGGCGAACGGTTCATAAAGTATGAAAATGGAGATGATCGGAGAAAGCCATGAAAACAGGTCATATAACTTGTTCAATGCAGGTGCACCACGTAGTGACGAAAGAAAAAGAGGGGAGCAAAGGAAGTAAAAGCACATCATGAGGCGGTGAGATGATGACCGTCTAAATGCTTCGGGCGTCCTCGAAATAAAACCATTATTATTATCATTATTATTATTATCATTAATTGGCTGTGGAAAGCGGGGAGAAAATGATCACCAAAAGGTCGGATTAGTGTACCATATCGAAGGGAAGTGAGAACTGGGAATTAAGACTAACCTCGATGCAAGGATGCCGCAGATACAATGGTAAACAACAAGCAGGGAAATGAGTATGCGGAAGATAAGAGGGGGCAAGCAAGGGCAAATTATACAAATCGAAACTGTGCATGAAATTGCTTACGAAACCTTTTGTTCATAACAGATGGAAGGTGTAGAAACAGAGCAACTTGAAAAGCACAGAAAAGACCTCTGCGGTGAACCTATACAAAACAGGGGATGAGACGACTCAATGAAGAGGAACAGGCGAGAGATGACTAATTATATCATTTTACTATAGGTGCAGCGAGATGGAGACAGAGAAGAATGTAGTCGCTAGGTCCCGCAAAACCGTGATGAAACTGTAGGCACGAAAAATCTTCGCGTAGCACGGCATTGACGGCGAGGAGGGGCGGCTTCCCGCCTGCAGGCAGTTGCATAAATGATGCTAGCCAAAAGGTGTCAATGGAAACGCTGGACCATGAAAAGACCAAGGGGATGATATCAAGAATTGATGTTGTGACAATGTTTTCAGTGTCTGAGCCCATTCATGATGGACCGAGAACTAAATGAGATCAAGGATAACCCGTTCGTGTTGGGGTGGGTGTCTGGGTCGGGTAACATAGGAGAGGTCACAGGCAATGCGGAAGAGCAATCGGCAGGTGACAGATATTGTGGCACCAAGGGTGGACATCAGTCCTGGTCGACTTGGCTGTCTGAAGCCGAGCCGTGGAGTGCTTCAGAGGAACTGGTTGGGTGGTTATATATCGCATTGTTTGGGCCTTGAACAGGCTTCAACCAACTGAGCTGAATGAATGAGATATGGCTAGGAGAGAATCGTTGTGGGGGATCAGAGAATTGTTTGTGAAAGGTTATCAATGCTGTCCTTAGGGTGAGTAGAGGTGGAACCAGCGGTGTTGAGGGTACCCGTTTGGGAAAAATTTCTTGGCTGCCGATAAAAGGTTAAACAAGACCGGTATAAGGCTGACGGGTGAGCGTAGGGGTGAAGGGAAGTGGGTGAGCAACTGTGAGATAGTGTGAGGTAGGGGGTGGGAAGGATGAAGCCGGATTTGGAAAAGGCTGGAGGTTCATAAGGGGTATGGGGGCAGGTGTGTAAGAGGACTAACAAGGCGGGGAAGCGCAATACGGGTACGACCGTGGATTTACTATTATAATACGTAAGTTGTGCTTCACTATTTGGCGGAGGCTGATGGACAGTAGCAGGGGGAAACGGCGGAGCACTCCGGGGCTGTAATATGGGGCGATGTTATCAAGATAGCAGGGAAGGATATAGGGTCAAAAAGGAGATGGAGAGCTAACACATCCTATTAGACCATCAGAGAAAGAGTTGGAGGAGGTGGGACTGGGGTGGTAGGGGAGCTCAGGCACGAATACGGCTCTGATGGTTATTCCCCCGCAAGAGCCCGACGGCCCCGGATGGAGTTTGACGGCAGAGCAACCTTTAATTCCCAAACGGGCCGAGGGTGTGCCTTCAGAAAAGTCCGTGGGAAGTTGTCCACCTGCCATTTCTCAAGGTATCACCCCGCTGACCCTCAGAACACAAGTCTATTCCTCCTACATCCGAGCCTCACATCCACCATATCTAATCCTTCCAAATAGCCTCGGCCATTTGACCCACCTTTTAATTCTTGCGTTGTTCACTCCCGGCTTTAAAATAGGTTTCACGCCCTGTCCACCGACCATCTATCACAGGGTAGCAATGCTCCATAGCTCTTTAACCACAAGCAGAGCATCCTACTTTTCCTCCATCGTCTCCCACTATCACAGTTTCTTATACCGATTCCTGACCCCTCTCATACAAATCTGTCAGCCCCAAATGTTGCCACTTGGACCAGTCGGACTCCCCACTTGATCTCGACTCTTGAATTTACCGGGCATCCATTCGGATCCACCCATGGGTTCATTTAAACTCCCACCAATTTCCTTTGGTGTGAATACACTTACCATGCCTTCATCTCCCTTCTGAGCCCACCTACGTTTTCAAGAATTTCGTCCGTCCATTTTAGTGCTCGTAAAAATTTGATCTGGCATGCTTCGGGAGTCTCCGAAACAAATCATTATTATAAGTGACGGCTTTTGGTTAGAGTGTTCGGCTGAACTAGTGCAAACCTGGGTAGAGTAATAGGTAGGCTCATAGGAGGTTTACGGAAGCAATTGTGAGGGGCACTAAGACGTGGCAGGTCTGATCCGTTATCAAAATGGCCGGTTTGCAGTGCGGTTGGGGCGAGGATGGTGGTAGACAAGATGCTCCAAAGGCTTGGAGGAACAGAGAGGACCAGTACAGCAGAGGTTAGTAGTCGCCCTAGTGTCTTATTTTGACTTTAGGTCTAATATAGGGGAACTTGACTTTGATGCTGATGTAACGTGCCACTTGGGCTGCGTGGTCGGAAGTGAGAAGCTGCTGGATGCAGAAGCTACCGGGGTAGATGATAAAAAAGTGTTCTTGTGTGGTGGAGGTACCGAGGATGTGGATTTGACCAAATGTAGGCCAACATTTTGCAGGTAGACAGCATAAAGAGCTAGACCCGCTGGAGGTATTTTGCCAGTGGGGCTTTGAGTAGCCTTCGCATTAGGGCCAGTGGGGTGGGCGTGAGAGGGCAAAGCTCAATTGCTTTTGAGTAATCGAGGTATTTCCCGATGAAGGGGCAATTTATGGGGGATTATATTTACATCAATAAAAAGCCTACTGACGGCGGTCGTCGACTTGCTGGTAACAAACCCTTTATCTGCTCGGCGGTCCACAAACTCGAATAGCAGGGAGCAGCCATGACGCTGGGACTTTTCGCGGAGCCAGCACGGTGGCATCAATAGTGAGCCATGTTGTGCGAACCGGGTACTTTGTGTTTGACCGATGATAGGGGTTTGCGGCCTGGAACGACACAAACCACGGAATGCTTGAAAGTAGCAACGCGACGGTATCTTTTGGTAGTAACGGAATCTGTTGGGTATCTTGCCGAGACCAAGCTTTGGGCAGAAGTGGAGGTTACAGGTCAAAGGAAGGTAGCCAGAAAGGAAACCCCCGGAAGGATTTCGTTGATTAGCTGGATCTTACTTTGAAGTTCAGGGATACTCTGTTTTAGGCCATATGAACCACTGGAAGCTTGATCGCAGGTATCATTAAGGGCTACAGAGCATGAATCAGTAGCTGAGAGGACTTTGGTGTATTTCGGTTTGCTAACTTTAGCAGCTTGGGCTTTCCGAGCACTAGATGAGGACCGGGGTGGCATGATGAGAGAAAAGGTGAGGCGAAGTCACCGAAGGTAACCAAAGGTCGGTCCAACAGTAGGAGACAAACCTAAGGGTTAAGTCAGATCGGGAATGCACGAGAGGGCTGCACACTCACAGGCCGCGGTGCGATCTAATAGATAACCGGGGTGGATGGACAGTTTGGTTTGATCTAAGGGACCTGAATGCCGTGGGGATTGTGAGATTGTAAGATTTCGACGAGCAGTATGGAGAGACGGCACCCGGAGGGGATATAGTGGATGCTGTGCTCATGCTTGGGGCACAACAACGGGCGGTCGGGGGAAGAAAATATTTTTGATGTGGGATCGATGGACTGGATGGAATGGGAGTGCACTCTCATGGGAAAAACTTATGATGGAGAATTAGGGAGCTAAGGATAATAAGGAATAAGTAGAGGAAAACTGCGGGGTAGGGCGGAAGATTTAGAAGATGTACTAATAGACGCTTAGTGAGAATTTTGGAGAAACAGGGTTGAAGGATGAGAGGTGTAGATACTCAAATAAGTGATATTATGGCCGGAATCAGTGAGGATTTGCTTGATAGGTCGTGTAGAATGTTGTCAAGTGTAATCGAGGCTGAAAATACCTAAGATAACGTAGAGCTATAACTGTTGATAATGATTACTGGCAGAAGAGTTTTGTGCCGCCGTTGCTTACACCAATAGGTCACTATTTCGGGTAGGAAGATAATACGTAGTAAGGTGAAAACAGTTATCAGTCTCAACAACGGGAAATGCAAAAATACGAGACAAATCTGGATTTAATGTCTAGATGACCTTGACCTGACGAGACCGTCAGTTCGTAAAACAGCCTCGCGTGTGGCTTCACCGACAGCATATCTGCTGAGGTCTCAAAGCGAATATAAAAATGAAACCAGGCCATTGTGTTTACCAATTCTGATAAAATCAGCTCAACTAAATGAGCAGTGGGACACTTAGGGCCGCTAATATGGACCGAGTAATATGCCTTGGAGGCAGGCTAAACAAACGAGCTCAAGGAACAAAATATCCTCAGCTTTTTCAGTACACGGAAGCTTTAACAGCCAGTGAGCACTCAGAAACAAAGCCTTATGACCGTTAAATTGCCAAAAGCAAATACCAGGATTGCCACCGACAAAAGGTCACTACAAAGGGCAGTGCTAAAAAAGCTGAGCTCCTATACATTCTGGATCAGGACCCACTAAAGTGATTCCTAACACTGCAATCCGTTAGAACACTGAGCAGCCGACTTCAATTAGACAAAAACTACTTGAAGTGGACAGTGGTGCTACGCCCGGACCTTCCCTCTATCAGCCAGTCTCCAAACGCCCTAGATTCAACGGTAGCATATCAGACGTATATGGATATTATCTACTGAGTCCCGCCAGTTGGACATGCTTGGCTCGTCATAAACGGCCACACAGATCTCGTAGACAGACCAGGCTAACCGCCCGGCCTGAGCTTCCCATGGCAAAAAATAAACCAACATACCATCTTTCCTGCCCTCGTTCTTCAGCCACGACTAAATCTCATTCGTCGAATTGTATCATACTTCAGTTAAATCATGGTCCACAAAAGCTGCCCTGCCAGCCCTCTGGGCAAAACCTGGCTATCAGGAGGCAGCCCTCCCAGGGACACGAGCTTATCCTTGCTACCTGCGTCGCCATTCTGGGGCCGAAAAATGGCAGAACTTGGTACCCAGACTTCCCTTCAGTTGACGGCTCCAATGGAAGCCTCTGGCCTGAAATCCAAACCTGCCCATCCGCCCCCTCCCAGAGGCCTTAAAATCCAGCACGCAAAATAGCGACATCTGTGTGCCTCCAGGTCACCCTCCGATGGTCATACAAACACTTCAGCCCGACAGGTTCTACGGAGGACTGTCGACAACGCCAGTGCCTACGAATTCTGTTCCCGTACTAGACAACTTTCTGAACCTTATTCACTGCCAGCAAATTCCCCGCACCAATCGAGTTTACGTGGCTGATACAAGTAACCCATTACTCATCTCTTTTTCGTCGTCGACTCTGCCTAACTTATCATTCAGTAACCTTTCTTTACCTCCAACCTTCATTCCGTCAGTTCCATCACTATTCCAAATTTTCTGGCTTTTACCACCACCTCCGAAAAAATACAGCCCGTTCGCCCAAAGGATACTTCCCCCAACAACCTTCGTGTTAAATTCCAGTACATTATGGCGTTCGATCCCGAGATCACTCCATCTTCTTCGCCCCGGTGAACCATTTTCCAAAACCAGCCTCTCGTTAGTCGTGTAAACGGCCTCCAATAGCACACAGAATCCCACGTGCCTAGTACCCAGCATCACACGTTTTGGTTAGCTCTTTCAAAATACTACTAATATACCCCTTCTGTTGACCACGGACACCCTACCCCGCCGAAGCTGGCTGCTTTGACCCGGAACCAAACCAACCTGAACCATCCCAGTTTCTAACCTCCGAGGTTTTCTCCTATCGCATAATACCAAACAATGCCAGGGTTGGCATACGGAAAAACCAACGAACCCCACGGTTCTGCACCACTCCATCACCCTACCACCAGCCTGGCCATAACACCAAAATTTCAGCACACAGAAGCTTTCCCTCGTAAATCTTTGTTCATCTTCCTATAAGATGGACTTCATGAAATGACAAGTTGCTCAAATGAACCACCATGTTATAATGACAACTGGGAAACAGTCCACTGAGAACTTTTCATTTGACCCTGCGTCTATCGCTGGGTTTTGTATACTCTCAAGATATCGTCAAGCCAGACTTCGCGGCGGCTGCCCGGTATGCTTCGGGCCAAGCTTCTCAAGAACCATCATCTACCACACTGCAACTGCTAACACTTGCGACTCCGTTTGGTTACTACCCCAATCCGGTTTCCAAAACATATCAGTGGGTTGCATTGACGCCGCTGGCCGGAACTTGCTTGACCTCGATTCCGTTATCGAAGTGCTCGGCACGGCTACTGATGATCCCTACGGGACAAAAGCACTGAAAGTAATTTCAAATCTCTCGAAACATCTCGATTTTCATCCTCTGGTCCCATTGGCTCCCCGACCTCATCCCCCGTATCTTTCTCGGAGAATGGCCCCAAAATATGGCTACATCCACCAGAAGATTGAACATTCTGGACCCGCTGTTCTCTCGCAATCTCACAACTGTGTTCACTGGGGTCCTTGTTTACCTCGGACGCAGAGACTACAGAAAGTCCCGTTGCCAATTCACGCCTCTATCGTATTTTACAAACCATGCTTCATCCAATGCTCTCTCTCCTCGGGCGAGTTCGTCAGTTGCTCCAGGCCCTATTCCATCCCTCACTTGGGATGATTTTTTCTGACGCCCGCCCTTCAAACGGCAGCCAATTCGCTGTATAAAATCCTTAACGGGTGCCTCAATAAGCTTGATACGTCCTCCAGCCAGAGCCCACTAAGGAAGCAAACCGGTCTTACTTTGGTCAAAAGCAGGATTCTTGATTCGTAACCTGGTTTCTCCGTATCTCACTACTTCCTCATTATCCTACGTGTAGACCACCTCAAAAACACTCTCCTGAATGAGAAGCAGCAATACTTTCTAAGCAAGGAAAATTGAGAATTGGGTGATCCAAAGAAATTGGGGAACGGGCCAAGGCCACTTAGTCAAAGGTCTTTTCGTTCATCGCAAAATATCCTGGAATTATTCGTTGCCGGGACTCCCACAGTAAAAACAATTGGAACCTTCGTGGAAGCTCTCAAATTTTGCTTTTATTGTCGCGCGACGGCTTCAACCGAAGCTTCCTCTTTAGGGCTTTTTCTTTTCACGGACACCGCAATTACTGTCGTTAGCTTTAGCCCTAGTGACATGGACGGATCAGCCTCCGGTGCCAGGGCTTCTTCCGAGACAAACCCGGATGTTGTCTTTCCAACACTTATCGCCTTTCGTGTTATCCTCATTAACTTGCTCCTTCCAAACCATTTTATGCGTTTTATGCCGAACACCACCGTTCCTAGACAGTGGATGTCCTCGGTGAATATCCCATGTTTGAAGAAGTTCATCCCAGGATTAGTATAAATGTTCACCAATAAACCACATTTCAGCAACAAGCAAGCCAATGTAGCACCATTTCAGACCCCAGGTCCATGATATTTTGACCCCAAAGGACCTGAAAAATAACCATCATTATGGACTTCCTAAGGTGCTTTCGTGCAAATCGTGTCATTTCGATTAGTTGATCAGCCTGATAAGTCTGTAAATCGTGGTCAGTCAGCAGTTGTCACATTTTATGATATTACCAAAGCATTAGATCGAGTGCTTAAAGCTCACCATCTGTCCGAGGCTCGCCTTTTCTGCGTCGTCAACTCTTTATACTCCTGGTTCTGCTTTTACTGGCACTATCGTTCACAGGTGATTCTGATCATCGGCCACTCATCATCATCTCAATTGGCCGCTATTGGAGTTAAACAGGGTGGTGTTTTTGGGACCACTTCTATTCCTCTCTGAAGTCAATGATATTTTCCCTGAGATTCACCACTGGAATGCTTACGTTTTTTGCCGATGATATCATACCTACATATGTTTTTAACGCCAAAAAACAGCCTCACCGCCTAACAGGACATACTAGAGGATCCAAAGACCTCAGCTCCTGATTCTCCACTAAGTGCGTGAAATTTTCTGCAAAAAGCAACACCGCCTTGTAAGTGCTCTATTCCAGTTGGCGTCTTCGTTACTATTAGTCTTCCGATCCCCGTTAATCTGTCTGTTCGAGATTCATGGCTGCACTACTCATGCTCGCTAATTTTATTTGAAGAAACTTCTTTCCAAGTCACAAAATCCAGGCGGGCTATGGACCTCGTGTTTCGATATCTGAAGCCTAATGGGGGCCGACATCCCGTCTTCACCACCAATGACTCCCTTCTGGAATACTATTTTCTCATTGGTTTTGCTTTTTTGCTCCACTATTATCGCAGTAGAAAATGTCTGACGGCCTTTTGCCAGAAGACCAAAGGAAATATCTGTCATTCTCGCACACCGGCAGAGATGTAAGCTTCAAGTCAACCCACCATGGCTAAGCCGCTTAAAAATAAACTTATCTTTTACGTACTAACCTTTGCACCGCGAGGCTTATTCACCCATCCAAACGAACTTCACCCTAAGATATATCTAACCACCTAAACGCAGAGCTTTCCCTTTGCCCGTCCCATGTTCCACGTTCTCCGTTGAAGCTGATTTTCATTGTTTTAAATAGCAAGATCTGGAAAAATTCCAGATAGAGTATATTGCTCCGACTACTTAGGTCAGTTCCAGAGCAATATAAATAAATATCTCACAGCAAGCACTGCCCTGCAGCTGAGTAACAACACAATACCGGTGGAAGCTGTTCTCGAAAGTGGCCTCCAGTTCTAATCTTTTCCTGCTAATAGATGGGATAGCGTTCTATCCTCGTTACCATATCTGGTCAACTTTTACTATTTGGGCGATGCGTGTATCGCTTTATTCTTCTGCGCACTGGCTTCTTGATGGATATGAAACCCATCAAATGCTCACGGGTTGTGGTAGAACTACCTGCCCCTGCCATTTGCTTCTCATGTAATTCACCTGAAAGCCGTGGAACTACTGGTAAGGCGCACTTTGTCGGCACTTCCGTGAGCACTTCTGGCTGTGGTTTTCTCTCTACACAGAGCCGACCACCAGTTGGACGATACTATCACGAAAAAAGAGAGATTGGCATAAAAATGCAAGGATAACTATCCCATTTTTTCAGCCTACCTGCTTTGTCACATACAACCAGTCTCCGAGCAGCGGTGCTACTACGGGGTGACCGGTGTGGCTGACCCATCCCCACCGCATCTCATCGCACGCCTTCCATTTTTGATGGATGCTTGAGAGCTGTGATTGCCCACAATGATAGCTCGGCCCTCTCCAACAGCCGAATGTCCGGCAGTGATAATACTACATATTGAACATTCAAAACGTGTGGAGAATACCTGGCTGGCCACTAGTTGGAGGCCAACAAACGTGTATCGTGATGCCTTACTGCTTGCAGCAGGCCCTAGTGCCTCCCACAACAAACATGGAAGATATACATTTGGAGTGCGCTCCTCTCTTACATCTTCAGCTATGTCCAACTTCTCACTCCTCACTGTTATCAAACCGCTCCCCCGACTGTTGTTCTGCCTCGCAGTACGCTACTGACGATAAAAGATCGTACTAACTGTGCAATGTATACGTCGCTGCGGTACCATGCCAATATTCCAATGCAATGTTGGTATCCCGACACAGCTTTCGCTGGAAGATAGTCGATTCCATGAGTGTTTTATGCTATAAGTCCTGACTTTTCTGGTACATTTTCACAGCCCACCCTAGTGGTCACACTTGTTATTCGCTTTCTTGCTCCATCGCTTCAGCCAGGCTAGCGGTGAGTTCATGCAATTACTAGCTCCCTCAAAGTTTCATCGTAACGTCCGCTCACTCTCCATACTCCAAGTCCTCTCCACAGTTCAATACAGCCCATTACGCCCCATTCGACTGCTCCTTTCTTCACTTTGAGATCTCACCTATAATTCATCTCGATTCAAAGCTCAATACACTTTCCCGAGTACGATCCGAGGTGGACTAATTCCACCGGGTTTACAAGTGCTCAAGGTTATCTTCCGCAATCCGGTTTGTCTTGTGTAAGGTAAGCTTTCAGTCCATCTCCCCACATTATTCCCTTTTTGCAACTTTACCACTTTACACATGGTCATCTTAAAAAGTCCAGCTAGCCACGAGTCTTTACTACCAAATGCACAATCCTGCCGAACTAAAGTTTTATTTGCCTTACATTTCACAGCCCTAGCCTCAGGAAATTGCAGCCTCCAAGCAGCTGTCGTCCACGGCTGGTGCAGCAGAGACACTTTTCTTTCATTCCTGTTCAGGCTGTTGAAGCTTCGAAACCGCATCCCTGCTTTGCAGCTCGAGTCCGAGTTGAACCGTCTCTATACCTGCTTGATAATATAGAGCACTGATAGAAGCTCCCTGCAATGTATCAAAGGTCCCACTCAATTTATCGGAATTCCCATCTGCCCCAGCTCTGCATATCTGAAACGACGAAACTACTCCACAATAGAAAAAGTCACAACGATGCACGATTTTCCATAACCTGTTCGTTGATGGCTTTTGCGAGGTTCCACTCCAAACTTACGCCGGCCTCTCCGGCAAAATATTTATTCTAGTGCTCTTGAGAGGTTTTATAAAACGTTTTCCTGTCTTTCTGTTTAACCTCAGCCTGCTTCCCTCGGTAAACCCAAGTGGGAACTCTTCAGACGTTGTCTAAATCATCCTTGTGTGTATGCATCTTCCGAATTACCTCTTTTTTGAACGATCCACGTTTTCCTTCTCCACGATTAGCCCTCCTAAAAGACCGCAAAACTGATCTGTATCTACCGCCCAGATTTATGTCACTATATTCATTTCAGACATAACCCCGAGTCATTTTACTGCCAGTGTATAGTGCCTCTTTTCCTTCTAAAACTTAGAATTATCATGTTATATGGAGTGTGTCTGCAGTTTGATCCCCCTTTTTGCTTGCTCCTGTACCACCGTAGAGAAATGCAATATTGTTAATATTTAGGCTGATACTACTTTGCTTAAACAAGGTCCCCCCATGGAGGTACTGGACGGGGTAATCCGCCGCTATACCTTGAATACAGCTTTTCGTGTCTAATTCCACTCCTTGCGGAGTAAAACCCTCAACCATCAGCGTTTCATTTACACCTGCCCTTAGTTTTTCCAGTGCTTGCTTGAGTTATTTACCTCTTTCGTTCTCCAGTTTGGCCTCACGCACACAGGTGGAGTTTCAGTTATTCCCATGAGCGTTTTGACAACGACAGTAAGAGTTGCTGCCTCGTGTAGGGTGTTTTTGCGAATGTATATAACGTTCCAGCTTCGAATTTTTATTGTCACTACTAAAAACATAACAGCGGTCGGACTTTGTCTTTTTCTGAATTTTTGAGAGAAAAATTGTGTGCTTTTATCTGATGTAGAGGACGGCGAAAGAGAACAGCATTCACAGATTGGGCTTTCAAAGGTGTTATTTCAGCTGCGGAGTGGTTGGATATAGCTATCAACACAAATGAAGTGTACCGTTGGTGATATATGAGCCAACATGAACCTGCTCATCGTAAATAGACTGGCCACCTGTGCCAATTTATTAGCGCCTTGGATAGAAAACATCAGTTGAGTAGCATTTCATGTTCTATCTGACCGGCCGTGTATCATCCATTTGCGCATTGCTCATTGCTAACAAGTACGTGGTTTACCTTTGCACTTTCAATTTGGACTCCCGAATATAGTAGACTCCAACAAATGTGGTTTGTTTTTGACAACCATTGACATTCCGTGGTTTGCGGCGCTTATTCCATTGCAGCCTCTCAGCAGCAATTAAAAAAGGAACCGGAGTGCTCAACAGCTTGAAAAAGCAGGAAAAAAGTTGAGAATGATGTTAGCTGTACGATGTACGCACTTAATGCTGAAATTCCTGTTCGCCGCCAGTTTCCATTTTGCAACCCTATTTTTCCGCATAAGGCACGTAAGCCTGTTGATCCAGAGTAAGTCGCCAAGCATCTAAAAAACGGCAAACTGGGATAAAAACTACCATGACTTGTGAGCATTTATACATTTCCCATTTTTATACCCACAAACCTGGTGTACCCGCCGAAACTCACTCAACGGCATGTATGAACCTAATAACGACTTGGCCTGACTTCATTACGAAAGTGTAACTCGTAATGATATTTAGTCGTATCCTCCTGCCTTTGCAAACACTGGTAGCATGGATGCCGTGGTAATTCGCCCCAAGAAAACTGACCAGATGCGGCGGTCCGGTTCAATATATCACGTCAGTCCCACGGACCATCCACTCAAAGACACTTACTCGAACAGGGTTCTTCGATATTTTGCTGAATGCTAGATGCACACTTAGTGACGTAGACACAACTAGTCTGACAGTGGGTTGAACTGGTTTTTGCATTTCTTCGCAACACTTTTGCCGTTACTGGCGTGATCTATTCCTGACCACCGGGTCTTTCACAGCACATTATTGGAGCCCCATGCGACACGCCGTTTAGAATCCTGCTTCATTTCCCCGTCCATGTTGGGGTGTTCGACCCCTGCTGCTTCGCTGATTCCCGCAAACAATGCCCTTTTAGCATTCTACAGCATATCTTTGCTCTGCCTTCTTGAATTTGGCTGGCTATCAAAAAGTCCCCTTCCTGCATCCAAAACGGCTTCATAATTTTCGCGTCTATCATTTCTACTTTAGTTCACTCAAACACTACCCGGTTTTATCGTTTTATTGCTGCAAACGTGTAAACCTCGAATATCATAATTGTGAAAACTTCACATTGCTGTGTGTTGCCGTACTCTACGATCATGCCTCGTGCATGTGTCTTAGCCAAGGTCCACAAATATAACACTATTGATATTATTGATATTATTTTCATATTGTGGACAATTGCTGATCTTACCGCACAAACTTCGTTAAGGCCATTATATAGTTATGAAACACACGTCGGATAGCTCTGCAAGAACACTCTATAACTGCGATTGTTTGGTGCACGATCATCTGTGGTTTGCCCAACCTTGAGCATACTTCTGGTTGACCGGTCGTTGGGAGTTTCTGGTAGTTATGTTTTTCTTCATGTAACCTGAGGAATGTTGGATATGTTGGTAAAATCTACTTGACTTCATTTCACAAAACCAAGGAGAGTTTTTAATAACATTCCTAATGGATGGCGTATTTGCTGAGATATAAAGGTGGCCAAGTTAAGTTTTTATGCCCATGAACCGGAAAGAAGCACTGCTCAGTCGGTCAGGAGCAAAACTGCCTCGACAGTAAGATGACTCGGAAGCGCGGCCCCTTGTTCGGGTAATGGGGATTTCGTCCTTTGTTAGTCCTCAGTTTTTATCATCCGGTTTGTTAACATCGTCACCGAAATAACTAGCCGGTTCCTCAGGTCCCACGTGTAAACCTGTGGTTTGGCCTGAACAATCAACACAAGCTACATCCACGTAGTTATCATGATCTCTTCAAACAATATCTCTCCCCCACTTATCACCTTATCTCATCAGTCCATATAGGGACTTCTCGTAAACAATGAGTATCTCAGTACACCCTTCCCACCATATATATAGAAAACAGGAATAGAGAACGGGGTCGTTCTCGGCAACACCATCTCGGCAAAAATGGCTGCACCTGAAGGCTAGAAAAGCATAAACTACGAACAACGTCTGTCTTAAAATGTGGTATGGTAGTCACTGAAGTCCATTCTCCCTGCATTATACGTATCCTACACAACGTGTTTGCCTTGATTCCGCCGTGCACTGCCCAGCGCTAGCCGTGCAGCTGTCCCCGCCAATTTTACCCCACGGTTTTCACACACCTTTACGTTTAAGCGCCCAAATGTTTTCTGTTGGAAATAATAGCGGTAACCGGAAACCTAGAACTAGATTCACCGGAGAATACCCAAGATTGTCTCGCTTCTGTGTGTATTTGTGCTAGCGAACGCAAGACTACGCACATGTACGCACCATCGGAACACACACACTCCTAAACCCATATTGTATAGACGTAGACATTAGTCGCTGACTTCGGACACGGTTCACTCTTCCCCTGGTGCATACTATAGAAGAGCCACGGAGACGAAAATAGTTCATTCGCTCTGATGCGATTAACCAAATGATAGTTCTGATGCACACAAAGGCAATAACAACAATCACTCCCAGGGTTCAGCCAAACACCGATGATCGTTCAAAAGACGACAGTGGTAGCAATGCATGTCATAGTCCATAAACCGCCACAGTCAGCCGGACTGGTAGGATTTGCTACCATGGTCTCCGTCGCTTCCAAATTCCCTCTCTGTAAACCTCATTTGAATATGATCCTTGGTTCATCCCGTCATCCCAAAAATGCGTATGACTCTCCTTTGATCCAACTGACGCGTCGCTTTGATATCTCTCACAGCTAAAAACGGTCGAGTTTCCTCGCTCGAAGGGAAAAGGGTCTCTTTCAGATCTCGACCATTTTGATTTCCTTGCTAGTTCTTCTTTTCTCTTGAAGCCCATTCGAAGGTTCTTTATCTTCGCTATTCACACTACCTGCTATTTGAATCCCACTTATTCTCACTTTCCGTCGTGCTGGGATTCCCTTCGTCGCTATCTGTCCTTTTGGTGTTGATGCCCGTGGACCTACGTCTTTGGAATTCTCGGTCCCTGTGCTCGGTTTGTTCTGCTCTACCCTTAAAACTTATTTTCCTATAATTTCAGCGCATTTGAGCCTAGCCGTTTCATTTTCCTGTTTTGCTTTCAGCACAAGCTTGTGGCCTCAAAAAATCCTGCATGCAATTTGGGATGTCCTAAGTATCACTGGTTTGGCAGGGCTGTTTTGCAGCAGACCTGCACAGTTTGCATACTTAAATAATCAAGACTTTCCGTCTGTACACTCAGTTTTGCTCTATTTTGATAATCGAGCAGCTTGCACGCGCCCAAATCAGGCAAATTTTGCACGCCGTCCCGTTCCTCACACTCCCCGCAAATCTCTGGCAAGCACGGCCATGATACGGGTGGCACAGTGGCTTCGGAAAGGCGTACGATAAGCCGAAGTATAAGCGGAAATACAGCTGAAATACTTATTTCCGAAATGCCATGAGTCCATCTGATTACGAGATTTAAAGGTTTTACGTAACACTGAGATTGTACCAGCAAAATGTACCATAGTAACAAACATTGCCGTTTCCCAAAGGAGAAAAAGCGAGATTCATTTCGAAGTCGAATTCGACTGGGTTCTAGGACGTGACGGCGGGATATATGAATGTCCAGGTACTTCCACTGGTGTACTTCCTGGATCTCCCGGTACTCCGAAAATTGGAGGACATAAGTCATCTTCAATACCTGGCTACATTCAGGGAAGATTAAGATTAGACCCGAGATCTATATTCTCTTCAATGATTTCTCGGATCAGAGCTGCTAGTCGATCACTATCGGTCATTCTCCTCGATACCAAGTAAGAAGCGCTCAGAGAGGTCACCGAGCTCATGTTTATCGATCTAAGGTTTCATGCTTGTTTGTGCGCCTGCCAGGCCTCAACTCACCAAGGCTTCTCTCCAAGAATTTGCAAACTTGCGCACTTGCAACCCCTAAGAAAGGATACTACATCCAGCATACTACATGAGAGTGGCATAGTTGCGGTAGCTGGTGCCATACGAGGGTGCCACGAAGAGCTAAAGGGGAAGGAGCGAATCAGTTACCAAACGAAATCGATGGCATAGGCTCCCGGTCATTCTGCTCCAAAACAGTCCTCCACAACTAATCTTAGCTTTCTTTTGACCCAACTAATGTTCTCGCAACTATCGCACCACCCGAGGGCTTACTTCAGTTTTCACTGACCCCAACCACGAAAGAAAATCTTCTGTTCCGAGTCCCGGCTCACTCTTTCTTGAGTGCTGGTGCGTGCCCTTCCAGGCAGCTGCTCCCCCGCTGTGAAAGGTCCCTCCTGTGGTTCCGTGCTCGTGTGGGTTCTTTTGGTGGCGTGAAGTTCGCTAGTAAACCACCTGTCCTTCTGCTGCTTTCCAGGGACAACGTCTACAATCGGTTCAACCCCAGTCTGCGTGGCAGATGGTCGTATTATGCGAAGCATGGCGTGAATCTTCTTTGTGATGGTTGACGAGCCTGTTCACCGAATGTGGCCTGCCAGCTCCGACGCAGTTGGATGGGATCTCACAAACGCCTCCCATAATTGCGGTATTATCCTCGGTTTCCTAATGCTGAATGCCAGGCCTAACTGGGGCGGTGGTCTACATGCTTTCTTCATTACTTCCTGGCACAGCTGGCATGGCTTGGTTTGGGCGCTTATCATCACCCCAGATCCCGGGCTTCCGTAGACTGAATAAGCCCCATTCGATAGTATGGTGGGCCTTTTATCAAATGGACCGATTTTTCTTATTCTGTGAGGAGAAGTTAATATTTTCTCAGGTTCAGGGGAGGTCCCGTGTTTATGACCGACGGTGTGCCTTGTCTAGATCACCTCGACAATCGCATCATCTGTGGCTGCTGCTATCTAGACGCCTTTCGCGAACGAGAAGCACGGGTTTTTCAACCCATCTTCAAGGTCGGCAATGTAGATCGTAGTCAACATGTGTCCAAGGACCTAGCGCTCCCGCTATAAGAACAGCAGCCTTCTACTCTTACACGGAAAACCCTGTTCCCTGGGCCTTGCACAGTGCGTTTTCGTACTTCTGCGACGAGTTGAAAAGTTCCAATTTTTGTTTCGAGCATCCTGCGGTCAGCCTAATCAAGGGTTCCCTAGAGGTCCAGAAAAAAACGTCTCTTGTTCTACCCGGTTTGTTAGGCTCATTACTCGGTCCAAGTATTTTATGAGGTTCAGGAAGCAAGGAAGCCCGTGCTGGAACCCACACTAGCTGATAGTTATGGGCTCTTTGCCCTTGGAGGACTCTATTCTATCCTGTGATATTCTCTGGGGAGCTTTGAGTGCCATCAATTCCAGGTTCATTGGCCTGTGACTGATATATGGCCAATTCGTTTCGGCCCAATTTTCAAAGGGCAGGTGATGGCCACGGCCTTTCTAGCGTTCAGATGTCTTTCGATGGTATGCTCACAAGTTTTGCACCCAACACTTCACGGCCAGGTCGGGTCACATGACTCGTGGCGTCATCCAGTATGCGTTTAGTTGACCGCATCGCATGCTCAGGGGGCTCCTGTGGTGGTGGGGATTCTGGGTATCCAAACCATCCGGTGTTACATTGTTAGCTGAGAGGGGAGGGGAAAAACAGCAGGACGGTCCTCGGGAAAAGCAACCTCACAGTATTAAATTCGAGCGCCTAAACTCACTGTTGTCTCTTTGTGCAAAGCACTCCAAACCCTCTAACGAAGGGAACATGTAAGTATGAGACAATCTTTGAATGTTGTGAGAGGCTTAGGTGTAGAAAAGAAGTGCCTGTCTAATGGAGAATGGTGTAGAGTAGGAAAGAGGTTTACCACGATGGTCCGGCCGGAGGCTACATCGGCCCAGCAGACATCCAGTTTTTGCTTAAGAACGGCGACTGAGGTTACGGTCACCATAGGCGGAGGCAACTTGTTTCACTCGCATAAGACTGAATGAAGAAAGAAAACTGTAATAGTCTGCCCCCGGTTCATCCAAATATTGCTCTTGTCCCCTGAGTACCAGGTTGTGACAACGAGTTAGGAGTGGTCAGTCGGCTGTGAATATTTCATCACAGAGTTCGGACTTCCCTGTCAGCTCTCCTATCAGCCCACGATGGTAAGGGGGAACAGATTTACAGCTATAGGCTTCCGGGTATGGCTTCCCCTGTTTCCCACTTATCGCTCCCGTGAACCTCCCTACTAGTACTCTTTTCTCTCAGTGGGCTCTGTGCTGAGGCTTATGCGGAGTCCGTGAGTGATGCCCCACAGTGGCCCCACATATAGGCAGAATCATGCAGGTTTGAAGTTCTAGTGTACAAACTCGCCGAAGTCTCTTTCCACAGCCTCGGGCTCAATCCTTACCGGGGAGGGGATGTCTACGCGCCAGGTTTCTTTGTTACCCCCGCCTGAAAGAACATGCTTACTTTTGGCTGCTTCCAAAGATAACTCTCACTTTTTTGTCCACGCGCCATTGTTGTCTGAGTTGGAGTGAGGTCGACCGGGGGTCGGCTGTCCCACTTACTTGACGTCGTCGGAAGGGAGGAACCGCAGCTTGCCTACTCTGATCACCTGACCGGTTACTTGCGCTGGGTTAACGGTGACTTCGGTAAAGAGATTTGCAGTAAGCCGCTGCTTGCCCGAGTCAGCTTGGAATAATGGTCAATTTTCAGTACTCGAAATGACAGGAGGTACTAAAATGACTTCCATCCGAAACTAAATAGACCAAAATGGCAAGAACACCAAGGCAGCAGAACTGCACGTTGGTAGTATCACAGAACTGGTTTGTATGACTGCATTTATCGGGGAAAAATCCGAGGCAGAGCAGGGGTTGACGCATCATAGCTGGCCTTTCCTGCGCATCTCTCCAGCATTCCCGATTGACTGAGGCTCCTCAGCGCATCCAGCGGCGGAACTGGGCCCGACCGTACAACTTGTGATTTCCACTGATTCACCAAGCCTGATTTCCTCGATCTTTACAAAGAAAGCTCTGCAGATGACTTTCGAGTCAACTCACAGCTTTTGAGGCCACCCTAGATGCACTCATTTTGCGAAGGAGGAAAAGGTGGTTTGCCGGCTCGAAGGCCTCTCAAAAGTTAAATCATCATGCCTCCACTCGTTCCACTCGGTTCGTTCTGTTACCCACCTCATCAAAAATGGCAGAAGGTAGGTTGTACGAGGTCAACTCCCACTGAGTTTATGTTGCTGGATGGCAATAGGGGGTCACCTGCCAGGTGCCCGGTTAGCCGATCACTGACCCCCTCCTACTGTATTATGCGTACGGTTGGTAACTTTCTGACAGGACCGACATTTGTGCCATTTCCCTCTGCTTGCTCCCTGTATTTAGACAATTTTTGCCTATCTTCGGTGGGCCGGTAGCTTCCACCTGTCTAGGGAGGTCTCAAATGGCTATGTTGGCGGTCCAGCCGATGTGCTGGTCAAGAATTCTACAACTGTGGCGTGAACACCATCCAGTCCCACGGATTTTAACTGTTCAGCCCATTCAACATAAGTTCATTTTTATCCTGACTGATGAAGACTATCCATGATGAACCTCTTATGGTTTATCTTGGCGTGGTGTGGACTCCCCTTGTCCTGTCTATGTGCGTGTTCAAAACAGTTTTCCGAGGTCTAGCAAGTGTTTGTTGACTTCTTTCCGTGGAATACCCACCCCAAGGTAACTCCAGCCGTGGCCTTGGACTAAACAGGGTTATTGTGCACCTTGAGACATCTCCACTGTACGAGCTAAGGCTGCCTTGTATCCCGCCAGACGTTCCCTCTGAACCATAAGGGAAAGCTTGCGGGCCCCCATTTAGTGTAGTAAGCTCTGGCACCCGCCCGTTGATCAGCAGCGACAACAAACTTTAGGATTGTCAGAAGGGCCTCGGCAATCAAGCTCATCCTTCGGGGCCAACCACCCAGTCCTTTGAATTGTCTGAGTGGGGCAAACTCCTCGGCCAACCTGAAGTGGTGGCTCCTGAATATAATTTACCCCTCTGCCATTGTCTGATAGTGAACCTTCCAGTCAACTTTATCTGCTGCTTCCCTGATTGCGATGATATCTTAACTCCTGAACATCGCTTTTTTCTCAAGTGGCAACCCAAGGTGAAGCCCCTGACTAGAAACCTGATGATAGCCCGGTCACTGCTTTGAGGTGGGGTTGTGAACTGTGGGTGTCTGGTGAACACTGGATCAAGTAAACTAGCAGTTTGTCCGTCTTTACCAAGCTAAGCTTCTTGACTTGCTGAAAGAGCGGCTTGCGATCCACTAGCTCGATTTATTGCATACTACATTGTATTTCAGTCGGGAAAGAAGGGCTTCTCCAAATTTTGGCAGGGCTGAAGTTTGCCCGCAATCAAAATTCCGGACGGCTGCGCCGCAATCACGGTTAGATGCTCGAACATTCTGAAGCCCCCATCAGGAGTCTTTTCTGGGTTCCCGTGTAAGCATACAGCTTTCATGAGTCTTGCCCGAGATGTTAGGCGGCACAGAGAAGCTCGTGTGTCCGGAGCTTGTGGTGATTATACTGTTCGCCCGTCGAAATCGCCACTGACTAACAGCATAGTTCCTCCTTTAGAGCTGTAGTTCTGTGCATATCCAGCAGGCTTATTACACACTCAATCTTTGGTCGTCCAAGTCAGAGGCTTGGGGCAATAGCCCATATGAGCCTCGTCATCTCAGCCCTGGGGGCTTGAAGCTAGGTGAACCTGTCCCTTAATGACCTCTTCATTATAGCGCCCAGGCGTAGCTTGAACTTGTTGTGATATACTTCTTCAGCCGTTTCCTCTGGCAAGGTATTCGATGGACCTGTCGGCCACTTCGGGAGGTGGTATAACGGCGATACTCTTCGCGTCCGTTTATGAGCCTATAGGAAAAACGGCTATTTTCCGGATTCAGTGAGTAGAACGAAGGAAACCTGTTACGAACGAACGTTTATCCAGAGGTGATAACTAGGATTTGTTATTGCAAGCAATCAGGTGAAAACGTGAACAGTAAGCGTGTGCGTGTGTCAGCGTTTCACCTGAGGAAAATTATGAGCCAAGCACGCATTGGATTAGACCACACTAGGTCGTTCAGTAAGTGTTGCTTCACATAGGCCGGCGCAACCCAAAACAGCAAGACCAGCGTCAGCTACGTACGTGCTTATGGCCGAAACATTGTCTACAAATGTAAAGAAAACATGTCAAGTTAGTGAAATTCACTTGTGCTTGCGAGAAGGTCTATTTGAGTACATGACTATTCAAACCAGACACAACAAATAGGCTACTGACTCTGACCCCAGACCTCCGTTGATAATAATCCTGATGTGGGCCAGGTTTCTGCAAATTTTGTGGTTTGCCTATAGGGAATGTCCGGTCTTCACACCTTCCTTGTGATCCCTTCTGAAACTGTGTTTATCTTCCAGTTCATTAGGGAAAACTCGTGTTTAAAACCTGTTTCTCTATACGCGAGTATTCGGAAAGTGGCCCCCCAGGACCATCGCTGTCCGTAGACCCTACGGGCTTCAGTAGTACTTTTCGCTTATTTCATTTGTTTGCGTTCATGAAATACGGAACCGTGATCGTTAACAATTGTGTCCATTGACAGTTGGTCCATCGAGTGGACTCGAAAAAGAGTAAACTGACTAGAGTAAAATAAATCTGGAGGGGTAAAAAGCGGCTAAGATTATGACAGCGAAGTAGGAGAGTACCGAAGAGGCATCACAAAAGCGGTCGAAGTTTTACCGCACACCACCTCCAGTCCATTCGTCTTTTCTGTTCACTCCAGTGGCGCGGTTCTCCACGACGGAGGCTTTCTGCTGCTACGTTGTTACCCCGCTGGGTTTCAGTGACTGGGAGACCATCAGTCCACCCGCTTCAGCCCTTAACCTACCCTTTGGTCCCAACAGTACACGCATTACTGTATACTACAATTACTCCCCCGGCTATGACCGCGGCCTTGTTTCAAGTTGTTTGGTGGCAAAGTTATCATTTGCTTGGGCTCGGACTGATTGTCTCGGTGCCACTGGCATTTACGCGATGCCGAACTTTATTGCCATCGAGCATTTCAAATATGAGGTTTTTGAGTCGACCACAGTAGGGGTTTCTTGTTGTGCCTTAGCCAGATTTGAACGACATAAGTCAGATGGATTTGCGCCTACTTTGACTTTGCCAATATGAGTCAGTTTTTATTGGTTTGGTACTAGTTTTCTGGGCTGATGACAATGGAAGACCCCTATCGGCTGCGATGAACTCAGCTCAAGTGTGGACTTCACACACATCATGGACGGCAACTTGTGATGCTTTTCTCTCGGTTCAGTTTAGTTCACTCAAAATGAAAATGGTTGAGGCCAGTCAAGAGTCTTTGTATATGTATTGTCGGCTATTTTCCCTCGCTCCCAACAATGCGCGTTGAATGTTTTGCGAGAGAGGCGAAATTCGCTAGGTGGTACCACCACCGCAAACTAACTTTCCTATATAAAACACCAGGGGCTCACTTACTCAACCCAGTTGTTCAAAAAGCTGGCCCTGGTAAGGCTATACTCCCGCTTGAATCCAGGGCGGTCTTTGAAGCCGGTACGGTACTGCAACTGGCTAGCAATTCTGCACAGGCACAGCCTAGCTCATGAAAAAACTACCTCACTTGTCTAGCCCAGATATTGCTCTTTTTGATCTAAAGTCATTTTTTCTGGCCCCGCACCCAGGAGTGGAAAGGAATAGGCCTTCCATGTCTATGCCCTACGAGACTGCCGTAAACGTTAATGATTGATTAAGTCAATCTAGCCCATAAGCCATGTAAAGTGAAAGCTAAGATGCTCTGCAACCCAAGGGAAAGGTTCTATTTCCTGGCCCACCATCATTCTAGTCGTAACAGGTTGCACCCTTCCCAGGTATTCTCCATCGTCAAGCTGACAGGATGCCCGTAACTTCATCCAGCGCTCCAAGATTAGTTGCCCCAAAACGGCTTGAAATGTAACCAAGACTTCCAGTTTTTGCGAGGCAGCATTAAACAGCCTGCAATGTACAACTGCAGAAGCCCTGCCAAACCACAATCACACACCTCCGCTCCTTAGAATGTACTATACGTTCTTGTTGACCCTTTAGAAACTTGTTTCGCAAATCAACCACTACTTTTGAACAGTTGTTTCATTCTTGTCCACCTGTGTTGTGGCATCTTCTTACTTTAAACCTTAACTGCCACGATGACCGTTTCCGGCCGCACATTTTGCCGAACGTTTTGGTTCTCGTAGGTAATCATTGTGCCCGAGCCGTTCGGGTTTGTGTATAACATGCATGCGTATAACTGGTTAAACCACCAATGAAGTATTACCGAGTCAATTTGTTTCGCTTTCGGGGTTCGTCTCCTTGGCTACGCGTTACTCAAAACTGGGATAACATCGCAGTATTTGAAGCTAAGTTCTGACGGAAAACCAACTACGTTGCCAAGAAGCGAGCAGAAACTAACTGGATCTAGAGAGGAAGTAACCCGACTAGCCCCCGGGGTGTTTTTGGATGATACTTATTCACTAGATATTGCCAGGTCATCCAGCCCCGTCAGTGCAACCTCATGTATATCTGCCAGTGATAGTTTAAACACGATGGCATTTTTAAGTTCAAATAATAATAATATTAAGTACCAGCTGAGACCACCTGAGGGAGAAGCTGAGTTGGACAGAAATGGACAGCCACGAAGCTTGGAACGAGGGGTGCTTCCCAGAACCTCAGAAAGTGAAACCAGCCAGCACAACATCAGAGTAGAAGGGTCGAGGCAAAGTGGTGCAACTGAAACCCACGCAACCGGCCAACTCGAAGTGCAACGGCCCCCTTCCGACAGGGGTTCGAACCGGTACTTAAGTTCATGGAACAGGGCGAGAAGTCTGTATAAAAAGAGTTGACCTCTGGACGGGTAATCTTTCAGTTTATTATTGGTTTATTTCGGAGAGGCCCGAAGCATGCCAGATACACTATCAAAATGTAGCAGACGATTACGTGGACAAGTACTTCGTGATCGTGTAAAAGAGTATACGAATAATGTGGAATAGATGAGCGCAATACTGTTAAAAGTGAGACAAAAATGTGCACACCAGGGAATAGCGGAGGGAGTTTTAGATAGGCCTATTGATAGATGCGGATTATTACTCTGCGAGTCCGAAAATCAAGGTATAAAGGTGGAGCCTAACTGATCCAGGTGGAGATAGCTGAAAGTTGGGGGTCGTACCTGAGAGAGACTAAGATGCAGCAAAAATGACTGTGTTAACAAAGAAACAACGACGAACAAATTTATATGCATGGGAAAAGAATAGAAAGAAATGATGCTTTGCTACGCTGCTGCACTTCTTTCGTAGGTGAGCCAAGGAGGTGATCGGCGGGCCCTCGACACTGGATCCCGCAGAAGGCTACACCCGAGCAAGTGCTACTCTGCAGAGCCTGTTTGGACAGCCATTCGAGGTCGTTCGGAGCTTTGCCAGGGGGGTATTATCAGAGGCAACAAGGTCCAAAGTCTTACCCAGTTCCTTAGTCCGTCAGGTGACCAACAATCAAAACTGCAGCATCGTTGCGAAATACCTTGACTACTGTTCCGACTTCAGTACTTTGCACACATCGGAGGCCACAGTGTCCGGCGTATCCAAGGAACTTCAGGGTATTTGGGCTTAGGAAGCCGAAGAGAATAATAGGTTTTGAGCAGGAAACTACATTCGAGGGCCTGAGGAAATTTATTGATTGTCGAAAGATAATAGAGTTTCAGTTTATGCATGCGCGTTAACAAAAGGCCGCCCAGGACCCCGACACTGTTAAAAAAATGGATTGGGGACCAGTGCAAGGGGAGAATAAGAGAAAACATGCTTTTCCCCTGTAGCTGAAGACTCGCCGGTGTGTATTTTCTGTTGTGCTCTTCATAGCCTAGCAGAGCGTTCTCTTATCCGGAGAGTAGAATTCGATATAAACTGGGAAATGGCTGAGAACCCGGGCACGTGTTTTGTTTGCCTCAACGATTCACACCAAGCGGAGGTGTGTCGGGTGAAAATGATTTGCAGCCAGGAAGGGGCCACGAAAAACACCATTATTTACAGCATACCGCCAGAAAATCTAGTGCCAAGGAAACCCTGAAATTGGGTGTAGTTTGCCCAAAGTCTGAAGTTATTACCAAACCCGTTCCGCTGGCAGGAATAGCATTTGGAGCAGAACCTCCAGTTAAGGTGATAAGAGCGTTAGATTTAACAGACTGTGGCTGGGACACCGTTTTAAAGAGGAGGAAAAATGTGCGGAGATATAAGACCAGAGGGAGAAATCTGCTTCGGCGTTGAGTTCAATAGGTGGGGCGTGGCTTATCCAACCAACCAAAATAAGCCTCCAATTCGTTCCTTTGGCCGTCGGGAATGAGGCAAATGGCTTGAAAGCTTTCACCACTAAACACTTCTAACGGGAGCCCCTGATTCAGTGCAGTCAACTTTGAGTCAGTGACCGCTCGTCAACACAATCGCAGTCGGGGAGTTAAAGATAATTGAAATGGACTTGCTGATTGGTTGTGACGTACAAGGAACAACCGGAGTCCCAAAATAAGGAACAGGAGGTCATAAAGTGTCTTATGCCATGCGGAAGATACATTGTCTGACCCCAAATGGCGTTTCAAACGGAAGACACCGTGGACGGATCCAAATCAGTCGCACTTTGATGGAGTTGAAAAACGATGAATAAATATACAACACCTGTATTGGGCCGAATTTGTTGGCGCTGCCATTGACGGAGATGCCATACCATGAGAATATATATATCAGCTCTGAAAATGACAGGCCAGATCACAGTATGTAGTTGATAGTTTTAAGACTCTCGTGTCAAGGTGGCCCAACCTCAAACCAATGCCCGCAACCGACAAACCGCCCCTAAAGTTAAGGCCTTCTTAAAAATAGACTGATTCGTGGACCACTAATAGGAGTGGAATATATCTGAACCGTGTGACACAGCATAGACTTCGATTGTGCAAAAATAACAAATGCGGCAGTAACCGAAGCAAGTATGATGTTCAACCTACCCAATCAACCGGTCGTAAATTCGAAGAAACCTGGGAAGTCCAGTGTTATTTATTGGTGCTGCGAAATATCGAGGCCTTTCAGTGAGGGACCACACATTAGGGTCCAGATTGGTCAAGACCACTGATGGGAATATTTTGCTTTTTCTGACAGCGAAAGACGGCCGCCTCTGCAAAATTTATGCAAAATATTTCCAGAGGTTGAGATGCCCGTTAAAGATAAAGACCCCATCTGACCTAGCTGGTAGCCCAAAGACAATATAGACCGGACATCTGACAACTGCTGAAAGACGGTGCACCTGATGAAAACAGTGATACAGTCCTTCCGCACGAACTGTGCTCTTCGAGAATCTATCACACATTTCAGTGATGCAAACAATCTACTAGAAAGAGCAATGAATAGCTTCAGTGCCGATGATTCCTAAGTTTTCCTTGATCATCCGTGTGCTGCATTCGGCGTATGAGAGAACCGACTAGCTTCCTAAGGGCGGGGGAATCCACGCCTACAAAATTGACTGTCAATGGACACAAAGTGCAGATTTTTATCTCGGGTCGGGAAGGACCAAGTGCGCGACGGAGTTTCCGGGATTATCAGTACAAAAGGGGAATTTGCTTGCAATCAGATTGAATGCCGAAGTGATTAGTTCATTTAACATATTGGCGCATGTACAACCGGCTACTTGCAGAAGAATTCAGTCAAAAGACTCAGGCCTATGTGACCCTTTGGACCACCTTTCTATGTGGCTACGGCCGGCAAGGTGGTTACTCCGGTCACTGTGTCAAAGGAGATTAGGTTGGAATGAGCCTCCTCAAGATGACGACCGCAAGCGATGGTGTGAATATTGAGGCAGAATATTGAGGCAGGGTGAATAGCAAGTTCAATCCGAAGGCAAGAATCCTCGGTTGGTAGGAGAGAGAGGGGCTTTGATGCCCGGAGGTGTAACCGGCGGGTAAAATACCTTGTAAAGGAGGGACAAATTACCGCAACAGGGAGGTGGGAAAAGTTTTGCCCGGGTATCAGCCATTTTTGCGTTGATGAAGCGAGGAAAAAATATTATTTTGTTGACATTTCTTAGGCCTTTCCGGGGTTTTTGAACACAGTGTTAGAATGTCCGCAGCGTTATGTGCTTGGGGGCCCACCAGCCATCGGTCACGGAGATAAGAGCTGTTTGGTAGCAGCCATTCGGTGCCTTGCAAAAGCGGTCCATCGGTCCGATGCGCTAGCCAATTTAAAGGCAGACAGTCGCCGAATCTGTAGAATGTCATTAGTTACAGCAGCACAACTTGACGGAACATCAGAGAACACTGGAAAAAAGCAGCTTTGCACCACAAAGCCAGAATTTCTAGTTGGGCTCAATGAGACGTGTCCGGCATTACCAAGACTCAGCGCAAAAAACCGCGATATTGGACTGAGACCGATAAAGTTAGTCATCAACTTTACGGTAACTGGAGGCCTAGCGGGCAAAGTGAGCTACTCCTTAAACTGGAATAAAATGTTTGGCGCTGTCTTCTGGTTGACGAGGTATAGGGTGCTCATGTCGATCAAGAAAAGCACATGAAATAAAAGCAGGTTAGGTATAGGAAGACTACAGCCGAGCGAGCTGAACCAAGCGGAAGTATACACTGTGCCTCTACTGTTACTTTACTCCTTCCTTTTGAGAATATCTGGCTGTCTATGACTCAGTTTAACGCAAACGGAAGCAAGCGCTTATATTACATCATCCAAAAGTTGAACGCGGTACTAGTTGATAGGCTATTGAGAGTTGGGGGGAGATTGGCGCGTTCGAAACTGGGGTACGGAACTGAATAACCCGCGGCAGTTCTCGGCAATCACCACATGACGAGATGTCTGGTAAGCACTCAACGTCTGGAACCGTGGCATGCAGATATGAGCCACTAGCTGGATAAATTTCATCGGCGATTTTGAGTGGCCAGAGGGCAGAGACAGTGAAGCGAATGATCACTAATATTCCAGTGTTTTGTCTTAGAAGTGCAGTATCAAGCTAACAAATGGGTCGATAGTTATTGAAAAATTCGAGTGACAACTGTGTAAAGAACGAACACTGGAAATTCTTCTAGATGTTCTACGTGCTTTGTGGATTTGACTAGGTTTAACGTCACCTTGGAAAGCTCGCTCATTAACCACACTCGTTCACGTTTGTTTATCCATGTGAAACATTTGAACTCGGCCTTGAACCGTTTCTGACCGCCGTGCTTGAGCCATAAAGATGTGAACCTTCGGGTCTTACTGTGGAGTCTATTTAGCCGCGTACTTGAGGTTTGTATATATTTGTACCCTTTGTTAATTTCAATTAAGTACCGTGGAAGCTACGAATCAATCTTATTCTGGTTTTGGGATTCGTTTGAATTGGCTACGCGTTGCTCGATTTGCGAGAAATGACTTACACGCTGAACCATTCTAAAAGTTGAGGAAACTGGCCTATTTCTTGTCAAAAACGAAGAGAAACGCAATGAAAATAAATCTTTTTTCGTCGAGTGCTGTGATATTCCGTGGCCATTGTTAGTGTTATACTGTAGTGACCTCGATCGTTTTGAGAAAATGACTATTTTCTGGACACCATTTTGGATCTATTTTCTCCACGATCTTTTCTGACGCTTGACATTGGCCTCAGTGTTCTCCGGTCGCCTACGTTTTACTGGACTGACTTTTCCGAGGTTCCCGTCGACCTCGTTTTAAATCACTTTCACTTTCGGTCGTTTGCTCGCGGTTCGCTTTCTGCACAGCCGTCGCGTTTCGTTCCGTTTTCCGTTCGGTGTATCTCTCGTGTCGGTACTGTTTCGGTGCCACGATATACAGAATATACCTCGCATCTGTAAACCGACTTGCTTCTTCTCTATTCGTCCGATAGAGGGGATATCAATGGTATTCGCTGCTAGACCCGATAGGAGACACGTTCGCCAGCCGCACTCGAACGTCTTCTATACCACACTCTCTTGTACTAGCTGTACCCAAAACTCACTTCTTTCCCTCCTATATTTTCAAATATCGTACCTGTCAGGCAGCGCACAAGTGACTCTGTTCGGTGGATGTTTGCCGCTATCAGCTCCAGAGACCAGCCGGGTAAAACGACGGGGCGCATTCGGCCCCTTGCCTTTCCTCATACATTTCTATTCTGCACCATGGAACCTCACTCGATTTTGCCGACGACATTAAGATTGCCTGTGGGTTTTCTTATCAGAACTTCAATAATATGCTGCTGGAAACATTTGGTGAACTGGAGCCACCCGAAGACTGGCGCAACTCTTGGCGGATGAGGTTCGTAAGCTCAGAAGACGGCTGCACATCCTTCACTAGTCAGGCACCTCTCACGAAGGCATTGCTGAACCAATGGCAGTTTGCCCAAACTTCTTCAGCATAAGACTCTTGAATTTAATGATCACGCTCTTTCCAGTTTTTGGAAAATATGGCCCGCCAAACCGCGAGGGTTATTCAAGTAACAGGTTCCGTTTCTCTTTTACTGAGATCATAGCAAACTGAACTGCTTACCTATTTACCCCGTGCCAGATCTCGTTTTGAATATTGTTCCGTCACATATTCTATCACGTCTAAAGCCAACTTTTCCAAAAAGAGAACACGGCTTGCCTTCACCAAACAACTTAAAGGGTTCCCATCCCCTAAGTCGAAAAAATTACGTTGCCTCAACTTACAACTCAGCCTCTTTGGACTGAAAGCATAAAGTAAGATTCGTTTCCGGTATAGAATTATCTGCCGTGCTGCTTTCTTGTCTATCGACTCAGACATGTTCTCCGTACCCAAGCCTTACAATCAGCATCACAAGAACCACAAAACTGCCATTCCTCGATCTAGGCTGGTAATAAGAACTAGTTCCTCTCTGGTAAAGTACTATAAACCATAGAATAAACTTCCACTTGGCACGAGAAGATGACAGAATGTGGACTAGTTTGTCTCCACTCCGAAAGCGTAGCCGAGTGCTTGCAACCCATGGATACTGACTTATTTTAGCCTCACTGGGGATCAAGCCTTCGAAGTGAGCGCCGAACTTTAAAACCCTTGGATTAATTTAATAAAAGTTCTTCATAAAACCATCAGTTGGTGGTTTTGCAGTGGCAGAGTTTCCGGCATTACATCGGAGTTGGCCTTAGTTTTATTGTTTTTCTTCCTTAACATCTGAATTTTTAGGAGTAAGCTGCTACCACTGCCGTTATTCATGCAACTGGGTGCGTCTTATTTAGCTGTAGGACGTGTGAGGCTTTATCATTTTCGGTGATTTGCCCAGCTATTATCATAGCACTGCACTGCCCAGCACATGCTTGAACTACTTTATGCCCCATAGCTACGGACCCTCAACCGGAGCGAAAGCTGGTGAGCGTGCACGGAATACAACAAAGTGTGATATCCTTTGCAGTGGTTCAATCCTGCTATTATTCTATTGAAATCCGGAGCTAGGGGCGTCGGACCTCGCTCCGTTCTTTTGCTACCTCTTTGCTTTTCAGTGTAGGTAGTACTCTCTTCTCTCTTTACCTCTATTTTTCCAACTGGTACCAAGCTTAGCCAGTTTGTTTGCAAATAGTTCAGCCGGCAGATATATATTGCCTGATTTGTGCGCCAGGAAATATCTGGAGTTGAAGTTACCAGAAGCATGCGACCAGGCACGCGTCGTCTCCGTATGTTGGCTTTTCCCAACCTCAACTCTTCATCGAAACATCTGAAGCACCCTCGGTGGCACAGACGGCTGAGCAGTGACTACTTCCGAGAGTGTGTACACAGTTGGCCCCTAACGGTTTCCGGAGTGATAAGCGTAGGTTTAGAACAAGGCTGGTGGAGGAGCTGTGGATGCCTTCCATATAGGCCCGACCACGTCTCAGTAATGGAAATTCGCATTACATGACCACCTTACTCGGAGAATACACCCTTCTCAAAGCGGGCTGCAGAGAGAATGGGCGCTCCCAACTTTTCGCCTAGACCCGACCCTGCTTATTTTATATTCGCCGAGTAAGTATTTTGCTCTCCAGCCTGCGCCCAAGTGGGTGGATTAAGTACTGAGGTTCCTGTACACACGTTCCGACCATGCCCTCTCTTTTCTCAACATTTACCTCTACTATACGCGCCAGTTGACCTGGGATCTATAGTCACTTGCAAAATTCAATTTATTCCCACGAACAAAAATTCTCAAACCATCAAGGTTTTACTTCCACTGAGCAGTAGATATTGTTTTTCCCCCTAAAGGTAACATATATATAACCAAAAATCTCAGCTCTCCTCCAGCTTTTTCTCTTCCAAGCTTTTTTCGTTTAACCTGATGAACTCATTCTCCATTATTACCGAGGACACTCCATGTCGCTAAAAGTAGTACCAAGCTGGGAACCATTTCCCGATCGTAGTAATACTATTCAGCTTTGCAAATGAAATCCTCTTTAAACGGTGAATACCTACAGGTCAGCTGGAACCGCTTGGCAACTCTTTCAATATTGTGCCTTTTAGTGAAAAACTCGCTGAACAGGGTATTTATGAATAATTCGGTAAGAAAAATCATCTGAAAACCGCGGATGCTAATCAACAACCTTGAAAGTCTAGGTTACTCTTCAAAAACGGATCCAGACGTCATAGGCTGCACCCCCAAGTTTGAAAAACTCGTGTTAATGGAATTATTCTAATACGTTATCCTTTAGCTCCAGCTGCAACATCGTCAAGGCTGCCTATTTTCCGACCTACCGTAGACCTCATAGGAGACTGAGGCGTCTCCCACAAGGCCTGGATGAAACTCCGCGTGTTATTATGAGGTCGGAAGTGAAGGAAACAGAACATCGCCAGAAGTTTCAGAACAATGTCAAATGCGAAATAATATGGCAGGGCGGAGGGGTCATAGAGAGCTCTCAAGTGGGCCCATGCCCCCTGTCTCAGAAAAAACTAAAACTAATTAGACATGCAGTTATCCAAAGGCCTCCAGTGTCGTGCGTCCTCCATGTTAGTAATGCAAACTTCCACTTGGGCTCCGAACACATTTTGGTTGCTTTTTCGCTTGCCTCTCGGTTCTTAATATGCCTAGTGTATCCCCAAATAACTACTTTTGCCGAGACCCCGCCGAAGCCGCAACCATTATTCGGGCCTGGTAGTCAAAGGTAGTTAGTCTGTACCGACACCAACTTACAATTTTTGGGACTCAGCATGTAGTAAACTGACAAAAAACTAGCTTCATGCCCTACCATGAATCTCTCAACCGGTGTGAGGGACATGCTGAAAGCCCTTCCAAATTATGTACATGCTTTGAGAATGTGAATATATCTGACATTACCTCAGCAAGCCCGTCCAAGCACGAAGCCTTTATTACCTTGTTTGCTTGAGACGTTTTGATTTGTCCTTAAACTGTTAGGACCGTAGCGCCTGGACCAAGAGACTCTGGAGCTTTGGGTTTTGTTGATGACTTGTTCGGTCGAATATTTGTGGTTTGTGCATAGTTGCACTTTTTGTGATTTTCAATTAAATACCGTAGAAACTACGAATCGATCTTGTTCCAAATTTGGGTCTCGTATGAGTTCACTACGTATCTCTCGATCAGTGCTAGTTGTGAGTAAAGTTACTTACGGTGGTATGGGTTCCTGCGGCATCATCGTAAAAACCCCACTCCCACAAAGGACAAAACGGCCGCCCTCTTTCAACCGGCTTCACACAATAAGCCTCTGCTCTAACAAATTTTGTATTTACTTCCCATTTTATTCATTCTACTCCCGACTGGAAGACCCTTCTGGCTGCTACCCATTATTTCATTTTGGTTTTCAGAATCACCCGATAAGCGAACCGATTTTGCGTAATATATCATGCACGATGCTTGCCTAGATGGTTTCATTACCTACCCATTCGCAACTCTGCCTACTGCTGGCCGCCGTCTGGTTGCCCTGTTTTACCCGCACGCAGTGCTGGTATTGCCCCGCACATTCAGCTGAGTATTACCGAGAGCCTCTTAGAAAAAGACTGTTCTGAAGCGAGGCTTAATTACAACATCCCGAACACCATAACTGTCCGCCAGCCCCCAACAGCCCCTGTGAATGTAGCCCGAATGTTCGGCTTGCCAATGCTTACCATGGCCCACAGTTGTGGTTCACCACCCAGCATCCCAGGTGTTTATCAATATTGCGGCACCCGTCACACTTCGACAGCCTCATGGTCTACTGCAGGTGCAATCGCCCACCTCTGACCGTCCTCTTCAAATATCTTCTTTGAAATAGGCCACCGTATGCCTGGGCCACTTTTTCAATGGTCACTAAGCCCCGAGCGAAACAAGGGAACCCAAAACTAGTCGTCCGGGGCGCATCCTGGCCTACTAACTCAGAATACGTGCACACCCTATATTCCACCGTATTACCCCACATATTGTGCTGCTTTCAACTTGGCTTTCACCTACACCACTCCCACCGTCAACTCGTCATACTCCTAGAGTACCTTGCTTAGCTTTCTGTCACACTTACACTTGCAATTCTGTTACTCTAATTTCTTCATCAGCATTCCTGGCCTTTGCTGATACTTTAGCTTCTCTCGTTTAATCTAATCCTGGTATAAGTTGCACCATTTCTTCCTTTCTTTGCATAATTCACACATGTTGGTCCCCTTCCAACTTTTAATCGCATTTGGCCTTTGATGATTGCCAGGTTTGTTCTTCAACACCATTTTTGGTTACCCATTGCACCGTTTCATTTTTGAATTCTTGATCTCTTTTACTATTTCTACTGACTTCAAGTTGCACTCGGTGCACAAAACTGAATCTTTTCAGGGCGATAAAATGCTGCTTAATAACGCGGCCTACTTACTGCCATTATTTCGCGTCTGTCTTTACCAGTGTAGGTGCATTCACTCCGCGGATATTGCTGCAAACATTGACCATGCACATACGTTTGCTTCTAGACCCATTCGAAATATATCCCAGTATCTCTGACTGGTCGATCGAGCAATAGATTGTGCTCCCTCCCCTAATTCTTCCTTTTTAGGTGATCATTTCTTAGCATCTTCTGCTCCATGCTTCCGTAGCATCAACTTTTGTTTCCCAAGGTCTAAAAAATAGCTTCTTTTGGGTATGATTGTCCTCCTAGCTGATTCAGGTGCCAGTGTGCCTCTTTCTGAACCATCCCTGAAATTTTCATTTGAGCCCAATTTTTATTTTTGTCTCTTTCGCCTACAGAGCTCATAGTTTGTGTGTTAGAGTCTCCCCGGCTTTTCATGCCGGCTTCGTTCGCCTGGTTCGTAGTTGCTACCCCCCACTGAACTTGAAGTTTGAACTTTGGCAAGTTCGTTTCGCGCATTATCGATCGCTCTCTAAGTTCGTTTTCCTTTTTCCGATCTTTCATCCCCCTCCCTTCATTCTCCTTTCACATCTGCGAATTCTTCAGGTGACAATGACTGGAGGTGGCCTCTCGCTGATCGCCTTGTACTACGGACCATAAAGACCCGGGGCCGAGTCCCACCACGGCTGATCACCTTTCGATATGCTAGCTTTTATTCGGCTGCTGCACTCTTTCTGAACTGTTGTACTTTGCTGCGTATTCAATAAATACAGTAATATTGAGATAGCCCGCATCTTCTTCTCCACTTGTAAACGTTGATCCTGCGGCTAATTATGCCTCCTTGGATCCCTCGGGAAATGTGGGTTCCCCTTTTCACTGTCTCTCACTCTTGCCGGGGCATGCAACCTAATTGATTTTGATGCAGGTTAGCAATTACTTGGGATAAAATATGTGAGATGGAGGTTAAGACACTTTTGGAGGAATCTTGGGCTTTTCTGAGTCTGAATGAGTTTGTTCCGAACACGACGTCCTTGCGTAGTCACCTTCCGTCCCATAATATTTCCTCGATTCTCCGAAATGTAACCAAACGTTCCATCGGGCCATTGCAGCTCAATTCAATTCCAGCTAATTCTCGCTTTTGCTCATCTGATGGCACTCTCCTCCTTAGTCTGGATACCATAACCGTACATTGAGTCCAAGGTTTTCCCTCGACCCAGGTACAGTTTTGTCGGCGGGTACTGGCGGTCAGAGGTGACGGTGAGTTGTGAGGGTGACGGGCCCGTCAACTCATGAGACTACTACATTTCCCGATAAAGAACCGGACCGAACCCCCACATTCTCCACAGGTGATTCCCCTACCGAGCTACTACAAAACGCGGATCACAAACAGTCAAAGCCCGGCCGGATTCGCTTCAAGGCTGATAAGAGCAAGAAACTGGCCTTTTCTTTTAGTCTCAAGCCGTCAGTACTGTGGTACGGCCAGATGGGATCCGGGAAGACTGTGAAAAAGAGCCCGGTCTAAGAATTCATCTAAGGAGGCGCAGTAGACTTTAGAAAGTAATCGGTTCGGCTATGCAAGCCAAACTGAGTGCTGCAACGGTGAGTCCACTCCCGTTGTCCAGCTATCTGTCTGCCAGCTAACTGCCCATTTCCCACTAAAAGGTTACCTTAAGACCCCGGAAGGTTCGGAATAATTCCCAGCATCTGTGAACTACTTCAAGACCTCAAGACCTCTGGGGCCGAGACTGCGCATGGTTACAAACTTATCGACTTGTTCTCAACACGAGATGGTTTCAGCCCCGCGAGCTGAACAGAATTTTGACCAAACGTTTGCTCAGAGGACCTTTCCATTATATGGATGGTAAGCAGGTACCTGACCTCATCTGCTAGATGCAGCTTTAATAACCAGGAAAAATGGGCAAAACACTATTACCTGGACACGTGATTGGCTCCAGCCCCACAAAGTCCTATTCAAATAAGGTTGAACTGAATTAAACAACGCGAACTAGTCAAGCAGTGAAAAACATGGTTGACTATCAGGAGGGCAAAATTCAAGGTTATTTGGTCCGGAGGCTGAGAATTTACCCCCCAAAATAGGGCGGATTATCAGCAGCATAAAAAGAGAAGGTTAAGCTATGGAAGTCTCTCCCAACCCCACCCCGTAAAGTCTATCCTGGATGGCTTCAGACTCCGAAGTAACGGGCCACGGATAGGAACTGGCATGTTTGATTGAGTTTCGTTGCCGAATCTCTCTGATGTAGCGGCAGGGTGGTGAAACTGCAATGAATTATCAGACGAAGCGATACAAAGGGAAATAAATAACGTACAGAATATCCTGGGTGTTTCAACGAATGTGCTAATTCTCCAAGAATATCAGTCCTCAGCTGAATGGTTCATAGTTTATTACACACATTAGTCATTATGTCAGAAGACTTGTTTTTATCTTCATTGATCGACAGTGGTGCATTTTGAACTTGACTTCTAGTCCTGCTCTTGGTCTCAAGTACCGTTCAACTTTGATCCTCTCTTGTTGATCGTTTTGGCCGCAAAGTTCGTGTTCGCGTATATTTTGCATGTACACGTGTTGTCATTCTGTTACCATCGACTATTCAAATCAGCCTTGTTTCGCATTATGATTCGTTTATTTGACAGCGCACTACTTTTATTCACGATAGCGAATTATTCTGAGGTAGTGAGGGGCACTCAATGGGCCCTAGATCGAACGTGGAAAGATTACATCTATGACAGCGATCCGAAAAACATTTCTCTAGGCAGACGGAAGTGAGAAATTTTGCAAATGATCCCTCCCCCGTTCGTTCTACGATTGCTCAGTAGATGCTCAATTTGCACAGTATCCCTTCGCAACCTGTGCTCAAGTGTAATGCCAAAATGTTTGTTTTGCCCTTACTTTTGTTGGGAATGGTAGACAGCTTCTGACGTCGTAGGCTACTACTTTTGACCTTCAAAGTTAGAAGCAAAGCAATACCTCTATCTGTGGTGGATCGCAGCCCATTAGAGGGGCAGAATTTTCTGTGTTCAAATATGAGGACTTCGGTCAAGCTAGGCGGGCCTCCTTGGTGCCGTTTCTAAGGCCTCCGGTCTAGGCAACTTGTTATTCTTTATGCATGTGAATTACCCGGAACTTGAACTAGTTTGTCCCTGCACTATTTTTTCCGGTGATTTCGAGCTAGTAGGAAGTCCTCCCGGAAGGGGTATAATTGCAGGTCTGACTAATTTGAGAAACTGGACGAAAAAGTAGCACTTGCAAATAAGGCAGAGAAAAATAGACATAGCAGCAGTATAGACGTTCCTCCAGGTAAGGTGGCCAAACTCTACAGATGATATGGAAAAATCAGCGGAAGTCACCGATCTCAGGGCTCGTATGCATGAACCTCGAGGCGGTCGATACAATGCCCTGTACCGGCAGCTAAATCTTCCTACTCGTCATGACCGAAGAATTGTACATTCTCATCCAGACGCAGGTGTGTTTGTGCCGCGCCATACGATGTTAGCTAGGTCGCTTATCCGGTGGTGCTTCTAGGCCTCAACAACAGCTATTGTACGGGACAATATGTTACCGGAGTTGATCCAGAGGAGGTTCGTGTGACAAAGGGCTGAGCTGGAGATCTTCCATACCAAGAAAATCTATCGCCCCTAAGCATATTCCTCCTTCAGCAAAGAAGAAAGTGAGGTAGGCGGTTAGACAGTCTAGCGAAGCCAACTGAACCAGTTCCCGCCTGCAGCCAGAAAGTTTCTCTCCGCGGGCACTAAAATAACCTTGATAAACCCAGCACGTATGACAACATCAGGGCTAACTTCACAGCATATTGATATGTAAGACAACAGATCAATCCTCCGAGAGAAGAGGTGACAGGCACCATTAAAGAATAAGTGGCACCGCTCGTCACTAAGTGAGCGACAGCATTCACGAAATGTCCCCAAGCTAACATCTTAACTATACCCGCTTTTCCATTTACGGCCTCCTCTCTTCTACCCCAGTTGGGTCATTACATTTTGCTTTTACAACTTCCCTTTTCGAACCCTACCGTCCTGGCCGCTTGCTTTTTTCTGGCTCTGCTGTTGCTTGCACACGAACGGGAGCTAGGAAGATTGTGAAGTGTGAGCCCGTAGAGAGGTTCAACGTCGCTTATTTGTTTGAATTACCATTGAACTGAAAGCTTGCTGCCAAGTGCAGTGGCCATTTGACCGTCACACCTGCATACTACAAGCATTCTGCTGCAATATACGCCAATTACTCTCTTTCTATCTGTATTATCCTGCTCCTTACGGGGTTTCGTGAACCGCGACTCTGGTGACCTTGCCGTCTTAGTGGGGGGGGGGCAAAACAATGATGGGGAAATAGCCAAAGCCTAGTGTGAAGAACCGGCAAATGCATGCAGTAAAAAACGGTGTGTTAAGCCTTAGCCCGTGATTTCATTGCTTTATTCCGACAATAAACCCGATCAGAGCCACCATCTCCTTGTGGACCACCACTCTAAGTCATCCTGCACTACAAACCCGAGTGCTCGAATTAACATCACAGGGAAGTCCGCCCAAAGGCCTGCTGTTTGGAGAACCTGGACTTCTTGCTTGAAAGGAGCAGCAGTTCCCGCTGCCTGGCTCGGAGAAGCACTACGCCGTGGTGGGTGTCTAACTTTGTGCATACCTCTAAAGCTACTCTGGGCGTTCGAATGGCTGTGGCCACTACCTGTCCTGTGCAAAACTGAAATGAACCTGCAAAGGGGAGAAGTAAGCCAAGGAAATTACTGGAAGGACTAAGACTATGGGTCGGTGGAGCCCAGTTACTTACACTCAGATATCATCACGCCGCTGGCTGCCATAACCAGTGGCTTTATCAGTAGTGTCTACCGTGCCACACTTGATCAAGAGAAGTCATCTTTGGGCTGAAATTCACCGACAGTCGTGGCTATCCACGCGGGAGGGAGACGGTCAGAATACCGAAATCACCAGCCTGTAAGCTTTCCAAGCATTCCCCTCAATTACTTCGGGGTAACTCGCAGGGTAACGCATGGGAGATCCTTATGAACCATAAATCGCTCCTTAAGGCATAGCACAGGCTTCTGACAAACCGGCATTTTCTCTCGAACTATATGGGAATGTCATAAAAGTTGCTTCACGGCTGTATGAAGGCTAGACGTTCTTAGTTCGTAGCTAAACTTCGGCGAGACCTCTCATTTAGTTAACCATCACTCGCTGATGGAGAAACAGATGACTTTGGGGGCAGAACGGCAATGGAACAGGCTGATAACAGCCCTTTTAACCAGCAGGACGTTTCACATAAGAGTAGGAACCGGAAGTTCGAAAGCACTAGAGGTCGCCTGCTGAGTTTCTCAAAGGTCAGCTCCAGGCCTATTGTTTTCTCCTCTCTAAGCCGATGAATTACCAAAAAATGTATCAATATCATATTCTGCTTTTGCAGGCAATGTAGAACTTGTGGCGTCTTAACGACTCATCGAGAGACCTGAGTCAAGCAGTTAATTAGGCCAACAAATACGATAAGCCTTCAAAGAAAAGCAAGGATCTCCTGCTAAGAAGAGCTTTGGTAGGACAGACGGTTGCAGGAAGCAATGGGCCGCTTACAGTTGGGGCTGCGAAGTCTTTAGGGGACCTGAAAGTCGAAATGACTGCGGACTCTTTGTTTTGGACAATGCAAACAGACCTCCTGCAGCATAATAAGTTAGCTGTTTTAGCTGAGTACAGCACTTTTTCAGAAAGCCAGAAGTGTCAATAAATACGCATAAGGCCGTGGTTCGGCTGACCTTTGAACTGTGTGTACTGGCCTGGGCTCCTATTTTGAGAAAAGGTGCAACCAGCCTGCAAAAGATTCAGCGATTAGCCACTTGGAAATTGGAGGGACAACAGCGGAAATCATGCCTACAAAGACTGCTTGGTTCGTGACCCTTGTCACTTGAAAGAAGACAGATATTAATAAAGGGTTTCAAACCCTGAACCGTTGACCAAGAATAAGTGAATACATTTGACCAGGACACTCACCAGAGTAAGAGGGGCGGCGGCACATGTTTGTTGAAGAGGCTCTCCAGGTTAAATGTTGGAGCAAAATTCTTCAGCAATGCTATGGTTGGAAAGCGGATTAGAGTAGCTGGTGAAACGCTTGGCGTACAGGATGTGGCTTTTTTTTGTGGGGTTATGGATGGTAATTGAGACCGGATGTTCACCGAAGTAGAGTATTGAGAGTTGTAAGGAGGACGTAGTTTACTTACGGCTCTTTCATTATCCCATGTCCGTGCCTACGAAATGGGGCACTTGGAGCATAAGAAAGCAAACTTCAAGTATGTCTCTCACCCGGATGGTGAGAGGAGCATTTTTACTGTTTTTTCAGCCGATCTGAAGAAACGAACAAATTTGTGCAACAATGATAAAAGCAGTTAAAAAAATCGCAGGAACAGGTGCCGATATCTGAATCCTGGAGACTGAATTGCCCCGGGCCGTTATCAGTCTTGCGAACCGTCCGAGGGATGCTCGGCCAACAAGAATATCGAGGACCAGTTATTTTCATGCAGAGCGACTAACTACTGAAATAAAATCCTTGCAGACTAACTGAAAGTAGTCATTGTCATTCTTGGTGAAAAAAGAAGTTAAACTTGGCGCGGATGCAGGATTTTTCAGAATTCCCTTAGGGCAGTTGGGAGCACTCAGAAGCACATCCGTCCCGACTTACCTTTCTTTCTTTTGCTTTCATTTTCCTCCTTCTTTCCACGACATCAACTTCACCCTTCTTAGTCTCTTTATATTTCCTTCATTACAAAAGGGCCGACAGTTGGTTTACCGGGCTTGCGTGACGGGTAGCCCCAAGGGCTGCCAGGATTTACGCTATCAAAATGCCGCTATGGCTGCTCTCGCCGACAATGGCTTCGATAAATTTTGCATTCTGGATCTCCGTCCTCCAAAGGACACGGAAGAATTCCAAGAAGTCAAGGCATGGTGAGAAGTAAGGCCTCAAAGAACCAAGAACCCTCGTTGCGGTAAACCTCATCAGCTAGTCGCGTGACCTGATTTTAGTTCGTTCTTTCTTATTTGTCTTGACTACATGGTCTTATGGACAAGATGGGTGCAGTGATACGGCGGGTGGCAGAGCAACCTTACTCAACAACGGTGGTTTGGAATCAGAACGTAGGTTTTCCACTGAGCTGCACTTCTCAAAAGCCCACAAGAAAATCCGCAGTTTTGGCTTGAAGTCATGAAGTAGTTCGCGGGTGCGAGGCTCGGAAGTAATAAATGAGTCCCAGGATATGAAACGGATTCACCAACACTTTGATCTTGGTTTTGCTGCTTCTATAGTTTATATGCGAAACTGATATGCATATCTATTCTTACGAGGGCTAAAATATGGGTTCGTGTACAAGTTTGCACGTATAAGTACTTACGAATGAGGACGGAACATGCTTGTGTGTACAGGAGTCCAAACTCAGGAAAGGAAGAGGACCCCTGAACTTACGCAGGCACTACAACACTAGGAGGCAGAAGCAAACGCGGTGCGAATTGTTGCGGACTTCAACTCGCCAGCTGTAGAATAGGACATTGGAAGCTGTATTTAAGACCGGGAAAAGGTGCACTTTATCGAACGGAAGCAAGGAGAACACTGTTCCAGCGCATTAGAGAAAACACGAGATGCGTAAGGGGGAAAATAACCATCCATTGTAGACTTGGTGATCACAAAATGTGGAAGGGACCCAGGTGGGCCAAGCAATCACTGGCCCCTGGGCAAAAATTGTCAAGTGCCGGCCGAGTTCGCGCTTTGCCTCAAACCTACGATAGCCACAGAGCCAATGTGTAGGAATTTCGGACAGCTAAGTACAACTAAACTAAATACAAGGGCAGTTTAACTGCATTTGCTTGCGGAAGACGAATATGCTGCTACATAAGGCAATTTACAGACATCGAAAGGAATCTACTGGAACTGCAGGGAGCCTCTGTACGATTGTGAAGGAACTACCACAAGCGTAAGCCCGAAAGATGGAAGACAGATTTTGGAAAATCTGTCTGGGTACAGGAGCGGACGGAAATTTAAGGCGGTTGGAAGAGAGGGAACATGGCTGCAACACACCGAAAGCAGCCGTCTAGCAGTAGATGTAAAAACAAACAAATAAATACTTGAACCAACACCAGGAGTAACTAAGCAGAACCCAAGAGAGATTTCAGATATTCACAGCTGAAGGATGCTCTGAGAAGGAGAGCAAGAAGATTTATTCAAATCGAAGGAGAGACGTCTGCCAAGGTCAGAGCAGGGTGGAGGCTTTCCGTGTTTACTCCATTAGTGTGCAAGGAGTATCTGGAGGACGTCGGGGGACGCCAGAAGGCTCATAAGGAACTCCCGACAAGCTTTACACTTCCATAACGGTGGAGGCTACGAGAATAATGCTGCGGGGCTGCACACAGACAGGTCAGCTAGTTCCAATGACGTACAACCAGTGGTCATAAAACCGCTGGTTGCTGAAATAATTGAAAATTACTTTCTGCTATCTCGTGCAACTATTGGACGAGGTGAGCCGTCAACTTGCTCGGAAGTAGCGGCTGTAGCGGCCATCCGCAAAAGTGACTCGTGCTCGCGGGAGAAAAACCAGCTTGCCGAACAACCTATCCACATGTGAACCTACCCCACTTCTCCCAGTTTGAACCCTTCCGGGTTCACTCTCCAAACATATAACTGCACAGGATATAAAACATCTATACTTCATACCTCAAGAATATAAACCACCTTACCGTTGACTCTAGCTGCTGACTACCGGAGCTAAACCAAACAACTGCCTACAGCCCACACATAAATTAAGGCAGGTGCTCCGGTAACCACAGTATTCAACACAATACTCTTAAGACTATGATTTCATATCTTAACCCAGCGGTCGTTTCCAATAGAACTACTTCCATCCCACTACGTGTGCAGATACATGGCCTGCCATCTCCTCGATGGCTTTTCCCCTAAAACAATAACGGGGCAAACGGTACAAACTGATATTGCCATTCAACATAATGCTCGCCACCTAGCACTTGCCCGTAGTCAGTTGTCGAGTAATGACCGGATTGTCACTGTGATCTAGGGAAAGCCCATCCATTTCTTCCCCGCCCCAACATCACCCCAGAAACTTGTCTATCCATCTCCCGTTGAAACGAATCTTGTCACGCATAAAAAGCTCGGCCACACCGTGACCTTATCAGCTCGCAGCCATTTGTATACTACCAAAACTAGGGCTTGTTCCCGTCAACACACTTCTTCCAAGCTCCTGCTATCAACATTCGACTTTCGAGTCCTGTCCACGGCATAACGCATGTGTCAATGGCTGCCCAACTGGAGCTTCACCCTCTCCGTACAAATACAAACACATCCAGCTCATCACACTCGGCCGTAAGTTTTATCATAGCCCACAGCTCGGACCACTTCCAGAGTGCCGATCTCCTTCGTTAGTCTAGGCCTTCATTGAGCCTCTGAAATGATAATTGTTGGATTTCTGTTGAAACGGCTATCATGACCCTCAGCTAGAACCACTTCCAGAGTGCCCCATCTCCGGTCTCCTTTCGGATCATGCGGATTACTTGGGTAGCCATCGGTCCACTAGGGGCCACTCCGGGACTGCCGCACGGACTTAATAAATCTGACTGGTCGGACCTGGCTATCCTCCACTCTGGACGGCAATGGTTTAAGCCTATACCCAGGCCAGCTGATGCTTTTTAGGGCCCCTTACATCGTAAGCATCTGCAAATGAAATGCAGTCACCGGGGTTATCAGCCACCATAACAGTTTTATCTAGCAAAAAGGCGGATTCTTGACATAAAACAACATCACGCGCCGCCCCAACAATCACTTCCAGTATACCCTTCAATCGATCGTTCTTACTGCGTCCTGGTGACACTACTGTGACCGAAATCCTACGATAGCCGTTGCATTTCAACCTACGTTACCCTTTCAGTCAATCAACGCAATCTTAGTCCATTTTTGCCTGCCACTCCATCACTTTTCACATGAGCAGCCAGTCGAGTCTGGTGAACCGGCCCATGCTCGAACCTTAGTTCGTGACCCGCAGTCAGTGGCAAACATGAACTTTATGGATAATAATAAAAGTCACTCGTTGTTAGTCGAAACTAGTTTCTTTATTCTTTTGTTTTGTACACAGAAACTTCCGTCCTTACTTTCAACAAAATATTCGTTGCGGCTGCATGTCTGGTGCTCTGCAAACAACTGCTATGGGACTTGCGTAACCGCACCTAATTTCTTCACATCATTTCTCAATCTTCGCTTTCAAGCATCTGCTCCATATTCTCGTGATAGCTGATTGCCTCTTCAATGACTTCACTTTGACATACTCAGCTAAGCTTCGAACCAACATTCATGCCGTTTCGACACTAAATTCCTTGTGAAGTATTTTTTCCCATACCCACTTTTAAATGAAACTTCATTCTACCAATACAGCAATAGAATTGCCCAAAACAAAGGACAACCAAAGTAAACCCATTTGACCCCACAGGCTCCCTCCCTATTTAAGCTTCCAGATCACTGTCAGCCGGCCAAGGGATTTGTCCAAACGACTTCAGTGAAATGCCGCTCACTAGGCCGCTGACATTGCTGGCCGATGATTTGACGTTGGCTTTACTCTACACCAGGTCCGAACATTCGGTGATGAAAATCTCCCCCCAGTCTTTCGAAGTCGGTCCTTCTGGCAGCCGGCCGGTGAGTCCATGTATTTCTTTCTAAAAGTCCCATTTTTTCTTTGATCTCTCGATGTGCCATTGTTTAAATAGTTTTTGTATATACTACACCATCCTCACAAGCTTACAGAGCCCTTACCAGTGGCTTCGCGTCCGGCAAGCTCTCCACAATTCCCTACTCCCGAAGTCAAAGCCGCTTTGCTCTTCCAGTCCTAACCGTTTCCGCTTTAGGTAATTTACACGCGGTCTTGTACTATCCTACTGTTACTGAGATGTAAATACGTGGATACGTCATACAGTTGTGAAAAGCTGTGCTCCGTGATTAGGCTTCCTACATATTTCTTTCCCAGCCGGGAAATATACCGCCATTATTATTATTAAATAGAAGCCCCACATGCGTCCCTCGCAGGTGCCTAAAAGCCGTTAACAGAACAAGTCTGAAGACATTCAGCGGGGCACAAGCTGTCTAGTAAAGCGTAGCCTGTGCTTTTAAAACCTAGATCATGCAAATCGAACCTTCTCGGGTTCTTGGATGGAGTCACAACAAAACCCGATGAAGAAACAATTGTGGGGTTTGCTTTTCGAAATTCAGAAAGGCTAGTTTTGGGCGAACACGAGAGTTGTGGACTAGGTGGGCAGCAACATAAGTGGACCGCTGACTTCCTCAATAATGGAAAGTTTTGTATCGGGGCAGAATATCCCAACTCTAAGCCAGTATATATGACAAGGATCATTCCTCGGGTACCAGTTATGGTATCTCTCCTGTTCCTCCTCTATATAAGTGACATGACCAAAGCACTGAACATCCGGCGGTTCATAGTCGCTGAATGATGTGGAGTTTGTCGGAACTGGTCATCAGGAGTTACTATCTAGTGTAATCGAGCAGGTGCACAGAAGGCCAAAAGCATGGGATTTGCTGTCTGTGCCGTTCAGTCGATGGAACTTTCGAGCAACGCGTGGCAACCAGTTCCGACCCATTTCAAAACAAAGTCTATTCGAAGTAGCTACGGTTCTGTATACTTCAAATAAAGCAATTCATCAATAAGCAAACCTCAGCAGTGTTATTTCTGGGCCCTTACGCTCCAAATTGAAAAACAAGTCCAAAGCTTTAGCTGAATTACAGCAAAAGGTCAGAAACAGATGGTGAGATCACCTAACGCAGTAACAACAAATTTCAAGCTGAGCTACTCACGCTTAAGGCAGTGGTGAGGGTCCAATTAGTGACAAGGGTTTGGAGCGATAATACAAATGCCCAGAACTCCGGTTAAGATGGTTCACACAAATGAAATAATGGCCTCTGTAATATGGATGCCGATGAATGGAACAGGATTTCCTGGATGACGTTACGCAGGCCTTCAAAACCAGACCCGGGTTCTCTTGCGCACCGCTAGGTGTGGTCAGCCTCACGCATCTGTTTGGGCTTCGGTTTTCCAATACCTAATACTCATCGTCGTCAATAGCAGCTCCCGTTTGGAAAAGTGGCTGAATTCTCAGTGGTCCCTCCTGGTTCGAAGGATCCAAGGACAAGTTTCCCACTTGATGGGAGTTGGCCGTTGAACTTATACCACCATTGTCCCGTTCACCTTCAATGAGACAAACCTTTCTAACCTCGCGGAGTGCTAGCTCTTTGTTAATTCACTCTGCTACCTTTCGTACCGAGCCATGAATCGAAATAATGTGCTTTCCATAACCCCGAGTGGCCACCGGTCATGCGGCAAGGCCTCTGAAACCAGTAGCACTACATCACCTGACCTGAAGTTGCTTTCTCGAGTTGTCCGTTTCTGGCTCATATGTGATAGTGGAAGATATTCTACGGTCTATCTGTTCCGAAACAGAGGTATAAGGTAGTTTGCTTGTTTTCGGCGTGAACCGTTCAATTCAGAAAAGAATTCCTCGGAGTACTCATGAATCTGCCCTCCGGATATGTAGGTCATTGGGAGTGAGCACTGGCAGACCACGACGATCCAAGGTAACAGGTACTACCTCTCGTTGGTTTATTATCTGCTCACTTCCCATGAGAAATATTATTAGTTGTTCTCCAGCCAACGGCAGTTCGCCGCAAACTGAAAGAAGTACTCTCTCAAAGGAGCACACCATGATCTCCCTTACGCCACTACGATGACTAGCTTGGGGGGGCAATGAAGTGCCACTCTATACTCCGTCGCAACAATCTACCAGCACTATTACCACTAGACCTGTTCCCTATTAGGCCCTTCAATCCCCTTTGATTCCAAGCAAGGTTTATACCGTTGACACGGAGAACATCTGACGGCTTGCCTCTCCTAGACATGATACGCCGCAGTGTCACAGTGGACGAATCCTTGCTCAGGCAGTAGGAAATTCCAATATTTACTGAGAGCATCTGGAAACAGTTGAAGACCAGTACACGTCATTCCTCAATGCTGAAACCATTTTTAACTGAAAATGGACCAAATAATTCTAGTCCGAGATGCTTGAAGGGGAACAAACATTGGTGGACACTGAGGCAAGTGTAAGGGCCACCATTTGCTTGCCCAGGACTGCCAAAAGCCTTCGAAATTTCCGACATCCCCGAAATACGCGCTTAAAAGAAGCTCAGCCCCGTACAATTCGAAATATTTTACCAGCCCTACGGACATCTGGATGGTTCTGCTCGTCCTTCCGTTGTGTGATACTGTCGGATTACTGAGTCCGTAATCTGGTGAGCCTTGGACAGTATCGCCGGTTGCTTCACGCCCTAAAGCTGATTGGAAACTTCATTCGTCTTCTGACACAATCGGTACGTTTAACGAGAGTGGATGGAGCTCCAATAGCGCCTTGTCCATCGGAAATCTATCAGCTCGTAAGTTCTCATTCCTGTCTCGTAACCTTGCTGACTCTTCAACATAGGCCTTGGCTTACATATTCAGAATAACAGTTTTCTCCACTTCAGCATTATCATATGACTTCAGCGGCCCGCTTTTCAATCATAGATCTGTTCGATCGCCTCCCATGACTGCGATATATGCTCTCAAACGGGTAAGCCACACCACCGAACTCAGCAAGTGAAACCAACTGGAGTATCTGGCCCGAAGTGCATCCTTCCACGCACCCCGCGGCCTTCTGGGAATAATACTCGGAGACTGCTTCAAATCCACCTTTTGCGGTGTTGCATTACCCTTGGGACCGGTCGGCCACAGGGTTCCATCAATCATCAAACATTTGAGAACTTCGGACCCGCATCTTATATAACTGAGCGACATTTTGCTTCTAGATGCTAAGTCTGCAGGATTACCCTCCGATCTGACGTGAAGCCACTGCCAGGGTTCGAACCATTGGTGGATTTCAGCCAAGCGGTTCGCATCGTGCGTAATAAATCCCGTTTTGGTATCGTCTATGTAGTGCACAACTATAGTGGAGTCTGTCCATTAGAAAGTCCCATCATAATCGATCCAGGCTTCTCCTATAAGAGTCCGAAAGACTCTAAAGGCCAGTCTTGCCGCGCCTCGCTTCACTCGAGGAATCTTTACGGTCCTCAAATCGGCTAGCCTTGATTAGGAGAACAGCAAGGCACAATAGTTTGCTATGTAATTTGAAACCCTTTTGGAATACGCTACCACTCCATAGCAAACTTCAGAAGCGTCACAAAACACAAAGCTGTGCACTTTCATTCACCGCGTCACTCCTAAGTACAAAAAGCTGAATTATGAGTGTGCAAAGTTGTTCCGTACTCGTTATTCGCTCATTCCAGCAGTTAAGGGGTTTTTCTCCGATTAGGTAGTCCCGACCAAGCTTTAGGCGACACAACAATTGCAACAACATCTTGCCTGGCAGAATGATAGGCGAAACTAATCCCAGTGGATCGAAAACTGATGACACCATAGGCTGCAAGCAACGCCTGGCTTGAGATTTTTAGCGTAATATAAATTGAAACTGGAACTTGTGTTCTATGGCCTCCCAACCCAATCTGAAGGTCCTTCCGGTACTGAACAGCAACCATCGGTTTTCAAGGTGGGATGAGACAGCTTACATTTCGGCAAAATGTCCAGCTCGTCCTTTGGATTGCGCACCCAATTGTGAAGCCGAAAGCCACAATGTGATAGTAATTCACTCATTTGAATGGCAGAACTCTTGAGTTTTCTGGCTCAGCGAGGGCAAAAGAGTTGCCTGTATGGAGTTTTCATACACTGCCCTGGAGACGTAATCTTTACACCGTACGCCTCAGTCGTCCGCCGTGGGAAGCAGGGCGAAGTTCGCACAAAATGTGGAAAAATTTGCAACAAATCGGTGAGCACTCATTTGATATACAACTAGGCTACCAATTAGTTGAATATTTTCCCATCAAAGGAATCTCAGCGCACCTGTCCCTTTTGTTGGCACTCAAACCTGCATGAATATTCCTTCAGCACCCGTAGCTTATACAACAGATTTCTTCCGAAAAGGAAGCAGCACTCCAAATAGGCTTGCCGTCATGCCTGTTTTCCGTAGCATGTTTTCTTCCAAAAAGAGTCCCTGGAAAGCCGCCCCAAGGTCAGACTCTACTCTCAACTTGTTAGGTTTCGGGAGCTGGTACTGCGTGACCTTGTACATACCACTTAGGACCAAAACCCATCTTCAACTGGTAATTGGGCACTAACTGAGCGTGGCCCTTGTACACGTAACCCTCCTTTATTGTACAGTATTTGTCGAAGAATTCAGGGTCACTCACAAACCTTTTTCTGAGGCCGCTCAGTTTTCCTTTGGTTACAATATAATTATTTGGAAGTCTCACCACAGGATACCTCCATGCAAGGGCAACTCGACAGCGTCTGTCAAACGACGCTGTAGCATTGGCAACCGTGTCAAAATCACGTTTGTCTTCTTATGAAAGTGAGCTTCCCAGAGCATTCTTATCTTAGGAATCGGCGTTGCTCACTCGAATGACCTGTTCCACTGGGGGTGAGATCTCGTCTCAGTTTGGTTTACCGTTCTCACAAACGGTAATCTCTGATCTATCCGTTCAAAGTTAACTCACCCCCAAACAGTCCGCTCGGCACAAGGTTGCTCTCTTTTACCACATCTTTGGTATGCTACACAAAGCGATTCTGGAAGGTCGGCTCCTTTTAACTTCCTTACCCTCGAATCTTCCAGATTCTGCCTTTCGACGCAGTGTAGGTGAGACCACGGAAAAACATTAGCATCTGAGTGGTACTAAACTGTATGAATTGTTAGCACATCAACAAAGTAGGCTCGTTTTATAATCACAAGATAACTTTCTGACAATGAGTCCAGCCTCAGCCCAGTTTTTCCCGAGTTCCACGTATTTTTCCTATTTTAGGTCAAAATCAAAAGTGAGGTAAGGGATGCCTTTAGGCCCACCGGCTCCATAAGGGATTTTTGTATCAAATTCACATTGGACCCGCTATCCAGCAGAATGTAGGCCTCAACAGAGCTCCCCGGTCTCTCGACTTGTAACGTCAGCACAGCCAAACTGACGTATTACTCTGGCCTATGAGTAGCCGCTTAGTAACTGGTCAACTGGTCAGGTTTTGCCGCATCATCCGTGCCCAGGTTATCCAACTGTAGCCCATGTGTTGAAACATGCATGACTCTGTATGTGAGTTGCTTCTCTGCACCATGCAGTACAGAGTGGTGTCGTTCCTGACAACCGGATTTTGAACTTGGTCTGAAAAAAGGCAGTTTCTAAACAAATGCCACACTCGAGGTAGGCAAAACAAGCCTTGATCTCTTCAACAAGCCTCCAAAGACCGGGCATGTCACGAGACAGGAAACTCTGACATCTCCCAAGTGCAAGTATTTTATTACACAGGGAGCATCTGTCAGCTACGACGAACAGTGTCACTTCTGGGTACGATTTTCACACACAAATCCTCCATTCGGACAACGGCTGTTACCCTCGAGCGTTGCTATCTGCAGTCCGTTCAACTAGCCAACTTTGAGCAATCCGTGCCTCGCGGAACACCAAGTACCGCAGGTCTTGTAACCCGGGTTCACCCACTCTCCTCAGGACATCGTCAACTGTCCCAGCTCACCCTTCCTGGAGAAGCTTCAGAGGCATTAAAGTAATCCTTTCCGTGGTCTGCCGTGAGTTGAGTTCTGACATGCTATTTATCTATTTCAGAGCTACTTCGTGGTTAATGATTTTCGATGACATCTTGGACAGAGCATCTAAATCTTTCAACACATACCTGAAACTTGCGGCAAGCCACCAACCAATCAACAAGCCACTACGTGACCCTGCCCATACGAGTCGTAGAACTCAAAGACTGGGATCCATCTGCTGCTCTCTCGCTGTCAACCTGTCATCCATCTCTTCGTCAGCCAACGCCATCTTCTCCCATTTCGCCCGATACCCTTATCGATTCCTCCGTGAACGGTCAGTGGTGTCTAGTGAGCTCGCCAACATCCAGGCCTCAATTCGTGGCCTGCCATCAGAGGCTACCATGATCACCATGAAATAAAATACCAGGCCTCCGCCGTTAGTGAGAACATGGCGGTATATTCTTTCACGGAGACTTTTCTTCCCACACCCAAGTAACACCCATTGCTGCCTCCGGCAGGGTTCGCTGCAAATCACAGCAACAGACCTTTACGTCCAAATTCATCCTACTTTATGATCTCTTCATATTTGCTTCCACGCATCAGCTCCATCTTCTAACTCCAGCTGGTTTTCTCTTCAAAGACTCCATTCTGGATTACCTAGCTGAGCACCCAACTACCATCCACCCCGCTCCAACAGCACGTCACATTCCATGTGATTTACTTGTCTTCCTCTCATCCTCAGGTGAAACTTCATTCCCTCAATATTGCCATGGAGTTACCTGAAACGACAGTCGTAATGAGTTTGTTTGACTCAACGCCAATTATTCTACGGGTTTCCTTCCTCATCAGGTGTTTCGAACCGCCTTTCTCCTGGGTTAGTGATTTGTCTAAATGAAATCAGTGGAGATGAACGTATTTATGCGCCGCTGACATCGCTGTTTGTACTTCGTAACTCCCACGCTAGCTCTATTCTCTGCCACGACTGGTTACCGGTTAGTGAATCTCTCATCTCAGTTAGTGATATGTACCCTCCGGGTATCCAGTGTAACAGCCGGTCGTGGAAAATCCCCCTTTTTCCAACGCGATTCAGTGTTTTTCCCAACATCACTCACTTCCATACACTATTGACTTGTCTTTACGAACTGGTTGTTTTTCTGGACCAATTGTTGTTTGTTCGCGCCCAGAGCGCTATTTTGGCACATCCTTGTTCAGGACCTGCGTGACGCATGTGCTGTCTGCTCACACGCTGCTATTCGGTTTCTCGTTGTTGAGTCCTTGTGATCGTATCATTGAGGTTTGTATATTGTTTATGTCATTTTTATCTTAATAATCTAGTATCGTAGAATATCACGGATAATCGTCTTTTGATTTCGGGATCCGTTGCGAATTTGGCTACGCATTGCTCAAACGTTCGTAACAATACTCAGTAGATCTATTTGGAACGAGGAAAAATCACGCAAAGTGCCAAGAAAAGGATCAAAGGCAGTCGAACCCGGACAGGAAGTAATACGGCAAGTCTCTGGGGAGGTTTTGGGTACATATGATTCTTTAGTTAATGCTAGATCGCCTAGTCCTGTCAGTGCTAGCTCATGTGTTATTGAAAGCAATATTGATCGTAAGGATGTCGACTTATATAAGCTGAGAATACTAGAACTAGAGCAACAGTTACTTTCGGCTAGACTACAGGCGCATGAAGCAGAGAAGTGTACACAGAAACAGCGAGAGTATAAGACCAGTGACTTCGACACTTCCGATAGGTTAGAGTGCAATAAGGTAGGGAACCCCACGCCGGTCGCCGACTACAAACCACCATCGATCGATCTGCCTAGAGTGGAGTTAACGGTTTTCGACGGGCGAGCTGAGCAATATTGCAAGTTTGTCAAACAGTTCGAGACGTTCGTTGAAAACAAGGTAACCGACCCTGGGCAAAGGCTTCTTTACCTTACTCACTACTGCCGAGGCCGAGCGCGAGAAGCTATCGACGGGTGCACCATGCTCGATCCAGAACAAGGCTACACAAGGGCAAGAAAGATTCTAAGGGACTTGTTTGGCCAACCTTTCAAAGTAGCCCGTAACCTAATAGAGGGCGTGATGGCAGAGGCAAAGAGAAGCAAGGGCGACGTCTACACCATGGCCGACCTGGTGATCAAGATGCAGAACTGCTCAATAGCCCTCGACCATTTAGGTTACAGGGCTGACCTAGACGCCATGCACACTTTGGAAAACATAGTCCGTCACCTCTCTCCCGAACTACAGGGTCGGTGGGCGGAAGAAGCTGAACGGATAAGCCGAGGCGACAGAGAAGCCAACTTCGAAGACCTGACTGAATACTTAGACAGGCAAACGAAGATAGCTGACAGCAGATTCGGCGGACTCATCCGGGACAGCAACCGAGCAAACAAGCCCGGTACTAGCCAAGTCCAAACCCCTGTACGGGAACATCCAAAGTACCAGCCTTGGACCAATACACACGTCATTTCACGAGATGCTACGGCGAAACCAAATTGCAGGCCCTCGGTTACGTTGAAAGGGTGCCTGTTAACACCGACAGCAAAAGGGGTATCTGGTATCTGCCTCACCATCCGGTTATCAACCCCAAGAAACCCAATAAACTGCAGGTGGTTTTCGACTGTGCGGCCAAGTTTCAGGGCAAGTCGTTAAACGATCGCCTACTACAGGGGCCTGACTGGACCACACCACTGATCGATGTTCTGTGCCGTTTCAGAGTGGGTAAAGTGGCGTTGTCTGCTGACATTAGGGAAATGTTCCATCAGGTGAAGATTCCGGTAGGAGAACGAGATGCTTTGCGTTTCCTGTGGTGGGAAGGGAGCGACCGGGACAACGCAGTGGTGAATTATAGGATGACCGTCCACCCCTTCGGAGCCATATCGTCACCATTTTGTGCCAACTACGCCCTCCGAGAATCAGCGAACAAACATGGCGATCTGGTACATCGGACGGTGGTAGAAAGCGTCAGCAGGAACTTCTACGTCGACGACCACCTTGGGTCATTCGATGATGTGGAATCAGCTCTAGAGCAGTTCAGGGGTCTGACGAGATTGCTGAAAGAGGGCGGCTTCCATCTAACTAAATGGATGTCGAACGCTTCAGAAGTGCTGAAGGTCATCCCGTATCACGAAAAGGTCGAAAGGGTAAGAGATTTGGACGGCTCTCCACTTCCTATCGAGCGCACTTTAGGGATACAATGGGACGCGGAAACGGACAATTTTGTTTTCGAACTGAACGTTCCCGAGCTGCCAATAACCCGTCGTGGCATACTATCTGCCGTCTCAAGTTTGTTCGACCCGCTCGGTTTCGTCTCACCATGGCTGCTACCCGGAAAGATCTTGCTGCAGCGGCTGTGCCGTAAGAAAGTTGATTGGGACCAGTCACTGGACCGAGGGGACCGGCTGGACTGGGAAGAATTTCTGAACACCTTGAAGAAATTAGGGGACATAAGAATCCCACGATGTTTGACTCCTGGCCATACGACACGGACTGGAGAACTACATGCTTTTTCCGATGCATCCGAAGTCGGTTATGGAGCTGTGGTGTACGGACGATGGTGCGCAGGAGATGGACAATATACCACGAGGATCCTGTTCGCCAAAGCCCGCGTTGCTCCACTGAAGTCGGTCTCAATCCCACGCCTTGAACTCAGCGCAGCCGTGTTAGCAGTCAGGGTGGTGCAAGCTGTGAAGAGATGTTTCGATCTCTACATTTGGTCGGTGAGCTTCTGGACGGATTCAACGACAGTACTTTACTACATTAACAACGTACGGAGCCGGTTTAGTACTTTCGTTGCTAACCGGCTCACGATTATCCACGATGAATCGGCCGCGCACCAGTGGAGTCATGTCAGGTATGGCGATAATCCGGCCGACCTGTGCTCCCGAGGTGCGAACAACTTCAGGCAACTGGACACGTGGACGAGAGGTCCGAACTTCCTGCAATTGCCCAAACAGGACTGGCCCGTGTTCGAATTAAAACCCCCTACGGAATTGGAACTGGAGATCAAAGGCGTAGTGATAGCAACCAACGTCGTCGAAGCGTCGCCCATTTTATCGCGACTGGTCAGGTTTTCTTCCTGGATGAAGACGCTTCGTTCGTTAGTTTGGTTAACCAGGTTCAAGATAAGTTTACTAGTCATGAAAGGGCTACGGCCCTCAGGTCGGATACCGGTCGGCCCGATAGGTCCCGATGAGCTACAAGCGGCAGAGTACGATATTTTCAGAATGATACAACGCGAAGCTTTCGCCCGAGAACTCAAGAGGGCGGAAGAAGTGGGGCCGACCAATGAAGACATGCCATCTCCAAGAGGCGAGCTGAAACGTTTAAACCCCAAACTCATCAACGGACTGCTGCGGGTGGATGGTAGGCTGACCAACGCCCACCTGAACTTCGACACAAAGTATCCTATACTGCTGCCTGCGAGACAACCTGTAGTAGAGCTAATGATTCAACACGTCCACGCCGTGGAGGGACATGCCGGGGAAAGTCACGTGACGAGCGTCATCCGAAAGCGTCTTTGGTTGTTGAGAGGACGAGAGACTGTAAAACGCGTAATCCGACGGTGTGTGCAATGCAGGAGACGCAATGCCACAGCAGGCAAACAACTCATGGCCCCGCTACCAGAATGCAGGGTAACTACGGGCTGGTGGCCGTTCAGTGACACCGGGTTGGACTATTTCGGGCCCTTGTGGATCAAGTGCGGGAAAAGATTAGAGAAGCGATACGGATGTATCATGACGTGCATGAAATCACGTGCGGTACACCTAGAAGTCGCACATTCGATGACGACCGATTCATTTATACGGGCCTTGCAAAGATTTATCAACCGAAGAGGCGTACCGGCCGATATATACTCAGATAATGGATCGAACTTTGTGGGCGCTCAACGGGAATTGCAGCGTTGGCACAAGAACATAAACAGGGACGAACTTCAGGATCGAACCGTGGCCTACGGCATACGATGGCATTTCAACCCCCCACAGGCCAGTCACCGAGGCGGCATATGGGAACGCATGATCCGGTCCGCCAGACGGATATTGCTGTCAATCATGGAGCAGCAGCCGCCCGACGACGAGACCCTGAACACCGTCATGGCTGATGTGGAGCGAATCCTGAACAACCGCCCCCTTGTTTCAGTATTGAACGGCGACCCCACCCACCTGGCGCTCACCCCAAACGACTTATTGACGCTAAGGTCGAACGAGGGTTTCCAAGGGCCGGTAAACCTTCGTGGGAGCTACCTCCACGGGTGGAAGCAAGCGAACTATCTGGCCAAGGTCTTCTGGAGGCGATGGCTGCGGGAGTACCTACCGGCTTTGTAGACTCGACAGAAGTGGCTGGCCAAAACAAGACCATTCAAAGTTGGGGACGTGGTTATGATCGCCGACGAACGCGCACATTTCAGCGCTTGGTCTTTGGGAGTAGTTACGGAAACCATCAAAGACACTGACGAAATGATAAGAACGGTGAAGTTGAAGACAGCTAACGGAGTGCTCATTCGTGACATACGCAGTATTAACCTACTCGAGAGCGAAGACGGAGGGGCTGATAGCCCTGAGGCCTAGTAAACCTTTTTCACACCAGTAATCGAGGTGGATAAAGAAACACCATATAAACCGCACAATCTCCGTCAAACACGTTAAGGTGCTCGCGGTCTTTCGTTGACATTACAGAAGGTTCTTTCCGATATGTGGTGATGAGTGCGATTCCATTATACATCCCGATACATACACGCATGCACGACGCACTTTACATCCCGTAAACCCATCAAACATGTGACAGTGTTCGTTGTTTTGCTTTTTGTTGACGCAACCGAATGCCCCTTGCATATGTGGAAGTAGCGGAGCTCAGGTCACACACACATGCCACATTTACTCGTTTTCTTGCCACGCGGTCCTTTGTTGATATTGCAGAAAGTCCTCCTTTGATGTGTAGTCATACCTGTGATTTCATTGTAACCCCGGCACACACACACGCACACACACACACACACACTCAAGCGCGTACATCCAGGACCGGACGGCCCCTTACGAGGACAACGTCTATGTGACCATTCACGCCCGCCATCGGTCATTTGGTCTTGTGGAAGATGTAGACTAGCCTCACGTCTATGTAGCCAATGGATTAGTTGCGACCAGTAGTAGAACGTCGACGACGAGCATTAGACGCGCGCACTGACAGCAAGGCCTAGGCAGGTAGGAAGAATCAGTACCTTTATACCGAACCTTTGACTCTGCTAAGGATCCAGGAGGATTTTGGTGGGCGGTGTAACAGCCGGTCGTGGAAAATCCCCCTTTTTCCCTCGCGATTCAGTGTTTTTCCCAACATCACTCACTTCCATACACTATTGACTTGTCTTTACGAACTGGTTGTTTTTCTGGACCAATTGTTGTTTGTTCGCGCCCAGAGCGCTATTTTGGCACATCCTTGTTCAGGACCTGCGTGACGCATGTGCTGTCTGCTCACACGCTGCTATTCGGTTTCTCGTTGTTGAGACTTTGTGATCGTATCATTGAGGTTTGTATATTGTTTATGTCATTTTTATCTTAATAATCTAGTATCGTAGAATATCACGGGTAATCGTCTTTTGATTTCGGGATCCGTTGCGAATTTGGCTACGCATTGCTCAAACGTTCGTAACATCCAGTACGCGCTTCAGAGTGCTTCTTTTCCGTACATCTACGATTTTCTTTGGTTACTCAAGAAGTATTTGTTTACACAATTTGTAACGCATACTGCATTTTCGCACATTTTAATGATTGTTTTCCAGAAGTTCCATGTACGGCCAATTTGCCGCAATTCCCTGCCTCCTAAACGGAAGCTGATTTCTATTGCCCGAGCTGATCATTTTGGTTTTGGTTCATTCAAACACGGCCCAGCTTTGTTGCATTGGTACTAACATGTGTGAATCCTACCTCCAAACTTTGTGAATATTTTAGGTTGCTGTTGATTGATGCAATCAACTGTTATGCCTTGTACAGGTGTCTTCATCTTGGTTTTTATCACCAATAAGATTATTCCTTTAGGATTTCTGTGGCCCCGTTTTGTGCCGGTCTTGAGGGCAACATAACACATTCTGAAATCGCATGCCTTGTCTGTACATTGCGGCAATGCATCAAATAATGTAAGCGCTGGCCATTGCCTCAAACTCTTCTTTCGATGTGATATTCAGACTGATTCAAAAAACTCTAATACGTAGAAGGAAAGCCCAAAAGTGACTCCAGTTCCACTCTAGGTAAATTCAAGCAATGTTCTAGAGCAAGTTCTGTGGCTGGAACCGCGATGCTGTTCTTGGCTCACCCTTCTGTACTAGACGAACTACTAAGCGGTGAGATAGATGCTCATTGCCCGTGACCTCACCCTTGAATTCCTCTCTGGTGGTTAGGTTTCCTCCTCCTCCGGCGAGTGCAACAGTAGTTTCGCCACTTCCGTCTCATTCCTCGCCTCATACAGATAATGTTGCTTGTCCAACTCTGCCTGTTTCCCAAAAGGCTTTTCCTTCAACTCAGCTAGCAACGGATATGTTCCAGCTCCATGGGAAACCAAACCAACCCTAGAACAATCCAAAATAATAGAGCCTGAGAAGGCAACAAGACCAACACCTTCTGGCAAACGGGTTTTGTGCACCTGCAGGGCTTCGTCTTTGATTCAGAAAGATCTGCGTAATTTCATTTCTCAGCCGTTGCCAAGGCTAGTGAGTACTAAAAATCCCAGCGGATAAAACTGTCGAGCAACGCGTGGCAACCAGTTCCGACCCATTTCAAAACAAAGTCTATTCGAAGTAGCTACGGTTCTGTATACTTCAAATAAAGCAATTCATCAATAAGCAAACCTCAGCAGTGTTATTTCTGGGCCCTTACGCTCCAAATTGAAAAACAAGTCCAAAGCTTTAGCTGAATTACAGCAAAAGGTCAGAAACAGATGGTGAGATCACCTAACGCAGTAACAACAAATTTCAAGCTGAGCTACTCACGCTTAAGGCAGTGGTGAGGGTCCAGTTAGTGACAAGGGTTTGGAGCGATAATACAAATGCCCAGAACTCCGGTTAAGATGGTTCACACAAATGAAATAATGGCCTCTGTAATATGGATGCCGATGAACGGAACAGGATTTCTTGAAATTTTCTACACCGTCAACTGAAGGTTTATGTCATCTACTGACCAGAACGTCAGTGGGTTCAGCCAGATCGTCGGATAATGGACAGTTTGCGATGGGCTTTGAGCTACTTACTGAGGCCTGGGTGTTGTCATGCCTGCTGACTTCAAACATGCGAGGCAGATTAGGGTGGTTTTTCATGCTGCTCTTTGGGAAATCCCTGGACTTAAGACGACAGTTTCCTGCAAATAAGCGATTGTGCTCTCAGCCATACGCAAAGCAATGTTGAGGCTTCAAATTGAATATTCTGTTCAGGCTTGGGCACAGTCCTTCAAGCAGACACAGACGGTCTTGAAATAGTTCAATGACGAGCTTAGAGAATTTTGGGTAATCAGCGAGGAAGTTCATACTTTCAGAGGTGTAGGACGTTGGAGTACGTTCCCTGGAGAAGGAGACTAAGAAACGATACCAGTGAGGGTTCTACCCTTCTAAAAATGTCAGCAGGGGATAAAAACCGTTGATATGTTCGTGATGGTTCCCGACAAACGGACAGGAGTGAGTGCCAATAAGTTGCAGAAGGCCAGCCGGAGAGTAGATGAGGGTGAACTTCTAGTACAGCAGGGCAATGGGACCTAGAAAAGCCCTGATCGAGGAGCTAGTCAATTTGAAAGATGTAGATTCTTTTAAAAAAGTGCCAGGCAACAAATGATAGATGTTTTCTGGGGCAGATGTTTGGAGCTGTAAGTAAACGTTTTGAGGTAAAGTGTGCCAGGTGATCTGCTGAAGGAGGCAAGAGTGGCTTTTTATGAGGAAGAGAACACTTAACGGTTGTCACTTGAACGTCAGTAGGCAGGTGAAAGATGGCTTGTACTGAAACAGTGTCGACCACGTTTATGGAATAGAGTAACAGCGGAAACAACACCAGCTAATGGGGCTAGAGTTAAAACTATTAGTTAGCGGGGAGTCAGAGGTGCGGTTCTCAGCGGGCGAAAACCTACTGTTCTTAGGGCAAGCAGAGGTACAACCAGCAGTCCGATGTCATCGAACAGAACACAAACTGCCTACAGCTAACCACTAATGAGTTACTTTCTTTCGACTTCATTTTTCCGGGGTTCTCTCTACCCGCCGAGCTCGTGCGTGCAGTGGAAAGGCAAAATAAGACAAATGAGCGTACGGCGTATAAATGAAAACGAAATGAAAAGAACTCACCCAGAATGGTCAAGCTATTGGGCAAATTTTGAAAACTACTGAATATTTTTTGGTTTAAGGATGGCTTCATAAAACGTCAAAAAGGGAAGACAGCATTAGTGAAGGCTTTCAAATAAAAGCCATTTGCTAGAACCTTTGACCAATGCACTTGACAGTCAGATCAGGTCTTTTGCATTAGCCGCTTGGTTTCTCGTCACCTTGTTTCAGAAAAAGGTAACTGAGGTGAACGGATGAACTAATGGGTTACTTAGGGTTGGACAGTGTCAGCCTTTCTAGACTATCGTTCATATGCGCAATACTGGGAAGAAACATGGATACGGCTTTATGTGTAAGGTTTCCGTCGATGGGGACAACTCGGTCGCGTGGCTCGAGAGCCTCAAATGGATCCTAGTGAGGCCGCTGTAGAGATGTTTTATTGCGGTCCGCACGCACGAAGACGCGGACCCGAGCTGACAGCTTTGGTGCATTGTGGGCCAGTCTAATCTGCGGTTGCGGCGAGTGCATTTACAAGGGGTATCTCCGTGCAGCTAACTGTTCGGCACATGATACGCAGCAGTAGACACTCACTCAACCTGTAGCAAAATAAGCCCCAGATAACTGAAAGGGTTGCCCAAAAGTTAACTTGGCAGGTGGCTCGTTAATATCAAGTTCGTAAGCGGGAAGCAAACCTGCGGGGAAGACGGGGGCGCCTGCACCAAATTGGAGCTGCTAGGAGCGGCTTGTGAAGCTTTTATCCGGGGACGGAAAAGCCCTGACATGCCATTCCCTTTTAGGTGATATTCCACAGTGCGAGAAAGGCGGCGGCCTAAAATAAGCAGTGTATATCCAAACAAGTGTGACCCAAATTGTGAGCAGCAATCAGTTGCTGCCGTTGCAGGAAAACCATACAAAGAAACCTAAAGTACCACAGTAGCGGCCATCACATTCTTCGTTTCCATGCGGGAAAAGCCTCTGGCCAACGGGTGAAACGGTCGACCATGACAATAAGATGACGGAAGTCGTTACGGAGGCCGAGACGACCAACGGTATCCATGTGTATGTACAAACACCGCGCGGATACAACCAGAACATGGCCCAGTGGATCTATTGTGTGTCTACTTATCGGGAATATTTGGAACCGAGCGTGAAAAAGAGCTCGAATATGAATATCTTCTTGCATACCTCTCCAGACTTACTTATCCATAACTAGCCCGGTTGGCGGCTCTGATGCCAACGTGAGCTAAATAGTGCAAAACGTCGAAGACTGTGCGGCACCGAGACGTGGCACAATGGGGCTCGGGAAGGGCCAAGTTGTGTCACAAGTTAGCCAGCCTGAGGAACTGGCTGAAGGTGATTCCGAAGGTTCAAGTGATCCAGCCGAGTTTGGGTCTGTGACACCTAATTCCAAACTTTTGGCCGCAGCCAAGAGTTCGATGTCTGTTAACCGCAGCTGAACAGAAATGGCTTCTACTTGAGTCAAAGCATCAGCCACAACATCGTTGGTGTCAGAAATGAAGCAGACAATACCGAAAAACTGCTTCGAAGTCTTAGTGAAGCAACTCGCGCGGTTAGCTTTCAAAGATTTTCCTGTGTAAAGTCAGTGGTTTATGATGATAATGTTGGCATATTGATTACTTTTGGGGATAGGCAGGTAGTGTCCAACGGAAACAGTTCCCGAACAAATATAGAAGAATTAGATTCTGCTGACAAAAGAGGACAAGAGAAAAAGGCGGGTGGTTTCAATTGTGTTATGACCCACAGCTGCGGAAGGTGGCTTAGAGATTTTTCGGAGGCATCTGTGGATATACTCAAATGCACCTCGTCATCGGAAAGATCGAGCAAAAGGCAAAATACAATGAGTCGTCAATTACACTGTAGGCAGATTTCAACATCCGGTTTATTCCACAGGATTATCCATATCATATCGGAGTGGGTCCACTAGAGGCCGCATTGTGAAGGGTAGTCTGGGACAAAACGCCGATTATGGCTCACCATCGTGCTGAAACAACAAGCAAAGACTGTGAACGGCAAATATTGGGAATCCTTCCGAATTTTCGACGTGCATTGTGAATTTGACTTCATTCGACATTACTTTGAAGAGCTCGTCAACGCACCACACTTTAGCATGTTTATTCATTTGTATGAGGCACTTGAGTTTGGCCTTGAATCGTTCCCAGCCGTCAAGCTTGAGCCACGGGACTTTGAAACTTTGGGTTTTACTGTTGAGTCTATTTGGTCGCATACTTGAGGTTTATATATGTTTGTACCTTTTGTGAATCTCAATTTGGTACCGTAGAAACTACGAATCAACGATGTTTATGATGATGATGAGGAGGATGATGACGACGATAATGGTATACCTCTTGACAGTGGTTAAGAGACATGCACAGGGCAAGATTTGCTCTGGTTTTGAGGTTCATTTGAATCGGCTCCGCGTTTTTCGATTTGCGATAGTAGACTTACAATAAAAAGGTATTACCTGGACAAGAAAACTCATTGACAAACCCAAGAAGAGGAAACGGGGACCTAACGAGACTATAGGATTTAAATCGGCAGGTCTCCGGGGCTGGTTTGGGTGATACCGATTTTGCTGGATAATGCCCAATCTACTGGTCCTGTCAGCGCCGGGTGATATATCTCCAAATGCGATGAGTTTTAAGATGTAAGTATTTGTAAAACGAGATTGACAGAATTAGATTCAGCTACCGTCAGCGAGAAATGACACAAAGCCTACTGAAGATGGAGTGGCTTCAGCCATCCAAAGAGAAAACCAAGTGGTTCAGAATGGCAACATCGAAATAGTGACGAAATCGGCGAACATTAACCCTTGGGACCACCCGAAACGACCAGAGATTTAGCATTCAACCTGCCGCAAGCGGAGCTACCTTCTTCTGAGGGCACCTAGTTCAATGATGAATTAATAATAATAGTTTATTTCGCAGACTCCCGAAGCATGCCTTACGCATGATAAAAACTTTACTAGCGACAAAACTGACAGACAAAATTCATGAAAATGTTTGAAATAACTAACGAAAGGGGGGTGGGAAAAAATAGGTGATATATGAGAGGGAGATAATTGCATGCACACCAATGGGTAATGTAAGGAGTTTAAGTGAACAGGGGGATGGATTCAAATATGGGCCCGTGAATTTGAGAGTCAAGGTCAGATGGAGCAGCCGATTGAGCCAAGTAGAAGAAAAGGGAGCCTGGGAGTTTTACAGGAGAAGGATTGAAAATCGGCGTAAGAACCTATCGTTAAGAGAAACGATGGAGAAGAGAGGAAGAAATAAGAGAAGAAAAGAACAAAAAATTGGGTTGTACGGCGGAGGACTAGGCTGTCATGTACTATGCGTTATTGCAATAAATGGACAGTGTCGGTTTAAAATCAGGGAGCTGGAAGCGCCAGATCCAAAGAGTGAGTCAGATGGCATCGGTACCGCGGAGGGATTGAGATACGGTAAATGCGAGGCACGGTTATGGACAAAATGGACGCGTATCTTGAGGGGCGGTGGCATGATGGCATGGTGGCAAATAGCAGTGAAGAGACGGGACGCGCAGGTAGCAGTGGTTGGACGAGACAGGTAGAGTTGGGTCAGATGGTGAAGAATTAACTTGGATAAGCTTCGATGAATTTGTTTATGACGGGTGAACAGGGGAGGTCAACAGCAAAAGATAACCAACTGTGGAAGCCCAGAAGTGATGGCTGTGATCAGAAGTTGATAAATGAGGAAGTATGAAGGAAGGGATCGATAATGACAGGTAAGAGTGAATCCAACAGTTTGATTATTGCAGGTAAGGCATGCGGTGACTGTGGAACATGGTTGAAGCGGTAATAAATGGACGTACGTTACGCGAGAAGAAGATGGCTGTGGAAAAGGCTGGAGAACGTAGAGCGAATGGAAGAACGGGGTGGTTGGAGAGGTGTAAAAGCTCACTGGGGAAAGTTAACTTGGAGGTTAGAAGAACTGTGGTGCGTAGATGCATCGGTTGTTACAGCGAATAACATGGAAGGGAAATAAGGGAGTGGACGATCTGAAAGATCAGGTAATGGCAGATCGCATGGTCTGAAACCGTAGGCGAGAATGACGTTACGATTACGTTACACTGAGGAGAACGCGAGAGGCGGAGCAGCCTGAAAGGCACAACAAAGATGCCTGTGGCGAACAGTGTACGAAGCTGACGAGAGTGTTGACCAAAGAAAACCAAGTAAGAGATGACAAATCAGATCTTTTCATCGCAGATGACGCAGGATGAAGACCGAGGGGAGGAAAAGGATCCAGACGGGAAGGCCCGTGATGGAACAAAAATGCACGAAAAATGGTTGTGCGCCGGAGTTGAGGGACTGAAACTGAAGGGTTGCGCCATTTGATTGGGCCAGAAGTTGCCGATAGGTTCACTGCTTAAGAGGAGGATCCCCGGAAGAATTACGGATTCAGACGTGAAAAATATGGAGGTGGTAAAAAGATAATAGATTTGGTTGTAAAAAATGCAAAGTGTGGAACGGCGAGTTCTTATATGGTGAATGGTAATCGTTACGGATGTGTCTGGTGCGTAATGGTGGAGGTATAATATGGAAAAAAGGATATCGCAAAATGGTGGCTATTGAGGCATGCGATCAATGAGCTTTATAAACATATGGAGGTACCAAAAGAATACTGATTAGGAGCAGACAGGGGCAAAATGGGTGGAAGGGAGCGCACTTCGGGCTTGGGCAGAGTAAAGTGGATAGGGTGACAGTGACATCATGTAGTGAGGGTTGTCATTGTGGAACACGATGGGACCAAAAACAGAACTGATGGGTGTACATACAGAGGTAGACTGACACGGAAGGGAAATGACAAGAATGCTGGCAAGAACTATAGACGAGCGAAACTTGGCTGAAGAACGGTAGGAGCATGCGGTCCGCAACGGACAGTGACAAATGCGGTAGGGCGAGGAGAGTAGGGCATTCAATCCGCAACCGGTGCTAGTGGGTGGGGCTGACCGTGTGCTGGATACTCAACCTGAAAAACACTTCGTGAAATGAACACAGGAGGTGTGATCCACCAGCCTAATAGCGCTAGCATACCGTTGCAGGTGGCCTGCACCCCCGATGCGAGCCGGCCAAAGCGGGGGATCTGACCGCGCCTCGCACCTTTGGGATTAGCGTGAACGTTCGTTGATGGTTGTACAGAGGGCTGAGATACCACGGTGAGGATGTCCGGTCCAGGACCAACGGGAACAGCAATCGATAGACGGCCATACAGCATTATCACCCAAATGCACCAGCCAGAAAGGTGGTCAGCGTGGTGCCCGATGTGGTTGACCGGCATTGAAAATCACTGGGGAGAGAGGTGAGAAAGAGAAACGCAGTTTAGGTGTAGCCCAGAAGAGGGTCAACGGTTAACGGAAAGAAGAATGAAAGTGATGCACGGGCTCATAAAAGCAGCGGATCCCTAAGACAAATTGAGGCCATGGAACGTGAAACTAAAAAAAGAAAAATCATAAGTAGGGGCCAACAGGTTCAATGGGGAGGTTAATATTTCACCTAGAATAGTCATTCAGCTGAGGAAAAGATAAAGGTCTGCATGAAATTATTGAAGAAACTTAGCTTGAGGAAAGGGTGAGGGGAGAATTGGTGACTTCATAACTGGATGTTCAGTTTAGTTAGTGAGCCACGCTAAGTGAGATAAATGAGGCCGGATTTCCCAGTTCAAAACCGCAGAGGTGGTGATGGAAGTATATGTGGTGGGACCTGGTGCTGAAAAGAGGCAACGTAAGCAAAAGGACATCAAGGAGTGTCGAGCTAATGCCCATTCTATTGCCATAGAGTGGGAGACAGAAACGAAGGTGAGAATTTGAAGGAGCGAGACATACACGGATCGGATGATAAATGAGGATTCGTACAAAAATACAGAAAGACGGAAAAGAGTATTATAGAGGATGGCGGAGTAGATAGGCCTCGATAGTGGTTCATTAGTAGATGGGCCAATGCAAAGGTCGGTCTATGAGGCGTGAGACTATAAAAGGAAACCGCGAACTATGGATAAATGAGAGCAGTAAGATTCAGTAACGATGTTGGGATTCGATCTAGAGTAGTTAGTCAGTAGAAGAGAACAAGTAAGTTCTGCATGAAATTATGGAAGAAGCTTATCTAGGGGAGAGGTTGGAGTCAGGATTGGTGACGTCATAACTGGATGTTCAGCTCAGTTGGTGGGCCAGGCTAAGTGAAAGAAACGAGACTAGATTTTTCAGTTCAAAATGGCAGAGGTGGTGATGGAAGTATATGTGGTGAGACCTGGTGTGGAGAAGAGGCATTGTAAGCTAAGAGATATCGAAAAGCGTTGGATTGCTTACCATGCTTGTGTCAATAATTACAGGACAGTAATGAATATATATATTTACACACATATATATATATATATATGTATATATATATATATATATGTAAGCATATATATATATAGCGGAACAGGTAGTAGTTACTGACGCTGTTTTTATAGGGTTGTTGAGGTTGTTTTCAGGGCAGCAGATGTGATATAACTAAATAAAAGTAATAAAACGTGGAGCAGATGAGGCATATCGACACTCTATGAGGAGTATTACCGTAGTCTCTCTATAAAAGCGAACCCTTCTGGAAGGATTTGTTCCAGAGTGAAATTGGCAGAATCCTATAAGTTGGTACGAAAAAAAAATTAATAGGCCCAGACATGCTTTAAATAGGTCGACGGCAAAGTCTAAGGAGAGGCTGTCAAGCAGAGCATTCAAAATTCTAAAGCGGTGAATTTATTTAGGACGGTAAGGTAAAGCAAGGAAGCAGAGCAATGGCTTAAAAGCCGAGATCTTTCTCGTAAGCTTGACTTCCGGTTATGTGCACGTTGAATAAGTGCAAAACAGTTGAGACAGAAGGGAATTTATCAATAGCATGCACGGATGCATACTATGACTGAGAGGACCAGATGTGCAAAGAAATTTTATTCCAGATTCTGGAGAACGTGAAGATAAAGAACCTAGAGAGGAGAACAGTCCTCGCGGAGGGCGTGGTAATATTATGCTGTCTGTTACGGAGTAAATATTCAGTACCCGAGGAGAAGCACAACCGGCCGGAGGAATAAGATTGTTTAGTCAATAGCTTATACAGAAATACCAGGTTTGGCTTGATGCGACGTAGCCACAATGTATTGATGTTTGGCAGATTTTGACAATGGTTAGAGGTGATTCAAATGTGAAAAGTCTCCGGCCCTGGCGGGATTCGAACCCACGCATGGTCACCACCCTCGCTTTAGTACCACGAGTGCTCTACCAGCTAAGCTACGAAGCCAAACCGAAGGACTTTCGACTTTCTGCATATGGATCACACGGATACCCGCCTAAATTACAGTAGCACATTGCATCCACCACAGTGAACTAGCTTGTATTTTGACTGCCTACAGCAGGATTTCCCTTTGTGTCAACCAGACTCCACCAGTTAAGTGCATTGGGCAGTCGAAGGTCCTGCGGCATGGCCTCGTGGCTCAGCTGGTAGAGCACTCGTGGTACTAAAGCGAGGGTGGTGACCATGCTTGGGTTGGAATCCCGCCAGGGCCGGAGACTTTTCACATTTTGATCACCTCTAAACGAATCCACAATGGTTCGATTTTGAGAGATAAGCATCGTTCCCTTTAGTTTGGGTTTGATGAACAACCGATAAGCCGATTTTTGAATCTTCTGTGAATACATTTGATAATAATCCTGTCGGATTTTCTCACCTTAGTGAAGATTAAGCGATAATATTTGAGAAGTGTTCTGGCATGTATTTTGTACATATTACGAAAGCTCTCCCCAAGCTGGAAGGATATGAGCAGAGGACCAAGATACTTTTTAGCCTTCGCCGTTTGGAAGACAGGATGTTCCGAGAAGCTGAAAGAAGAAGCTCAACTTAAGCCATGGTCTCTTACTAAAGGCTGGCTGTCAGCAAGTGAACCGCCGATGCACAAGGAACCAGGAGGAACCTGGCATTTGTAAGTAAGAAAAATACACTTATCGGCGGAGAATTCCATCGCCCAGGTTGAACACCATTCATCAAGAGCGGCTAAATCGGCGGAGATTTTAGGGATAGTAGTACTGAGGTTGCCAGTTGAAAACGTGTAGACTATCTTGATGTCGTCCGCGAACACAAATGGCGTGCCCTTAAGCATTGTTGGATACGTATCATTTATATATGAGGAAAAGAAAGGGGCCTAAAACACTGCCCTGAATAAAATCGCTAGTAACAAGCTTAGGGTTAGAGATGTGCCCATTAATCAAGACAAATTGTGAACGATGAGATAAGTAAGATGAGAACCAAGAAAGTAGTGGATCGACAATGCCAAATGATCGTGGCTTTGTTAAAAGGTGGGGGTGAGGTACACGATCAAATGCCTTAGATAAGTCGAGACAAGGGACAACGAAAGCTTTCACACGTTCAGCGGAGTCGGTGAAGAGATCCAGAAAACTATACCGACAAGTCATGCAGGACTGTGAACGGAGGAATCCATGTTGGTTTTGATTATTAAGGTTGAGGCTTAATAAATAGTTAATAATGTGATCTTTAACTATTTTTCCCATTATTCTGGACAAGATAGAAGGTTGGTTTATGGGGCGCTAATTGGATACCTCATGTAAGGGTCCCTTTTTATGAACGAGCAGGTACGGAGCTACCATCAAGTGAAAGAGTGAAAAAGCTTAGAAGCGACAGGGGGAGATCCGGTCCGCCATTGAAAAGAGCACCTGAAGGTAAGCCATCGAGGCCTAATGGAGGGGAGGGTTTGCTATTGGATATCAGCTTAGAACTACTCCTGGCATCGAAGGGTATCATAGAAAGGACAGAGTCAGTAGGTCGTGACGACAGGGGAGGAGCTTTGAGAGTAGCTGGAGCCACAGCTGAAGCAAAGAATGTTTTGAAGGCTTCGGCTGTGCAAGGTGGGAAGGTGATAGATGAGTTATTAGCCAGAATCAGAAGTTGGAAGTCGGCCCTAATACCGGCATTTCTATACTGATACTACACAGAAAGAAGTTACCACTTGTTGGGATGACTCAAAACCTCAGCTTTTTAGTCATGAACTCACATATTATCTTGCCGTTGAATGAGTACGGAGAGGCGGTTTAAACGAATAAAAATTGGAAATTCGTTGCAATTATGTAGTTGTTTGAGAAGTTTGTGGTACTTCATATGGGGTGGCGAGACAGGGGACCTCTTTTTAAGCACGGCCTGGGTAGTATTATACAGTTTTTTCAAGCAGTCTGGAAAGGAGGAGTGGAAAATATCCGCATCAAGCTGAGGGTCATGGGTGAGGAAGTACTCACCCCAGTCTTTCTGGCGAATAAGCGTGACCAGCAAAGCCCAAGTTCTGCATAGGAATGTATTATTGAAGGGGTGTGAGGGATTGGGTGGGCCATTAGGGACAGATGGCAGATAACTATTTTATGGTAACTGCCGGGGAAATTGTGTTGTGGACACGTCGATAAGAGGCATGTTATGAGTAAATACGAAATCCAGTATGTTCCAGTGTCCGGTAGATTCGACGACAAGTTGTGTCCAGTCGCCAAGATGAATGCTAGTAATTAGGTCCATAAGATTGGGAGGAGCCGATAGGGTAGGCCAAAAAATTTGAAGAAGCTTAAATTCACCCGCAAGGAGCTTGGTTCAGGAGGGAAGGAAAGAAAGTTATTAATATTAATGGTATATTTCTGGACCGTGGTCGAGAGGCATGCATGTTAGCATGATCAGAATTTACAATATCACTGAATGAGATGGAAAATTCATAACTTCCAAAGACAGATTCGCACATCACAGCAACAATGAACTAAGGCTGAGGAGATTTAAAATGAATCAGAGCCACCAAAGAATACACGGTGAATACGAATTGATTTCGAGTCAGCTGCGGCAATAGCAATGAATCGGCCGGGTGTAGGAATGTTAAGACGGGCATTGGCTCAGGACGCAGGAAATACAACATTCACAAGAATGATGCAAGAGAGTGGTCAGTAATGCATACTCATGTTCACTTGAAAAGGTAATTGGCGTTGAGATAAAGAAGGCATGGAAGAATTTCATGAACGTTCGCGGAGGAATACTAATTTTCATAGATTTGCGGATATGAAAAGTAATAGTAACCCCAGAAAAGGTGAGACAATTTCCACGAGAATTAGTGTGTGTCATCTGGTGTCGGAAGTTCGCGCCTGGTGGGAAATGGATAAAGTTCCAGGAAGGAATAATCAGCAATCGGAATGCCATGTCCACGAGGGACAAAATAAGGCAAGACAAGGGTGAAAACCTTTGCAATAGGCCATGTTATGTTAGTAAGTTGGCGGATACATCATTTTGTTGAGTTTCTTGTGGCTTTTCTGTGTCCGTGTTGGGCTTTTCGGGCAAGGGTTGGCTGCGGTTTTTGTTCGCTGTTCCATCATGAGAAGGAGGAGTGCATCGCCGAATCTGGACCGATCACTGTTTAATTAGGAGTCCTCACACGGTGGCTTCGACATCGGGAGGGTCTTGTAGTAAGAAATCTTCAGTAAGCCTCAGAGGGGCATATGCAGCAATAACAGAACTTCTTGTGGGTGAAACCCGGTGACTAGATCGTATTCGTGGTAGCCGGCCTTTCGTACGGTCGTAGACGGGCAGAGAAAGTGATGAGCTGTCTCCACGATATATTACAGCCAGGCAACGTGATAGCCGGGTGGCCCTGAAATTGAAAAAGGGGGATTGCAGTCTGGGAGGTGTTGCAGCTGGGGGTTAGGTGAGCAAAATAACAGATAAGAGTACGGAGGTTGGAAATGAGACACAATGGTCTCAGTGAAATGAGGAGTCGTTGGTATTGTGATTCGGTGTTCGTGAGGGCTAACTGGGTTTACACTACTAGGCAGAGTTATTGATTACCGATTCGGCCGTTCACCGGGAAGTCTTATCTTTAGGAGTTAATAAAGCCGTGGGGTGCATTTGGACTAGGGTATGAGGGCTCCGTGAGAAAGCAGCTGGGCAACACGAAGAACCTTGAATGGCAAGTTTGCATACTAGATCTAGGGGATATATGACAAATCACACAGTGGTGTTTCACAGGTCACAAGGAAGCAGCTGGGACACACTAAGAATCCAAATGGCAAGTTTATATGATAGATCCTGAAGATGTATGACAAACCCTATCGTGTGGTATCTACAGGTCTAATGCTGCAGGTTGCCGTTAGGCCAGACTGTAAATTGGAGAGTGGGCTGAATCCTGGGACAAGAGGAACCTAAAGTAGCACACCCCAAGTTTGCCCCATGGGGCACTCATCGGGCTGGCTTGGGGCAAACCTGGGGCTAGCCCCAACCTTTGTAATATGTTAAAAGAAACCAGATCTAACTACGTTTCCCAGACTACTACCAATGTTTACTTCTAATTTGGCCGCTTGCGTACGCGTCCCACATAAACTAATTTCTGTCGAATATGTAACTGATAAATGGAAGCTAAATTCTCAATGCGAAAAATTCATTTACGTTCAGTAAATTTGCATTTTGTACAAATTTGTAATAATCCGTCAAAGTACATTCTCATTGAACGTTGGATGTATTTGTCTGTGGTCGCGATATCTGCAGATGAGAAAAAAATATATACTGTGACTGACGAACTGTCAGTTAATCACTCCACCATTATGTATTAAGTGATAACGGTATCCGATATAAATAAATTCAACAAACGGCATGGTATTTTTCAGCGATGATTGCAAGCTGAAAAAGAGATAAATCTATATTAATATTTCGTAATGGAGCGGTCTGTCGATGTAAACGGAACAACACAGGCTTGCATATAACTGATGCCTTTTCACAAATAACATACGATACGGATAGCGAAAGTGGAGTACGGGGAAAAACGCGGAAGTCCGATGTAATTTAAGAAACGATCAATGTACTTCAAATGCCAGTCCTACAGTATACACGTTTCTGTTAACCCTAGCGAAGAAATGAAGCAACTCCGTTTCATTCTACTTACCTAATATATCTGCTACCTGCTTCGCGATCACGAGCGTTGCGGAACCTATTTCTGATGTGCTTGTCGATGTTGATATTTGGTTCCTCGGCAAAATACTGACTGAATCTGATAGCGTCTAGTACATGGTGAGACCACTAATAAACCGATATACCTTTTAATTGCTTTGATGAATCTATGATTGCAGACGGCTATCCTCTTGCTGCTACCGAGCCAGCAGCACCCCACTGCGACTTCATCGCTGACCAAAGCAGGTAGCATTTGCTTTACGGCATCCTGAAGGTTCTTAGTTGTGTACCTCCGCAGTGTTGTGACCTATATTTGTCACGTGCAAGTACACTAACATACCATCTTGTTGAAAGCTTCTGGTGTTCCGAGGACGTCGTGCAAATGGTGAAGTTCATCCACAGTGTTCACAGGTGTGACTGGCTGCGGCATAGCTTGTGAATATGACGCCCCGAAAGTGGTGGAAAGGGATTCTATGGAGGCACTTAGTTTCTCCACAGTTGTTGTAAGGCTGTCTGTGGGCATCAGAATCTTTTCTTGGTTTACTAAAAAATAAGATGGCGGCAGTGCACGTGAACTTGCATAGTAATTGGCTCAGGTGAGGGGCCAAGTTCATTTGTGTAGCACTGCGGCTTGAGCCGCTACCTGTAATAAAGTGGGCAATATGAAACTAAAGTAATAATTACCTTGAGGATGCGACTGGACCTCGATTGCTAGCCTGTGCAGACATAGCGGACTGTGAAGACAAGTGAGGCGAACTAACACAGAATTTGTTTGTGCATGTTAGAAATTTACCTTTGCGTTCCCCCAAGACGTTCCAAAAGGGGTGGTGGGGAGGGTGGTAAGTCCAGAATTACTGGTTTTGCGGTTCTCCGCATCGCCCGGGGACTCTCATCGGAAGGGAATTCCACGGAACCCTTTAGTTATGTGAATCTAAGTGGTTACTTACCTCTTTTTTGTGGAATAGTGCTGCGACAAGTATGTCGGCTTCTCCTTTTCATCCGTGGAAGCAGCACTTGACTGAGCAACCAGCTGATGCTCGAAGTCGATGGCATCCCCAAGTTTGTCTATCTAGATGTTATGCTGCCACTGACTTAACCGTATAGTACATCGGCCTAAAGTAGTATTCCGGGCATGAATCCGGTGCTGCCTTTTCCGATAGCAAATGACGCCTGTAGTCAGGAAAATTCTTCGTTCGTGTCCAACAAACGTGCGTCTCTTTGACCATCCAGTTCTTGTGTACCACGGCGTATGAGTTTTCTTCGGGAAAGTGGGCAACCACGTACATCTAGGAAGAAAATCCTCATTAGGAATTGTCTGCCTGGGGCTTGATCACGTTTAAGTACGTACAGAAAAAAGTGGACCGTGAATACAATAACAATAACGCGTAAGTGATCACCCTTACGTGAAAGCAAACACGAGTCTGTCATTGACACCAAACAAGCAAAAGAAAACAGCAAGGAAACGGCAAAATTCAAACAGTTCGCGTCAAAACAACCGACAAAGGAGAACAACTTCCGCCTCGCAATCACTCCAGCATTACATGATCTCACCACAACGTCATACTGATTTGCGAAAAAAGTGGCACGGGAAGCACAGAGTGTTACGAACGTTTGAGCAATGCGTAGCCAAATTCGCAACGGATCCCGAAATCAGAAGGCGATTATCCGTGATAATTCTACGATACTAGATTATTAAAATAAACAAGGACATAAACAATATACAAACCTCAATAATACGATCACAAAGTCTCAACAACGAGAAACCGAATAGCAGCGTGTGAGCAGACAGCACGTGCGTCACGCAGGTCTTGAACAAGGATGTGCCAAAATAGCGCTCTGGGCGCGAACAAACAACAATTGGTCCAGAAAAACAACCAGTTCGTAAAGACAAGTCAATAGTGTATGGAAATGAGTGATGTTGGGAAAAAACACTGAATCGCGAGGGAAAAAGGGGGATTTTCCACGACCGGCTGTTACACCGCCCACCAAAATCCTCCTGGATCCTTAGCAGAGTCAAAGGTTCGGTATAAAGGTACTGATTCTTCCTACCTGCCTAGGCCCTGCTGTCAGTGCGCGCGTCTTATGCTCGTCGTCGACGTTCTACTACTGGTCGCACCTAACCCATTGGCTACATAGACGTGAGGCTAGTCTACATCTTCCACAAGACCAAATGACCGGTGGCGGGCGTGAATGGTCACATAGACGTTGTCCTCGTAAGGGGCCGTCCGGTCCTGGATGTACGCGCTTGAGTGTGTGTGTGTGTGTGTGCGTGTGTGTGTGTGCCGAGGTTACAATGAAATCACAGGTATGACTACACATCAAAGGAGGACTTTCTGCAATGTCAACAAAAGACCGCGTGGCAAGAAAACGAGTAAATGTAGCATGCATGCGTGACCTGAGCTCCGCTACTTCCACATATGCAAGGGGCATTCGGTAGCGTCAACAAAAGGCAAACAAAGAACACTGTCACATGTATGATGGGTTTACGGGATGTAAAGTGCGTCGTGCATGCGTGTATGTATCGGGATGTATAATGGAATCGCACTCATCACCACATATCGGAAAGAACCTTCTGTAATGTCAACGAAGGGACCGCGAGCACCTTAACGTGTTTGACGGAGATTGTGTGGTATATATGGTGTTTCTTTATCCACCTCGATTACTGGTGTGAAAAAGGTTTACTAGGCCACAGGGTTATCAGCTCCTCCGTCTTCGCTCTCGAGTAGGTTAATACTGCGTATGTCACGAATGAGCACTCCGTTAGCTGTCTTCAACTTCACCGTTCTTATCATTTCGTCAGTGCTCTTGATGGTTTCCGTAACTACTCCCAAAGACCAAGCGCTGAAATGTGCGCGTTCGTCGGCGATCATAACCACGTCCCCAACTTTGAATGGTCTTGTTTTGGCCAGCCACTTCTGTCGAGTCTGCAAAGCCGGTAGGTACTCCCGCAGCCATCGCCTCCAGAAGACCTTGGCCAGATAGTTCGCTTGCTTCCACTCGTGGAGGTAGCTCCCACGAAGGTTTACCGGCCCTTGGAAACCCTCGTTCGACCTTAGCGTCAATAAGTCGTTTGGGGTGAGCGCCAGGTGGGTGGGGTCGCCGTTCAATACTGAAACAAGGGGGCGGTTGTTCAGGATTCGCTCCACCTCAGTCATGACGGTGTTCAGGGTCTCGTCGTCGGGCGGCTGCTGCTCCATGATTGACAGCAATATCCGTCTGGCGGACCGGATCATGCGTTCCCATATGCCGCCTCGGTGACTGGCCTGTGGGGGGTTGAAATGCCATCGTATGCCGTAGGCCACGGTTCGATCCTGAAGTTCGTCCCTGTTTATGTTCTTGTGCCAACGCTGCAATTCCCGTTGAGCGCCCACAAAGTTCGATCCATTATCTGAGTATATATCGGCCGGTACGCCTCTTCGGTTGATAAATCTTTGCAAGGCCCGTATAAATGAATCGGTCGTCATCGAATGTGCGACTTCTAGGTGTACCGCACGTGATTTCATGCACGTCATGATACATCCGTATCGCTTCTCTAATCTTTTCCCGCACTTGATCCACAAGGGCCCGAAATAGTCCAACCCGGTGTCACTGAACGGCCACCAGCCCGTAGTTACCCTGCATTCTGGTAGCGGGGCCATGAGTTGTTTGCCTGCTGTGGCATTGCGTCTCCTGCATTGCACACACCGTCGGATTACGCGTTTTACAGTCTCTCGTCCTCTCAACAACCAAAGACGCTTTCGGATGACGCTCGTCACGTGACTTTCCCCGGCATGTCCCTCCACGGCGTGGACGTGTTGAATCATTAGCTCTACTACAGGTTGTCTCGCAGGCAGCAGTATAGGATACTTTGTGTCGAAGTTCAGGTGGGCGTTGGTCAGCCTACCATCCACCCGCAGCAGTCCGTTGATGAGTTTGGGGTTTAAACGTTTCAGCTCGCCTCTTGGAGATGGCATGTCTTCATTGGTCGGCCCCACTTCTTCCGCCCTCTTGAGTTCTCGGGCGAAAGCTTCGCGTTGTATCATTCTGAAAATATCGTACTCTGCCGCTTGTAGCTCATCGGGACCTATCGGGCCGACCGGTATCCGACCTGAGGGCCGTAGCCCTTTCATGACTAGTAAACTTATCTTGAACCTGGTTAACCAAACTAACGAACGAAGCGTCTTCATCCAGGAAGAAAACCTGACCAGTCGCGATAAAATGGGCGACGCTTCGACGACGTTGGTTGCTATCACTACGCCTTTGATCTCCAGTTCCAATTCCGTAGGGGGTTTTAATTCGAACACGGGCCAGTCCTGTTTGGGCAATTGCAGGAAGTTCGGACCTCTCGTCCACGTGTCCAGTTGCCTGAAGTTGTTCGCACCTCGGGAGCACAGGTCGGCCGGATTATCGCCATACCTGACATGACTCCACTGGTGCGCGGCCGATTCATCGTGGATAATCGTGAGCCGGTTAGCAACGAAAGTACTAAACCGGCTCCGTACGTTGTTAATGTAGTAAAGTACTGTCGTTGAATCCGTCCAGAAGCTCACCGACCAAATGTAGAGATCGAAACATCTCTTCACAGCTTGCACCACCCTGACTGCTAACACGGCTGCGCTGAGTTCAAGGCGTGGGATTGAGACCGACTTCAGTGGAGCAACGCGGGCTTTGGCGAACAGGATCCTCGTGGTATATTGTCCATCTCCTGCGCACCATCGTCCGTACACCACAGCTCCATAACCGACTTCGGATGCATCGGAAAAAGCATGTAGTTCTCCAGTCCGTGTCGTATGGCCAGGAGTCAAACATCGTGGGATTCTTATGTCCCCTAATTTCTTCAAGGTGTTCAGAAATTCTTCCCAGTCCAGCCGGTCCCCTCGGTCCAGTGACTGGTCCCAATCAACTTTCTTACGGCACAGCCGCTGCAGCAAGATCTTTCCGGGTAGCAGCCATGGTGAGACGAAACCGAGCGGGTCGAACAAACTTGAGACGGCAGATAGTATGCCACGACGGGTTATTGGCAGCTCGGGAACGTTCAGTTCGAAAACAAAATTGTCCGTTTCCGCGTCCCATTGTATCCCTAAAGTGCGCTCGATAGGAAGTGGAGAGCCGTCCAAATCTCTTACTCTTTCGACCTTTTCGTGATACGGGATGACCTTCAGCACTTCTGAAGCGTTCGACATCCATTTAGTTAGATGGAAGCCGCCCTCTTTCAGCAATCTCGTCAGACCCCTGAACTGCTCTAGAGCTGATTCCACATCATCGAATGACCCAAGGTGGTCGTCGACGTAGAAGTTCCTGCTGACGCTTTCTACCACCGTCCGATGTACCAGATCGCCATGTTTGTTCGCTGATTCTCGGAGGGCGTAGTTGGCACAAAATGGTGACGATATGGCTCCGAAGGGGTGGACGGTCATCCTATAATTCACCACTGCGTTGTCCCGGTCGCTCCCTTCCCACCACAGGAAACGCAAAGCATCTCGTTCTCCTACCGGAATCTTCACCTGATGGAACATTTCCCTAATGTCAGCAGACAACGCCACTTTACCCACTCTGAAACGGCACAGAACATCGATCAGTGGTGTGGTCCAGTCAGGCCCCTGTAGTAGGCGATCGTTTAACGACTTGCCCTGAAACTTGGCCGCACAGTCTAAAACCACCTGCAGTTTATTGGGTTTCTTGGGGTTGATAACCGGATGGTGAGGCAGATACCAGATACCCCTTTTGCTGTCGGTGTTAACAGGCACCCTTTCAACGTAACCGAGGGCCTGCAATTTGGTTTCGCCGTAGCATCTCGTGAAATGACGTGTGTATTGGTCCAAGGCTGGTACTTTGGATGTTCCCGTACAGGGGTTTGGACTTGGCTAGTACCGGGCTTGTTTGCTCGGTTGCTGTCCCGGATGAGTCCGCCGAATCTGCTGTCAGCTATCTTCGTTTGCCTGTCTAAGTATTCAGTCAGGTCTTCGAAGTTGGCTTCTCTGTCGCCTCGGCTTATCCGTTCAGCTTCTTCCGCCCACCGACCCTGTAGTTCGGGAGAGAGGTGACGGACTATGTTTTCCAAAGTGTGCATGGCGTCTAGGTCAGCCCTGTAACCTAAATGGTCGAGGGCTATTGAGCAGTTCTGCATCTTGATCACCAGGTCGGCCATGGTGTAGACGTCGCCCTTGCTTCTCTTTGCCTCTGCCATCACGCCCTCTATTAGGTTACGGGCTACTTTGAAAGGTTGGCCAAACAAGTCCCTTAGAATCTTTCTTGCCCTTGTGTAGCCTTGTTCTGGATCGAGCATGGTGCACCCGTCGATAGCTTCTCGCGCTCGGCCTCGGCAGTAGTGAGTAAGGTAAAGAAGCCTTTGCCCAGGGTCGGTTACCTTGTTTTCAACGAACGTCTCGAACTGTTTGACAAACTTGCAATATTGCTCAGCTCGCCCGTCGAAAACCGTTAACTTCACTCTAGGCAGATCGATCGATGGTGGTTTGTAGTCGGCGACCGGCGTGGGGTTCCCTACCTTATTGCACTCTAACCTATCGGAAGTGTCGAAGTCACTGGCCTCACGCTCTCGCTCTCCCTGTGTACACTTCTTCTCTGCTTCCCGGGCCTGTAGTCTAGCCGAAAGTAACTGTTGCTCTAGTTCTAGTATTCTCAGCTTATATAAATCGACATCCTTACGATCAATATTGCTTTCAATAACACATGAGCTAGCACTGACAGGACTAGGCGATCTAGCATTAACTAAAGAATCATATGTACCCAAAACCTCCCCAGAGACTTGCCGTATTACTTCCTGTCCGGGTTCGACTGCTTTTGATCCTTTTCTTGGCACTTTGCGTGATTTTTCCTCGTTCCAAATAGATCTACTGAGTATTGTTACGAACGTTTGAGCAATGCGTAGCCAAATTCGCAACGGATCCCGAAATCAGAAGGCGATTATCCGTGATAATTCTACGATACTAGATTATTAAAATAAACAAGGACATAAACAATATACAAACCTCAATAATACGATCACAAAGTCTCAACAACGATAAACCGAATAGCAGCGTGTGAGCAGACAGCACGTGCGTCACGCAGGTCTTGAACAAGGATGTGCCAAAATAGCGCTCTGGGCGCGAACAAACAACAATTGGTCCAGAAAAACAACCAGTTCGTAAAGACAAGTCAATAGTGTATGGAAATGAGTGATGTTGGGAAAAACACTGAATCGCGAGGGAAAAAGGGGGATTTTCCACGACCGGCTGTTACACAGAGCGTTGTGACATTTTTTTCAAAAATGTATGTAAAATGGTAACAACAGAACTGGAATAGTTATTGCAAACACGAATATATTTACACGTGATGGTGTGGATGGGTGCACTGTGCAAAGTGGAATCTTAATCGCCTACAGCAAATGTATACAAGTGGCTTTAACTTGACGCGTACGTGAAAAAATTGCCCGGTGAATTGAAGTATTTGAAGAAAACGTTATCCTCCAGGAAACTGACACTTACTTGGACGGTCCATGTGAGTTAGCTGTCCATTGTTAACACAGAAATGTGGTAAACACTAAACCACATTTTTCTCCATTTTGAATCGGAAACTGGTGATTGAAAACAAATATCCATAAACATTAAACTTGCGTATGCCAGGTACCCAAGTTATCCGCAAAAACGCTGGTGTATGTTACGATACACCTATATATATATATATATATATATATATATATATAGAGAGAGAGAGAGAGAGAGAGACATATGGCTCGCGCTCATTTATGCCCATATATATATATTACCGCGAGTAAACGCTCGTTGAGCTAGAGTTCATATACTTATGATGAATATATTCTGTCACTGGTTGGAGATTGATAAATCAGTCAACATAAGGAAAGCACATGAAAAGTGCTCCAAGGGGCCTCAATGTTGGGGCTGACCCCATGTTTGCCCCAAGTGTACCTAATGGGGTTGCCCAAGCTTCGGGCAAACCTCGGGCATGCTGCTCAGTAGGAATACCAGCATGTATAGGTGGTGTTCAACACGGTTTCTACGAATCTCATGACGAACTAGTGCGTTACGTGCCAGAGAAACTACACCACAGTCGCGTGAAGGACAGAGCGACGACTGCACGGGACCGCGTGAAGGTCGCCACTAACAGTGACGTAATAAAACAAAACGGGCTACAATAAGCGTGCCTCAGGATGACAATATATGTACATAAGGATATAATCCCAGTAATTCGTTTACAAATTAGCATTTTTTCTACAAGAAAACTAATTTCGGGGCAAGCTTGGGGCATGCTCCAGGTTTGCCCCAAAGGTTGGGGAAACGTGCTACTTGGGACGCCGCTTTTTTACGAAAAGGAGGGAAAACAGATACATGGGCGAAAAATATGGGCTCGTTTCTCTACGTTCTCACATGTATGTTTATTTATACAATAATATCTACATGGATATAGTTAGCGCTTTGATGAGACGTGTCTGTCGATTGATGTATCGACTTGTTGTCCAGAGCACCTGTGGTTTCGTAGCTGACGTCACCAAACATGCCAGGAGTGCATGGGATGGTGCGAGGTGACAGAAAATTAGAGCGGGTGTGGGTAAGCATATGTGGAGAGACCAGTTTGCTATCACCCCCGAGTCAGTCTCGTGAGTAGGAACCAAAAGTATGTCAAACGGACAAGGGCGGTGTGGAGTTTTCCCTTTCGCAGGGTCAGGTGTGAGCTGATGGGTGACACCTATGACTGGAGTTTGCCCGTTTCCTTCACAGCCCGATATTATTGGTATATAAAGACCAAATAGATCCCACGAGGTACACTTTTTTTCTCCACTTTTTTCTGATGTGGTTGAGTTAGGCTGCGCCAGTAGATGTTATTGCTCACAGGGGAGAGAGGATAGCAGTCTAAGTTAGGTGATTGATTCAGAAATCGGGGCGACACAGACTAGCGTTCATGTTAGGAAATATAAAAGGAGGAAATTGAGGCCAACATGTAGCTATTGGAAGTTGGATGTATGGGATGAAAGATTTTCAACCAAGATGATTAAGGAAAGCAAATTACTGCCGTGCAAGGCAGCTGAGAGGAGCGGAAGCCAGAATAAATAAGAGAAGATCCGAAGGATCAAGGAGTGAAGTAGTGGGTGGTGGGACTTAATGTCCTAGGATCCGGCACCATTGAACCATTTGGTGCCAGGGAAAAACATCAATGGCTAAAAACCTTTAGCTAGAAGAAAGTTGTTTTACATGGCTGCCCTGGTACTATATAGTGAGGGAGGCAGTAATTGTTTAGACATATTTGTGAAGACCGACTAGTGAATTAGATAAGACAGGGTTGTATAGAGGCTGGGTGATACTAGGTGAACGTGGGTGAGTAGCAAGAACCGGCAGGCGTCTAGCTAGTTATAGTTGTAAACGACAAAATCTGTATCCTTCTGCAACGTTGATTATGTGCGGTATACGTAAAAAAGTGATAATAAATGGTAAGCCTAGCGTTTGTCGTTAGGCTGGAAGTGGTAGGTTTTGGATATGGTGCCAAGATCCTAGTAACGAACCCGGTTTTCGAAGGCCAGCTCGACAGATAGCAGAGGGCGGGAGGGGAAACGGAAGCTAGGGTTCTAAATTTCGTTGCCTTCTACATAGGCTCGATCCTCAGATATGCTAGCATTAGTCAAAGATAACATATGGCTAACGGTAAGTTGTGATTTTAGGGACTGGCTAAACTGGGTTATGGAAGCACATTTGCGAATAGCCAAGGGTAGCTTATTCCAAAGCTTTGAATATTTAATGAGAAAGAATTTGGATCTTATTGCCAGCCTGGACTGTGGGATGGTCAGACTGAAGTCTCTGTGGCGCAGAGGATAAGATGAGGTTAGCGAAAACTGTATAGAGTTTGTAGAAGTGAAAGCAGAACGATGAACAAGTCTTATAGAAAACACAGGTTAAGCCTGACATGTCTAAGCCATACGGGGTCAGGTTTTAGTAGAGTGCGTCGCTCTTTATAGCTCAGTGGAGAAGAATATCCTGTTGGCTTCTTGGTGAAGGTGCGCTGGACTTTCTTCAGGCGTATTCTATCCGATTTAGACATTCCAGGGAAGGTTATAGGACAATATTCGAGGTGGGGTCTGGCTTGGGATTGGTATGTAAGGAGAATATAATGTTTCATTTTAAATGGTCTGAGAACTAGGCCTATTATCTGTCTGGCCTTGGCCGTCTGAAATGAGACGTTCCAAGAATTGTAGATTTTTAGTGTAACGGAGCCCAAGATCCTTCAGTGATGGGCTTGGGACGATGGGTACTTGGTTCATTGACAGAGTTCCGAGGGGGACTTGACATCTGTAGTTTGTGTAGAAGCTTTTGGATATCGAGAAGCACATCTGCCATGAAGTGCACCATTGATCAATTTTCTCAAGATGATTACTATTTCAGACAGCACTGTGTTCAAATCTTGATGGCGGAACTCATAAACGATTTTGATGTCGTCGGCAAAGAAGAAAGGTGTGCCGTGTTGCACAATCGAAAAAATGTCGTCAATATAGAGTAAGAAAAATAGCGGACCAAGTAAACTCCCTTGTATGACTCCACTAGTGACAAGCATCGGCTGCGACAGATGACCATTAGCATATACAACCTGGGTTCGGTCCGACAGGTAGGAAGTTATCCATGATAAAAGCGGGTCATGGATACTGTAAGCCCGGTGTTTTGTTAACAACTGGGAGTGAGGAACTCGGTCAAATGCTTTGGTCCTATCGAGGTAGATGACAATCATAGATTTTCCGTCGTCAGCTACCGTGGTCATTAGGTTGAGGAAATCAAACTGGCATGTGGTACAAGAACGTGACTTTAGGAAGCCATGTTGGCCAATGTGAATGCCGTCATTGGAAATGAGATAATCGGACATCCACTATTCAACCAAACGCTCCGTTATTCTGGCAGCTGAAGTGGTATGGTTGATAGGGTGATAATTTGAAAGATCATGTACTGAACCTTTTTGTGGATAGGAATAATGGTTGAAGTTTTCCACTGGGATGGAAAAATGCCATGTTTAAGGGATAATTTATAGAGATTCATAAAGATAGCAGCGACCTCAGTTCCTCCGAGAAGAAGGAGAGCTGGGCGGATGCCGTCATAGCCAGGGCGGGAGGAGGGTCTAACACGCAGCAGTAGGTGGGCCACATCGTTCAAACTGAATTCCATGTCAAAGAGAACGTGCTGGGTGATGAGGGGTAGGGTGGCGGGTATGAAGTGGCATCAGTGGTCACGGATTCTGAAAAGAAGGTATTGAGCGCCTCCGCGATTTCGGCTGCAGATTTAATCTGCGTGTTGTCTTCCAAATTAAAATAGGATATCCCGGAACAATCTCTCTGATTTCTGCTCTTTATCAGTCGGGACGATCGGCACGATCTGCCGAAGGACTTCAAGACCGAAAGCTCTCGCTTTCTCAGCAGCCCATTATTCCGAAGACTGATGGTGACAGAGAGAGAGAGAGTGGATTTGCAATATTATGGAGAAGTCTTTGGCTTTATTATAGACCTTCTGCAGTTTTGCATGTTTATTTTTCAGCCTTGTTTGGTAAGAGCTGCGGGCTTGAGAGCATTTGGTCCTGATGGTGGTGGTTGCTGACAACCAGCTCTGTAGCATATAGTAGAGTACGTCACCGGCGAGCTGAGGATCGTGCTGAAGGAATTGGTCATCCCTGTTGAAGGATCGAGGCATGGGCTTGAGGTTCATCCGGTTGATCGTGTGCAGGGGCCGTTGAGATGAGCTACATATGGGGTCTGTGTCCGGCTGTGAATCTGTAAGATACCATTCTATGGTCACTGCCTGGGAAGAGGTTGAGGGCTGTAGTTTTCAAATCCGATAGGCCAATGGCAAATAGCAGGTCAAGTATGCTGTTTCCTCTGGTTTGTGCCCTGCGTGTATGGTCGAAACGAAGCCCGTGAAGTATTGGGGTGATGACATGGTGTTCCAGCAGATATTAAGTGCGTTGAAATCACCAACAATGAGTTTTGACGAAGAGGGTAATAGTGCAAAGTGGTCGGAGGCGTTGACTACGTGGGCGAGGTCCGTGATGTTTGAATTGGGTGGTCGGTAAACGCAGCCGATATGGAGTGGAGAGTTGGCCAGAAGAACTGTTACCCATATTGAGTCCTGAATTGCGTCCAGTGTTGGATCAGAGAGAGTAATGGTAGGCAAGCTGTTTTTAACGTGGATTAGACAGCCTTCTCCCCGACGGCGACGATTTATCATGAAGGTTTGATAACCAGCAACAGAAATTTGGTCCAATGGGACAGAATCATTTAGTCAGGTCTCGGTTATGACACTGATGTCGACGTCGGAAGATAGTACTATATTATGGAGAGTGTGGGTTTTATTCAGCAATGAGCGGGCGTTATTGAGGAGCAAGGTAAGTGCAGCTGAATCGTCATGGCGTGGAGTAGGAACAACCATCGGCGGTGTTGGTGGCTAACACTAACGAGGTGGTAAACACCATTCAGTGGACTCATAACGTCAGGATTGTCATGTATAGAAGCCATGGAGTCTAAGCAGAGGTTAAAAGTGGGGAGCCGGCAATGTGAAGAAGGGGTGAGGCCGGGTTGGGGGTGTCAAGAAAAAATTGGTCGTTCGCGGAGGTGGGATTTCCAGGGTGGTTGAAGTAGCCAGGTGGAAGGTTGGATGTTGAGGTAACGGGTAACTGCGAGTGGGATGGTAGAAAGTAATGGTGACGGGGTTCAACGGGATACGCGGTGGCGGGTAGTTATCTCTACACCAGGACCGACGAAATAACTAATTGGTTGGGCTGGCCCATCCTGAGTTCAGGAAAGAGCGTGGAGCTTGACAATCGAGGCCGTTGGTTATAATTCAACCGAGGGTTACTTATTTGTATCATTGGAGGAGAGAGAAATTGGTTACAGAGGTTCAGCGGAGGTGCTGGCGCTCAGCCAGATGATTAGGAAACTGTTTTGGGATACTTGGAGAATATGGTATGTTTTATCCCAATGCATGGTAGTGCGTTACTCGGTGGCAGTTTTCGCCTGTATTGTGAAGTGGAGTTGGGAGGACCTTGTCGATTAGCCGAGGTACCACGCTAATAAGCGAGGCTGGGTTGGCTGCTTTAGGGTGATGCAGGGTTGCGTCCTGCTCGCCAACAAGCGTGGATTATTTGGGGTGTACTACGAGTGCTTGGTTGGGGCTATAACTGGGGCTCTGGGAAGACTTACGGGGGGGGGGTAGCGGGAGTAGCCGGAGTAGCTGAAAGCTGCGGGGGGACACAGAATTCTGTCGGCTGATGGGAGGATTGGCTATATAGTAGATCATGGCCTTTATGAACGATTTGCGTCCGCAAGACGGTGTGACATGAGTCAGGGCAGGACGGGCTTTTAGTAACAGACTTCCCCGGAGTCTTTTTCTGTGGTGAGAAGGTGGGCAGTAGGTTGACATTAGCAGCGGCAGGCTTGGATGCACGGGATGTTGACGGCTTTGGGCTAATGGTAGGTTTGGTTTGGATATCGTTGCCGTTTGTGGGAGCATGAGTTGACGGTAGAAGACAGAGCCGTTTGCTAGGGGATGTGCTGGAGATGGGGTGGTGGCCAGGTTTAGGTCAACTAGAGTAGTGCGAGCAACTGAGGGCGTTTGTGTTACGGGGTGGCTCGGCAGGCAGCGAGAGGACGCGGCGACTGGTATTTCAGCCACAGGTTACGCTGGAGAAGCTTAGGTACTTTTTAGTGATCAAAAAACCTCTTCGGAGGAGCGTTTTATCCGGTAATATTCTGATTCTTTTGAATGGGGTGGCGTTAGCAATGATTTGCCAACTGTTTATGAATTCTCTAGCTGTTACTTCGTCGGCGAACTGGAGCTTCAAGGGACAGCCGTTGCGTTGTGATTTTTTGCGCAGCCTGGTGCAATAGCACCTGTGGTGTGCCATGTTGCAAGCATTCAGCTTGGCGAGTTTGGTCGACGGCAGGAACAGTCGGTCAGGGATGTTGAAAACCACCGCGTTTCCGGCGTTGGCTATACGCTTATGAACGTCGGTCGCAACTGAGTCCAAGAAACGGCCCCGCCATGGCTAGGCTTTGGAGATTAGCTGTGGGGGTGTGTTTCATTATGCTAGATATGGGGGATATCTTCAATAGAATTTGATCGAGGGACTGGACCTGGTTACGCAGGTCCGCCACTTTTTATCTACTTTGTTCATCTTCTCATTGACTAAGTCATAAACATCAAAGAGAGCTACTGAGCCTAGACTGAGTGCAGACTGAGGTTGAGTGTTCCTTTTTTTCCGGGCCTGACGGAACGAATTGCCTGATTTGCACCCGAGACCTTGGCATGTTTACGAAGGACCTTTGGAGCTTCCACGAGTAGTTCAGGAGATAATATGAAGAAGGCGGAAAGATTATGGGTCAGCAAGTTGAAAGTTTAGAGGGTGTAAGGCTTCGTAGAAGATTTTGCGTATTTTTCCTAAGCCTTTCTAGCCAAATGACAGAAGGTTATAAGCTTTATAAACAAAAATCAAACACAGTTTAGGGAAAATAGAGGCCCGGTATAGCGCAGGTTTCCCATCGAAGATGAAACCTTATTCGAAAGACCTAATGAGAAGTAGAAACATGGAACTGAGGAAATATGGCGAGCGACACACCCAGCCAATGTGAGGATCGGTGCTTTGAAGGTTGATAGTGAACCAGAGAGAATCGAGAATAGAATCGAGCGCCCTATGTAAAAGAGGGGTCGTGGTGTAGATTTCCTTGACGTAGGCTAGGCACCCACCACTAAGCCGGTTAGGTCTGTCGGTCCTTAGAAGACTGTACCCTACCAAAGATACTTGATCATTGGGAGTGCTCTCAGAAAGCCATGATTCCGTTATTAGGATAATGCCGTAATTATTTGTGAGGACAAGTTTTTTTAGGTGCGGGAGTTTGCCAAGAACAGAGCGCGAGTTGAATAAGGCTAAAGATAAACAATTTGCGGGAAGTGATATAGGCACACTATGGGTTAGTGTTAGGTGGACGGAGGCAGGCTTTCTCGATTGGAAGGAGTGGATATCAGGGTCAAAGAGGAATGTGTTGATGCTGGGGCTAGTGGAGGTTCAGATGGGAAGGCTTCCAGCCAGGCTGGAGTAAATTTCGCAGTGAGATTGACTGCTGAGTGGTAGAAAAACTGGGCATCAACGGAGAGGGAAAAGTTGGAGCAAAGGGAAAAACCCATGGGGTTTGGTGGGTCCATACCAGACGGGAGTGACTAGGAGCAGTTAAGAAATACCGGCCAGTCGAAATTGAGTATTGGCTGAAGGGGGTGCAGAGGGCAGGATTGAAAATGTGTGAGGAATAGGGGTGAAGGGTGCTAGATTAACCTGCACGTTGTGGGAGGGGTGACTCAAGTTGGGCGGAACACCAAATATGGGGCAGTTATTATCTGGAGCAGTAGGGAACGGCGTGTGGAGGCCGCATTTTGGTATTGGCAGGCAGTGAGCGCGGTGAATTCGTAGGAACAACCGGTGCATTGGAGCAAGAGATATTCGTTAAGGTCGAAACCTTATTCGGCGAGTTGAGGCGAGTTGATTTAGGAGGAGACAATCGAATGATAGAGTGGTTTGTGAGAAGAGTGGGAAGACTGGTATACCTTTTCCTCTGGAGGGCGAGTAGTTTATCACCGGATGGAACAGAAAAGGAATCGGAGTTCGGGGTGTAACCAACAGGCGATCAAGTGGGAGAGCGAGGCATTAGTTGGCGTCTTTTACTGGGCGGCAGCAATAGGGAGAAGTGGAAATTTCTTGATCAACTGCAATGGGATCAGGTTTTAAAGAATTCAGTGCGGAAGCAGATTAGGAGGCAGTGGGTGGTTGTGAAGAAGCGGAAAGCGCGTGTGAAGATAGAGCACTGGGGACTTGAGAAGAAACGACGGAGCGACCAGCCGTCTGTGTCGAAGACTCAGGACTAGCGGGCGTCTTCCTCGCGGGGCAAGTCGAGGGAGGTCTAGTAATTTCCCTTTGAAGAGGGGCTCCATCTTTAGCTATTTTTACGTTTGTATAGGGGGAATCATAAGCTATAGTGTAAAGCAATTTATTGAATTCTTTGGCAGATAGGTCATCTGCAAATCGCGCAAGGATTGGACAGTTGAAGCGCTAAACGCGCTTATGCAGCCTTGAAATTTACAAGGAAGGTGGGCCATACTACAAATGTTCAACAATATATGCTTTACCTGCTCGAGGGGTATTCTCTCCGAGACATTAAACACGACTGCATCACTGGAGTTCCTCACGCTCATGAGAACTACAGATGCAACAGATTCGATAAAGCGGACAACCGCTGTCAGGTTTTGTAAGATAGAACGTTTGATTTGTTCAGTGATGCAAGTGGAGGGGCGATTTTAGGTACGGTATCTTCCAACTTCAGAAGCTGAGACTTTATATCTGAGACGATGTGGTTTAAAACAGTTGTTATTTCCGTCGCCAGGCCTATAAAGCCACAGGGGTCAACCGAACATTGTTTTAAGGCCATGGGAGTTGGAATAAGCCTATTTTTCCTAGTAACCGGGGTATGAGTGGAAGGGGTATTATTGGAAGTCTTCTTTACTACAAGTGGCATTTTGAAGTATCAAAAGACGCTGTAAGTGAGGCGGAAATAAGATGGCAAAATAGAACCAAGTAAGAATTTACCGCTGAGAAAAAATTCCCTGAATTTCTCTGGATTACTGGAATGCCCTAAGAAGCTGTAATTTTTAGTATTTCTGAGACAGTTGAATGAAAACTATATTGATAAAAGCACGCAATACGACCTGGTGCAGTACAGAAAGGAAAACATTTTTTTAAGTGCACAATTACAGATCCCGGACAGAGGTTTTCGTATTAGGCGCGCTATTTTCGTGGGAGGCCCAAAAGTTCCGTCGGGGGCTACGTGATGCTTGGTGCACCGATGGGGATCATCATGTCAAACAGAATCCTAAAAGATTTGTTTGCACAAATATCCAAGTTGTGAAGAAGCCTGAATAATGGTGTTTTACCGAAGGCTAGCTGAACTGAGTGACAACCTGAATTATTGTCGAATTTGGTGATGAAAAAGCTGAAATGCAGTGTAGAACTAGAGCATTTAGAATATCAGTCTGATGTGAATGCTTCGCACACACAGGACTGCGCCGTCCAGGTTCTACCTACTGACTTGCAGGGCCTATGGGCAGAAGAAGCCGAGAAAATGATTGTGCTTGGGCGAGAATATACTTTTGATGATTTGACAGAGTTCATGGGTCGTCAATCCTGCATCGTCAACAGCCGGTTTAGACAGGTCATACGCGAGAGTTGCAGGCCAGCATGAAACGCACCACCATCGGTCCAAATTTTAGGGCACGACTGTAACCGAATCCAATCTCTGGCCACCATGCACATGATAAGTCGAGAGCCCGAGAAGTCAAGCGAATGCAAACCAAGCAACTCACTACATTTGTTAACAAATTGCCCGACCTTTCATGAGATAAGTGAACCAGATTGAAGGTCAACTGTAAAAAGGATCCGCTCATGCCTCGTATTTTAATCGACTCTCATCGAGCCTCTGGATGCCGCTTTAGAGTGAAGTGTGACCAGGACGGAAGCGTGGATAAAACTCACCCGTTACTACATGGCCCTCAAAACAAGAGGCCTACCCAGCCGGATGAACCCAGGATCGCCTGTTCAACGGAGCATGGTGATTTGAAACCGGCAAGATTAGGCGTCGTGCCTGCTGGCATGGTAACACTGAGGATTGAGGATGGTCATGGCATTTTTGGACACGGGATCGGATATTTCGCTGATTATGCTGGAGCTTATGGAACGCTGTGAACTAGTCGGCGGGTCTACCTCTCACAATCAGCACGATTGTATGGAGACGTGTTAACAATTCGATGGGGCCGACCCTGCAGTTACCATCTTTAAATGAGGGGGGATCGTAGACATTCCGGAAGCTTTCGCAATGGACAGCTCATCTATGAGATCAGCCCACTCTATTAGACCAGTTGCCAGGAGATTGTCTCATCTCAAAGACCGTGTTAGAATAATTGTCTAGCTCTCAAGTTGATACACTAATTGGGTTCAATGTACCAGAGGCTAATTGTGGGCCCAAATGGAGCACAGGCCATCGAAAGGGACCATTCGCTACGAGAACAATACCCTGCTGGACAATACTGGGACCCCTGACGAACGAAGTTCAACAATCGGCATCAGTAAATTGGTTGGCGTTTCCTGGGAGAAGTGCCTGTGTAGAACACAACCAACGTTTTGATGCTGAATCCAGCGGTCTATCTCAGGGAAGTAGAGTTCAGCCAAAGGAAGATCATTCGGTGCTTTCAATGGTGAATTCAAAGATAAAACGTCACGATGGACAACATGAAGTTGCTCCACCCAAGCGACCACGGGCATGCCACCCATCAAGAAATGCAGAAATGGCCCGACGGCGTTTAGCGTATCTTAAAATCGGCCTCTTCGGGTAGCCTAGTTGAAATTCGAATACCAGCAGGTCACTCACCTCAGTTTGAAAATGGCGGACCTGGCGGCAGTGTGCGGCATCTAGGTGGAACTGCATGGCCCGCGGAGAAACGAGGTACCCTCAGCCAAAGCAATAGTTACTGGGCCGGAGGCAGTTTCCATAAATTAACTAAAAAGGACTGCAATGTTACTGAGTTGGAAGGTAGAAAAAATGCTAAAAGAGGACTGTACCACCTCCGCCTCGCGCTGAAATATTCAGCGTTTTATGCCGTCTCATGCCCTACAATTATTCAGCTCGACTCCCTTTTCTCGAACAGTTGCATAATTCACTGAGTTCCAGTTTTCTGTGCAAAGTGCACAGCGGTGAGAAGACGTGAACCAAGGTTTCAATTAGACAGTTATGGTGAGGCCTGTTATCTGAAATCACCTTTTGAAACGTTCTCGCCTCTGGAGAAGAATATTTATTTACACTTAATGGAGTATTGTTTGTCACTCTTTCCGCACACAAAATCTCTGAAACACTCTGATAGTTGTCCGTATTCGATCAACTTCCGTGTTCATATGTCTTTTGGTAATGTCCCACGCACTTTCGTTTTCGAAGCTGACTTAAAACCAGAAACCGATTTTTGGTTCCTTCAGAAAACTTGCTATGTGGTTTCCATGTAAATCCACTCTTCATTGACCTCTCAATTTTACGCGATAACTGGTGGTCACTTGGAAGTTGGATCTACGTTCAAATTCTGCGAGCAAGTTTGTGAACAAACTTAGTTTGACCAGTTCCTGCAAAAGTTTGCTGCTTGAGATATGTAGATTTAGATCGTGCGGCGGAAGGTCTTACTCTGGAACGTCCTCATCTTGATCCTGTGTCAAACTGTGCTCGTCGGTCTTCTGATAAATAGGCTAATCTCACTTTTACTTTGGGGTTTGTAATTGATTCCGTGAGGATTGTGCCAAAGATGAATACGATGAGAACCTGTTCTACGTGCAACCAACACAGAAAGAAAGAGACTGATAATAAGCTCGAGGTAGGAAGTATGGGAATCATAAAACCATCCTGAACCTCAGACAGCTACATTTGTGGAAGGATTTTGCCGGCGCTGCAAAGGACAATCATTCGAGATCCTTCCGAATTTTCAACGTGCTTTGTGAATTTGACTTCATTTGACATTACTTTGAAGAGCTCGTCAACGCACCACACTTTTGCATGTTTGTTCATTTGTATGAGGCACTTGAGTTTGGCCTTGAATCATTCCCAGCCGTCAAGCTTGAGCCACGGGACTTTGAAACTTTGGGTTTTACTGTTGAGTCTATTTGGTCGCATACTTGAGGTTTATATATGTTTGTAACTTTTGTGAATCTCAATTTGGTACCGTAGAAACTACGAACCAATGATGTTTATGATGATGATGATAATAATGGTATACCTCTTGACAGTGGTTAAGAGACATGCACAAGGCAAGATTTGCTCTGGTTTTGGGGTTCGTTTGAATCGGCTACGCGTTGTTCGATTTGCGAGAATTGACTTACAGCGGCCGTTAAAAAGCGTAACACAAATGAGCGAACTTTCTGTATCTTTCCTTCCAAAAATCGAATGCCAAGTTCGTCAATCACGCGGCCTAGGTATTCAGCTTAACTTTGGCTAAAGTAGCCCTCATCTGGATTGGCGGTGATACCATGTGCAGCTCAACACTGAAACAACTGGTTTAGGTTTTTCATGTGCATCTTCCTATTGGCTAACTATTATCGGGTCCTCTGTGTGGGCGAAAATAAAATCTAAACATCTGATAACCTGGTCAGTATAACACGGAGTTTCGCGCGGCCCTGCGCAAACCAAATGGCATGCACAGAGATTTGAATAAATCATAGGTTGTTGTTACCGTAGTTCTAGGAATACTTTTTTACAACGGGAATCTGGTTGTCGGTATGTGCCAGATCTACCTTTGAGAACACCAGCAACATTGAGGTTGGTTTTGATGTCCTGAATACGTGGGATGTGATACCTACATGAAAAGTGGCATTACTGAAATCCCTTTAGTCTCCATATCGTCGACAACCTGCTGAGGTTTTGGGGAACGTGAAGTGGCGAATCCCGAGGAGTTTTAGACGCACGGATAACACGTAGTGTAAGCATGGGCTCGAAGTCAGCTCGCGTGGTTTTAAATTCCTCGTGTGCAAACCGGAGAGCCCTGGCCAGACCGTTGGGCCTGAAGCGCTAAAGAGAGGTTCTACTGTACCGGTTGTGGTAGGCAGCACGGACAGTGAGAGCAGCACTCCTGGCTATGTATCTGGTACGTGGCCGAACAGGCACGAATCGGTTGTTTTGACTAGAACAGGACAGATTGGTGAAAATCAACCTACATTTTTTCCCCAGGTAAATCTTTGATACGGTCCACAAGACCTTTCCGACGAGAACCTACCAAGGGTTCGAAGTGGTGCAGGTAATCAGTACGAGGTGCAGGGTTTTTAAACTCTGCAAACAAGAGTACCCAACGGAATGTGAGACGAATACCAAGATCTGATGCCTTCAAAGCTTGTCCATAAGTCTGTGTAGAAGTATCACTGGCGGCCTCTGAGCTACGAGAGGAGCATCCACCTGAGTTTTGCCCCGGGGGTCGCAGCATATCAACTTCAACACCTATGTCTGCAATGTGGTTTACCCCTAACTTATGATCGATGATCTGGAATAGGCGACTACCCCGGCAGCATCGGTCTTCGGAGCTACTCACTGGCTTCCTCGCACCTCTAATTTGCCGAGAAAAATGAACTAGTTTGGGTACAAGAGCGTGCCTTAGATTGATACCTCCGGCAATACCAACAAACAGCATCGGTTAACGATGACATAAAAGGAATTTTCAGGCGGATCCTGCCAGGAGATCTGTTTAGGTGAATCTGCTTATTAGTTGATGTTTGCGCCGGCAATCCGACTGGAGACACACTGGAGGCCTTGGCATTTTTGAAAGGATCGTACACAATAGCTGTTTGAAAGGCAGTGACGTGCTCAGTTTGTGAATAAGGTGCCTGACTGTTCCTCGACTCGTACGCTTCCCTAATTTTATCGGCAGTCTCATCAAGCTTTTTGAGGTGGTCCTTTGCTGACACGCAAACAACCCCCTGCATGTCTCTGGGGATAATTTGGGGTAATATTTCGCTCAAGGGATTTATATCGACTTAATGGTTTTTGAAGACGGTGCGCATGTGCCGAGGCATTTGAGGGGTTGCGACCTCAGAGCTCATTTTCCTCAGGAGAATGTGCGATAGGCTCTTTATCAGATATTCCAATCCGGCTAAGGGCTGCCTTCATGCCTTTTTGGGAACCGGGCTCTGAATCTAACAAGTGTTGCCCCTGAATAACTATATGATCAGAAACATGTGTGACCACGTGGTGAATCCTGCTACTTTCCTCAGTTGCCCTGCGCAAACGGAGCCCTGGGGTTGCTTCCGCAGAGCGTTCCACACAAGATGGAATTTGCTTTCATCTGAGCCCCAAAACGATTAGAATCACCCATACTGCAAATGATAAAATAAACTAAAACGGTTTGAAAAGGTGAAAAACAAAGCAGTTGAAAAATGGGAAAACTGGCTAAAAACATGAGTTACGGCCAACTAAAACCGGGGGAACTGTTGGCTGGATTGGGGACCAGTGCAAGGGGCGAATAAGAGAAAACATGCTTTTCCCCTGTAGCTGAAGACTCGCCGGTGTGTATTTTCTGTTGTGCTCTTCATAGCCTAGCAGAGCGTTCTCTTATCCGGAGAGTAGAATTTGATATAAACTGGGAAATGGCTGAGAACCCGGGCACGTGTTTTGTTTGCCTCAACGATTCACACCAAGCGGAGGTGTGTCGGGTGAAAATGATTTGCAGCCAGGAAGGGGCCACGAAAAACACCATTATTTACAGCATACCGCCAGAAAATCTAGTGCCAAGGAAACCCTGAAATTGGGTGTAGTTTGCCCAAAGTCTGGAGTTATTACCAAACCCGTTCCGCTGGCAGGAATAGCATTTGGAGCAGAACCTCCAGTTAAGGTGATAAGAGCGTTAGATTTAACAGACTGTGGCTGGGACACCGTTTTAAAGAGGAGGAAAAATGTGCGGAGATATAAGACCAGAGGGAGAAATCTGCTTCGGCGTTGAGTTCAATAGGTGGGGCGTGGCTTATCCAACCAACCAAAATAAGCCTCCAATTCGTTCCTTTGGCCGTCGGGAATGAGGCAAATGGCTTGAAAGCTTTCACCACTAAACACTTCTAACGGGAGCCCCTGATTCAGTGCAGTCAACTTTGAGTCAGTGACCGCTCGTCAACACAATCGCAGTCGGGGAGTTAAAGATAATTGAAATGGACTTGCTGATTGGTTGTGACGTACAAGGAACAACCGGAGTCCCAAAATAAGGAACAGGAGGTCATAAAGTGTCTTATGCCATGCGGAAGATACATTGTCTGACCCCAAATGGCGTTTCAAACGGAAGACACCGTGGACGGATCCAAATCAGTCGCACTTTGATGGAGTTGAAAAACGATGAATAAATATACAACACCTGTATTGGGCCGAATTTGTTGGCGCTGCCATTGACGGAGATGCCATACCATGAGAATATATATATATCAGCTCTGAAAATGACAGGCCAGATCACAGTATGTAGTTGATAGTTTTAAGACTCTCGTGTCAAGGTGGCCCAACCTCAAACCAATGCCCGCAACCGACAAACCGCCCCTAAAGTTAAGGCCTTCTTAAAAATAGACTGATTCGTGGACCACTAATAGGAGTGGAATATATCTGAACCGTGTGACACAGCATAGACTTCGATTGCGCAAAAATAATAAATGCGGCAGTAACCGAAGCAAGTATGATGTTCAACCTACCCAATCAACCGGTCGTAAATTCGAAGAAACCTGGGAAGTCCAGTGTTATTTATTGGTGCTGCGAAATATCGAGGCCTTTCAGTGAGGGACCACACATTAGGGTCCAGATTGGTCAAGACCACTGATGGGAATATTTTGCTTTTTCTGACAGCGAAAGACGGCCGCCTCTGCAAAATTTATGCAAAATATTTCCAGAGGTTGAGATGCCCGTTAAAGATAAAGACCCCATCTGACCTAGCTGGTAGCCCAAAGACAATATAGACCGGACATCTGACAACTGCTGAAAGACGGTGCACCTGATGAAAACAGTGATACAGTCCTTCCGCACGAACTGTGCTCTTCGAGAATCTATCACACATTTCAGTGATGCAAACAATCTACTAGAAAAAGCAATGAATAGCTTCAGTGCCGATGATTCCTAAGTTTTCCTTGATCATCCGTGTGCTGCATTCGGCGTATGAGAGAACCGACTAGCTTCCTAAGGGCGGGGGAATCCACGCCTACAAAATTGACTGTCAATGGACACAAAGTGCAGATTTTTATCTCGGGTCGGGAAGGACCAAGTGCGCGACGGAGTTTCCGGGATTATCAGTACAAAAGGGGAATTTGCTTGCAATCAGATTGAATGCCGAAGTGATTGGTTCATTTAACATATTGGCGCATGTACAACCGGCTACTTGCAGAAGAATTCAGTCGAAAGACTCAGGCCTATGTGACCCTTTGGACCACCTTTCTATGTGGCTACGGCCGGCAAGGTGGTTACTCCGGTCACTGTGTCAAAGGAGATTAGGTTGGAATGAGCCTCCTCAAGATGACGACCGCAAGCGATGGTGTGAATATTGAGGCAGAATATTGAGGCAGGGTGAATAGCAAGTTCAATCCGAAGGCAAGAATCCTCGGTTGGTAGGAGAGAGAGGGGCTTTGATGCCCGGAGGTGTAACCGGCGGGTAAAATACCTTGTAAAGGAGGGACAAATTACCGCAACAGGGAGGTGGGAAAAGTTTTGCCCGGGTATCAGCCATTTTTGCGTTGATGAAGCGAGGAAAAAATATTATTTTGTTGACATTTCTTAGGCCTTTCCGGGGTTTTTGAACACAGTGTTAGAATGTCCGCAGCGTTATGTGCTTGGGGGCCCACCAGCCATCGGTCACGGAGATAAGAGCTGTTTGGTAGCAGCCATTCGGTGCCTTGCAAAAGCGGTCCATCGGTCCGATGCGCTAGCCAATTTAAAGGCAGACAGTCGCCGAATCTGTAGAATGTCATTAGTTACAGCAGCACAACTTGACGGAACATCAGAGAACACTGGAAAAAAGCAGCTTTGCACCACAAAGCCAGAATTTCTAGTTGTGCTCAATGAGACGTGTCCGGCATTACCAAGACTCAGCCCAAAAAACCGCAATATTGGACTGAAACCGATAAAGTTAGTCATCAACTTTACGGTAACTGGGGGCCTAGCGGGCAAAGTGAGCTACTCCTTAAACTGGAATAAAATGTTTGGCGCTGTCTTCTGGTTGACGAGGTATAGGGTGCTCATGTCGATCAAGAAAAGCACATGAAATAAAAGCAGGTTAGGTATAGGAAGACTACAGCCGAGCGAGCTGAACCAAGCGGAAGTATACACTGTGCCTCTACTGTTACTTTACTCCTTCCTTTTGAGAATATCTGGCTGTCTATGACTCAGTTTAACGCAAACGGAAGCAAGCGCTTATATTACATCATCCAAAAGTTGAACGCAGTACTAGTTGATATGCTATTGAGAGTTGGGGGGAGATTGGCGCGTTCGAAACTGGGGTACGGAACTGAATAACCCGCGGCAGTTCTCGGCAATCACCACATGACGAGATGTCTGGTAAGCACTCAACGTCTGGAACCGTGGCATGCAGATATGAGCCACTAGCTGGATAAATTTCATCGGCGATTTTGAGTGGCCAGAGGGCAGAGACAGTGAAGCGAATGATCACTAATATTCCAGTGTTTCGTCTTAGAAGTGTAGTATCAAGCTAAAAAATGGGTCGATTGTTATTGAAAAATTCGAGTGATAAGTGTGTAAAGAAATAATAATCATAATAATAATAATAATAATAATAATAATAGTGTGTAGTAGCAGTATGACAACTAAAACCGTGCGCAAGTTCATGGTATACGTCCGCTCTATTCCTAAGGAACTAGTTTCATGGACTCAATAGACAGAAACATTTCATTTTAAATGGAATACCCCAAGTCCCAACTGGGAACAACACAAATTGCTTTTCCTTAGTCCTTCTTTACCTCCAGACCCTCATTTGTGGCTACCCTTGCATCGACGAATTTCAATACTCCGGAGGGCGTGCTGGTTACTGACCTGGTCTGTGCGCTAACCTGTCGATCTGTCATTCGCCCGTTACACAATTGATGCCGCAAGGGTTACACTCCAGGAGTGCCCGAGGTCAGGCCATCCCATGTTGGACTACCTAATATAATAATAATAATAATAATAATAATAATAATAATAATGGTATATTTCTGGACCGTGGTCGAGAGGCATGCATGTTAGCATGATCAGAATTTACAATATCACTGAATGAGATGGAAAATTCATAACTTCCAAAGACAGATTCGCACATCACAGCAACAATGAACTAAGGCTGAGGAGATTTAAAATGAATCAGAGCCACCAAAGAATACACGGTGAATACGAATTGATTTCGAGTCAGCTGCGGCAATAGCAATGAATCGGCCGGGTGTAGGAATGTTAAGACGGGCATTGGCTCAGGACGCAGGAAATACAACATTCACAAGAATGATGCAAGAGAGTGGTCAGTAATGCATACTCATGTTCACTTGAAAAGGTAATTGGCGTTGAGATAAAGAAGGCATGGAAGAATTTCATGAACGTTCGCGGAGGAATACTAATTTTCATAGATTTGCGGATATGAAAAGTAATAGTAACCCCAGAAAAGGTGAGACAATTTCCACGAGAATTAGTGTGTGCCATCTGGTGTCGGAAGTTCGCGCCTGGTGGGAAATGGATAAAGTTCCAGGAAGGAATAATCAGCAATCGGAATGCCATGTCCACGAGGGACAAAATAAGGCAAGACAAGGGTGAAAACCTTTGCAATAGGCCATGTTATGTTAGTAAGTTGGCGGATACATCATTTTGTTGAGTTTCTTGTGGCTTTTCTGTGTCCGTGTTGGGCTTTTCGGGCAAGGGTTGGCTGCGGTTTTTGTTCGCTGTTCCATCATGAGAAGGAGGAGTGCATCGCCGAATCTGGACCGATCACTGTTTAATTAGGAGTCCTCACACGGTGGCTTCGACATCGGGAGGGTCTTGTAGTAAGAAATCTTCAGTAAGCCTCAGAGGGGCATATGCAGCAATAACAGAACTTCTTGTGGGTGAAACCCGGTGACTAGATCGTATTCGTGGTAGCCGGCCTTTCGTACGGTCGTAGACGGGCAGAGAAAGTGATGAGCTGTCTCCACGATATATTACAGCCAGGCAACGTGATAGCCGGGTGGCCCTGAAATTGAAAAAGGGGGATTGCAGTCTGGGAGGTGTTGCAGCTGGGGGTTAGGTGAGCAAAATAACAGATAAGAGTACGGAGGTTGGAAATGAGACACAATGGTCTCAGTGAAATGAGGAGTCGTTGGTATTGTGATTCGGTGTTCGTGAGGGCTAACTGGGTTTACACTACTAGGCAGAGTTATTGATTACCGATTCGGCCGTTCACCGGGAAGTCTTATCTTTAGGAGTTAATAAAGCCGTGGGGTGCATTTGGACTAGGGTATGAGGGCTCCGTGAGAAAGCAGCTGGGCAACACGAAGAACCTTGAATGGCAAGTTTGCATACTAGATCTAGGGGATATATGACAAATCACACAGTGGTGTTTCACAGGTCACAAGGAAGCAGCTGGGACACACTAAGAATCCAAATGGCAAGTTTATATGATAGATCCTGAGGATGTATGACAAACCCTATCGTGGGGTATCTACAGGTTTAATGCTGCAGGTTGCTGTTTGGTCAGGCTGTAAACTGGAGAGTGGGCTGAATCCTAGGACAAGAGGAACGCCGCTTTTTTACGAAAAGGAGGAAAAACAGATAATTAGCGCTTTGATGAGAAGTGTCCCTCGACCGATATATGGAGTTGTTTTCCAGAGCCAAGGTGGTTTCGTAGCCGACGTCAACAAGCATGTCTATCGTGCTTGGGGGTGGGTATTAGGTGGTTTAAAATTAGAGGGGCCAGTGTCCAGACCAAGGTTACCATTGATCTCAGAGTTGCGGGGCCCGGCAAGATCCATTGTTTTGACCGACGTGCACTGAGGACGCTGTTCGTCTTAAACGATATGCGGGCGCAACTCGGCCGGCAGATCGCACCTCTCGTCCCGTAAAACGGTTTTGATGTTGAGTTTTAAGCCCAAGGTCAGCCCGGCCCACCAGCAACGGACGAAGATTAAGAACCACTCCCAAGCCTTTTATGGCCACACCCCTTTGTTTCTCCAAAAAGCCCCTCGATTTTTGGCCCCTGGTTATATTTCACCCACTAGTGTCTATGTACTTCTTCAGTCTGCACAAAATCCACCTTGTTCCCGGTCACTTCTGAACGGACTTATGCACATCCCTTCCTCGATTAAAAAAACAAGCTCATATCTGTTGTTGCCAGTTAAAACCCTCACCCAATTTTCTTGTGATCCGTCAGATTCCATCGCGTTAATATCTTCATTCCATCTCGTCCACTTACCAGACTCACTATCCTAGAACACGTAAATATCTCGTTCTTCAGATATCTCCTTAAAGAACGTCATAGCTTCCGATTCATTCTTGGTGAGGTCATCCATTCATCCAAAGATACGTATGACACCACCGGATTTACCAATTTAAATTACCATTTAAACATTATTTCTTCCACCCGCCAACACCATCAGAAGGCATAACGCGGTCCCTCTTCCGGCGCTCCACTCGTGGTAAATTAGCCCTCTACTCTGCTGTGCCATGTCGATCTTTCCCCTACCTAAACAGCCATCCAATCGTTTGCAGCTCCCCACTGTCACATAGGTAACCATCTACCGACTTTCCAGATTATCCGTCGTCCACCTGCTTCCCTGACTTCCCGTGTCGGGCCTTCTTCGCCGTGTCCAATTACGCAATCTCCTGCATGGCTTAGACGATTTCATTTTTGTACTGCTCTTATGTGATTCCGTTGGGTCACTATATTTTCATCTTTCACGACTGCGTCGTAAACAACCTGTATTGCTGTCTTGTTTGCCTACCCGCCCAAATGAATCCTTCATTTGGAGGTCATCCCGCTCATTGGCAACTTTTGTCACTCCGTTCCACAAACATTTCATGATCTGGCGTAAGAACCACCATCCTCTGAGTCCTTTTTCTACGTCTTTAGCTAGAAACTAATTATCCATAATCCAGGTTGGTAATCAGCCTCAAGATGGCCATTACCCACCTCACGCAGTCACTGAATCATCTGCAACTCCCAAATTTTTTAGCAAAGCATTTCCTCTGCGTGATTCCTCCGAATATCCCACACATTTACCCTCGTCGTGTCCACTTCGTTATAAATCTGCGCTTCCCTTATATTAGTTTCGAATCAACCCTAGCTGAACCTACAGTTGAGTATCATCCCACTCTCCTTCTAATCGTCGTCACTTTTCCCACGGATTTTCCACGATTGGACATTTACTTCAAATACCACCGTGGGGGCGTTTGCTCTAACCCTTGCTGGGAATGAACAACTCATATTCTGGATTAGTGACCGTTCGACTGTTTCCCTACAGTTCTGTGTCAGGCTTTTGTCAGCGTATCTAGGTGCTGATTCATCTGCACTCCTTGACAGTTCTTTTTGTGCGCTTTCCTAATACGACTCCATTAGACTGCCGTATTACCCTCCTACTTCCACGCCGTTATCAGCTTGCACACCTCGCTTGTCATCTACTCACTGACCCCAAAAAAATCCATATCTCGTACCTCGCTCCACTTATATGCTATCCTCTGCTGCTCTGTTTCACCTAATTCCCACGATCCGGCATCTGCTGTACCCTCAGTGAGTCTCTTTAAAATATCCTTTCTTTAGAAATTAAGTAACCGCGTTGCAGATAATTGAACTTTCTGTGTCCACGGCGCACTTCCTCTTCTCACGGCATATCCCGCTCTCCCATCAGAATAAAAATCCTTGCCTTTATTTGGGTCCTCAGAATTACTGGTTCAAGAGTGCATTCTTTATCACCGATAATTCTTCAAGTGCTTCGTCGGTGCTTTTTTGGAAGCTTTTCTGTCAAGACTCTCTTTATTGTGAATTACATATGACTCCGTCCAAGTTTCTGAGCCTCTTTCATCCCTGCTCCACCAGCCTACATTTTCAGACAGCCCAGCCGACTTCTCTCCTTCTTGGATGATACGAACATCTGATCTTAACTTTCAATTTTGCCGGGCATTAATATACGACCAATAAAACATGTACACTCTTTTTTCTGCTCATATATGTTTGTTTATCCACAAACCCTATTCTGACCCCAGTCTTACTGTATGATAATGCAGTCGATCAGTCTTCGGGTATCCCCGAAATAGACCATTGTATTATTCCATTTGAAGTTTCCCTATCCAAATCCATGTGCGAAAAACAGCGCGTATATTGAGCTTTCAGTGCATCCTTCGTAGCCTGAGGATGTGTTCTCAGATGTCGCCTTCAGGAGTGCAAAGAAATAAGTCGCTCATGTCTATAACCGACAAGCCCTTTCTAATCTTAAAAGCCTCTTATACTTCACCCGTTCTGTACAACGTGCTAAAGAGGAGAGATTAAGATAATCTGGGCACTTGGAGTAGGACGTTCTTCTCCCACCCGTGATCATTCTTGTTGCAAATCTTTTTGCACCTTTCAGGCTCTTCACATTTTACGATAAAAAGGGCCCTTGCCTGCACGCAGTGCTCTTAAATGGCCAGCTCTCAATCTTTGTAAAATGGAATAAAGACTGCTGGTTATTTATGGAGTTATCATGCATCCTATCTAACATCCCTCGGGTCATAGTAGCATATCCCTGGCACTGTCCCGAAGGACTAATACCATGTATGACAAGCAGACCTTGTTCTTTCATCTCTGACAACTCGGAGAGGAGTGCCGTTTGTTCTAACAGTTCAGTTCCGTTCATGTCAGGTGACATGAATTTTTGACCGAGTCAATAAACTCCCAGTTTCTTTCATGGCGAGCCACAGGATATCCTACGGAGATCAGGCTTCCAGTTCACTTCAGTCAGTTTGAACAGGGTTGGTAGTAGCTGGGGCAGACCCAACTTCCAGACATCTTTCGGCTTTACGCAACGCAGTTGTCGAGTGACAGAGAAAATTTGGAAACTTCTTTCCATCTATTCCGTTTGGTGGAATCTCCCACTGATCTGGTTCCACCTAAAAGTAAAATAATGGAAGCATTTTACCATCCAGATGGGGCATTTTGGACACCTAGGGTTGGCCGAGTTTGAATAAATAAAACATACTCAAACATCGGTAAAGACAATCACAAGAACTTAGCTCTGGCAGTCTGCATGTTGTTCTATGCTATAGGACTGCTGGTAGTACCTCTGCTTGCCATGAGAACAATTGGCTTTCACCATCTGAGAGCCTCACTTCTGACTCTCTGCTAGTGAATAGTTAAAACTTTAGCCGCGTTAGCTGGCTTTGTGTCCGGTGTTACTCTATTCCATAAACGTGGTCGACATCATCTCAAAATAAATTATCCTTCACCCATCCCATTGATATTTTCCGCAACTGTCAGAACTTCCGCTTGTTTCCCTTTGATTAGATTATCTCGGGATCTATTTAGTACCTGATGTCCATAGTACCAAAATGGTTGGCCCCTTTTATCTTCTTTCTTTGATAGTGGACCCTCGGGTACCAGCCAACAGTTCCCCCGGTTTTAGTTGGCCGTAACTCATGTTTTTAGCCAGTTTTCCCATTTTTCAACTGCTTTGTTTTTCACCTTTTCAAACCGTTTTAGTTTATTTTATCATTTGCAGTATGGGTGATTCTAATCGTTTTGGGGCTCAGATGAAAGCAAATTCCATCTTGTGTGGAACGCTCTGCGGAAGCAACCCCAGGGCTCCGTTTGCGCAGGGCAACTGAGGAAAGTAGCAGGATTCACCACGTGGTCACACATGTTTCTGATCATATAGTTATTCAGGGGCAACACTTGTTAGATTCAGAGCCCGGTTCCCAAAAAGGCATGAAGGCAGCCCTTAGCCGGATTGGAATATCTGATAAAGAGCCTATCGCACATTCTCCTGAGGAAAATGAGCTCTGAGGTCGCAACCCCTCAAATGCCTCGGCACATGCGCACCGTCTTCAAAAACCATTAAGTCGATATAAATCCCTTGAGCGAAATATTACCCCAAATTATCCCCAGAGACATGCAGGGGGTTGTTTGCGTGTCAGCAAAGGACCACCTCAAAAAGCTTGATGAGACTGCCGATAAAATTAGGGAAGCGTACGAGTCGAGGAACAGTCAGGCACCTTATTCACAAACTGAGCACGTCACTGCCTTTCAAACAGCTATTGTGTACGATCCTTTCAAAAATGCCAAGGCCTCCAGTGTGTCTCCAGTCGGATTGCCGGCGCAAACATCAACTAATAAGCAGATTCACCTAAACAGATCTCCTGGCAGGATCCGCCTGAAAATTCCTTTTATGTCATCGTTAACCGATGCTGTTTGTTGGTATTGCCGGAGGTATCAATCTAAGGCACGCTCTTGTACCCAAACTAGTTCATTTTTCTCGGCAAATTAGAGGTGCGAGGAAGCCAGTGAGTAGCTCCGAAGACCGATGCTGCCGGGGTAGTCGCCTATTCCAGATCATCGATCATAAGTTAGGGGTAAACCACATTGCAGACATAGGTGTTGAAGTTGATATGCTGCGACCCCCGGGGCAAAACTCAGGTGGATGCTCCTCTCGTAGCTCAGAGGCCGCCAGTGATACTTCTACACAGACTTATGGACAAGCTTTGAAGGCATCAGATCTTGGTATTCGTCTCACATTCCGTTGGGTACTCTTGTTTGCAGAGTTTAAAAACCCTGCACCTCGTACTGATTACCTGCACCACTTCGAACCCTTGGTAGGTTCTCGTCGGAAAGGTCTTGTGGACCGTATCAAAGATTTACCTGGGGAAAAAATGTAGGTTGATTTTCACCAATCTGTCCTGTTCTAGTCAAAACAACCGATTCGTGCCTGTTCGGCCACGTACCAGATACATAGCCAGGAGTGCTGCTCTCACTGTCCGTGCTGCCTACCACAACCGGTACAGTAGAACCTCTCTTTAGCGCTTCAGGCCCAACGGTCTGGCCAGGGCTCTCCGGTTTGCACACGAGGAATTTAAAACCACGCGAGCTGACTTCGAGCCCATGCTTACACTACGTGTTATCCGTGCGTCTAAAACTCCTCGGGATTCGCCACTTCACGTTCCCCAAAACCTCAGCAGGTTGTCGACGATATGGAGACTAAAGGGATTTCAGTAATGCCACTTTTCATGTAGGTATCACATCCCACGTATTCAGGACATCAAAACCAACCTCAATGTTGCTGGTGTTCTCAAAGGTAGATCTGGCACATACCGACAACCAGATTCCCGTTGTAAAAAAGTATTCCTAGAACTACGGTAACAACAACCTATGATCTATTCAAATCTCTGTGCATGCCATTTGGTTTGCGCAGGGCCGCGCGAAACTCCGTGTTATACTGACCAGGTTATCAGATGTTTAGATTTTATTTTCGCCCACACAGAGGACCCGATAATAGTTAGCCAATAGGAAGATGCACATGAAAAACCTAAACCAGTTGTTTCAGTGTTGAGCTGCACATGGTATCACCGCCAATCCAGATGAGGGCTACTTTAGCCAAAGTTAAGCTGAATACCTAGGCCGCGTGATTGACGAACTTGGCATTCGATTTTTGGAAGGAAAGATACAGAAAGTTCGCTCATTTGTGTTACGCTTTTTAACGGCCGCTGTAAGTCAATTCTCGCAAATCGAACAACGCGTAGCCGATTCAAACGAACCCCAAAACCAGAGCAAATCTTGCCTTGTGCATGTCTCTTAACCACTGTCAAGAGGTATACCATTATTATCATCATCATCATAAACATCATTGGTTCGTAGTTTCTACGGTACCAAATTGAGATTCACAAAAGTTACAAACATATATAAACCTCAAGTATGCGACCAAATAGACTCAACAGTAAAACCCAAAGTTTCAAAGTCCCGTGGCTCAAGCTTGACGGCTGGGAATGATTCAAGGCCAAACTCAAGTGCCTCATACAAATGAACAAACATGCAAAAGTGTGTGCTCGAAAGGTATTGGATTGTAATTGTATGGCCCGTTGTGTAGGATGTCATACGGAGAGATGAAGTTGAGTTTCGGAAGACTATGGCACGAAAGGTTTTGAGTTAAAAAATGGCCATGGTTCTCCGCAACCTATGGGTAAGCTACATCTAAGTAGCAGCTTGGTTAACCTTCGATTGGCTGTTTTGATGCCAGCTGTGTCTGATTTGAGTATGATAAAAGGGAATAAAGGGATGTTTTCCTACAAAGGTCTGACAGGAGACTTATGGAGGGGAAAAGAGTTCTCTGAATTGAAAGGAGAAATATAAGGCCTGGGCACCTTCCGGCCTCAGTTATTTTGGAAACCAAATATCCAGGGAAATGAAAAGTTCAAGAGTATTTTAAGTTAAGGTCTCGGATATTTTATTTGCTGGTAGTGGATGAACCACGATTGGCTAGACGCTGTGAAGGTGGACTGCATTCATATGTAAATATCTCACAACTTTGGGCACAAAATTTCACCTGTCTAGTTCAGCACCAGCAGCCCAGCACAGATACGCTTCACGAACGTTTAAAAGCGCGGAGACGAGACAGCCAGGCCTTACCGTGTAGACAATCCTGTTGTCGTCAGCAAAAAGAGATGGGATTTCATGGACCATTTCCACCCACATGCTTTAGGAACCGCAGAGAGCCAAGGAAGCTACCTTGAATGACACGGCTCGTAACCGGTTTAGACTTATAACAGTGTCCATTTATGGGAACAGGCTGACAGAGCTTAGATAGGTAAGAAGCAATCCGAGAATGTAAGCCGTCAGTGGTGTCAGAAGATGAGGGTGAAGCCTGCTTTAATACGCCTTCGACATATCCAGATGAGGGTCTATGTTATTCATTCCATTGTCTGCCATCTCAGCGACGTGACTCAAGAGACCAAGTTGGCATGTTGCGCGGGAATTCGAACGAAGGAAGCCTTGTCTTCAGCCGCGACTTCAGCCATTATTAGGGTCAAATTTGAACAGGTACATCACATGACGTCCTTTGACAATATTTCGCGTTTGCCTAGAAAGAGTAGGAATGTGGGTAATGAGACGGTACCTTCGTAAAACTTGTGGTGGACCTTCACTATGGTGTGAGATTTTGACTGAACATTCCCAGCATGGTGGCACCAGACTGGAGTTCACTGATAGGATAAATAACCCGGGGTAGTATGTGTGGAAAGCCAGGTCCGGATCTACTATTGCACTTGGCGGTTTCCGATCAGTTCATCGATAAGATGATGGCTTTAAAAAAGTCAGTAATTGAGAGATATTTCAATCGTCAAGTTTCACTGCGTAAAAGGACGAAGCAGTAACAGGCGGAAGAGGAAGAGCTACATTGATGACAAAGGCCATATTTGAAGCAAAGAGCGACTTAAAAGTCCCGATGATACAAAAGGGGGTGGAGAAGGATGCATTGTCTTTTGAAATTGAGTACACGGTGCAACTACAAGTATCAGAAATGCAATACTACCAGTTGGGGGAATCTATTTGAGTGTCACCCGGCCTTCCATTCTTGGTTATGGATTTTAGTTTCTCCAAGTTTTTCAATAGTAGAACGGTTGCCAAGTGGTCTAATAGGAACAGAAATTCTTTGAGACTTGATGCAACTTTAAAGTTCAGCATATTTTGTTCTTAGAGAGATAATATTGGTTTATATGTTATTCCGTTGCTTGGGGAGGTAGGTAATCTTCTCAATGCGCCTGGGTAACCATAAGTAAGGAAAATCGTGTTCTATGGCCCCAGCTCTTCAGTTCGTACTACCAAACGCATCAACTGGACCGTCAGAGCAGGGAGTCGTGGACCATATTTGTTCATATGATGGGTTTACGTGGACCATGGGGGTTTGAATTCCTGCAATTCTTTTTGGCTTATTGTTATGCTGCACATCCCAATGGCCGGAAGAGGACAGTTGTATTGGGGTAGTACAATAGTGCCTGAGTGCAACTTCGCTGATTGAATAAACTTTAAGAGGATGCCGTAAGACGCACTAAAGTACCAAAGTTTAGGAGCTTCCAGGATCCAGGCTGGAAGATAGCCGTCCCAGAGCTAACTCGATGAACAATGGGGTGAGTTAAAAGGCCCTTGAAATGTTTGTAGATAAATTTGTGTCCATGAGAGTGGAACCACTCCGCAAATCGGCCTTTAGACCAAGCTCTCAACTCGCAGAGTAGGGAGCCATGTGGCCTCACCGACAACGCCGCCATGTGTATGCGTATTTGGCTTCGACCCGTTGCTCCCTGTGCCATCGGCACCCAAGGCTGCCTCCCCTGTAAGCCTCAGCAAGATGGCTGCCGGGGGTCTTCTCAGGAAAGAGAAACTAGTCACTTTTCAGCCAGAAAACCGTCCAGTTACCGCCTGAAGGTTGAACCGTGCACCTCTGCTACCATTTCCGCTTGGGGCAAATTCTAAATGTTAGTGACTTTTTGAGATAGGTGGCGCGCCCGCAGTAAACCAATATATTTAGGCTTCGAATGTGTCTGTGTGTCGACGCGTACGACAAGATCCACGTAATTGGGAGGTCGCTTGTAATTCTTTTTCTAGTCACCCCGTTTAGCGTGGCTGGCGCAAACGAGGTGGGCTCTTATTAACCGGTGGGATTTTGGGAACAGTCCAGTTGCTTGCAGACGACCTTCGCAGCCAGTCTCGCTTGAGCCCACAGAGAGGCGAGTAGCAGAGCTCAGAACTCTTTCAAGCTCGGCCGATTCGGCAGCGGCGCACGGGTATGGGGCTGCAGCACCACCCTCCAACCCAAGTCTGATACGAGTGGTGTATACCAGCCGAAAAGCATTATTAGAGAGTTTCCAGAGGGAACCGAAAATTGCCGTGAGGATATTCTACGCTGCGGTACATGCTCTATGGTGTGACCTCGTTTTAAGTTGTTCGACAGTGTCACCCCGAGAACGCGCCAGCAGGCTGCCTTTCTCAGCTGAATGCACGAGCCTGTGGCCTGACGCCGACCGTAGTCGATCTGCGCACATGTTTGCAGACTTTTCTAGGTTTATCGAAAGGGCCTAAGTATTGGGCCAGGTCGTCAGCCTGCCGAGATGGTCCTGTAGGGGTCGTTTGTTCGCATCTGAACGAAGTAGGCATCACATCTTCAGATCGTCAGTATAGAGTAAGGAAGGCGATTTCAAACAGATTGGAAGATCATTATTATGGGCTGGGAACAACAGTGGACCGAGTAAAAAACTCTGAGGAACATCACTGGATGCTGAGTGTCAGGAGGACAGGGTCCCAGAAAGTTTAACCACAAATTTCCGCCGTCTTAGGAGGCCTGCAATCCAGCGTAGTAGTGGGTCTGCTTTTTTCAGCAATTCGAACCTCTGGAAGAGTCGGTCGTGTGGTACTTTGTCAAATGCTTTACTAAGGACAACGAAAAGGACATTTGTCAGATACCCTTCAGCCTTTGCTTCCGCCCGATGATGTCAAGCCAACAAAAGGTTGGAAAAGCACAAGCGTAGTTTTCCAAATCCGAGCTGTTCGGGACTGAACGGGTTGTGACGATCAACATGTTCATCAAAGCTCCGGTCTATAGGCTGCTGCGTCACCTTGCAAAAGACGCGTGTAAGGCTCACCGGTCTACCGATGAAAGCTTCCCGTTTGTCTCCACCCCTGAACGTCGATATAACAACTGCGTTTTTTCATTTGTCCTGGAGCTTTCCGGTTGTTAGTGAGGTGTTGAGCAACTTGGTGATTGGGTTCAAGGGAATCCCGGTCAGCTTCCGTAGTACCTAAGAGTGGATTTCATTCGGTCCCGATGATTTACGTGCCGAAGAGGTCCTAGAATTGCCAATACTTCTTCCTCTCCAGTATCACCAAAAGCGACTGAAGGTTGGGACGCAGACGAGAGAGATGACCAAGGTTCATCACGTGTAAACACCGATGCACTTTCACATCTCATTGCATCTGCCCCAGCTTCATCGGCGTCAGCCACCCTCTCGTCAACCACAAACGCAAGTAAGCCTGGCTTTGCGCCAATATGTCTTTTCAGATGGGCGGGCAGTCTTCTTGGTGCATGCACACACGAGTTTGTGCTCGTCCTAACCCACCGTCCGTGCCTGGTACCGTCTGCGAGGTGGGCTTCTTCTGTGGAGTAGGCATCGGAGCTCTGTGTCAAGCTATGGGGGGCCTTGAGCATGGGATCGTTGACTGTGTGGTGAGGCAAACCGGTAACGGTTATTCAGACTTTGATCAACGCGTAGCCCGATTTACGAATCCCAAGGTGGGGGCAAGGATGGTTTGCTGATTCTACAGTATTGAATCACCAAATCATGCGCACACAAACTTATGTACAGAACCCAAATGTAGGTCCACAACCTGTACAACAGGAACCAGAGTTCGGCAAGTGTCGCTGTCAGATAGGACCGTCACAGCAGTCAGAATTCAAATCAAAGGGACACCACGAAGCGAGCAAAATATGAACCAGTATTTAAATGTAGTGGGAGATGTGTGCTGTACTCGTTCGAGGACCAATAAATAAATAGCACAGCCCTAATAATGCAAGTTGGGACAAGGACCGGGGAGGATTTCCACAAATACACGCTGCAAACCCCTGCAACAGCTGATGGATTCCATCCCGACTAGGATACCTGGTCGGGTTCGCAACGCTTAGATCTCAGTTCTCCCAGGTCGTGTCTTGAGCTGTCCCTCTCACATCGTCAAGGAGTGCCGGCCAGACATGCGGTTCACAGTGAGGTGTCAGTGAGATTTTAGCCCCACATCCCCAATAGGGGTTCAGCACTGCATGATCGTATAGCTCAAGGGAGGGTAGTAAAATCTGAAGATCGGGGAGCTAAAACTAAGTCCAAAATAGATTTCTGTTAGCTTAAAAAGCGGGTAGGCTCACTTGCGTGTTGGTGAAACGCCAGGTCACATGTCGTCGTGTGTATGTGTTGGGAGAAATTATCTACTGCCGAAGTGCAGCAGGTAGCCACCCAATCAATGGGGAGTGTTGAAGTCACTCGGGACCAAACAGTGTCCCTCAGTTGCCCAGGGCTGCATGGAAAGTGACATACCATTCAGCCGTCCGTGTCTCACAGAACAGACCTGGCCACAAGTATCCACAACCGGCCAGTTTCGCCTCACGCCATAGTGCTTCACCAAGTCCTCAAGTGTCCGCAAATAGATCAAGAATGTGTGCCGAGATCCCATCTCTGACGTGAGGGCTTGATTGTGTTGTGTCCTTCGGATTTAAATCTTTAGGTCATCGCGACTTTCATCCTAGAGACGCCAAGAAAATTGCAATACTGATAGAGGCTGCTCCTGTGAAGGGAGAGCAGTCTAAGCATTCGAGGCTGTCGGTCTTCTCATAGTTTCCCCCAAGTGGGAAGCTGCCGTAACTCCAAAGGGCTCGGCAAATCGATCCTAAATCTCCGCAAACAGTTTCCCAAGGATGCTCTGCGGTTGTGGAAGATTGTGATTGACGCTTTGCTGAGGAGCTGCTACGGTTGCTCCTGGGAGATTGGCAATCAAAAAGCAGTGAGATCGCGGAGATGGGAGTTTTCTCGAAACAGCTTTCGCTTTAACCCCTGAATCGTTTTTCATGCTGGATAACCACAGAAGCTGCTAGTGGATCGTCGGTATAGGGGGGGGGGTCCGTGCTCAGGCTGCTCTTCGTTGCTGTGGATGCAGTATATGACGTTGATGCAATTCCCGCATACGTCAACACAAACTGAACCGGATGCCGGAAGCACAGTGGTATCCGTCAGACAGTTCTAATTTTCAGTCATTGTCGGGGATAGACAAGCCTCCACTTTTTTCTGGGCGGCATTCTTGTGCAGGCCAAGGAAGCCTCGCTGAGCGAAGAAGAAATCCGGGACATATCACTGACTGTGCCAGTGGTTGTTGCACGTAGTAAATTCACGGGTGCAGAACACGTTTCACCCCCCGCGAAAGCCATACAGTGGATTTTCCAAAATGAAGTCTCTTGTGCTTCGCGAGCTAGAAGGAATGCCCCAAAGCCGAAACCTGTCAGGCTGCTTGATGGTTCATCTCCCAGATCACCGGCAATACAAGACGTAAAATGCAAACAAGACTATGTGCGAAGAGGTTTTCCGTTTCCCTCTCAGTTTTAGCGAGGATTCGATCAAATACACTCGGCAGTGATGGGTGCATAACTGGTGTGCATACCACTGAAGGAATTCTGGACGCTCGATTGGCCTTGGCCATTATCTGTCCTGTGCAGACTGAACTGAACTGAACTGAACTACTATATGTACCCCCTTCCTGTTGTCCAGTAGCATAACTTCCAAGTCGCAGGCGATATTCAGCCAACAACATAATCACGAGATCCTGGAATATTTGGGCTTCGGTCTCGTACCCAAATACTACTTTACGCCTTCAAGGCTTCAAAACTACTGAACTGACCTGCTCCGACCTTGAGTTTCACCTTCTGGGGGTGCAAACTGAGGTTCTCCAAATGAGGGCTGGGACAAAGGGGGTGTTGGGGTCGTCTGCCGATCCGTTGGGCACTCAATTTTAACGAACATTTAGGAGAATGGGAAATTCGCAAGGTTCAGGAAATCCTGCAGATAGCTTTCAAACGTCCTCAGAGGTGCAGTCACCGTTGGCCCCTGCCGACGATTTTGAACGTCGTTGGAAAGTTTTCCTTCAGTCTTTGGATATATCATCGGGTCATGTGAAGCACGTTGAATCTTTAGATAAGCAGAAAAAACTAGAGTTGCTCCTCAGCTTTGTAAGAATGAGTTGATCAGTAACACCCTCGCAGGAATCAAAGAACCCCTTGTGCAACGTTGCGAAATCAATCAACCTCCTTAAGAATCTTGACTGGAGCCAGATACTGGTTTGTCGATAAATTTGTCTAATACTTGCAATCAAGGGTAACAATAAAAAAAAAGATTCAGGGTCTACTCTACGTTCTCTCTTGTCAACTACTGAGATTTCTCTCCGTACGAATAGTGTTGAGTAAGTGCTTCCAAAGTCTCATTTTTCTCAGTTGGGTCTATGAATTTCTGCAATGTGATGGGTTGGAAGTGCTATCTGATTTCATGGCAATATGTCTGGAGCTGTTGTCAAGGTAGTCGTTTTCTCACACGCAACTTTATATTCATTCCAAAAGGAATAGCCTAGGTCAAGCTTGTAATTCCCCACATGCCCATCGATCAAATCAAGAATGGCATGTACCGCCTCTGTTCCCGCTTTTCGAATACGATGCCCATTTGGCTTCGGAAGACGTCGACGCTCATTCTCGTCACGAATTGCGCCGATCTATTCCTTCTTCTGGCGGGAACCCAATCAGTGGCAGCTCTCGTCAGCCTGTACCAGATAGCATTAAAGAACTGCTTAAAGACTGTTTGCATTTATGTCTGCGTTGTCTGAAGACTATTTTGAACAATCAGGTAACGCGATATAATGATTGACCAATCGGATTTTAGACCGGTTGTAAGAGGGCGTTCGAATATCCTTTGGTATTACGTGTCATTACGTTCTGTCTCCTACATCCCAGTTTCATGTAAGTCTAGTCAGGACGTATTCTTTTATCTTATCCTTCTAAATATTACTATTGATTTCCTCAAGAACACTTCGTGTTATAGTTAACTCAGTCCACCCTTTGATCTTGTGTTATTTTATGCAGCTGTTGGCTTTCCATTGTTTATCATAGTAATATCTTAAGGATTAAACCAATCTTCTAATTTATGCTCAGTTCATTTTCAGTTTATACAACCACTAACCTCGCACTTCTGTGCTCTGGTTTCGGTAGCTGCCTTCCAGCATCGTCGAGTCCAGGGCAGAAAGAATAGAAGCATCAAGTTAAAAAGATCTAAAAAATCTAAGTAGTAAGCGGAAATCAAGAAGATAACGAAAGAGTCCAAGTACAACTACGCCACTGATCGCCACACCTAGGCCGGTGGTGGTCGAGTGATTTAGAGCGTTTGCTTACCGCTTCGGAGGTCCGAGGTTTGAATCCCCGCCACCACCGGTTACTTTGGTGGCAGGCAGTAATCCACTGTTGTCCGGATCGTTACCACACCTGACCTGTTGGGACCTTATGTGGGTCTGGTTACCGGTTATCTCCAACAGTGCAGTGGGCCCTCATGGCTATGGGGTGTATACCCGTTCCACTGCACTCATGTAATAAAAAATAATGTCTCCAACCGTTTGGTAGGTAGGTCTCGTAGACCCTATCCCGGGAGTCTAACACGTCCAACGTGGCCAAGTCCACTGGTCTAGGTTTTCACACCTTTCTGCCATGTTATGACTGACCACTTCGATCTACCCTCCAATCACTACCTGCCTCAGAGGACAGCGTGCGCCGAAGAAGTCTATCCTTGGGCATGCGTAACACTTCCAGCCACTTTAATCTGTAGATTCAGTACTTGATCCATAAACTAAGCTCTGGTTCCTAACACCTTACGTCTAATCTCAGCATTGTTGATACCGTGTTCCCACCATATTCGGGCAATGCTACGGAGAAATCAGTGCTCAAACACCGACAGTTTTCGTCTTTCTTGTGCTCCTAATAGCGATGTTTCTGTGCCGTATAAAAGACCGGGCCTCACTACCGCATTGTACACTCTACCCGAATGTCATGCCGGCGCCACAGATGACGGAGGTTGGAAAAAGCTAAACGCACCCTCTGTATACGCGATGACACTTCGCCTGATATCTGTCCACTTGGTGAGATGTAACTTCCCAGGTCACAAAATTTAAGCACTTCAGCTAGAGCTTCCCCTGCCCAGAAGTGGTTTGGTATAGTGCTAACCCAGTCCTGCAACACCATTTTGCACTTTGAAGGTGCAAAGTACATCCCGAACATAGCTACACTGTTGTTTAGGCTGTCTAAAAGAGCTTGCAACTAACCTGAATCTTTCAGAAAAAAATATCGTCCACGTATTCCAAGCCAGACAGTTTACTGCCTGAGGAAAGTTCGATACCACTATCCCACATGAGGATGAGGCTATCTCAAGAAACAGTTTGTTGTGAACTCGAATGATTAAGCAACGAACTTAAAGAGAAAACGGATCCAAAAGGAGGCTTTAATCTTCTAACAATGCGAGTACATGTGCTGAAAAGAGGGAAAATTGAAAATCGTTAGTATAAAAAATCGTCAAACTAGTATATAGCATTCTCCCCCGCTATATCAAGTTTTAGTGTAGTATGAATGGGAGTCACTTCCCGGGCACTCAAACTTCACGAATTCGTAAATTATATGGTCTCGTTCGTTTTTGGGCTTCCAGAAGCTTCTGAAAAATTTCTGATGAATCAAGGATCTGAGGTGACAGAGAACCCTCGTCGTCGCATGAGTTGTACGGTGGGGTGCGGTTAGTTGCCACTGCTTTGTCATGGAGAAACGTCTGAACTTCAGTTGACGTGAAAGCAGTGCCACGGTCGGAGTGGACGTAAGAGGGCATTCCAGACAGGAAAATAGTTAGGCAAGACACTGGATAGCTGGGGAGGAAGATAAGCCTGAACAAGCAAAAGCGAGAGGAGATCGTGAATATTCGTCAATCATCGTCAAAAGGTACTTGTTACGGGAGGTAGATAGTAATGGGCCTTTAAAATCAATACTGATTCTTTCAAATGGCTAAGCAGCTTTTATCAATCTGCCGAACTGTTGTTTGACAAAACGGGGTTTTAGTTCTGCAGAAATTTCTCATTGATTGATAACTGATCGGACTTCGTCAACGGGGGACGGCAAGATTTTAGAACGGACAAGATGTAACATGCATACGATGCCAGTATGACAGCGTATTGTGTAAATGTTTTAGATCAACGCGCGTTACAGCGGAGACACAGCTGTCCCGAGAGAACGTGTCGGCCGTTTTGTTACGGACTCTAGGAGGATATTGAATATCATAATGGTAACAAGAAAGCTCCAATTTCCACCGCTGGATTTTGTCATTCATGCAACCGTTCGTACATGAAGGCGACTGAGCGTTGATCAGTGAATAGAATAAAGTGATTCCTTAGCAAATAATGCCTCTATTTTCTCAGGGCTTCTACGACGGCACAGGCCTCTTTTTCAACCGCTGAGTACTTATGTTCGCTTGGAGACAGTGCGTGAAAAGAAAGCAACAGATCGACCATTTTGGTTTACTGTAGTCGCAGTGGCGATATCTGATGCGTCCGTTTAGACAAACAGGGGGCGACTTTAGTCGATAGTGTATACAGCAGCTCTTTCCAATTCGTCTTTAAGATTTCAAATGCCGTCGTCACGTTATCAGGGGCCGGAAATACATGGTTGTGCACCAGAAGGTAAATCTTAGCGAAGTGTGGGATCCAGTTAGTTTAGTACGCTAGCATCCCCACTATTCTCTTCTGTGGTCAGATATCCCGTGGACGAGGGAGTTCTCTTAGACCCTGGAAACGTTTCGGGTCTAGTTTAATCAAGCCTTGAGAAATTTCTTAACCGAGCGGTCGGACTTTTGTTGCAGCGATTACACTATTTCTCTCGTTGAATGTAATGCCACGTCTCTTTGCAACATCAAAGAAACTCCGCAGGTTTTTATTATGTTCCTCCAAGTCGTGGCGACACCCTGTAACGTTGTCCACATGGGCGTATGTGTCAGTGGCGCGCTGGAAGCAGGCTACCCCATTCGCCTCACCAAAGGGTATGCGACAGAACTAGTATAACTTCGCACGGGCTTCGAAGACAGTGTACTATTTTTCATCCTCACTTATGGGAATTTGATGGTAGGCACTCTGAAGATCCGGTGTGCTGAAAACGGCTTACTGAGACAGCTTCTCTGCGAGGTCATCTATTCGAGGCAGAGGGTAAGCATCAAGGTACGTAAATCGAATAATGGTTCGACCGTCACGCGTTTCTTGTGTCTTTCATTCGTGGTGACCAAAAATTGGGCTCGCCAGGGAGATATTGAAGGTTCTATGACACTATTCTTTCATCATCATCATCGTCATCATCATCATCATCATCATCATCATCATCATCATCATCATCATCATCATCATCATCATCATCATCGTACAGCGTTAAACAGTAGGGCAAGCCCCACTAACCACTGCCTTCCTCACCATCTTGCACGTTGAATTAGAAAGTATGAATATACAAGATGAACAGGAAGTAGACCTACAGGGGTAGCAAAAGGAAAGAATGCCCTAGTGGCCAACACACAGAATACACAGTCTAACTGTACAAACGCACATCGACCAGTCATTCTGATTCGATAGAAAGTGACAACACGATCGCCACTGTTCGCGGTTCGCTGCCATATCCTTCAGTATCTCCAGCCAACTGGTAGACGGATCTTTTGGACCCCAACCACGAAGACGTGAAGCACCTACTTTTCCTAAGTTTGCTGTACATTTCCTCATTCCTCGCTGCCACGTCATCTGTTGACCTCCACGTGGTCTCTTTCACTCCCTAGGACGAATGGAGAATAGGACACAGTATGGTAGGTGTGTTTGGTATACGTAACACGTGCTCCAACCAACGAAGTCTACTAAGTTGGATAAACTGTGACAGAACGTTCTCTGAATTAGTACCCAATACTCGACTTCTGACCTCAGCATTGACTACTCGGCTATTCCACCCAATCCTAGCGATACTACGTAAACATCGATGGTCGAAAACCTCAAGTCGACGAATATCTTCAGCACGCAGACTCCAAGTTTCGCAACCATACAACAAAACTGAACGCACAGTGGCACAGTATACACGACCTTTCAACTTCAGCGAAATATCGGGTCGGCGCCACAAGTGATTCAGTCCAGCGTACGCCCCGCGAGCCTTGGATGTCCGCGTGCTCACCTCTACTACTGTGCTCCCATTCGTCGTCACGCAGCTGCCGAGGTAGGTGAAGTGGTCGACAACTGACAGCACCTCCCCATCGACCATCAAGCTCGGAATTGTTGACGTCCAGTCTTGTAACATCACCTTGCACTTTGAAGGTGCAAAGCGCATGCCGAATGGAGCTACAGCTGTTGCGAGATTATCTAGTGCACGTTGAGCATGTTCTGCGGATTCGAACAAGCAGACACGGTCGTCCGCGTAATCCAGGTCACATAGCTTTTCACTATTTCTTAGTTCGACGCCTACATCCTGAAGATTTTGCAGCGCACTGTCCATTATTTTGTCCATGACGAAGCTGAACAGGAATGGAGACAAAGGGCATCCCTGTCGAACACCACTGATCGTTTCGAACCGACCGGATAGTTCACCGTAAACCCTAACGCGGCCAGAAGTATGAGAATACAATGATCTTATTAGGTTCACGAACTTCTGGGGCATACCTTTTCGATGAAGAGTACTGAAAAGCGATGTTCGATCAACTGAATCGAAGGCGCCTTTCAAGTATAAGAAATGCATTATTGTCGGTCGGCGATGCGTGTGACGCGTTTCAAGTAGTTGGCTAAGAGTAAAAATCTGGTCGATGCATCCTCGACCATGGCGGAATCCAGCCTGCTGTTCGCGGACATTCCTCTCGCGAGCCGGTGTAAGATGATGCAGCAGAAACGAAGCTAATACTTTGGTGACTATCGGGATTAAGCTAATCCCACGATGATTACTGCAGTCATTGCGTATTCCCTTCTTGAAGATGGGAACAATCAATGACTCACTCCATATTAACGGAATACGCTCCTCCTTCCAAATGTCACGGAGCAATGCGGTAAGTGATCTTATCAACGCCTCACCACCCAGTTTGAAAAGAAGTGGAGGAAGTTCGTCGGGACCTGCCGCTTTCCCCCACCTTAGTAATCGAATACATGACTCTACTTCTACTTCTGATGGGGGCTCAAGTGATACCACCCAAGAAGTCACAGTTGTTGACACGGGAGTAACTACACTCGCGTGCGGCCAGCTAAACTGTTCCTTGAAGTACTCGGCCCATCGGTCAAGCCGTTGCTGTTTGTTATGGATGGGTTCTCCATTCCTATTGCAAATCGTTTCACTGACCTGAGTTCGCCGTCCACCGGTGTCACGAATAAGTTTGAACAGTCTTTGACTGTTACCTGAAGCAGCTGCCACTTCCATTTCTTCGGCTACATTGACACACCAATTTTCGCGATCATTCTTAAGGCTTCGCGTAACTTGTCTTTGCAGCTTTCTCCGCATCTTATTAATCTCCTTACAGCTTAAGGGCTGTCGCTTTTGCTTCATTATATTCAGCGACTCTTGCGAGATCCAGTGTCTTTGATGGACAACGGATCGAGGACCACAGGCAAAACCTGTTTGATGTGAGCTTAATGCTCATCCACGTTACTGTTCGTTGTAGATCCTAGCTCATGTGCTAACTTCCGCTCATAACGGGTGCGTACTTCTGGATCACAAACGTTGCACGGCTAATCGGGTTTGCGGTTTGCGACGGTCCCCATGGAGCTGGAGTGATAATCGCATTAAAACTAATGCATGGTCCGACTCTACGTACGTGGACCGGTAAGATCTACAGTTCTGAACAGAACTGCGCCACCGGTAGCTTTCGGTGATATGATCAATTTGACTCAAAGTACCTGTAGAGTTAGAGCGCCATGTCGCTGTGCGACGCGAGCTGTGTCGGAAATTTGTGCTAGACAAGAACAATCGATTGTCTGCACAAAACTGGAGAAGCCTATCCCCGTTATCTGTTTGCTCAGCAGGTAAAGCACAACGCCCACCTAAATGGGTTTTTGACGCACTAAGTTTGCCAACTTGTGCATTGAAGTCACCAGCTAGCACTACAATGTCGGAACCTTTACTGCTGCGAAGGAGGGTGGCGAGTTCATCATTAAACTCATCTTTCTGCGCGTTTGAGCTGCTGTCCGTTGGGGCGTACGCCGAGATCACAAACAAATTGCGCTTAACACAACTATTCTTTCGAACGCCGACTGACCCTTGGAGTCTCACAGCACATAAACCACTGTTAACAGGGATCCAGTCTAAAAGGACAGCCTCAGCCTTGTCAGTCAAGACAATTCCTACACCACGTTGACCCACAGCTCTAGCTGCTTCGTCCCTGAATTGCGCAGGAAATACCTCGATGAGATACCAGGAGCAGTTAGCTGAATTACACTGCTCGAATCCTGCATACGCGTTTCACTTAAGCAGCAGACATCAATCTTCAGAGAATCTAATGTGATGGCTAGACACGCCTGCTGACCGGCCTGCATGAGTGTACATACGTTGAAGGAGCCGAGATTAAGAGGCTGACGGGGCTTGAGAAGATGTGAGTTACAAGACAGAGGATTATTCCCGACACCATTTGACAGTGAATCGTTGCGAGTATCGACCGTGTTCTCAGTGGGTTTATTATGGGTGGATAGATGGGGCAAAGAGGGATGGTTAGGGACAGAAGACAAAGGTTGAATAACAGAGAGGGAACTCTGAGCAGTAGCACACTTATCACTACCCACCCCGCTCGATGCAATGGGCAGCGCGGTCCTGATTATCCTGGGCGACGACCGATGCAGTATGGAATTCTTTGTATTCGTGCAGTTCATGGGAGATGTTGGACGGGTACTGTTAGGGTGTCCAGCCACAAAGCAGGAGAACGATTAGGGTCCTCATCCAAAGCCTTTAGTTCTAACAAGAACCTATTCGCAAGGCAGCGAGATGGCTTAGTGGAATCCCATTTGCTTGGATCAATTATTCTTCCACTGGTTTTTCCGACTGAGTTGCCAGCTCAAATCAACCCCCAACCTGGAGGACCAGGAGACTGAACTTTGTCTGACCTCTACCCATTGACCTGTCAGGTATGATTGCATCTCCGGCTTAAAGAAGCCATCCTGTATAGCTCTTTGGGTCATAGAGGCGCGCAAGCCATCACACCACGTCAAGGTGCAGTCTCATCGTGACGGTAGTCGATCAATTTCGTCCTAAATAAACTTTAAGTCTGCAATAAAATGGCGGCGGAACTTAGTTAAACAGCGCTGGGATGTCGATTTTTGCACCAGTAAGCGTACAAACAAAAAGGGGTGGTCCATCACCCTCTAGGGTAATAGTCACATTTTGATGCTGACTCAAAAAATCAAGACTGAGGATAGAGACAATACACAAATCATCTAAGAGACAAAATGTAACGGATTTGTAATGTTTTTATATCTAACGGATGCGTATATGTGCCCTCGGCTAACAAGGCAGTTAAGTTAATGCTACAGAAACCGTACTAGCAGCAGGCAGTACAGACCAATGATGTTGCGCAGCGACATTACTTGACGATTAATTCTCACAACTCGCCGTATCGATCTGGTTGGGGCACGTGTTACGAATGTCAAACACACCTACCATACTGTGTCCTATTCTGCGTTCGTCCTAGGGAGTGAAAGAGACCACGTGGATGTCAACAGATGACGTGGCAGCGAGGAATGAGGAAATGTACAGCAAACTTAGGAAAAGTAGGTGCTTCACGTCTTCGTGGTTGGGGTCCAAAAGATCCGTCTACCAGTTGGCTGGAGATACTGAAGGATATGGCAGCGAACCGCGAACAGTGGCGATCGTGTTGTCACTTTCTATCGAATCAGAATGACTGGTCGATGTGCGTTTGTACAGTTAGACTGTGTATTCTGTGTGTTGGCCACTAGGGCATTCTTTCCTTTTGCTACCCCTGTAGGTCTACTTCCTGTTCATCTTGTATATTCATACTTTCTTATTCAACGTGCAAGATGGTGAGAAAGGCAGTGGTTAGTGGGGCTTGCCCTACTGTTTAACGCTGTACGATGATGTTTCGATTAGTGCCTTCAACGGTACATCGCAATCAGAACCCATACCGTAGATTCAGATAAACCGGTAAAAGATTTGGCAACAAGAGATGAGATGACAGCTTTCAACGAGGACGCAGTGCGTTTGTTTTGTGATTCGATCGACAAACCTGGAAATGCCCTTTTTTCGGCATAGGTTACAAATGGCTTCCCGGGCCGGACTTTTTGAGTGCGGGTGCCAAACTTTACCACGAACGAAACAATTGGTAGCAGTTGTTGCGGTCATTTCCTTGGTTTCCAGCTGTGACTCATGAGCACCTGGAGAGGGAGCTGAGACGGCAGTTTCTGTCAGTTCTGACGTGGCGCCGCACGGCCTGCAGGTAGTCGAATCATAGAGAGCTGATCACGAGCACTAGACAGCGAATCACCCGACACAAAAATGAATCGAGAAACTAAGGTTGTATCTGGAGTGCAAAGCGTGCTCACAGAAGTGGAGTCTTGTATGCGCGTTTCGGAGACAGCATACATCTATTTGGATAGTCTCAGAAGTTCTAGCGAGAACAACCTGTTGCCCTATCTGGCATGTGCGGATGTTAAATGCAAACAAGTGAAGCGAACATTTAGACTTAAGGAGTGTATTTGATTTACAACTAACTCCTGAGCGATTGCTTTCTTCGACGCCGCAATAACCCGTGGCGTTTTGCATCGATCTTTAATTAAAGGTAGGGAAATTGGCAAGGCCTTCCACGGGAAAATGCTGGAGATTTCTGGACGAATCATACTTCGCGGCTGCCCAAACCGTAGAAGGGGTTTTTCTTTGGGAACCCCAACTGGATCCTTTGACTCAAAAATCTGACCCACAAAGCAATGGAGCAACAACCCAGCACGGGAACCTGACCGAAGAACCCGTGAAGGAACTTCTGGTCTGTCACGCGAGACCTGATTGTTGCAAGCATACTGCTTTCTTATCTTTCTGCTTTTCGGATTCAGTACTCAGCCCCATGCCTCCAGTGGAGCAAGCGGAACGTGGACGGGGCCGCATCCTTCGGGCCGAAGGTTGCTCAGCCTAGACGGGTGATAGCTACCCGGTGAAGTGCAATGACTTCCTCACCATCCAGAGAAATCCCAGGTACTCCACTTCTACGTCCATCTAGTGAGGGTTTTTAGACCGCAAACTGTTTCTCTCCGTGTTTATTCGCTGGAGTGTCCTCTCCGGGGACGTAGTGGTTAGAATCACATGTGGCCCATCAACTGGTTCAGAAACTGAACTTCATCTGGCTTCTGCCCATTGACCTTTCAGGCATGAATGTATCTCCGGCTTAACGAAGCCATGTTGCATAGCTCTTTGGACCATAGAGACACGCAAGCCATCACACCACATCAAGGTGCAGTCTCGTCGTTACATAAAGTTGATGGCTTTCCCAACAGAACAGTAGGCCATGCATAACCAAGTCTGGCTGATATTTGCCGGCGTAAACAAAGTCGAATACATCTATCGTCTATCCATATGCGTTGCGCTGGAGCCTAATGACAACCAGCAGTCCCATGTATGGCTTCCTCTGCATGTAGCTATCATGTATTCGAGTGGTGAGTTTGATAAGAGCAATCATACTTAAAAAGGCCGATACTGCCAACCGGGGATCCCGTATCTCCATCGGCGGAACTCGGTAAAAGGGATCTGAACTTACTTTCACGTAATGTGAAGGCAACCTCTGGTTGTAAGGTTTCATAGCTGGCTCGTCTACGTTAACTATACTGGCAACCCGTTTCAGTTTGTGTGCCGAAGGAGCTATGTATGGGTTTCACATCTAACAGAATTTAAGAGAGCTGTTTAAAACGTTTGATACGCAGATAATGCCTTCTTGATTGGTCAGAAACTTAGTTCGTAGGAAGAAATGTTAGATTCACTGAAACTGAAGTGAAGAAAACCTCGAGTTTCAAGACTTCAATAACACCTGGGTCTTTGGCTTGCTTTAATTGTCCGAATAATCCCACAGGGCACATGGGAAACTTATCAGTCCAACGAAACCAATTGGTGAGTTCCCCTCTGACCCAATGAAATTTATCCACAACTTTTCATCACTAAATTTGGACAAAACGTTGCTCGAAGCGTTATCACTGGGACCTAATTTTTGCTGCCCTAGAAATAATGAGAAACAAATAAGTATGGAAGTTGAATTTGAGAATCTTTTTGCTCAACTTACAGACCTCAACCTATCGTTATTACAAGAGATGGAGAAGCTGAAGTCCACTCTCGTTAACGGTTGCTACAAATACCGGGACAGCAAACCATCAACAACGTGTATATTGACGACGGAGCATTTGAAAAGCCTAAACAATTTACAGACAAAAAGAGATATTATTTTATCAATATCCGATAAAGGCGCAGGCGTCGTGATTCTTGATGAATTGACCTGTATAAAAAAGATGACAGCAGTATTGAGTGACACGTCCAAACTCACCTTTTAGGAAAGTCTATTTCCATGAGATTAAGATCACTGAGGCAGAAAAGGACCATAGAGTCAACCACATTCGAACGGATACGACCAACCGGAACGATAATTCCCAGACTGTACGGCTTATCAAAAGTCCTCAAGGAAGGCGTACCGTTAAGACCTATTTTAGACACGTGTAAGTCACCCTACCCTGCGGTAGCCAGAAGGCTAACTGGCTTATTGAAGCCATTGAGAGTGCAATCGCAAAACATGGTTTACGAGACACTTTCGACTTCGTGGATAGTGTACGATGCTTACGTAGTATCGCTAGGATTGGGTGGAATAGCCGAGTAGTCAATGCTGAGGTCAGAAGTCGAGTATTGGGTACTAATTCAGAGAACGTTCTGTCACAGTTTATCCAACTTAGTAGACTTCGTCGGTTGGGGCACGTGTTACGTATACCAAACACACCTACCATACTGTGTCCTATTCTGCGTTCGTCCTAGGGAGTGAAAGAGACCACGTGGATGTCAACAGATGACGTGGCAGCGAGGAATGAGGAAATGTACAGCAAACTTAGGAAAAGTAGGTGCTTCACGTCTTCGTGGTTGGGGTCCAAAAGATCCGTCTACCAGTTGGCTGGAGACACTGAAGGATATGGCAGCGAACCGCGAACAGTGGCGATCGTGTTGTCACTTTCTATCGAATCAGAATGACTGGTCGATATGCGTTTGTACAGTTAGACTGTGTATTCTGTGTGTTGACTGTTGGGGCATTCTTTCCTTTTGCTACCCCTGTAGGTCTACTTCCTGTTCATCTTGTATATTCATACTTTCTAATTCAACGTGCAAGATGGTGAGAAAGGCAGTGGTCAGTGGGGGTTTGCCCTACTGTTTAACGCTGTACGATGATGATGATTTCCGAAATATAAACCTGAGAGGGAAACAAATGTTCACATTTGACGCCACCTCATTGTTCACTAGCTTACCGACCAGTGGAACTGTTAACTATCTCTGTGACTACATTCAAGAAAACAACATCGATGTAGGCCTTACGGTGGACGAACTGAAACAACTTCTCTTTGCACGTTTAACATGTAGTTTAAATTCAGTGACAAAATCTATCGACAAAAAGATGGAGTAGCATTGGGGTCACCCTTGTGACTAATTTTTGCCGATGTTTTCGTGGCGAAAATTGAGGATAATCAACTGCAGTCGACCATCAGGCAATGCGTGCTTCATAAGCGCTATGTGGATGATATAATGTGCGTGGCAAGCCACCCCATCACGACGAGACTGCACCTTGACGTGGTGTGATGACTTGCGCGCCTCTATGACCCAAAGAGCTATACAGGATGGCTTCTTTAAGCCGGAGATGCAATCATACCTGACAGGTCAATGGGTAGAGGTCAGACAAAGTTCAGTCTCCTGGTCCTCCAGGTTGGGGGTTGATTTGAGCTGGCAACTCAGTCGGAAAAACCAGTGGAAGAATAATTGATCCAAGCAAATGGGATTCCACTAAGCCATCTCGCTGCCTTGCGAATAGGTTCTTGTTAGAACTAAAGGCTTTGGATGAGGACCCTAATCGTTCTCCTGCTTTGTGGCTGGACACCCTAACAGTACCCGTCCAACATCTCCCATGAACTGCACGAATACAAAGAATTCCATACTGCATCGGTCGTCGCCCAGGATAATCAGGACCGCGCTGCCCATTGCATCGAGCGGGGTGGGTAGTGATAAGTGTGCTACTGCTCAGAGTTCCCTCTCTGTTATTCAACCTTTGTCTTCTGTCCCTAACCATCCCTCTTTGCCCCATCTATCCACCCATAATAAACCCACTGAGAACACGGTCGATACTCGCAACGATTCACTGTCAAATGGTGTCGGGAATAATCCTCTGTCTTGTAACTCACATCTTCTCAAGCCCCGTCAGCCTCTTAATCTCGGCTCCTTCAACGTATGTACACTCATGCAGGCCGGTCAGCAGGCGTGTCTAGCCATCACATTAGATTCTCTGAAGATTGATGTCTGCTGCTTAAGTGAAACGCGTATGCAGGATTCGAGCAGTGTAATTCAGCTAACTGCTCCTGGTATCTCATCGAGGTATTTCCTGCGCAATTCAGGGACGAAGCAGCTAGAGCTGTGGGTCAACGTGGTGTAGGAATTGTCTTGACTGACAAGGCTGAGGCTGTCCTTTTAGACTGGATCCCTGTTAACAGTGGTTTATGTGCTGTGAGACTCCAAGGGTCAGTCGGCGTTCGAAAGAATAGTTGTGTTAAGCGCAATTTGTTTGTGATCTCGGCGTACGCCCCAACGGACAGCAGCTCAGACGCGCAGAAAGATGAGTTCTATGATGCCCTCGCCACTCTCGTTCGCAGCAGTAAAGGTTCCGACATTGTATTGCTAGCTGGTGCCTTCAATGCACAAGTTGGCAAACTTAGTGTGTCAGAAGCCTGTTTAGGTGGGCGTTGTGCTTTACCTGCTGAGCGAACAGATAACGGGGATAGGCTTCTCCAGTTTTGTGCAGACAATCGATTGTTCTTGTCTAGCACAAATTTCCGACACAGCTCGCGTCGCACAGCGACATGGCGCTCTAACTCTACAGGTACTTTGAGTCAAATTGATCATATCACCGTAAGCTACCGATGGCGCAGTTCTGTTCAGAGCTGTAGATCTTACCGGTCCACGTACGTAGAGTCGGACCATGCATTAGTTTTAATGCGATTATCACTCCAGCTCCATGGGGACCGTCGCAAACCGCAAACCCGATTAGCCGTGCAACGTTTGTGTGATCCAGACGTTTGCACCCGTTATGAGCAGAAGTTAGCACATGAGCTAGGATCTACAACGAACAGTGATGTAGATGAGCATTGGGCTCATATCAAACAAGCGATGCACTCTGCAGCAGGTTTCGCCTGTGGTCCTCTATCCGTTGTCCATCAGAGACACTGGATCTCGCAAGAGTCGCTGAGTATAATGGAGCAAAAGCGTCAGCTTTCGAACCGTAAGGAGATGAATAAGATGCGGAGAAAGCTGCAAAGACAAGTTACGCGAAGCCTGAAGAATGATCGCGAAAATTGGTGTGTCAATGTAGCCGAAGAAATGGAAGTGGCAGCTGCTTCAGGTAACAGTCAAAGACTGTTCAAACTTATTCGTGACACCGGTGGACGGCGAACTCAGGTCAGTGAAACGATTTGCAATAGGAATGGAGAACCCATCCATAACAAACAGCAACGGCTTGACCGATGGGCCGAGTACTTCAAGGAACAGTTTAGCTGGCCGCACGCGAGTGTAGTTACTCCCGTGTCAACAACTGTGACTTCTTGGGTGGTATCACTTGAGCCCCCATCAGAAGTAGAAGTAAAGTCAGGTATTCGATTACTAAGGTGGGGGAAAGCGGCAGGTCCCGACGAACTTCCTCCACTTCTTTTCAAACTGGGTGGTGAGGCGTTGATAAGATCACTTACCGCATTGCTCCGTGACATTTGGAAGGAGGAGCGTATTCCGTTAATATGGAGTGAGTCATTGATTGTTCCCATCTTCAAGAAGGGAATACGCAATGACTGCAGTAATCATCGTGGGATTAGCTTAATCCCGATAGTCACCAAAGTATTAGCTTCGATTTTGCTGCATCGTCTTACACCGGCTCGCGAGAGGAATGTCCGCGAACAGCAGGCTGGATTCCGCCATGGTCGAGGATGCATCGACCAGATTTTTACTCTTCGCCGACTACTTGAAACGCGTCACACACACCGCCGACCGACAATAATGCATTTCTTATACTTGAAAGGCGCCTTCGATTCAGTTGATCGAACATCGCTTTTCAGTACTCTTCATCGAAAAGGTATGCCCCAGAAGTTCGTGAACCTAATAAGATCATTGTATTCTCATACTTCTGGCCGCGTTAGGGTTTACGGTGAACTATCCGGTCGGTTCGAAACGATCAGTGGTGTTCGACAGGGATGCCCTTTGTCTCCATTCCTGTTCAGCTTCGTCATGGACAAAATAATGGACAGTGCGCTGCAAAATCTTCAGGATGTAGGCGTCGAACTAAGAAATAGTGAAAAGCTATGTGACCTGGATTACGCGGACGACCGTGTCTGCTTGTTCGAATCCGCAGAACATGCTCAACGTGCACTAGATAATCTCGCAACAGCTGTAGCTCCATTCGGCATGCGCTTTGCACCTTCAAAGTGCAAGGTGATGTTACAAGACTGGACGTCAACAATTCCGAGCTTGATGGTCGATGGGGAGGTGCTGTCAGTTGTCGATCACTTCAGCTACCTTGGCAGCTGCGTGACGACGAATGGGAGCACAGTAGTAGAGGTGAGTACGCGGACATCCAAGGCTCGAGGGGCGTACGCTGGACTGAAGCACTTGTGGCGCCGACCTGATATTTCACTGAAGTTGAAAGGTCGTGTATACTGTGCCACTGTGCGTTCAGTTTTGTTGTATGGTTGCGAAACTTGGAGTCTGCGTGCTGAAGATATTCGTCGACTTGAGGTTTTCGACCATCGATGTTTACGTAGTATCGCTAGGATTGAGTGGAATAGCCGAATAGGCAATGCTGAGGTCAGGAGTCGAGTATTGGGTACTAATTCAGAGAACGTTCTGTCACAGTTTATCCAACTTAGTAGACTTCGTTGGTTGGAGCACGTGTTACGTATACCAAACACACCTACCATACTGTGTCCTATTCTCCATTCGTCCTAGGGAGTGAAAGAGACCACGTGGAGGTCAACAGATGACGTGGCAGCGAGGAATGAGGAAATGTACAGCAAACTTAGGAAAAGTAGGTGCTTCACGTCTTCGTGGTTGGGGTCCAAAAGATCCGTCTACCAGTTGGCTGGAGATACTGAAGGATATGGCAGCGAACCGCGAACAGTGGCGATCGTGTTGTCATTTTCTATCGAATCAGAATGTTTGATCGGTGTACGTTTTTACAGTTAGACTGTGTATTCCGTGTGTTGGCTACTAGGGCATTCCTTTCTTTTCCCACCCATGTAGGTCCACTCCCGGTCCATCTTGTATATTCATACTTTTTAATTCAACGTGCAAGATGGTGAGAAAGGCAGTGGTTAGTGGGGCTTGCCCTACTGTTTAACGCTGTACGATGATGATGATGATGATGATGATGATGATGATGATGTGGCAAGCCACATCATGGACATAAATTTTATGTTAAACACGTTCAACACAACCCATCCTGATATACAGTTTACGATGTAAAAAGAGGCAAACATGAAATAGCCTTTTTAGATGTTTGCCTAAGTCGGCGAGTGGATGGCTCATCTCAACGATCAGTGCACAAGAAAGCAACGTGGAATGGGTAGTACATTCACTCCGAAAGTTTCGTTCCACTCAAATTCAAGCGCAACTCAATCCGGTGCCTGTTTAATTGAGCGCGCAAAATACTGCGAACACTGGACAACGAACTTCGTTCTCTGTGCAATGTGTTCCTAGAAAATGAATATCCGGATCGTCTCATTGATAGGACAATGCGACAAGTAGAAGGAAGAGCGAAGACGACGGTTGTCCCACAAACGTCAGTATGCATCCGCTTGCCGTTCAAAGGTGATATCCCAGCAGATATTATACATCGCAGATTATCAGGAGCCGTCGACAAAACATTTTACGCGGAAAAGCTCCATATTGTGTTTACATCAAAGCCGTGTGTTTATTTACGAATAAAGGATAAGGTGTCCGATTTTTTGGCCTCATTCTGTGTCTACTTTACTTGTTCCTGTGGGACGACGTACATTGGCCATACGATCAGACACTTATCCGAACGCGTCCGTGAACGCCACCTAGCCTGGTTGAACACTGGAGCAATCAAAGTAATTACGTGCTCTGTGTGTTCACACCTTGTTCAGTCTAACCACTCAGTGAATGTGACCAAAGCGTTCCGGCCAATCTACAAAGTTCAAAGTGGGCAATCAAGGCTGATGAAGTGCCCTGTTCTTGCCACAGCGGAAGCGGTTGGGGTATGTGTTACGTAAGTCAAGCACACGTCTACCGTACCGTGTCCTATTCTTCGTTCCTCCTAGGGAGTGGAAGAGACCACGTGGAGGTCAACAGATGACGTGGCAGCGAGGAATGAGGAAATGTACAGCAAACTTAGGAAAAGTAGGTGCTTCACGTCTTCGTGGTTGGGGTCCAAAAGATCCGTCTACCAGTTGGCTGGAGACACTGAAGGATATGGCAGCGAACCGCGAACAGTGGCGATCGTGTTGTCACTTTCTGTCGAATCAGAATGACTGGTTGATGTGCGTTTGTACAGTTAGACTGTGTATTCTGTGTGTTGACTGTTGGGGCATTCTTTCCTTTTGCTACCCCTGTAGGTCTACTTCTTGTTCATCTTGTATATTCATACTTTCTAATTCAACGTGCAAGATGGTGAGAAAGGCAGTGGTCAGTGGGGGTTTGCCCTACTGTTTAACGCTGTACGATGATGATAATGATGATGATGTTGGTGTGCATTCGTCTCTACAATCCCCCGTTGTGCTCCCAAAAACAGTTCGTGCCAGCACTCAGGCTTCCTTGACCCATATACTACCCACAAACTAGCCACAGATCCGTTTATCCGACTGATGACACCGAAGACACCCACTCACGTTCCAGAGACGGGTCTAGGTCACGCATGTGGAATTTGGTCCCCTCTCCCTCATTCTCTTTCGACTCATCGCCTTATGTTGATTTCTCTTCTGTTCACCTAAAATTGTTCATATAGAATGTGATGTAATGGCATGATTACGAATCACTGAAAATGAGCTTCTTTGCCACCTTGTGTTGTACTTCAATAAAAACGAAAATAATTCGCAAGAAGTTTGCAGTTACGACCAACATACTGTGCACATCAGGCTCCTACCTGTGGTATTTGCACTGCACTTGCTGTTGCCCGGCTCGTTACGGTATCTAACCGTTCTTATTGCTTGCACATGAGTGCAGCGGAAGGGGTGCATCGCATAACCTCAGAGGTCCACTGGGCTCAGGGATAACCGGCAACTAGAGCGTGAGACTTGGGGTGGAGAACCGCATAAGGTCCCAATAGGTCAGATGTGGTAGCCAGCTGAACGACAATAGGAATTACTATCTATCACCAAAGTGACCGATACTGACGGTGATTCGAACCTCTAACCTCAGGCGATAAGCGAACGCTCTAAACCACTAGACCACCACCGGTTTACTCTTTTTGTCTCATCAGGTACTCTTAAATGCACGCTACTTATCCACTCTTGGGATAAAATTGCAATTCCATTGTAGAAATATGGTGAGATGGTCAGTTCATGACATGGCAAAAAGATATAAAAACCTTGAACAGTGGACTTGGCCAAGTAGGACGTGTTAGACTTCCAGGTTGATGCCCACGTGATCGCCGACATGGGGGTTGGAAACATAAAATAGTGTGGCTGGGTGTCGCGACCAATGGCGTAGTTGCACTCGAATTGTATCTTTGTCTACATGATTTCCACTTATTACTTTGATTTTTGGAATTTTTTTCACTTAGTGCTTCTGTTCTTTCTGCCCTGGACTCGACGATGCTGAAATGTAGCAACCGAAACCAGAACACAAGCGCGAGCTTAGTGGTTGTATAAACAATGGGACTCAAAGCGATCGTTTATGTTATATTTCGTTGGCCATTCACTGTGTACACTATTTTGCACAATTTTCACTTATCTCGGCCACTATCCGTTCAAACAGGACGAAAGCACTGGCATTGGATCTTCTAACAGCTCTATGCTTGATTGAAGGCGGCCATATCAAAGTCCTTCAGGCATTTGATCACTTCCGCCTGGTGATGGGTGAAGGACTCCGCTTTGAAATGCTGTTGGATTCATTCAAACACCACGACACGCTTGACGTGGAGCACTACAACATTGACTTTGCGGTAATTCGTGAACTTCCTTTTACTAACACTCGATTAACGTAACATATACCCTATACTACTCCGTGTACCTCAAAATATCAGCGTGGCGAAGGAGTTTCATGATAGCAAGATTGTAGTTTGACATAATAGTTTGTTTCATCATGTCCTGATTACCGTTTATAGCGGCTTAAAAGCTGAACAGACCATATCACTCAATTGCGCCTTTTTAGTTCTGCTGCGCTAATTATCACAGTACCCGAAGTTGAGGCAGGTCTTGGAGAATGCTAAATGTTTGTTATTAAATTTAAAATAGAAGACCGCATCACGAACTCCATTGGAAAAATTGACCTATTTAATTCGCTCATATTAAGGATGGCCTTATCACTTCCCCGTGATTGTCAAGTGAATGATACAGAATGAAGTTAACTCTTAATAATCAAAAACAGATTTATATATATTTTTTATTACACGTTGGACAGGAGTTACGATAGATGAGATGAATCCCGTGATCTGAAAACCTACAACATAATAAGAAAATACGTTGGGGAATACTCATGTTAGGATCGGCTTACTGGTTCTAAGATTGAAAGTCTGAAGATCCTAGAAAGGAGGAAATAAAGAGGGGGGATGTTCCGCAGTTATTGGTGAGAACGAAAAACTAAAATTAAGTACGACGATTTAAGGAACTTATTATACGAATGACTTGTAACTTGTGCGCGACGAAAAAGACGGCTGAAGACAGAGGGAATGGATACCACAGATGCATTTTCTTGAGTGCAGAGTCCGCAGCAGTACAGGGAAGTGGGTGGAATAACTGCCCGACGATGGCTGCTAACTGGAGGTCATTATGGGGTCATGGATGCCTCAGATGGCTTTGTGTTGGACACCGTCAAGCAGGAATAATAAAGAAGATGAAGTTTCGCCCCAAACGTGAATCCATTATTCGAGAATGAGGCGAATTTAAGCATTGCATAGAACAAGAAGTGCATCATCATTGTGTAGTGGTAAACAACAGAGCAAACCCCACTGACCACTGCCTTTTCCCCCATGTTGCGAGTAGCAGCAGAAAGGAAAGGACATACAAGAAGGACGGGGAGTGGACCTACAGGGGTGGCAAAAGAAAAGAATGCCACAGTAGCCAACACACAGAATACACAGTCTAACTGTACAAACGCACATCGATCAATCATTCTGATTCGATAGAAAGTGACAACACGATTGCCACTGTTCGCGATTCGCTGCCATATTCTCCAGTGTCTCAAACCAAGTGGGTGAAGGATCTTTTGGACCCCAACTATGAAGACGCGAGGCACCTACTTTTCCTAGGTTCGTTGTTTATTTTCTCATTCCTCGCTGTTACGTCATCTGTTGAACTCCACGTGGTTTTTTCCACTCCTCGGGAGGAACAAAAAACAGGGCACGGTACGCTAGACGTGTTTGCCACACGCAACACGTGCCCCAACCGACGTAGTCTACTAATCTGCTGTGGTATACTATTCTCTGAACTGGTACCGAGCGCTCGATTTCTGACCTCAACATTGCTCACCCGGATACTTATCCAATGTTAGCAATACTACATGAACATCGGTGGTCGGAAACCTCGAAGCAACTAACATCTTTCGCGCGCAGACTCAGTGTCTCACTTTTGGTGGTAGACAGTTATCTACTGTCGCCCGGCTCCTTACCACACCTGATTTGTTGAGACCTTAGTTGGTTCTCCTCTCCAAGTCTCAGGGTCTGGTTGCCGGTTATCCCTAATAGTGCAGTGACTATTTGTGGCTGTAAGGTAAATAACCCTTCCACTGCACTGATGTTCAAGCATGTAATAAGAAAAACCATACAACAAAACTGGGTGCACCGCCGCACAGTACATGACCTTTCAATTTCGGCGAAATATCAGGTCGGTGCCCTCAATGCTCCAGTTCGGCGTACGCCGCTCGAGCCCCGGGTTTACGCGTGCTCACCTCTACTGCTATGCTCCCATCCGTCGTCACGATGCTGCCAAGGTAGCTGAAGCGGTCGACAATTGTCAGCACCTCCTCGTCGACCATCAAGCTCGGAATCGTTGACGTCCAGTCTTGCAATATCACTTTACACTTCGAAGGTGCAAAGCGCATGCCGAATGGAGCCACAGCTCTTGAGAGTCTATCTAGTGCACGTTGAGCATGTTCTGTGCATTCGAACAAGCAGACAAGGTCGTCCGCGTAATCTGGGTTACACAGCTTCCCACTACTCCCTAGTTCGATGCTCATATCCTGAAGATTTTGCAACGCCACCTCCATTATCCCTTCGATGACGAAGCTAAACAGGAGTGAAGAAAAATGGGACATTCTTGTCGAACACCACTGGTCGTATCGAACCGACTGGATAGTTCACCGTAAACCCTAACGCGGCCAGATGTATGCGAGCACAGTGATCTCGGTAGATTCACGAACTCATGTGGCATGCTTTTTCGGCGAAGGGAACTTAGTAACGCTGTTCGGTCAGCTGAATCGAAGGCGCCTTTGAAGTCGAGGAAAGCCATCATTGTCGGTCGACGGTGTGTGTGTGTGTGTGTGTGTGTGTGTGTGTGTGACGCGTTTCAAGTAATTGGCTGAGTATAAATCTGGTCGATGCATCCTCGACCTGGGCGGAATCCGGCCTGTTGCTCGCGGACGTTCCTCTTGCAAGCCGATGTCAGACGGCGCAGCAAAATCGAGGCTGATACTTTGGTGATTATGAGAAGTAAATTAGTCCCACGATGATGAGTACAATCAATAAGTGTTCAATTTTCGAAGATGGGAACAATCAGTGACTCGCCCCATAATAACGGAGTACACTCCTTGTTCTGAATGTCACGGATCGAGGTGGCAAGTGATTTTGTCAAGACATCACCCAATTTGAGGAGATATAAGAGAAGGTCGTCGTGACAGGCCGCTTTCCCACGCTTTAGTAATCGAATGCATGACTCCACTTCTACTTCCGATGGAGGTTCAAGTGATATTCCCCAAGGAATCACAGTTGTTGACGTCGGAGTAACTACGTTAGCGCACCATCGGCTAAACTGCTCCTTGAAGTACTCGGCCCATCGGTCAAGCCTTTGCTGTTTGTTATGGATGGGTTCTCCATTCCTATCCCAAATCGTTTCACTGACCTGAGTTCGCCGTCCACCGGTGTCACGAATAAGTTTGAACAGTCTTTGACTGTTACCTGAAGCAGCTACTACTTCTATTTCTTCGGCTATCTCGACCGAAAAAATTTCGCGATGCCTCTAAAGGCCTTTTGTGACTTGCCTTTGGATGTCTTCGTATCTTAATTAATCTCGTTACAGTTCGAGAGCTGGTGTTTTTGCTCCATTAGACCCAGTGACTCTTAAGAAATTCATTTTCATGGATGGACATTGAACCTAGGGCAGCAGGTGAAACCTGCTGCCACGTACATCGCCCGTTTGATATAGGCTCAGTGCTTGTCTGCGTTACTGTTCGTCGTAGTTCCTAGCTCATGTGCTTATTTCTGTTCATAACTGATGCGAACTTCTGAATCAGACAAACGCTGCACGGCTAACCGGGTTTGCGGTTTGCGTCGCTGCTGCAGCGATAAATGCATTAAAACTAATGCATGGTCCGACTTTACGTACGTGGACCAGTAGGATCTACAGTTCCGGATAGAACTGCGCCACTGGTAGCTTACTGCGATATGGTCAACCCGACTCAGGTCACCCGTAGAGTTAGATCTTCTGCGCAAAACTGGAGAAGCCTATCCCCGTAGATTGTGCGCTGAGTAGGTAAGGCACCTGAGGCACCTAAACAAGCTTCTGGCGCACTCAATTTGCCAACTCGTTCATTAAAATCACCAGCTAGCACTACGATGTCAGAGCCTTTGCTCCTGCGAACGAGAGTTGTAAGTTCATCATCGAACTCATCCTTCTGCATGTCAGAGCTGCAGTATGTTGGTTCGTATGTCGAGATCACAAACAAACTGGGTTCAACACAACTATTCTTTCGAACTCCAACTGACCTTTAGAGTCTTACAACACATAAACGACCAATAATCGGTATCCAGTCGAAGAGGGCAGCTTCAGCCTTGTCAGTCAAGACTATTCCTATACCACATTGACCCGCAGCGCTAGTTACTTCGTCTCCTGAAGTGCGCAGGAAATACCTTGGTGAGATATTAGGAGCAGTTAATTGAATCACACTGCTCGAATCCTGGATACGCGTTTCACTTAAGCAGCAGACATCAATCTTCAGAGAGTCTTTTGTCAGCGCTAGGCACACCTGCTGTTGGGCATGCATGAGAGTACGCTCGTTAAATGGGCCGAGATTCAGAGGCTGACGAGGCTTAGAAAATGTGAGTTGCAAGATGGAGAACACTATTTGACAATGAACTATTGCGAGTATCGGGAGTGTTATCAGTGGGAGGATTATGGATGGGTAGAGATGGCGAAGAGGGGTGGTTGGGGTCAGAAGACAAAGATTAGATAAAAGAGAGGGAACAAGAAGTTGGATCGGTGCAAAGAAGGGTATAACAGGAAAAAGAAAAATGACCTTTGTTAATGCTATCGAGGCACTAGCGGTTGCATATTGGCACTAAAAATTAGAGTTGAAAAGGCCAGGTTTAATTGGGCATGATGTGAAATTAAGGGTAGTGAAGTCAAAGGTAAGGAAAAGGTAGTAAAATTTCCGCTTTAGAGAAAGAGGTGGACAAGCAGTTTTTATGATATTGCAGCCCAAGGCAATAATTTGCTCAGAATCGGAATACACCGACGCACACATCGGAGCGATCGCGAGTGATATTTGCTGGTGAAGCACGAGAAGAACAGTATGATAGAGAGAATTCGAGGGCGGTGTTTTCGGCAAAAGCATTGAGAGTTGGAAGTGTTGGAACATCTTTAACGAAAAACAAGAACAACGTGGATGATAGTACGGAACCTTGGGGATACCAGCATTCACTTAGTGTACGTTTGATAGAGTCCAGTCTTCTCGGATCACAAAGAAGTTCTCACTGAGAAAACTGTGAGTCCAGAAAACGAGTTCAGATGGGAACCCGAATCCAGGTAGTTTTGCCGGAAAACCTTCATGCCACATTTTACCAAAGGCTTCTGAGATGTCTAATGACACTGAGTGCGATTTGCCGTGATTTCTCATCGCACAGAATCAGATGTGTGAGACGTGCGCCAACAAATCACCAGTGGATCTTTTGACGACGATACTCATCTTGGTGGTCACTCGTAAGTGAATAATGTTACGGGTGCGAGTGAACTTGTTCCGTGATCACGGTTTGCACAAATTCCGTTATAAGAATGGGTTGGCACTTATGAGGTTGAGAGAGACCACCATGCTTTGGGATAAGAAGACATAAGCAGTCCCCAAAGATCATTTTATATGGATGGGTTGAATAAACGACAGAAAATAGGCGAGTAAGTTCCGGTGTGCAATTATTTGGCAGAATCGGTGGAATGTCATCCGAACCAGGAGTTTGGGCGGCATTAAGTGAACGCAAAACCTGACGGACGTTTTTGGCGGTTACTTAAATCCTAAACACAGGCTCGGAACGAAGCGGTGAAGAAGGTATGGCGGAATACTTGAAAAGTGGATTTCCATGGCATGTCCAATACATATGTTTTCGAAATATTTGAGATATTAAGAAATAAAGACGACCAAGAATTACGAGAGACGACTTACGTGATGGGCCAGATGGAATCGTTACCAGCGAGATTCGGTGCCAACCTGTGCCTAACGGCGAGAAAAAATGGCTTTGGTCTCTCTCATGGTTGCACAGCATTTGTTGCGTGATCGGAATTAGCAGTCATGCAAGTATTGGGTCTACGGTTGCATGATTTCCTTTCGTACCGTACAGACATGTGCGTGGATGAACTGTTGGAGATATGATTCTTCTGGGCTTGGAGCAATGAGGGACGAACATATGCATGTTTTGAAGCACAGTATCTATATCGTTTGAGGTATAGGTACGTGGATCAGGAGCGAAGCAGCATTCAGACCGCAGATAAGACACCAGAAGGTTGCGCATTGCGTTCCAATGTGCACCGTCGTTACACCAGAGAATGCGGCTAGAGAGTGGGATGGCCGCGTTAGTGGAAAGATGCAGTGGACGCGTGAGAAGGCAAGGGTCCGATCTGCCGAGAGGAGGAGACAGAAATCATGGAATAAAATGATGAGTTAGGCGTGAGGAGAAAATTGAGAGTGCGTGCACGATCGTCAGAACGGTCTGGGATCCCTGTGGAAAAGCGGATTGTTAGTGACAGTAAATGCTTTCGTTTCGTGCTCCGTGGTATTGGTATCGGATGAGTGTGCAAGCCAGTCATTTTTGTGGTCATTTTATCTCATAGATTGCCTATATTAGCGTTCAGTTCAGATTGGTGCAACAATAAGTTAAGTTTAGTTCTTTCAGCTCTGGTTTCGGTTGCTGTTTCTCAGTGTCGTCGAGTCGAGTTCAACGCAAACAGGCGCACAAAGAGCAGAAAACAAAGTTATTAGTGAAAATAAGGAACGTGAGGAAATAACAACGACGCCATTGGTCGCAGCACCTAGCCATCTCATCTTACGTCTCAAACTACCCAATCGTCGGTTTCTGTGGACCCCACACCTGAATTTTAACATGTCCTACACGGCCATGCAATCATGAACCGGCTACTCATTCGGCTCCCGATGAGATAATGACTGCAGGATCATGTTCCTAACAACAGCAAAAATGGTGAATTTCGGCACTATTTTATGCTCATTGTGAGGTCACTCTCCATAAAGTGAGGAAGTATGGCCGACAAAATATGGAAATAGTGCCGAACAGATGTTTAAAATTTTCAGTTTCGCATTAAATTTTCTGATGGGAATGATTTTCAAAGGTTCGTTGATGGTGGCAAAAGTTCAGGAGAGTTTAGTATGCACATTTAAGTTGAATAATTGGATATCACATACTCATAAAACCAAAGCATGCACTGTTTCATCTCAAAGTGAATCTGCTATTATGAGTAGCACCTAACCACTAAAACCCAACATGTGATTTGTTGTGTGCAACTTTGACCTTACCAAGTGTCAGTAAGTGAGTTTAGGATTGACGACGTACTCATCAATTTGAGTGATACGCAAGTCTTAAAAGTGTGTTTGCTACACAACTATGGCTATGGTCTAAATATCCAGACTAATAAGTAGTTGGCTTTCGCAATCGTGAGATGTCTAGAATACAACAAGAGCAGAATTAATGAAACCTGAAGTGAAGCCGCAACTGCTTTGAAGACAAGAAACTGTAGTTGCTCACATCAATGTGCGTGTGTGTATTCGGAAGATAAAGCGGCGTGAGTTGAACAAAAAGAACAATATTCGTTTCCTGGGGAGAATAATGTCAATGGAAAGATCAGATTTTAGACCACAGCGAGACTGCACCTTGGCTTGGTGTAGTGGTTTGTTCGTCTCCATCACCCAAGGAACTATGCAGGGTGGCTTCATTAATCCAGGTTTTCAAGCCTACCTGGTATAATAAGGGTCAGACATCGGATAATGTCCATTTCCTCTGAGTCGGGTAATAAGAAACAGTTGATTCTAGCAGTTCTACCCATGGAGAGGACACTGTAGCAAACAAACCGTTCAGAAACATGCACCAGGTGGACGTAGGAGTAAAGTGCCCGGGGTTTCTGTCAACGGTGGGAGAAATTATTTTTCTGATGCTTCCCAGTCGCTTTGATGAGAAGACTCCTCTGCCTTTCGATTATCTCGTTTTAATAACGTAAAACAATGATTATATAAGGTGTTGACCTCTGTACTCAGTCGTTGCACAAAACGCGATGGATCGACTGTTGTGAGAGGTCAAGCCTTTTAACTAGCTGGTGTTGAAGCTAAATGCCACTTGACAATATTCATTTCATTTTATCCATCCACGCCATCGATCCGCTGTCCTGTCTCCTGAGATTCAAATGCTCTCAGGCCTTGGCCTCTATCATGGACAGGCTCGGCTTGCGTATCCCACGAAACACTGATGGCGTTGGTCCGCTAGGAGGGACAGACTGCGTGTCGACCACGAATTGGCCACTACGTTCACGTTCAAAATTCGTTGGGTAGCTATCGCCCGTCAAAGCTGGTCAGCCCCCAACCCGAAAGATATTGACCTGTCCACGGTACGCCTGCTCCATTGGGTCCACGGAGCAAAGGACAAACCAAAAAAACGGGACGATAATTGAAGCACCAGTAAAGACAAAAAAGGACAGGCGAAGAATATCGATCAGGTCTCGTAGCAAATGAGGAACTGTCCCTTCACGTGCACTTCGATCACACTTCTGTGCTAGTTTAAGACCTTATGAGTCAGGCTGTTAAGTCAATGGCTTCATTTAGGGTCCCCAAAGAAAAACCTGATCTGCGATATGGGCAGCCGTGAAGTGTGATTCAGTCACTTACTCCCAATAATCCCTTGTAAAACATTCCTTTTTTTCTTCTCTTCTTCCCTCACTTCCTTACTCTAACGGGATGTAAGAAACTATAATGAGTCGTAACCAGGAAATCACTGGTGTAAGGACAACAGTTCAAAGATAGGTGGAAATAGAGATTGGATTCTCAGGCCTAAACATTATCTTCACTTAGTTGCTGTCTACGCTCGCACTCTTTGTTGAACAACGCATCAAACTGCCCTAACTAGGACTCTTGAAATTTTTAAAACAGATTTGGACGTGTCTCCAAGACACGCATACGAAACCCAACTTCAGTGATAGCACTTCGCTCCCCAGCCACAAACTCAGCTTCTCGTTTTAATATTCGCGTGTCGGGCGATCCCGTGTCTCGGGCTCGTGGTCGGTCTAGCGTCGGCATCGTATGCATGGAGACTGGGTGTGCACTGCTAGACTTCATCAGGCAGCAGCCATTTGTGTGCAGTTCGATTGGATGGTTCTGTGTGTGGTAACAAGAACAGAAGGAAGTGTTGATGCTTGTACGTCGTTCCTATGTATGCTCAAACTGATTGTGGTTCTAAGGCCAAGTGCATTTCTACCGTGATTTGTCTCGATTGCTCCGCAGCGTGCGTTCTACGGACATAGTGACTGTTGTTGGCAATTTCCATGCCCACACTGAAACTCTGAACGAGGTGGACAGGTGTATTCGAGGTCAGTCTACCATTTTAGCCAAAGTGCACGATGTCGCAGGACTGAGTTGGTTTAACACCAGACCTTACGGTATCGAGGGAGACTATACATTAAGTAGATAAGTTCTGTTATCTAGGAAGCTGCCTTTCAGTCAAAGGTCGGATTTCGGATAAAGCGTCATCGTATATACAGAAGGCGCTTCCGATTTTTGTCGACCTCAGTCATCTGTGACATCCGTTTATTTACCAAAGGTCGAATAAACACCACTGTTCACAGACATGACCGGTGTGAGTGAGGGATACATGGATATTATTAAGATTTGAATACCAACGTCTTCGTACCATTTTCCGATTCTGATGAAAACGTGGTATCAACAGTGCTGAGATTGGGCTTAGAGTATTAAGCACATGGAGAAAACCACTAGATGAAACACCAGGCTAAGGCGGTTGAGGCATATATTGATCATGTCGCCCACTAGATTTCCCCAGAATGCACTGTACTCTGAGACAAGGAGTTGAGAGATGAGTAAGGATGGTGAGTCCATGACATGAAAGAGAGATATAAAATGCCTGAACAGTGTGCTGGACCACGTAGATCCTGTCAGACTTTCTGGGTGTGGTTCAGAGGGTCCGCTCACTCAGTGGTCAGATACATTAGAGGATATCGCTTGATGGCGTGACCAGTGACGCTCTTGCGTTCCTACTCCATCGACTTGATACTACCGTCTATAGTTTTCTTACTTTTGTCCTGCTCGTTATGTTCTGGTTATCATTAGAGGTCCCGTCTGAGAGATAGCACCCAAGTTAGTGGCTAGTGGTTCTCCGACCCGAACGGAGTTTCGTGACGTGGAGAAAAGATATGAAAACCTTGACCACTGGACTTGACCGAGCAGGGCACGTTAGGCTTCTTGGTTGGGGTCCACAAGCCCCGCCCACTGGATAGTTCGAGACGATAGGTGCCGTGATAATACTAATGTCGAAAAATATTCGGATTTCGTAAGGGTAAAGGTGGAACGCCTAAATGCATTACTCGACGGTCACTTCTGAAAAGAAAATTCAGCGAAAATTTGTAGAAAGGGTTCAAACTTCTCTGTGGATAAAGGATTGAAAGCTGTTGCCTCCATGTTAATGTCGGCAAACTTAGCGCTACGTTTGTTCACTTATCAACCGACACCCTGCCCTACGCTTTCACCAAATGGCGCTAACATCTACTCCACTGAGAATGACTAAGACTATCCTTAAGCGCCTGGCGACCGAGAGGAGTAGCCCCTCTGATTTGGTAGACTGTCGTGCCTCTTGGGGCATCTTCCATCTCCGTGGTCTCCATCGGCTACCCAACTCTCACCCGTGGCTCCGCGAAGCTGAAGCATGCATCAGCGGCCACACCTCGGTAAACCGCTCGACAGGCGGGCCAAACCAGATTGAATGATGACCGAGGCCCAAACACCTCAGTGAGACTGTGTTCAGCATGTAAAGACAGTTGCTTTTAAATGGGCGGACGAGGTCTACTGTTGACCCAACCGCCAGGAAGGAAAACTGCCCAACCGACAGGGTCGCGTAGGTCCCTAGGTCATGGTCACTTCTACCGAATGGCGAACGAGCTCCTAGAGAGCCACCGGCAACCATGCACCAAGATCACATTGGATGCTTTGAGTATCCCGGATTGGTAGACCACCATCCAAAAGGCGTATGAACCGCTTGATCGATAACCGGCTCGCAACACACGATCCTCCTGTTGCCCGACAGGTAACGCTTGGTTGTACACGAGCTGGAGGTGCAAACTCGAACAAAAAGCTGAGTGACGCTTTGGAAGCCACTTTGTACACTTTTCCCCAAGATTCTTCATGGATTTTGCCGCTAAAAAACACAATGATCATGCTACGGCGTCCCCGGTAAGCGACACGCCTAGTGTTCTATCCGCGACTGAGGTGTCAAATATACTGGCTGGGGGCCTCAGTCTGCGCGAGCACATCCACATTGCCTGCTGAAACGTGAGAACGCTCCTCGACATCGGTAGTCAAGCCATCACGACACGCACGTTACACAGTTACCAGACAGACACTGCATGTCTTTCCGAAATTCGTCTACCTATTTCTGGCACAAAGAGTATTAAGGTCGAATGAGTTGCCAGCTCAGATCGACTCCCAGCCTGGAGGTCAAGGAGACTGGACTTCACCTGGCCCCTATACATTGACCTTTCAGGCATGATTACATCTCCGGCTTAAGGAAGCCATCTTATGTAGCTCTTTGGGCCACAGAAGTACGCAAGCTATCACACCCTGCCAAGGTGCAGTCTCGTCGGCGACTACGAATATACAGCGAACCATCCGCAGAATAAATGCAGTGAGATCCAACAATGGCGACTGTATCATTGACACCTAGGTACAACTCAATCTAGTACTTATTTAGTTTTAGTTCGGCTTCTGATCGTCTTCAGCATTGTGTTCACATGTCAATACGAACGTATCTTCCATCCTTCCCACATCTATTGCACTGGCCCACTTTCTTCCTGGAGCAGATTGAGAAAACAGGTTTTATTTGTAACAGGGGTGGTCTGTTCGACCATTAATGTTTCACTGCCGTTTCTTCCTCCCCCCCCCCACCTGCGAGAGGACACTGGCCTCAGTGCCCTCGGGTGCATCGATGGCAGTCCCATGCCCTCCTTCTGACGGTACTTCAACATACGAAGCCGAAGATGGTGCTATGTTTGGTATTCACAGCTCGAAGATTTCTCCATCAACGGGTGTCCTATATGGTTTCAGTTGTTTGTAGTACATGGTCAAAACAGGCATTTGGGCGTTATGGGTTACAAAGCACATACACTTGTGGAGAGTGCTAATGGAATATGATGTTAGGTCCTTGCCAAGGTTGGTGGAATTTATATGAAACGCCGGGAGCCGGTCGTGATCGGTACAGGGCTTGAAACGGCACATCCACTCACGAGCAATGGCTAGAGGGACCGAGTGTGCATTCTGCTGTTTAAGGGGGATCACCTCGCACCACGTAGTGAAATAAGCCACGATCACTAAAGTGTAACGATGGCTAAGTTTCGACAGTGGCAATGGTCCCATGATATCGATACCTACCCGTTGGTTCGGACTCACGATGGTATTAGGTTGCAACTGCGCTTTCGGCCGGGGATTGAGAGTCTTGATAAGTTGGCACTCGTCACAGTTTTGGCGAAGAATAACTGCGTCATTGGGAATCACAGTTCATCAGTACCGGCCCCGTACCGAGCCTACGGAACCACGAGCCACAGGACAGCCAGTCGATAGCGTGAATCGATAGATGAGAAGCGAATCTCCCCAGCGGCATTCAAGCTTCAAGGCGTGGTCGCCCACACCAGTTGGACCAACGCGCTGTATGCAACGAGTGGTTACATGGACTGACAATCTATATATTCTTTGTTTTTCACAAATAAAATGAGGTAGTTCGCAGACAGAACAGAGTTCTCGTTAGAGTTAGTGGGACGGTCTAAAATACTAGGCCGGTCGCAGTTACTTTCATACTGGACTGGAAGGGTTGACATTGGTTCGTCTATCGGGTGGTTTGTAGGCAGGTTGAGCAGTTGATCGAAGTGTTCGACCCATCGGTCCATTTTCCCACTCTGTTCCGGTATTAGGTTTCCTGCTAGGTCACGAAAAGGCGAATCTTGTTTGCTGTACCTATTCGAGGCGTTGCCAATGAGGCGAAACAGTTTATCAAAGACACCAGTTCCTGACGCGATCTCCATTTTTTCGGTTACTCCTATCCAGCATCTTTTACGATCAGCCCTGGCGGTGCTTGTAGCCTCTCGTTGAAGTTTGCGACGTTCATCACTACCTGCGAGCCGGGCTTCATGTGCTTTGACTAACAACCGCAGCTTGCCCTCGGAGATTCAATCTTTGTCCACCCTTTTGTTCTCCCCAGTACCATCCATATAACTTCCTTGATTGCTGTCTTTATTTGAGTCCATCGTGCTTCCACAGAAACTTCGTCTTCTTGTGCGTTGGTTTCGGCGATGAGTCGAGTTGTGATTGCTCGTGATAATTCCTCTCGCTTCTCTGGATTCTCTAGAGCGGCAATGTTTATCCGGGAGGGTGCAGAGACCTTAGCGCGAGTAGATAGGTGAATTTTGAAGCACGCACGTAAGAGCACATAGTTAATGCCGTTTGCATTGTCCGTTTTAGCACCTCGGTGCATGTTTTACGCTAGCGGTTGATGTGATTAATCAAAATGCTTACACTGACGACGTGTCCTCTTTCTGTTGTCACGAATCGGATAAACGGGACCCAGTGTTTTAAATATTGAACAGCGTGCCACCCAGTCTGGTCCCACACTGAACCCATCGGAGTGTATCGTTACTCTTTCATTTCATTCCCTACAATGTGACGAATAATAATAGTTCCCTTTCTAAAGTTGACTCCGTCAAGTATCTTAGAATAATAATATTTAGCAACCTTCAGCGGTCTGCAGGCACCCAGTTTTGTGCGGAAAAACGATGACGTTTATTTGTTTGCGACACTCAGAAGCCCAGACGATTCCGGACTACAGAATTAATTTTGTCCACTCTGGTTTGTCAGTGTTTTCTTTTTCTACGCTATCGACTTCTGAAACAAGAATTCCAAGTTGTGTCGCTCGGTCTAAAGATAATCAGTCGTTTTTGCTTAGTTCCTGTTAAGAAGCTGGCCTTCAAACTTATTGACTTATTAAATCGTGCATGCGATAATTTTAGATAATACCCACCCGTTGTATACCAGTTTGTATCCGCGCTACTGTCATCCGAAAATAGGTTCTACTTTTCGACGTATCACTCTCACATTACGATTTTTAAGCATTCCCCTTTTCCGCACGTGGCTCGCACATTGACGAGCAAAGGGAGCGAGAGAGCGTAGTAACTGAGTTGTTCACTGATCTCAGTGCATAAATTCCAGTTGTTTTTTATTCTGTTTTTGTCCTGTGACGACATTCTTACCGAATGTTTTTGGTTGAGATGTGAGCACATGCGATCGTAAAAGTCATGCACATACCAATGGCTAAATACCGCGATCAACGGCATCGTTCCATTCGAGCTATTTCCTCGTCTTCATAATTTCTTTTGGTAACTTTCTTTGCTGCTTTTTTGCTCTTTGTGTTTCTGCTCATGTTTTCCTTGATTCGACGGTGCTGAGAGATAGCAACTAAATCAGAGCACAGAACTGTGTCAGGTTAATGGCTTAAAGAACAGAACTGAGCTATCATTTCTGTGATCGATTCATTATTCATCCCGAGAAAGCATTTCACAATGAGTTTCTATTGCCGAGTGTGTTTGATATCGTACTGTATTCATCCTGCTTTACGCCAACTTTTCACAGTTATATGAAACTAAAATATTAGGATGTTTCCCTTTGAAATCTAGTCCTTCAAAATTTCGGTGCAATTATAATTGTAGTTGCCCATATCGCTCATTGGCTTGTTTTTTTTTCAGATCGCTTGCGTCCAATTTTTCAACATTGTGGTACACTCACCGGAAAACATAAACCTTCGCGTTTACCTTCAATACGAACTTTATCTCCTCGGACTGGATGATGTCCTCCAGGTACGATCGTATTTGTGGCATAAATTACAGAAACACATCATGAACTCGTAACGTTTCCAAGCATTTTTGTCAGAAGTGTCGATTTTATTTGCTTCACGCATTGCCTCAAATAGAAAAATTAACGCGGTTCCTAAAAATTTGTTTGGTTTTCCGTGTTTCCGCTGTGTTCCACTTCTTTTCTCCTAAGCTGGCGCTATCTTCGGTTTGCTCTTGGCGTTTATTTCAAATTCAAACCCGCATGTAATTTGCACAATTATGTTACATTTTTCGATGAATCAGGTAGTCACTAAGTCGATTTAAACTTTCGCTTGAAGGTCGTAACAGCCGCTTAGAAGTGTTATCTTTGTGTTCATCGTAAGATAATTTACGGGTTGTCCTCATCAGTTCATATTCATGTGCGGGCCGACAGTCCTTGTAACAACGAATCTGAGTATCAGCCAACGATAGCCTATTTTCGAAAATACCTGTTGTGATCACCTCTAGACTGACGTCTTACCGCTTGTGGTACGGTCGGCAGACCATTATCCGGCTGAATTTGTCATTCAGTTCGTTTTTGGAGCTAAGCCCGTTCTCCCCAGTTAGCTCTTCATTCATAAATGCCCACTGTATCGCAAACGCAACACCACACCTCGGGTGCGTTTTCACCGATGATAGTCTCATTGAAGATTGAAGCCTAAATCGGTAGTCCTTGTGACAGTCTCAATTTTTTCACATCATTATACCGTGTACAAATAGCACTTTTCGACTAAGAGCTTTTACTTGCTTTCATTAGCGCGTGGATTTGGTGGAATGGAATAAGCGAATTCTGAATACGAGTGGAATATGCGAAGCTTCGTTGAAACTACCCATCTGTCAGGACTTTATCGTTACTGACTATTGGAGAAGTAACATAAGATTGATCAAGTACGATAGCAAGTTGCTTTTTCCAACTGATCCCGTTCATTTCTCTGCTTACATTGTGTGAATGATATAACGCGATGGTTCGAATGACGATAATGACATTAAATCAATCCATCTACCCAATATTTTCATTCCTGTGTAGAAATTAAAGGATCGAGCCGGTGATCGATTAGTCCAACATATCGAGGCGTATCTTGACAACCGAGTGGATTGTTCGCTGCTCCTTGAAGATGCAGAAGCCAAAGAGTCTGCGGTGTCCAAACTTGAACGCCTGGAAGCTGAGTTGTCTTCGAAAATTTCCGCATCCAGAGAAGCGGCTCGATTGGAAGTGGAATCAGCCTTTAAGGTTTGTTCTCTGTCTTTCTCTCATCCGATCAATCTCATTTGTCCTCGTTTATGCGACGCCAGTAGTACATTTCCCACTGGTTCCCTTGTTTCTATATGCTCCACTAGTGTTCTCGCATCAGAAGCAGATTTGCTGAGCACGATGTGAGATCGAGTTGTTAAATAATTATCGCTGAAGAATTCTAAAGTAATTATCTTCTTGGTTCTTTCTTAATGTAACAGAATAATCTAATGTAGACGTTTTACACAAATGTTTATGAAATGGAAAATCGTGTTTTAGAGCTTTCCTGACTGATGTGATTCACATTTTCCGTACTTCTTACTCATAATTTAGCTCTCATAGATGAGTTGCGAAATGTTGGCTGATTAAATGTGTATTTCAAATTACTGATGGTTTATACAGCATTCATCACCATAACGCTGATAAACTTACCTTATCTGTTTGATACGAGCACACAGAAATGCATCCGAGAGATAATGTCTTTATCATTTGCCTTCAAGGGGTAATCTTTCATTTTTAACGGAATTTTCTAAGCTCATTCACTAATTTTCTAGAAACAAGGCAAGCAGATCATGTTAAAGGAACTGTAAACTAAAATCAGTAGATTGACTGCTGAGTTATTGTAAGCTCCTGCTGAAGTATCTTTCTTTCATCGTGCCAGTGGGTAGCTTCAAATCGGAACATGGTGGGGCAGCGCTCGTCCGAGGTAGGTTGCACATGTCCAATCTGCAAATGCTCTCCAATATGCTCAGTAAGCACATCAACGGGGTTCCGACACTTACATCAACCAAAAATCAATATGGTGGGCCTAAAGCCTGCCGTTACAAAATTTTGCTTGGGGAATTGGCTTTGTTTCAAGGATTACGTTACGCACAAACCTGGCTTTCGTAGCATTCTGGTTGGATGCGGTTATTTTGCTACGAATGTTGCACAATATGTCACCTTGTAGTAAGTGGATATCGACTAATTAACCAACTATGGTACATGCTGGCCAAAGTTGTGTATGACTGTGTACGCGGTTCGGCGCTTATCAGTTGAATTTATCACACGGTTTGAAGAGATCTCGGTCTTGTTGGTACCTCATTGGATTCTCTTTTGGAGTACGGTATTCATAAAATCTCTTTAGTTACATTTCACCTCAGTCTAGGAGTCCCCCACTAATCATTTGCAGTTGATAACGAGAATCTGGCGGTGCTGAAATCGCATCAATGGATACGTTCTTCCCCGGGCTTCGTTTACAACCTTATAGATTATAGTAGCCTCTCAAAAACAGCAGGATGTTGTTTGTGTAACAGGTGTAGTCTATTGTTTGTTTGTTTTTGTTTTCAAGGAATCTGCCCTTCGTCTGTTCTCCTGTGTCTGCATTACCCCTTCGGTCACACTTACTTTCACGGTTGATATTTGACTGGAAAACTATCCGTCTGTTCATGATTTTTCACTTTATCCTCGCTTATGTATGAAATTAGGCTCGTGAACTGGAATTATCCGAGCTTGTGGAATCTCTACGAAGTCGAATCCGTGATCTAAACATAGCTTCATGGGATCGAGAGAATATTATGAAGCGTCGTGTCGAAGAGCTGCAGCATGCGTTGCACGCATCACGCTCTGAGGTGACGAGGCTCCAAGCTGCTTTAGACTCTGTAAAGACCAGCGCTGTTTCGGAAAAGGTTTTCGCTTCCATGGCCACATCTACACACTTCGACGTGGATGCGAATGCAAGTGTGACAAATTCAAATGTGATTTATGAAACTCCACATGCTATTCGCAAGGAGCCAGGACGATCTGCATCTATGGATACGGAATCTCAGTCGGTCCAAGCAGCCGGATCTGTGGATCGTGCAGTACGCAACAGGCACGAAAAGCACATGGCTATTTGCACTCCACTGGAGAAGATAAAGATTGGTTCCGATGATCGAAAGTTGTCGTCGTTTAAAGTTTGCAGTAGTGGACCACAAAAACCAGTTCGTAAACAAAACAAGTTTGATTCCGGTGAGTTAACGTGTTTGGTGTAAGCTGCGTGTTTGTCCATATTTTTAATATTCGATTTTGAGGTCCAGATTGGATAGAAAAACACGAAGTAGCTGATGCACTGAAACGGTTACGGAGTAAAGGTTTTATATCACTCATTATTTTTGATGGATTCACATACATGATCTACTACTTCATCTCATTGGCCCACTGGCTCGTGATTCATACAATGCGGCTGCATCAATATTAGTAAGAGTTCAACCTTTGTCTTCTGTCCCTAACCATCCCTCTTTGCCCCATCTATCGACCCATAATGTTCCCACTAATAACACGGTCGATACTCGCAACGATTCACTGTCAAATAGTATCGGGAATAATCCTCTGTCTGGTAACTCACATTTTCTCAAGCCCCGTCGGCCTCTGAATCTCGGCTCCTTCAACGTGCGTACACTCATGCAGGCCGGTCAGAAGGCGTGCCCAGCCCTCACAATAAATTCTCTGAAGATTGATGTTTGCTGCTTAAGCGAAACGCGTATGCAGGATTCGAGCAGTGTGATTCAACTCACTGCTCCTGGTATCTCATCGAGGTATATTCTGCGCACCTCAGGAGACGAAGCAGCTAGAGCTGTGGGTCAACGTGGTGTAGGAATTGTCTTGACTGACAAGGCTGAGGCTGTCCTTTTAGACTGGATCCCTGTTAACAGTCGTTTATGTGCCGTGAGACTCCAAGGCTCAGTCGGCGTTCGAAAGGATAGTTGTGTTAAACGCAATTTGTTTGTGATCTCAGCGTACGCCCCAACCGACTGCAGCTCAGACTTGCAGAAAGATGAGTTCTATGATGCCTTCGCCACTCTCGTTCGCAGCAGTAAAGGTTCTGACATTGTAGTGCTAGCTGGTGACTTCAATGCACAAGTTGGCAAACTTAGTGTGTCAGAAGCTTGTTTAGGTGGGCGTTGTGCTTTACCTGCTGAGCAAACAGATAACGGGGATAGGCTTCTCCAGTTTTGTGCAGACAATCGATTGTTCTTGTCTAGCACCAATTTCCGACACAGCGACATGGCGCTCTAACTCTACAGGTACTTTGAGTCAAATTGATCATATCACCGTAAGCTACCGGTGGCGCAGTTCTGTTCAGAACTGTATATCTTACTGGTCCGCGTACGTAGAGTCGGACCATGCATTAGTTTTAATGCGATTATCTCTCCAGCTCCATGGTCATCGTCGCAAACCGCAAACCCGATTAGCCGTGCAACGTTTGTGTGAACCAGAAGTTTGCACCCGTTACGAGCAGAAGTTAGCACATGAGCTAGGATCCACGGAGAACAGTTATGTAGCTAAGCACTGGGCTCATATCAAACAGGCGATGCACGTTGCAGCAGGTTTCGCCTGTGGTCCTCGATCCGTTGTCCATCAAAGACACTGGATCTCGCAAGAGTCGCTGAGTATAATGGAGCAAAGGCGTCAGCTTTCGAACCGTAAGGAGATGAATAAGATTCGGAGAAAGCTGCAAAGACAAGTTACGCGAAGCCTGAAGAATGATCGCGAAAATTGGTGGGTCAAGGTAGCCGAAGAAATGGAAATTGCAGCTGCTTCAGGTAACAGTCAAAGACTGTTCAAACTTATTCGTGACACCGGTGGACGGCGAACTCAGGTCAGTGAAACGATTTGGGATAGGAATGGAGAACCCATCCATAACAAACAGCAAAGGCTTGACCGATGGGCCGAGTACTTCAAGGAACAGTTTAGCTGGCCGCACGCGAGTGTAGTTACTCCCGTGTCAACAACTGTGACTCCTTGGGTGGTATCACTTGAGCCCCCATCAGAAGTAGAAGTAGAGTCATGTATTCGATTACTAAGGTGGGGGAAAGCGGCAGGTCCCGACGAACTTCCTCCACTTCTTTTCAAACTGGGTGGTGAGGCGTTGATAAGATCACTTACCGCATTGCTCCGTGACATTTGGAAGGAGGAGCGTATTCCGTTAATATGGAGTGAGTCATTGATTGTTCCCATCTTCAAGAAGGGAATACGCAATGACTGCAGTAATCATCGTGGGATTAGCTTAATCCCGATAGTCACCAAAGTATTAGCTTCGTTTTTGCTGCACCATCTTACACCGGCTCGCGAGAGGAATGTCCGCGAACAGCAGGGTGGATTCCGCCCAGGTCAAGGATGCATCGACATGATTTTTACTCTTAGCCGACTACTTGAAACGCGTCACACGCACCGCCGACCAACAAAAATGCTTTTCTTTGACCTGAAGGGCGCCTTCGATTCAGTTGATCGAACATCGCTTTTCAGTGTTCTCCATCGAAAAGGTATGCCCCAGAAGTTCGTGAACCTAATGAGATCATTGTATTCTCATACTTCTGGCAGCGTTAGGGTTTACAGTGAACTATCCAGTCGGTTCGAAACGATCAGTGGTGTTCGACAGGGATGCCCTTTGTCTCCATTCCTGTTCAACTTCGTCATGTACGAAATAATGGAGAGTGCTTTGCAAAATCTTCAGGATGTTGGCGTCGAACTAGGAAGCTGTGGAAAGCTGTGTGACCTAGATTACGCGGACGACGTTGTCTGCTTGTTCGAATGCACGGAACATGCTCAGCGTGCACTAGATAATCTCGCAAGAGCTGCAGCTCCATTCGGCATGCGCTTTGCACCTTCAAAGTGCAAGGTGATGTTACAAGACTGGACGTCAACAATTCCGAGCTTGATGCTCGATGGGGAGGTGCTGGCAGTTGTCGACCACTTCACCTACCTCGGTAGCTGCGTGACGACGAATGGGAGCACAGTAGTAGAGGTGAGCACGCGGATATCCAAGGCTCGAGGGGCGTACGCTGGACTGAAGCACTTGTGGCGCCGACCTGATATTTCAGTGAAGTTGAAAGGTCGTGTATACTGTGCCACTGTGCGTTCAGTTTTGTTGTATGGTTGCGAAACGTGGAGTCTGCGTGCTGAAGGTATTCGTCGACTTGAGGTTTTCGACCATCGATGTTTACGTAGTATCGCTAGGATTGGGTGGAATAGCCGAGTAGGCAATGCTGAGGTCAGAAGTCGAGTATTGGGTACTAATTCAGAGAACGTTTTCTCACAGCGTATCCAACTTAGTAGACTTCGTTGGTTGGGACACGTGTTACGTATACCGAACACGTCTACCGTACCGTGTCCTATTCTCCGCCCCTCCCAGGGAGTGGAAGAGACCACGTGGAGGTCAACAGATGACGTGGCAGCGAGGAATGAGGAAATGTACAGCAAACTTAGGAAAAGTAGGTGCTTCACGTCTTCGTGGTTGGGGTCCAAAAGATCCGTCTACCAGTTGGCTGGAGACATTGAAGGATATGGCAGCGAACCGCGAACAGTGGCGATCGTGTTGTCACTTTTTGTCGAATCAGAATGTTTGATCGGTGTACGTTTGTACAGTTAGCTTGTGTATTCCGTGTGTTGGCTGTTGGGGCATTCTTTGCTATTGGCACCCCTGTAGGTCTACTTCCTGTTCATCTTGTATATTCATACTTTCTAATTCAACGTGCAAGATGGTGAGAAAGGCAGTGGTCAGTGGGGCTTGCCCTACTGTTTAACGCTGTACGATGATGGAGTAAGAGTTTTGCAATAGGTATACCAACGATTGACGTGATATATACTAAGAGGCATTTTCCAACTCACTGAGTTTGTCAAAGACGCTAACATAAAAAGAAGAAAGATACCCTTGTTTGACATCATATCTATTCAACAACGTCCCTTCGATCTAAACTATGAACTGTATACGTGGGTCTATAAAAACTGAATTGATATCGTTTCAGAACCGAGATCGGTTCGGAGTTTATCGGAAAATCGATGAGTCATGTGAAATGTTATGGTAAAATTTTATTGTTAAATAACACAGCGCAGTCGAAATCGTTGGTAGGTTGTCGACAATCTACGAATGATTTCGACTTCACTGTGTTATTAAACAATAAAATTTTACCTGAACACATATTCATTGAAATCTTACAAGATAATCTTAAAGAGTTGTTAGTTCAACGAACGTTAAACATACGAGTCCTGTTTGATATCAATAATAGGATGCATGGGCTCTCGCTTAAGTCCACTAATAACTGTTATGTTGATGATCAAGTTAGAAAGAGAAATACTGGACACAGAAGTAAATCAATCTTAGCAGTCCGGTGGGCATATGGACGATATTTTCCTTTTGGTGGATGGGTACGTTACCATAAGCGCAATTTCGCTCAGATTTAACGAGGTTCATCAAACGATGTGGTTTGCCACAAAGCCTGATAAAAGCAACCGTCTTCTTTTCCTTTAGGTTCCCCTGACTGGGCAGCCCGATAGTTCCACTCAGTGGATAGTGATCTTATGATGTACGTAAAACAAACATTATACGAATTTTTACCGTTTCACCCCACTCATTCAAAAGCGCAAACTTGTGCAGCGTCTCACAAACAGATCCCAAAATATTTTTCTTAGGATACTATAGAGATAAAGCTAATATCAAGACCTGAAAGTTAACGGTTATTGTGGTAGACTTATTAAATTAAAAATAGATTAAAAGATCCGTAGGTAACCAGAATAGTCAGTATGTTGGGAAGAACTCTATCCATAAAATCACCTAAAATGACATCGCAGGTAAAAAGATCAAAGGAGTGCTTCTCATCACATTAGATTTTATTTCAAACGCCACCCAACTTCGATTCGTGTTCTCAGCTTCGCGTGGTATCAGGTGCCAGAACGGAAACAATTTGCCCTTGTTGGTGTGGTCAGTGTTTCATTGCTGTCACAGGGCGGCTCGCAAGAAGTATACAGAACCATTAGTTACAGTAGTTCAGACATGGATGAAACAAATACGTTTCATTTACAAATGATGTCTACCGAGTGGCGGTGACAGGATATCGATGTTTAACTCCGCTGCAACACTTGTCCGCGAATCCCCAATTCATGATACATCAAACTGTAGACCCTAGCCGAGGCGATTCTCATGTAAGTGCGAAACATAAATTCGTGCAAGTTATTTGACTGACGTGGCCGAAGACTAATGGCAACATACTGGGATGCGATAAAGAAGCAAATCAGTTATTAGTTACGTTAACAGGTCACTTCCAGTGAAAAGTCCAAGGAGCCAACTCAGATCACCTTATCTCCATGTTTTCCTCCACCTTGTTTTACTGACAAGACTGCACTTTGGCGTGGTGTGATGGCTTGCGTGTCTCTATAACCCAAAGAGCTACGCACGATGGCTTCCTTAAGCCGGAGATGCAATCATGCCTGAAAGGTCAATGGACGGAGGCCAGACGAAGTTCAGTCTCTGAACCAGTTAATGGACAACATATGGTTCTAACCACTGCCTCCTTTGATTCAAGATCGATGCAAAACGCCACGGGTTATTGCGGCGTCGAAGAAAGCAATCGCTCAGGAGTTAGTGGTAAATCAGATACACTCCTTAAGTGTAAATGTTCACTTCACTTGTCTGCATTTAACATCCGCACATGTCAGATAGGGCAACAGGCTGTCATCGCTAGAACTTCTGAGACTATCCAAATAGATGTATGCTGTCTCCGAAACGCGCATACAAGACTCCACTTCTGTGAGCACGCTTCGCACCCCAGATGCAACCTTAGTCTCTCGCTTCACTCTTCTTGTTTCGGGTGATTCGGTGTCGTGCTCGTGGTCAGACTGGCGTTGGGATTAATTTCAGAATGAGAGCTGGATGTGCGCTGCTAGACTAGATTCCAACCAGCAGTCGTTTGTGTGCAGTTCCGTTGAACGGTTCTGCTCGTGTCAACAGCAACAAACTGAAACACCGATGCTCGTTCGTCGTATCTGTGTATGCGCCGACTCACTTCAGTTCCTCTGAAACCAAGAACAAATTGTATCAGGATTTGTCTCAACTGCTTCCAAAATGCCTCAGTATGGACGGAGGTGGGTGTCTCGGGCTCCGAGTTGGCTACTCGTCCTGTACGCCTGTCGAAATGCCCCTAGATGACCGTGCGTTTTGTACAGCCTCTGCTGTTTCAACCTGATAGTCAAGACGGCCCTACACGTGACAGACATTCCACCAGTTTCTTCATTCCTCTGCGCCACGTCATCGCTTGTCCTCCACGCTCTTCCTTTCAGTCATGTCCAGGGAGCGCAAACAATGCGCGAAGCGGCAAGCGCTGGGCGAACATCTATAATACATGCCCTAGACAGCGGAGACGGTGCTGCAATAAGGTTTTTTCTAGGGAGGTGTCGGCCGTAACAAAACCCCACATGCGTACTTGATCATTACCGACGTGTCGCTCCCACCAAACACGAGCAATGCTACGTAAGCAGCGGGTATCAATCACAGCCAGGCGACGGATATCTTGAAATCAGACGGGCCGTTTCACAACCATATCGCAGTAAAGGGGATAGGGCGGCATTGCACACTCGGCTTTTCAAGAAAGGGCTGATATCGTGTCGGCGCCAGAGATGCCCGAGGTTCGAGAAAGGTAGTCTGGCTTTTGAAATAAGCATAGATATTTCCCCTCCCAAGCCGTCATTCTCAGTGTGGTGGGTGTATATACTACTTGGTAAGTAGTTGGTTGCTGAAAACGGGACTATGGACAGTTGTGGATTACCGACGCCGCTATGCCTAAGAGACCGAGCGCAATGAAGTGAACGACGACAGGCGAATCACACGACTGCTCCTCCGTCGGACGGTGACTGTTCTCAAATAGACAGGATAGCGACTTTGCAAAGCTGGATGTTTGCAACTCTTAGTTTGTTTTGTCGATGTTCGAACGAGCTGCTCCCAATAAATGACCTACTACCCAGGCACATCTTGTGAATTATAACACCAGTAATACAACTGCCCAGGAAGGCAAGACTTTTTCATTATTTCCAGTCCTTCGTTGCCCAATTGGAGCGCAGGTATATGGTCTCGCCAATCCCGGAGTAGCGCCGTAAACTAAGGCAAGGCGAAGCACATTCCGTAACGAGCTATTTCAGTTATCATGCGGTTCAGTAGAAGTTGAGCAGCTGAGATATTAGAAGCGTTGAGAATAAACAACGTGGCGAACAAGCTCGTTTTCAGTTATTCGTACTCATACCAATAAATAACAATATATATGACTCACAAAATAAGAACGAAGAATGACAATCTAAATCTGTCTCTGCACGTGCGTGTGTGCATGTGAAATTGATCACAGTGTGGAATGTTCAAGTGTTTGCACATGTGTTCGGGACCATGACGTGGGCCACGGAAGCTTAAGTGCTTGCACAAATTGTTTCTGAGCGCACAGGGGAGGATTGTAGAGACGAATGCTCACGGTTTCGGCTGTGGCTAAGATGCGACACTTGACAAGTCTTGATTGCTTTCCTCGGACTTTGTAAATGGTGCGAAAAGCGTTTATCACCTCCACTAAGTGGTTTGACTCAACAAGGTGTGAGCGCACCGTACTCGTAATTGTCTTAATTGCTCCCGCGTTCAGCCAGGCCGGGTGGTGTTCGCGAACGCGTTCGGATAAGCGCCGAGTCGTGCGACCAATGTACCTAGTTCCACAGGAACAGGTGAAGGAATACACACAAAACGAGGTTGCAGAATTTGGCACTATGTCCTTCAATCGAAAACACACTATCGGTTTGGAAACGAACAGGATTTGCAACTGTGCAGTGTAGAATGTTTTGTTGATTACTCCCGATAATCTTCGTTGAATAATTTCGGCTTCCGTGTCGCCTTTGAACGGTAAACGCACATAGTATCTTCTTGGCGGCTCCTATCTCCTTTGATTTCTCTTCATTTTCTTGCATCGTCTTGTCGATAAACCGTTCAGGATAACCGTTATTTAAGAAAACACTCCGCATAAAAACGAGTTCATTTCTTATTGTGTCTTCGGAGCAGATTTTTCTTGCTCTGGTAACTAAGCGATGTATTAGATTCCTCTTCATTTTGAGGGGCACAAAGCTGTGAAAATGGATGTATTGTCCGTTCCATGTAGCTTTTCTGTGCACTGATAACTGGACGGAAAAATCATTCCGACGGCTTATGCAAACGTCTAAATACGATAGACTATTGTCCTTTTCTTCTTCCAAAGTAAATTGAACATTAGGATGGGCAACATTTTGTAGAAACTGTGAAGAACCTGGATCTAGAAGGAAAGCGAATGATATCACTGGATGTTACTTCACTGTTCACAAATGTCCCGATCAGTGAAACAATCAACTATCTGTGCGATTACATTCAGAGCGACGTAATCGATTTGGGTATCCTGTTAGAAGAACTGAAACAGCTACTCTATGTCTGCACACATAATATCCAGTTTCAGTTCAATGGTGAAATCTATCGTCAGAAGGACGGAGTTGCAATAGGATCACATTTGAGACCCCTTTTTGCCGTTATTTTCATGGCAAAACTTGAAAATAATCAACTTGAACACATAATCCGAGATTTTACCTTGTACAAACGATACGTAGACGACGTCATATGCGTGCTAGACACCAATCTGGGCACAAATCTGCTTCCTAACAATTTTAATGCTGCCCATCCTAATGTTCAATTTACTTTGGAAGAAGAAAAGGACAATAGTCTATCGTATTTAGACGTTTGCATAAGCCGTCGGAATGATTTTTCCGTCCAGTTATCAGTGCACAGAAAAGCTACATGGAACGGACAATACATCCATTTTCACAGCTTTGTGCCCCTCAAAATGAAGAGGAATCTAATACATCGCTTAGTTACCAGAGCAAGAAAAATCTGCTCCGAAGACACAATAAGAAATGAACTCGTTTTTATGCGGAGTGTTTTCTTAAATAACGGTTATCCTGAACGGTTTATCGACAAGACGATGCAAGAAAATGAAGAGAAATCAAAGGAGATAGGAGCCGCCAAGAAGATACTATGTGCGTTTACCGTTCAAAGGCGACACGGAAGCCGAAATTATTCAACGAAGATTATCGGGAGTAATCAACAAAACATTCTACACTGCACAGTTGCAAATCCTGTTCGTTTCCAAACCGATAGTGTGTTTTCGATTGAAGGACATAGTGCCAAATTCTGCAACCTCGTTTTGTGTGTATTCCTTCACCTGTTCCTGTGGAACTAGGTACATTGGTCGCACGACTCGGCGCTTATCCGAACGCGTTCGCGAACACCACCCGGCCTGGCTGAACGCGGGAGCAATTAAGACAATTACGAGTACGGTGCGCTCACACCTTGTTGAGTCAAACCACTTAGTGGAGGTGATAAACGCTTTTCGCACCATTTACAAAGTCCGAGGAAAGCAATCAAGACTTGTCAAGTGTCGCATCTTAGCCACAGCCGAAACCGTGAGCATTCGTCTCTACAATCCTCCCCTGTGCGCTCAGAAACAATTTGTGCAAGCACTTAAGCTTCCGTGGCCCACGTCATGGTCCCGAACACATGTGCAAACACTTGAACATTCCACACTGTGATCAATTTCACATGCACACACGCACGTGCAGAGACAGATTTAGATTGTCATTCTTCGTTCTTATTTTGTGAGTCATATATATTGTTATTTATTGGTATGAGTACGAATAACTGAAAACGAGCTTGTTCGCCACGTTGTTTATTCTCAACGCTTCTAATATCTCAGCTGCTCAACTTCTACTGAACCGCATGATAACTGAAATAGCTCGTTACGGAATGTGCTTCGCCTTGCCTTAGTTTACGGCGCTACTCCGGGATTGGCGAGACCATATACCTGCGCTCCAATTGGGCAACGAAGGACTGGAAATAATGAAAAAGTCTTGCCTTCCTGGGCAGTTGTATTACTGGTGTTATAATTCACAAGATGTGCCTGGGTAGTAGGTCATTTATTGGGAGCAGCTCGTTCGAACATCGACAAAACAAACTAAGAGTTGCAAACATCCAGCTTTGCAAAGTCGCTATCCTGTCTATTTGAGAACAGTCACCGTCCGACGGAGGAGCAGTCGTGTGATTCGCCTGTCGTCGTTCACTTCATTGCGCTCGGTCTCTTAGGCATAGCGGCGTCGGTAATCCACAACTGTCCATAGTCCCGTTTTCAGCAACCAACTACTTACCAAGTAGTATATACACCCACCACACTGAGAATGACGGCTTGGGAGGGGAAATATCTATGCTTATTTCAAAAGCCAGACTACCTTTCTCGAACCTCGGGCATCTCTGGCGCCGACACGATATCAGCCCTTTCTTGAAAAGCCGAGTGTGCAATGCCGCCCTATCCCCTTTACTGCGATATGGTTGTGAAACGGCCCGTCTGATTTCAAGATATCCGTCGCCTGGCTGTGATTGATACCCGCTGCTTACGTAGCATTGCTCGTGTTTGGTGGGAGCGACACGTCGGTAATGATCAAGTACGCATGTGGGGTTTTGTTACGGCCGACACCTCCCTAGAAAAAACCTTATTGCAGCACCGTCTCCGCTGTCTAGGGCATGTATTATAGATGTTCGCCCAGCGCTTGCCGCTTCGCGCATTGTTTGCGCTCCCTGGACATGACTGAAAGGAAGAGCGTGGAGGACAAGCGATGACGTGGCGCAGAGGAATGAAGAAACTGGTGGAATGTCTGTCACGTGTAGGGCCGTCTCGACTATCAGGTTGAAACGATAGAGGTGACGAAGAACGCTGGCGTGTCTCGGCAATGGACATGGCTGAAAACCGAAATCAGTGGCGGGAATGTATCCGTTTCTGTTGTAATCATCAAACAAACAGAAACAAAAAAAAACGCAATCATGTACTCAACGAAACAAAAAAAGAACTTTGCTTTTTACCTTTGTTTCCCCCCCCCCACACTATGACTTTATATACTCATTCCTCTCTGATTGTACCATGTTCTGTTTGGCACGTGTGAAAATATATATTCGGAGCGTGCGTTCAACAAACGTGGTGGTCATTGCTGGGGATTTCAACGCTCAAGTTGGCCGTTTGGGAGATTCCGAAAGGCATAATGGAGGCCTGTTTGCTATCCCAATCGATCGCACTGACAACGATGATAGTCTCATCCAGCTTTTATCCGACCACATTGTTTCTGGGGAGTACGAACTTCTGCCAAAAGAATCGGCATAGACTGACGTGGCAGCCCCCAACGTCTTCGCAACAAAGGACTAATATTGATCATATTGTTATTGGTCACCGCTGGCGTGGATCAATTGAAGATTGTTGTTCTTTTTGGTCTACGCCTGTGGGCTCAGATCACGCCTTGGTACGTGTTCGCTTCTGCTTTCGTCTCGTCCCTAGTCTCACCAACGTAGAATCCAGCCGTCCCGCGCAGTTGTTTCTGTACGATAACCGACGATCTGCTTTTCAGGTGAAGCTGTCTATACGGTTATTCATGCAACCAGATATGCACGACTCAAACGAACGCTCAAACGCAGATCAAGAAACCCTTTTATGCCGCGTCTAATGCCACACAGGACTCTGGTTCAAGTAGGCCTCAGAAACGATGGATATCCTCGACGTCAATTGCTCTGTTAGATGCCCGCAGTTCCGTCCTTCGAGATGCCACATCCAACGAAGTGCGTAAATTCCTGAGACGCCAACTGACTAGGAACTTGAGAAATGACCGAGAGCAGTGGTGGATTGCGAAATGTAAGGAAATGGAAAAGGCTGCGTCCATTGACAATGCTAGCAACCTTTGCCGTTTGATTAGAGGTGCCGGTCCATGGAAGCCTGGTGTAAGTGAGTTAATTACGGAATCCGACAGCTCACTTATTCACTCTCAGGGACGTCGTCTGGACCGTTGGGTGGAGCATTTTATGGAACAATTCAGTTGGTCCCCTTCTACAGTGGAACTTCCAAATATACCTGCCAGGTAAACGATGCATGTTGTTATCACTCCGCTAGATCGGATGGGTTGTCTCCATCTTTTCCAAGGATAAAGGAGAAGCTTTGGTTTCGGAGTTAAAAAAAAAACTCCTCCGGATAGTCTGGGATAATGAGCAGATTCCCAGGGATTGATGTGAATAGGGGGTTGTGCCGATTTACAAGAAAGGTGACAGGTCCGCTTGTGAAAACCGCTTCCAAGGTGATCGCTGAGTATGTTCTCCACCGATTATCCAGCGCCTGCGAAATGTGTACACATGAGAATCAAGCCGGTTTCAGACTCGGTATGGGTTGTATCGACCACCTCTTTACTCTTCGACAAACCTTAGAGCACAGACACATCTTTCGTAGACTTAAAATCTGTCTTTCTTGATCTGAAAGCGGCGTTCGGTTCAGTCGACCGCACAGTCCTCTGGCGCTGCTTTTTATTGAAGGGTGTGCTAGAGAAATTTATTTCTCTTTTCCAATGCTTGTATGCGAATAACCGAAGCGGAGTTCGTGTTTACGGCGATCTTCCACCCGAGTCCACCACGGAAAGTGGGGATCATCAGAACTACCTCCTTCCACATTTCTTCATCAATTTTATGACTGAATGGATTCTCGAGGTAGCCCTGTCCTCGCACGAGAATAGCGGCATCAGTCTTTGCTCAGGCAGTAAACTCTGTGACTTGGAATACGCGGACGATGTTGTTCTTCTTAGCGGAGACTCAAGTAAGTTTCAAGCTGTCTTAGATAGCCTAAGCAACAGCGTAGCTATGTTTGGGGTGCACTTTGCACCTTCAGAGTGTAAAATACTGTTTCAGGACTGGGTGGGCTCAACACCCAATTCTTGTCTCTGTAGGGGAAGCGGTAGCTGAAGTGGGAACGTTTTGTTACCCGAACAGTTACATTCCGCCAGGTGGACAGATATCGGATGGAGTGTCATCGCGTATACGGAAGGCGCGTTTGGCTTTTGTCAACCTCAGCGATTTGTGGCGTCGACGTGACTTTCAGTTGTCTGTCAATGGTCGAGTGTACACTACGGCGTTTAGGTCCGTTCTGTGTGGCTCAGAAACATGGTCGTTGAGGGTAGGAGATAGACGCAGACTGTCGGTGTTCGAGCGTCGATGTCTCCGGAGCATTGCCCGAATATGGTGGGAACACGCTATCAGCAGTGTTGAGGTTAGACGTGGGGTGTTGGGAACCCGTGGTCATTTATTGGATCAAGTACTGAATCTAAACAGATTAAGGTGGCTGGGACATGTCTTACACATGCCCTCCGATAGACTTCATCGGTGTGCGCTGTTCTCCGAGGCAGGTAGTGATTGGAAGGTAGGTTATACTTCCGGGCTGGGGTCCACGCAACCCGCATACCACACGGTTAGAGACATTGTGATATGGTTAGGTATCGTGATCATTGACGTAGTTGGATTCGAACTCTTTCTTTGTCCTGATTTTTCAGCTTCTTACTTTGCTTTTTACTCTTCACCTGACGCTTCTATTCTTTTTGCCGTTTACTGGACACTGCTGAAAAGTAGCAACCGAAACCAGAGCGCAGAAGTGCGAGGTTAGTGGTTGGATGAATTGAATTGAACTGACTATAGAAAAATCCACGCGTATCAACGAATAATGTGGAGGAAAGGAAACCACTAACCTGGGCCATGAACATCAATATTCATGACTATTTTAATAGTATGTGATAGAAATTTATGTGGAACAATGATTGCTGCGGTTCTCTTTACTACCTGACTCAGATCGATACAAAAATCGAAGACCAAAACATTACGAATGATAACACCAGTCAAACGAAGAAATGTTGTAAAAACCTGAGCGCTACTGGTTAGGTCATCTCGGCTTATTTCCTGATGTCTCTAAACATACCGATGATTTTATGGACCCTACTTGCCCAAGTAGGCTTCCGGGTTGGAGTTCACGAGATTCGCCTACCGGATGGTTAACAATGTCGGGCGATATGGCTGAATGATGTGGTCGGTGTCGTTTTCTAACTGGAAGCACAAGTGCTATTCAGTCAAGACTTAGCAGTCATGTTTACTTGATGTGGTGAGGTAGAGTTCCAAGTTTATTCGTCTTTTGTCGGTCTCCGCTGTTTGTTGGTCAACTTACAGAAGTCCTCAGTACACAATACAGAAACCGAACCATTTTGCACACATGACAACGACGCGTTATTAACTATATATACATACACACTCATTCACTCACGTTTGACAACGAGTCCTAGTTTGGATCGAAACGTCACAATAAACGTTTTACAACTCAGCGTACGCCTTGACTTCTCTATAATATATATATATATATATATATATATATATATATATATATATATATATATATATATATTTCACACTTGTCTGACTTTCAAGCTGTGTGCCAAACAAAACATGGTGCAACGGGGGAGGAGAGCTTAAATGGAGCCAGTGAAAATAAATGGGGAGAAATTTTTTTTCTTTTTTGTTTTGTATGCCCATTTTGCTTGAATTCGGTCGCCATTCTCTGGCTGTCCGTTTAAGCATCTGGTCGTTTGGTAATGTGTTGTCTCTCCATATGGCTATCGAAAGAAATAGGAAACCGAGTCAGAGCGCTTAGATTACTGAACCACATAGCTTTTAGATTGCTGGGTTATGCTCCCGTGGAAAACCGCCGGGGCAGGCTACCACCCGGCGTTTTTCGACAGTATCGTCCATTCAAATTTGATTTGTCTTAGACATACTGAATGTATGCAAAAGCATCTATCGCTGGTTTGCCGCGCGATTCAAACTGATCATTGTGCACGATAGATTCATAATATTTGCTACTGCCTGATCGCTGTTATCCTCACATCTCCAATCGGGGATTACCGAATCAAGATTGCCAACGTAAATTGTAGTGAATGAAGCAGCCATGATTACTGAATCAAATGCTCAAATTTAGCGAGTTACCTGGGCGAAGACAGCGCGCAACCGCCATCCAGACCCTGAAACTTGGAGTGTAGAACCACAATAGGTCCCAGTAGGTCAGGCGTGGTAACGAGCCGGACGACAGTGGATTACTGTTTACCACCAAAGTGACCAGTGATAACGGGATTCGAACGTGTGCCTTCCGAGGTAGCAATCACATGCCGCACAATCGCCACCGGTTTAAATGATTCTATCAACATGTTCGCTGCTTTCTTGTTGCTTTTAATCTTACCCGTTGAGTTTTAAAGAAAAACCAATCTGCTGCACTCTGGTACAACACAGTGGAAGTAATGATAATGAAAAATCTGTTTGCGAATGTTTCTTAATCGGTGTTTAAAGGGAATCCTCAGGGCGGGTTATTATTCCACATTTTTTTAAAGGAATGAGGCGTTTTAACTGAATGATTATGCGCTGTTTAGCAAAGCTTTGGCTTTCTTTCTTGGTGTGGTGAGGTTGAACATGAAGCTGTTCGTCTTTTTGAGACTAAATAGTAACGTGGTTGATTGTGCTTGTTTATGCCTCTCGATCTAGTCTGGTTGTTGTTGCGTATGTCAGTTAAGCGTAAGTTCGACCAACCTTCATCACCTTGGAAAGAGGTTAAATGTGAGAAAAAATTCAGCATCACGTTCCCACGGTTGTTCTCCAATGTATACGTGTGGAGGATGATCAGTATGACGAAAAGTGAAACCTCATTGTGGTGAGTTGTGAACGGCGTACCTACCACACGCGTTGCTCCACCTCTGTGACCGAATTTCGCCAGTCATCCATAACCAGCTGCAACCTTTTGATTCCAGTACTCGTCCCGTTCCTCCCTCCCTATGCTCCTTGATCGTGTCCGAAAACGGAGTGCCAGTCACTCTACCGTCCATAATTCACCCGCCATCGTATGGTTCGCTAATGCGTTGTTTACGTGGGTTCTCATAGAAGTGATTCATATACGCATCAGTTGGTTCTGTGCATAGATCGAGATTATCCAGTATAAATCGCGTGGACGGTTTTGCACACCCGTACAGCACCACATGGGTTCGAATGCTCTTATTTTGTTTTATTATTCAGCTCATGACTTCCATAACATGATCCACTTGTTCTTGTGAATATTACCGCAAGGCGTGACTTCGTCACGGTCTCCAGGACTTTATCCTCTAAGTGTCAGTGAACCCAACGAAATGATTACCAACTCCGGTCGGTGAACAGAAGTATTCGAAGGTGTCGACCACTTCAGCCGTTCACAACATGAAACAAAACAATAGCAATGAGTGAAATCGGATACAGTTAACAACCTACTGAGAAGTCCGACCACATGTTGTGTATGTCTTTGTGTGCTTTGTTTCTCAGGATGGATTGCGACTGAAAAGTTGGGTGATTCAAGACGTGAATATGAGGCGTGAAAACTTTAGCCACTACACTTGACCATGTAGGCCTACGGAATCCACCTACGCGTTGATTGGAAGTGGGGGGCCGTACAACCAAACGCTGCGGTCAGTAGCGTGATTTCTTACAGTCTTGTGTGTGCCTATTTATTCCTTATATCTATTTTTCTATCTACTCTCTACTCATGCCTCAGTTTAGTTCATCTGTGATAACGTTCCGTTGGTAAACGGAAGCCGAAAGCAGAACACTTAGATAAGAGAGAGATCGGGGTTTCGCTGAACTGAATTTGTTTTTTTTTTCATCGCTTGATTTCATAACAACCATACAGTCGGTCTTACGGTTCTCCCTGCTGGATAAGACAAATAGCTCCTAACTATTTTTGGAGGAACTATTTGGTTCGCAAAGCAGTTTCCGGTTCTGTTTCTGTTGAATCGTATCATTTCTGAGTAAGCGGCTCCTGAATGAGGAAACTTAAGCGAGGTACTGACAGTGCTCATCGTTCGCCGGTGGTCAATGAAGCTGATCAGTTGGAGATAGTTTGATCGACCGAACTTTCTGAGGCTACTTCGACCTACTGATCTTCAGCAATGAATCATCAACTCGCCCAGGTCGTCACCACGCCTGATATATATATATATATATATATATATATATATATATATATATTTCACACCGGCTTGAAATCAAGAATGGTGCCAAGACAACGACAACAGTTAAAGAATATTAGAGGTGGAGGAGAACACAGTAAAATAGAGCTAGTAAAAAAATAAAATGTTGTTTCTTTTTCACCGTACAAGTTTTGATGTTTTCTGGTACTGTAATTTTGTGTGTCGGAATGATATTTTTTCCATTGCGGGGCGCCAGAGTTTGACAGGCAGACTGCACAGCATTCGTGCCACTGATTCTGAGCTATGTGTTTTAACGTCTCTAACCAACGACAGTCCCCGTTCCTTGGGACCTAACCGGGGAGGCTGGAAGCACTAACTGAAGCCAGTGCTGACGCTGACACCTGACCTGTTGTATTTCGGTGTAGTTCTCCACTCTAAGTCCGAGTGTCAGGTTGCCGGTAATCCTTGCTAGTGCACTGTACCTTTAGAGTTATGGACTATGGCCCTTTCATCACATTCGTGCACAAGCATATAATAAAATAGTCTCTTGCTCCGTATTTAGGATAGACTTCTTTCTATCACGTTCTCATCTCATCAGTCGAGTGGGTGCTGCCTGGATGTATTTTTGCTGTTCCGGACATGAATCGTTCCATGCAAGTTTGTCGATAATTGTTTCGACCACAGTAATCGGTTCAATTCAGTTGCATCGGCCAGCCTTGTTCTCACAGTTAAAAGAGCATTAATCATAACGTACCAAGGTGGAAGTCATATCTATATCTTCATTGCATGGCATCATAAATGATCGGTTTTTATTCTGTGATTATACGCGGAAACGTCATCAATCGGAACCAGTTTGTCTTCGGATCTTCAGTTTTCACAATTAGAGACAATGGAACACCTTCCGTATGAGCCTGGCCATCTACAGTTCCGGGTAGTTAGTCTCAAGAGAAGGTCCTAGCCACTTAAGTCAAATAAGCATCCAGCTTCATCTTGGAAAGCTTTTGATTTCGCTCTTCCACCACGTCAGTTGGAAATGCGCTCCAGAATTTAGTTGCTCTTCTGCATAAGCGATAGGTCAAAGGTAGTCTTGTCAACTTCAGCTTCTTGAGTGTCGATACACACCTTCTCGTACGTTCGTGATACCGAAAGGGTAATTCTGCTTGCATATCAGGTCCCATCTCGCCCCGGATTGTCCACCAAATGCAGATCAGATCTCATCTAACTTTTCGATACGCCTCGAAACAATCTCGTTACCTGCAGCCGCACTTCATAGCTGATCCCCTTTAGTCCAACAACAAAGCTGTATTCTCTCCAGCTTCTACAATTCAGTAGACGTGCGCGGGAAAGTAGCAATTCCACCAGACTCCAGTGATAGACGGACGTGAGAAGCGTACAGCAATCTGAATGCATCGTTTTATTGTGTACCAGATAACCAGTGGATGGCACCTAGAAAGCTCCAAGTTGAGGCACAAGCTCTGTCATTGTGATCTTGGGTTTTCTACGACAAATTCACTGTCACATCCAGGTCGCGCTCACAGATGGTCACCGGAACAACCGGCCTTTGGTAACACTAGACGTTGTTGGTCCCGGTCTGCTTGTCTGCGTCTGGGTGCACTTTTGGGGGTTAATGTGAAGGACTCAAGATACGGACCAGTGCTAATGGGAGTTCATATCCGCTTGCAGTGCACAGTGGTCTTCAACAGTCTTCCAATAGTACTAAAATGAATGTCTGCGAATTTTCCTTATACAGGTCTGTTTTGTCAAGGGAATAAGTGAGTATTACCTCATGACGTGATCGTGCTACTAGAAAAGCGCGCGATGATGCCGTCCATTCATATTGTCAGTGCACTCGCTTTGATCAGATTTGCTGGATAACTTATATTGGTTAATGTACTACTTTTAGATTGCGAAATAAACCCATTAAAACAATCAAAGCACGAGTTTTAGACGGACGTGTTTGAATAGAGAAGTAAGAAACATAGGTTTGCACAATGTATCTTGGACCACTTTGCTGCATCTGTATGCGTGTATACTGCAGTCAGTGTGATCGTTTATATAGTCAGTAAAATAAACATCGAAAATTGAGACAAGATTGTTTCTGACTTATCTATTCAAATTTGTAATGAGAAACCATTGTTCCCACACATAATGCCTCGCTAAGTCAAATGAGTCAGTTTCAACCAGGAAGCACGTGCAGATGACTGTAGTGTGCAACCGGCGATGATTGGCTCACGCCACCGCTACGTTCATACGTGATACAGTTCACTGTCATCCAGGAATATTGGAACGTGGCGAACAAGCTTGTTTTCATGTAAGTAGTATGTTGTTCTATCAAGGTGACAGTTATTCGTGCTCATACTAATATGTGACTCACAACAGAAGAAATTGGCATTACGATCTAGGTCTGTGTGTGTGTGTCTGGACTAATTTCCCCTGCGCAGACTACTCAGGCTTCGGGAGGCGGACGATAATTGCCTCAGCATTTGCTAGCATCTGAAACCTAATTGCTCTGGGTACGTGCTGTGAGACCCGGTAGATTAGCTGTCGATCAATCACGCGGTTTCTACCAAGTGTGGAACGATCGAACTTGATATCGCATCGCTTCATCCATGCATAAACCTACGTGAGTGATGTTCTCTGATGCGCTTTGGTTACTTTGTCGTTCGACATGCGTAAGTAGCAGCACAGGTGCACTTGAATTTGTGGACGATCATAGATAAGGTCAGCAGAAGTTGTTAATCTTTATTTTGGCAGCGGGTTTTTGGTGGCATGGCGAATGCGCATCTGTTCTCAGCGGCATTCATAGTGGTCTTCACCGTGGCACCGAAAACTCTACTGACTCTTTCGGTTGTAATGTTCATGTCAGTACTTTATTTTTCATCTATGGGTTTCTCACTAATTTGGTCCGTTCAGTTCAATTTCCTTCGATGAATTTCCCGGAGCAACCGTTGCTTCGTGGTATTTTTCTTATGTGACAACCCGATTCCAAAGTATCTGTGGTGCCAATATGTTTCGCCTTGTGTAAAATACAGCGTATCAGATTACGTTTGTAACCAAGTGGCACGAAACTATAAAAATGCATGTACTGACCGTTCCAGGTCACTTTCCGATTTACCTTTCTATAAATCGAGCCATCGGGGCGTCTGGTTAGGCCAGCGTCAATAAACGGTAGGCGATTTTCTTCTAAAACCAGTTGCCGATGTTTACATAGCAGAGCTCGAAACCCAAGCTGTACGTAGAAACAAGTTGATTTGATCACTACTGCCGGTATGTGGATGATGTATGTTGTGTAACTGATGCGCAGATCGATCTAGATATCTCAGGCTACGCATCCGGCAATCAGGTTCACCACCGTTTCTTGACGCTCGCGTAAATAGATGCACCGATAGGAAAATGTTTCGGTAAACGACCTGGGACAGCCACTACGCGGATTTCCACAGTTTCGTGCCGTTTGGTTATAAACGCAATCTGATACGTTGTATTTTAAATAGGGGGAACCATAGTTGCACCACAGGTACTCTGGAAGCCGAGTTGTCACACAAGAAAAACACTACTAAGCAGCGGCTACTCCGAAAAATTTATCGAACGAAAACTGAACTGGGCGAATGAAGTCTACGCGACCAGTGACTTATTTACCTAATCACTCTTTCAGCGCTCCCCGTTCGGTCCAGAATCAATCATTGGTGGAAGGTTTGGTGTTTTGCGATTTTGGTCTGTCGCACATTTCAGCTGCTCACCTGAATGAGACACAGTCAATCTTTTTGGTGGTAGGCAGTAATCCACTGTCGTCCGGATTGTTACCAGGCCTTCTCTATTGGGACCTTATGTTCTTTGTCTCTCCAAGTCTCAGGGTCTAGTTACCGGTTATCCCTAATGGTGCAGTTGGCCTTCGCGGCTATGGGGTTTACACCCCTTCCACTGCATTCATGCGCGAGCGTGAAATATAAAATAAAAAAATTAAGGATAAAATTCCTAAACATTGCTCTCGTCAGCCATGAAGTTGTTTCAGTGATGGATCCTGTCCAGAGCGAATTCCCAGGATGGTAAAATGTTCTAAAAATTACGGCTGCCGGCCTAAAACGCTTCTGCTCTCGACGAAGGTAATTATTTTGTTTATACAACATTGCCTTCTCCGAATATTTGACAAATCTCGTTAGCTGAAACTTTCGATTGTTCAAGTTAGAATCTAGCGATCGTGTAATATCAGTTCAGCGCCCTACTAATGAACCCTACCTCTGTCTTCCATATTTAAGCACCAAAAACTTTCCGGTATGTTTTGTTTACAGTCGAATTACCGCATCTTTGGCAACTCTAACGACAGCGTTTATTCCGACATTTCATCTTTCTTTCATACGCGTATACAGTGGCTTGCATGCCGGGGTACTTCGACCTCAGCTGTTTCTCATCGCGGTTAGTTGCATTCCCAGTAAAAGTGGTCGCGTCATTGCACTAACCAGACCTCAGTTGAGCGTCTTAACACGCAAGGTGGTTTCATATCTTGTTACGAAAATCTGTACGATATACATGTGGTGATTATCGGTTAATTGTCCCTGGGAACAGCTTGTTAGAAATCCGACATAGTAGAATTATACAGTACTCTTAGGTTGTCATGAATCTTGGTTTGGGCACGCTGGAAGCGATAAAGTGTGTATTTTCGATCACACGGTTTTCAACTCTCACAGTGTCTTTTGCTTGCCTTGTGTGTTTCTTAGTTTAGCTAAAAACCCTGCTTTCTCCGTTGTTTCTCGTAGATTTTTCCTCATCTGTTATCTCCCACATATCATTCCGTTCATTTTAACATTGTGCCCATCAACTTTTAGCACCAGGTGAAGAAACCACTCCATATAACCATGTTTTACAGTAACCAGTTTCGTGATGAACGATGCAGTTTTTTGTGGTTCTCAGGCGTAAGGCGAAGGGGACAGAGCAGAGTGCGATTTCATTTTGGTCAAAAGTGAATTCAATTTAGGACGTATTTCATGTTTTCGTTGTTTTGAAGCAGAGTCGGAGCAGCTGTGCCATGACTCGCGTTTCTACTAATGGCTTACTCGTGACGGCATAACAATAATATCGAGTTGTGTTTCATATCTCTGTAGAATACAAGTAGCCGATTGAAGACTGTTCTTCCACCACCTGCATAATTGTTCATCTTGTAAAATTATTTTAGTTTATCAAGTGGTGAACGAATAGTGTTCCGAAGTTTATAGCTTTGTAAGTCGCTGTACACCCAGCGGTAGCGTTAGTGGCTCGATCTGGAATGGCAAAAGCTGATCTGGTTTTCTTCAACTCGAGGCACCTGGCGTGGTTCGTTTAGCTGACATCACGGTGGTTTGACAGGCAGCCGACACCTCATAGCCTGTCCTGAATCGAGGACAAGATGGAAACCAACGAAGCGGACCAAGGGACTAATTAAGTGTGGACTATCGTCTAAACCAAACTAACCGACAGGGTTTGTATCCAGACTAACCACTCAGGAGAGCTGGTTGTTGACCAAAACGTTTGCGCGCCAGGATTTGTCTATGACCATCATACGTCTTATATAAACCATCTGGTTTGTACCAATAAACTGGAATGGCTGGAATAGTCTTCTCACTAGAACTAATGGGCGCCGACCGAATACCAAGTAACGTTCCAATGGGTCTTGTATGCTACCAGTCCGGCTGACAACAAATTACCGCCTACCATCAATGCGACCACCTTCGATGGTGGCGGGTTTGAACCTCGTATCTACCCCAGAGATAATAGAGAATCTGTTTCGGTTAATTATCTATGACTACCGATCACTTCCACACGCGTACTGTTAAAAAAAAGAATCGGGGAGGTCTGGTCATGATTTAGTGTTGGATTATAGAAAATTGGAGTCAGCTCCGAGCTTAGTTGATGTTGGTGTCCTTCTGAAATATGGTTTGTTTGAGACGTGAAGCTTTGTTGTTCAGAATCAGTGTCAGCGACGTAAACGCCGTGATACGATTTGCTGCTTTACCCGTTACTGCTCCCAAGAAATGCATTCGTCATATACCATGAAGCGAAAAATACGAATGATGTACGGCGAAGGCGTGTAATTAGCTTTACCTCTCTTTGGGTGCTCGCTTTTCGCATATCCCCACAGTTCTTGTCACTTTAGCACCGTGTTCATCCCCGCACCTGTAAGCAAGCATTACGTATCACATACAAAGCTGTTCCACTTTGCATACTCAACTTCGTTGGGACTGTTTGATAGCTAACGATCTATCGGAGCCCCATGGTAACGTGATAACCAGTGCTGTTCGTAAAGTATTTCAACTGATTAGAGTAAAGATGAACTCAAGGCTGTTCTGGCTGTGCCTTTGTAGCATGGAGGCAGTTTTTGATCGATGCAGCTTCATCTATTCCAACAGTTGTCGATGTTTCCAGTTTTCAGTCTATGGTTGTAATCCGCTAGCGAACCAGCTTAGGTTTTCCCCTTTTAGGGATGTTGAACATCGATGGAGAACAACGCTGTGCAACAGGTGGTGTTTACGGTTGCACACCCACGGTCTTTTTCATAGCATCCACCTTTGTTAGCTACGATTCATTCCTTGATGGGTGGTCCCTTTCCTGTCCTCAGTGTGATCACATATCGCAGTAGAATTGGAACATAACCGGCTTGGCTAATTTTCGATTCTGGTTCAAGTGCTGTCATACAATAAAGCATCGGTCTCATAGAAAATCGTTGTCTCTTTAAGATGGAGTCTGTTTTCTAATGTACCAGTTGCGGAACAACCACAAATTTTACCATTCTTCGATAGGGCTACGCCTAAGGTAATCTAATGTACCAAAAGTATTAATTACAGCATTCTTGTATCTTCTGGAAACTAAGGCTTATTCGAGACTCTGATTTATATCGCCATGTATGGACGTTCATCGTGTTATGTTCAGTTGCTTGCAATCTCAGTCGAATGAGCACTTCGCTACTTGCGAGTCATTCGTTGTAGTAAATAACTGATTATATTGTGTGACAGAGTTGCGTCTTTTTGTGTGGATTTGTTGTAGTGGTTTGCTTTGGGAGCGATCAAAACCTTTAACTTCTCATCGTTACACAGAAAACAACGGTATTGATTAAAGCTCCATGATGAGGCCATTTCAGGGCTGTAGCAAGTTGCTTGCTATATCTATGCAGCATGGTATATCGAAGCGTGAGGCACAACCAACTGAAGGGATTTAGGTATTCGAAACCAGTCCATTCACAATTTCGGTATTGTGGCCGTTGTATATTATAATTACAAGTCACGCACTTATAGTTTGTGGAATATGTTCCATCGGCAGATGAATAACTTACTCATTTCGTGATAACGGTTAGTTTATCGGGACCAAGCTCGGTTAGAGTGTGTATGGAAAAAACGACGCGCCATGTGATACGTTATGCGTAAGTGCTTGATATTCAGTTGTGAATCGGTTTTTAGAAATCCGGTCCGCGGTAACCGGAACATCGACTGATTGCCAACACTTCCTGTTGCGGTCAAATAGCTTGGAACGTTTGATTGCAATCTCGGAGGTCAGAAATTCAAATCCCCGCCATCATCGGGCACTTTGGTGATAGACAGTAATTCCCCTTGTCGTCCGGTTGCTTACCACATCTGACCTACTGGGAACTTATGCGGTTCTTTGCCACTCCAAGTCTCGGCCTCCAGTTGCCCGTTGTCCCTAAAAGTGCAATGGTCCTTTATGGCTATGGGGTATACCCCATTCACTGCTCTCATGCGCAAGCATATTTTGAAAAAAATATTCTCGATACCATTGTTATTTCAACATCAATCACTTACATGAGACTCCGTCATTTCAGCCACACTTACAGCCGCGGTTCTTTAAAGTATTTCTAGTCCCTATCGAAAATGTAGACAGGTTCATTTAGAGATTATTTGGTACCGGGGTAAATGAAATAGATGAGCAAAGTATGGTTAAACAACACCAAAGCCAAGGCGCTCAATAGACTAACATCCATGGTTTGACGACGACTTCCGTCCATGAAATTGTATGTATTAAGTGTCACTCCACCTCTTCTCTCCATTTTATCATCGTTGCACAAGATGGGCCTCGTGTAAGCTGGAGCCAGTGCCGCACTACAAAACCGATATGTTCGAGTTTATTTAAAAGGCAACTTCATGTTCCTGATGTCAGTTTTGAAGAAAGCTCGTTTCACTTTACAAGCAGTCGCACACCAGTCGCACAATCCATCCTTGGGGCAACGAGTTCTTCTAGTAATACCTTCTTTAAAGAATATTTTGGCACAAAGTAGTTGCGCTTGTTATAATTGCCGCAGGTTTTTCTCTAGGCCGAGAAATTGTAACTTTCGGAATGACGTATCCTGTCACGGAATTGATATCCAGAGTTTTCTTCTGCTGTTTTAATTTTTTATTTTTTTTTTGGAAACAATGACCTTCAGAGGCTTACCGTTTCGCCGTGCTTTCCAGCCATCCTCTCAATTGACGCTGCACTGTGGTAACCCTTTAGGGTTGATTTAACAGAGGTGCTCATCATAACAAGACAAACTAGTCTGGCAACAATTAGATTCCTTATCAAAATTTCTTCGAGACAGATTCAAAAACTGCTGGATCATGCTAGTGCTCTCAATAATAGCACAAACCGTCAAGAGATGTACCGGACTTTTGAGTTCATCAATTAAAGACAAGGAAATATCTTGGTATCTACATTACCGCCGTTCCATCCGGTCGCATCTGGAAGTGTTGCTTATAGCCGTATATTTATAGAGCAAAGTAACTACCCAATCCGTAGCAGAGCTCTGTTCAGGTGAATTCTCTCCGCGTTACTGATTTTACGCAGATGTTTTTCATATATGGTCATGGTTTATTTTAGTTTTGTTCTCTACGGTTTCGTCTCGATTTTAAAACGAATCAGCAGACAACCTTTTTCTCAGGGCCTCCTAATAAGATAATCAAGGTAGCGCTTCAGTGACGAGGTTGAGTAGCAAAAGAAGACGAATATTGGATTTTGTGGTGATAATAATACATAGACTTACAATTTTGCACTTTTTCACGTTATTATTGCCGCGGGAAAGTGTTTGCGGTAATAATCGTTATGTCCAGTACGCGTAGGTGATGATCACATTACATTTTATTTCTCGTGCCTTACATTTATTTGTTCTTATCCCTTATTGTAGTGGACAACCCAGAAGAGCATCCGGGTTGCCCCAACAATACCGTCATTCGACGTCTGGCGGCTGACGCAGCTACCACGCTGTCCCAGCTGGTCAACAGTACCAGTGTTCAAGGTGGCAACTTCGGAAGTCATTGCTTGGTTCCAACGCCTCCTTATTCCATCGTCCCACCATCCGCGTGGCCATACAATCCACACAGCACCATCCCTGTCTGTGATACATTATTCGGTTCCGACGCTTTACAAAAATCCATTTCCATACATCCGATTAACATGGATCTTCCATCTACGAACAGTTCAAATTTGGATGAAATTTGGTCCCGAAATTGGAATAACTTATCCGAACTGTGGTTGTCCGCAGTTAAATATAACGATAGTGTGTTCTCCACTGCCGTTGACGACTCTGCACCTTCCTCTGATCAAACTAGGTTAGTCTTGAACTTGGCTGTCCTTCCAGTACATGTGAGAATGGTTGAAATCCGTTTTTGTTGTAAGTTGAAGTACAGTATTTTGTTTTACAGTCCAATCTCATTGTCCAGGTGCCCGAATTTGTCTTTTTTTATGTGAATGTTTGTGTTTTGATTGCCATCCGATTGTGACTATCTTACTTTTGAGAGAAACTGTGCAATCAGTCCTTGATGATTTATCTATTACGAGAGATAGCAATGTTCCGAGTATCTAATCTTAGACTATCCCACTCTATCTAAACATTCATGTGACCACAGTCCGCTCCTAAAGGAAGTCAGACCAGACGTTCCTTCGCGGGTCCCTCGATCATGTTCTTGCGCTAGGTTATCGCCCCACTGTCTTGTGGGTCACACTGTTAAGTCAGAGGCTCCGCTTACAGTTCCCAAAGAAAAACCCATTCTGCGGTATGGGTAGCCGCGAAGTGTGATCTGGCCGTAAACTTTCAGCATCCTTCCTGTAAAAGGCCTTACTGATTGAAGGCAGTTCTGTATTCACTGGCGAGTTTCATTTAGTCCGTCATGTGGCCCTACCCAGCGACGTGTCTTGAAGCACTGAGCACCCTTTATGTAACAGATCAGTACAGAAAAATGACATACTGAGCGATGTTAGCATTTCGTTCACTGATTTCAAGTGCCTACGTGAAACGTTCTGAAATTTACACAAAATTGTGGTGGCAGCTCTAGTGAACGGACATAAAGCAGTAGCTTTATACAATAAAACGGGTTATCACCACGACAACCAAGCTGACGGTGTCGATATTTTCTGCGCCCGAAGAACAGGTTACGCAGTCTGATTGGCATGGTTTCGCTGAATGCTAACAGCTTCAGATCAATATTACGTTACAATTGTTCAAAAGGAGAAGTCGAGTCAACTCTGCGTTTGGTTGCCGTCACACGCGTTGCTGTAGTTAACTCTGGATTTTGGTCAGAACCATAACTGAATGTGCTTTGAGTCATTGGTTTTATCAGTCACTTTGGAATGTGTTCTGGAATCCATATTTTTTTAATGTACAGTTAGTGCTTCATGTCCGTTCATTGCGGCTACCAACACAGTTTTGTGTAAATTTAAGATTATTTGACATTTTGATTGAAAAATTAATTTGAATATCAACACTTCGCTATATTTGTCTTCTGTCCTAGCTAGTCATGTACATCATCACATCATCACATGTACATCAGTGATGAGGTTACTCATATCACCTTGGAATGTGTGTGTTTGTCTTCCCCCAACTTTAGCTGACTATCGGTTATCTTCTCGTGTTTCTAACGCAGTGCAGTGCATTTGCATCTTTTTTGGATACGTTCCCGATGCTTAGGAGCTGGGGATGACAAATTCGGAGACACGAATAACTTACGAGTCCTTTTGTATGTTTTGTTTCCTGTGAACTTTGTTGTATGTCTCACCGGTATACGTGGCAGATGAGTTCATTGTTTATTTTCTTTTTTGGGGTTTGTTTTTGAAACGTATGCGTAGCTGTGCATCTTAGAGTAGTTGAAATTTTTCTAGTAAATACTTATGCATGAGTGCAATGCAAGCTGTTTGCACACAACTACAGCGGCCCACTGCTCTGTCGCAGGGAGGGAGAGATTCGATAACCGTGACCTTGAAACTTTGGGATACAGAATCGCCTACTGCCACCGCAGTTCAGGATTGATAATCCGAGCGATAATGGATTGTTACGACACCAACTTTGCCCGACAATGACCCCATTCGAATTTCTCGCTCCACACTTGATAGTCATAACCTCAAAACGCTCGACCAACAGTGGTAACTCACGACACTCATCGCTCAACATTCGCTGCTGTTCACTTTGTAGCGACAGTTTGACTAAGCCACGCTTTACATATTTCATTGTGGTCAGGTTCTGTACTACGTATTTTTTTATTGACAACGGATGTTCTCTTATTTATTGGGACACATTATGGCTTGAAGATAAGAACAGATGTTGTCAATGAAACGTCAAAATTATGTAAGCGTTTGATGATCGGTAACAGCGTTGTCTTGAATGATAATAGTCGACGTTTCGTTTGCCGCGGGTAACCGTTCTCAAGACTCGTTTGCAATCGAAACGGCTTGGGTAGTTACTTTGCTCTAAAAATATACGGCTATAAGCAACACTTCCAGATGCGACCGGATGGAACGGCGGTAATGTAGATACCAAGATATTTCCTTGTCTTTAATTGATGAACTCAAAAGTCCGGTACATCTCTTGACGATTTGGGCTATTATTGAGAGCACTAGCATGATCCGGCAGTTTTTGAATCTGTCTCGAAGAAATTTTGATAAGGAATCTAATTGTTGCCAGACTAGTTTGTCTTGTTATGATGAGCACCTCTGTTTAATCATCCCTAAACCGTTATCACAGAAACTTATGGTACCCCTCCATAGAGGTTCTGGTCTTGTTGGGCATATTGGATAGTAGCAACTAGAACTACTGTACTCAGCGCAAAGGGTAGTGACTGCGCAAACTGGAATTGGTTGAACTCCTCGGATAACAGTCACAAGTGGAACCACCTCATTGAGATTTTTTTAATGCAGTGGTCAGCAATGTTGCCTATCGCAATGCAGATATATTCACATATGGATGTACCTTTACCCTGCGCATCGTGCTTTTTGAAGTCTTAGTAATGCCTACGAGAAGTTTAACCGGAAGGCTGGTAGATCTTACGCATCCTCTACTCATAAACTCGTCCTCTTGTCGTCTTAAAGGTCTTTTCTATCTGGTTTTCGACCCATTCCTTCACAAATATACCCGTACAATAACTTATTTATCCTTGGCGTTTGGATTAAAAAATAATCGCACCGCAGTTCCCCATGAATATCACTTTATAGGTTATCTTTTTCATCACCCTTTGTGATCGCGGATGTGATTTCCACTTAAATGTAGCCGCCTGTTTATTATGCAACCCGAGCACAATCTGGCTTTCGCTAATCTGTCACCGCTGATGCCACGACGTCGTCCGTCTCTGATTGAAGGGAGGGGTCTAAAACACTCCAGAACGCAGTGTTTTACTTTACTTTTGTAAATCCTCACCGCTCCGCGGCGAGGACGTTGGCGACTCCGCATTCGATCACCGGTGTCTCTGGAGCATTGCTCGCGTTTCGTAGGAACAACGGCGAGGTTCGTTGGTGGGTGTGGATGGTCGCCCCTGTCAGAAATATTCACTCTACGCCGCCACTAGTGGCTTTGACTCTGTTTATGTATGTCTGTCCATCATCTACCATTTCATGCGCTATTTTCGCTTCCTGGGTATGACTGGAAAAAACGACGTGGCGGTCAAACCGTGACTTGTCACAGGGGTATAAAGAAGTTGACATCAGGACTAGCCTCAGTAGATGCCCCCCGACCTTCCGGCTGGATCCCAAGCAATGAGGATTGTTTTCGGTTGGAGACCCAAAACCAGTGACGTGAATGCTGCGTGAAGTGCTTAGAAAACCCCCTTAAATTTTGAACAAAACTTAAAAAAATTACCGGTTTTTGTTTTGACTTCATACTCGGTGTAATGTAATATAATATTATAATACACTAAAGTCCCCAGTTGGGCCAACACTTTTTCCCAACTATCAATTCGGTATTAGAAATAAACCAGATGAAATCTTTGTTGTCTTCAAAAATTCTGCATGTCATAGCAATAAGCGCATGTCTTGAATTCCTACCAATATGTTGTAGTTTTGTCTGACTCAGTGTGCAGCAGATGGTGATGCACTTGTAGTCGTTTTGTTTCGTTTTGATATTTCAACAACTCTACTGATCATCACAGCCATGTGCGCACCACCATAGCTTCACTCCACGTGGATGCACATTTGTTGTACTTTAATCATCCACATGGTCAGTCGTTGCTTTTCCTGTTCTCCTGTCATACATTGTGCTTGACGTCGTAAATGCTAAATGGAGTGAAGGCTAGTTTACAATTCTCCGTAGAATATGGAAAGATTCTTTTGTGTTGTCTACAAAGATCGTGGGAAGTTTTGCTCTAGTGATGGACTTGTCAACCATGGGAATTTGGATAGGTACGGTTGTACGCCTTATCCGTTTGTTGATGCTCACAGTCAGTTCTTGTGGTGACCTCCAACATTCGGTAGTACTCATTTGTTTGACTGCTGTAACAGACACTGTTTTGAAACAGTATTTCTTTCCGGTACTTTTGCATAGCTGAGCCTAAAAAGTACACGTTGGTAGATAAATACAAACAGCAACCGACCTAGTCAAGCGTATCAGCACTTATTTGCTTTCTGTGCTAAACAAACTTTGTTTGTCTCATCATGATAATTGTTAAACCGTTGCAATTTAAGTCTCAGCTGGTCTTTCATTGTTCCATACTGTGATGTGTATAGCTTTTCATGTTGCGGATTTATTGTATACGATACAGGTGCCCTGTCTGGTTTTTAGTACCTCATTCGGTTTTGTGACTTTTAATCTGCTGTCCACCTGTATATGATTAAGAAGGCACGCGGAGTTAGCATTTGCTTGAATGTGCGCAGTTTTACAAACCATGGGATACTGACCGAGTAAGCCCGAAGCAACCCACCTTGTTAACCTTTTGACACGTTGCTTTTAGTTAGTCTGCTGTATGACGATCATCTCCGTGTGTTATCTTATTATTGATTTAATCTGTCGAATGCATTATATTCCTTTTGTGGAAGGGTTCAGTCACCATCAACATACACGTTAGTTGGGTTGTTGTCATCGCCATAGTCTTTAATATCATTCAACAATACTAGGAGGAACGTGAAAATAAAATGTGTTCAAGATGTTTTCTCCGTTGTCACTTTACACTCAATTATTTTTCAAGAATTTGTTGAATCTTGCCGTATTGATGTGCTTTTCAACTAGCTCATACATTGTCATACCAAATGTATCTCACAGTAGCTGTAACGGACCTCCAACAACCGTTAGGATACGCATAACAATTCAAAAGACGCCAAACGTCGAATTGTGGTTTTCAATACGGTTTTCTATGAAATAATCATAAATATGACAGAAACTGTACAAACCTCAACGGTAACCGCTCCGTGGATTAGAGTCAGCCAAATGCAGGCAAATTCAGGATCACTTGAGGTCCAAGTGGTCAAATCAACGAAATGTGGATCAAAGGTCATGGGACAAAATCAATGCACGCACCAATCAGCGGTTGCGCAAGGTCAATGTCCGATGTATAGTTTAACGAATGAGTTGGTGTGGTGCAAAACATTAGTTGAAAACATAAATTTGGGGCGGGGATAGGGGGTCAGATCGATCTTGAGCTAGTGCTTCGAGTTTGGTTGTTTTGTCAATTACAGTAGCCTACTCGCCAAGCTTTTAAATTCTCACTGAAAACTCCTCTTTTTCTGCTCTAGATATTCATTATTCTGTCTCCCAGCCTTCTATTAATTCCACTGGCCTTTTTAAGCACTTTCAAGAACACAAATAATGCTCTCAATAACTGCTTACCAATGGCACTGATGATTTTCGGTGGACTGTTCGTAAAAGCCGCAGTTCCAGGGCGCTTCCGAGATGCACTGCCCTCAAAACCCGTGTGATTTGTGTCTGGGTCACTGCGTCTCAAAGTTAAGGTTTCCTGTGCGTGTTGATACACAGTTCATCAGTCTCATTGTAACCCCACTGTACCTAGTTCAGTTTGCTTGCGTTTTCTCAGTTAGGCAGTGGAAAAACCTCTGCAAGAATAGGTATGCGCCTTGCCCCAAATCTTATTATTGGAACCATGGCGTGTATTTATCGTGTTATTCAATCCCATATATCCACTTAGCTTTTCGTTCCAATGGTTGGTGGACCTTCAGCTTTTACCCAGTAACGTGAACGAAGTGTATTCAGCCCAGGATCAGTCTATCCAAGAAACCATCTCATTGCATCATTGGAAGTTGTATCGATTACTTGTACGGTACGCTGTGCCCTGTTTACCCGCGCAACGAATGCTATGGCAACTACGAAACGAGGTCCATACACATCATTCATCCGGTCTGCAATCTTATTCATGGTTGCTAGACAAGATTGAGATGAGCCTTACACAACAATTTGGTTCCACTCGCCAATCGGATTGGCGTTTCCATGCGGCCCCAGAAAATCGGTGGTTTTGGACAAGTGCTCTGCTTCGTATCAGTTTGATTTGGCAATTGTTCCCGATGGAATTGCAACGGGTAACCGAAGTAAGTTCAAAACGCAAATTTTCTGGCGTTCTTTTTCTCCAGGTTTTATCGGTTCGAGCAAGTGAGGTCAACCAACTCGAAACTATTGTCCAATACTCCCCCTCCACATTGAAGTTGTTTGCCAAACTTTCTTCTCAGTCAAGTCTTTGGCCATTCCAATTATACAACGTTTTTCACTTCCCGTGGGGTTGAACACAGAAATAGGTACAACAACAATCTTCGTCCTAACTCCCGATGAAATTGGGGAATTCACTTTCCAGAGTTAGAGCCAAACGCCGTAGCTTAAAAGCCAACTATCAGTAGTGAATGGATTCTACTTGAAAATATAAATTATATCGTTTATTTTGCAAAAGAAATGACTGTAAATTTAAGATATCTTTGAATGGTTGTGTGAATTTGAAATAATACCTATCTTAGGAAGCACATCTTTTTTGTTGGAATACCGTGAATGGATTTATGTATCTTCACACTGTCCTTCTGGTGCTCGCATGAATTTCTCTCTGATCTCTTCCGATAAAACCTCTGCCGAACATTTAAAGCAGTTAAATACCTCCTCCATAGGGTTGGAAAATGAGCTATATGGAGGAAGAAAGCGGAAATTATTTCTAATGTTTAAAGAAGCTTCAAGTGGCCGTCGATGTTTTGGAGCACTGTCCGAAATAAACACTTTCAATATTGTACTGTTCAGCGTTCACCTTAGGGGAGCATGCTTCCAATGATCTATGAAAAATTTAGTTGATTATTTTTGCGTGAAAATCATAATTCGACATCCTAACGGTCGACATTCATGTAATGACTTGACCAGTGGTCGAATGGTTTAGTGTTTGATTACTATCTCGGAGGTCAGCGGTTCGAACTTCCACCACCACCGGTTACTTTGGTGGTAGACAGTAATCCACTATTGTTCGACCCGTTATCATACCTGAACTGCTTGGGACGTTGTGTAGTTCTCCGCTGCTGTTGCACTCATCCGCAACCGGGTAACAAAAAAAGGTTTGGACCTTCATTTGACGGCGAAGTTTTGATGCATGTTTTTCATTTGTTAGATCTTCCGATCGATCGAAAGCAGTAAACGTTTTAATTGGTTTCATCAACGTCAAGTCGTAACACAGAACTTCCCTGCGCTTGTAACCGCTGTACACGGCTGGCGCACTTTATCTTGACGTCAATCTTGTTGCGCCTAATAGATTGGACTGTGGTCTAATCCACTTTCTAGAAGGAACGGACAATAAAGCACGGTATGGTAGACGTGCGTTTGCCATACGTAACACAAAGTCTACTAAGCTGGGTACGCTGTGATAGAACGTTCTCTGAATCAGTACCCAATACTCGATTTCTGACCTCAGCATTGCTCACTCGGCTATTCCGGCCAATCTTAGCGATACTACATGAACATAGATGGTCAAATTCTTCAAGACGACGAATGTCTTCTGCACACAGACCCCAAATCTTCCAAACATACAACAAAACTGAACGCACTGCGGCACAATACACATGACCTTTCAACTTCTGTGAAATATCAGACCGACGCCACAAGTGGTTCAGTCCAGCGTACGCCGCTCGAGCCTTGGATATCCGCGTACTGACCTCTACTACTGTGCCCCCATCCGTCCTCGCGATGCTGCCAAGGTAACTGAGGCGGTCGACAATCGCCAGCACCTCCCCATCAAGCATCAAGCTCGGAATCGTTGACGTCCAGTCCTGTACCATCACCTTGCACTTTGAAGGTGCAAAGCGCATGCCGAATGGAGCTACAGCTCTTGAGAGTCTATCTAGTGCACGTTGAGCATGTTCCGTGGATTCGAACAAGCAGACACGGTCGTCCGCGTAATCTAGGTCACACAGCTTCTCACTATTTCCTAGTTCGATGCTCATATTCTGAAGATTTTGCTGCGCACTCTCCATTATTTCGTCCATGACGAAGTTGAACAGGAATGGAGAAATGGGACATTCTTGTCGAACATCACTGATCGTTTCGAACGGACTGGATAGTTCAACGTAAACTCTTACACGGCCAGAAGTACGAGAAGACAAAGATCTCAGAAGGCTCACGAGCTTCTGTGGCATACCTTTTCGATGAAGAACACTGAAAAGCGCTGTTCGATCAACTGAATCGAAGGTGCCTTTCAAGTCTAAGAACTGCATTACTGTCGGTCGGCGGTGCGTGTGACACGTTTCAAGTAGTCGGCTAAGAGTAAAAATCATGTCGATGCATCCTCGACCATGGCGGAATCCAGCCTGCTGTTCGCGGACATTCCTCTCGCGAGCCAGTGTAAGACGGTGCAGTAGAATTGAGGCTAATACTTTGATAACTGTATCCAAACTTGTTTCTCTAGTATGGGATTCACCCTGGCTACCGGATTAAATGAAGAGTCTATTCTGAATGTTTGCTTTTCTCTTGCTTACCTTGCTTTTCATACTTTTCACGTACACTGCAAGTTTTCGTTGCTTTCTCTTGACCAGGCACACAATCTCCTTGACCCTGTTACTACACTGGCTGCGTTTTGCAACATGACCCGTTTGTCGGTCAGCCATACACCTATGTGTCTGCCCATTTGGGCCGTGCATCACCGGGTTCGTGTATGTATGCATGCCACCTCGTATGACCTGACACGATCACAGACCGAGTCAGCACAAGTTGCACGCTTTTGTGATCCTCGTGCACATGTTCATCATCACATTCGCCTGTAGCGAACTGGCTGTATGCGTGCGTGTTCCGCACTTCCGGTTCCATTTTGAGGATAGTACTGATCAGCTCCGAATTGCACTATGAGGGGCACATCGGCAATTTGGTTTTCACTTTCTACCGTTTTTGCTTGTCCATACCCACAGATCAGAGTTTTATAGGTTGCGTAAATGGCAAATGCGATCAGTTCGATTGTGTTTGAATGATCATGTTACCCCTCGAAAGTGCACATCGTACTTGAAACCATATCTGTGGTTCTTATCATCGCGCCCCACCACCATTTTGTCCTAGTCAGTTCAGTTTTGAAGTGGCTGTTTCCTATCTCCGATATCAGCCGTTATTCGGTATTCCCGGTCGGAAAACCTCAGTGAACATCAAGCAGCTAGCCGTGTGTTTCTAAAACGATATTTTGTCCCTCTCACTGGGATTCGCACACGTGCGAGAAATTATACAACTTGGTCAGGTGGCACAGTTGTATCCGGAACGTTTCCGCCCATTCAATTTTTACTTGCCTTTCTTCATTTTGTTACTTTTCCATTAGTGCTCCGATTTATCTCAGTCCCTGCACGGTTTTGCGGAGAGATGGCAACCGAAATTAGAGGACTGATTCAAGATTTGTAGCCGAATGAACAAAATTGACTCATTATTTTGTCACTTTAATAGTTTACGTCACTAGTATCATCGTCTTCGAGGCACAAAGTCAGACGATTCCGTGTACCATAGATGCATGCCTGTTGTACGAACAATCCGTAAAATGCCGAGAAAGACTGGGTCTCGACTCGGTGAAATATTGTTCGAAAATGTGGCTTCTAAAAACAGTTTTTGCTACAACTCCCGTATATGCCTGATTTTTCTGTAGTTTACCCGTTCCTTTATTTTCCCGAAAGTCTCGCGTAATCTTTGTCGTGGTTTTTATCGACTCATTTCCGTTATTTTGTGAGGGAGTAATAGGGAGAGAGTTTAAAAGAAAGGTCTACTTCAAATGCAATTACCGTTTTGTTCTTGCTACAGTTATGCTATTCCAGCCGGTCGCTCTTTACAAATGCGTGTTTTGCTTTTGCAGATCCATTGGTCATACAACCGATGGTGTTTAAAGCACAAGTTGACTAAAGTGTCACGGGTCATATGACAGCAGTTCTCGTCATTTACCTGGAAGAAAACATTGGTTTTATCTGTTGTTTTTTCTCTAACATCCATTCGCTTTTTTGTTTTGTTATCTCAATTCCAGTTTTAAACGGGTATATTTTCCGACTTAATGTTGATACGAATCACATTGTTCCGCCACAAACCGATCGGTATTCTCATCTTGATGAACAAACGATAATTCTATCCTGTTATTTCACTTTGTCTACAACTTTCTGCTCTGTTGCTCAGGGTCTGTCTACTCTTCTGGCCGGTTGTACCGCTATACTGGTGAATTCCAAACTGCCGACAGTATTGCAGTTGGCTATTTTGTTTGCACAACGTGTGGTAGCTGATTGGACTTCGGACTCGTTTGATTTACGACACTTGGATGCTGTAAGTTGGCTGCAGTCCGAACGAGAATCTCTTGTGTTTCTGGTAATGTTTGCACGTCTTTTTACGTGAATCAGGCACATTTCATTTACCCGTGATTGTTACAGTCTGCATCGCCTTGCATTTGAGATTTCGACCATTCCTAGACTTCCCTGAGCTGAATTTGCCTCATGTTTTCCATGGCCGGATTTGGGTTGGATAAGTTCATCGAGAGGTGGGGAGATAGGTGTTTCTTGTGTTATTGGCAAGGCTGAAAAAGTTCAACCACCAGTTGGTTGGAAGCAGTAAGGTAGCTTTCAATAAACCAAAAACAATGGCGATTCCGTCATTTTCTATCAAGCGAACTGTGAACAAACGTACACACACAGGCCGTGTGTTGGCCATATCTGCATTTCTTTGTTATCCCTTACTTATTTATAATGTTTTCTTCGTCTGTGAGTAACGTCGTGCATAGTGTGGTAATCCTAGTTGTCTGCGATACTTATGTTGATAACGGCACTCGCAAGGAACACTCCGTTTCTGGTAGATCCTTATTTTGGACTAAATTTTCTAACCCAGCTAGGACGGACTCTGATAATTGTCACCATGCATCAGGTTTCAAAAATACGTCATTTGAAAGGGTAATGTGACATATCACATGCTCGCACTATGGTTCCGATTTTGCCGAAATACATGTCTCTGGTTCAGATCAGGGGTGCGAGGTAGCTGTTGGGATGACAGTTCAGTTTCTTCAATGCTGGTGCGCAGATTACGACAATAACATTATCCCCCCCCCCCCCAAAAAAAAATCCTACTTTCCGAATAATTTGAATTATTTATTTATTTGTTAATTTAAATTTGGATTTAATCGCACCATGACACGTTAGTTACATACATGTTGCTTCCGCCCGATTGATCGGTTGACCTAGCTGCCCATTGATTCCCAAGGTCGGTTCTCTCCATCCTAGTAGAACCTATGTATGCAGCCGAGTTCTATGCCCCCGGAACCACACGACTCGGGTGCCCAATGAAACAATAAACTTCTCATCGTCAACATTAATCTGTGTTCTCATTTAAGCTAGTGGGTGGTCTAGCTATGATTACTGCTCTGCTATTGCCAATCAGATATTGCGACCCAATGAACAGTCATTGTGCTAGTACGAGTCAAGCTGACTCTTGTGCGTCTAATATTTGTTTAGTTCATTAAAATATAGCAATATTTGGAAACTGTTGTCACAGACGTAAAGATAGTATTCTAGAAGTGAGAGCCAGATTTTTAGTGGGCAAAGGGACCTAGGCGGATAATCGCTCTGACTATCGGTCGGAAATAAATCCGAGATGTCGACCTGTTGCCAAGGCCACGTATGGCTTCCATAAGCAATAAGTCTGTACTTCAGATCTTTATCGTCTTTTGCGTAAACATCCGGACGGGTCTGTTCGGTAAGATAATTCATAAATGAGGTTTTGCCGTGATGAACATCATCGACAGGGATAACGTAGGGAATCAGTCCCGAACAATCCATCAATTCTGTCAAGAACGTAGGTAATGGCCGGAATATCGCTGTCTGTGTAAAAAAAAAAACATTTTGTGACAGATAGATTCATTTAACGATTGAGTCAGATGCGGGGCAACCCCCTCCCCCCTTTAGAAAATAAGTGTTACCCTCAAAACTTGGACAACTTTCGATAGACTTCAGTTTCACCGACTGCGTCTGATACCGTGGTGCTTGCGTCTTATCCTGGATCCTCTTGGAGCGCCCTTGCTCTTGTTGCTGGTCTTAATCGGTTGAAATGCGCCGTCATTGGCCTAATGTCCGCGTGATTTGTCGGTATAACACGGCATGTAGTATCAATGAACACTTCAAGTGCGATCTATGGCCCAGTGCATTATCGATCTTCCTGCTGGTGGGGTCGAGTGGTGTAGAAACACTTTCTCGTCGGGTTATGGCGGTTTCCTTGCAACCCATTGATCGTAATACACCTGGTGTCAGAAGGCGCTTTTTATTCGCTCACGAGCTAGTTTAGGGATTACACGCATGACTTTGATGCGCGTGCAAAACAGATTTCCTGCGCATGCGTCCATAACAGATTCCAGAGTATATGCGCATTTATAGATAGCAGTGAGTGAGTGTGCAACAAATCCGGTAACTTAACAGCATGCTGAAGCTTATCGACCCATGTCCCTGATATGAACGACATTAGGTGTAAAACGTCTGACCACATGGCGATTGCTCATGATTTTGGAAGCCACAGCAATTCGACCACTGAATCCGGAAACGCATAAGCAACGCAACCGTGTGCAACAGCTGTTGCCGTGGCCTTAAAAAGTGATCTTTATGTTGTGTCCATGTACAAACTCTCGCAGTCCCTTTGGTTTCTCACACCTGTTTTTTGGCGCATGTAGTCGCATTTCAGACTTACTGTCGTTCACGCCACAGATAAGGATCATTAAGTTCCAGCGTGTCGAGATACCAGATTCGTTGTACACTCACTCATTCACTGTTATCTATGGAAGCACACTCTCCATTCTGTTACGGACGCATGCGCGGGAAGTCCGTTTTGCAGGCACATCAATGTCGTGCGTGTGATTGTCAAACAATCATTTAATTATATTAAACAAAGAGTAGACGTATTTTCTCGCACTCCTAGTTGGGAAACCGTGTTAGATTACGCTTCATCAAATTTATTCGACCAATGTGTATGAAACTCAACAGATCCCCAACAGCTTTCATCTGTATAATAATGGGTGGGCATTCATCTGTAGAGTGAAAAAGTACCAATCTCAAAGAGCTTTCTGATCTGCTAAGCACCAACTCGTACTGACCTGATTGACCCCGATCCGCATTTAGTCTAGAAAACTGACTTCTAAGTTTATCGCGCACACACACGTGTCTGTGATGGGCTCTCGTGCCATTAATCCACAGGTTGTCTCGGAGTGATATGCACGATGTATGCAATACTACGATAGAAATAACTCTCGTTATCTACACCCACTCCCATGCGATCGTGGCGCCGTTTCGATCTTGAAAAAAAACCCCAACTTTTTTTTCAGGCTGCCATTCGACATTATTCAGTACTAGTTGCACTTGGGTAGTTTTTTTTGAAAACAGAATTCAAAACACAGATTGCACGATGTATCCTGGATCATTTCGCTGCATCTATACAAAGTGCATACTGCAGTCGAAGTGATTGTTTTCATAGCAAAATAAATGAATGAAATGTTTATAAACAACGGCAAAATCACATGACGCACACATTCATACGTGTCTATCGGATAACCACACAACAATTATCACACTTCGTTACCACGGCAATGATAAATTGATTACAAGTTCGCGTTGTTTGCACAGTTCAGGTTTGTGCGCACAGATCGACAGGGCCTCCATATATCCTAACAGTTTGGTACTGGTGGTCGAGTAGATCACTTTGAACGCTTGACTTGCGTTGACGCAATGTTTAGTCTCGTAAAGATGTCGAGCAATTGATGATCTGATTGACCTTTGCTCGGTTAATGATGCAATTGCGATGAAATTTCTACTCATTGTCTTCTGAAGCCATACTGGATTGCGTTCAGTCATTCGATGGCGGAACTGCCTTTCCGTTCTGCCTATGTAGGTGGCTGAGCACTCACATTTGAATTTTCATATGCAGTTTGATTTGGCGTGGATAGGCGAGGGTTCTTTCATCGATGGCCTAGTTAACCGATCGGTTGTGAATATAATCACCGGATCGGCTGCATAGTATATGCGACTGACAGCTGGTTGCAGACGTTTTTTGATCAACTCACTTACATTATCACCTTTGTAGCGGAGTTTTAGATATACTTTCATCTTAGACACTGTTTGAAATATCCCTTCTTGGCTCCAGGTGACGACAATAGTTAAAGGCCAAACGAAAGTGCCTGGAGTTGTAACTTGTCTATTTGGTAGGAGGATAAATTTCGAACATATTTCCATGGATTATCCGGAAATAACGGTACCAACATTTCATGATTTGAGGAATTTTTCAAACGTTTGATCTCACGTAAGCGGGTTTGACGCACTTTATCAGCACAGAAATTCATAAACTTTACCTTTCATTCTGCATGAACTACGAAGACCAGGGAGTAGTGGACGCCAACTATGCTACCTTTGAGACTACCCCGATGCGTCATACTGATTGGGTTCTCTACTCGTCCGGCGACCTTCATAAACTTGTCCTCACACATAAACAAGCAACGCAGTTGTGACTAATCTTTCAGGCCTGACCGACTGAAGGATGCCTGTAGACCATACTGTCTATATGTAGTGTCGCGCTTTGTCCCACCTTCCTCGCCGTTTTCCGTATAACGATTTTGGCCTGTTTATCCCTCTTTCGCCGGACTTGGGGGGCATAATAGATGCTATCCATTTGGCAACCGCACACTTGTCCACTCAAAGGCCAGCAGGTTGCTCGGCCATCAGTTAACCATCTCTCTCTCCCTCCGCTATGAGTCACTTCCAAACATGAAATCGCACTAAGTCTGTGACTTGCTAATTCTTTTTTCATTTGCACCTTCGGTCCAGTTTCTATCTCCTGCTTCACAGAATCCGGAAATAAACAGATCGAAATTCCTCCAGACACTGATTTCCATCGGTGCTGCGCGCCCTATGAATCAACGTTTTAGGCGGTGTGTTTATTATTCCTCAGAATTGATACCTAATAAAAGATCTGCGCTGTTATTTAAGTTCCCGGTTTCACGTTCATAGTAATCACGTGTTCAACTCCCATATGTTATGTTGTCTCCTCAATGAAGCGGGTCGTTGCTCAAAGATGGCTAAGATCGGTCAGTCTTTACTGTTTCGCTCCCTTTTTCGACACTTGTTTTTAGATCTCGCAATGCATTTCACTGGTAGAGCAACTGAAACCAAAGTTTTTTCTCCAATACGAATCATTGGTTTAACTGTGAAAAAAGTTTCGACTCTCTCACAATTCTTTTAACGAATTGGCATGGTTTTAGATCGGTCACATGAAGCACAGTTCTGGAATACCCGCGGTATAGCTAGGGACACGAGAGAACGCATCTGCTTGAGTTCATTGATTGGATTTCAGCATTTTTTATCCCATAGTCATTTGAAACATCGGTTCCCGTGAATGATTATGAAAAAACAGCAATAGCATGTATGATGTCTTCGGTACAGACATTTTGACCGCATCTCTGCTGTTATATTCTGCGATGTTAGGTCACATGTTTTTTTTACATGTTTACCTCAATTCCTGTTCATAACTTTTCCTGTCAAGGTATCACACCTATCCGTTCACCGTTTCACGTCCAATAAAGGATTTCTGTTTGACAAACATAAGAGCCATTTTGCTTGACATAAAATGTGTCTCATTACAGTAATTTCTCCTGATCGTTACTCCGATAGATTTGATTCCGTCGATGTATTTTTGACTCTCCTCCAGCCGAGTACATTCCCGACTTTAATGTTATCTGTTTCCATCCAGGTTTTGACCGCTACTGGTATGTGCTTTTGTCCAGGGATTTTCCTCACAATTGGTCCACACTATTTGATGTTGTCGCACCTATCAAACTTGTTGATTTCAAACTACCGAGTTTTTCTTGTATTCTCCCTGAACTTTCAGTATAACCACTGCAGACCCGTTGCACAACTGTCAGTGGTGGGTTTTTTAGTTAGGCGATCTCATTACATCCACCGCTCCTCTATCCCATCTGTTCCTGTGCCCAATATCCTCCGCTAGCTTGTGGATTGGAATCTACCCAGTTCAGCATCGCCTGCAATGAACCTCCACCCACCGATGAACGGTGGACCGCCAGCTTACCACTCGGCACCCGGAGACAACACTCATCCAGGAAGTGAGCACAGATCGAACAGTCTCGTGCCCGGTTCATTCATGACTGCATTTGTGCAACTCGTCTCGCAAGTGGCTCCCAGTATGATGGATTGGCCAGCTGATTTGGGCCATGTTGAGCCGGTTTTACGTGGTAAGCGCTCAATTCTTCTCGGTTCTACGAGACTGAAATGTGTCGTTTCAACCAGTTTTCGTAATAGTTTTTTTTTTAAATTCGCTGAGATTGATTTGCGAACGTCGAGCCAAAGCTAAGTTAACAATTACTACCTATGGTTTTCCTATGTAACCAATCGTTTACCCACGTTCTGTGCATGAGTACTTCGTTATTCTACCGCATCACATCGTGTTGTTCAGTCACTGGTAATCCGGCGGTGGTGTGTGTGTTTGGATTCAAAATGTCAGGACCGTGTTACTGGGCCCTATTCTAAAAAGTTGGGACAAGAATCGACGGTCAAGTGATATTTGAGTTATATCAATTAACGGTAACTGAGCGGGTATCATGTACTCACCTCTGGGTGTGGTATACGGTATTTAGTATTTTCCGCTAGCGATCCTCCGGTATTAGTATCTATAGCCCCTACCCGATGCCACTTCAGACAATTTGTAGATGTGTTATCCCTGATCTCGTACGTACGTACGAGTATTTGTTTTCTGATGTTATTTTTTCTAACAGGTTCTTCCGTTTGATTTTTACCTATTTCACGACCAGGATGGCTCGTCCGACTGTTGACATGATCTCATTATCACCATATCCTTCAACTCTTTGTCTTGTTGTCTCTAGCCCCACTATCTCCTACTAGATTAGTGAACATGGTGCTGTCATGCAATACCACCCTCACTATTACAGGTTACTACTCAGGTGCATAACGTAGGACACTTGAAACCCAGAAGATACTCACCTACCAGGAAATTTTGTCGCATGGATGAACAACCCGATCATTCCCATCGAAGAATAAGTCGTCAATTCGTGCTCACATATCTCAACTTGTTTCCATGGTTCATAACCCGTTTGTATTAGGTAGGCCAAACGTTACTGGACCAAATTGAAATAGTTTCTAAATTACTGGGATTCGGCCAGTGAAAGGTTAGGAATGAAATCCCCTGTTGATATCCCTGTTCTTTTATTAACAGTGAGTGAATTTCAATAAAAATATCTTTTGTTTCGTAAGTAGCGTCCTACAACTAGTCACCATTAAGTTTTAACAATGACGTTGCTCAAATGTAATGCTGAACCACTCCTAGGTCTAATCGTTGGACGCTTTGGGAGATGAGACCGCGAACTAAAACATGAAAAAGCATGCTTGTCACTTCGATTTTGTTTATGCTGTCTCCTGAAAAGCCTTTTATGCTACTGTAAGTTGAAGTTTTCCCGAGTACAGCTCACGACTGCCGTTATTAACAATCGGCGGTGGTCGAGTGGTCTAGGGTATTTATTCATCACCTCGGAGGCAAGAGGTTCGAACGGCACCATCACCGGTTAATTTGGTGGTAGGCAGTAAACCGCAGTTGTCTGGCTCACTACCACACCTGACCCATTGTGACGCTATGTAATTCTGCACTACAAATCCCAGGGTCCGGATCGGTTATCTCTAATATTTCAGTGGACCCTTCGGGGCTATGGGACGTACCCCTTCCACTACACTTGCGCGCAAGGATGCAGTTAATGAGGTATATCTACGGATTCTGTTTCCGATCTTTTCTTCGCTTCTGAACACGGTTCTTACGTTGGATCATTCTTACCAATACTATGATAATTAGGAAATGAACTAGGCTTTGGGTGCACGAGAATTTTGAAAGTTTGTCACCTCAGGTTATTTATATCTCTTCCGTAGTTTATTTCAACTCCAGTTACTTGGTGATTTATGTGTGCATTCTTATCAGTTTCAATAGAAGATATCCTCATGCGAATACAAGACACAAAAACAGCACTGGATGTTTGGCGAGTGATCGCTCCAATCTCTAGTGATCTGGACACAGAACTGGAGTATGTCACACACAATCACATACAATCAGTCCTTCAGGATACTGACCAGCAAATCTTTCGCCTAGTACAGTCCGCGGAGGCTACTCGAACAGTCGTCAAATCCACCGCATACTGGCTCCGCATTTCTTCGTCAACTGTACCGTCAAGTCGAACAGATTGGCTTGCACCGCTTGTTCGCTTTGCCGCTGCATTCAGGGTATGTCTCATATATATATATATATATATATATATATATATATATATATATATATATATATATATATATATATATATATATATATATATATATATATATATATATAATGATAAAAAACCCTCGGCACCTGGTGTGGCTCTTTTTTTGTTGTGTCTACTAAGCTGAGCTGGCATTATAAACGAATGTTCTGTGTTATTCATTCAGTTGTATACAGATGCACAAATCATTCACTAAAGTAGAACTGTCTTGAGATATTGATTTGTCGCTCACTCCATCACTGATGAAACTGTTCAGCATACTGCAATGAGACTCTTAATATAATAAATAAACAGCGAATAAACATTCGAATCGATATTTTTTGGCCTTATTTATCTCTATCCAAGTGTCGCATAATAGCTGAGCTCATTAGACTAAATACATTTCATTTTTAAGTCTCCACCTTCGAACACCAAAACGCGCGAAAATTTACATCAAGTACAATCCTCAATTCCTGTTGACAAGTATACCATTTGTTTGCATATTACATCGGCTTATCAGAGTGCAACTGGGTGTGTATTGGTTCAAAAACCAATATTTCCATGACCAACAATGAATTGGGTCGTTTGACACACATTCAGCCGTGAGACTGATTTTCATGATTTCGTTGCTTTCCATTTCTATTCGATTATCGTTAACATAATCACTTGCCCCTTTCGTCCGTATCAAATAGCGATGCGCAGCTGATATGGCGAAGAAACGTCGCAACGCACTGGCCGGTATAGATAATACGTCCATCTCAAACTCTCCTCACCGGCATGAGCATAGACGTGGGAAGAATGAAAAGGTGAGTCACTGTTCCGTGCGTTTCAACTGGATATCGATTATTCGTTGGTTCCGTTGCTGATAAACGCAATTGCTAATACATTCTGGTAAGGAGTGTGAACCGTTTCGGGGTGTAAGATATTTGTTCATCAGTTTCGTATTGTATGTACCTCACTTCTACCTGTTTTTTAACTAGCAGCTTTTGTACTTAGCAGCTGAACGAGTTATCAATCAATTTAACGCGCATTTTCATCGATGCACAGCGTTTGTCTGGTTGCCACCTCAGAGGTCTAAAACCGCATGGATTTTCATCACTTATGTGATCCAACTCATAAAAATTGTGCTGCTAAGACGCATATAGTGTGCACTGTCGAACACAACAATCGATAAGTACAGCCAAACGATATGCCTTGAGTCGGCATTTTATGGGATTATGGCTCTGTCCGTTCACTAATTCACGCGATCCGAAACATCCTGGTCACACCATTAGATGATTAGTTGCATGCGGATTCTACTCCAGCGAAACGTTTGACGAATTAATTCAAGATACAGTTGTTCAGAGAGTAATTAAAAACTCAGTTCACTTGAGTCTAGACATCTTTCAACATTTTACTATATGCTTTGGTTTACGTTTCACTCACACGACGAGGTCCATATTGCGTCATAACGGCAAACAAATTAGATACAAAAAGAATAATCACGAATGTGAAGTTTGGATGATGTATCCCGTGAACATGACACGAAACTGACTCCCTCATCGGTACAATAGGTCTTAGTGGTCCCATACACGAAACCTGCCGCGACGCAAATTCCTAGTCGAAAATGTTATCACTTGCTATCTTGTCATCAGCTGAACTCCATGCCCTAATTTGTAGCCAAAACTTGCTTTAGAAAATACCTCTGATTGAAGGAGCTTGTCAGGAAACGTGCGCAAAACATATATATATATATATATATATATATATATATATATATATATATATATATATATATATATATATTCACTGGCTTTAAATAAAGCATGGTACCAACGCCGTGGCATGAAAATGGTTGGAGAAATAAAATATCACCGAGAGGGGAGAGAAACAGTTCGTGAAGAAATGGTATGCATTTTTCCACTTATGATTGTTTGTAAATGTCCATTTAGTGTAGTGCGGAGTTTAATACACTAAAGGACGTGAGGACGGATACCGGAGAAATGGGTGGTAAGACAGCCTGTTCCGTTGGTCGTTAAAAGAGCAAATAAACTAACAATACCGGTAGTCGAGTACTCTTAATAAGATCTTGCGTTCAGTTCTCCATCGTGTGTGCATATAACCGACTTCGTTTTTGTTGACAGCTGTCTCTCTAATTTCCTCTCACGAATCGTGATCACCAAGTGCAGGTATCGCGAAATGCATTTTTAGAGACAGAAAGCTGAATTCCGTTTGTTAGAAAAATTCAAAAACCGATCTCTTTCAGTTTTTTCATGCGTTTTCCTATAAACAGCCCCCATGGCATCTTGGGGACATTTTTTTCACGTACATGTGAATGAGTGCCAATAGGTCGTTTCCCAGTTTTTTCACTACTTGTTGTAAAACTGGTTTCATTTCGGATTGATTTTCTTAGTCGCATGCCTCGCACAATGATGATAAATCGGAGCATCGACGCCGAAAGCACCGCACGCGACAACTCGACTCAGACGGGATCATGGACGATATACTGGCTGGTATGTTCAATTTATTCGCATTACTGTACTCTGTTTTATCTAGGTCTCACTTATCAACCACTTCGAACGGATATTCACACCAAACGAAAGGAGTCTAACGGGCATAAAGCTTCCAGTTGAAATGAAATCCCATTCGAAGCCTACCTGCTATTCCCGTACCATTTTTCATCGACATCTCTTCGCGAATGAACTGATATCCCCCGTGTTCTACTTTGGTGGCACCATAACATTCAAGGGATTATGTCCACCATGTCCGTTCCTGACGCCATTCTTTCATACTCATCCTCACCAATTTCCCCTTAAATCTGACTACCTGGTAGAGCAGTCCGTAACTGTTTCCGGTCTGTGCCTCTCAGCATTTTTCTCGTTTATTTCATGCGTTCCTTGGACTACACTGACCACACACGAGTGTTCGGCTCACATTTTCACGTATAATTCCTTCCTTTTGTATCTATTCCCGTGTATGGCTGTTTGTTTGTCTGTCTTCCATGGTTTTTGACAACTCACGCATTTTCTCACGTTTGTTTTATTTTATTTTATTCTTTTCATCAAATACAGGAATCGCTATACCGACAGTTGTTTAGCCGTTTAGATGGGATGTAGGAAGCAGATGTTTGGTATTCCGATAGCGAGTACACACTGTCGCTACGGATTGCTGAGCAGGTGGTTTCAGTCCATTATATTGTCACTCGTCTAACAAGCGCCGCTCGATCCTCAGATGTGAGCATCTCGTCCGAACAATCAAGGCCACGTGCGGGTCGATAACAGTCCAACCCCATTATTATCATTAAAAATGTGGAAATAACTACAGTCGGGAAATATCGGAACATTGATAGATTTCCCACTGAGCTGGGTGCCCAAACTCCTAATATTGCCAGCTAGGCGTGCAAACTAACAGCAGTCTGAGTTGGAGAATGAAAATCGTTTGCAATGTGTCCACAACTAAGCATTGCCAAAGGGCTCTAGAGAGAAGCAGCGGCAGCGCCAGATCACTCAATCGCTTTCTATCTGTGCTACTCATTCTCCACTAACTAAAGTTTCAAGTACTAGCCGCTTTCGCTGCATGCTTTTAGTTGATCATTGAAGGGACGTGCCAAAGCACAAACACCTTGTGATTAATGTGATTCTTGTCTACCGCGTACGTAAAACATTTTAACTTATATATCATACAGTAGAAAGGGCTTGATTGAAAACTATGACAGTGCGCTCGGCAGGGGGAGGGAGAAGTCTGTTCGGTCAGTGCCAAGGCAAACAAACATTTTGTTCCAACCGTTTTTGTGCACAAAGCGCCGGCTGATGCATCATGATAAGCATTGCTTCACTGAATGCTAGCAGGTTCGATTTGGGATTACGCAACAACACTGTGAAGAATTGCGTCAGTTCAACTTAGTGACCTGATGCAATTAGGTGTTTTGCAACTGAAGAGGCTGGAGATTTGATGTCATTTTTTGCGGCCGCATTGCGCTGGGTCATTGATTTTGCCAACGATTTGGGTATGTGCTCCGACACCCGGTGAACCGAGCAGCGATCCATCCTGTCAATGCGTCACCACAACTGCAAGTGAAATGTTTTACGTACGCGGTAGACAAGAGTAAACGAAATGCTTGCATCTCGCGACTTATGTCTTCTTTCTGTTCTCATAAATTGGATAAAGGGGACCAATTGCTTTACAATGTTATTCTGTCCACGCACATAAAAGTAAGTTATCAGGCACGTTCGGTTTGTCTCGTGCAGCTTCAGTCGGACGAATGTACATCTGGAACAGTGACTAACGCCATGAAACAACACTAGCCGTAAATGGCAGTATATAATCCTGAAAGTAACGACATACATTTTCGTAAGAAAGGAGCGGATTTTTGAATGAGTATCCCGTTTTCATGTCTGAGGCTAGCGCTACAACTTTGGCCATTAACAAAGCGCCATTCAGAGCGGAGCTGTACGCTACCAGACATCCCCAGGTCGCTGATAAGGGAACGGCCACATCTGTGGTTAACCGTGAATAAGGTGGACTCACTAGAAAAGCGATCGTGGGCTATCAGTTGCAGTGCTCCCGGATGTTGGGGGATTTTTCGTTTGGCTAGCGTTGGCCGCTTTAAAAGGTTAGATAAACCCGCTGAAAGCACCACGACGTTTAGAATCATCCTAAAGCACTGCTGAGAGCAGCGTACATACAAAGATCTCTCCCGTGAACAACAAGGTTTCGGAAGACTATTTTCTTCTCAGAATGTATCACTTTATGGTACTGATCGACCACTCCCCCCCCCATCATTTTTGTCTAGCCATCCTGATGGACAAACTTCGGTGTTAATGATATATAGAAGCACTTAGCAGGCGCAATGCCACGAAAACATTTTACTGTTTTCGAGGGAATTGCAAACAACACGGATAAGATATTTTCATCATTTAGTCGAGTAACGAAACTTAGGCTAATCATCTCAGTGACTGAAATGTGCTCGTGTCTTTCATGCTCAAGCATTATCAGCACAAACAGTTTGTAACGACGATTGTGATTAAAACTTTTGACCGATAAAAAAAGTAAACGAAGAAGTTTCGGTTCAGTTGAAGTACTTCAGACACTAGGCTAGATATTGCTGTTTACGTGTCTGAGCACATCAATAACTAGTCGACAACAGTATTGCAGTACAAAATTTACAATTTAGATTCGGCAACAAAAAAACCATGTTTTCAGAGTCTAAAATAGAAAAATCATTGCAAGATTAACCCGTAATTAGTTTGAATGTACGAGGGAGTAAATTATGAAGAAATCAGTTACTTGAATATTGTCGGGAATGAGGAAGATGTTTCGTTTCATGTGGAGGCACAATAAGGGATAAAAGTGCAGTAAATGAAGTGTAAGTATCATGCAGTTTGTAGGATCCCTAGTCGAACAGAGAAACAGGGTGGATACTCCTCGGATTTACATAGGCGATAACGAGAAGCACACCTATCACAAGCAAATTTTTCCAGCTAGGAAAACGACACGAAAAGAAAGTTTGCAAGCCTATGTACAGGCGATAGGTCGAGGGGCAATCAAAAACGGCGGTTAAAAGTATTCAAAGATAATTAACGCTGTTAAACGAAGGACGGTTAGGCACTTGCATAGTGTTCACATTGAGATTTGGAGGCCTAAAGTTACCATGAACAGTCGGTCCTAAAACAACAGTTGAGTCTGACAACTGGGGACAGGAACCGTACACTTTTTCCGAACGGCTTCCTGAGGCTACTGGATAAGTGGAAGCCAGAATCGGATTGATTCCCGTGTAGCCCGACCCGGCGGCACGTGGGATCACAGTAAGATTTTCCACGCGGACTGAGCGTGCATAATTGCGACAGTCCTGCGAAGTCGCAGAAATAGATTTTGTAGAATACTGTCCGTAAGGATCGGGATATTTGCCATTACAAGAAGAGATGCATGGATCTAGGTTGGAAAGAAACGAATCGCTGTATTCAAGGGGCTCGGTAAGTTCACGTGCCGAATGTGTAGGCCACGAAGTTTGTGGTGAGGATTGATGATGCGTTGGAAAGCGTGAAGACTGCTGATCCACTCCAGTATGAAAGTTCGGATCTGTGAAGTATGTATCAATGCCGTCTCTTCTATAAGAAAGATCACGGGAATGCTGGGGATGGAAATAATCATAGCGGGTGAATCCGCCATCCAATCCGAGTGCTGAATAGTCTCGAGTAAAGTTGGGTTCACCGGTCATATAATCGTTGAATGGATCAGTGCCTGATGACGGACATTGTGAAACCAGTACATTTGAAGCTAACGGGTCGGCATATGTTGGTGGTGGGAAAACTGGCTCTTTGTTGTGAGGCGGACTCGAAGCCATGGGATGGCGCACTTCAAAGTTGACATTTTCCGGTACATTAGCTTCGGGCGCAGGAAAGTGGGGTGGAAGCATATTATATGTTGTCCCCGAAGCACATGGATCAACTGTAGGACAGTAACTGGGATATCCTGTGTATGCCGGAAATCTGTCCATTGGTTTGGCGATCTCCCCAGACCTTGTAGATCGGAACCCCTAGAAAGAGGTAGCTAGAATATCGTTATACAAAAGTCTACCTGTGGTAAAGCACCCCTCGGCTTGGTTATTCTCTTTGTTTTCTTCATTTTCTTATCATTCTCCGCCAAGTGTGAAACTAAAGAATCCATCATGCTTCGACTGAAAGTCTCATAGTTTTTGGAAGCAACGGAGTGTCTTTGGGTTGCAAGATTATGATGCGCCTGTAAACCGAGTACTCGCTTTTGGAAACGATTCACTTGGACTGAAGTCATGCCGGAACCCGAAAATGTATATAAAGTACCTAATGTAGTCCAAAAAAGAAATAAGAATTGGTTATCAAGAGTAGCACGATGATGAAGGTGAAAACAAACAGCAAAGTAGGGGATAAAAAATGCATAAATAGTTCATTTAACTTTTTCCCCGGAACCGAGTCGTCGACCACGAAGAGCACAATTCAATTTGACTGCAGAGAAATCGGAAACCGCACTTTGCACCTGATGTTTGATGAATTACAATGCGTTTGAACCCGAAAATGTATGGTCGGGATGAAGATAACGTAATGTTGATGGCAGCACTCACGGAGGTATAAAATACTGTTTATTAATAGGACCTGAGACGTTCAGTTACGATATCCACTTGAAATCAGCAGTAAACACCTACAAACTAGGACCTCTGGTTTCTTGCCCTGGTTTAGCCTATAGAAAAGACGAATAACACGAGGTATGACCGGCGTGATAGCGATCAGATAGTCACGGTCTACCCTTGCGATATCCATCTGTTCTGCGATCTCTGTTTTGTAAAAGTACGTTGATAAAGCTCGTCTTCTCCTCGGGTCGCTAATGATGGGAGATAAATCGTGGCAACGGGGTTTCGTGCACCAATGTGTTCGGCCAAAATCAGTCAATAAGAACCGCGCACGTCACCAAAACTCGAGACGTCCAGTGATTATATACTAATATGAATAGGTAAAGAAGACAGCCTTAGTGCACACTCAAGACGCTGATCATAAGTTTGCATTCCCTGTTCGAGAATCGTACCTAGGGTCCAAACAGTGCGCCTTCACTGAACTCACTTTACTCAGCGCCCTACGCATCTAGTTACGCTGGTATGGAGATCGTTTCCAAAAGAAAAGACAGTCTGCTTTGAGTGAATGAATCACAGTAGATCTTGTGAGCCCCTTAGAAGGTACGATAACAGCCACCGTTTATTTTTTTGCCTTCGCTCGCGTTCACTGTAGTTTGAATACAGTCCAGAGACATTTTATCAATAAATCATGACAATCGTTTAGGGGTATCCCACAAACATATTCTTAATAGATAGAGACATGAGCTTCGAATCAGGATGGTCGCCAACTAGTCTTCTAAGAGATTTCAGTCCATGAAAGCGTTCCGCGAACCTTAAACAGTGTGTCCATCATCTTAATTTGCAGCCATCGAGAAGCAAGCCTGACATCAGTCACATCGAAGCTGTTACCATCTACAATCCTCCTACTGTCTGTAGAGTGCGAAAGACAGACAGGTCTAAGAGCCAGTCGCGGATGCGTTGATCAGATTTTCACCACTCGTCGGACACCTGAGCTTCCCCACACAAACTGTAGACCAATAAAAGTTATATATCCAATAGACATTTGACCAGACGGCTCTTTGGGACTTTCTCTTTAGACAGGGAATGTATGTGTGTAAAGATCATCCAATCACTCTGCCATCGAATGTCAGGCTGAATGCGGGCTCATGGTCGCCCTTATTCTAAGGTGGACGTGGTTTCTTTTTTAATCTGTTGCGCGACTAGGTCCTGTGAGAGAATCAGCCGGTTTTATGGATGTCCCGACTGACACCTACGCATGATGGACGATCGAAGGCGAAACCTGATCACAGGAGAATCCAGTTCTGCTTTCAGTCTCTCCACGTCCGGTTTGATAACACTGATCTATGTTTTCAGGTGTCCTCCAAGTCTACAGCACCATCCGGTACATGGAACGAGAAACAGCCTTGAAATCTCCGTGTCTGGGCGTCATACGACATATCCAAACCACTGCAGCCGTCGGCGTTGAAAGAACACTGACAACTTCTCGACATCGAAGCAGCGTTGTCATATTACGTCGCTCAAAAGTATGGCGTATCAAGCCAATCTGAAAACACGTCGCAGTCACCGATGGTCAAACAACTCTGGCTTCCTGATGTCCTCGGCCCGCAGTCTCCACGTGTCTTAGTCGTATATAAGCATTGGGTGGACGCGGACTCTGGTCCAGAGACTGATTTCGTTGCGCATACAGTGCATTGCGAAGTTGGAGAAACGCAATCCTGGTGTTGTCAATGCGTAACTAGATTTGACGGTTGGCTTAACTATTTGGAAGGACCGTGTAGCCCAGATATTTGAACGCCGGAACACGCTAGAATTGCTCACCGCTGACGAATAACGGGTTTATGGACTGTGAAGAGCAAACCGAAGACATCTTAGTCTTCAACGTATCGATTTCTTGATTAGAGCGTGTGCGCTCGTCTCGTCCCACTGTGGACAGGTTCAAGAGAAGCACAGGGAGTATTTTGCGGGCATGTCGATTAGATTGATGTCACGGTAATTTGCGTGCAGAGTCCTGTCGCCTCTCTTTTGGGGAAGCAGCAATACTGAAGTCCCCCATTCAGCAGAGAATCATTCTTTCCTCAGATTGATCAAAACAGGGTGTGGAATGACTCGACCAGTGTTGAAGCACATTACTGGTATATCCCCGGTGCGACGCCGTCGCCTCCAGAAGACTTTCGGTTCTCCAGCTTGTACATTACAACGATAATGTCTTCTCGGCTTGGTGGGTTGCTACTAACGTCGCGGCGTCTACTCTGGGTTGCTGCGATTTGGTTCACAAAGCTTACCACGTAACCGTTCAGTAAACAGCCATGGCATTTTTGTAGCTTACTCGGGAATGAGCAGCTCGGCAGCGTCACAAAGGGGGTGTTCCGCTAACTTTCGCTTACCAGATCAGGCGAAAGACATTTGAGGAGTCACCGCAGTCGTCCTCAGTCTCCACAGTTTCTGTGATTTCGATCCAGTGGTTGTAGGGGTAGCTACTGACCGAACTGGCGGCTTATCGTCGGATGTTCCAGAATTCTGGGTATCCATCTAGGCGAACGTCTCTAGCATTTGCGAATAACTGCAATCGCCCCTGAGATCCATTCCTTCTGTCGTCGTCGTTTGAACCCCAGTTTGGCTGAAGATAATCGTTGGATTGACGCCTTTAGCGAAGTCCATTAATCCTCCACTGGTATTTCTTCTCCACCTAAGCACGTGGTGATTAGACAGAAGGCCGTAGCGCCCGAGACCGCTCAGCGCATCCTCGGTGATACAAACGCTGCGGCGTTAATCCGTTTCGGGGTACAGCTTTTAGCGGTGGCTGGCTTTCCCAGGGAATATCGGGCTCCATGCAAACAAGGCCCTGTTAGCCTTGCTGAAAACAGCTATTGCGACGCCGTGGAGATCCAAGTTGTTCTTAAACCCTTTGTGTGAGTGATTATTGCCGGCTGCACCAGGAAACCCTACACACCGGTGCCAGAATTCGAAATCCCAACTTCGGAGACACATGAGACTTCGATGTGGTAGTCATGCACCGCAGGTGGCTTGACTTTTGATGTCCCATAGTGTTCTTAGATTCCAGAGGGCGGTTTGGATGTAGTTTTGCATGTTAGGACCACCAGATAGCACATTTTTCACTTCGACCGCGAGAAGAGCACAAGGCACAGCACTTCCCGGGGACGCCGTATCATGAACGATGCGTGTATAGAAACCGCTCAGGAGGAGCATTGGGAATATGGTATGAAGTGGCGTCCCCAGTGTTACTCGGCTTGTTGATCGAGGTAGCAAATCTGGCCCATGCACAGCCTAGTGCAATCTGTCGGGTAGCAGAAAGTTTGTGTTAGGAGCCGGTGATCGAACGAACGGTTCGTACCGCTTTTGGGCGACAGGCATGCGTCAGTGGTCTTCACTCTTAGCTTTCCTGTTCAAAACTGTGACCAACACCTCAAAAAAATAAGGAATGAAGGTATCAGGTTACCACCTAGTGACAGACTGTTAGACTAAGAGTATGCAGACAATATCGCGTTGGCTTGTAAAGAGTTTACTGTATCACAGTTATTCCTGAATAGTTCTGCGTTAACCGTTTCCCGGTACGGAATCTATATTTTCACCTTTGGAATAATCAACAAACACGCGATTGATAGTAGAAGTCTTGGTAAATAGATAATCCGAAGTAGGACTCTGATCACCTTGTAACAAAACTACAGCTAAAATATAAATAGACAAGAGTTACTAAACATCGATATGTACGGGCTTGAGCACACACACAAAGCAGTTTTATTCTCACTACATTCAAATCACCGATAGGGATTTCATGCATGGTGATTGAAGCTAACGTAATGACCAGTTGTTTGTGAGTATATGAAGGGAGCGACATGTGAGAATACGGATAATAAAAGAGGAGTTAGTGCGTGCTCACAAAAAAGTTTATGGTTTATGCATCTCGGCTTCTCAGACAATAACGGCGAACTTTTCGTTGGAGCCTACGAACTTCATCCAGTGAAGGTTGTTGAGTAGTGCCTTCGACTGTTCGTGCAAACTTCCAAATTGAGAGATGGCTCGAGTTCTGATGTCGCAGAGACTCGTTTACTAAATTGCGGATCACACCTTGTTCCCTTTCACTTTCTGATATTTGGGGTGTTTTTAACAGATCGCTCAGCGGATGATGCTACATGTCTGAGAGATACTGCATCATCTCGACCGTTAGTAGGACGAAAACGCGCATTATTGGAGTTGCACTCCACTAGTTCAACTTTTTCCACTAATTAATCGAATTAAGAGGATCGGTTAGTTTTACCAAGGGCTCGAGCTGAGTTCAACAAACAATTAGGGAGCGGCGTGCCAGGTGTGGCTTTCCGGTTGTGTTGGAACATACTCTCAAGAGGAGGACAGATTGTCACCGTTCATAGTAGAGGACGAAGTGAATGGGAAGCATCCAAAAGGATGGCTTTCCATTGTTGAACGGCTAGACTTTGGGGGCGGAGTCCCAAGGTAATGGCTTTCCAAACAGTGCCTTTCGGGCATTCGATTTGACTATCACACTGACGACTGTAAGTAGCGCGACTCGTGACAATACCTTTACTGTGAAAAAATTTTAGGCTGGTAGCACATGAACGAGCCACGATCAGAATGTACGTAGAGAAGCATATCAAAAATAGAAAATAGATTAGACTGGGGGTGGTCAACCGGTCATCATCGTATACTTAGGATAGAAACGGTCCGCGTTCGACTCCCGCCACTGCCGGTTACTTCCTCATTTGGCAGCCTTTCACTGACCGCGGCCTCCTTCTGAACTGTTGTATATTAAGTAAAAAAGGAAGCCAAAAGAGTATCATATTTACAGCGGTAATGGATGAGTATGGGCATGTATGAGCAGACGGAAAGCGGAAAAACTATCAATAATGGTAAGGAGAAATTTATTCCTTCAATCAGACCACACGAGTCCTTTAAAAACCACGCTTAGGCGCTCAAGTGGCTGTATAGCATTGATTACGGGTGGGTGGGATTGTAAAAGCGGGGTTTGATTTCGACACATGCAAGGTACTAGGCAGCGTCTGATTTCACTACTTCAGTTGAAAACCGTAGGTTCCGCGTCCTGAAACATTATACTGTTCTGGTAACCCCCATATGACACAAAGATTCGCGGAGCTATCTAAGATCAGAATGAGAAGCGGATCTACAGAAGCCTCGAGACAGTGTCAGCGACATAATTTTCTTGTCTGGGGCGATGCACGATGTCATAATGGAAGTCGGAAACTTCGATTTCCGAGCAGTGAATCGTTTTGTTCTTTGCTTTACTTTTGGGTGAATTATCGAACATAAATGACACGGATTCCTGACCAGTCACTATTATGAAATAGGTTCACATTAGAAAGTCTTTCCATTTCTTCAAAGATTCTACAATAGCATAAGCTTCTTTTTCCACCAAAGAATGCCGTTTTTCCGTCGGAAACAAAGCCCTAAATAAGAATGCCACTGGTCTACCATTCTGATTCAGTGAAGCCGCAATCGCTATATCGGATGCCTCGGTTTCTACTACCATAGTGAGACGAGGTTCAACGGTAATAAATAGTGTTTTCTAGTTCGTGCCACAGATTTCTAAATAACATTAGGAAGTCGATTGGTAGAGAAAAAGTTCGATTTCTCACCACGGGACTGATTTTATCAGAAAAAATATGATGTATGCAAACATGTCCACTGTGCATTCTTGTAATTTCGTGTTATTTGGTGGAGGCAAATCTCTCAGAGGTTTCAACCTCTCTGGATCAGGTTTATTAACATTTTGATACTTCGAACCCAGGAAGATTGAGCTGTCACGTACGTATGACGCTTCTGGACTCGTTCGACGTGATTCCATACTTCTTAGCTATCGATATAAAGACTTCCAGATTCTGGTCAAGCTCACCCTTTGTGGTGCCGCAGATGGCCAAGTTGTCCACGTAAGCAAAACGCATCATGAGATCGTCCCTTGGTGATGATCTAATTATTTTTTTATTGAAAATAAGTGACTCCGTTTGTCACTCCAAATGAAATACGACAAAACCGATAAGGTTTGCCGCAAGCTTTGAATGTGGTGTAATGTTTTTCACTTGCCTTGAGTTGTACCTGATGGTAGGCACTCTTCAAGTCAAGTGTACTATACGCGTCATGGTGCGAGATCTTTATTGGGTCGTCTGTACATGAGAGACGATATGCGTCTAAATGTGTGAAGTGGTTAGTTGTCTAACTTTAGTCAATTACTAGTCACCCATTGTGACGTTCAATCGTAACAATAAGAACACGAGCTCTCCAAGGAAACTTCGACGGTTCTATAATGCAAGACTAGATGAACATTGTATCTTGCAGAGAATGGCGTCTAAATTTAGCAACAATGGGTCTTCGATCGGGAGAAAGGGGACCAAAAAGGGATTTTGGTCCACCGTCGTCCGAATCGTTATCACACCTGACCTATTGGGACCTTGTGTGGATCTTCGCCAATCCAAGTCTCAGGGTCTGGTTGCCGGTTATCCTTGATAGTGCAGCGGGCCTTCGTGGCTATGAGGTGATTGCCCCTTAAAGTGCACTCATGCGCAAGCATGTAATAAAAATATTTTGGTTGCAAGTTGGCCACAGAGATAAAATGCAAGTCCACAACCAGAAAATGCAATTCCAACACGTCCATGTAATTTGATAAGGTCATGACGAAACAAACCACGGGTGCCCAAACTAGACAGAACAAAAAGTTCGACACGTTCATAAGAAGTGTCTTTGAACCGAATAGATACGAATATATGACCGGGAGTGGAACGTGACAAGCTTGTGGACGCCACGGTGATTCTTCGTTGTGATGTGGCGACATGCTGAGCGTACTCATCGACCAGTCTTTGGAGTATAGCGTTCTAAACTGCTGGTGTCGATAAGTGCTTGAAACGCGATCCCGTTTACAGTGACACAAACGACAGCAGTTGAGAAGCAATAGAGAGCGGCTGCAATGATGACGGAGGAAAGTACGGAATCCGTGGATGACGCAATATGTTGAGAAGGGTAGGGCTTTCCGGCGGCTGAGACTCGACAGACCCACTGAAAACAGTCTTTTCCTACAATCTTTGCATAAAGCTTCTCTTGCTGGGCATTTGATTCGTGGATGACGGTTTAATCCACAAAAGAAGTAGGAAAAGTTGCCAAAGCCGAAACGGAACATTCGATATCGTGAGTCAGCTGGAATTTCAGAAGCCAGATTCTTCGTAGACGAGGAGAAAGACGCTCTATGACATCCATTGCTTCTGTGCAAGTTTGATTTGTTCAGCTAGGTTACAGGCGGACGTGAGGTCAAGTTTCTTTGCTTCTAACAATCGTAGCCTGAATTTCTGAGGTCATCCCAGGGATGAATGAGCCACGAATGAATTTGTTGTAGTATTCTTCAGCGGCTACTGCTTTAAAATCACAATCAACGGAAAGGGATTTTGGCTTCTAGAAGAATTGATTCAACGTCTGTCCGTGTTCCTGTCTGGTGGTGGATAGCACGTATCGCGCAAAAACTGCATTGTTTGGTTACATATATATGTTCTGAAGAGCCGCGATGGCGGTACTGTAATCTGTGTAATCAGTTGTCTGCAAACAGATGGAGTGACGTAGTTTGTAAGAGCAGCGGGTTTATCGACATTTACGGAATTAACGGAAGCTAGGAAATAGTTGAACGTTTTTTCCGGCGGATCCATTTGACTGCAGCATCCGGTGAATGGGGATTTGCGTCTTAGCGGCCTGGTCGTATGATGCGTTCCATGTTATACAAGTTGACTAAACTGTAATAATCAACAAACACACGACTGATAGTAGAAGTCTTGGTAAATAGATGACCCGAAGTAAGACTTGTGACAAAGCCACAGCTAAAACATAAATAGACAGGAGTTACTAAACATCGATATGTACGGACAAGAGCACATGTTCAGAGCAGTTTCAACTTCGCCGCAACCTTGAAAGCGTTACGCACTACTGTGTGATTGGCAGAGGTCCGCTTTCTCAATCACCCTCGGCAAAAACAGACTAGAGATTTGTTTACTTGGAAGGTTGGAGGTGTTGACAACCGAACAGCTCAAGTTTAGGCAGCGCTTCGCAATCTCTGTTTCTTTTTTCATTACAAGCTTGTGCATGAGTGCGATGGGAGGAATATATCTTATAGCCACAAAAGTCCACTGCACTACTACAGACAGACAGCAATCAGATCCTGCGAAATAGAGTGGAGAACCACGTAAGGTACAAATAGGTCAGGTGTGGTAACCAGCCGGACGACAGTGGATTACCGTCTACCACCAAAGTAATTGTTCCATTATTGGTGGCAGACAGCAATCCACTGTCGTCCGGATCGTTACCACAACTGACCTATTGAGACCTTATGTGGATCTTCGCCAATCCAAGTCTCAGGGTCTGGTTGCCGGTTATCCTTGATAGTGCAGTGGGCCTTCGTGGCTGCACTCATGAGCAAGCATGCAAACAAATAAACAAGTGTCTCCAAATGCCTCAGTATGGTCCAGGGTGGGCGCTTCAGGCACTGAAATGGCTACTCGTCCTGAACAACTCTCGAAATGCTCTCAGGTGACCGTGTCTTCTACAGCCTCTACTGAGGAAGCCCTACCCACTGACTTCTCGTGGCGGAGGTATTCCTACTAAAGTGGGAGGACGAAAGCAAATGCCTGGCTCTCTCCACCGGGTTGACTGACTGACAGTCAGACTAGAGAAGATGGCTAAACCCTGATTCCAAACCAACCACCGACGATGTATGAGGCGTACAACAGTATGTTCACCGGCATCTGTGGCGGTGGGATGTGCTGGGCATCCGGAATGTTTGGCCTCATCTGACGGACGTTTGGACTTAACAACCAGTCTCCAGCTCCCAAAAGGCTACGTAACCCTCATACCATCCTACTGCCTTGTATGTCAGACGTAATGGTTAAAGGCTCGGGGTAAGGCCCCTAAAGTCAACGCTCTACTTCCGTCTGGGCTTACATGAAATTTTCTACACATATATAATCACTCATTCTTGCGCTCCACTTTTCTCACTCACTCAAGCTACACAAAATATGACTGAACTGCTGGCGGTCAGACAAAATCAACTACCTATTACCACGCCACTCGTTTTCACCCGCTCATTTACACAAAAATATTAACACTACTATTCCGTGTGTTTTCCAGACCGTCATTGACGAAAGCGCTGGACGTGGAAACGAAACTATAACTTCCGCTGTATGCAGCCCATCAGAACCACTACTGAGACCACATGTGCCACTGAAGCTGGCAGCCTCCAATGTACGCACTCTGATGCAAAAAGGCCAACAAGCAGCTTTAGCGCGCACACTCGAGACACTGACAACTGACGTCTGCAGCTTATCCGAGACCCGCACCCAAGACTCCGCCATTGTAGTTCATCTGAATTCGCTCTCAGGACGTGCTTTCATAATGCTCCTATCCGGAGACGCCGAGGCTTTTGCATCTGGTCATGCAAGAGTAGGAATCACTTTGAATACTAGAGCTAGGTCTGCGCTACGCGACTGAATCCCAGTCGACACCAGTTTATGTGCGATTCGCTCAGAGGGTTCGTTCAAAGCTAACAAAGACCGTGGCGGCAATCGTTGTTTGTTGTCGCTGCCTACGCCCCTACCGACTGCAGTCCGGATACAGTCAAAGATATATTCCACCACCAGCTACACGAACTTCTTGGAAAGGCATCTCATGGAGATATAGTGGTACTGGCTGGAGATCTGAACGCACAAACTGGCCGCATATTTCCAGACGAGCGAATGCTTGGAGGCTAAAGCGGCGCCAACAATCAACGCACGGATAACGGCAATTGATTGCTCGATCTGTGCGCAGACCATCACCCATTCTTGTAGACTACGAACTTCCGACGCAGCTTTCGCCGCACAGTCCCATGGCGACCGCCATCTGCTAATCAGTTTTGGACATAAATAGACCTCATAGTCGTAAGCTACCACTGGTGTGGCTCAGTTAAGTCTTGTAGATCGTACTGGAGCACACATCTAGATTCAGATCACGCCCTAGTATGTGTCCAGTTCATAGTACGGTTCCCCACCAAATCAAAAGTCCGCCGTCAACGGGTAGGCGTAGACCAACTTTGCCGCACGTCGGTCCGAGAGAGATATCAGAATGAGCTTGCTGACCAGCTAAGTAGCCCACACACATGATGACTTGTCAGACCGCTGGCAGCACATCCAGGACGCCATAAAAGTAGCGAGTATCACATCTTGCGGATTAGTCACACGGCATGTAGTTATGCACTGGATCTCATCAGATTCTCTGGAACTGCTGGACAGCCACCGGAATATCCCTGCCGGAAGCGAAAGCCACAATACCCGCGCCCAACTACGAAGGAAGCTGATTAGAAGCTTGTGTAGAGACCGAGAATTGATGGTCCGAGCACGCTGCCGAAATGGGACAAGCTGCTGCTACCGGCAATGCTCGGAGACTTTTCCAACTCATCCGATCTACTGGGACCAAGAAGCCTGGAGTGAGCGAAGTGATCTGCGAGGCAAACGATCAGCCAACCCATCAGCTTTCACGGCACACGGACCGATGGACAGAACACTCTGAAGAGCAATTTAACTGGTCTTCAGCGCCAGCGTCCCCACTCAGTAGCCCGTTTGAACCAGTTTATGCTCCATGGACTATCTGCACTAGCCCACCCACAAAAGAAGCCAATCGCGCGCTCTACCTCCTAAAACGGAATAAAGCTCCCGACCCTGACGAACGCCCTACGGCCCTCTTCAAAGATGGTGGTGTACACCTCCCCAAAGCGCTCACCAACCTCTTCTCCGAGATTTGACTCCACGATTGTGTCCCAGAAAGCTAAAATTATGCATCCATCATCTTTATATACAGAAAGGTATAAGCTTGATCTCGGTAGCATTAAAATTGCTAGCATCGGTAATCCTCCAAAGATTGTCCCCAGTGCACGAACAACAAGCCCGTGAAGAATAGTGCGGTTTTCGTCCCAACCGCGAGTGCATTGATCAATTTTTTACCATTCGTCAGATACGTGAGCTCCGCCACATACATCGTAGACCAACGGTAATCATATTCTTGGACATCCGAACAGCTTTTGATTCCGTTGATAGGACGGCCCTCTGGGATTGTACAATGTTGGTGGGACGTGCTACGCATACCGAGAAACAGACTTCCTCGGCGTATGCTATTTCCCAAGGTAGGTAGTGGAACGTAGGTCAAGGCGATCAGCGCATGACAACAAATGGTATGAGAACGACCCATGGATTTGACCAACATAGTAGTCTTAGACTTCCAGGTTGGGGTCCAACAGGCCCGCTTACCAGGTGGTTGGAGATATTACGATATGGCCGGGTATCGCAACATGGGGGGAAAGACAGTGGTCAGCGGGGTTTGCCCTGCTGTTTGCCGTTGTACAATGATGAAATACCGCGGACAGTGGTGTAGCTGCATCCTGAATTTCTGTTTGTCTCCGTGACTGACTCTTCTCATTTCGACTGTGGCTATTTTTCAAATTATGCTTCTACTTAGCCTGCCTCTGCTGTAAAGTAAAAACCAAAACCAGAGCACAGAAGCGCAAGGTTAGTTGTCGGATGAACTGAATTGAGTGGATTTTTAACAACATTGATTTTTGTTCACTAAAAGCCGACCACCAAACGCGTCGTCCATTTAACCCTTTCTCTTACACACTCCTGTAAGCTCACCAACTATACCCAACCCATTTCTGCTTCCGGTCGTGGATAATCGCTATTTGGTTTAAAGTTTAAGCGTAGAACCGAGAACTAGAATAACGGAAAGTTGGCCCACTTCAATAGAAACATCAAACAAGCGCTTTTGAAAAGGGAAAAGCGCAGTAATTCAACCGGCCTTACTAGTTTGGGGTGTTTACGTTCCATTGTGTTGGTGGACGGTCCTGTCGTCACCAGAGATAGTACCACTGCCTTTCCTACTGAGGCCTTATGTGGCTCGCCAACGAAAGCCCAAGGGTTAGACTACCGGTTTCGTCTGGAAAACATGAAAGTTACAGTTAACAAGGAATCAACGCCAATGTCTGCGCAGCAATCGCCACAAAAATACCTAGTTCTCATTAACATCCGCAGTTTGAAGCAAGATACTGATTCTGTAAACCTGCCGTTTTTTTGACTGAAACGCAAATACACCTCTCGATGGACTCTACCCATCTCCAGTTTAGCAACTACTTCATACATTTCTCATTTTGACCTAAAGCTGGTGTCTGCACCTACATCCATCAGCTAGTCGTTACTTCCCGTATCACAAGCTTGGACTTTTCCAGCCACGAGTTCCAGCTCACGTGGCTGAAGCTCCGATTCCGTTCTTTAAACCATTATTTCTGCTCCGTTTATCGCTTCCTCAACAGTGGCTACCCACCCCCCCCCTCGCCCCACTTTATTTACTTTCATGTAGAATTGAGAATCTGTTTACATCACACTCCAATTATCAAGTTACCATACCTCCACCATGACGAGATTGAACCTTGACGTGGTGTGATGGCTTGCGTGCCCCTATGACCCAAAGAGGTAAACAGGATGGCTTCCTCAGGCTGGAGATGCAATCACGCCTGAAAGGTCAATGGGTAGAGGCCAGACACAGTTCACTCTCTTGGTTCTCCAGGTTGGGGGTTGATTTGAGCTGGCGACTCAGTCAGTAAAACTAGTGGAAGAATAACTAATCCAAACAAATGGGCTTCTACTCAGTCATCCCGCTGCCTTGTGGACAGGTACTCCTTAGAACTAAAGGCTTCGGTTGAGAACCCTGATCGTTCTCTTGCTTTGTGGCTGGACGCCCTAACAGTACCCGTCCAACATCTCCCATGAACTGCACGAATTCAAAGAATTCCATACTGCATCGGTCGTCGCCCAGGATAATCAGGACCGCGCTGCACATTGCATCGAGCGGGGTCAGTAGTGATAAGTGGGCTACTGCTCAGAGTTCCCTCTCCTTTATTCAACCTTTGTCTTCCGTTCCCAACCCCCTCTCTTTGCCCCCTCTATCCACCCATAATAAACCCACTGATAATACGCTCGATACTCACAACGGTTCACTGTCGAATAGTGTCGGCAACAATCCTGTTTTGTAACTCACATTTTCTCAAGCCTCGTCAGCCTTTGAATCTCGACTCCTTTAACGTGCATACACTCATGCAGGCCGGTCAGCAGGCGTGTCTAGCCCTCACAATAGACAATCTGAAGATTGACGTCTGCTGCGTAAGTCAAACCCGTTTCCAGGATTCGAGCAGTGTGATTCAACTAACTGCTCCTGGTATCTCATCAAGGTATTTCCTGCGCAATTCAGGAGGCGAAGCAGCTAGAGCTGTGGGTCAACGTGGTGTAGGAATTGTCTTCACTGACAAGGCTGAAGCTGCTGTTTTAGACTGGATCCCTGTTAATAGTCGTTTATGTGCTGTGAGACTCCAAGGGTCAGTCGGCGTTCGAAAGAATAGTTGTGTTAAGCGCAACTTGTTTGTAATCTCGATAAACGCTCCAACAGAATGCAGTTCTGACATGCAGAAGGATGAGTCGAATGATGAACTCACCACTCTCGTTCGCAGCAGTAAAGGTTCTGACATTGTAGTGCTAGCTGGTGACTTCAATGCACAGATTGGCAAATTAAGTGGGTCAGAAGCTTGTTTAGCTTGGCGTTGTGCTTTAAGCGCTCAGCGCACAGATAACGGGGATAGGCTTCTCCAGTTTTGTGCAGACAATCGGTTATCCCTATCTAGTACGAATTTCCGATACAGCTCGCGTCGCACAACGACATGGCGCCCTAGCTCTACAGGTATTTTGAGCCAGATTTATCACATAGCATTTAGCAACCGGTGGCGCAGTTGTTCAGAACTGCAGATCTCACTGGTCCATGTATGTAGAGTCGGATCATGCATTAGCTTCAACACTATCATCGCTCCAACTCCATGGTCATCGACGGCTCTGCTGTCGCTTCGCTCACTACCACGCCTGATCTAGTGAGGCCTCGTGTGGCTACCATTTTAAGTCTCAGGACCATGGTTGCCGGTTTCCTTCACACTACAAATCATGAAAACACAAAACGACTCAGGCATTCGCTCTTTTGCTCGCTCTGCTCACTGGAACAACACGCACAAACTCAACACCCTCACTAGCATTCGCGGAATGAACCATAATATCGATTCTGTGCACCAATTTCTCCAATCTTTCTCTCCTCTTACCCTATTTTCGACCGAAACCCAAATTTCCCCCTCATCAGACACCACCCACCTCCAATTTTCCAACTATACCTTTCACCGCTCTCTTCCATCCAAAGCTGGCGTCTGTGCTTCTGTCCATCAGTCAGTTGCCACATCCAAAATCCAGAATCTTGACTTTCCCAATCGTGAATTTCAGTTGATGTGACTGAAACCCCGACTTCCTTATTTTAATCACTGTTTTTGTGTCGTTTACGGTTCACCCAACAGTAGCGATCCCTCCATCTTTGATTTCTTATCTTCGAACATTAGGCACTTGTTTGTTACAGATCCCAACTGCCACACCACCATCCTAGGAGATTCTAATGTTCACAGTCGAGATTGGCTGATTCACTTATCGGACACTCCGGCTCCGGGGCGCGAAGTTGAACATTTCGCCGTGATCAACAACCTGTACCAACATGCTGACTTCCCCACACGTATTCCCGATCGGGATGGCGATCGTGTCCATACCCTTGATCTTATTCTCACTTCTGTTCCTTCTCTGTTCTCAGGCATCTCTGTTCTCCTTTCACTTGGCTCATCTGACCACTGCATTATTTCTTGTCCCATCAGTTTTACTCGCCCCGATCCTCCACCTACATTTTGGCGTTACAGTTCAGCCAACTTGGATGGTTTATGCGATTTTCTAGCCTCCTATCCTTGGAATGACTGCTGCTTTGCCTTAGACGTTACCGTTTCCGTTTCTAAATTCACTGGCATTGTTCTTCAAGGTATGCGACTTTTTATTCCTCACTTTTGCAAACCCGGCAAACCCGAATCCCTCGAGTGGTTCAGCCACGCATGTAATCGCGCTGTACGATTGAAGCGTGCAACATTTCGGCGCTGGTGCCGCTCGCCCACTCCAGACTCCTACCGCCGCTTCGTGCAAGTCAGGAGCAGCTGCTCGTCAACCAAACAGAGCCAAAGAACGCTTCGACGGCTGGAAAGTCGATCACCTTTTTTATTGCGTGCATGCGCATGAGTGCAGTGGAAGGGATATATGCCCCATAGCCACGAGGACCCACTGCACTATCAGGGATAACCGGTAACCGAACCCTGAGACTTGGATTGGCGAAGAACCACATAAGGTCTCAACAGGTCAGGTGTGGTAACGATCCGGATGATAGTGGATTACTGTCTACCACCAAAGTAACTGGTAATGGCGGGGGTTCGAACCCCGGACCTCCGAGGTGGTAATCAAACGCTCTAAACAACTCGACCACCGCCACTTACTCTCACCTGCCACCGGTAGCCGAACATTTTGCTCCCTTGCCAAACCAGTCTCCCGCAATTCTTGCCCTTCCGATTTCCCTCCCATCTGTAATTCCTCTAGCGATCTTGTTTGTGAACCACACGAGAAAGCTGAAGTTTTTGCATCCCGGTTTGCCTCCAACTCCACCTTACCCACTTATCCTACTCCTCCGGTTACTTATCTCCCATCTGTCTCCCACTTTCAACCTCATATTAGCACTAGGAAGATCCGCCAAGCGCACGAGCTGTAGTTCCATTCGGCATGCGCTTTGCACCTTCAAAGTGTAAGGTGGTGTTACAAGACTGGGCGTCAACGATTCCGAGCTTGATGCTCGATGGGGAGGAACTAACAACTGTCGACCGCTTCACCTACCTCGGCAGCAGCGTGACGACGGATAGGAGCACAGTAGTAGAGGTGAACACGCGCATATCCAAGGCTCGAGGGGCTGGTTAGGGCACGTGTTACGTATGGCAAACACACGTCTACCGTGCCATGTCTTATTCTTCGTTCCTCCTAGGGAGTGGGGAAAAACCACCTGGAGGTCAACGGATGACTTGGCAACGGGGAATGAGAAAATGTACAACGAACTTAGGAAAAGTAGATGCCTCACGTCTTCGTGGTTGGGGTCCAAAATATCCGTCTACCAGTTGGCTGAAGACACTGAAGGATACGGCAGTGAACCGTGAACAGTGACGATCATGTTGTCACTTCCTGTCAAATCAGAATGATTGATTGGTGTACGTCTGTACAGTTAAACTGTGTGTTCCGTGTGTTGACTACTAGGGCGTTCTTTTCTTTTCCCACCCGTGTAGGCCTACTGCTTATCCATCTTGTATATATATACTTTCTAACTCGACGTGCAAGATGATGAGAAAGGCAGTGATCAGTGGGGCTTGCCCTACTGTGTAACGACGTACCATGATGATGGTGATGATGATGCTGCTGATGATGATGATGATGATGCTGCTGCTGCTGCTGCTGCTGCTGCTGATGATGATGATGATGATGATGATGATGATGATGATGATGATTACCATTCTTGGTAAGTTAAGTTCCTACAAGAATTGGCATGTACACTCTTCAATCACCACGGTTGTGGGGAGCGAAGCTGAAGCTTTCGCTTTGGTCAACAACCTAATTCAAATCGTTGACTTCCCCATACGCACTCCTAATCAGGCAAATACCCTCGATCTCCTCACTTTTCGTCGACATCAACTCCCTTTCTACCCTTCGCTCGTCAGGCTAGTCTTGTATCCTTCTCCATCGCATTTTTTCACGCCCAGTTCCTCATTGCAACTCGAGATGAATCTTTTGGCGTTACGATTCAACCAACTGGGATGATTCTCGTGGTTTTCTGGCATCCTATCCTTGGGATGACAAGCGCTTCAGCTCTGATGTTTTCTCCTCCGTTTTACACTTCACTGAGACTGTTCTCTAAGGCACTCTTTTTATTCCACACCTTTAAACCCAGCAAACTGTGATCTCCTAAGTGGTTTACCCACGCCTGCAATCGCGATGTGTGCTTGAAGAACTTAGCATACAGATGGTGGCACCACTTCCAACCCGGCATTTCACCGTGAGAGCATCGTTCAGGACTCTGTAGACGGCCTTGAAGATCCTGGAGAAGTGAAGGCGGGACATGTAGTGGAAATCAACTGTTGGGGTGTATGGGGTATCTGAGAGGAGTAGCACTTCTGAGATGGTTGCCTGTCGTGTCCCTTGGGGCATCCTCCATCTCTTTGGTCTCCATCATTCACCCAACTCTCACCTGTGGCTCCACGAAGCTGAAGCATGCATCAGTGGCCACACCCCGGCAAACCGCTCGACAGGCGGGCTAAACCAGGTTGAGGGTTACCGAGGTCTAAAAAACTTCGGCGAGACGGTGCTCGGCATGTGAAGACAGATCCTTCTGAATGGGCGGACGAGATCTACTGATCCAACGGCCACAAAGGAGACCTGTTCAACTGCCTGATCCGGCATTCCAGAGGAGGCGAACAAACCGTACAGCAGGTCACCGGCTCCTCTGGGAACACCCTGCTGCCTTGCAGTCTGCACTTGGGTGTGCAAGGGCTAGAGGTGCAACCTCGAACAAAAAGGCCGAACGGTGCTGGGGACACCGCTTCGTACCCTACTCCCGCGACTCTATGATTATTCACGGAACCTCAAGCGCTCATCATGCTACGGCGTCCCCGGTAAGCGACGCGCCTTGTGTCCCGGCGGTCGAGGTGATAAGACGACAAGCTGGGATTATTCGCTGCAGGAAAAGAACACACATAGCCTGTTGGAATGTCAGGACGTTTCTAGACGTCGGCAGTCAGTGCATCACAATGCGAACTCTACACGACTATGACGTAGATATTGCTTGCCTCTTGGAAGTCCGCCTGCCCAACTCAGGTAGCCGACAAATAAAGGTCCCGGGTGTGAATACATCCTATTGGCTCTATCACAGTGGCCCGAAAGACAACTCCGGTCTCTACGGTGTCGCGTTTGCTCTGAACAAAGCAGCTAATGATGCAATGATCTCTTGGGAACCAGTCTCATCCAGACTCGCCTTGGCACGTTTTAAAGGCTCTCCTCACGACTTGACGGTGATCGCGATCTATGCTCCAACCAATTCAGCTGATGACGAAACCAAAGACAATTCTACACTAATTTGCAGGAGGTAATCAACCGGGTTTTGAGGCGCGATGTACTTTTCATCGCAGGAGATTGGAACGCTCGCACAGGTACGGCCGACGAATCTACTAGCCATATTCTCGGGAGATTCGGCCTTGGTCAACGCTGCGAGAACGGTGGCCGACTGATTGGTTTAGCCGACATCAACAGAATGATTGTCTGCAGCACTCGATTTCAACACCCCAAGAAGCATCTACTCACATGGTACTCCAATGATGGTCACACTGCACACCAACTCGACCACATCCTGGTGAGAGCCCGTTGGGCCTCGTCTGTGGAGGATTGCCGAGCGTACCGAGGTGCAAAAACGGGCAACACAAACGGCACCGACCATGTCCTCCTACGCGCATGTTTCAAAGTTCATCTGTCCACACGTGCTAAAGTGTCTGCACCCTCTCGGATAAACGTTGCTGCCCTAGGAAATCCAGAGAAGCGAGAAGCGTTGTCACGAGCAATCGCAACCCGACTAACCAGCGCAACCAATGCACAGGCAGATGAAGTTTCTGTGGGAGGGCAGTGGACTCGAATGATGACGACAATCAAGGAAGCTTCTTGGACAGTACTCGGGAGAACGAAAAGGCGGACAAAGGATTGGATCTCGGAGAGCACGCTCCAGCTGTCAACCAGAGTACACGAAGCGCGACTGGCAGGTAGTAACGAACGCCGCAGACTGCAACGAGAGGCCACACGCTCCTCTAAGGCTGATCGCATAAGATACTGGATAGAAATGGCCGAAAAAATGGAGACCGCGTCCGGAATTGGTGACTTCGGTAAACTGTTCCGCCTTATTCGCAACGCCTCTAATAGGTTTTGTAAGCAAAATTCCCTTCTTCGTGACACGGCAGGAAACTTAATACCCGAAGAGAGTAAGAAAATGGACCGATGGGTGGAATACTTTAGTCAGCTGCTCAACCGGCCTACGGACCGCCGGACGGACCAACCAATATCAACCCCTCCAGTCCAGTACGAAAGCAACTGTGACCCGCCAAACACCGCGGAAATCACGGAGATGATAAACAAACTGAAAGACAGAAAGGCTGCTGGGGAAGATGGCATTTCTCCAGAAGTGTATAAAGCATGTTCATCGTCATTGATTGACAGGTTGTGTACACTTTTTGGTTCCATTTGGAGAGCGGAAGCATTTCCACCCGACTGGGGAATGTCCATACTACTGCCCATTCCGAAGAAAGGTGATAAATCGGCATGCGAGAACTACCGAGGGATCAGCCTGATCGATGTGGCCGCCGTTTTTTCAAGGCAAGAGACCAGCGCACTCGCCCGAACCAAGGGGGTTTCCGCCGTGGCAGAGGCTGTGTGGATAAAATCTTCACACTGCGCCGAATACTGGAGCACCGCTATAAGTTCCAGCAGCCGACGGTAGCTTGTTTCATCGACTTCCGGGCAGCTTTTGATTCGGTGAACCGCGAGTCTCTTTGGACCATAATCCAATCCGATGGAATGCCCGATAAGCTTGTAAGGCTGTTAAGGGGATACTACTCGACAACCGGTGCTAGGGTTTGTATGTACGGTGAAGAGTCCCGCGAGTTCACACTCACTACCGGAGTTAGGCAGGGCTGTCCCCTCTCTCTCAACTACGCCATCGATTGGACAATGCGACAGGCATTACACAACTACCCTGGCGTTCAGCTTAGCCAGGAAATATACATCTCGGACCTGGAGTTCGCGGATGATATTGTCGTGCTTGGAGACTCCGCCGCTACGCTAAAACCAATCCTCGACCGAACCAATTCCTTCGCGAGGTCCATCGGACTTGAAGTAAATTCGACCAAAACAATAGCTTTCACAACCCATCTGGGCCCGACAATTCAACAACTGTCGATGAATGACCAACCAGTCGAATACGTCCCTTCATTCAAATACCTAGGCTCAACTCTGCTTCCGAACGGCCAGGCAAAAGATGAAGTGGTATTACAGATCGACAGCGCCAGGAGAGCCTTTCTTCAGCTAAGACAAACGCTGTGGACTCGCTGTGAAATCAGCTTAAGAACCAAAGTTCGTGTTTACCGTGCTGCCATCCGGCCCGTACTCATCTATGGCTGCGAAATCTGGTCACTACGAACTGAGGATACCAGAAGGCTGGAGGTTTTCGACCACTGGTGCCTGCGGCAAATCCTCAAAGTCAAGTGGCGCGACAGGGTGTCCAACGACGAGGTAAGGAGACGATGCTGTGATATCGATGCTCTCCCCGTCCTCCTCCAACGTCGACGACTTCAGTGGTTCGGCCATACGCTTCGGCGACCCGAGTCAGAGATAACCAAGCAAACACTCTGCCCCACTCCCTGCCCTGGTTGGCGTTGTCGCCTTGGTGGGCAGCTCAAAACGTGGACCAGTACAATCGAGAAAGACGTAGAGCTTCTAGGCCTTCGGTCAGTCTATGGAGCCCGGCGATGGAAAAAGGACTGGATCAAGATCTGTACGGAGCTCGCCTCCGACCGCCGCGCGTGGTCAGCAATGGTCCGTGATATCCATGGAGCCGACTTATCCTCTCGCAGGAGATAGTCGCGTAAAAGTAAGTTGTAAATTAAACGTCATACGCGTTCAAATGCAGGTATACCTGTTGCAACACGAATCATACTGAATGTAATCCAAAAGACCATTACGATCTAGATGTAAACAAAACTGCCCCATGATTATTGAGCCTACGATTTTCGGAGTAACCAGAGTGTAAAGGGAATGGGAGATAATGAGGTTTGAAATGATGAAAATTAAAAAGAACTTAGAATAATGCTCACGTTATTATACGCAGTGATTTACGTTAAAGGGATCAACCTTATGGTTCGAAAACAGACTGCAAGAGCAATTTTTGGGGACCGTTCACGTTAAGACCTTTTTTTACTCTGCTTTCGAAAAGAAAAAGGATGTGGGTGAGTGGAAAGACAGAGAATGGGTGTCCCACAACTTGGCCGTTCTTGAAAACAAGAAGATTGAAAGGTTAAAGCCTGGGTATTACGCCGGCGCCACAGGTGGCCAAGGTTTGCGAAAACCAAACGCGCCTTTCCTTTATGCGACGGCACCTCATCTATCATTCGACCACTTGGTGAAATGTAACTGCCCAGGTAACAGCTTATCTACCTCGGCTATCGCTGCCACTGCCAATTCAAGGTTTCGTGGGGCCAACCCAGTCCTACAGTGGTCTTTTGCACTTTGAAAATGCAAAATGCATTACAAACACTACTACACTTTCGCGAGTGCTGGTGAGAAAGCCACACGGGGTTGCGCGATCTGGCGATTACAGGCGTGTACTCCCAGAATTTCTTTGCCTAAATCAAATTGCGGTGAGTTTATGGTGCTACATGGGTCACTTCTCTGATTGTGTCATACCAATTCGTGAATCGAGAAAGTGGTAAAGACGATTAAATCAGAGGAATGAGAACGTATAGAAGTGGATGTGATGGTTAATCCATCCAGTGACTTAATACTGCTCAAAAAAGAACATTACATGCAGCAGCCATAATCAATAGCAAATTGAAATGTAGGCCAGAGAATGGAGACGTGACAAATTACTACATGACGACGGTCAGGTAGTCTTAGAGATGTGTGTGTTGCAACACCCATGTCCTTAAAACAACCTTTGAGGTGAACATAGAAGACCGTTAGATATTTGACCATCAAAAAGAACTCTGTGGTCCACTGTGCCCGACTAGGTACGAGCTGGCTAACCAACTGAACAATATTGTACAGGACATACGTTCGGCTCATCAGCAAAAGCGTTCAATTTTCCAACATAATGCCATATTATTCACGATCTGAATTAACCATCAAGCATTTTTGCCGGTAGTTCACTAGTTATGACTATCCGAAACAAACGACGTTATGAAACTGAGGAACGGAATAAGCAATGAGCATGCAGATCCCCACGACAGAGGCCTATATACAATCGTCGTACAATGCTGAAGGTCAAATCAGTTCAGTTCAGTTCAGTTCAGTCTGCACAGGACAGGTAATGGCCACGGCCAATCGAGCGTCCAGAATTCCTTCGATGGTATGCACACCAGTTATGCACCCACCACTGCCGAGTGTATTTCGTCGAATCCCCGCTAAAAATGAGAGGGAAACGAAAAACCTCATCTCACATCAACTGCGTGAGACATTATGCATCGTGAGCGTTCACTGAGACAGTACGCAATGAGGGAAAAAGTCTGCTAAAACATACTCCAGAAGGACCACAGTGCTACCCGTCATCCATCTAGTTGATATACTCAAGGCTCACTACAAGGAAAGATCTCGTACCACTTGCGATCTAGGGCACCTTTGAAGGATTGGACTGTCTGCAGATCTACCATTTCACCAGGCAGACCGTTCCAACTGTTCACAACCCTATTGCTGAAGAAGTGCGATCTAGCCATCAACCTAGATCGGGCTTTTATAAACTTCTTTTCGTGTCCCCTTGTTCTGGAGTTCACGGCGACTTGGAATAGACTAGCTGGTCTAAGGCCAGAAAAGCCCTTCATTACCTTGAACGTTTCTACGAGATCCCCTCGACGTCTCCTCCTTTCCAACGAGAAAAGATTCAGGTCACAGAGTCTCTGCTCGTAAGTCTTACCCCTCTGCCCTTCAACCATTCGCGTGGCGAGACGTTGGACTTTCTCGAGGCAGGCGGCGTCCTTTTTGTAGAAGGGTGACCAAGCCTGCACGCTACCTTCTAAGTGAGGTCGTACTATAGCCATGTAAATAGGTACGAATACCTCCGGCTTCCGGCAAGACAAAGCTGATCGCATATTAAAGAGCTCCCCACGAGCCTTATGCGCAGCAGCATTGCATTGCTCCGACCATTTGAAGTCACTGTTCATGATGAGCCCCAGGTTTTTAACCCTACTGACTGCCTCTACGGTGAACAGCCCTTGATCATGAGCGACAGTTAGGCTCTCTGTTGCCCCTGACAACAAATGGCTTTTTTGAGCGTTTAGAGGTAAGTCCCATTTGTATGCCCAGTTCAGGACGGTACCTATTTCCCTGCCCAAGTCCGCCCTACCCTTAGATCCAACAATCTTCACATCATCCGCAAAAATAAAGCTGGGCGATTGAAGAGTGGATTCTAGGTCATTAATAAATAACAAGAATAGGACCGGGCCTAGGACGGATCCCTGAGGTACACCACTGGTGACGTTCACCAAACTGGAGCACCTGTCCCCCACTTTGACTCAAAGCGTCCTGTGGGAGAGGAAGTCCTTCAGCCACCTATATACTGGCCCATCTATACCGAAAGTCTCCATCTTGCGTAGCAAAAGACGATGATTAACGGAGTCGAACGTCTCGCTAAAGTCGAGGTAGCATACCTCAACTTGCTTACCTTCGTCCAGTCGTCGAGTTACTTCATCTAAGAAGCACAGGAGATTGGTGAGGCAAGATCTATTTTTCAGGAATCCATGCTGCGCCGGGCTTAGCATGGAGTGCTGCAGTAAGTGCTGGCAGATATGGGCACGGATGATCTTCTCGAGGACTTTACAGAGAATGCTAGTTAGGCTTACCGGCCTGTAGTTCTGCACATCCGACTTGGGCCCACTCTTATGTATTGCCACGACTGCCGCGACTTTCCAGTCCTGAGGCAGCTTACCCCGGTCCAACGTGGATCTGTACAGTCTGCATACCGATGGAGCTATGATATCCGCCAACGGCTTGATGATAGCTGGATGAATGCCATCTGGGCCCGCTGACTTGTGGCTGTTTAACTCCTGTAGGTACCTACGCACGCACTGCTCTGAGAGATCTAGCTCGTTTAGCTGAGGAGGATGCACCAGGGCCAGATCTACTCGTACCCCACTATCTATCCTATGTACACTACCAAAGTATTCCCCCAGGGCGTCTGCTTTGCCCTGGTCATCAGTGACAATACCATAGTCTCTAGTGGATAGCGGACCTACGGCATTTCTTGTTGAGCCTTTAGATTGTACATAGCTGTAGAACTTCTTCGGCTTTTGTCTTACAGACTGGGCCAATTTGAGCTCAAATTCCCTCAAATCAGATCAGATCAGATCAGCACAACTCACTTCAGTTCAGTTTCCACAGGACCAATGTGGCCGAGACCAATAGTGCATCAAGATCGTCGTGTTTTCGGCATACTCCCTCGGCTCCCAACACTGCGCGTTGAATGTTTTGTCTGAAAGGCAGAATTTGCGGGGCCGTACCATCTCCGCAGACAAGTCTATTGACAAAAATACCAGAGGCCTATTACCTCACTCCTCTTTCACATAGCAAGCTCTGGGAACGCTGTGTTCTAGCGTGAATCTAGGGCCTTCTTGAAAGTTGGTGCACTGCTGCTTCTGACAGCGTCCAGGTAGGTACAACCCTACTTGTAAAAAATTTGGCTCTAAAGACCAGCCTTGAGTATGCCCTCTCTAGCTTAAGACTGTGGCCCCTAGTGCCTCACTCAGGGGCAGGGACGAACAAATCATCCATATCTATATCCACCAGACTACTTCTAATCCTTAAGGCTCCTGTCAGGTCACCTAGGCATCTACGAAGCACTAAGGAGAAGAGATTGAGGTTAGGACGCTGAGCATAAGACTTCCCCATCGAAGGGTGATAATTCTAGATGGAAGTCATCTAGGCTCTTCCATGCACCCATCTTTACGATAATAGGCGGGTCAATGCCTGCCCACAATACTCCAGAAGAAGTTGAGCTAAAACCTTGCAAACCTTGAAGAAGACTTCTGGGTTTTTTCCAATGACAATGTTACACATCTAAGATGACACCCCTCTTGCCATAGTTGCAGCTCTCTTGTAATCGTATCTTATTTGTATTTGGTCAGACTTTTCGTAGAGAGGGAGCCGCGTTTTAATCGGAAAAGATTTACACTTGGCATCTCATCGAACCAATGGGATGAAAAAAAGATTGCGTATCTAAATTGCTAAGAAATTCCGCCGATACTCACTCCCGGTCCCTGAGGATTCAGTTCACGTATGGGACAGTAAAGTTTCTGTGGATGTTATTACGAGAGGGTGTGGATTGAAAGCAGGAACATATAGAAGCGACAGAGTTACATTTGGATAGGTCAAAGCATAAAGGATGAGTGCTGCCTGCATGGATTTCGTGAGCGAAACATTCATGTGACCAGGTGTAGTTGACACTGCCCAGCAGGTAGTTCAAGTGAGGCTACATAAGGTACCCGACTACTAGTAGACAAGCCTCAAAGAATAATGTAAGGACCTTCCTTCAGTGCGCCAGCAAAAATAACAAAGGAACAGGTAAGCAAAACTGGAAAAGCGTTGATAAACAAAAAGTGCATAACACTGTTCAACGTCAAATTATCAAGGCTTTCGAGCTTGATAAGGTAGCTGTCGCTGTTTCTTCACACATTTTGAAATGTGCGATGATCACTTCAAATTTCGTGTCGATAGTAACTTCCAGGTACTTGACAGAACTCATTCTAGTTAGCGGCTCCTTGAAAATGACCGACTGATCAGAACGATAGGCCAGTCGAGAAGGGTAAATATGTATTCATAGCATTTGGACAAAAGTTAAAGCTAAACCGGATAGGCATATTTAAATAAATGCCCGGGAGAACTGGATGAATGACCAAAAATGTAGCTGGACAATAAATAGAGGGAAGGCACGCCTCCCTGGGATACTCGTAAATTGTTCACCAAGGGTTTGGATGTTTCTGGACCTAGTCGTGCGCACTGAGTTCTGTAGGTAAAATAATCGGGCAACCGCAGTAGTAAATGTGTGGGACAGCCCAAAGCTCCCAATTTACAGGGGAGGATAGACGGTGGGACCGATTCAAAAGTGGATGAGTATTATAGAAAAGAGCTTCTAACAGACTTCATTGATCCATCCAGGGATTCCTCACGCGGCGGACCAAGGAGACGATAGCAACCACAGTGGACTTTTCGGTTTACAAGAAAACTGTTGGGGTCATCTGGAAGGTTTATATGAGAATTGAAACGTTTAAGAAAAACTCTCTCTGTAATTTAAAAACCAGATAAATTAAGGGCGACGGGGCGAAAGTTTTCAGCTATGAGAAGAGAATTTCAAGGTTTGGGTGTAGGAGGAATAGTGACTGGTCCCAGCAGTCTCAAATGGAAGGCGAGCACAAGGGTTCGCAAAACAGTGCAGTAAATATATCGATCAGAGCAGCGGCACCACGTCTTAAGAGTTGAATTGAATTTAATTGTATATTTCTTGACCGTGGTCAATGCACATGCACAATACAAGATCAAAGAATACAGCAGTACACGTCAATAGGAGGTATTCACAATTTCTAAATCTATGAACCACGCAGCAGCCGAAATACAACAGTAAAGTCATGTAGTGTTTGAATGAACTAAAGTGGTAATGGTTGAAGCGGGAATTGCAAAGCTGTTTCGAATTCAGTGCGAGCGGTGTGGATAGCTGGACAAACGTGGGATTGCTGATATAAACCATAATAGGACGGTCTTTGACGAGTAACCGGGCGGGAAAGAGATGCCAAAGAACAAGATTAAAAGTAAGGTACGCATGGGGCCATCAACGTGCAGCCAAAGATGCCAGCGAAATATAGGACACTGATCCAGCATTGGGTAACTAATTGTAGGAAAACCATGTGAAATAAATGCAAGTGAGTCAGAGGTGGTAATAAAACGGACCTTTTGTGTGGGTGATTTCAGTGTCATCTGGAAATTCACTTGAAGGCGAAAAGCTTCACAAGGATTTCAGTGAACTTTTGAAGAGCATGAATGGTGTATGGACGCCAACGGATTTTCAAAGTAGAGCCCTCAAAGAAGCGGATTAGTGGAGACAAAATCTACTGGTGCGGCTGGGCAGAACTTGGAAGAGTGTAAAGAGGAAAAAAGGGGAAAATTCTTGTATGTTATGGAAATTATTGGCCTAATTCTGATTGGCTGCAGATGGCGGGCATTCTGTTTCATGAGGACCTTGGTTACAGGTGATGGCAGATAGACTGTCGAGGATAGCAGGCAAACAAGCGCCGGTTTCAAGAGGTGAACAGCGGCGAGGGCTGGGTTCCGGTCATTGGTTTCGTACTGCAACGCGGATAGAACTGAACTGTTGGAATGGATTATTGGGAATAGACTTTGAGCGGGTGTGGGTTGATGGTTGGTGTCAGGAATCACCTCTGCGATCCGGTGAGACTTTCATGAAGGTTTGTTACTCCGTGTACGGCGCTCCATATGACGTCAGCAGGCGAGAGTATAGGTTTAAACCATTGATCAAATCATCAAGTCCTTACGGTTATCCGGGATTAACGTCGAGTTGGCCGATAGCTACCCAAGCAACCAATGTGATCTGAAAGAGATCAGGATTGCGGCAGTCTGGAGAGTGTTCTAGCTGTGGGTTATGATTATCATTTTATTGGAAACCAGTAAATGGACATTTTATCTGAACACGAGGAAGGCGCAAGGAAAGCAGGATGGGACGGTTGTGTTCTAGCCTGAGACTGAGGAATTAAGTGAAGGGGAGCATCTATCATTGAAGGATGGAAAGTTTTTTAATATATGTATGCAAATCATGTTATAAAATGGCACGATCTAGTGAGGAGGGAGGAGAAAATTGAGTGGAGCGTACCCAAGGTATATATATAGCTATATACGTGGGCGCAATCATTAGACGGGTCATGACAAAGCGGTCGAACGCAATATACTGTGGCACTTTGGGGTCTAATACTGATTAAGTGAGGGCCAGTACCTATCACTAGAGGACAAAGCGGTTTTTTTCCTTTTTTTAATATATATATGCAAATTATGTTGTATAATGGCACGATCTAGTGAAGATGGAGGCGAAAAGTAAGTGAAGCATACCCAAGGTGTATATAAATAGCTGTATAAGCGGGTGCGATCATCAGACGGATCATGGGAGAGCGGTCGGGCACAAAAGACTGTGGCACATTGCGGTCTAATAATCAAGGCAATCTTCATATGCTTGGTCTATGGTAATGTTATCACGGGTCATGCTAGTTACAGAAGATGCGTCTGGGATTCGGCAGAATGCCCCATTAAATTGTGTCAGCTTGCGACACGATCGCAGTGAGTCAGGGAGCTTATTCCAGAGGCCGGGGTAGATAACCGAGAAATATCTAGATCTGATTAAGAGTCCAGATTGGGGGGTTGTAGTGGTGAATTTCCTATGACGGGGGGAATAGGGAGTCTCACTAAAGAAATCGAGTGGGTTATCAGATGAGTGGACTTTTGAATGCAGGAGGTTGAAGAGAAATGAAAGATTGACCTTGACACGACGTAACCATAGTTGTTCAAGAAGGAGTGGTTCCTATCTGGCTCTGTAGTTGAGGTTGGGAGAGGTGCCAAGTAATTATTTGGTGAAGGAGCGTTGCACTTTCTCTATGTTGACCCGGTCGGCGTTTCGTATCAGGGTAAAGAGTAGGGGTCAGTTTTCTAGCAGCAACCCGGAGTATGTCATGAATATTAAGAGCTTACTCTCCTGAGTACGGTATGTCCTGAGGATAAGTGCAATCATCCTTCTTGCCTTGCCAGTTTGGGTCAGTGCTTTTTCATAAAAGCTGAAGGAACATGAATAATGCAGGCCCAGATCCCTTACTACATGAGTAGTGGGAATCGGCAGACCATTTATTTCGAGAGAGCCAGGCGGAACGTGGCATTTGTAAGACAGAAGGGAGCTCTTAGCTGCCGAAAATTTCATCAGCCATCGAGTACACCATTCGTCAAGGGACTTCAAGTCTGGCAGAATATCACTGACAGCTGAGTGCATGGCGTTCGCCTCAAAAGCATAGACTAGTTTTACGTAGTCAGCAACGAGGAATGTCGTGCCATGACGCACTACTTGGAAGACGTCATTTATGTACATAAGAAAGATGAGAGGACCTATAGCACTACCCCGTACGACCCCGCTAGTAATTCGTTTGGGCCGAGAGGATGTTCCATTGACGATGACGGTTTGAGAACGTTCAGAGAGGTAAGTCGATAGCCAAGACAGAAGGGGGTCAGCGACTCCGTAGGATTTAATTTTTGGCAGTAAGCGAGCTTGAGAAACACGGTTGAACGCTTCGGTCATGTCGAGAAAGATGACGATAATTGACTTGTTGCTCTCGGCTTTAAAAGTGAATAAATTGAGGAAGTCCATCTGACAAGTGGGGCACGAACGGGACTTCAGGAACCCATGCTGAGCTGGGTTGATGAGATTTCGAGAAGTCAGGAAATTTGCAAGCTGGTCCTTAACTATCCTTTCCGTGAGCCTGGAAACAGTCGAAGTGTGGCTTATGGAGCGTTAGTTCCCCGGATCATGCAAAGGCCCATTTTTGTGTTTTGGAATTATACAGTTATGACCACAGGCCATCAGGACCAACACCTGAGGTTATTTTGGAGGCACAAAAAACCTTAAATACTTCTTTTGCAATAAAGGGGTTGTGTGTGCATCATCTTCTGGAAAGGAAGCAAACATAGGGTCGTTCGACGGGCAGGATGAATGCTCTTTTGATACTATCAGCGTCTGCAGCAAACTTTACTCGTTTCATTCTTTTTCTTTACAGTTGTCGCAAGCTTTGCTGTAGTCGGTTACTGTCATGGCTACACAGGAGTTGACTAACATACAGCTAGTCGGTGCGTTTAATTTTTTTCTTTGGCAATACAGCGACGTACCTTGCTCTAGAATTATTTCGGGCCTCGTAGAAGTATTGCTTCGGTCTTTCTGAGGACTTAAGCATCTGAGAAGCCGAAAGGCTGCTAAAGAGAAAGAGGGTTCTAAAAAGCAGCATATGCTGAAAAGTAAATTGGTAGTCTCCACAAAAAGGTCGACGCGGCTATTTAATGTTTTCAAAACTCAGAAGATTAGTAGAAGAGAAGCATTGTATTGTGGAGAACGCAAAGATCAACCGTACACTAGCCACCGTAAGCAAAATTTAAATCAATCAATAGGCCTTCAGATTGGGGCCAAGTTATCACCGATCCAAGAGCACGGGAAGTCACACAACAGCATCTCACCGAAGAAAGACGAATGCAGCCGTACTTCCGTGACTGTACAACGTGTAGATCATGTGTGCATGTGTGAGCACATGACTGTACGAGCCAAACACAACAATACAGAGCGATGATTCGAGGGGAAACCAGGAAGGTTCATGAGAAAAGGATTTCTGTTGGAGATTAGTGTTGTCAAGAGAAAATTTGGGAGAAAGATTCTGATTTGTTTGGGTTGCCAAGAGTGAAAAGCAGACTGGGAGTGCATCTAAAGCCTCAACAGAAGCATACAGTGGTTACTGGCCGAGGCAGGTACGCACAGCTTTAGGGAGAATAAGTCAGGATGACTGGCGATGGTCCTGCCTAAGACAGAGTTGCCTCCGGTTGGACGAGTAAACAGATCAGTGAAGTCAAATTCTGTGAGGATTTGAGCGGAAGCATGATTGGAGTCACCTACTGTGATGTGCAACCAGTCTTCTAACAAAGAAACTAGGAAAAACAAAAAGTCATAGAAAGATAATATGGCTTTCTGTGTGGAAAAAGGGGCCATGTATAAGCTTGTTATGATGGTGCTCTTATGGCTAAAAAATATAGGATGGAACTGCGTAGGTAAATAGCCAATACCCTTCGCCGAGTATGAATAAAAGACTTCCAACTTGTCACACCAGGGGAGTTGACACAATTGGCCACCCCGGCTTCACTCTTCTTGATGGTGGAAGTCCCGTCCTGCTGGAATGACATCAGGCCATTTCTGCCGCTAGTGAGTTGTGTATATGTGAGTTTAGCCACTACTCCTGTAAGCAAACCACACAAGCATAAACGTGAATGCAGGAACGAAGAACGAGGGTTAGATCCGAAATTATCGAAAAAAGCACCTATGTTGGTACTGAACAGAGACGGGAAAGACACCTCCGCCGGAGGGGTGCAGTTAAGAGCAGCCTGCCAGCCAGCGCGGACAGGTTTTGGGCTCCAAATAGAGTTCATTCATACAAGTGATCGGTTAGATCTGATCGAGCGGAGGATCTAATATACCCTTCGCGTGGAAGTCTTGAAAGCTCATAGTCCTGTGTGGCTATAAAATCCAGGCTTATACCTCCTACATCCTTTGCAAGGGAACACTTATCATCTCGCCTATGTTGGTAGTCAGGATTTGGCATTTGGCGAGACTCAGGGGTAGACTCCATGTTTCTGTCCATATGAGGATAGCATTGATATCCTATGATAAACCACTCCCCATTATCTTCACACCATCTGCAAAGATGGAGTGCGGGTTGCTCATTTCTTTCGCCAGATCATTTACGTGCAGAAGTAAGACCGAGAGCCCTAGCGCTGAACCCAATGGCGCACCGCAGGTGACCTTCAGCAGCTTTGACAGATAACCACCCACCATGAAACGGAAACTAGGATTCACTGGAAAGTGTGCGGTCCAATCACTTGCTTACTCACTTATCTCGGGAGTCTGCAATTCGTAGTCTAGCAGGCTGCGGCTCACGTAATCCAAAGCTTTACTGAAATCCAAATGAAAAACCTCCGCTTGCAAGTGGATCCATTCTTATTGCTGTCTCGTCCAAGAAAACCAGTGGGTTTGTCGAACACGATCTTTTTATTAAACATGTTACGCAGGAGCCCGTAGGTGGCTATTAGCCATATGCAAGCACAATCGCCTTCTGGATGCATTACCCAAGCACTTTCACAGCACTGACATCAGAATGGCCGGTCTATAATTCTCCGCCCCGTGCCTTGATCCTTGTAAAGAACGAATACTGAAAATCCTTCTAAATGCTCAACGTGCTTTGTGAATTTGACTATATTTAACATTATCTTGGAAAGCTCGCTCATACACCACACATTTTCACGTTTGTTTATCCATGTGAGACATTTGAATTTGGCCTTGAACCGTTTCTGACTGTCGTGCTTGAGCCACGGGGCTTTGGACTTTTGGGTTTTACTGTGAAGCCTATTTGGCCGCATACTTGAGGTTCGTATATATTTGTATCCTTTGTGCATTTCAATTTAGTATCGTAGAAGCTACGAATCAATCTTGTTCTGGTTTTGGGATTCGTTTGAATTGGCTACGCGTTGCTCGATTTGCGAGATTTGACTTACAGTACTCAATTGGAACCTGGACAAGAAAACTCATTGGAAATGCCCAGACGAGGAAGCAAGGACCTTTTGAGACAACAGGAAATAACTCGGCAAGTCTCTGGGGATGGTTCGGGTGTTTTTGATTCTCTAGATAATGCTAAGTTTGCTAGCTCTGTCAGTGCCAGATCATATATCTCTAACCACGATGCGTTTGACGATATTAGTACTTATAGAATGAGAGTAATAGAATTAGAAAACGAGCTGCGGTTAGCCCGAAAGGAAGCAGAGCCGTTTACACAAGGAACTGGTCTCAGAGAACCAGCAAATAGTCCATGTAGTTCACAATGTCAACATCGAAAAGGCACTGTGATCGACGAATATAAACCCTTAAGACAGCCTGAAACTACCGAGGTTTTGGCTCTTGACCTGCCGAGAGTGGAGCTGTCCCACTTCGACGGGCACCCCGAGCAATACTGTATATTCATGAAACAATTCGAAAATTTTGTTGAGTGCAAAGTTGCAGATCCTGGTCAGAGGTTTTTGTATTTATTACATTACTGTCGTGGGAGAGCCAAAAGTGCTATCGAAGGCTGCGCGATGCTTGATCCACCGATGGGGTACATCAGGGCGCGCAGAATCCTGAAAGATTTGTTTGGACAACCATTCAAGGTGGCTAGAAGCCTAATTGATAGTGTTTTATTGGAGGCGAAAAGGACTGAGGGCAAGGCTGAATCACTGTAGAGTTTGGTGATAAAAATGCAGAATTGAAGTATAGCACTGGAGCACTTAGGATACCAGTCTGATCTGAATGCATTGCATACACAGGAATGCACTGTCCGATGTCTATCTATTGATTTACAGAGCCGATGGGCAGAGAAAGCTGAAAAAATAAATATGCTTGAGCGGGAGTCTACGTTCAACGATTTGACGGAGTTCATAGGTCGTCAATCCCGTATCGCCAACAGCCGATTTGGAAAAATCGTACGCGAAAGTTGCAGACTGGCTCGAAGGGAACCAACATCTCAAATTGTGGAGAAGGACTGTAACCAAACCCAGTCTTTGGCTAACATGCACATGATAAGTCAAGAACCTGAGAGGTCAGCTGAATGCAAGCTATGCAACTCCCTGCATCGGTTACCAGATTGTCCGACCTTTCATGGGATGAGTGTACCCGATCGGTGGTGCGCAGTAAAAAGGATTGGCTCATGCTTTATGTGTTTGAAAAACTCTCATCGAGCCTCTGAATGCAGCTTAAGAGTGAAATGCAACCAAGACGGATGCTTGGGTAATCATCACTCGTTACTGCATGGCCTTCTCAACAATAGACCTATTCAGCCGGATGAACCCAAAATTGTCTGTTCAACGGGACATGATGATTTCAAACCGGCAAGATTAGGCATCGTACCTGTCGGTATCGTGACACCTAAAGGACTGAGGAGGGTCAATGCATTTTTGGACACGGGGTCGGATACCTCGCTGATTACTCGCGAGCTTGTAGAAAGCTGTGAACTAGTAGGCGAGCCTACCTCGCTCACTATCAGCACGATTGCAGGGGGTCATGTTAGCAATTCTAAGAGGCTGACCCTGCAGTTAACGTCTTTATCTGATTAGGGGACCGTAGAAAATCCGGAAGCTTTTGCAATAGACAGCTTGCCAATGAGACCAGTCGACTCTGTTAGATCGATCGCCAAGAGATGGTCTCATCTCAGGGACATAGAGTTCGAAGAAGTGTCTAGCCCCCACGTCGACATACTAATTGGATGCAATGTACCAGAGGCTCACTGGGTGCTTGAACAGAGCATAAGCAATCGAAAAGAACCATTCGCTACGCGAACGATACTAGGCTGGACACTTCTCGGACCCCTGACGAGCGAACTTCGACAATCGGCATCAATAAATTGCTCAAATGTTGCTGAGAGAAGTGCCTCTGTAGAACACAATCAGCCTTTCGATATTGAATCCAACGGTCCATCTCAGGAAAGCGAAGTTCACTCAAAGGATCAGTCGGTGCTTTCGATGGCGAATTCAAAGACGGGACGTCACAGTGGGCAACATGAAGTTGCTTTACCCAAGAGACCACAGTCAAGTCACCTATCGAGAAAAGGAGAAGTTGCCCGGAGGCTTTTGAAATATCTCAAAAAAGGACACCAGCAGGTCACTCAAAGCAGCTTGAAATTTGCCGACCCGGTGACAGTGTACGGTACCTGGGTGGAACTGCATGGCCGGCGGCGAAACAAAGTACCCTTTGCCAAAACAAAAATTGCTGTGCTGAATTCAGTATCCCTAAACGAGCTCAAAATGACTGTGCTGGTATTGGGTTTACGGTAGCAAGAATGCTAAAAGAGAACTGCACCACCGCCGAACTGAGCCTTGCCTATTGGACAGATCCTACAGTTGTGTTACATTACAGGAAACGGAAGAAACGAAGAACGTGTTCGAGACATCAGAGAGTTAATCCACTCGTAGCAGGAAACAGCGAGGTAAATGTTTATGATTCGAGCTCGGAACCACATACAAAAGACAAAGTATCTCGCAGATCGCCTCGCTCCGAGTTACTCAGCACTTTATTGCATTTCATGCTCTACAACTAATCAACTGGACCCATTTTTCTGAAAGGTTGCAAATGTACTTAGTTCCAGTTTTTATCTAGCGTGCACATAGGCGAAGAGGAGAAATTCACCAGTATTTCACTTGAACAGTTCAGGTGAGGCATACTAACTATGAGCACATTGTGAAACTATTATTATCTTTAAAGAAGAACATTTATTTACATTTTATACAATATTGATTGTCACATATTTTGTGCACAGAAAAACTTTGAAATACTCTGATACATGCCAGTATTCGATACTGTCCGCCGTACACTTGTTTTCCAAACTTATTCATAATCAGAAACCGGTTTTCATTTCTTTCGGAAGATTTGATGCGTTAATTTTATGTAACTCCACTGGTTCGTGACCTGTCAATTTTACGCGATATCTCATTTGGCGTTGCACCTGCGTTCAACTTCTGCGCTCATGCTTGTAAACAAAATTAGTCTAACCAGTTGCTGCAATGGGTTACTGCTTGTGATGCTTAGACTTATTTCGTGCGGCGAAACACTTCACTCTGCGAAGCCTTCATCTACATCGTGCGTCTGACTATATGCGCCGGTCTCCTGATGAACATGTCAGTCTCAAGTTGTGCAGCGGGATTTGGAATTGATTCCTTATGGATTGTGCGATGATGACTACGGCAAAAACCTGTTTCACGCTCAGATAACACAGGAAGTTAGTAACCACAGGCACTAACAATAAGTTAAAGGTAGATAGCCTGAGAATCATGACCCATTCCTGAACCTTAGACAACCATTTTCGCGGAAGGATTTTGGCCGGCGGTGTAAAGAACGAATACTGAAAATCCTTCTAAATGCTCAACGTGCTTTGTGAATTTGACTATATTTAACATTATCTTGGAAAGCTCGCTCATACACCACACATTTTCACGTTTGTTTATCCATGTGAGACATTTGAATTTGGCCTTGAACCGTTTCTGACTGTCGTGCTTGAGCCACGGGGCTTTGGACTTTTGGGTTTTACTGTGAAGCCTATTTGGCCGCATACTTGAGGTTCGTATATATTTGTATCCTTTGTGCATTTCAATTTAGTATCGTAGAAGCTACGAATCAATCTTGTTCTGGTTTTGGGATTCGTTTGAATTGGCTACGCGTTGCTCGATTTGCGAGATTTGACTTACAATCCTCTCTTATGTATTGCAACTGCTATGGCCCTACGCCGTCCTCTGGCGTCTCAGCCTGACTTAGAGACGCCTCATAGAGCTGGGTGATAGCCCCTGACAAGATATCGGAAACAACGTGATCGATGGCCGGATGAGGTGTATACCGTCCTGCTGCCTTGTGCTTGCACAAAGATTTGAGTTCGTGGGGCACCTCGTTCACACTCCTGTAAGCTCCCGAAGCACTGGAGTGCTCCCTGTATCTGATCCCGCTGCAATAAGCATCTGGTCCTGGTGATACTTTCTACCAAAGAAAGCAACTAAGGTTCCCGCCTCGTCTTCATCATTGAGAGCAATACTTCCGTCTGACATCTTCAGAGTACCCATGCTTTCATGTGTCGTTTTCTTGGGCCGCACATAAGGGAAGAACCTCTTGGGGTATGCATTCACATTACTGGCCAGTCACTTTTCATACTCGCATTTTCCTTACCTTTGCACGGCTTACCGTGGTTCTGGCTGTCTAGTAGACGGCCCATGCCTGGTGCTTGCTGCGAAGTTCGTAATGAGCCCATGGCCTTTTGTGTACAATCAAAGCTGTCTCTGTCCTTGGCTTCCAAGGAGGCGGCCGGCTTCTACCTGTTTGGTGTGTTGACGGAGCAAACTTTACCGTCGGGCTGGTTGGCCCGGCCCTCATTTTCTTCCTCCTATCCCCCGCGACTTTCCCCGGCACTTCCGGGTACCAATATGTGCTTTGGGCCTTTTCCCTTAATTGATCCTCATCCACTCCAGAGTAGTTATGTACGAACCCAGATCATGGTTTGTTGTGCATTACAGTGAACATCGCTCCCAGGACTCCCCAACCGTTCTTCTTCAGTGGCTTTCCTATCATCAAATAGGTGACGTCAGGTCCGTTCCTGGTCACCAGTAGATTCAGTTTGGATGAACGTTGCTCTTCGCGCAGGCGTGTTGCTGTTCTTACGCGTTCTGTGAGGCACGGTTGTGAAGCCACATTATGAGAGCTTTGCCAATGATTCCCCTGGGAGTACATTCATCGTCCCAGTTTGTTCCTGGAGTATTCATATCTCTCATTAAATCAGAGAGCTTTGATCTACACAGCGCCACCTGTAGAAGCCGAAATAGTTCGGAGCCTCCTTCGTCATCTGCTTGAAGTGCTTCGTAGACACAGACATACCCCCCAATGATTATAATCAGCTCTTACATGAAGGAGGGCCCCTGCATTCAGCCAATCGTCTTTTCTGTCCTGTCCACAAGCCGTTCAGCTTGGAAGTTGCATGACACTGATACTTCTTCCGTCATGTCTCTGGCCCCTTCGTTTTAACCAGTAATTCCCCTAGCTTACCTTCTGGGCTACAAGCAGGTTGAGTACCATAGAGCTGCGCTATCTGATATATCAACCGCTTTGTTTACACTCCTTTGGGCCATTGTACTCTCGGGAACAATTCCCGAGAAGACATTCTTTTTTGCACAAGCAGCCTCTTTGCCATTCATTTTCTTGAACCTCCAAAGCCACAATAGGTTCAGTAATTGTAACTCTGTCAAAGGAAACACCAGATTCTGCCTCCTCATTAATTGTCCTTCCATTGTCCTCCGAGGGGGCCAGGGACCTACTCCTGTATAAAGATGTGGGTGTTCGTGGAACGACCTTTGCCCAGCCTTCAGTCTTCTTACTGACACTTCGTTTGAACTGGATTGGCGTCGCAGCTGTTTACGCTTCCACCTCGGTCACACCCTCTATCAAGATGGCGGGCAGTCGCTAGGTGTCTACCTGCCTTATATTCTCTGTGAGTACCTTTTTACCCCTGCCCCATCCGTCTTCCTTCTCTTAGCTATCACGTTAAACATTTTCTGTCCATCTTGGCTGCCACTAAAGTTCTCGGCTTTAGACGTAAACTTGCCCATGGATGTGTCGTCGGCTTTCGTTGTTACTAGAACCGGCTGCTTGAGTCCCGGTTATTATTGATGCGGAGGGTTTTGTGCCGGTGCCACCCTCCAACTGAAAGGCTTGTGCGGTGTGATCCTCATGTGCCCCCTGTGGCATGATCAACTCTTGATGTCCTGCCTAGCAATAGGTCCCTACCGAATGTGCTGGCAGAGACGATAAGCTGGGCCTCGGCTTCAGCACCTTGTATGCCCTTCAAAGCCAGACTCTAGGCCACTTAGTGTACTTTAAGTTGGCCGGAAGCCTCCATTCTGATCCACCCCCTATGACCACCGGTTCCGAACCGTTATGCGAGAGAAGGCGCCTACTCTTCCCGATAACCCCATATATGACCCTCACTTTTTGAGCTCCTCCTCAGTTCTTTCTACCCTCTGTTCAACGGACTCTAACTCCACTCTTCCCTGTGTTTATCTTGGGCCACTTTACCACCCCATTTGCCCTATTTTGCCGGCTGTTTGTTTTTCCCAGTAACTGTGTGCGCTGGTAATCCAGGGCGCCTTGGTAACTCTTCCACCATATTCCTCGCGGTGGCCCAGTGTTTTCTATCGGGCTATTCTCTGCCAGGGCTGCACAGCAAAAATGTATCCATTTCAGAGAATCGGGTTCCTTGAGCAGCCGATAGTTTTTTTGGTCAAAGCGCAGCAGCTCTGGTGGTACCATTCATTACACGCATGGCACCGTATACCTGTCCCAACCTCCTCCCTGCAACTTATCCCCCACATGAATTTTCGTTTCAGGTGATCTTCGAGCTACCAGAGGGATCATATTCGCATAAACCAGGGAAGGACGTTGTCAGCGTAAACTAAAAACCCTAGGCAGTTATGTTGCTTGTTAGAACAAGCACAATTTTTAAGAGCACAACAAATGAAACGGTTTCTCGAAAGGACCGTACTTCATCAAAAAATGAACCCCTCGGACTGTAGTTGTCCCCGAAAGAAGAGCTTACTTTGATAAATTTAGCAGTACGTAGTTTACGTGAAGTAACCATTGCTGCCTCACCGTTGGAGCAAACGATTGAGAACAAAGAGTACTTCAAAAATTCAAACCACGCGGTAACTCAGAGCCTCAGTTTGCGCTGTATAGGTGGCGGCCACGGCAAGTAAAGCTTCCAGAATTCCTTCGGCGGTATGCGCACTAGTTAAGCACCGGAAGCGCGGTTTTAGTCTAACAGACCTGGCTTATGGCACCCGTCGGTTGATGGGTCATGACGGCTTAGATGGTAAACGTGGCTAAATCTGGATGACTTTTTAAAAATAATAGTTGGTGACGTGGAAAATGACTGATCTTTGTTGCTTGGTCCGTGAGTATTTGACGCACGCTGCGATGACGGTTTACCTCCTGATTTTCGATCGATTCACGAATGGCATATAATCATGTGCTCGTGGAAAATTCGTGGTCTACCCTTTTCGTGTTATGCTATCGAGATTGCAAATAGAGCCCGTACCAGCAGACGATTCAGTTGTAATTCGGCTTTTGGTCAATGGGGCATCCCCCGATATCGATGCACTCAAAGCCGATTTTCGGGAGTTTCAGAAGGAAATTTGCACCTCTTTCCATGTGCACGATTCCGAGACGCAAGCAATGAAGACAAAACGAGGCTTTCTTCTGTCGGATGGCGTATTCCGGAAACTCAAAAAGTTCTGCTGCATTCACCGCCAAATTCGTCCAGGTATGTCACCATTTATTGCCTAATACATTCCTTCCCGGCTTGCAAGGCTTTTGACACTCCTCGGTTTTTGGGCCCCTGTTACTGTGCCCCTAGTTAGTAGATGAAACATTTGCACAGCTCCCAAGTGCGTGATGAGGTTCTGTATGTACGAAATCGTAGGGTGAAACAATAGCCAGATACTCAAGTGATGCAACTGACGGACACTCCCAGGAAAACGCCTGAGCTGCGGGATTACGCTTTTAAGATACCCAGCTGGAGCCCGAATAATGGCGGCTTCAGATCTACAAGAAAACTGTCCGGGAGATAGTTAGTAAACAGAGTAGAAGAGGTTGTAGCATTGCTGCAGGCCGGTGATTATTCGGAGACAGTTTTCCGGCACTCTTGAGGCAGAGTTCGTTTACTTCCTTCCGTCGGTGAGCAGAAGGTTATGTTCTATAAATGGTGGCCTCATTCCGGCCGATGCTGCGCGTTATTTGAACGGTAGCGGGTAAGTTATGTGGCACGTTATGATGGGTAGCTGAACAGGGTCTTGTCGCAGTCGGTTCTATGCCATTCTCCTAGACGAAAGCGGCGGCCCCCATCATAGAGATATTTCTTTCTTAAGGACGATGCTCCTCCAGACCAAGAAAGGTAAGACCATCGTAGTCGATGGTATTTTGACACAGTTCATTTCTTTCATGGATATTTAACGAGAATCGCATGAGTATTTTTGTCGTTTCCAAGTCAATCAAGGCAAAAATGTAAATGTATCCGCCTACATAGGTTATAGCCAGGTGAGAGGCTACGCATCTTGCATTGGACGTGTGATCCAGTGTAAGCTTAATCCAGGCTTCTTTTCTAGAGATCTAGTGCGGCAATCGAAAGTAAGAGGAATGATTCGGCTGCGAACATGGACAATATATGGATGCCACTTAGGCAGTTTTGGGCTAGATACACGACCCGCCGAGTTTTGGTTTTGGACAATTTCACTGCAAATAGGGTAGAAGCAAAAAACAGGCATTGAAAAGATGGCCCATCGAACTCTTCAACCCCTCTGGATGTATTAAAAATCTTTATCAAGCTTGTTCAGTCATTGATTGCAAAAATGCCGTCACAGAAGTGCTAACAATCAGATGGCTTGTAATAGAGCACCCGACGGGATGCGGTGGCTGCATTTGTTGCATGTGAGACCACTTAGGTAAGATAGCAATGTAGTGCTGGAATATCTGGATCGAGAAGTTGTGCACTCAACAGAGCAGATCAATAACGCATTATGTGCGATAAATTACAGGGGAGTCGTGCACTACCTTGGTCTCAAAGGGGATGCGAAAAGTGTCTGTCCATTCAGCTTCCGGAGGGCACCCTCCTGCGGGCATTTGTTGGCATTTTTCAGGTACAAGAAAACACCAAGTTGAGGAAATCACTTTGGGCAGGTGGTCAGTAGGTGAGGTCACAATACAGCTTCATTTCATTGAGGTTCATAAAACTAGGTCTCCAACAACTCCCGAAAGTTATCGGTTGCCTGAGCCGGAATCTTTGGCTAAAGATGTCCTTGTGGCTCCGAGTATGCTGGGGGAAAGAACATAGGTATTATGTAGACATTTAGGCCTTCTGACCAAAGTCCGGCTTCTCTTCCCGGCACAAAACTGTTATAACAAAAGTCAAAGGGCGTGACGCCGGTTGCAGTTGAATCTGCTGCGGACGCATCCAAGATTTCCGAAGCCCTCAAGAGGAGAATGGTATTTCCAAATGTTCCGGTTGCCAGCAACAGTCACCATCATAATAACCTGTCGCGATCCACCACACATGGGGAAGATAAGTCTATGGGAACCTTGATAAAACGGAATGCCTCTTCGGCAGCCAGGAATTTAACCGATGGTGGTTTAGAAATTTCAGGAAACGACAGCACTCACTGACTTTCAGGAGGTTCAAAAGTATAATGTCAGCAAAAAAAGGTAACTTCTCAAAGACAACGGCTGCAAGTGGACTACTGGCCCATTCATCAGGATGTCTGCTGTGTCTGCAAAATCGTCGAATCTAAAGTGGGCTAATGCGAGAAAATTCAATGGGTCCAATGCGGAAATTGCTGAGGACAGACACATTGTCGGTGGGCAGCATTTTATATCGAGGAGACCTACCGCAATGTACGTCGCATGGCCCGTCGACACCGATGTCGCAACAGGCGATTGAACCCAGAGCCCTTTTCAGGGCGACGCATTTCCGATTACCGTTCTCTTTACTGCCTTCTCGTATAAGCCCAAGCAGCTGGCATATGCGTCTTCCTTCATGTACGCAATTCCGGGATAGGACCGCAACACTTTCGGTCAACGTGTAATAACTACGAAGAACAAGATAGTATTCACGTGAGTGGCCAAAATAAGGCCCGGTTTCTGTTAGTCGTTTATTGAGCTTGCTTATCAACATATTACCGTTCACGAAGCGCCTTCATTAGCTACAACGAATTTAGCTAACGTAAAGCATTACACGAAATGGGTTTGGACCATAACGATCGTGGTTGATTCTACAGAATCAATTTTAGTAGAGTACACCAGCATGAACAGCCGGAGTCAGTAGGCCACTATTAGCTGCTGGGAGTCCAGCTACTTACTAGAGTTGCAGGGGATTACCTATTCACCTTGCAATTTTCTAATAACTGTAATTTATACCCCCTAACTCGACCAGTGTTCCAGCGAGTCTGTAACTAAAGAAACAACGTATCTATATGCTACAGTTTTCGCTCGCATTCCAACCGCAACGCTCAACGGTAGACCTAAATGAAAAGGTCATGAACACCTGAAGTTGTTCTGCGCAACGACCAATGGATCTTTTATCGGTCCACGATCAATCGCAACGCAAAGCCAGCAACTTTTCCAAAATGCCAAATTTACTAAACTATAATTAAACCATAGTATTTCCTCATTTGGATCAGTAGACACCAGGCTGCATCACGCCGAAATCTGCAAAAGTAAAACAGAAACGAAGCGAACGATTTTCTGTTAAATATTTGCACTTCATGTTCAGATGTGATCTGGTGACGCAAAATTTATCGTCTTCCCATGGTAAGCAATTCACCATGGCACGGCGTTTCTATTTCCCGATGACGTCAAATAGGTCTATTACTGCAAACCGCTTACAGTGAGCTGTACCCTCACTAGAATAGCCGACGACCTGAATTGTCTTGACACACAGTGCCATACCTGGTAAATGAGTTTCCCCGCTGATAAGAGTGCCTTTCTCGCGTATAAAATCCACATCCCTGCTGAACCCCTCGCCTTAAACAGATAGTACTTTCCTATTACTTCGCTAGCAAGAGATCTCAGCTTATCGTATTTCTGCGCCTCCACCTTCTAAGGACAAGCCATTTACTAGGTTATGAAGATTGAGAACAATAGCCCCAATCCGCAGAAATTTTGGAAATCGCAACGGCCGGCTCCCGATCTTTAAATCCCGCTCCAGGCCGCGGCTAAAGTGCTGCCCTCTGGCCTACTCACACATGCGCGAATCTGATAGACACTCGATCGAAGGAGTTTAGCTACCCTTCACCAAGCAATTACTTGGTCCGTCATCTCATCAAAAAGGGAAGTGTGAGCTACTAAGTCTTGTACCCCTGTGGCTACAACACCATAAACTCAGACTATGTCTCCTGGAGAGCACAAGTCTAAAGCTCATCTATTTTTCGCCAAGATGCACTCTACCCGCCTCGTAACTAAAACCATATTACTAGATTCCCGTAATCCGAGACAAAACTAAGAAAAAGGTTTTTCGCCACTGTCTATTCTCGAGTTTAGAACAGGCTATCGGAACACTTTCGGGCTTGCAAGACGCTATACCGATTCGATATAGTCCTGGCAAAATTCCTTGATGTCTCCAAAGTGCTAGAATCAACCCATAGGTGTACCACTCTGGAATTCTTTTATGAGGACAACCTAGATTTTTCAGATAGTAGAACAAGCCCGACTCGGCCAACGTCCTTTGCAACCCCGACATGATTTGCCCCACACGCCCTCCCCATCGTTAGCATGTTATCATCCCACATAGTGATTCACATCACAGACATTGTCCATGATGGGTTCTTCTTCATTCTCGTGCTCTTATATCCCTTATCTATTCTCATTATACTTCATTCCCTTTACTCGGTCCAAACCGGTCCCATTCCCCTTTCTTATTTTACCCCGGCATTTCAAACCAAAATCCCATTTCGGCGACTACCATTCACTTCCAAATCATTAGCCTTATTCCCGGTTTTCGTCACTATTTTTGTATTCCCACTCACTCCCAAAAGCTCGTAGCTTTCATTCTTTCTAAAAGAGTCCCCGAGTCTAAGTTACCAGATGTTTACTCTTACAATTCACAAATGATCATCATATGGAAGCTTCCCAGACTGGGTTTCTCTATTTTTACATTTCCAAACACCAAGTGGTGCATTTCTCTCCTTGGATGTCCTTGATAGATCCGGAGATAATGCCGGCAAACTGTCTGGCTCTCACTTCCGGCTGCAAATCTTTATACCCATCCGTCACTCCATGTTCTTCAAGACCCCTTACAACCTGGTTGCCAGCTCCTGGACTACTCCTTCTCTAGGGCTATGTGATCTCGCCCACATCACCGGTGCAAACCCCGCCGGTGCGGTGGGTGGCCAGATCCAGCGCTTTTTCCGGTGCACGTTGGGCTTGCAGGATGTTTGCAAAGATGTGCGGGGAACAGCTAGGCTGGTGAATAGCACCTCCTGCCTCCAGAAATGGTTTTCAGGTAGGGCGTCCAGAGCACTGGCAGCCCCACGTACCAGCACTGTTTGTAGATTACCAAACATTAACTCAGAATGCTGCAAACGTGCTGCTGTCTCCTTCAGTTAACATAGACTTTCCACTGTACTCGCTCCAGCCTCGACATCACAACTAACGGTTTTTTACGCCCTGACAAATTTACTTTTCTTGGTGCATGATTGTCGCACATTTGAAAACCCCTTTCCATTCTTGGTTCATCTTTCGCGGTTCACTTCCCCCGGGTTTTCATGGCAGACCACTCATCACTCTTATGTGTAAACTCTACCATTTCCCAAGGTAAAACCCAGCTTTTTTGCCACTTTCAATCGTATATTGGAAAAAGGACATTTATTGCTGCCATCCTCTTCCTCACCAGAATCTCCAAAAAGTAAGTTTCGCTGCTAACTATAGCTCTAGAGTTTCCCTCCGGTTGATGACTTTCTGACTGTTTGCTTTCCCCGTCAGTTCAACTGTTCGCCAACTTGGGGCTGCTGCATTGCAGTATCCCCATCCAGCAATGTCTTATGACCCGTATATGCACATCTGATAGTCACCTGCACCGCTGAGTTCCGTTGTGTAGCTATCAAGTGATCCAATTTTCAGAAAGAACGTCAACAAATTGCCTTCGGTCTATCCCTTACCTTATCGTTTTCGCCAGCTGTATGTCTCTGCCACCGTCGTAGACAAGCTTTACACATTGATTTATCGCCAGTTCCCATTTTTATGTGAGTGCATATTCCATCCTTCTGGAGGTAAACAATCCGCTCAACGTTTACCTGTCCCCCTCCAGCTATTCGTTTCCCCATCTCCTTGGCTACCAATCTCCAGGTGTGCTGTTTCCTTTTGGCACATAGCTGACTCAACCGATTTACGGTCACCGACCGTTGCAACTGCAATCTTCGACTGATGTTCCTTGTTCTTCATCGGTAACGTCACTTTTTCATCGTCTGATTTTAAACCCTAGCCTCCCTCGCGCATCGCGCATCGTTATTGCTTGTTCACCTGTTCATGGGGGTTTTTTACTTTTCCTTTATCACGGTACCCAAATATCCGTCATTTCGGCTCGGTCCTCCGGTAGGACAGCCTTCCTTCCGTAAGATTTGTGTGTACCTTTACAATTCCCATTCAACCCCACCTGGATCCAGCCGGCTCGAAAACCTGACCCTGAGTACAAATTGCCTGGCTCTGCCATAAAAACTGATCTAAGTCCTCTCCCCTAAACTGTGTCGCATGCGCACAAATGTACAACCCTCCTGAAACTCGAAATCCGCTTTCAATGGTACAGCTTGATATAGCTTCGCAGCAAGCTTCGTGGTCGTTCGAAATAAACTATAATTATAATTATAAAATATGTTAAAGTCGCTTTATACAACGGTAAAGTCCTTTCATTTAAATAACTGATAGCCTTTCACAGGACAATAAACCAGTAGGAATTATGACCGTGCCCTGCCTTTCTGCGGCCTTAAAAGCGATCTCCCTAATAGATGAAATATCTTTTCATGCTAACTTAGTGTCCAGCATCGACGATTCCGGGAAAAATGTTGTGCAGTTGATGACATCCTTAAGTGAATAGTGCTTATATCGGAATATATTTGCAATTCACGGCGTTGGTAAGCTCGTGATTGCCCACAGCCACCTTTCCATGTGATCATATGCTGTTGGAAGTGGGAGCCAGGTTTTCCCAGACCAAAGAAGCAAACTCTCGCCTCACGCTTGGATCGAGATCCGTGCATGATTGGCATTTCAGTGTTCGTCTGTAATTGCAACTTACAGATGATATTGACTTCACTAGTCACTTGTGGCACCTTTAAAATTCTGCACGACGTCAAGGTTTTCCTTCAGTTTATGTGGATCGCTCAAAACTTTCAACTGCAAAGGTTCACATGAAGTGCCGACCGTGGACTACGGGCGGGCGATGATGTAATCCAATCTGACAGTCATCAACGCTGCCGTTGCGGATGCCGTTTTGATTGAAATCAAGAGCTCATAGTAATCGAACTATCATGCATGTTGTACACAAGACACTTAAATTACCATCTTCTAGCATGTGCCGGTATCGGATTTGGGGACGATGGAGACACACGACATACCCAAGGCTTGTGAATAGGGTTTTACCGATATCTTCAGTTGGTGTCCTCTCATATGCAAAACTTGAAGGACTCAGAAATGACAGATTCATGACTTCCGTTACTGTTGGCTGGGATCCTTGTCAACCACGTCCATAAACTTTAAGTCTTTTCACTTCAACTTGAGATACGTCAACATCTGCCACGTTGTTCACCATGAAGTTTCCCAGGAAATACCTTTCAATATCACAGGCACTGACGCTGTCCAGTCGACGCTTTATAGCATCGTCGGATGAAAATGAAACAGCTTTATCTATTCCAACAGTGGTCCACCTTAAGCTAGGTAGGCCATCGATCAGTGATTCATGGAGCGGAAGCATCACTTACATATTGAAATTTAATACTCTTTGTTACCTATGATGTAGCGGTGCGTGGTCATATCTAGATGTGTAGAGGGGGTTGTTGCTGTCACAAAATTTTGAAAATAATGGACCCCAAGCACGGTGAGGGAAGGTGACCTAAATACGAATTGAGGGTTTTCCCCTAACTGGTTGAACACCAGGTTTGAATACCTCAATTTTTCTAACGAAAATAGCGAGCACTTCAACAGAATGCGAGGGGAAATCCCGAATAATATTTATTGCATTTTTATATGTGACGTTCTACACATAACATAATAATATCATAGGTTGTATAAAGTAGAAACACAATGTTTAATACCATCTACATGTTATTATAATGTTTGGCTTTCGGGATATACTTGAAATGAAAAAAATCGGCCAAAGGTGGTTCGACTTTAGCCGCAAACACTAATTGGATTAGTCTCATTTTACAGGAGTAATTCCAGTAAACGAATGGCCCACCTCCGGACAATATTAGGAACCACAGCAGAAATGGAGTTACCTCAAACCTTGTGCCGGCCTTATTCCGTCCCACCGACAGGCGCCCACCACTTCTCGGTGTTTCGTCGAATACCCGCTCAAGACAGGAGGGAACAGTAGAGCCTCATCACAAATCAACTACAAGAGACGTCAGTTCAGTTCAGCTTGGTTCCTAGGACTTGTACGACTGCACCCCAAAATTGTTTAGTACTGAGCTCTGTGGGCTCTTCAGATCTCTCAGCATCGAGACAGTTAGAAAGATCGGGCTTATTTTAACCTAATGAAAGGAGAAAACTGAAAGGAGAGGTCCTTCGACCACCGTGGGCTGATCCGAAAGGTGTCCTTGTCCCCAGGTGTTACCAGCTGGTGGCCAGTCATCCATGGTACCATGAGTTATTAAGCTTTACTCAAGGCCAGAGACTCGGGAGGGGGGGTTAGGCGGATGAAAAGACAAATCAGATGGCAGCGGAAAGGGGTGCCGTTGAAGTGGGAAGTAAAGTAAAAGGGAGGGCGTTAGAGAGATGTAGAGCCTCTTTTTAAACCCTTCACTGAGCAGGCAGTTCCATTTTTTGGTAGGCCACTTCTTAAAATCCCTCACTGTTCAAGCTGCTACCACTTCTCCCGGTAGTCTTTACCATTCTCCCACTTCCCTAACAGAGAACAGTTTCGCTCTCAGCTGGGTCATCGCACTCTCCCCATGCAACTTACCGGCATAGCCTCGGACTATGGTGCTGTCACCGAAAGTTGAGGGCTACCTCACTCCTCAGCCGATGTTACCGGTTCCTTTCATTTTGAAAATTTTCATCGGGTCGCAAAGACGCCTTCTGCTTTCTGGTGGGCACAGGTTTCGTCTTGAGCGCCCGTTGGTAGTAAACTGTCTAGCTTTGCGTCCATGCGCCAGAATAAAATCATAATGTTCTTTTCCAGGCCATGTCCCCATGCCACCGAGCCTGGGAAAAGTTTCAGATAGGTAAGAACAAAAGTTTCTTGTAGCTGAGACGGAACTTTTGGTTTCCTTACTGCGACTTCTATTTTGAGCCGCCAGAGGGCTCTAGAGGCTCTCTGGGTAGCCGTGCAACATTTTTTGGCTGGGTTTAAAATTACCAGTGATTACTATCCTCCGGTCTTTTAAGCTACTTATTTGTAGAATCCTCCTTTCTTGCCCTGGTGATCCAAAACGCCTCAACAGGCGTATCCATCGGTCATTCGCTAAGTGCAGGTAGTTGTTAGCATTTAGTGGCGGATCCCATTCAACAGACCACTGGTATACCCTGTTCCGGTCTTGCCGAACAGAATCTGCTCCATATGAAATCGACCACTTTTGCGCCGTCCGAAAATATGGGGGCGGGGTTCTCTAACTCCCCGGCGAGGTCGTTTACAAATATTAAGTACAGTAGGGGCCCCTGCAATGAACCTTGGGGTAAGCCGCCATGCCGAAAGCCAACTCACGAAACTTCCTCCTCTATTCTAACCCTAAAAGCTTCTACCTCTCACAGGGTTCCTGCTTCAAGCTGTAATTAAGAGGGGAGGGGGTTAAACCGAAGGCCGCTAATTCGTCAGGTAGTAGGCCGCATTAGGTGGTACTTCAGCCAGCGGTTTCAAGATAGCAGGGTGGATAGCACCGGGCTCTGCAGCTTTGGGTGTCTTCATTCTTTCCTGAATAGTGGCTACTTCTGATACATCTACTACGGCATCCTCCAGGATCGGCGCGAGTGTCGGAATGTCTAAAGATCGACCCGATACACCAATGTACACTGTGTAAACCGGTCAGAGAAAAAGCATGAGCGCACCCGCGGTAAAGGGACGGCTACGACATGCCTTCCTCGGTCTACTTTCACGTAGCCTACAGGTAGGCCTAAGGCCGACTTCAGTTGCAGGTAATTAAAGTAAGGCTTGAGGTTGATTTTTGCATTATTCGACAGTTTTTCTTGGTGTTTCTTTCGCTAGCTATCTGCAGTGAAGCAAACCTACCCTCTCTGCTTCGTGCCCTAGGAAGTATCAATGGCCACGACTTTCGCTGTATTTTTCCCACGCCGCCTTTTTCGCACTGAGTGCATTTTGGACTCGACTGGTCTGCCACAGCTGAGCTCCCCATCTTCGCACCCTCCTGAACGGAGCTACCTGGTTCTTCAAACGATCCGTACCGCCCCGGGTGCGAGACCACCGTAAATTTCCGCCTATCTACCCAGAAGTCTGTCGCCTCTCCAATCTCTGCAAGAAATCCCGGACTAGCTTGGTGGATGCAAAGCCGCAACTTGTCTGGAGCACAGGACCTCTATGTTTTGACCACCTGTCTTGGCACTCCGTAAAGGCTATTTCCTGCCGGATCCTCCAAGGCTAGGTTTGCGATATCCCCTGGGTATCTGGTGGTTTTTAGTTTAGAGTGAAGGCCCTCTGAACATGTTTTCAAATTGTTTTCTCCCTAAAGTGCTGCTTCAAACCCTTCTCCGTGCAGCAAATCCATCAATGAAGGTACAAATGTCCTCCCGGGCTCTAACTCGTTGGTCCGGTCCGTTTCACGGTAATAAAGCCTCCCAATACTTAGACTTTCGGCCCCCCTTCATCGGGTTATCTGCACAACAAAACAGTTCCGCATCTTCCTCATTGCCGGATGAGGGGTTGCAGTATAAACAAGCTATTGGTAAATCCACGCGGTTTAGGCCAGCTTCGATTTCTAAGGCTTGTACTTTGCGTAGACTGAGTCGGGTACGCTCAAGCTGAGCTGGCTGCTATGCTACGAGCAGTAGCATGCCTCCAGTCTATGCTCCTTGCATGTCCTTCTCGCTCGGAATGTAGTTCGGTGGGTAAAATCTCCGTAGGTCATTGTGAGATCTCAACCACGTCTCCATGATTACAGTTGTGTCGCCTTCACGCGTACGGGCCGTCAGTTCCGACCACCTCTTTTCCAAGTCGGCTACTTTGGTGTACAGGGCAACTGGCTTCGATGACCTCTGGGGATCTCGCCATTTGCCAGGGGGTCTAGCCCACACAGAACTCAGTTCAGAGCTGCTTTTTAGCCTTTAAAACTTGCCCCGGGGTTGTATGTAGGCCACTTAATGTTGGGGTTCCAATCGAGTTTAGTTGCGGCAGCTCAGATGGTGCCCCGGCCTGAGTGCCTGCATTTGTGAACACTGCAGTTCTGGTGATTTCCTGCTTCTCACGGAGATTCCACGCCCAAAGTGTTTCGTCCGTCGTTGCCCTCTTGACTTGCCGTGGAAGCTCACGCCATGAAACCTTACCATCACTGAGTTAAATCTGGCTGTGTTCAAAGGTGGTGACCCTTGAAGATTCAACCTACTGGAAGCGGTGCTGCACGCCCTCGGCCCGGAGAAGTCCGGCTCGACGGTGGCTAACCATTTGTGGAGGTTCGCATACGGTCGGAATTACTAAACTGTGCCGTTGTTGGCCTTGTCAGTTTCGTTGCCCCATTGTCTGACCTGGTCCACTTGCTTTTCCACGGGACATGTTTGATAGCGGAGTGACCCGGCATGCCGACCATCCGTAGAAGGTTCACTAGGTAAAAAGCAGCCCACTCCGTCAACCTATATCCTTTTGTGATGGGCTCTACTACGATTCTACTTCCTTAAGACCGCTTCATGCTGTCCTTGCAGGCAACTTAGAGTCGACAAAACTGATGTTTCCCGTTTTCCAAGGCTTTGATCGTTCTGGTCAAACATAGAATTTCACTAGATAGGCTTGTAGCATTTACTGAAGTTGTTGTTTCCAGGCGTTTTCACGTCTTCCTAACTGTTTTTCCTTGATTTTTCACTTTAAGCACGTGATTCATTAATTCGCCCTGGTGCCTTTGACGCGAAATTTACTTTTTCATTAGAATTCATACCAGGCTCGACCCCTTTTTTAAGTTCTTGCCCCCCCAAAGGTCGAATAAAAAACTTTTGACTACTCCTACTCATCCACTACACACTCGGTTTGCGCCGAAAAACCAGGCCTAGTGGTGCGCTCTGGCGAGATGCTTGGACTAACAACACAGGAGTATGTTTCACTGGCTGCAAGTTTCTCTTTAACACATCCAGTCCGTGCTTGAGATTTGAGGTTAGACCACCGCTCCTTTGCCATGTACCTACCGCTTCGCCTTAGAGCCATGTGCAAAGGAACTCCAGAAGGACGGGAAATTCAAGTCTATCCTTTGTGCCTGCCATATAGACGACGACGTGCCTCAGACGATTACCTACAACGACAGTGGAACCATGCTACACAAAAGCCAAACTAAATATAGACATCCACTGGGCCATTTCAGCGCGTACTTCTCCTACAGGCATTCTTACTGAGCGGCGTGAGTATCCGCCGAGTAACCGTGCAACAAATGGAAAATGTCAATAACGGAACTCTTCACATGAACCTTGGAGTTCATATCCGTCCCCCAAGGGAGTTCTCAAAGCTTACCGCCAGAAATGACCTCCTCACACTTAGCATCTAGAGCCTTTTGAGTCCCGGAACAGGGCTTAGTTCTACTGTGACTTTTGCTAGCCGATTCCAGTAGTCATCACCTTATTGCTGGAGAACTGAGGTCCAGCCATCAGCCTTGATCGAACTTTCGCCGGTTTTTTCTCTTGGCCTCTTCTTCCCCGGTCTGTGGTCATACGGAGCAGAATATATGGTCTAAGCCCATAAAAAACCCTTTATTAACTTAAATGCCTGCATGAGGTCGCCTCGCAGTCTCCTCCCTTCCAAAGAAAATGGCCCGAGTTCCTGAAGCAGCAGATCACACCTCTTACAATTCCAAGCCTCAACCATGAGCTTAACAAGACGTTGCCAAGTCTCCTAATAGGCAGCCTCTTTCGTAAAAGGTCAACCATGCCTGAACACAGTTTTCTAAAAGAGATCTAACTATGGGCATAGGCACTGGCAAGAGAACCCTTGGTTGCCCACACAACAACGCTGATCTCAACCCGAAGAGCTCGTCGAGTGCCTCCTTTGCAGTCGCTGTACACTGACCCAAAAGCTAAAGATCACCAAAGTCCCAGGGTCTTTAGCCCTGTGGACTGCCTCTGCAGTAGATGGGCCTTGTTCTTATGCAGCCGTCTGGCTTATCGCTGTCCGCGGTAAAAAGTGGTTTTTCCCAGAACTGAGACGTAAGCCCTACCTTTGTCCCCAGTTTAGAACGGTTACCATGTCTCTGCCCAGCCTCTTCCTCCCCACTAGTCCTCAACGACTTCACGCCACCTGCAAAGAAGAAGCTGGATGATTGTGGGACTGAGGCTGAACCATTTATAAACAGAAGGAGTAGTAGTGGGCTTAGTACGGGCCAGTGCGGTGCTCCACCGCTGGCGCTATATAATTTAGAGTTCTCGCCTACCCTGACGTCGGACTTTCTACCCGTAGGGAAGTCTGTTAGTCGACCCTTAGTCTGCCCACTTATACCAAATGACCTCAGCCTGATTAGCAGGAGCCGATGGTTTACCGAGTAAACGAGTCCCTAAATTCGAGAGAACATTCTTCGACGCTCTTTCCTTCATCCAGTGTCTTTTTCCGGGAAGCTCAGGAGGTTCGTTAAGCATAGAACTTCGGTCAGATATCCATCCCGACTCCGGAAGAGCCTAGGATCCTCCTGCAGGTACTTGCAAATGAGCTCCTGCTTTGGATGCTGATTATGTTATTCAGTCAATATTTTGCCGATTTCGGGCAGAGCTTCTCCTTGGGCATCCATAATTGCTGTTCTTTTGGTATTGTAGCGATACTCCGTGACCCAGATTGGCGCCATATAACCTGTGTGCTGGAAAACTTTAAACATCTGCCGGCTGCCTAATGACAGCAGAATGGATGTCATCCTATCTGGCAGGATTATGGACATCCAACCATTTCAGGCTCTTGCTCACGATTTCCTCTGAAAGATTTAAATCTTTTAAGGTTAATGGGGACTTGCTACCTCAAAAATTATTTGCGTGCCGTTGTCTGTACTGCGCTTTTTACTAAGGTAACCCCCCAGAGCATCTGCACAGCTTCGATTACTTGCTGCCATTCCAGGCTCGTGGGCTGGCAGTGGTCTCAATGCAGCTCTGGATAACCATGGGACAGCAAGTAGCAGGAACCTTTCCTTGGGTGCCTTCTGACGCACTGGACGAACTTCATTTTATGTGTTTAACAGACGAAAGGATGTCCAGTGTCTCCTTTCTATGCTTGCTATGGTAAGTCGAAGCCCGGCGACTTCAGGAAGCCCCAAAGAGAGCCCAGATCTGACTTCTACGCCCGTTTGACTTACACATGACAGCCCTCCACCACAATAGATTTCCGACTACGCTTTACAGGAGCGAACTCGTTTTCTAGGCTAGATAGAAACCATCCTGCCAACCTTCCTCCAAGGTAGCTTATTCCTCTATATCCTATATTTGATTGACCATTGTGGTGCTGAGCTTAGCCATGTCCACACTTACGAAACTTCTAATCAGACTGGAGGCTTTTAGGGTTGAGGTGTGTAGCACCTATTAGTGAAAAATCCCACAAGAATACCGTGGTAACCTGGCTTCGTAAAGGTATTCCGTTGCATGCATTATTCATGTGTTTCGTGCTCCTAATTTTTTGTGAACCAAACGTTTTCCTTTGCTCCCAATGCATATGTTTTGCTTCCTGTCTGAGCCGGTGTGACTCACATTCTGGCCTTTCACAGGTCGTGAACTTGATTACCTTTTTTCGCCCCCTTGGCTGCATGATTGAGGTTTGTGTGTATTTTGCGACTTCGTTCTTTTTGCAATTATAAGTGTTGGAAACTGTGACTCAGTCCTCTTTTGGTTTTGAGATTCGTTCAATCTGGCCGCTCATTGCATGAAGGCGCCTCACAAAGCGTGCAAAGGAAAATTTTGACACTCAAAAGGTCGATTTTACCTGGAGAAGAGTAATCCTGCAAATCCGCTACATAGCTCTTATGGACCTTTACCATGAGATATAGAAGGGGCTGCGTACAGCCTGTTCTACATCTGGTATCTTCCTTTACTTGTTGAAGCAGGGCCTCCAGACGAAGCCACTGTAGACGTCCCTACTCTTAGGCGCTCCGGATAAGTGCCCAAACAGCTCAGTCCTTGATTGGTGGGCTGAAGTCACCCTCTATGAGGGTTTTGGCAACTTCGTTAACTAGCGTGGCGAGTACCTGCGGAAGTCGATTTTCCCAATCTCAGCCTGCTCCCGAGGCCCCATAAAAACAGACCGCTTTTACCCCTGCTCGGAAGTGCGAGATTTACTGCGCATAGGTGCATATCGCAAGCGTGAACCATCGTCTGCCATTCCAGATAATTTGTGCCTGCCCTTAGGAGGACGGCCACTTCTCACCCTAAACAGTCATGCTCCCCGTCCTGCTTATAAAAAGCGGGCCCACTTTGCACTTTTCCAGGGACATGGTTGTCTTTGGAGAGCCACTTTTCTGTAAAGGCAACTGTGGACACCTTTTGCTCGTTGGGGGCTTCGAAGAGGTCGACCGATTTGTTTCTAACACTTCATGCTTTGGTGTAGAGCACTACCGCATTTGCTTCGAAGCATACGTATTTTTTGTTCAGTTTTGGCTGGGTCCCTGGCCCAACTCCTTGGGTGGTAGCAAGCTTTTTCTGTGGTGTCCATCTCTGGGATTCTTGGTAACGGCTGGTGATCTAGGACTACCGGCCCACGTGACTTATAGCTGTGGGTGAAGTAATCTACCTCTGAATGCCGCTTTCTGTTGTCCCCGGGGTCCTTTCCCCAGTGCTTCTGATGGTTATCTCATGTTTCCAAAAGTGTGCAAACCACCCAAGTGTACTCTATGCTCGCCGGGTGTAATATGATATCTAATCTTAGTGGTGTGGGCTACCAAAGCAGCCTTGGCCAGCAGCAGGTCTCTGCGAAGCTCATCAAAAAATTCGAACAGTATCTGTCTTGTGATATCTCCGTCCGCTTCGGCAGGCGGAGAGTTTCACTTTCCTACTTTCTGAACTCCTTTTAGAGGAATGGGGTGGGCACACCTGCAGGCCGCAGTAGATCACATACCCGTATTCTATCTATGTTCCATCCTTCTTTCGGCTCCCGTGCATGCAGTTCCTCCTCATTTAGTATCAGTAGCCTACGAGTTGATGCCCTTCCAGCAAGTGGATACCCCTCTGCTGGTCCGTCAGCTAGTTTTCGAGATTATGGCTTACAGATTCCTCAGTCTACGTGATGCTGTCCGCTGCCTCTTTCTTTTCGTTTTCTTACTTGGTTCATCCTTAGAATCCGCTTCACCCATTCGTTGGCAGTAGCTTGCCGCACGGAAATGCAAGAAGTTGTGAAGGGGCAACGGCCTGCCTTGGCACCTTGATGACCCTTCCCTCAGACTTTCCTTGGCCTCTGCTTATGAACTTAACAAGGCAAAAAGCGGCCTTGAACGTCGCTCAGCTTCTCTGCGGTCTTAGTAAAGGAGTCTAACCTCATCCCCTTCTTATCGTTTCAGGGGACTGATTCTACGGCCTCCTTACGAAGACCACAAATCACCTTCGACCCAACTGTTTTAACTGTTTGAAGGATACACGTCGGTATTACTTCCACAAGGGTCTTCATGGAATCACCTACCGCAGAGATAGCACTCCGTTTGTTCGTCTACTCGCTTCCCATATGCGGCGGCCAGAGGGAGGTTTACCTCAGGCATCATGGTACGCTTACAACAATGGCAAGATGTAAACCAAAACGGTGGGCTTTAGAAAAAGTAGGTGACTCGTAAACACCCGAACACACTTGCAGTACCTACTACATGAACCGACAAAAATTTAGATGGGGGTGAGGGAAAGGGATTGTCTCAACTGCCTCGAGAAGTTGGGCTGTCAATCTAGAAGAAGCTCAGTTTCGTTGGCTTTGCCGACGATATGGGCTGTACATGGCTAAGGGAAGCAGAACAATTTCTAACTTAATAACCATGTTTATCGCAATTTCGCGGTTGGCCAGGCGAGCAACCACGAAACACGGGGCAGAAAGCTGTCCGGTAAATCGGGACAGTGCAGTCGTAAATGATTCACTCAACAGGGAGTCAAACGAAAATGTTGAGCAGCACGGTCATGCTACAGGCAGTAAATCAGGAAGCCTCCTAGCTGACAAGGAGTCATAAACGCGGTGGCACAATGAGAAAATGATCTTTAGTTAGGATATACAGGTTGTATGTTCTAAGGTGCCACCAATTCAAAAGTACCAGTAGTAGCATTTATAAAACGACAGACGTTCTATGAGTCAGCATGAACGGATAAACCCGGCAAGGGGTTTTTTCGTGCCGAAGATGTGCTCTGCCGTCTAAAGGTATAGTAAGCCCGCAGCAGGGCTGCAGTCGGGAGATCGAGTCCTCGAGGAGCGGTTTTTATGCATGAGTGAAAAGTTTATCAAAAATATTTTTCAGCGGAAATGTACTGATGTAAAAATCAGAACCAGGAATATATAGTTATAGGATGTTCGCGAACTGTACTCCTTAAAAAAGTAGATCTAAACAGCCCCAGTCCACTAGAAATGGAGGATTGGTTCATAAATGCTGGAGGTCCATGATAATTGTGAGTGGGACAAGCCAGTATGTCATCTAAACACAATTTGCAAAAAAGTAATCTACAGCAATTATTCGAATAAGAAGCTCACTTTGTGGATGACCTGGTGCAGAACAAACATGCATTCATCGGTACTTTTCAAAACTTAGCCCAGCAAAGAGCACTTCTGGACAGGTACAGTTTAGTTCAGTTCGGTATCATAGGTCTGACTGCATCGGCCAAAAAGTACAAGTCCTGATCTACCTACCTAATAAACAACTTCACGCTTTCTGGATAGTGCCTGGGAACCTCGAGGTAAAGCGCAGCCCAAGTCGATGCGGAACCCAGATCAAAGCAAGAATGCTCCGCAAATTCTTTGATACTATTTTTGACTTAAAATATAAGTACCTAATAATCATGTCTTTCACAGTAATCTTTAGCCAGTATCAAGCCCAAAGATAGTCAGAAATGAGGACAAAAGTTTGCTCAAATAGAACGGTTGCTTCATCGGTCACCCAAAAAAACGCCCGGCGCTGACATGTCTTTCAGTAGCCCTCCAGTGGGCAGCAAAGTAATTAGTAACTACCTGCACTCTTCATCGGTCGATCCGATCGCATCCGCAATGCTGTTGAATCGAGTGTTCGGGCTGTGCAGATCACTGCGTTCCCTCCACGATCGAACGTCTCCGATACACTTCCCATGCTGCATCGCCGCTCCTTTCTCATCATTTGTTACACCCGTCAAAATGGTCGTTAGAAATGTGACACTCACCGTCTGCTTACTATACCACCACCGTTATTGACACCTTTGATCTTCCAGATGTAGCATTCGCGTTATATTACCGAAACTGACCCCGTATCCAGCCCCCAAATCACACCACTATCTGCGCCGGCTGATACATTTTATTTCTATATTCGTTGATCCACTGCCGCTTTCCGCGGTATACCTGGGCAATCTTATTGATCTGTCATTTTTGCATGGTACACTCCACACAGCGTTCATCTATTGACGTACACTTACCTGTGAATTACTCTACCTTCCCTCCCGCAGAACTGAACACCTGTATAATGGATGTAACCACACGGTCAATATTTGTTAGTCTTCCACTTCCGCTTTGGCATTTCATACCAACCCTACATAAAGTTAACAATTTTCTGCACGCTCACCTGTTTTCCTCCGGCCGTTCCCTGCCACCATCACTCTGGTAGTCTCCCTCCAAAGAAATACGCAATTGTTCGCCACATATATGATTCCTCCGGTATACAGCCACCACTTTATATACTACCATCTTTGCAAACTGATATATTTCCACGTTAATACTTCTTGACATACCTGTCGTAAAGTGAATAATTCACCGAACGCTTCGACGAGATTTCCATCCATATGCCTCTCATATTCTGTAGCGCACCAAAAACATATCCTCTGAATATGTTCAAATTTCCACTAGTGGTAATTATTTCATATACCACTTATGCATGTACTCCAGACCTTCAACTGACATCATTCGACCGTGACCTTCGAATTTGCCGGGCATTACTACAGTTTTAGTTCACTGTAACACTCTCTTTGATACTCTGCATGCACGTGTTGTACCCTTTTGTGAATTGTTATTCCAGCATCACTATAATCATCTGATCATGCAATGTAGCATGCTTCGGGCGCGTCCGAAATATACAATTATTATTATTATTATTATTAAAAAGTGTCTGTCCTAATGCCCAAACAAACAGAGCCAATTCTCCACAATCAGGCCCAAAGAACTATATGCTGAGCCTGGATCCAAGAAATTTAGCTCAAAGGAGCCTAATGTCTGCGGTGGTCAAAGTGAACGGGAAAGTGAAACTGAACCGCAAAAAAACAAATTGCCTTGAGTCAATGTGACTCATTACTATGAGGAATGTCCACAAAGTTATCTTACAAAGAAAGAAAGATCGGGGAAAAAATCGATTGTCTCCACCTTAGAGAGGGTGACTACCACATGGCAGTATCTGCGAGAGAAAGGTGGTGAAAGTAGTCCAAACCCCGTAAACAAAATATATAAAGGTGACAGATGAGGAATTTTCAACCGTTCTTGATTATTCATCGGTAGTCGCCGAGGCCAATCGCGAGCCCAGATTTTTCCGTGGCATGCTCTTGAGTATGCACCGGCCCCTGCGAAGTTGGTAATTATCCTGTCGGATCAGTTTGGCAGAATCCACCAATGGTTCATTTTTGCCAGAGAGACAAAAATTGGAATGATTTCACATTGCGAGCTGGGGGCTACCGTCAGATGAGCGTTCCCTCTTAAAAAATTAGTATTTTTTAGCCCACGAGAAACCTAGCCCAAATTCACCCCCTGTGTTCCCTTCGGCTCTAAAAATCAGACTCCGGGAGCATCCTTCATTTACTGTCTACCGTTTATTTCAAGAACTGTACATTCTTCAAACATGCCAGGTCTTCGGTCATCAGGTTGCAACCTTCAAATACCCTGTAGCAATTGAGACTGGCCCTCATAGCTAGTCTCCACCTCAACTTATATCTTTTTCTGCCTTGTTTTTGTCCGTTTGTCGGCGGCCATCACAAACATATTTTCGGCTTCAATTCCGGTGATAATCTTTGTAACCTCAAAATCTTCAGCGAAGTCCCCTCTTAGAATTCTCCTTGCCGGGAAAGATGGCTCCATATTCTACAATCCATGGCTGCGGGTTTATCCTTGCTGACTTTCCACCGTCCTAGCCGCCAGCTAGAAAGATCGGCCGATCATTCCACATCTGTCATTTGTTTGGCCGTAAGCTTCTCTCAAGCGCAACCTCAAGCACCACTCCGGACACACTTCCTGGGCGCAAGCCAGCCCGAGGTCTTTATTCGGGCCCTGGGGGAATAAGCGCGGATGGCATTCAGCGGTCTCCACTTGTTGACCTTCGAGAAGAACGCGATGGTAGGAACTAAGAGAATTTGCCCACTCGAAGAGCCACTGAACTTTTCCAAGGTAGGCCGCGTCTTACTGAGGAAGGAGGTCCAGGCCTGTACACAGTATTTGAACTGAAAACTCACCATTGCAGGAAATTGTTGACTCTGGCCTAAAGAGCTCCCTGTGGGTCCTTGGGTAGCCAGCTTGTTCCACCCCATCAAATGAAGTACGTACTCATGGCAACATAATTATTTTATCCTTTGCTCCGCGTCAGTCGTGAACAGCATATTATCCCATGCTGCCGCCGAACCCACTGATGTCCCGGTTCGTAGATGCATTTATCTTCATTTAACGGCGCATCCCATGTGTTTGCCCACTTGAGCAAACCCTCATACTTCCAGCCGGCAACTTCCGCTGACCTAGTTTAAAAAACCCCAGCATCTGCAAATGATAATCACGAGCCTCTAATGCTTTATCCAAGTCACTTATGCAGAGGAGGAAGGGAAGAAGTTCCAAAATTGACCCCCGAATGATATCGTCTGTCAGATGCATTGGCTCAGGCTTCGCATCACCAACCCTAAAGCGAAAAGCCCCTTTAGTCAAGAGGTCAGCTATCTAACTCTGAAGCTGTTCTTCTAGACTATAGTTTTGAAGACCTGAGGTCTTGAAGTAGTAAACCGGTACGAGGCCGAGGCTCAAATGACAACGGATCTTGTGATTACCTAGTTATCTGAAAGTCACCGGTGAGCTGGGATGGATCATCGGATAAAGGACAATGAGAAAAACAGAGTTCAAAATACAAATCTCGGCGGTGTCTTGCATCTGGTGCTGCCGGAAAGCTGGAAGATAAACCACTGGACAACGCGGAAGGATTCAGGATACTGGTTTTGACCGCATTTTGCCTCTTGTAGTGCCAGTGATCTGGAAGGTGGACCGCTGGGCTATGAGAAAAAGTTCAGGTTTGTGCTAGTCCCTTCAGCTTGGGCAGCATGAACCACTCTGTCATGGTAAGTCTGTCAAACATCAAACAGCAAGATACTTGAACCTCGCTCCGCGCGCGGCCTTGCCGCGGTTTCAAGCTTACCCGGCAGTACTCCGTGTTTCGCGAAGTCGAATGCCTTGGTGAAGTACAAAAGGCACATTTCCACTATTTATCCTCCATCCATTTGCGCTGAGGATTCGCCCAAGAGCCCTAGAACATTTGACAGACATGATCTTCCCCGTGAAAACACGCTCCGCACAGCTTAGCAGCTTGTATTCTGCCAACGCTTGCAGACTTTTTCTCTTAAGTTCACTCTAAGGATTTTCAAATAATACAAGTTTGGCTTACAAGCCCGTAGCTATGCCTCTGTGAGAGCCAGGAACCTCTATGGATGGCTGCGTTTGTCTCCTTTGTCCAGACGATTGGTAGCTCTCCTTGCATAATGGTTGAAACAGTCTACGAAGACGTCCTTCTACGTCAGCAGCCAGTGGTTTTATAAAGACCGGATGCGTGCCTTCTGGCTCTCTGGCTTGTTTATGTTTCGTCTCTCTAGTACTATCCTCGTCTCTTAGACCGTTTAAGATATCTTCGGCATGCATGGAGCCTTCAATCTCCTCTGATGTCTCCTGAAGCTCCCTATCCCCTTGATGTAAACCTTCGAAATATTTACTGAGCTCTTCCGTATTACATTGATCTTTGCAGGCCTTACTCTCGTCACCTAATTTCAGTGTTGTGGCTCCATTTCAGGAGAAGCTGTTCAAAAGACCCACCGACAGCATATCCGTAGGATCCTCCTTGGTAGACACAGAAGAACAGGTGAACACTCTTCAACCTCACTCTAAAGGCAGCTTCAGTAGACAAAACATCGAGTTATTCACAGCCAGTGAAACCCATCAGGTCTTGTAGTGGACGCATATTCGGGCCTAACCTCGGGCTACGCCGCAATCTATAACGAGTGTTTGTTATTGCTAATCTTACTCGCTTCATCACGGGCTCTCAATTTTTACGTTCTAACCTCTTGAGCCATCCGACCAACCTATCGTGGGCGGTACTGCCAACTTCTCAACCAGCAGCACACCGTCAGTGGAGTCATCGCTCTCTTTAGTCCCCGTTGATTCCGTTGCCTCAGACCACCACTGCAGAATGCTTAACTAGTTTCCTGGACTATTCTACTCCATCAAAGTACCACCATAAGAGTCGGCAGAGGCAATATACCGTATATCCACAGGTGGTTCCCAATTTTATTTCTAAGCCAGGCCCTTAGCACCCGGCAAGTGCAAAACAGCCACCGCTGAGTTTACACACGTGCTGGATTCTGGTATTTTTAAACCATCTCCGATTACTCGGTCTTCTCGACTACGTATAATACCTAAAACTTCGTCGGACGATTGGAGGCCCTGTGGTGACCGTAGGGAACTGACTGATAGAATCTCGCCCGACAGCTACCCATCTCCACTAGTCCAGGACTTTATAGCAATTTTGAGCACTCAGACAATTTTTAGTCTCACTGATCGGGATACCGAGTACAATCAGATTTGTGGTAACCTTAGTAGCCTGCCAAAGGCGGTCGTGTACCACCGTTTTGAGTATTTGAGTTTTTCGCATGCCACTCAGCCTTCACAATGATAACGCTGCGATGCATGGTCACATGGACAGAGTGGTAGCAGAATGTTGTTTAACGGGACGATCAGTGCAAATTACACACACGATGATATAAGATGAAAGGTTTTTAGTGAATATATATAGCAACACCAGGTAAAGATAAACTCAACGTAAGATAGTAAAACCAACCAAAACCAGGCACATTGGGCTGAAGTGACGGAATATGTATAAAATTCGATCGAAGTGACTGAAAAAAATGAAAAATTGCACAAAGTCGACAAACGTTTGGCTAGCCTTTGTAAAAGGGATAGTTCCTGCAGAATGGATTCCAAGAAGCCTGGCGAATTTCAGCTCTTGCCATGGACTTGGACTAAAAAGCGGATGACGAACAGGAATTAAATATCGTTTAAGGAAGGAACTGATATTGTCTGCGAATATGGTGGAGAAAATTAAAGGCTGGACAGCAATGAGATCAAGAAAATACAAAATGAAAACACATTGGACAGGAGTTTATCAGAATGATGATGAAGGAAGTGGCCGGGTAGAATCAGGTAAACCTTGAACGAACCGATTAATTTAAAGTAGACGGATCATGGTGCCTCAACTTGAAAATAGTAGCTCAATGACAGATCAGTGATATGTATAGCTGCGGCAGTAGCATACGCGAGTAGCCTGCAAGAGTGATGATAACGTGAATGGGAGGCAAATGTCTGCCAACAGATGCTCATTCTTTCGGGCCTTGGAGCTCTATTTTCCTTCCATGGGCCGGGGACCATCATCATTGGGTGATATTTTTCAAACTTTCTGGTAGTTATATCACTAGTTTAGGGGATATTGAGAATTGTGTTCAAAACTAGATGGATTAGGAACAAAGGCATTACATTGTAAACTATAAAATAGCCGACTGTACAGGAGTTACCGAACGAAGGATTTGAACCAACCAGTGAGCAGTCGGGCCAGGGCCAACGGCACATGAAGCCACACAAAATTTTCCTATTGGAGAAAATATCACTAACAAACAGCGGTGAATAACCGATTTCAAAAGTCGAACTGTTCTTGGGGCTGACGGTGAGTTCCCGTAAAGGACCTGAATGTAGGCTTAACAACAAGCTGTTTCCTTCCATATCTGCAAATTATCCCCCGCTTACCTGGTAGCATTGTTTGTCTGCTGGCCACATAAAGGACGGCTTTTTTCAGTTAATCTGTGTAAGCACCTCGGGCGTTTTTCAGTATCATTCTTGTGCATGTTATACAATCTGAATTCTAGGGCAAAGAAATTTTTTCCACTGCTTCCCGTAGTTCATTTGAAACTGAGTCACATTCACCTTGAAAACCGTCGCCACTTTACGTCAAACAAACTTCACAAGCCTAATTCCCCCTCTGCTAAAAGATGCTATTCCTTCTTCCAAAATATGTGAATATTTACCTTATTCGGTGATGTAGCACATCTTGATTATGCGTTCATGGGCGTGTTTTGGACATGGCCGGGAAATATACCCCTGGTAACAACATTGTTTCATAGATGGTTCACTGGAGGTTTACAGAGCCGCAATGCTGCGGGACCAGGGAATCTGGGATGATTACTCGGAAAGGAACGTCCGTAATTGGATAGAATAAATATGCCAACAGGTTTAGTGCTAAAACTTTGTGGGGTTTATATTGGTGGAGTTGCTCTAACTTTTCAGCGATTTACGAATTGGAACTGTCAAGGTTTAGAGGGAGTTCAGACCTGCCAAAATGGGGTCTCATCCACTAGCGCAACTTTTTGTGGCCAAACTGTTTAGCTACAAATGCATTTTGCTGTTAGTCTTAGAATGGGATAAGTGACAGTGCCGCAAAAGGTTCATTTGGTCGAAAGAGTAGTACTTCTCTGGCCAAGCGATATCAACTACGGGCGGTAAACCCAAGGAAAACGAACAGCGAGTGTGATGTGTATGTCCCGAAACCTCCTGTCTCATAACTTCCTGGTCTTTTGGTGGTTTACTCAACTTCTATCGTCATTTTACCCCTATTTTTGCCCAGTTTTTGCATCCTCCACAGACTAACTGCACTGCGACCGAAACATTCGAACTTCCTGAGAATTTTCGTTTGCATTGTCAAACTGAATCGAGCTATCCCTACCACGTTCATGGCTTCACATCACCTACCAAGCGCTCCCTGGTGCTATCGGCCGATGATTTAGACTTAGCCTTTGGTGAAGCTATAAAACCGCAACAAAGGCACTTAACTGCATTTCCCGTTTTTTCCAGAGAGCCGCAGCCGAATGAATTCATGTATGTTATTTCCAGTAGGGAACTTCTAGCGGTTTACCTGTCCATAAACTACTTCCGAGGAACTTTTGAAAGTAGAAGGTTCACTGTCTTCACGGACCACAAGCCAATCCTCTTCGATGCGCAGACAGTTACTGGCCGATTATTGCCCAGTGAATCCGGTCTCCTTAACCTTCCCCTATTTTGAAAGATAAAAACGACACACCTCGGATGAACTTAACCCCGTGGCGGATGTTCTTCCCCGCTTCCACCTCGCTGAGCCAACCAGTGGCACTGACCCAACAGCTATTACACCATAGCAAGCATATAACTCAGAGGTCGAGCATCTTTGCCGCATCGACTCTCTTCAACTGGTACCAGAGCCGCCCACTTCTTCGCGGTGTGCCATCTTTGGCGAAGTGCCGCAAATTACTCCTCGTCCGCTGATAGCACTTGCTTTCGGGAATGGCGCTTCTGGGACAGCACACAGATTTTCAAACTCAAACTCACGATCTTCAATTGAACTCGTGACCGAACCTTTGGTTTGGCCAAATATTACTCGAAAAACGAGTGAATGTGCACACAGTTGCTTACAGTTTCATTACCACAAAGTAAACAGGCACAACATAAGCCCTTGTGGCAGGCCTGCTACATTAGATGCACTTTTTCATCATTTGAACGTCAGCCCAGTAGGTTTTTTGCGTCTACCCAGGGGATTCACTTATTTTTTTATATGAATAGACCTTTTGCTAGGGTGGGATGAAGCTATACTTTTGAGTGACCGCTTCCTCAAAACGGTGCACGCCCTTCTAGAACCAGTAGTATTCTCCTACGGGCTCTCTGCTATTGTAGCCACGGATTAAGGAACCCATTCTTCAAAAGTGTTAACCTTTGGGCTTTTGCTGAATCTGAACTGTAGTGTCGGGAGTAAAAGCTGAAAGTACGTCGTCATATTGCTTGAAGGTTATGCGGGACTCTGCAGAGTTTACACTGTACGTTTCCTGCGAGCCTCACCGGAGGGTGATGTTGATTTTCAAAACTGATGGATCACAAAGCTCTTACTCAAAACAGTCCTTGTGTCTACATCAGGTGGCCTGTAGATTCAGTTATAGGATGATCTTGTGACAAGATACTCCGTTCTTAATCCAACGAAAGGAACGTTGTTCTCTTTGCCACCCCAGGACTGACCGGCAATACATGATTCAGCTACGATGCCTTCAGGGTTTCGAAAGGTACTTATGTAGAAGCATCGGAGTATTCAGATTTCCCCAACACGGAATACTACTCGCTGCCATTTGCTGTCAGAAAAGAGGCCAGCTGATCTTGCTGGGCTGCTCTACGACCATCGCACCAGAGCTCGAACCAGTCGTCAATTAAGTTTTCAATAGTCATAGAATCAATGCCGTGAAGCCATATGCAAGAAGTGCTTTTATCCTGGAAATAGTGCGCAGTTGGATGGTCTCTACCCGAGCTACCTGCACCATGACATAGAAGGACCGGATAAACTTAGCAGTGTGTTCTGTCTAACTTGGCTGGCTTTAGTTCGCTTGTTTTGGAAGTACTATAGATTACCCTTAGTAGTTAGTATTCCGAAAACATTCTCACCTGACCTACCCACGCATAGAGTGTGCGTGTATCATGGAACCCTGGCATCCATGACCTTGTTTCTCTGTTTGTGATGAGATTTTAGTTCATAATAACGTTTTGAAATATATCTTATGAACATTATAAATTTATATTACTGATTGTAATGCTTTATGATCGTGTAATTTCATTACGGGCAAAACCCGCTGAACATTTTATCTGTGCATGAAAGCCGCCCATTCGAGATTCGAAATATCGGCTGCAGCATCGCTGCCCTTGTAAAACACCGTTAAACCACGGCACATAGGTCGGAAAAAACCTACTCTTTGACCAACTCAATCATGCTGAAGCATGTCTTTCTCGTCATTCTCCCGGTATAATGCTTTGTATCCTGGCACTAGTGAATCCTTTGCATATTCCAATTGCAGATCACTTTCCCATTCTGTGGCTGAAACAATCACCTCATAATACCCATAAATTTTCTCGATATACTGTCTGCACTGTCCTCATTTACTAGATAACTTTCCGTACTGTGGTTCTGGGTTACTCACCTGACTGTGCGTCATTTGCTTTATATATTTATACGTTAGATTTTAAAAATCGCCAAGTTACGATACACTTGGAAGTTAAATTGGAGTTTACTTTGCCGCCCACGACCTTCTGAAACCCATACAGTATGCTCAGCTAGTGAGACCAAGCTTCTGCTAATAGGGCAGCTCACGAGGTCGGGAAAGTCTCTACAAGTGGCTATGCGCTTGTTAACAGATAGCTTGCTTACCAGTCACAAGTCTATTCCACCGTATCTACACCATCTGACTGTCAAGGTCGGACCAAGCTTGATTTGTCGCTCACTGATAACGAAGCTTTGGCTTACTAGACTGCATGGGGGAGCGCCTGAATCAGTGCATCAACCGCTCATTTAAGTTCTCATCTCTCTCAATCCAGAAAGGACTCTTCTGCCTCTTTGTTTGGCTGAGAGTTGCATTTTATCCAGGTTCAGTGTTACATAAAACCTCTGTGATCACCCATCCTTAGTGATCTCTCCGCCTGGAGGTTAGCAACTCCTTCCAGGTGACTCCAGATTGTAAGTTCCGCAGCAGGAATATGTTGCTTTCGCTTTCTAGTTTACTGGGTTACACACTGGGCTGGGCCTCAGCTACGTACGAGACCTAGGAGACCGCCGCCGACGGATTACCTATGGGCTGCTTTTCTTACCAAGTCCTTTTCGGGTGCAGCAAGGAGTCACTTTACTATGGTCTCCCCCCGAATCTGTGGGGAGCCACAGGTACCGGTTTGATTGGTCATGCTTCCCTGTTTGAGGCTACTATTTGCAGTACAGTCAAAACATCCTCAGTTCTGCACAGAAGATCAGAATCACAACCAGAGTGGCATGCATATGATATGGATGTAATTCGGACCCCTCCCGCTGGTCACAGCATCATCAAGCGAAAAGCAGCTCCCCGCACATTCGCTTTCCACGTCGCCACCTCGGACAGCCGACTAAAAAATGGAGATGGAATTTATCCCCGGTATTCTCTTGGGGTTAAACCCAGGGATCTTTTATTACTACCATATTTACATCTGGTACACATGAAATTTATCCTCCACCGCTTGATACAAGAAATGACTCGGCTTGCATCCGCCAACGCTGGTCGAGCCGTTCTCGGTCCATGTTTTCGATTCCCAGGGTTCCTTAGCCGCTCACAGTCCAGATCCGCGGCCGTCCCGTTTTCTCGGACAAGTGTTTTGATAGCCTCTCTGCTTTTGTTTTCCAGAAAGCTCGCCTTTCGGGCAGCCTCCATGACTTGGCGGCAACGTATAAGGCCAGCCAAATTCTTGCGGCAGCGGCCTATTTGATGTTCGTTTGCTCCGGCGTTACGAAAAAATTTGCTTTCTTTGTAGACGCCCCTGAGAGCAGGGGGACAAGAAGTTCCAGGTACAACCTGTCAAAGCTCTCCATCTCGACTGAACTATGACAGCGCCAGGCTTCGAGGCAAGCCCGATAAGTGCTGGGCACAGTCAAATGGTAAATTAGCCATTATGGCGGAAATATGATACCAAAGAGATGCATGACAAGCTTAAGAATAATGTATGCACAACAAAGAATAACGGAAGGGAGAGGTAAACGAACAATTTTACCGAATCAGGTGGGACGGCCGGAAAGTGTTGACGCCAAGATCAGAATATGAAGTCAGGCTCAGCGGAGAAAAGAGAACTGCATAAGAAAGACTAAAAAATGGTTGAAAAAACCGGATTTACAAAAGATGGCAAAAAATAAATTGTTTCAAAAAGAGAAGAAACATATAGCAATGAGAATAATAGGAAGCATTGGTACAGTAAGATAGACAAATGCTCTCAGGGTCTAAATATTTAAGTGACGCAGAAAGAGGTTGTATCAGACTAAAAATTGCGGAAAAGTTGGCAAGAATAATTGGAAAAATTTGGCTCGTGATGACCACAAAATTTAAAAGGATCGCAGGCGGGCGCATATTAGTAGGAATCAGCTGGACGGTGCAAAGGAAACGGCCGGCGATAAGATGTGGAAAGCAGAGCGCGTATGTACTTTATACGGTCAATGGAACGCGGATTATCGGCTGAGCAGTGGAGCTAGAGGGAGGAACGAACTAAGCGGCTAAAACACAGAAGCGGCAAAGGTGAATAGTTTAAGAGGGAGATGAATATAACATAGCTCAAGAGATGAAGGTGGTGGACCAAATGGTGCAGAATTACACGGAAAATCCTGATATATCATTTTGATTGTGATGGATGGAACAAGGTGAACAGTCAAGGGAGGAGCAGAGGAGAAACATCCCTGGGGTCAGAGGGAAGGCAGCAGTTTTTCCGGGTGAAGCAAAACGGGGGTTAATGGAGAAAACTATTGAAGAAAACGGCGGAGTGGACTGATGGAATCATTCAAGGACAGGTTTAGGAGGAGCCTCAGGAAATGGATGCACATCACTAGACAGGCGGCAGGATGACAGGGTATGAAAGTGGATAGGGGAGGCAGAGTTAACGTTGTTTCCAAATAGTTGATACAGTTTGGACTATCAACTGCAAAGAGGGAATCAGAAATTGAACTGACTTGAGAGCGAGAACGCCATAACGGAAGTGGCGAATAAAATGGGAACTGAGTACATCAAAGTTCAGCAGAGGAGGGTGAAGGCACATAATACAATTTAGAATTACGCAAAAAATTCATGATATGTTGTTTTCAATGCGGTAGTTATAACATGGTGAATAAGGGGAAGAACATGACAGGGAAGTACAGAAAGAATGGGGGCTGTGGTTAGCAGTAAGTATGAAACAGGAAAAATAGCGACAGAGGAGCAAAGCAGTAGGAATAGTCCCATAAGTTATTTATACCCCAGGTGAATCTTGCTATGACTGCCACAAAAGGAGAAGAAGAGTCGGGACAGGTTTGCCTTTATTGGGCGCGGCAGAGTAGAGACTTCGGAGTTGGATGATTTCGTGCCCTCAGAGTGGACAGATGGGGTAAAGTGAATGAATTCAAACAAATGACTGGCTGATTGAGAGCTTCGAAGAGATTGATAGAACTCAGCAAGGAGCATCATAATATAATATTGTTTTACTTCGGAGATGCCCGAAGCATGCCGTGTGCATGATCTTGTCTATACAATTGATTGAATGGACAGATATATTAAATGGAAATGTGGAAATTTGCATGAAAAGGTAAGATAAAAAGTCCCAGAAAGGGGAATGAAGTGGGATTAAAATAGCATAAGTGTATGCAAACCATAGAGGATGTAGGGAGTTTAAATGAACTCGAGGGCGGATCTAATGGACGCCCGGTGAGTTTGAATGTCAAGGTCAGGTGGAGGTATGACTGCTCCGGGCGGAGATATCTGGAGGCCGACTGATATGCATGACAAGGGCTGTAAATCGGTATAAGAAACTGCAGTAACGAGGGACGATGGAGAAAAAGTGAGGTGCACTGCAGTGGATTAAATATCAGTGAAGCGTTGGTACTCTGCGGTAGATGATTGGCGGACAGGGCACAAAACTAGTCATAAAACAGGGAGTGAGCAATACAAGACGTAGGGGGTGGATCGGATAACAAATACGATTCAGAAGGGTTGATACGATATATGCGAGGCACAAATTTGGGAGAGATGGATGCGCATCATGGCGGTCGGCGGGATGATAGCAAGAGAAATGGCCTGTGAGGAACTGCGAGATGCTGAGCGAGCGCACATATACATATATGCGCAAGTGTTTATATACATTATATATGTATGTATAGATATAAAAGGAGCAGAAGCAATAACACTGGGGTCTTAGTAAGAGACTATCGGTCATTGGGAGGGGAAGTTGAGGTCAGATCAAACGGTTGTAGAATTAACTTTGGAATATCTTGGTGAATTATCTTCATGACAGGTGGACAAAGCGGCCAAACGGAGAGGAAAAAGGAATGCGGAAGCACAGAAGTGATTACAGCTGAGAGGAGCAGTTCATGGGAGAGCGAAGACGAATGATGGGATCGAAGAGAACAGGTAAGAATTCGCCTAATTATTTGATCAATGCAGGTGCGACATGTGGTGACGGACCAGAGGAATCGGGTGGTGACAGGTCAAACAACCTGGAACTGTAAAGGAACATCATGACGTAAGGTTGTCTATACAGTCGGTGGAACATGAAAAAGCGAACCACACTGGAAGGCACAGAAAAATGCCTGTAGCGAGCAATAAATGGATCAAGGGATGAAAGCAATGACAAAGAAGACACAGATAAGACATGACCAATCAGATCATTTTGCTGCAGATGAAACACGAAGGCGGCGGAGACGGAAGCAGGAAGCCCCAAGATAAGTGAACCAGTAATGGAACAAAAGGCCCAGGAAGTTAATGTGCGACGGATTTGGGGCCACGGAACTGGAGAGCTGTGTGCCGGCAGACAATTGAACGGGTGGATTAAGCTGGAGGATGCCAATCAGGACACTGCCCAATGGAAAGAACCGAAGAGGAATTGCGGAGCCAAGAAAGGATAATATGGTGGTGGTGATTAGATAATAAAGGCGATTGTAAAAGGAGCACAGTTTGGAGCGGCAAGATCTAATATGCGGATTTGTCATGAGTGCGGGTGTGGTTGGTGCATAATGGCACTGGAAGTGAGGAGAGAGAACAAGGAGGGACTTAATAAAACAAAAGGCGGTGGGATATAAGAATGCTATCGATGGGCTTTCTGAGCAGAGGGTAATAACAAGTGCATATGGAATAGAAGCCGGCAATGACGGCAGGTGGAGAAGAAAGTATTGACGAGTGTCGGCGAAGAAGAGCGGTTAGGACGATAGTGGCTCAATGCAATGAAAGTTGATACAGGGAGAGGCGATAGGAGGAAGGATGGAATGGGTAGGTGTGCGTACGGTGATAGAGTGACATATGTGAAAAGTGGTAACAGGTAACAAGAACTTTGAGTGAAAAAACTGTGGCGGGAAAAGGATGGGGAGCATGCAATTTCCAACCGACAGTATTGGATTCGGTAGTCCGAGAATAGTTAGAGCATGTGATCCACAACCGGTGCTAGTGGGTGGGACTGGCCGTCCGCTGGGCACCGAACCTGAAAAACACTTCGTGAAGTGAACACAGGAGGTGTTATCCACCAGCCTAATTGCGCTCACACTTCCCTGCATACAGCCTGCAAGCCCGATGTGCGCCGGCCATAGCAGCGGATCTGACCGCGCCCCGTACCTTTGGGAATGGCACGAGAGGTCATTGATAATTCCACAGGGGGCAAAACGACCGCGATTGGGGTGCGTGATCCAGGAACAATTGGCCAAGGCTTAAGACCATGGATAGGAGAGCCAACGGGAACTGCGTGTGGTAGACGACCGCACAGCAATATCATCCAGGTGCATTTGCCAGGGCCATGGTAAGTACAGTGCTCGAGGTGGTTAGCCGTCAACGAGGATAACTGGACAGGGAAAAGGGATGGGGAAGCGCAGCCTGGGTGCTCCCAAGCCGAGGAGTGGCGAACACTGAGGGGAGGAAGAAGATAAAAATGATGGACAACAGAGGAACGTAGATGAGCAACAGGGTTATCCTATGAAGGCAAGAGGTAAGTTCGTTGTGGATCTGGGAATGCAATGGACGTAGTTCGCGGCACTAGAGAGCAAGGAATAGTCGGGCATGAGATGAACCTATTAGCCTGCGGCGCAGATGTAGTAGAGCTACAGTGTGAGGCCTCTTTCGAATGCCAGATCGGTGGAGAAGAGCCCATGGGTGAGCAATATAGCACTGTGAACTGTTAAGTATAAAAAAATGCGCGCCTAAAGACGAATAGTGGGGAGGCAGTGCTTAAGGTAAGGAGAAGCTTATTCCAGATTTCGATAAAGCAGGTTACTCCTTATAGGAGAATCAATTGCTGTCCCCATCTATAAGAACGCCTCGCGCAGTGACTGCGCTAACAATAGGGGTGTAAGCTTTATCCCCATGGCGTCAAAGCTGCTTGCGTCTGTCATACTTCGCAGGTTGCACCAAAAGCATGAAGAGCAAACTAGCAAGAAGCAAGCCGGTCGTGGATGTATCCATCGAATATCCACCCTTCGACAACTGCTAGAAAACCGTCACACTTTCCAAAAACCAACGATTATTGTGTTTCTGGATATTCGCGCGGCCTTCAACTCCGTAGATAAGACTGCACTACAAAATTGTTTGTTGAGGAATGGGGTACCTGAGATGTATCCATCCTTAAAGAGTTGTATCGTCACACCTCGGGTGGGGCTAGGGCCTACGGGCCCTTTGCCCCGTTTTGTCGTCTCCAGTATAGTACGACGTGGTTGTTCTATATTCACATTTCTCCTCAAATTTGCCATGGAGGATGTACCGCGGAATGACTTGCCTGATCTTCCAAACGGTGGAGCTGAACCGCTCCCAGAGAACAGTTTTCGATCTGGAATGCCGACGATGTCGCATCTTCATCTTCGTACAGTGTAAAACAGTAGGGCAAGCCCCAATGAGCATTGTCTTTCTCGCCATGTTGCACGTTGAATTAGGAAGTGTGAATATGTACAATGTAGAATCCCGGATGTCTATGGATCCTACATTATTGATCACTTGATCTCACGCAGTCCCAATGTGATGACGGTCAATCAGAAACCCTGAAGACAGATCGAATAGGTTTATGAACGGCGAAACAGCAGCAAACATAGATTACAGCGGTTGGGGCAGTGGCGTTCAATAAACAGTTATATCGGTTGGAACTGGTAGATCAATTGTGGTAGAACGGCAGTCTTGGGCAGAAACAAACAGCAGGGGTAGTCATATGATGAATGAAGAGGGCAGCAGACAGTGTACGGTTCTGTCGCGTTCCAAAGTTAAACTGCGCGCTTGCGCTAAGTGGAGATCGGAAAGGGAAACGGATGAAGACCAGTGGGGTGCGTGCGTGCGTGTATGTGACAGTACACGATTGACTGACCAGCCGAAGTGGCCGGATTGGCGGGAAGGTAGGGTGTTAGGCAAGGGCCGGAAAGGTCTACGGTTCGAACCTCCGACGGCGCGACCACTTTAAACGAAAAATCGTTTCTTATAAACAGACACATTTAAGCAGCGGTTGGACAGAAAGGTACTACGCAAACGGCGACAGAAAAGGGGCGGAAATATGATCAATATTATGCGGCGAGCAAAATGAAATGTCAGTACACAAAGATGGCTTGGCCTTAGAATAAAGTTTGCTCGATGATAAATAGCAACCAACTCTCTCCCTCCGGATAGACTTAGGTGAGTCTCTGATGTGTGATTGGATTTTTTTTGTATCTTCTTCAACTTGGGCATCTGTGACTCTAGGTGATGAAGTTGACAAAAGTTCATCCGGTGACCAGTCGACATAGCTATGGGTGCCGAAATTCGAACTACTAACTTCGACTCTATGACCTTCCATCGATCCCTTAAGGACGCGGCCTTCGGTCCTCGTTTCTTGAATCTTAGCTAACTGATTTCGGTAACGGACGTTGTTACCTGCGTCAGTCTTTTGTTAACCGTGCGAGACCCTTCGATTCCCAGAGCTTTCAGATAACTTGAACCGAGAGAGATGGATTTTCTCCCATCTATGGTGTAATCCGGGGAACGCATCGGCCATGCTACAGTTTTCGGAAGTCATCCAGGTCCCATGGCATCCAAATACTTCAAATCGACTACGCTGAGCTTGGGACACTGGACAATCCGATGCCACACGTGCTATTCCTGACTTATGCAGATGCACAACCGTTTGATGAGGGTAATACCAACCAGAAACTTTGTCAGCAGCAGCGAATGATCTTACAGCGATTTCGGCGCAACCCTTATCTGGATGGTAGAAGAAAACCGAAACACACGTCGTTTGAAGCGAAATATATCTTCCCAGCCTCTTTTCTACTGTCTGATGTCGATGCAAAGCGACCGTATAGCCTGACGGCGGTGTGGGACGGCCTTTCTCCCAAGGTGAGGACAGTTGCTAATGATCACCTATCTTTGGCACTGGCGGTTTCGCTATCTGAGCGCGTGCTTATCCTCTTCTGAACAGCCTTCCTCGCTAAACTCGACGGCGAACATAGTGTCTTGTGTAAGCCAGTTCTAGCAAGTCGATCAGCGCGTAGCCAATTCAAACGAATCCTAAAACCGGAACCAGAATAATTCGTAGTTTCTACGGTACTAAATTGACATTCACAAAGGGTACAAATATATCCAAACCTCAAGTATGCGGCCAAATAGACTTCACAGTAAAACCCGCAGGTGCAAGGCCCCGTGGCTCAAGCCTGACGGTCAGAAACGGTTCAAGACCAAATTCAAATGTCTCACATGGATAAACAAACGTGAAAGTGTGTGGTATATGAGCGAACCTTTCAAGGTAATGGTAAACATAGTCAAATTCGAAGAGCACATAGAACATCTGGAGGGATTTTCAGTATTTGTTCTTTACATCTTTTTCATTGTCACCCGAGCAGACGATATTCTGGGGGCTTACGTCATGCAACCCAGGGCAACCTAAGAGGCCAAGAATCGTCCGGCCGAATGGAGTTAAAGTTGCATAAGACTCGTTGTGACTTCCTGTGCGGCCCAATGCGCGGAAGGTATATCCGTACTGATGGGCACGGATATCGGCTCATTGTCCTGTTTGTCTAACGGCAGTCCGGCTAGATGCTTCCAACCAGAAATTTGTTGAGCATTGAGTGTCAACTGAGTGATGGGTGGCAACCGATCCACGGTCCAAGCTTGGGCGGATACATCTTGAGGTCTTTGAGCCACAGAGATGATGTGAAATTCTGCTCCACTGGCCTCTAGAACAGAACGACAGTTCAAAGTAGAAACATTCATTGCAGTAGGGCTGCCGGTCACTCCCAATCTCTCTGCAGCCTCTCATAGGACCATAGTAGAGTCTGTGCCGCTATCCAGCAAAGCAAGTACGATACATTCGGTTTTGGAACCACGGATTCTTACCTCCACGACACCTAAAGAGACCGAATCCCTCTCTGTGGTTGAAATGGTAATAACATTTGTTGTGGCTACTCCCCCTACATCAAGCAGCTTAGTTGAAGATTCATTCATCGTGTGCAGTATGGAATGATGAGAAGCTCGACAGGGATCCACGCTGCCAAGCTAACATGGGCGGCTTTGGTTAACGGAAGGTCTTGGTTTCAGACAGGGCCTTCACAGGGCAGAGGTCTTCACATAACGACGGCGAGGGGACACTCCCTTGTTGAGGAGCCTAGAACATCGATCTGGATGGTGGCTTTGGCTGCGGCACGGGCTAATGGGGCGAAATGGAACGTTGCTTATTTGCGGTTGATGAGGCCGGAGCATAGACTGCGGCTCATCTGCCTGGACTGTCATTGTGCTTACATTTGATTTCCGCCTTAGTCTATATTTTTGGGCGTCAAAACAGTCTGGCCTTTCTGGAGATTGCTTGGACAGGTACAACGACTTTAGGGCTGCTGCATCGGCCCCATCTTGCACAAACCGCGTTAAGTCGGCAAATGTTGGCTCCCCGTCCATCCGGAATAGGTTCAATGTCTGATCAAACAGTTTTTATTGCAGCGGCCCCGGCATTAGGCTGACTACAGCACCCAAAGTGCTTCGAGTGTTAAGTTGGGGGATAAAAATTAGTCAAGACTGTGTCAGTTCGCATGCCTTCATGGCTTCGGCCAGTTTTGTTAGGGCCTTGAGATCATTGTTTTATCGCGAAGCCGTCTGTTACCTTGGCAGGTGTTCGTGGGCTATGAGGCCTGATTCTCCAAAAAGCCGTCATAGAATCATCCAAGCTTCGGTGCAACCGTCTGCGGAGTCCTGAATGTCACAGTGATTGACAGTCTTGCCAGCCTTCCCTTCACAATAATGAATGAGGTACCGCAGGCTGTAGGCCCGGTCTGTGAAGCAGTTTTCGACGACGTTATAAAAGCCACGGTTGAAAGTCCAATAATCCAGTGGGTTTCCGTGGACCTCCCAGATTTTCTTCCGCGGCAAGCCTATACAAATTTTAAAATTTCGGGTAAATAGAGCTTACGACCAACGAGCACCTTCTGGCAGTAGAGGTATCCAGATATGGTATGCACTTTGTGCCTTCCAAGGGCAAAGTGCTTTTAAATGATAAGCAGAAGCCTGTGCCAGCTTCCACCCTTTGTGGTGATCAGCTTGAAATAGTCAACAACTTTAGGTACCTTCGAAACTTGACAGCAGCTGGATGTGGTGTTGGGGGAGGAGATTGTAACGACCAGAACACACACGTCCTGGTTCGGGTGAAGTCGTATCAACGATTCAACGCCCGAATCACCAAATAACAGGCTTCACTTGTTCTGGGTAGCACCTTGGAGCCTCAGGCCAACGCGTAGACCAAATAGATGCAGAACGCAAATCAAAACAAGATTGTTCTGTAAATTCTACGGTACTACTCATGAGTTTAAACACAAATAGATAACTATTATACCTTTACCAGTGAGCCTCAGTCACTATCCAGTCAATGGGTGGTCAAAATTAGGAAAAAATCCGTACAGAAGGAACAGTTGGCGAAAAAAGAATAAACAAGAAGTACCTGTTCTGTTGTCCACGTAAATTCTGCGCGCTTATTCAGGCCCAAGATACAATTTCCTGAGCGTGACGGCCAAAAATCAACGTAAACGAACTGAACGTCTAAGACCCGTCAACGCGAGTGATAAGAAAACCGAATTATAATAGAACAAAAATGCCTTGAATCAGCGCGACTCACTGACATACCGAGTGTCCGCAAAGTTACTTCAGTAAGAAAGCACGACCACGAAACGAAAAAATAAATGCCTTAAGCGTAGATTGATTTTCGACCACAAAACAGTGCTAGCACGAATAAGGTTGGAGAAAACAGTCTGAAACCGGCCAGGAAGTATAAATCTGTAAGCAGAAAGGGGACTTTTCAATTAATAGGGATGTTACAGAGATCAGTTACAAATAGCGAAAGCTAGAGCAGCTTTCGCTGACCTGTGACAATTGTGGAGTGGCCGTGACACCGGGCTCTCGTCTAAGGGACGGCTGCACGCTGCCGCAATTTGTGTTGAAAGACCTAGTCACTTCGTGTTGAAAGTGCTTGGCGTCAACAACCGATGTCTCTTCTTTTTATTACATGCTTGGGCATGACAGCAGTGGAAGGGTTATATACCCCGTAGCCACGAGGGCCAACTGGACTATCAAGTATAACCCGCAACCAGACCCAAGGGATTTGGAGTGGAAAACCACATAAGGCCCCAATAGTTCAGGTGTGGTAACGATCCGGACGACAGTGAAATGCTGTCTACCACCAAAGTGACCGGCAGTGGCGGGGATTTGAACCTCGGACCTCTGAGGTGGTAATCAAACGCTCTAACTCACTCGACCACGACCGGTCTGAAGCATTTCCCGCGTCGGGTAACGACGAGACGCAACGTCATGTGTTAGACACGGATGACCACCCTCTGAACGGAATGATCGCTCTACCCCGCCTCCGGTGGCTCGAACATGTTTTAGGAGCGCCTGTCTACGGTCAACCCTTCTGTGCTTTATTCTTACGTGCTGGGCAAGCCTGGGATAAGCGATGCAGCAATCAGACCATGATTTGGCGCAGTATGAAGAAGCTGGCTTCAGTTTGTGTTTTCCGCCTCCCCGGTTAGGACTCAAGGGACGAGGATCGTCGTTGATTGGAGGTCGAGGGACATGGCTCAGCATAGAATTTAGTAGCGCGAATTCTGTGCAATCTGCCTGTCGAACACTAGTGCCCCGTATTCACGGAAATGTCATTCTGACAAACAAAATGGCAAAGAGAACGCCAAAAATCGTACGGCGAAAACAGAAAAATCAGCGTCTTGTTTTGCTACTAACTGTCTCACTTACTCGATTCTATTACCGTCTTGTTTTTGTAACTATCGCTGCTGCCGGTCAAATACATATCTACATATGACTATGCATATATATATATATAGATATATATATATATATATATATATATATATATATATATATATATAGTATAAATATATTCGCATGGTCAGTGTGCGTATTTTTTCATGAACAGTGGCATTTCCCTGTTGTTTCTAATTCACCTAGGCCGACACTCACATCATCCACGAAAACCATTATCTTTGTATGTTAACAACGAGAAACAAAGACTTCATAGAACTACGTCTTACCACACTTAGTCGCGTGATGGTCATGAAGGTGGCAGACTAAATCATTGTTTCGGATGAACGCACGAGGTCAAATGTGTAAAAGGGAAGTTACCCAAAAACTAAAAGATGGTTGATCGCCAGATAATCGAAAAATTCTTACCCTCAGTGAATAGGAACGTAGTTCGTACAAATTTGTGCCACTGCGATCAGCAGCCGGCTCGGGCCAAAAGCTGAACGGCAGGCATACTTGATTCGTTCTGCAGCGTAGCATCGCGTTTCTCTTCTGTTTGTAATTCAAAATATCCTAGAGACGTTACCTCACCATCATGGATACAAACCTTATCTCTCCTGCAAATGTCCGTATGTTCGCCTAAACACAAATAACCACTGGGATGTTTCCATAAGTGATCTGTCTTACAGTTCGATGAGAATGTGTGGTCTTACATGCAGTATCTTGACGTCCGATTTCACAAGTCCAACTTCCAACGATCTCCGCCTGGCTTCCACTGTGCGGAAGCAAATTTAAAAAGTGTTCGCTAACTGAGTTTTATTATGCGTCTCAAAACTTACAATTGTCTGAGATAATCCGACACACACTGCGGTCGGATCTCGTGAATTTGTAGCTCATAAATGCAAGGTGAAGTTGACAATATATGTGATTGTGATTCCACTTCTTTGCGATGGACTAAACTTTTCAGCCAACTTCCTCTAGTGTTGGTCTCAACGGACATACTCATGAACCCAACCAAACGTAGAATAGAAGAAAAGCTGTTAACAGTTACATGACCTCGTTGAAGAAGCATTTCTTAGAATCCGGCAGACCACAACGGACCACAGAAATGAGACCACCTGGAAGATCGAACTACGAAATGCGATATCCCACAGTGTCGGGCAAACAGCGACGATGAAACGAGTCGCAGGCAGACGGCTTAACAAAGGAACAGCCAGTATCTCGTACTTCTGTGGACCAGGTTAGGATCATATTAGGAATTATCGGAGAACAGGACAGGCGGCCAGTGGCACGAATGTTTCCAGCTTCTTGTATCGGCGAGCCTCCGGCTCTCATCATGATTCGATTGACTGGAATCCATTCATTCGGTTGCTAGGAAGGGCAGCACTCTTTCGGATAGCCGTCGGAGATAGCAACAAAAGGCACATTTTAATGGAAAGAGCCCTTGCCAACAGGCGGATCGAATCTTCACGCTGAACTTCGTCTATCCAGCTGACAGTTGTGGCTGCGTAGTGAGAAATCTGTGGGGACCGAGGAGGATTCCGGTTAAGTAGTTACTGTGTGGCACCCGGGCGTTAACTAAACTTCAAGTTTATTTGGCAGTCAGCACTGGCCCGGTGCCAAATGCAGGGCTTGAGACAACGGGATCTTGGATGATAGGACTACTGGTCGACGCAACGCACGGACAGCTGAGAGGCGAATCGTTCGAGATTCATTGCTCTTTTGTCCGAATACCGTCTCCGCTCACGGCTGGAGCCAGAAATAGGTAAAGTCCAAAACTACGTCATTCGGTTTGTTGCGCTCTTACCAGAAGGCGAAGCTCTCGCAGTTTCCTGGTCCTGTTTCCCCCACAGACCTCTACAGACAGAGCGGAAAATTTAGAAGTCATGGTCAAATCTGGATAGTAGGGCTTATAAATTTGGCACCAAAAGTCAAACATATATAGCAACTCTAATGACCCGTACCACACTCTGAGCATCAAATGTTACAACGCACCCCGGGCCACTCCAACAGTCCCGTCGCTCATCTTGAACTCCCGTGCAGTTTAAAGGACAAGGACTCACAGCTTTCGCAGTGGTGTACTAACCCCAATATATAAAGCCGAAAGAACTCTGGACGCTCCGTTGTCCTCGGTTACTACCAGCCTTGCACGGAGTGAATTGAATTGAACTGAACTTACCTGTCTCAACCTGATTTGACCTGAACCGGCATGAAATGAAAAATCTTCTCAATGCGAGTGAAACTTAGGACAGCTGAGGTGACGCCCTTGTGTCTCTAAGGGAGCCTGTCATCGAACCCTGGTTTGAACGACGGTCTGCTGGGGTACCTGATGGTGCAAACCAAGAGTACGGAGATGCTCGATACCCGGGGACATCAGTGACCCAAAGAGTGACAGGCATTCGTCCTGGACACCGGCGGAATCATTTTGACAAGGTTCTCCAGATCAAGTTGAGGATACTGCTCTCACGAGACATATTCGCCACGATACTAGAAGGATGGAAGGCCAAACTTCGAGCCTACTAGATCTCTTTATCACTAAGTCCACCTCGGAGGCAAACGATAAAAGAAAAGACGTTCCGTTGGGTGTAAGCTACCACGGGATCACCAGGTTCCAGCCTCCTGGCGTGAGGGCGAAACAATTAGGAAAATCGCAAAGAATCTCCGAGAGACAGGACGGGATAAGGTTACTATCAATGGAAGCATCACTGGCCTGGGACCAAAAAGGTGCAGTATAAGAAACGTGGTTGGGGGAATAAAAATAATTCATCTGGCTCACCGAAGAAGTAGATGTCATAAGCGGAGTCCGCAGACGAAGATTTCCACTTTCGTGGAAGTTCAGTGCAAAGCAGGCACAAAAGTGAAAGCGTAAAGCATGGAGAAGGCATCGAGAAACCGAGGGGTATAGATGATTACTCACAGAACGAAAAACAAATGAGATAGTATGTAAAGAAAGGAGAAAATTTCAAAGAAGTCCCTAGGATGGATGGAAGAGGACAGCCACTGACCGTAGAATGGCCTAGGACGGCTCCCATGGAGAGAGGTGAAATATAACCGGGCGAGGTAAGGTTCTAGCCGGATGCCCTCGACAAGGAAAAGCCTGGGGATCGGACGGAATCCATCCAGCCATTCTCGGTCTGTTGACTCCTACTCCGACAGGGCTCTTAGATGTACCATTCAAACAATCTCTCAGGAGTGCCGTGCTACCAAGTGACGGCACACTGTAGAGACCGCACCATTTCACAAGAGGGGTTTAAGAGACCGGGTGACGAACTACCGACCCACTGAACTACTAAAATCAGCACCAGAGGGAATGAAAAGCATCATTTAAAATGCTTCCGTACGACAATTAGGGGACATCAACCTAATGAATGACGAACAGCATGGATTTAGAAAGGGCAGGTCTAGCCTCAGCAAACTACCAAGCTCCTTTGATGGGTAGAGCTGGAGGTTGGACCAGGGAGAAAGGGTGGATACTGGGCACTTGGACTTCCACAAGGAGCTTGACAAAGTGAGCCACAGGTTCCTTGCACGTAGGTTATGGGAGAAGAATGGGATTGCAAAGATAACGGAATATTTAAAAGCTTACCTATCTGACTACCAATTCTACGTCACCTTCGGGGACACCGAGTCCTGAAAGCCAACAGAAGCCGGTGGAGTCGCTCTGGCACGGAAGCTTGGTGCAGCTTCGTTCCTAGTTTACGTAAACCATTAGCTGCATATTATTAGATGGCCCAGTTTCATACATCCGGATGATGTAAAGGTTCGGGAGTGCCCCTAATACAACCAGGTTCAGATGGACAGGGATGCTCTCCGCCAGTGGTCTGCAGCGTGCGACTTGGCACCGAACCTCGAAAAGAGTTCAAGCCTGGAACCCGAAAGAGCCAGCTGAATGCGTCATGTAAGCCCGGAACCCAGGATCTGGCGGTCCATAAGTTCGAGGTTAGGGACCCGAGCATGAACTTTTCAAGCGACTTTGAACCCTCGGTGCAGAGTCTGCCGGTCTCAAACGAAGCAAGCAGAGCAGATTGCCGGCGACGCGGATTGCTGAAGTCGGGGGACCCTGGAGTGCTCCTGCGGTTATGTAGGACCGTGGTCTGACTCAATTTGGAGTGAGTAGTTAAAGTCCGAGCTCCACAGTTGGTGAGAGACCCCCTCTCTCTGAAGAAGATTCGGAGGAAGTACACGAGAAAGGTTTTACGGCTACGACGGCTGCAGTACGGGGATACCCCTGCAGAGCTAGGGTTGTTCTCTCCCAAACACAGAAGGGCCGTGGGCATCGGCCGGGGCAGTGAAACAGTCGAATGGACCGGTAGTTTAATCGCGACGGAAACCAGGCACGCACACAAATTAAAATTAATCAAGCCGAAAGCCAACACGACCGTCGGAGCCCAGTCGTTTGTTTGAAGGTTATTTACCAACCGGAATAAACCACCGAGGAAGTAAACACTATGGCAGTGATTGGACCGAGGCTGGACGTGAAAGGGATACGTGCCGTCTAGGATCACTCATGAGTCTGCAAGGTGAGCGCGGCTGTGGTTCCTCAGCATTCTTCTTCCTCTTTTTCTTCTTCCGCTTTAGATTTTCAAAAGGAAGTTAGATGCCCATTGTGACAGTTTCTTTGAAAACTTAGTGTAAAAGAGTAGACTACCCCCGGCCCTCCGAATAATCGGATACATATAGCTTTAAAGCACCAATACGGTTTCTCTGGGGACGAAGGGAACCGGGCCTCGCCGTGATGCTCGGATGTGGATAATGCTGAGTTTCGGGTTTTTTGGTCCACTAAAAAAGTAAACTCAATCCTATTTTGATAGACGAGTCGGGCAAAATAGAGCTTACATAAATCCACGTCTGTTCTGGCATGACTCCACTAGGGGAAAGAGGTCTATGGCCGAGCTTATAGCACATTTGCCGCAACATGTGAGGCAGGACCTATGAGAAGGGGCTGGTATAAACAGGAACACGAGGCAGCCAAGCACTATTCTTATTTCCCCTAAAAATTCACGATCGTGGAGAGGTGATCTTTGGCGTAGTGGAAGGCCCCTACAAAACCAAAAACAAAGAGCCGGTGTGTTGCGCAATCCTCACTCACCTACCTGAGCAAACAGCAGCCAGAACATGATATAATAGAGGGGGCCAGCGAGCCTTGACCGCTGAAGCCGGCACGGAGTTTAGATACGAAACTAGACTGCAAAAAGTGTGCGGCCTCATAAAGCTCTGGAGGAAATCGTAGAGACGCGAAGCCTGAAAACCAAAGGTTAGAAAAAAGTGAGGCCAACTTCTGAGAAAATGTGTGCAGGGATCTCCCTCCCCGGCATCAAAAACACCACAATGCATTACCATATTTTACCTGAAGCAAAACCGGTCCTCATCCGGGCGACTTGTCCTATATCTGGCATCTTAGGTAAGCACGGTTTTACTTTCATCGAGGCTATCGCCACAGCAACTCCCAACCAATTTCGAGGCCACTGAAATTCTTCTCCTCCTTTTCCCCTTATTCCATACTCCACTCCTCGTCTTTCAAGTTCCCTGCCACATCCCCCAGCTGAGTCTGTAAAAGCAGTGGAAAGGCAGATAGTCTACAGTATCATTCACGCAAGCTCCACCATGGCAGTCCGGAGAGAGGATTACAGAATTCGGGCGTATCACCACTGACGCAGGCAGCCGGTCGTACAGCCATGCTTCTCGTTCAGCGGGGTATGAGGTTAGCTGTACTGCTTCCGGGGTTCACTTGTTTTGGGGGGAAAATGGATGGCCAGAAGACCTAAAATCCACGGCCTCACTGTGATTACTGGAACGAGAGATGTTTCTTTTTTCTGTTGCCGCACCTGAGGAGCTTGAATGCGTCGGGTCAAGAGGCTGGTTACAAATTTGGCCCGAGCTACAAGCGGTTCAGAATTCTCGCTATCTGACGTCCGATAAATCTTCCCAGTCTGAACGGAATGCCAAAGGGCCGAAATCCCCCGCACTGTCCAGCAGTCTTTCTCCCAGTTCGCTGGCGATGCAAGATGCAAGCCACCACCGGGACTGGTATCCTGCATCCTCTCGAGTCTTCCTGCTCACTGGAAATTCCAGTTTTAGGACACTGTCGAGATTTGTATTTCGAACCTCCTTCTTCTGTGATGTCGCCCTATTACTCAGTGAACTATGTTCTGGCTCACCGGTGACATTTAAGAAAAAGAAAATAACAAGATCCGGGGACATTTTGGCTTCGGCCCCTTACCCGCGTACTACTTCAAGACCTCACTACTCTTCGAACACCAAAATTAGAAGCTGTGCAAGCAGTAGGAGGATAATGCTACCCTGATGAACTTGGAGGTCCTGAGTACTCCAGTTGGAGTGGACTGGGATGTATCAGAGGTCCTAGATATCCAACGGCCTCCTGCCCCCCCCCTCCCTAATGGTAAAGAATGTTGCAAAAACAGCACGCCATCATCTCGGGCGCTGCTTCCAGGACCAAGGCGGCCTTGAAAAAGGGACACCTATCCACTGGAGAAAATTTTGTGTTGTTATACACCAATGCATGTATGGTTAGAAACAAACGAAAGGAACTGTCAAAAGTCTCTCGGGAGCAAAACGCGCCAGTAGTTGCCTTTGCTGAAACATGGCTATCTAGAGAAAGTCACGTGTCAATGTTATTAACTTACAAGTTCGCAATCCGTAGCCAGGACAGAGGACGTTATTGTCCTTGAGGCGGGGTGACAGTCCTTCTTGGGTAAAGTACTGACCGTCGTGGGTCCCGGACTAAGATGTGTATTCAGAGTGTCTGCGTGCAAGAAATTATTATTATCTTCCCAGACGGAAGGTTTGGCATCATTTGTGTCTACAGGACGTCGAGCACAAACCACGACGAAGGTGTTCGCCCACTGCGGGCCCCCACTGAACTAGCTGAAAACAAGCATAAAACCGCCAGGGCAGGCTACCTGAGCCTGGCTCACAGTGACTGGACCTTAGAAGTCTGCAAGATGGGATATTAGGAGGAGAGCTACTTGAAGTAGATGCACATGAATGAGTTGCACTAACACGTTGAGGAATATTTCAGATATAAGGCTGGACTTGCCATCCTTGCTGAATGTCGCAAAAGACGTATCTGAACTACAATGCTGTACTCCGATGGCAAGAGTGGTCATGTCTGTGTCAAGGTCCCCCTTTGCATGCGGCAGCCCAAGGCAACCTCAGCTCTGGTTACGCATTCAGGTGTTATGGATGTAGATACGCTTTGAACTGGGGCGGTCGAGCAAACCAGGGACCGGGTAGAAGAGGCTATTGACGAGGAATGCAGGAATGTTATAAAGGAGTTACCAAATGTTTTTTAAAACGGGTTTGCACCCTTGACACGAAGGAGTGGGAAGAGCAAGCCAATGTGGTGGAAGGTTGCGATAGCCAAGCTATCAAACATAGAAACCGTTGCTGGAAACTTTACGAAACTTCCGGAAGTTATCTAGACTAGTCCCGTTGTAAAAGGTTCGAAGTGAGACGGTGAGCCTTCTGTGAACAGCAGAGCAAGAGCTTGAGCATAAATCAACAGAATGCGTGAAAAACCGCCGAACAAGTTCTGGGGTCGCGTGCACTCGAAAGGTCCAACGAAAGATGGGGTAGGCCCACACTCCATTGCAGACCACGCTTTAGCCACTGATAACCAAAGCAAAGCAGACACCCTGGGTGAATACTTTGGCGGTGTACACAGAGTGGACGGTAGATCACTGGTATATTAGGCGTCGGAGCACCCTCAGACCGAGTTAACCTAACTGGGTTTTTCGCAGGGCATTGTGCTCTAGTATCTGCAGGAATTAAGGATCCATAAGTCAGCCCGTCCAGATGGCGCCCATCTGGCCATCGTCAAGCCCTTTGGGGGATATTACAGCTCCAACGATATTTAGGCCGTAAACGTCCACTCTGGACCAGGGTAAGCTGCCGCAGGACCAACAATACCTCGAAGGTCATGGTGATATATAGCAGTGGACCTGATTCGGCTACTGGTGAGTGAAAGACGATCAGCTCCTCAGATAGGCTTGGTGTCGTGTCTGGTCTCCGCAGCAAGTAATCAATAAAAAGCTTTCTGAAATGCAGCCGCACAGTCAAACACCACCCTCGACTTGCTGGGCCTCTTAGGGCTTTTTACTGAGTGATGTTGTATTTGCCTCTTTGGCCCAGAATCCATTTTAAACTGCATGTTGGGCACTAACTGGGCATGGACCCTGCAAAACATATCCGGCTTTTATTGTAGAGTATTTGCTGGGTAATTCAGGGTCACGCGAAAGTTTATTCTCAACCCATCTGATCTCTCTCTTGCCACAATATAATTATCTGGAAGTCTAACCACAGGATTCCTCCATGTAAGTGAAACCTCGAAGTGTCCGTTCAACAATGTTATGGCGTTGGCAGACATATCAGTATCTTGTTTGTCCACTAGCGAGGTCGCTTCTATGCATCTGGTAATGATAATGGTTTATTTTTCGAGAGTGGACGGGATGCATGCAGTGAGCGTGGTCAGAGTTTACAGGCCATGCAATTATACAGAATTAGGCAAACGTGTGTCGATGGTGTACAAGGCAGAGAAAAATTGAAGGTCAAATTAGATTTATCACTGGTTGAGGTAAGTTCCGGAAGATTTACCAGGCAAAATTGGGGGTAAAGGTCATTGTAGAAAAAATAATTGGGTGAGGGTCAGCCGACTGAAACTCCGAATAATATGAAAAAGTGGCGTAAAAAATTGTAGGAATGATCCGACAATGAGATGGATCCACAGAAATCATGGTCGTAAAATTATTTCAGGATACTGCAGTCAAAATCCTATCGAATCCAAAACTGGTAAGAATGATAATATATAATTAGACAAGTTTACTGTTTTCCACACGCGGGATCCCCGATTTTTGTTCTGCTGAAACTGGTATGAAATATCCATTGAGAAAACTCTCACGAGGCTTGTTGGGAAGATTCAAGAAAAATCCCATTTGATTCTGCGAAGCTGAACCGAGGATCAAGCTGTGACGCGTGCATATGATAGACAAGCTGAAAGGCGTCACTGAACACAGATTTTCAGGCATTTCTAAAAGTGCGGGTCATGGTGTGTCAGCAGAACCGCAATAGAAAGCAAAGTTCGTTTGCCTGGTTTTGCAAGGTATTTTTGCTGTCGAATTGCGTAGAGGATTTAATGCCAATGGGCACAAGTTAAGTGGGGTTTAAGAGGTGATGAGTGGAGTATCAACGGTACATCTCGGAGAGTTTTCGGGCATTGGTTCGGGGGATAATGCGAGCTATCCGTTCATTGGGTTCGTCTTTAGTCCATCCTTTTTCGCGGTCTTATGATTCCAGGTGCAAGTAATTTGGTAAACACCAATGAAGGGAGATAAAAATATCTTTGTAGCATACTGAGTGGCCGGATGATTTGAAAATTCCTTTGGTGGTCGACGTTTATGAAAACTCAAACAACAGAACCAAACTGGAAGAAAATTGAAAAAGAAGCTATAGTCTGGATGGGTTCCAGTTATGGGTAATTGTTTAACGGTGTGAATTTGATCAAAAACATAGACCTGTTTCATAAGCTCTATCCTCCATGATATAAGGTCGATAGTACGCATTATTTTAAGCACTACAAAGAATTCATTTGCCTTCTTCTCAAGGGCTAATGGGTGGTCGAATGAAAGAACTTCTAGAGTCATTTTATTCTAAAGTAAAGAAAACTTTAGCATGAAAAAATTGGACTGCAGGCTTGTCTTGGAAACTGGGACAGCCAAGGAAAAACTGCTTTGCCGTAATGAGTACCAAAAGTCAGTGGGTAATCGGAGCTGTGGTCATGAACCACAAATCTGAGTTCTTTTGAGTTTTTGAAGAAAGACAATAATTTTTAGTCTTCGCAGCCAGAGAAGATCTAGATGTGAAAGATTACAGAGTTGCTCGTGGTTCAGTGTTGTGAGAAAACCTAGTAAAGGCTTCGTGAATGTTCTTCGTATGTTCTCAGCGGATATTTGGTCACGCTGTGGCATAATTGAACAGACTATTGACCCATAATCCAGAAGTGGTCTGACATGGGTCTTATAGACACTGAGTTTGCTTTCTTGTAACAGAAATGTTCTACGAAGTAATCTAATCAACCTTCGAACCATCGAAGCTTGAATAGATGTATGTTACGAGAAGTGAAACGATCAAGAGTTTTGAAGACCTAAAATCTCGTATCGGTGAATCGTGTGCAGTTATTCGTCCATCTGGTGGCAGAGTAAATTTATATACTAGAGTATTACTTTTCTCAGCAGAAAACTTCGTTATTCAAGTAGTCCCACTGGGAATGGCCGTAAGTAATGCCTCAGGCCCAGGGTGGTAGGGCACTCTAATACTTTTCAACGGAAGTGATATATCATTTAGGTAAAAAGAAACCCTAGGCAGAATTTCCGAGGAATTAGTAGTCAGAATCGGAATGGCTGAGAAGACTCACTGGTCAAAGTGGATTCAACAGACACGCTGGAGGTCTCCGATATGTCTTGTGTTTTGTTTACACGGGTATTGTCATATAAAAAAGAAGAAATAACCGTAGCGGATTGAGCGTTCCTACCTTTCATTACCCTAGCTAAAAGCTACGCTTTTTTGGTTGCGCAAAGTATTTTGTTCTTGGTTTCCTTTATCCACCCTGAAGAAGAAGTGATATCTCAAGATAGCTGGACGGATTTTATGTATAAGGAGAAGTTTCTTGTTTTGAGAAATGTACATCGTAGTTTCGAGGGCCGCTGTTTCGTTCGGGATATTTTATTTGGTTTTGCACGTTCATTGCAGTCATTTTCTGGCATGGTCATATCGAGACAGCAATTTAAAATAGAACAAAGCCTGTCCTTTACCTTCCTTGGTTTGTAAGGTAGGAAAAATTCATCCCGATTCTGGGTGCGTGCAAGCTAAGGTGACTGGTCCCCTTTAGAGCAATGGAACGAGCTAGTAAAGGGGAGACTTTTGCGGATTATTTTGGGGGCAGAGAACCTACAGGAGACCGTGGAGTGATCACTTCCCAGAAATTTCTCTTGGACAAGATTGGACGTCTGAGTAACAACCAGGGTAATGACCAAATCTAGTGTTTTTTATTCTTGTTGGTGAACCCATCTCCCAAGGCGAATAGCAGTCACAATGTCAAGTGAGTTCTGTGGAGAGCAGAAAGTTGACCAACAAACATCCGGTGCAATAAAGTCACCACCTACGAGCTCAGGTCCACAAGGGAGGCCTGCGACGAAAGTGAGTGCAGCAGTACTAGTTACGGAGTCACAAATATTTTTGCTAGCTGACGGTAAACACAGCAAATCAAAACTTCAGTATGTTGAGTTTTGAGGGTGAGCTACACTGAATCTTTCATACCGTGCAGAATTGGATACTCAAACAAGGATGCGGCAATACCTTCCTTTACACAGGTTGGACGGCCTCCCCTGTGCCGGTTTGATCCATTTTTCCCGAAGGCCATCTAACCTATTGCAGCAGAGTCTTCGGTGGGAGTAAATTCCGACAACTATGCTTCAGTTATTAAAATGAGACCACAATCTCCTGTGAGGGCCATGGAAAGCACTGAGCGCTTTTTTATTATTAACGGTTGAGCATTGATTAATACCAGAGATAGGAGCCCAAGTTGGAGTTCATTATAGTGAACGCTAACAGAGGCTCCATTAAACGTATGTTCATCGCGTGATTGCAGAAAGGGAGACAGAGGTCGATTTAGTGATGTAGGTGGACTTGTAAGAGATAAAGAAGAAGGGTGACTGAATGTCAGATTGGGCAGTATCCATGAAACTGCTGCGGAAATTTTTATTTGGAAATTTTAAAGCTCTAGGTGGTTGCAAAGAAGTTACATTTTCTTGCAAAACTTGATGTAAAAGCCTTTCCGAGCAGGGACATGATCGTGTGTGAAGTTTGCCCGTGCATTGTATCTATCAACTGGATTAGTAATGACGGAAGGGAGATGAACCTAAGAGTATCGACAAGTTTGATAATGAAAGGGAGAAGTAAGATTGCTGCTCTAGGCTTCGGAAGACTTGGTCCCTGTAAGGAAAGCAGTTTTAAAGGGGACCGGATAAGAAGATAGAGGAAAGTTTTGAAATGAGTGGGAAGGCTGATGTCCTGAGGTAGCCAGTGGTCCCCCAGGCGTTTGAAGAAGCGAGCCTAGGGAGTCATGCCTCTGCAGGTGGAAGTAGTTAGATAAGTTGATAATAGCACGCTAAATATTGGGTACTGTCGAAAGAGCCGAAAGGCGTCGTCCGTCGGTAGCATCTCTCATTTTTTAACAAAGCAGTCTTCTCACTCGGACCCACTGGGGACCAGTGATGAATAACGGGGTTATTACGGCTGCTTTTCTCAGCAGCTATCTTTCTGCCTTTATTATTTTGGGGAGATGACGGTGTTCGTTTTTTGGCGGCACTCTAGTGTTTAGATGTGAATTATTAGATTTGGTAAAGGTACCGACTACGCAGTTCTCTGACCTGATGGATGAGCTCTGAGGGAGGGAATTTTCGATTATAAGGGATATCGCAATAATCCGGCTTGGAGAGAAGGTGGCGGCTGTTCGATCAATTTGAAATCGCTTGCTAGATGGCTGTGCCAGCGATGGTGATATGAATTCATCTAAGTCAGCGGGTACCAGCCGAGAGTTACAGGGTAAGGTTGGTGGGGCAACAAAGACCTCAATGCGCGGCTGTGGTCCTGACGATGAGGCTTGGGCACCCAAGATATTAGCTGATATTTTGGTGCTATTTAACAATCTAGCAATTTCACTCTGCGAAGGTTTACTGTCAGCGGTTACTCTGGTGGTCTTGAACGAAGCCTTGCCCGCTGCAACCCGCTGCTACTGATAAATTCTGCCGCTACATATTCATCTAAGGACTGGAAAACCAAGGGGCAGTTGTTATGTTGGGCCTGCTTACGTAGCCTTGTGCGGTGACGCCAGCGGTGAGCCATATTGCAAGCACTGAGGCTAGTATTCTTAACCGTCAGCAGCGATATATGGTCCAGAATGTTGAAAAAGTTACGGGCTCCTGGCAGTCGTTGAGATACGCGTAACACAATCCAAAAAACGCCAAACGTCCAATTGTGGTTTTCAATACGGCCCGTTATAAAACAATCATAAATATGACATAAAACTGTACAAACCTCAACTGTAACCGCTCCGCGAATCAGTGTCAGCCAAATGCGAGCATATTCAGGATCGCTTGAGGTCCAAGCGGTCAAGTCAACGAAATAATTGTGGGGGATGTGGGTCAAGGATCATAGAACGAATCGACGCATGCACCAGTATGCGGTCACTAAAGGTCAATGTTCAGTGTGTGGTTCAGCGAACGAGCAAGTTTGGCGCAGAGCCTTATTGGAAAACATAAATTGGAGTGAGGGCAGAGGGGTCATATCGATCCTGAGTTGAGACCTCCAGTTTGGTTGTCCTATCGAGTACAAAGCCCGCAAAATCCGCCACGGATTTCCCTGGTCGACATGCTGAAATCAGAACTGGGTCCTGGCTCTCCCTTCTTACCTGCGATACAGCACTCTCCATCTTCCCTTGAGGTTTCAGGATTTACAGCAGTATACCTGCGCAACCCCTGGCCTAAGGTATCGTCGCCTCTGTCGCACCCTACCAAAAACAGTAGAATTTAATCTTGCCACAAGAGCTGAAAAGCAAGCAGGGCGACAACATCCGATCAATCCGCCCCTTCCAGCAGACAAACCTTTAGTATATCCCGGCCGATGAGTCCACCCTTGGTTCGAAGTAACGCGAGACGTAAGAGGCTATCAACTGAGGGCCTACTTTCCACGACGACCCCCAGGGGCTGTCGTTTCCCTGGTCCAGTATCGGATGCAATCATTACCAAGTCACTGACCTTCAAGTTCCGACCCTTTGACATCTACTTTTGTCTTTTTTGCAGAGGAGGAACCTATTCCTCAGTCCATCGGCGCCAAAACACGGCCGCCAGGTGTACGACTTGTCGCCATCTTTTGGTGTAGTCATCCCTGGTTGCCATCAGCGTCCACACCGGTATCCTCGCAGAGCAGCATTACGTGATTCGGCGTCAAAGCATAACCGCCCTTGGCGTCAAATGTCACCGGAACAAGTGGGCGATTGTTCATTATCCTTTCTGCTTTGGCCGCTACCGTAATCAGCGTTTTGTCCGAAAGTACCTGCTCGTGACAAGTGGAATAACTGGTTTTCTTCACAGACCGGATCAGTTTTTCCCTGTACACCTCTTTGACTAGCGGATGGCCGCTGGAAGTGCCGCTGAGTGCCCTTTAAAAGTCAAAGGTCATTTAGTTTTGTGACATTCCAGCTGTCCATGCATAATCGAAGCTCTTTAGCGGCACCTAAGAAGTTCGTTCCCTTATCACTATAAGCGTCTCTTGGATAACCTCATCTAGCTATAAGTCGTGTGAAAGCTAAGATAACTGAATCACTAGGGAGACTATGAGCAACCTCTATATGTAATGCTCTCGCCTGTAGGCAGGAGAAGAGGCATCCGTAGCGTTTCTCTGTAGATCGTTCTCGTCGAACAGGGAATGGGCTGAATTATTCAACACCGACCTCGTGGAACGGATACCACCTAGCCTCAGCTGACATCGGCGGCAAGACTGCCATTTGTTGAGCACTGCTATTTAAGCTCTCTTTACGACAGCTGATACAGGAATCAATTACCATTTTGACTGTTGTACAGCCTTGAACAATCCAGTATCTTTGCCGTGTTGCTGCCAAAACTTAAGAGGTACCGCAGTGCCCTTCAATTACTTGGTAATGACGAATGATTCAATCCGTTACCGCATATTTCTTTCAGCAGGATTGCAGGATGCTTAAAGCTCGGCTCGTGACTGGGGTAATCCAGCAGCCCGCCGACACGCATTTTTATCAATTATTACAGGACATAACATCTTCAAGTGTCCTGGTTCTGAATGCTGGGATTTCCAAGGTTTGGAAGCATTCGACTCAAGTAGATTCGGGCCGTAGGCGCATTCACTCCTCTGCACTTCGAGCACGATATCGTGTTCGGCCTTACGGATTTCATCTAACATCAATGGCCTAACTGATACTTTATTCAGGGTCCTTTTACCCATGCGGTACAGCAAATATTATTTAAACCCAACTAGTCAGGCCACTACCTTCAATCTACCTTCAATCTCTGTTGTTATGTCCGAATTTGGCAAGGTAGTCGGCCGCAGTGCACATGGAAGCATCGAAGATTCCGGGCCAGGGATCCACTGTTTTAATTCTACTCTTGTACGCGACCCCCGAAGCTGCGTCCGCTGGGTTGCTCTGCGATGGCACGTGGCGCCACTGGTCGAATGATGACGACGCATGAATAACAGCCTGTTCGCCACGAAAATAACGAAGTGAGTAGTGAAGTTGTTATTGTATTAGAGGACAATCGATGAATCTGTCCGGAAGAACATCTCAGCGGAATGCCATCGTACGAACGATTTTACTTCCAGCACCAGGCAAACGGCTAGCTTGGCGGCGGCCAACTCGAGCCGGGGTATGATAACGATCTTTAATGGCCATAATCTAGATTTGGCCAAAAAAATGGAGCATGTAACGTACTTGTGTGGAAATCCTCCCCAGCCGTTGTCGCATACTTGTATTGATGAGGCTATGCTCTTTATCTTATCGACCCTCGAACAAGCACAGCACGCATCAATCACTACACTTGAATATTTAGAAGTCCAAATCGGCGAAACAATTGTTTTTCAGTAATTCATTCTCAAGCCATTTACAGATTACATAGTAGACATTAGACAAAAGATCATGAACATAGACATGGAATAAGCACCAATCGTGGGCAGGGGTCTGTCTGTCAAGTTATCCTTATCATGTGATTGGTTTATCTAGCTGACGCCTTCTAGGTAACCAGACTGTAGATTCATGCGGCCTTGGTCAGTCTTGGGCCAGAGGAGTTGGAGTGCCCGGACCAAATACTTTTTGGCGTACAGGTCAGGGGTCAACTTCCTTATTCCGATTGCATCGGCTATCACTAGAGTGCGCAACTGAACACCCTTGCATTTGTTTTGGGGGGACACGATAAAGAACTTTGAAAGCAGCTTCCGGATACCCTGACGTCCAGTGTCGACCAAATGCGCTAAGATTGCGCTTTTCATCGATACAGATTGTCCTTGACTCAACAAGCGCGGATGATGCTCTTTAATCCGAGTTGATAGCTGTCGTGCCGTTCGACCTACATAAGATGCGTCACAAACACATCTGAAAGAGTATACGATCTTTGATGAGGTCAGCATCGGCTGTCTATCCTTGTTCTGAATATGGATTAGAGGAGCAAATCGGAACACACAACGTAGCGTGACAGCACTGAAAGAGTTTCGAATTTCTCTCCCCAGTCAACGGTTTGGGATTTCACTAACAATATCGCCTTTAAATGGTAAACTAATATAAAGATATTTCTTCCATACTGATTCCACGGTGATTTTTGGCACTCTTTCGATAAGATTTCTTTCGATAAACCGGCCCGGATAACTGTTCTCACGTAGGGTGCATCTTATAAGCATTAATTCGTCATCTAAAGTCTCTACAGAACAAATTTTCCTCGCTCTGAAGGCCAGGCATTTTACTAAGTTTCGCTTCTGCTGCATACTAACAAAACTGTTGAAATTGGGATACTGGCTGCTTCACGTTTGTTTTTGATGCAGATTTCGCTGGATCCGACCATCCTCCATTCTCGCGAAAGTCACATCGAGAAATGGAAGTTGATTGTTTATTTCGAATTTAGTTGTAAAACTTATTGCTTTGTGCGCCCCATTGAATAGTGTACTCAAAAAATCAAGGTCACAATCAGCTTCAGTCACGCAAAATATGTCATCCACATAACGATAGTAATGATAAAAGCTGTCAATTGTAGATTTAAGCTTGGTTCCTTTTAACTTCGCTAGGAAAGCGTCGGCAAGAAATGGACCTAGTAGTGATCCCATAGTTAAACCGTCCCGTTGTCTGTAAAAAGTTCCACGAAATAAGAACTGAACATTAAAAGTGCATCAAAGCAAGAGCTCGCGCAAACCTTTTACTGGTAAACCGACTTTCGTATTATTCTCTCTTATGTAGTTCACCACGAAGTCGATGGTTTCTGTTAGTGGCACATTCGTGAATAGAGACTCGACGTCAAGCGAAAACATTATTTTGTCACTCTGATTTGCTTACGTTTTGCTCATGTACCGTGGCATATTTTTGATTCGAACTCGGACTGCCGTGACGGTGGTACCTGACATTGACCCTCTGTTGAACTCTGGTCCCCGTTGCTAGACGTTGCGGCCGTACAGTTGAGGTTTGTACATATTTATATGCGTGTAATTTGTTATTCCAGTGCCGTAGAATCAGCGAATCAATCTCGTTCTGACTTTGGGATTCGTGAATTGGGGTACGAGTTACTCACGATCGAAATAACCGTTACAGTACTCAAAGTGTAACCTTCAAGAAATAATCAATCAAAAATGCCAAGTAGGGGACAGAAGCAAACCAAAGCCTGACAGGAAGTAGCCCGGCAGGTCCGTGAAGCATTTTTGGGTGGTGCTGATTTCTTAGATATCGCTAAGTCTGCTAGTCTGCCAGTGCAACTTCATGTACTTCAGCCAGTGACACCAAAGTTACACGTGATGATATTTATAGACTGAGAATTTTAGAATTAGAAACCCGGCTTAGGCTGGCTAAGGAAGGAGCTGAGTCAGCCAGGAAAGAACAATTCCGAAGACAAGAGAAACAAGTGGTCTTGGAGACCACGGAGCATGCGACTATTCAGCCTGGCAACTCCGTGGAACGATTGAAGCCGACTCGTGCCAGCGTAACACACGCAACTGACTTACCAAAAGTGGAATTGTCTCCATTTGGCGACAGTGCAGAAGAGTACTGCAAGTTCATCAAACAATAAGAGAACTATGTAGGAAGGAAAGTATCCGATCCGGGGCTGGGGTTCGTGTACCAGCTACACTGCTTTCGTGTAAGAGCTAGAGAATCCCTCAAAGGGTGCTCTATGTCGGATTTCGAACAGGGTTACACCCGAGCACGTAAAATTTCTAAAGACCTGCTTGGGCAACCTTTTGATCGCTCGGAAAGTCATCGATGGTGTACTATCGCAAGCAGGAAGTTCCAAAAGCCAGTCAGGTTCTCTTGTCAGTCCGGTGATTTAAAAACAGAACTGCAGCATCGCATTAAATCAGCTGGATCACCGATAGGACCTAGGCGCACTTCACACATTGGAGACCATAGAGCTCAAGTTACCTGCAGAACTATAGATTAGATGGGCTGAGGGAGCCTAAGGGATCAGTAGATCTGGGCGAGAAACCACTTTTGAGGACATGACGCGATTTGAAGACCGCCATGCCCTAATGGCGAACAGTTGTTTCGGTCAACTAGTTCACGAGACGAGCAGGCTACCTAGGGTTGCGACGACACAAAGCCGGGCCAGGGAACCAAGTAGAAGCCAACCAAGAGCAGACACCCACGCACTATCCTGCGAAGGTGAAAATTTGCCGACGTGTAAGTTTTGTGGGGCGCCTCATCGCCTAGTGGAATGCCCTCGCTTCCGTAACTTGGACGTTGAAGAACAAAATGGCTAAGAGACTAGGGGCCTGCTTTGTTTGTTACAACGATTCACATCGAGCTGCGGTGTGCCAAATGAATCCCAATTGTAGTCAGGATGGATGCCAATGGAAACACCATTACCTACTGCACAAATCCAAGGGATCGAATGTTGAAGAAATCCCGAAGCCAAGTGTAAACTGCTTCGTGTCTCGTTCCACCAACAAGCCTATTCACCTGAGAGTAATAGCATTTGGCGTAGAAACCCCATTTGAGGCGATAAGAGCATTGGCCTTTGCAGATAGGGGTTCGAATACAACTCTGGTGAGGGAGGGGTTTGCAGAGAGACGCGGGATAGGAGGGAATCAATCTTCATTAACGGCGAGCACAGTGGGTGGCACTAAGATCATCCAATCGACCAAAATGCACCTACAACTTATTTCCTTGGTCAATGACAACAGAGCAGATAGCCTAGAAGCAATCGCCATAAAAAATCTGCCGATGAGAGCACCTCAGTCAGTGCAATCGATTCTGACTCAGTGGCCGCATCTCGATAGGGTTACAATCGAGAAGTGGCAAAATAACGAAATTGATCTGCTGATCGGATGTGATGTACCGGGAGCGCACTGGGTCCGGGATCAAGGAATAAGAAGCCGCAAAGCACCCTATGCAGTATGCACTGTATTCGGCTGGACTTTATGCGGTAGCACTGATGGAAGATGCGGCAAACAAATCCAAATCAACTGCACCTCGGTGGAAACGGCGAACATCGAACAGGCATTCCAACAATGGTATAACACCGAATTTGCCGACCTGGCCAGTAATAGGGATGCCTCATCACGAGAAGATAGGTTGGCCCTGAAAATTGTAGCAGAGAATGCTAAGTACGTAATAAATCGCTTCATGGTTCCTGTCTCGTGGAAACCCAACGTAAAACCTATGCCAGGCAGCCGAAAAATGGCTCCAAGAAGATTACGCTTCCTCCGAACCAGGCTTATTCGAGAACCACAATTGAGGATAGAATACACGCCAGCCGTGCAACATAACATCGACTTGGGTCATACAGAAAGAGTGGATACAGCTGTTATCAGCGCAAATTTGGGATGGTACCTACCTCATCATCCGATCGTGAACCCAAAGAAACCGGGGATGTTCAGGGTGGCTTTCGACTGTGCCGTGAAATATCAGTATGTGTCACTCAACGACCATATACTACAGGGCCCAGACTGGTCAACGTCACTAGCCGAGGTTTTAAGTCGTCTCCGACCAGTAAAAGTGGTCGTCTCTGCGGAATTACGTGAAATATTTCTGCACGTGAGGATGCCCGTTGGAGATAGGGAAGCCTTGCGTCTTCTCTGGTGGCCTGAAAGCGACATAAATCGTACGCAGGACGAGTACAGGCTAACCGTTTATCCATTTTTGGCAGTATCATCCCCCTCCCGTGCTAGTTTTTCCCTCCGCGAAACCCTCAGGCGTTTTCTTGACACCAGAAATTTGTTAGGAAGAGCAATGGGCCACTTCTACGTGGACAACTTTCTGTGTTCCTCTGACAGCTCAAAATAATGCTGTTTTATATGATGCCAAAATGATCGCCACTCTAAAGGCAGGAGGATCCAACCTCACTAAATGAACTTCAAACGTCCAGGAGGTGCTCAGTGTTATTCCGAAGTCCGAGAAAATGTAGTATGCCAGAGCTCTTTTGGGATCCTCTTAACAAATGGAGCGCACGCTTGGAGTTCAATGGAAGCCCGGAGGTGACGAATCCACATTCACTCTGGACCCACCCAAAAGACCAGCCACACGGATAAGAATCCTATCATCAGTTTCAAGCCTCTATGATTCCCTAGGTTTCGTTTCGCCATGGTTTTTACTGGGGAAGTGCATTCTGAAATTGCTGTACCAGGGAGGGACAGGTTGGGACAAACCTCTCCAGGATGACAATGACAAGCGATGGCACGACTGGTTGCACAGCCTAGGTCAACTTGGCTAGATCAAGATACAAAGATGCTTGACAGGAATCAATTGCACGAACGATGCCCAACTCCACTTATTTTCTGGTGCGTCAGAAATAGGCTACGGGATAGAGGTTTACGGCTGCTGGGTAGACGAAAATGGTGGGTGACACAGTCAGATAGTATTTGCAAAGGCGACAGTGGTTCCACTGAAGACTGTGTCCATTCTGAGGCTCGAACCGACTGCAGCAGTACTGGCCGTGAAAGCCGTGAGGCTGTTTAGAAGATGTTTCGATCGGATAAACTGGGAACCAAACTTTTGGACGGGCTCAGCCACGGTAGTACATTACATAAACAACATAACCACTCGCTTCAACTCCTTCGTGGCCATCAGACTCACTATGATTCACGAGTCGACTAAGACCGATCAGTGGCACTATGTACAATCCGCCAGTAACTTGGCCGACTTCTGCTCAAGGAGCCTAAAATCACTAGGAAAGCTGCGGACGTGGATAACGGGACCGAACTTCGTAACTGCATTTAGGAAGACGTGGCCAACGCTACTAATACCTAAGCCTGATGATGGCGATATCAAGACCAAAAGACTGGTACTGGCTACAAACTCCACGGGAAGCCTAAGCCTAACAGAAAAACCGTGCCACTTCTCCGACTGGATAAAATTGTTAAGAGCTGTGGTCCGGCGGAAGCGATACTAAGTACTCTTATTGATTTTGAAAAACACACTGCCACAGAACACGGTAAATGTGGGAACGATACTACCGGGCGAGCTGAACCAAGCAGAACTCGAAGTTCCACGCCTGCTACAACTAGACGCTTTCCCGTTCGAGGCCTGCGAGCTAGCCAGGATAGATGATAACACCAAAGGAAGCAGGCTGTTGTACAGCAGTATCCAAATGCTAAACCCTGTGCAAGCCAGCGGGCTGCTGAGAGTTGGAGGGTGGCTGGCGAATTCGAATCTAGAGTACGAGACGAAAAATATCCCACAATATTTCCTGGTGACCGTAACATAACGAGATGCCTGATAGATCATATACATCGAGAAGAGGAACATGCAGGTTTGAATCACCTATTGAACGATATACTTCAACGATTTTGGGCAACAAAGGGACTAGCGACCGTCATGCAGTCATCGGCAACTGCATGGCTTGTCGTTGCTGGAGGGCGGTAGCACGCCAACAAACGATGACCCCCCTTCCAGCAGTCACAGTTCAACCGGGATGGTGCCTGTTCGTGAAAATTGACGTCGACTGCTTCGGCCCGTTACTTGTACGACAGCAAAGGAGCACGCGAAAGAGGTATGGCTGCCTAATAACATGTTTACAGTCCAGAGCATTCCATCTCGAATTAGTGCATTGTATGACCACAGATTCATTTCTAAAGGCCTTTCAAAGGTTTATTGCGAGTTGCAAAGTCCCCAATAAGATAAATTCAAGCAATGGCTCGAAATTCGTTGGAGCTCATGAGGAGTTAGAGAGATGATGGAACCGCCTGGACCACGCCAAAATACAAAACAAGATCTTCGCAAAGGGCATACAATGACACTTCAAACCACCTTATGCCATTCATCGCGGTGGCGTTTGGGAAAGGTTTATACGATCGTCTAGGAGAATACTCCGACCCCGACCTCGCACAAGACCTCGATGGCAAGACGCTGACTACTTTACTAGCAGAAGTAAAAGGTATGCTGAGCAACAGACCCCTGGTGCCGATCATCCCAGACCATTAAGGCGAACCGGCTGTCACTCCCAACGACTTGTTATTTTTGCAGTCAAAAGTAAGAGCAATCACGCTGAAAACCCTACATGGAAAGTACGTCATAGGGTGAAAGTAAGTGGACCATCTGGCACAGGTTTTCTGGAAACTTTGGACGAGGGAGTACTTACCAACCCTGCAGCTTCGGCAAAAGTGGATCTTCAAGGAGAGATCGTTCACACTTGGCGATGTGGTCATCTTCGTGGACAGCCAATTACATAAAGACGAATGGCCAATTGGAGTGATCGAGGACTGCCGTACAGAAATCGATGGCCTCGTGCGCACGGTGGTGGTGAGAACGAACAAAGAAGACGTTTTGCGAGATACCCGTAAGATATGTTTGCTTGAAGGTGATGGTGACTAGGGCGAAGTCGATGCTACAGACCAAGCTGAAACCTAGTCTACTCATACCAACTGGAGCTAAATTTATTTATTTATCCATTATGCATTCTCCCTTCACACAGCCTTTGAAGCACATTTGTGTCCAGTTTCATACGGTGTTCACGATTGACAATGAAATTAGTTTCCGGAACCCCAATCAAGCACACTAAACGACTTTGTTTGTGAGGTAGAGGAATCTTCTGAACAAGCGCTTGTTGGCCCTTTGTGGAAACATCTCTATTTCTGGGACCTATTTGCATTATTACCCTACCTGTGTTCAAAAGGATGTAAGGTCTGAACCAAACATACTTCTACGGAGATAACACCAAGCGTAGAGCCATCTGATGTTCGAGTACCCTGTAGCCGTCTCGATTCTTCATAGAGAATCTCCAGTCTTCATTTTACCATGAACTTTGCCCTTGATCGGAAAGCATTTTTCGTCGACAGACCGTAATCTGCCTACGCATCCCGATCATACCTAGGCGCTTTTTCCGTACATCGGTAATGTTGTATCATCTGTAGATGAAACTCCAAGATGTCGATGTATGGAGCGTAACCTCAGGAAAGCCCGCAAATGTGTCATGCGACTGGCCAACAATAGATGAGGCCCTTGGCGACCTGCATATGCACTGACTTCAGGGTCTAGGTAGGTTAGGGCGAAGCATTACCCCTGTGTACACCTTGGATGTTTATCATTTAATGGGATGATTTGGTGGGTGGTGTAAGGTATATGCTTGGAAGTCCTTCCCAGCCGTTGTCGCATACTTGTATTGATGAGACTACTCTCTTTATCTTATCGACCCTCGAACAAGCACAGCATGCATCAATCACTGCACTTGAATACTTGCTTACGTTTTGCTCATGTACCGTGGCATATTTTTGATTCGAACTCGGACTGCCGTGACGGTGGTACCTGACATTGACCCTCTGTTGAACTCTGGTCCCCGTTGCTAGACGTTGCGGCCGTACAGTTGAGGTTTGTACATATTTATATGCGTGTAATTTGTTATTCCAGTGCCGTAGAATCAGCGAATCAATCTCGTTCTGACTTTGGGATTCGTGAATTGGGGTACGAGTTACTCACATTCGGAACAACCATTACAGAGCAACTAACCGGGGCAACTTCGGCGAAAATAAAGCAAATACTATGGCCCAAAAGCTCGTCTCAAGGGAGTCACAAAATAGATGTAGCTGGAGATGACCTTCTTTCTCTCCTTCAACTCTAACACATCTTGGAAACTTGAAGCTGGGTAACTCAGTCATGAAGTTCGTCCACAAATTCCACGTCTTCATATGTTTGTCTCCAATCCTCTCCTCCCAAGCCAAGCCTTCTCGGCACAGATTTTGCAGCAACATCTTTACTGGCAGAATGGCGGGACTTATTAAGCCTAGCAGATTGTAGAGAACAGAAATAATGGATAATATCCCCCGTCTCCAAGGTGCGTGGCTAATTATGTTCAAGCAAAAACAGAAGTATCCTGTTGGCCGTCCCATTGCAGTCCAAGAGTCCTTTGTGCTAGAGTTGGTTTTGCACTCATATCGGCTGTCGGAGCAGCAGCGTCATGCTCAGATATGGCCTGCAACGCCTCCTCTACGTTTGGCACTCCCTTCTCTTCCTAGCATCTCTCTAACTTGACTTACGAAGGTCTTCGCCAACTTAAGGGATGTGGAGGATATCAAGCGGCCGCCAGCATAAAATTTCCCCTGCAATGAGTTGATAACGAAGGGTTTGCAGTCTAGATTCCCCTCGGCTGTTTGTTTCAATGCGAGGCTACCACAAAAAGGAGAGTTGTTGCTCCGAAGGGATGAGCTGTCATTTGGTACTCACACAGCTGCCTTTTTGGGTAATCACTGTCCCACCACAGGATCCTCAGGGTGCCACGATCCCGTAGTTCCACTTGAACTTGCATAAACCTTTCCTTGATATCTGCCACGATGGCTGCCCTCTTCTTTCGAAACCGCATCAAAACCCTTAACAGGTAATTGGTCCCAATGGGGGCCTTGTAGTAACCGCCGTTTAAGAATAGTCCTCGGAACCTTGCGAAGCAGTCTAAAACTATCCTTAGTTTTTCTGGTTTCTTAGGGTTGACGGCAGCTTGGTGTGGCAAATACCATCTCGGTGAAAAGTGGTGCCAGCTGTTCCACGGGGACGGGGGTCACGTAACCCATTGTCTCTGTTTCCTTGCATGACCATTTTATACCTTTCATAGAAAGCTCTATTGCGCCGAAACTTTCGACCATATGCATAAAGTCTCCGGACGACTACTGCATAGTTGTTGGGCAAGTTCCTAGCGATTTTCTTCCATGGGAGGGCGAATTCATAATGCCCAACAGCTAGTTTCAGGGACCCTTCTGGTCTTCCGATGATGGTGCTTGCTTAGTAGATTCACTGCCAGAGAAGTCTATATCACACAGCCTTCGAAGCTGTTCTGAGATGGTGCTTTGTTCCTTTATCAGGTTGTTCACGGTGGACTCCAGGTTGTTGGACGGCCCCAGAGGTCCCAGGATCATCCACTCCAGTTGAGTTTTGACTGCGTCAGGTTCGCTCCTGTTTCCAATCCGCAGCTCCAAAACCCAGCAAGCCTCCGGCACGTCATAACTGATCAGTACTCCTACCTCAACCTCTCCAGTGAATGCCACGGGAACATCTCCAAGGTGTGTCCATCGACCCTTGACTGACCGCAAGTCCATACTCGGGGATCTGGAGGAATGCCGGCTGACACTAAAGGCATGCTCCACTGAAACGTTGGCAAAATTATCCGGGGACAACACGCAAAGTCCCGATTCTATCTTAGAGCGCCCACTCACTGTCCTGATAGTCATACAGGATGGCACTTGAGACAGGCTAACCTGTTCCATCAGACGTTCTTCTATCAGACTTACGTCGGAACCATTATCTATGAGTGCGTGTTTTAGCACGGTCACTTTAGGTCCACCGACTTTCACTGGGATAATGCCGAGTGCTAGGTCGTGACCAGTGATGCGACTGGCTGCACACTGATACTTTTTTGAGCAAACCACACTCAGATTTACGCGATGTAGTAATTCGAGGTGCCTGGCACTACACTCGACTTCTCACGTACTGTGGCAGGGCACAATCCACTGCACGATGTCCTTCCTGCTAGCATACGAAACAGCCACTTTTTTCAGAGCGAATTCCACCTGTCACTTACTTCCATTGCTGAGGATTTTTAGCAGTTATCAACGTTGTGTCCCTCCTTGTGTACAAGACATGCTTGTTCTTTTCTACCCATAAATGTCGAACAAGTAAAGTTTACCTGACGACCGCTACTGTACGCTGATTTACGAGGCGGGGCTAATGGCTTCACCGTAGCCGATAGAGCTATCTGCCCAAACCGACTTCAGGCTTTTCGAGCCCCGGCTGCTATGGACTCCCTCAGTTGTTTGAAGTTCGGCTAACCTGACACCTCGGATGTTTTGTCTACAAGTAGTGCCCCCCCCCCGATGTTGCAGCCGCCGAGATAGCATACGAACGATCCTCTCTAACGTGGCTAGTGAGTTGAGATCCACATCGTATTCAAGCTGAGATGAAGCGATTTCGCAGCTCTGCATTTCTATCCCCAATTTTGCCGGTGACCCGGCATTCTCGGCTTTAGGTATCATGGCTAACAGCAGACAGTTCAACAGGGATCGTGCAACGACGTGCTTCTGACCGAACGGACCCTTGAGGACTTCACGAGCCTTTCCATGGCCTTGGTTCGGGGGCAACATGAAGCATTCTTCTATTGCCGCTTTATCCTCTCCCTTGCAGTTGTACGGAAAATACAGCAATCTTTGGCCTTTATCACTGACTCTGCCTTTGATATAATGCTCAAATTGTTTCACAAACCTACATTATCGTGTTGCGCCACAGCTGAACTCAGCTAGCTCCACTTTATGCAGCTGCCTTTTGCATAAGACATCTCGCCTCTCCTCTGGCAATGGAAGGTGCGGTTCACGGAGTAGATTGTCATCCAGTTCCTCATAGTCGTTAAAGAACCTTTCGGTTTTTTCCGTCTGGTCAACTGCATCCGCTCAAACGGGATCACAAACTTCATCATGTTATGAAAGCTCGAAATTCAGTAGTGCCTTCTAAACATCATTTCTCGCCCTCAAAAGATGGCGCCCATTCTCTTTTCGAATTTCTTCAATTAGCAGTTTTTCCTCCAACTGGGCTAGTAGAAGCTTATTCTTCGCAGAATTTAAACTAGATAAAGCTTCTGACTTGCAACTAGCCCGTGAGCCATGACAAGAAAACTCACCGAAATAATGGGACAAAGGGGGTTGGACTTGCCTCGGATCCTCGGGTTCAGTTATACGCGATCGGTTAGCAACGGACATTCTTTTGGCCGGCATCTTGATTACAAGCTCGTTGAGAACTGTAACGGACTCGTAGCAGTCGTTGAGATACGCGTAACACAATCCAAAAAACGCCAAACGTCCAATTGTGGTTTTCAATACGGCCCGTTATAAAACAATCATAAATATGACATAAAACTGTACAAACCTCAACTGTAACCGCTCCGTGAATCAGTGTCAGCCAAATGCGAGCATATTCAGGATCGCTTGAGGTCCAAGCGGTCAAGTCAACGAAATAATTGTGGGGGATGTGGGTCAAGTATCATAGAACGAATCGACGCATGCACCAGTATGCGGTCACTAAAGGTCAATGTTCAGTGTGTGGTTCAGCGAACGAGCAAGTTTGGCGCAGAGCCTTATTGGAAAACATAAATTGGAGTGAGGGTAGAGGGGTCATGTCGATTTTGAGTTGTGGCCATGATTTTGGTTGCTGTGTCGAGTACAGAATACGGCCGCCTTTTTAGAAGTTTTTATGCGCAGATGTATCTCCGCTGCAAATTTATCAACAGAGATTCCAGCCTCCATTAGACTTCTAGAGTCTGGAATTGTGGCCCGACCACTGATATATTTGAGGGGTGAGAGCTTGGATGGCAGATCGTAGACTGATGACATCATCTTGTACATCTGGGTTAATTTTAGTTCTAGTATACTGGCTTTCTTGCTAGCTTCGTCCAAAAAGTAATTTAGAACTACGGAGCAGGGCTTGTTGTTCAGCGATACACTAGGAGGTGCCTGTATTTGCTTACAGTTTCTGAAAGTAGCAAGCTGCACTTTCAGGGGTTTGAAAAGCTCGATCGTTGATCCAAAGTCATGATAATGCGATTGGTTTCGAAAGGGTAACGGAAACGCAAGCAAGTACGCAGCAGTTTCAGCAATCTTTGGCCTAGGTTTTATACTTTATATGCCAATTAATCGAAGGAACTTTTCACAAGGAAAAGCAGCCTCTATCAGATAAATCTCAGTCAGAAAAAAAAACACTGATGTTCATCCGAAATTCCAGTGACAGACAAAATGCCTCGAAGTAGAAAACAGCTATTTTAGTAAAAGACCATTTCCAAGAATGCACCTAGATTTGTACGTTAAGGACGGGTTTCCGGCATACTAGGTGGAGTAAGCCACATACTGGACGTGACAGGGCTGAGAATCCCTTGGGGTTCTCTGGGTGAGGCTGTTCAAGAGGAGTTTTGGGAGGCTTTGAGCTTCGAAATTTTTTTGGAAATGCTTTTGTAAATATTCCGTCATAAAAAATTACTGCCTCCCTGTGGCGCGGTGCAACTACTGAGTGAGCTAAATAACCAATTCACACTATTTAACGAAAAATCTGGAAACTTTACGAAGCCAAGCCTAAACTGGCAAAAAGTCAAAAAGGACAAGACAAACTGATTTCAACATCAACGAGACCTTAAGCTCGTCAGTAATAAAGCTCAAAATCCATCTTCAACGGCATATCGGGCACTAACTTAATAATAATAATAATAATAATAATAATAATAATAATAATGGTATATTTCTGGACCGTGGTCAAGAAGCACGCATGTAAGCATGATCAGAGTTTACAATATCACTGAATGAAATGGAAAATTTCACAGAATTGAAGGAGAGATTAGCAAATCACGGTAACAATGGAATAAGGCTGCCGAGAGTTTTAATGAATCAAAACGAGCAAAGAACACACGGCGAACACTAATTGATTTCAAGTCAACGGCGGCAATAGTAGTGAATCGGCCGGATATAGGAAGGTTCAGACGGACATTGGCTTAGGACGTAGGAAATACGATATTTACAAGAATAATGCGAGGAAAAGGTCGGCACTGCATATTCATGTTCACTTAAAAAGGTAACTGACGCTGAGACAAAGGAGGCAGGGAAGAATTTCACGAAGGTTCGCAGAGGAATACTAATTTTCATAGACTTGCGGATGTGAAAAGGAATAGTACCCCTTGAAAAGGTGAGACAATTTTCGTGAGAGGTGATGTGTGTCATCTGGTGTCAGCAATTCGCCGCTGGTGGAGGATGGATGGAGTTCCAGGAAGGAATAAGCAACAATCGGAATGTCGTGTCCATGCGGAACAAAATAAGGCAAGACAAGAGTAAAGACCTTTGCAATAGGCAGGTTATGCTGGTAAATTGGCAAATACATCATTTTGTTGAGTTTCTTGTGGGTTTTCTGTGTCCATGTTGGGCTTTTTGGGCAAGGGTTGACTGCGGTTTTGTTCGCTTTCTCATGGAAAAGAGGCGGGCATCGCCGAATCTGGACCGATCACAGTATAATTAGAAGTCCTCGCACGGCAGCTTCGACATCGGGAGGGCCTTGTAGTGAGAATTCTTCAGTAAGCCTCAGAGTAACGTATGCAGTGATACCAGGACTTGTTTTGGGTGAACCCCGTTGCTAGATCGTATTCGCGGTAGCCAGCCTTTGGTGTGGTTGTAGACGGGCAGAGAAAAAGACAAGCTGTCTTCACGATATATTACAGCCAGGCAACGTGATGGCCGGGTGGTTCTGAAATTGAAAAAGGGAGGATCGCAGTCTGGGAGATGTTCCAGCTGAGGGTTAGCGTGAGCAAAATAACGAGAGTACGGATGTTGGAAATGAGGCACAATGGTCTTAGTTAAATGTGGGGTCGTTGGTATTGTGGTTCGGTGTTCGTGAGGGCTAACTGGTATTATACTACTAGGCAAAGTTATTGGTTACCGAATCGGCCGTTCACCGGGAAGTCTTATCTTTATGAGTTAATAAAGTCGTGGAAGTGCATTTGGACTAGGGTCTGAGGGCTACGTGAGAAAGCTGCTGGGCAACACGAAGAACCTCGAATGGCAAGTTTGCATAGTAGGTCTAGGGGATATATGACGAATCCCACAGTGGTGTTTTACAGGTCACAAAGAAGCAGCTAGGACACACCAGAACCCGAATGGCTAGCTTATATGATAGATCCGGAAGATGTATGACAAATCCTATCGTGGGGTATCTACAGGTCTAATGCTGCAGGTTGCTGTTCGTTAAGGCTGTAAACTGGAGAGTAGGCCGGATTCTAGGACAAGAGGAATGCCGCTTTCTTACGAAAAGGGGGGAAAACATACTTGGGCGAAGAATACGGGCGCTTTTCTCTACGTTCTTACATATATGTTTATATATAAAATAATATCTACATGCGAATTACGGCCAGGCAAGGAAGCTGAGAGGAGCGGAAGCCACAATAAATAAGAGAAGAGTCGAAGGATCAAGGAGCGAAGTATTGGGTGGTGGGGCTTAATATCTTAGGACCCAGCACCACTGAACAATTTGGTGCTAGGGGAAAACATCAATGACTAAAAACCTTCGGTTAGAGGAAAGTTGTTTTACATGGCAGCCCTAGTGCTATATAGCGAAAGAGGCAGTAATCGTTTAGACAAAGTTGTGAAGACCGGCTACTGAATTAGATGAGGCAGGGTTGTAAAGGGGTCAGGTGAGTAGCGAGAACCGGCAGGCATCTAGCTACCTATAGTTGTAAACGACAAAACTGTATCCTTCTGCAATGTAGGTTGTACGTAAAAAATGATAATGAATGTTACGTCTGGCGTCTGTCGTTAGACAGAAAATGGTAGGCTTGAGGTATGGTGCCATGATCCTAGTAGTGGAACCCCGTTTTTGAAGGCCAGCTCGACGGATAGCAGAAAGCGGGAGGAGAGGCTGAAGCTAGGGTTCTAAAGTTCGATGCCTTCTTCATAGGCTCGATCCTCAGATATGCTGGCGTTAGTCAAAGATATCATATGACTAACGGTAAGTTGTGATTTAAGAGCATGGCTAAACTGGGTTATTGACGTACATTTGCGAATGGTCAGGGGTAGCTTATTCCAAAGCTTTGAATATTTAATGAGAAAGAAGTTGGATCTTATTGCCAGCCTGGACTGTGGGATGGTCAGACTGAAGTCTCTGTGGCGCAGAGGATAAGATGAGGGTAGTGAGAATTGTACAGAGTTGGTAGAAGTGAACGCAGAGCGATGAATAAGTCTATATAGAAAACACAAATTAAGCCTGACATGTCTAAGCCATACGGGGTCAAGTTTTAATAGAGTGCATCGCTCTTTATAGCTCAGTGGAGAAGAGTATCCTATGAGCTTCTTGGTGAAGGTGCGCTGAACTTTCTCCAGGCGTATTCTATCAGATTTAGATATTCCGGAGAAGATTATAGGGCAATATTCGAGGTGGGGTCTAGCATGGGATTGGTATGTAAGAAGAATACTATGTTTCATTTTGAATGATCTGAGGACTAGTCCTATTATCTGTCTGGCCCTGGCCGTCTGAAATGAGACATGTTCCGAGAATTGTAGATTGTTAGTGTATCGAAGCCCAAGATCCTTTACTGATGAGCTTGGGGCGATGGGTACTTGGTTCAGTGACAGAGTTCCGAGGGGGACTTGACATCTGTAGGTTGTGTAGAAACTTTTGGATGTCGAGAAGCACATCTGCCATGAAGTGCACCATCGATCAAGTTTCTCAAAATCATTACCTATTTCAGACAGCGCTGTACTCAAATCTTGATGGCGGAACTCATAAACGATTTTGATGTCGTCGGCGAACAGGAAAGGTGTGCCGTGTTGCACAATCGAGAAAATGTCGTTAATATAGAGTAAGAAAAATAGCGGACCAAGTACACTTCCTTGTATGACTCCACTAGTGACAGGCGTCGGTTGCGATAGATGACCATTAGCATATACAACCTGGGTTCGATCCGACAGGTAGGAAGTGATCCATGATAAAAGCGGGTCATGGATACCGTAGGCCCGGAGTTTTGTTAACAACCGGGAGTGAGGAACTCGGTCAAATGCCTTGGTCATATCGAGGTAGATGATAATCATAGATTTTCCGTCGTCGGCTGCCGTGGTCAGTAGATTGAAGAAATCAAACTGGCATGTGGTACAAGAACGTGACTTTAGGAAGCCATGTTGACCGCTGTGAATAAGGTTATGCGAAATGAGATAATCGGACATCCGCTGCTTAATCAAACGCTCCATTATCCTGGCAGCCAAAGGGGTATGGTTAATAGGACGATAATTTGAAGGGTCATGCACTGGACCCTTTTTGTGGATAGGAATAATGGTTGAAGTTTTCCACTGGGATGGAAAAGTGCCATTTTTAAGGGATAAGTTATAGAGATTCATAAAGATAGCCGCGGCGTCAGTTCCACCAAGATGAAAGAGTGCTGGGGGGATGCCGTCATAGCCAGGGCGGGAGGAGGGTCTAACACGCAGCAGCAGGTGGGTCACATCGTTCAAACTAAATTCAATGTCAGAGAGAACTTGCTCAGTGATGAGGGGTACGGGTGGCGGGTTTACAGTGGCGTCAGTGGTCATGGATTCTGAAAAGAAGGTATTGAGCGCCTCAGCGATTTCAGCTGCAGATTTAATATGCGTGCTGTTTCCCAAAATTAGATATGGTATCCCTGTAGGCTCTCTCTGATTTCTGCTCTTCAGCAGTCGGGACAATCGGTACGATCTGTCGAAGGAATTCAAGGCCGACAGCTCCTGCTTTCTCAGCAGTTCATTAGTCCGAAGACTGATGGTGACAGAGAGAGAGTGAAGTTGCAATAGTATGGAGAAGTCCTTGGTTTTATTGTAGATCTTCTGCAGTTTTGCATGTTTATTTTGCAGCCTTGTTTGGTAGGAGCCGCGGGCTTGAGAACGGTTGGTCCCGATGGTGGTGATTGCTGACAAGCAGCTATGTAGCTTATGGTACAGTACGTCACTGGCGAGCTGAGTGTTGTGCTGTAGGAAGTAGTCATCCCAGTTGAGGGATCGAAGCATAGGCTTGAGGTTCATCCAGTTGATCGTGTGCAGGGGCTGTTGAGATGAGCTACATATGGGGTCTATGGGCCCGGCTGTGAATCTGCAAGATACCATTCTGTGGTCACTGCCTGGGAAAGGGTTGAGGGCGGTAGTCATCACGTCCGATAGGCCAATGGTAAATATCAGGTCTAGTATGCTGTTACCTCTGGTTGGTGTCATTACGTGCTGGACCCAGCGCCCTGCGCGTATGGTCGAAACGAAGCTCGTGAAGTATTGGGGTGATGACATGGTGTCCCAACAGATATTAGGTGCATTGAAATCGCCAGCAACGATTTTTGACGAGGAGGGTAATAGTGCAAAGTGGTCAAAGGCTTTGACTACGTGGGCGAGGTCCGTGGTGTTTGAATTGGGTGGTCGATAAACGCAGCCGATATGGAGTGGAGAGTTGGCCAGAAGAACCGTTACCCATATTGAGTCCTGAATTGAGTCCAGTATTGGATCAGAGAGAGGAATGGTAGGCAAGCTGTTTTTAACGTGGATAAGACAGCCTCCTCCACGACGACGACGATTTTTCATGAAGGTTTGATAACCAGCAATAGAAATTTGGTCCAATGGGACAGAATCATTTAGCCAGGTTTCGGTTATGACAATGATGTCGAAGTCGGAAGACAGTACTATATTACGGAGAGTATGGGTTTTATTCAGTAATGAGCGAGCGTTAATGAGAAGCAAGTTAAGTGCAACTGTACCGTCATGGTGTGGAGTGGGAACAACCATCTGCGGGTGTTGATGGCTAACACTACCGAGGTGGTAAACGTCATTAAGTGGACTCATAACGACAGGGTTGTCGTGTATAGAAGTGAAGGAGTCTAAACAGGGGTTAGAAGTGGGGAGCCGGCATTGTGAAGAAGGGGTGAAGCTGGGCTGGGGGGGTGCCGTCAAGAAAAAATTAGTCGTTTGGGGAGGTGGGATTTCCGGGGTGGTTGAAGTAGCCAGGTGGGGGGTTGGATGCTGAGGTAATGGGTAACGGCAAGTGAGATGGCAGCAAGTAGTGGTGACTGGGTTCAACGGGGTACGCAGGGGGCGGGTAGTTGCCGCTTGACCAAGACCGACGAAGTAACTGTAGTTGGTTGGGCTGGCCCATCCTGTGTTCAGGAAAGGGTGCGGAGCTAGACAATTGAGGCCATTGGTTATAATCCGACTGGGGGTTACTTATTTGTATCATTGGAGGAGAGAGAAATTGGTTACGGAGGTTCGACGGGAGATGCTGGCGCTCAGCCAGATGACTGGAAAACTGTTTCGGGAAACTTGGAGAATATGGTGTGTTTGATCCCGATGCATGATGATGCGCTACTCGGTGGCCGTTTTCGCCGGTATTGTAGAGTGGAGTTGGGAGGACCTTGTCGATTAGCCGAGGTACCACGCTAATACAACGAGGTGGGGTTGGCTGCTTTAGGGTGATGCGGGGTTGCGTCCTGCTTGCCAACAAGTATGAATTATTTGGGGTGTACTTGGAGTGCTTGGTGGGGGTTCTAAATGGGATTCTGAGAAGACTTGGCGAGGCCCCTGCAAACATATCCGGCTATTATTGTAGAGTATTTGCTGGAGAATTCAGGCTTACTCGCAAACTTATTCTCAAGCCGTTTATTCTCTCTCTTGCCACAATGTAATTGTTTGGAGGCCTAGCCACAGGGTTCCTCCATGGAAATGCAACCCCAAAGTGTCCATCTCACAAGTTTACGGCATGGGCAACCATATAAGCAGCTTGTTTATCTTCTAACGAGATTTTTCGATGCATCTGTATCGCAGAAAGCGGCCCCGTAAAGTCGATCGACCAGTTTCGCCAATGGATCGATTCCCATTTCATTGTGGTCTACCCTCCTCACAAAGGCTGGTTCCTGGTTTATCGGACCAAGAACAATCCACCCTGAAATCGTCCGCACGGCATAGGGTTGTTTTTGGATACGAAGCCTTTGCTCTAATACCCAGTGCGCCTCTGCAACGTCGGCACCTACCAGGATTCCCACTCTCTATTCTCCCAGACTCTGCCCTTCGACGCAACGTGGATGGGGTCAGTATATAACGTCCGCATCTAAGCAACACTGGATTGCTTGAATTGGCAGTGTATTAATGAAAGAAGGTCCTTCTACACTCATAAAGTCACTTCGTAACAAAGAGCTCAGTGGCAGCTCCGTTATTCCTGAATTCCATGCCGCAGTCACATTTACAGTCGAAATCAAAAGTGAGGTCGGGAATGCCTTCAGGCTCACCAGCTCTGTGAGATATTTTTGTGTTGAAGTCACTTCAGACTCGCTGTCCAGCAGAGCAAAGGCCTCCACAGAGCCCCCGGACCCACCGACTCGTACTGGTAGCACACTTTAACTGACACGACATTCTGGCCTAAGAGTAGCCGCACAGTTATTGGTCCACTGCCCAGGCCTTTTTGCATTGTCCGTACCCAGCTTATCCAGCTGCAGCCCTTGTGTTGTATCTTGCGTGACTCGATCGGTAAGCAGCTTCTGTGCACCGTGCGGTAGATGGTGGTGTCGTTTCTGACAGCCTGATGTTGAACATGGTTTGGAAACAGGACAGTTGCTAGACAGATGTCCGCACCTGAGACACGAAAAACAAGCCTTGACTTCTTTAACCAATGCCCAACGACTGGGTTTATCGCGAGACAGGACTCGCTGACAATCCTCAAGCGCGTGTATTCCATTATATGCCGAGCTCCTATCAGCTGCGACCAACAAAGCATCACCCTGTTTTGGCGTGAACTGTGTCTCTTACGGACGCGGGCTTTGTGCACAATTCCTCCAACTGGATGACCGCGAATGCCCCTGAGACTTGTTATCGACAGCCAGTTTGCCAAACCTACTTCGAGCAATCCGTGCCTCACGGGACATTAAGTGCTGCAGATCTTTGAACCTGGGTCCATCTCCTCTCCTCCAGATATCGTCAACGGTCGTAGCCCACAAATCCTTGAGTCACGTTGTTGGAGCTACAGCCATCCTTTTCATTGTCGGCAGTGAGTTAAGATCTGACATTTTACTCACCTGTGTCGGTGCAAACCGCACAGTTGATCGTTTTCAATGATTAGTTCTTCAGGACATCTGAATCTTCCCCCAGAGGCTTCAAAGCCTGCAGTAAGCCATCAATCAATGAGCGAGCCGCAGCTTGATCCTGTCCAAATAAATCCTTTGAGGTTTCTTTAGCCCCATTGTATGCCAGTCTTGGGGCAACATAACATTCTGAATCGCCTCCCTTTCTAGTCGTTTGCAGTAACGCCTCAAATAAAGGAACAGCTGGCCGTCATCTTGAACTCCACCTTCGAAGTAATATGCAAACTGTTTGACAAATCACCAATACCTTGATGAACAGCTCGAAAAAGACTCCAGTGCCAATGTGGGTAAATCCAAAAGATAATCGACCGTAGGTTCCACCATTGGAACGGTGGGTTTTGTTCATGAGGTATCATTCTGCGCACTGCAATCACCCAGGTAGCGAGACAGATGCTCATTGAACATTACTTCACCATTGAACGCGTTTCTGGAGACTAAGATTCCTTCTTCCTTGGTGAATGCCAAAAGTGGTTTCACCATTTTCGTCTCATTCCTCACATCAAGCAGCTCACCTTCTTTATACAACTCCATCTTTTCCGTAATCTGCCTCTCCTTCGACTCAGCTACCAACAGATCAATTCCACGTCTGTGGGAAACCGAACTAACGCTGGAACAACCCGATATGGCGCAGCCTGTGCAAGAAACATGGACATCACCCAGAGGCAAGAGGATCTGTTTAACCTGCAGGGTATTGTCCTTTGATCCGGAACGATTTGCCGAGTTGCTGCGTAACTCCATATCTCACTGTTTGCCAAAGACAATGACAACTGTAAAATCCAGCAACCCGAACGTTCGAGAAACACGCAGCAACCAATTTCAACACAATTCAAAACAAAGTCAGTTTCAACTAGCTACGGTACTATATACGACAAACTAATTAACTTTACCATAATCAAACCCCAATAGTGTTCCTTCTGGGCTCTCACGCTCCAAATTGAAACACACCCCAATTAGTCAGGCTGAATTACAGCAAAATGTTAGACACAGAAGATAAGACTACCAAATACAGTCACAAGGAAGTTCAGGCTGAGCGACTGACGCTCGAGGCAACGGTGGAAGTCCGACTTGTGACAAGGACTTAGAGCAGCAAAACAGACAACGGGAATTCCGATAAGGTCAGTTCATGCAAATGAAATAATGTTGTTTGTAATATGGATGTTGATGAATGGAACAGGGTTTTCGGAACTCCTTCACAGATGTTTTGCCCTTGTGTTCTGAGTGATCGTCTGGCTTCACCGCCATTGTACCGAGACATTTCTCTTATCCTGCCCCGCTCCCGCCGTATCTTGGTTTAGAGAATTCTTCGAGCAGTGCCTTGGGTTATATCCTGTCCTTCCCCTTTTTTACTTCCTAGCAATAGGGCCCGTTTGATGGCCACACGTCTCGGCAAATCCACCGTCCCTCCTGCGGTGTCGCACCGCAAACTCCCTTTGTCTGTTCACTCTTGTCTTTCCACAGTACACTAAGCCTATTGATTCCGGTAAAGCCCAGCACTTACAGTGACTCCATGTCCCACGGACATCACACGGTGTGCCCTCAGTATCCATCCCATGTTTACATCCTTTCCTATTGCATCGCTACTTGCACAGGGGTGACCTCAGGGCCGTAGCCGCTAATGGCTCAACAGCTGTAGCTTCATGAGTGACTGGATAACATTTTTGGAATTCTATTCCTCAAGGATAAGATTTGCTACGACAGTTGGGTTCAAAGGTTGAACACTGAACGGGTCCTCCCACAAGTTGTAACTGTAGAGCAACTCGACTTCGAGGAGTTTGTCCCGATAGATAAAGTGCTGTTTGTCGTTAGTGGTGAACCAACGGCCACTCTTTCGTTACTCACATTTTGCATTACTGGCAAGGCTGGTGAAGCCGTTTCGGTTCCAATGTCCGTTTTGCCCTGGTGTCTGACAGATATGCTGGGGACGGTTCTTGTGATCTTTTGTGGAATTCTGTGAGGTTTTCGGCTCCTGCTACAGGATTGTCTGACTTTAAATTTTGGTTAATATCCCAGCTGAGCCATCCTTTTTTCCCACGCTACGGTTTAGTGCCGTTTTTTCATCAGGCCCAGGTTTGTGGTCAGAAGAGCAAGGAGTACTACCGGGGACTCTGGGACATCAAGCTTTTCTCTGTGGAAGGAAGTAGCCCACGAGATCTCAGAGGCATTTTCGCCAATGAAAGACTTTTCTGGGCTTAGACCGGGAAGTCTGTTCCGGATGGCTCTGGACTCCAGAACGAGAGGCTACGGGGAGAAGCTGGCAAAAGTTCAATCCGAGTTGACAGTTTGATTTCACTTCCCTAGTCATAGGGCGGTAAACCACTGAAATAGGCAGCCAGAAGATGTATTAGAACTGAGGACCGTCCACGTGTTTGAGGGTGTCTTGGACCGTAGGTGGAACGGGATCATTTCTGACAGTGAGCTTTGTACCGGTCTCTAGATAGAAAAATGCAAACACTGGGGTCCGTCTAACGTGTTTTACTGTTGAAAATTTCCACTCCTCGCACAATGACTCAGTGAAGGTTCCTAATACACAGCACCTCCGCATTTGGCGTGAGATGAGGTTGTGCTTTCGCCCTTTAACATTGGCGGGGATTTGACGAAATAAACTGCGCTGTGATGGGTGTTTAACTGGTGTGCATAGGGCAGAAAGAAAGTTGGACGCTCGATTGCCCAGGGGCCTTAGGTTTTGTGTTCGAGCTGAAACAAACAACCGAAGGACAACCTAAGAAGAGCAGTAGGGGGCTTCAAAGATGAAAACAGGACAAGGGCATGCATAGAGCAAGAAAAGGCCGGTAATCTGCTGCGATTCCTCCAGGGAGTATGTAGACCGATCAAGAAGAACTCGAAAACCCATCAGATAAAATTCTTACATCCCAGAGGTGGCAGACCCCGAAGTTTGTGAGAACGAAACCCACGAATATATGAGGCTTATGTCATCGTGCAAGGCGGGGGGAACTGATGGAATTCTACCGGCATTGGGGAAACGACAGGCTGATTTATTAGCCAAGCCTCTAATTCTTCTGTTCAAGGCCCCATCGGAAGAAGGTGAGGTGCCACAGGAGTGGTCCACATCCCTCGCCACTCCAATCCATAAGGGGATTGACTGGGAGACATATGCGAATCATCGGCCGATAAACATGAAGCCAGCAATACTGAGGCTCATGGAAAGTTTGATCCGGGACCCCGCAAACAAGCACCTGTAAATTCACAGATTGGTAAAACTTCACCAACACGGCTTTATATGACGGAAGACCTTCTCGTCTAATATTACACACTGCCTACGTGGATAACCCAGGAAACCAGAAAAGAGGAGAGGATCGCAGTCTACTGTTTGGATTTCCAGGAGGCGTTTGACCCTGTAAACCGCGGGCAATTGGCGAGTAGACTAAAGGAATTTAGTTAGAGCCCCCTGGTAGAGGACGGGATCATCAAAGGACCAACTGGAATGTGATTTCAGATTGGAGCCGAGAGGCCTTTCCCAGTATGGGAAGATTACACAACGGCGTGCAGCAGGGATCTGTCCTGGGCTCAATAATCACCTAGCGGAAGAGCGGGAGGGTAACTGCTACAAACTGGCGGATGGCGTCAAGCTGCCTGGAACTGTTGCTGATGGCACTGTACACGGGGATCTGGACAGTGTATGCTTCGCCGGTGGCATGGGATCTCTCCCTCAACGTAAACAAACGCGAACTCCTCTCTGATGAGAGAGGACCGTGACCCAGTCTCTATATGGGGCTCCCAGGCAACCAGACGGGGCTTGCTCAAACTGTGAGGGTGAGGGAGCAGAGGGTGGTAATTAGAGCGGACTTAAAACCGGCTAGGCAATGTAAGTGTCACGGAAAAAGCCTCGAGGGCTCTTTACCAACTGAGGCGAGCAGTGAGCTTGAGGGGACCATAATGCTTGCTACCTATACTAAGGGCCCTATTGGAGCACTGCTTTCAGGCCTGGAGTCCATCCCTAGCGCAAGTTAAAAAACCCGGAGCAACAACAGAGGAGATTTGCTGGGTGGTCTGCATCTTGCCAAGAACTATGCTACTAACCAGTGTTAGACAAGATCAACCTATTGTAGATGAAAAGATGGAAAACTTGAGGGGACTTAACAGAAGAGTTCAAAAATGTAAAAGGAAGGACACATCATCTGGACCTGCTGTGTCTCCCTTTAGACTTAAGGGCTCAGGATCCGGCCCACAAAAAGACCGTGTTGGACCAGGGACTAGAAACCAGTAGTTCACTGTGGGGTATGTTTACCAGTGGAACTACCTAATGGGGGAGATAGATGAAGCAAATTCGGTGAATATCTTTAAACATCGACTGGGTAAAACCTGTGGAGACGGTTTTGGTGAGAGTAGCGATTAGAACCCTCTCTGTCACTCTTCTGTCCCTCAACCTCTGCCTGTCTGCAATCATTTTTTCTGTGAGGCGATTGGTCGAGCAGAGTTGACGACTGACAGCTTGATCCTGGAGTCAAAATCGGAATAAAGTTCTGCCGCAGGCCTCATCCAAAATTTCCCGTCCCACCGTTCCCAGAAGAGCTTACTAAGGGGAGACGACTCTTCACAAAGTCCAGCCACCTAGAGATCAACGAGCTCACTGGTGAAAGAAAATGGAAGGTCCGGCAGACTGCCTTCAAGTACTGGAAACTGAACCAAGCTGAGCTGAGCCTACCAATCGATGGCAACAAATGTGTGGGCATATCATTTGGTAATTCCCCGGCTCAACTGTTCTGGACGAATAACGTCACACTAATTCGGGAAGTGGAACACCATAAGGCCTTGGGCTCCTAGATAAGCAAGTTGCTCTCTTTCTTCTACCACTATCCTTAACCACTGACAGACCTAGAACTGTAACCTTCAGAAACTCGCAGAGTTACAGGAGACTTTTTCCTAGTGTACAACCTTTTCACTTCAGGGCTAGCAGATCACTCTGTCAAACTTTCGAGCCTGAACACTCGCAGAGGGCAAGCTGAGAAAGTATTCAAACCTCATGCTCGTACAATAATCTGTGGGAACTTTTATACGCACATGACAGTCTCACTTTAGCTTAAACTGCAGCAGAAGGTTACCGGCGCTCCGAGAAAAGAAATGTTTAAAAAACGGTTGGACGAGTTCTTAAGGCTGAAGTTTCCTCATTGAACCATGCCAACATTTCAGCTGATGTCTGCTCTCCTTTGAGTTTCCTTCAGCCTGCCTGTCTTTCTGTGCTCGTCACCCCTCTCAAAAATTTATGCATATAAATTTAAATAAGTGACGAAACATAAAAAATTGCAGTTACATTTCGGTCTGCTTTGATATACAGATGTTGCTCCTTACTTGTGCCGTTTTATCATACGCACTGTTTCCCGCTTCAGAGCGCAATATTCATGTCGCCTTACTGGACACTCTAGACATCTATCTGTGCTACCACCAGCCGCTTATGCCCCTGATGCTATCACCAGTTTTCCAGTTCTCTTGATTTCACTGGAGGGACTACGCAGACAAGGGGATACCTCAAGAACCGGGGATATATGGGCTTCAGCCTCGAACCCGTGTAATGCTTCCAGACTACAAGACAACTGCGTCGGTCCGCACAAACCCAAAGAGATTCTACGCTTACGTGCAATCCCGCAAACGTATGAGGGTGTAGCAACTTGGGAAGGGACGACTAGCTCTAAGAGACGAAGACAAGGCTGACATGCTCTTGGTATTCTTCAAGAGAGTATATCAACCAGAAAATGGTTTAGGGGAATGAATGGAGGGCCCACAGGCACCTCCAATACCCGAACTCACTGTAGAAGAAGTGTACGCGGAGTTGCAAACGTTGAATAGAAATAAAGCAGCAAGACCAGATGGGATCCATCCAGCAATCGTTCAGCCTCTGGCCGAGGTCTTGAAGGCTGAGGTGATGAAGCTGTATGGAACATCACCTAGAGAGGGAATTGTACCGGGTGACTGAAGGAAGGCAACAGTGGTGGGAATTCACAAGAGCGGACCCCGACAAAAGGCCGGAAATTACCGGCCGATTAGCTTAGCTTAAGTACTGTGTAAGTGCCTGGAGCGAATAGTCAGGAAACAGACCTCTGGACATTTGGTTCAACACAACCTCATGTCAAATGCTCAGCATGGTTTATTGGCAGCACGGTCCTGTCTGACGAATCTCCTGCTGCTCCTCGATGAGTTAACCAAGCGCCTGGACGAAGGGCAGTCGATTAAGGTCTGCCACTTGGACTCCAGCAAGGAGTTTTATTCTGTGAACCATAGATTTATGGACGTCAAACTGTAGTCTATGGGAATGGTTGGAAAGGCAAGACAATGGACGACTAGTTAAGGTGAGTAGTCATGTCTCAAAACTGGAAGGTGTAACAAGTGAGGTGCCACAGGGCTCGGTGCTCGACCCTCTGCTCTTCCTCATCTTCATCAATGACCTGGCACGTGGGCTTACAAACCCCACCTTTATGTTTGCCGATGACGTCAAGATAACTGGAGTAGATATAAAACTTGACGTGCTAGCAGTACAAAACTGGTCTCGCAAATGGAACCTTCCACTAAGCCTCACCAACTATCAATGCTTGACCACGAATAAAGGGGCTAGCAGGAGTGGTGTGGGTTCGTTGCAAGTGGTTTCTCAGGTCAAAGACTCGGGCGTTATAATGGAAAAGAGCTTCAAGCCGTCGAAGCAGTGCACCGCAGGAGCCAATATGGCCAGGAGAGGACTCTTTCGGGTTAGATCCATTATGTCGTGTAGAGAGCCGGAGGTTTTCGTTCCGGTATACTAAGCCATAGTTAGGCCGCATATGGGGTGCTGCGTGCAAGCCTGGGTACCGCACTACCAGAAGGATATACACTGTCTGGAGCGCAAGGGCTAGCCGCTAGAATGGTGAAGGGCAAGGGGGGTTTTAACTACACAGAGCGTCTCCGTGCCCATGATCTGCTCTCGACTGGGAGTCGGCGCATTCGCGGGGATATGATAGAAAACTCCAAGGTAATGAAGTGACTGTCTTGAATAAATCAAGAAGACCCTTTCTTTCCCATCCCAGAGATAGACACAAGGGGGCACAACCTTCGATTACAAAGAAAGCATTCTAGGCTCAAATTAGAGCGAAGTATTTATCTAATGGAGTGGTGCACTATTGAATAAGCTCCCGGAGGAGGCTTTTAAGAAAGCAGTAGACCTATTTTGGGTGGAGGTATACCCCGAGTTATGTTAAGCAGCTTTTACGGTCAGACGCAATTTGCTCATTGTTTTCTACCTTTCTCTACCAAGGCTGATACCGCATAAAATTTCTGCTTTTCAGAAAAAGAAAATCACGCAGTGTTGGGAGTTACACAGACTTGCCGACAACACCACTATCGGGACACATGATTGGCTCTAGCCACACCAAGTCCTGGAAACGGATGCACTAAAATGTGCAGTCCAAAGTTAGGCTGCAGAGATAGCCGAGTTAAGGGCCACGGTCCGCACCCGTAAGGATGAGCTGTCCAGCCTGAGGAGTTTGGTAATAAAATCCCTCCCGGTGTCCCAGGCAGCCGATCAGGTTTGTAGAGTTTCTGAGCAGCAAATTCTTGACGCCGCAAAGATTTTACAAGATACCGAGAATTGGTCCAAGCGAGTCATCCTTTGGGGCCGCTTCCTCAGTTCAGATCACCCTCATGACACCTACGCCCAGGTGTTTAACCGCCTTAAGCTCCCTTTCCCACTTAAAGGTCGGTCCACTTGGTTGGTAACCAAACGCACCAACCGGGTTCACGGTATTCTCATTGTAATGGGTTCCACAGATGCAGCCAAACGAATTGTTTCCTTGGCCGCAAAGCTCAAGGAGGAAATTAAAGGGCTCAAGGGCGTGTCCATTGATAAGCCACTTCATCTGAGGCTCCGTAGTGAGAAGGCTAAGCCAAAAATTCCACAAAAAGCCGATCCTAAGCTCAGAGTGCTGCCAGTTGTCCAGGTAACTCGCCTTGAGGACCAAGCTGCATGCCCACCATCCCTCGCTTCCCTACTGACACCATTTCCCGTCGCCGAAAGTACTCCCAGTAGTAGGCCTAGTGCCACTAAACATCGGTCACCTACGAAAAGCATCCCAGGCCCCATCATAGCGAACAAGACTGTTTCAACGGACGAGACTCACTCATCCTTGAGCCCAGACATGAACCTGCAACCTGTTTCTACTGAAAGAAGCAGTGAGGAGGTTAAAGCACCAGATAATATATCCGGTGCTGTCATGAAAAATAAGCTCACCAATAAGAGAACTTAGAATAGGGCATCAAGCAGTGCGCAGAAGGGCAAACCACAAAAGGCCGCCCACCATTTTCGGAGACCGAAGGATGTAGGCCGTCCACCTGGATTGATACCCCCCAGGTTACTAGACATCAAAACCTACCGGTTCCCCCCAGCGGTCTGCTTACCCTCTAGCCCCCTAATATCTTCAGCCCCCGACTCTCCCAGGACCTCCTTTCTATCCTCAAATCCCCCTCTTTCCCCTCCTCAAACCCAAAACCAGCTGCCTCTGGCGATTCTGCAACAACTCCTGAGCGTGTGCTCAAGTGTTTTTACAGCAATTGCCTGAGTGTGTTGAATAAGATCCCGGAGCTTCGGCAGCTTGCAGTGGATAAGGAGCCTCAGATCATAGCCCTCACAGAAACCTGGCTCACCCCTGACATACTTGATGCCGAAATATCCATTCCGGGATACTTCACAGTAAGGCGGGACTCCAGTAGAGGTCGTGCCGGCGGGGTCATCATATACTACTTTAATTCGATCCCTCCTCCCACCTTACTGACAACACCAACCTTTTCATGTATTGATTGTTTGTGGGCCGTGTTTAACCTCTCTAGGACAGATACCCTATTGCTTGGTGTTGTCTACCGTCCTCCCGCATGCAATTCAACTGACAGCCTAGGTCTCATAGACTTATTAGGCTCCCTGAAAAGCTTTACAGACTTCACCCATCTGTTAGTCACTGGTGACTTCAACTCTCCCAGTACAAACTGGCAAAGAGCTGATGCCCCGGATATCACTTTCGGTAAACCCCCCTTGATCTCGTACTGAAAAACTCATGGGTGCAGAACATAAGAGATCCGACCAGATATCGCACAGGCTGTTACGAAAGTTTGAGCAATGCGTAGCCCAATTCGCAACGGATCCCGAAATCAGAAGACGATTATCCGTGATATTCTACGATACTAGATTATTAAAATAAACAATGACATAAACAATATACAAACCTCAATAATACGATCACAAGGACTCAACAACGAGAAACCGAATAGCAGCGTGTGAGCAGACAGCACGTGCGTCACGCAGGTCCTGAACAAGGATGTGCCAAAGTAGCGCTCTGGGCGCGAACAAACAACAATTGGTCCAGAAAAACAACCAGTTCGTAAAGACAAATCAATAGTGTATGGAAATGAGTGATGTTGGGAAAAACACTGAATCGCGAGGGAAAAAGGGGGATTTTCCACGACCGGCTGTTACACCGCCCACCAAAATCCTCCTGGATCCTTAGCAAAGTCAAAGGTTCGGTATAAAGGTACTGATTCTTCCTACCTGCCTAGGCCCTGCTGTCAGTGCGCGCGTCTAATGATCGTCGTCGACGTTCTACTACTGGTCACACCTAATCCATTGGATACATAGACGTGAGGCTAGTCTACATCTTCCACGAGACCAAATTACCGATGGCGGGCGTGAATGGTCGCATAGACGTTGTCCTCGTAAGGGGCCGTCCGGTCCTGGATGTACGTGCTTGAGTGTGTGTGTGTGCGTGTGTGTGTGCCGGGGGTACAATGAAATCACAGGTATGACTACACATCAAAGGAGGACTTTCTGCAATGTCAACAAAAGACCGCGTGGCAAGAAAACGAGTAAATGTAGCATGTGTGTGTGACCTGAGCTCCGCTACTTCCACATATGCAAGGGCATTCGGTAGCGTCAACAAAGGCGAACAAAGAACACTGTCACATGTATGATGGGTTTACGGGATGTAGAGTGCGTCGTGCATGCGTGTATGTATCGGGATGTATAATGGAATCGCACTCATCACCACATATCGGAAAGAACCTTCTGTAATGTCAACGAAAGGACCGCGAGCACCTTAACGTGTTTGACGGACACCGTGTGGTATATATGGTGTTTCTTTATCCACCTCGATTACTGGTGTGAAAAAGGTTTACTGGGCCTCAGGGTTATCAGCTCCTCCGTCTTCGCTCTCGAGTAGGTTAATACTGCGTATGTCACGAATGAGCACTCCGTTAGCTGTCTTCACCTTCACCGTTCTTATCATTTCGTCAGTGCTTTTGATGGTTTCCATAACTACTCCCAAAGACCAAGCGCTGAAATGTGCGCGTTCGTCGGCGATCATAACCACGTCCCCAACTTTGAATGGTCTTGTTTTGGCCAGCCACTTCTGTCGAGTCTGCAAAGCCGGTAGGTACTCCCGTAGCCATCGCCTCCAGAAGACCTTGGCCAGATAGTTTGCTTGCTTCCATCCGTGGAGGTAGCTCCCACGAAGGTTTACCGGCCCTTGGAAACCCTCGTTCGACCTTAGCGTCAACAAGTCGTTTGGGGTGAGCGCCAGGTGGGTGGGGTCGCCGTTCAATACTGGAACCAGGGGGCGGTTGTTCAGGATTCGCTCCACCTCAGTCATAACGGTGTTCACCGTCTCGTCGTCGGGCGGCTGCTGCTCCATGATTGACAGCAATATCCGTCTGGCGGACCGAATCATGCGTTCCCATATGCCGCCTCGGTGACTGGCCTGTGGGGGGTTGAAATGCCATCGTATGCCGTAGGCCACGGTTCGATTCTGCAGTTCGTCCCTGTTTATGTTCTTGTGCCAACGCTGCAATTCCCGTTGAGCGCCCACAAAGTTCGATCCATTATCTGAGTATATATCGGCCGGTACGCCTCTTCGGTTGATAAATCTTTGCAAGGCCCGTAGAAACGAATCGGTCGTCATCGAATGTGCGACTTCTAGGTGTACCGCACGTGATTTCATGCACGTCATGATACATCCGTATCGCTTTTCTAATCTTTTCCCGCACTTGATCCACAAGGGCCCGAAATAGTCCAACCCGGTGTCACTGAACGGCCACCAGCCCGTAGTCACCCTGCATTCAGGCAGTGGGGCCATGAGTTGTTTGCCTGCCGTGGCATTGCATCTCCTGCATTGCACACACCGTCGGATTACGCGTTTTACAGTCTCTCGTCCTCTCAACAACCAAAGACGCTTTCGGATGACGCTCGTCACGTGACTTTCCCCGGCATGTCCCTCCATGGCGTGGACGTGTTGAATCATTAGCTCTACTACAGGTTGTCTCGCAGGCAGCAGTATAGGATACTTTGTGTCGAAGTTCAGGTGGGCGTTGGTCAGCCTACCATCCACCCGCAGCAGTCCGTTGATGAGTTTGGGGTTTAAACGCTTCAGCTCACCTCTTGGAGATGGCATGTCTTCATCGGTCGGCCCCATTTCTTCCGCCCTCTTGAGTTCTTGGGCGAAAGCCTCGCGTTGTATCATTCTGAAAATATCGTACTCTGCCGCTTGTAGCTCATCGGGACCAATCGGGCCGACCGGTATCCGACCTGAGGGCCGTAGCCCTTTCATGACTAGTAAATTTCTCTTGAACCTGGTTAACCAAACTAGCGAACGAAGCGTCTTCATCCAGGAAGAAAACCTGACCAGTCGCGAAAGAATGGACGACGCTTCGACGACGTTGGTTGCTATCACTACGCCTTTGATTTCCAGTTCCAATTCCGTAGGGGGTTTTAATTCGAACACGGGCCAGTCCTGTTTGGGCAATTGCAGGAAGTTTGGCCCTCTCGTCCACGTGTCCAGTTGCCTGAAGTTGTTCGCACCTCGGGAGCACAGGTCGGCCGGATTATCGCCAGACTTGACATGACTCCACTGGTGCGTGGCTGATTCATCGTGGATAATCGTGAGCCGGTTAGCAACGAAAGTACTAAACCGGCCCCGTACGTTGTTAATGTAGTAAAGTACTATCGTTGAATCCGTCCAGAAGCTCACCGACCAAATGTAGAGATCGAAACATCTCTTCACAGCTTGCACCACCCTGACTGCCAACACGGCTGCGCTGAGTTCAAGGCGTGGGATTGAGACCGACTTCAGTGGGGCAACGCGGGCTTTGGCAAACAGGATCCTCGTGGTATATTGTCCATCTCCTGCGCACCATCGTCCGTACACCATAGCTCCATAACCGACTTCGGATGCATCGGAAAAAGCATGTAGTTCTCCAGTCCGTGTCGTATGGCCAGGGGTCAAACATCGTGGGATTCTTATGTCCCCTAATTTCTTCAAGGTGTTCAAAAATTCTTCCCAGTCCAGCCGGTCCCCTCGGTCCAGCGACTGGTCCCAATCAACTTTCTTACGGCACAGCCGCTGCAGCAAGATCTTTCCGGGTAGCAGCCATGGTGAGACGAAACCGAGCGGGTCGAACAAACTTGAGACGGCAGATAGTATGCCACGACGGGTTATTGGCAGCTCGGGTACGTTCAGTTCGAAAAACAAAATCGTCCGTTTCCGCGTCCCATTGTATCCCTAAGGTGCGCTCGATAGGAAGTGGAGAGCCGTCCAAATCTCTTACCCTTTCGGCCTTTTCGTGATACGGGATGACCTTCAGCACTTCTGAAGCGTTCGACATCCATTTAGTTAGATGGAAGCCGCCCTCTTCCAGCAATCTCGTCAGACCCCTGAAATGCTCTAGAGCTGATTCCACATCATCGAATGACCCAAGGTAGTCGTCGACGTAGAAGTTCCTGCTGACGCTTTCTACCACCGTCCGATGTACTAGATCGCCATGTTTGTTCGCTGATTCTCGGAGGGCGTAGTTTGCACAAAATGGTGACGATATGGCTCCGAAGGGGTGGACGGTCATCCTATAATTCACCACTGCGTTGTCCCGGTCGCTCCCTTCCCACCACAGGAAACGCAAAGCATCTCATTCTCCTACCGGAATCTTCACCTGATGGAACATTTCCCTAATGTCAGCAGACAAAGCCACTTTACCAACTCTAAAACGGCACAAAACATCGATCAGTGGTGTGGTCCAGTCAGGCCCCTGTAGTGGGCGATCGTTTAACGACTTGCCCTGGAACTTGGCCGCACAGTCGAAAACCACCCGCAGTTTATTGGGTTTCTTGGGGTTGAGAACCGGATGGTGAGGCAGATACCAGATACCCCTTTTGCTGTCGGTGTTGACAGGCACCTTTTCAACGTAACCGAGGGTCTCGTTTCGCTTCATCAAATCCGCGTATCGTTCCCACAGATTCTGGTCTCGAATGAAGCGTTCTTTTAGTCGTAGTAATCGTTGGAGAACATAATTTCTGTTGTCAGTCCACGGGTCGACCGGTGTGCGCCATGGGAGGGGAACCTCGAACTGTTTCTTGAGGCCTCTAGTGCCTTGCCACACCGTTTGTAGAGCGAAGTGATCCTCTTGAGACAACGTCGGTCTTTCGTCTCCAATGTCATGAAACTCCTTTTCATAAAGCCGTTGCAGATGATACTCTCTGCGGTCCGTTTCGGCGGATAAGTAATTCACGGAACCGCGTACACCTACTGGACCGTATAACATCCATCCCAGAGCAGTGCGTACGGCATAAGGTGCCTGGCGGTCGCCCACTCTTTGGTCAAGCACCCAATGCGCCTCTGGCACGTCGCATCCGATGAGGAGATCCACCTCATCATCCTCCCAGTCTACAACGGTTATATCCTGCAGGTGGGGCCACCGGGTCAAGATTGCGTTCACCGACCTTGGTGCTCGCATGGGGAGATCCGCTAACGTGAATGCCTCCGTTGGTTCAATTTCCTCGTTAGTGTCTAGAGAGATGAGTTGCAGCCTTAATCTACCGGCAGTCATTACCTGTGTTCCGCCCACCGTGCTCACTGCTAACGACGTCGCACCTGTAGCCAGTTGGTGTTTGTCGGCAAACCGCTCTTTCACTAAAGTGGTGTCGGATCCACTATCAACGAAAGCCAACGCCTTGACTATCCCAGTCGGAGTCACTACTCCCACGGCCGCTACGCCTAAACGTACCGGTTTACTGGCAGATTGTGAAGTTGAACAAATCACGCTGGGCTTGGCACTCGCCTCGGATATGGTTATTCTCGCCTGATGCAGCAGCCGATGGTGTCTACCCGTGCAGCCCTCGTAACCACATCGATTCCTTGTTCTACAGGCTGCTGCCAGGTGCGTGGTGTTGAGACAGATGAAACATGCTCCTGCCATCCTCGCCATTCCCCACCGTTCGTCTATTGTGGCGTTGCCGAACTTGGGGCATTCTGGTAGGCCATGGCTAGTACCACAGGACCTGCAATTTGGTTTCGCCGTAGTATCTCGTGAAATGACGTGTGTGTTGGTCCAAGGCTGGTACTTTGGATGTTCCCGCACAGGGGTTTGGACTTGGCTAGTAGCGGGCTTGTTTGCTCGGTTGCTGTCCCGGACGAGTCGGCCGAATCTGCTGTCAGCTATCTTCGTTTGCCTGTCTAAGTATTCAGTCAGGTCTTCGAAGTTGGCTTCTCTGTCGCTTCGGCTTATCCGTTCAGCTTCTTCCGCCCACCGACCCTGTAGTTCGGGAGAGAGGTGACGGACTATGCCTTCCAAAGTGTGCATGGCTTCTAGGTCAGCCCTGTAACCTAAATGGTCGAGGGCTATTGAGCGGTTCTGCATCTCAATCACCAGGTCGGCCATGGTTTAGACGTCGCCCTTGGTTCTCTTTGCCTCTGCCATCACGCCCTCTATTAGGTTACGGGCTACTTTGAAAGGTTGGCCAAACAAGTCCCTCAGAATGTTTCTTGCCCTTGTGTAGCCTTGTTCTGGATCGAGCATGGTGCACCCGTCGATAGCTTCTCGCGCTCGGCCTCGGCAGTAGTGAGTAAGGTAAAGAAGCCTTTGCCCAGGGTCGGTTACCTTTTTTTCAACGAACGTCTCGAACTGTTTGACAAACTTGCAGTATTGCTCAGCTCGTCCGTCGAAAACCGTTAACTCCACTCTAGGCAGATCGATCGATGGTGGTTTGTAGTCGGCGACCGGCGTGGGGTTCCCTACCTTATTGCACTCTAACCTATCGGAAGGGTCGAAGTCACTGGTCTCATGCTCTCGCTGTTTCTGTGTACACTTCTCTGCTTCATGCGCCTGTAGTCTAGCCGAAAGTACCTGTTGCTCTAGTTCTAGTATTCTCAGCTTATATAAATCGACATCCTTACGATCAATATTGCTTTCAATAACACATGAGCTAGCACTGACAGGACTAGGCGATCTAGCATTAACTAAAGAATCATATGTACCCAAAACCTCCCCAGAGACTTGCCGTATTACTTCCTGTCCGGATTCGACTGCCTTTGATCCTTTTCTTGGCATTTTGCGTGATTTTTCCTCGTTCCAAATAGATCTATTGAGTATTGTTACGAACGTTTGAGCAATGCGTAGCCCAATTCGCAACGGATCCCGAAATCAGAAGACGATTATCCGTGATATTCTACGATACTAGATTATTAAAATAAACAATGACATAAACAATATACAAACCTCAATAATACGATCACAAGGACTCAACAACGAGAAACCGAATAGCAGCGTGTGAGCAGACAGCACGTGCGTCACGCAGGTCCTGAACAAGGATGTGCCAAAGTAGCGCTCTGGGCGCGAACAAACAACAATTGGTCCAGAAAAACAACCAGTTCGTAAAGACAAATCAATAGTGTATGGAAATGAGTGATGTTGGGAAAAACACTGAATCGCGAGGGAAAAAGGGGGATTTTCCACGACCGGCTGTTACACAGGCCACGCCCCGTCCCTACTGGACCTGGTCATCACCAATGATCGGTTCCTAATAGATGTGGTGCATTACTTGCCGCCCCTCGGCAAAAGTGATCACATTCTCATTGGATGCGATTATATCGTGAAATGGCCTCATCTTCCGTCAGAAACTAAAATTTTGAGGTCCTTCAAAAGGACCAACTTTGACTAAGTCTGTGCATTTTTTCGCCCCCATCTAAATTTAACTAACCCAGGTAACTCTGCGGACGAAATGGCAGAGAATCTCAGAGAGTTGATCTCCTTAGCTGATAGGCATTTTGTCCCCAGAATTCGTCGCCCACAGACCGCTAAGCGACCCCTCCCTCGCCCCATTAGGCGCATTCTAGACGAACGCGCACGCGTCTTCGCTAGATATAAAGCCACAGGCCTCGCTCGTGATGCAGAAGACTTCAGGATCATAAGGAACATATGCAAAGACAAGATTAGGTCCTATCAGAATGCAGTCCAGCGATCTGTACTTGATCGAGCACGGACCAATAAGGCATTTTTCTTTCAGTACATGCGCCGTCTAAGGGGCACAGCTCCGACGCCATTAGTTCTCAAAGATAGTGCCGGATTTCCAATCACTTCCCCTAGCCAAGTAGCCGAGGCATTCAGCTCCTACTTCCGCACAATTTTTAGCTCCATTCCCACATCATCCCACCCTACCATGCACCCGTTATCTCTGACCACTACCCTTAACCGCGTCATTATTCCCATTGGTGCAGTCGCTCAAGGTTTCCGACGGCTCAACCAATATTACTCTATGGGTCCTGACCTAATCCACCCCCGTATTCTCAAGGAAGCCGCGGATACATTAGCTGCTCCTTATGCCTCGCTTTTTCAGCGATGTGTTGACGATGGAGTTTTCCCCCGTAACTGGAAAAAAGCAGTGATCGCACCCATCTATAAGAAGGGTAGTAGACACCTTGCTTCTAGTTACAGACCCATAAGCCTCACTAGCATCCCTAGCAAAATTTTTGAGGGAATTCTTAAGAGTGAGATTCTTTCCCATCTTCATAGAAATAAGATCCTCTCCCCGTCCCAACATGGGTTTCTTCCTGGTAGGTCATGCATCACCAATATGCTTACTGTCATGGATAGTCTAACGAAAGCCTATGATGATGGCCAGCTCTCACACGCTGTATTCATCGATTTTGCTAAGGCCTTCGATAAGGTCCCACATGCCCCTCTTCTTTATAAGCTGCGGACATACGGGATCACGGGCTCCATGTTGGCCATCCTACGTAGCTTCCTTACCGACCGCACCTTTGTGGTTAAAGTCGGGAATGTTTTGTCTCAACCCTCCCCAGTAACAACTGGGGTCCCCCAAGGGTCGGTCTTAGGTCCTCTTCTTTTCCTGATTTATATAAACGATCTACCGACAGCCCTTCCTGCGAACATTGCCATGTACGCAGATGATGTAACCCTCTGGAGTTCAAGCGTTGAAGACCTGCAAATTGCAGTTTATGAAACAAAACGCTGGTCCGAGGATTGGAACCTCCCAGTTAATGATGACAAATGCGTGAGCATGTCTTTCGGAAGAGAGACTGGTCACGTTTTCCATTAATGGAGCAGCCACACTGCCAAGGGTTGACCGACACAAGGTGCTCGGTTTCTGGTTAGATTGTAACTTATCCTTCTCTCATCATCACGAACTTGCGAGCAAGTCTGCCTTTCGAGTCCTAAACATGATTCGAAGGTCCTTCCCGCGCATATTTAGGGATGATTTCCCCATAATTTTCGGCACTTATATCCGACCTCTGCTGGAGTACGGTAGTCAGATAGTGCACTCTGGTCTTGTCCGAGACCGTGAGATCCTAGAAAGGGTTCAGCGGGCCTCCACCAAGGCAGTAAGGGGTCTATCCCATCTACCTTATCCCGTCCGCCTCTCACTCCTCAACCTCTATCCCCTTGACGTAAGACGCGTAAGAGGTGATCTGTTTTTGATGTTCCACCTTTTTGAAACAGGTCAAAGCGATTGCTTCTTCTCCGTCTGTCCAGCCTCCTCTCTCCGTGGTCACAGCAGAAAAGTTTTCAAACCGAGGCCACGTACTTCACTAAGGATTAACTTTTTTAGCTATAGGGTTATTGCTATGTGGAATGCACTTCTGGAAGATATTGTTCTCTCGCACAACAAAACTATCTTCAAGGAAAAGCTAGACCTCTACCTGGGTCTCTCCCAATAATTCCCTTTGTCAAAAAAACAAAACAAAATAGATTTATTTTATCGCATATATGTTCATGAAAGCCGCACCCCCTCTCAGCTTAAGGCACTGTCCACAGTGTGACACTGAATGAGGTTATAAGTATCTTGTTTTCGCTGCCACCCCCGCCCCCCCCCCCGCTTCTTTTTACTCTCGTTTCAGCTCGGTGAATCCGACAGAAGATCAAAGATTTCCTAAAGAACCGGGACAATTGGGCTCGAAGCCTCGAACCCGTGTAGTACTTCAAGACTTCAAGACAGACTTCAAGACTCCTGTGAAAACTGAACTGAACTGACCTGGCCTTCAGGAATAATAGAGTACCGATTGTTCCTTTACTGTGCCGTCCGCCCGCGACTCGTTTCATCGTCTCTGTTTGCCCGACACCGTGGGACATCGCATTTCGTAGTTCGATCTTCCAGGTGGTCTCATTTCTGTGGTCCGTTGTGGTCTGCCGGATTCTAAGAAATGCTTCTTCAACGAGGTCATGTAACTGTTAACAGCTTTTCTTCTATTCTACGTTTGGTTGGGTTCATGAGTATGTCCGTTGAGACCAACACTAGAGGAAGTTGGCTGAAAAGTTTAGTCCATCGCAAAGAAGTGGAATCACAATCACATATATTGTCAACTTCACCTTGCATTTATGAGCTACAAATTCACGAGATCCGACCGCAGTGTGTGTCGGATTATCTCAGACAATTGTAAGTTTTGAGACGCATAATAAAACTCAGTTAGCGAACACTTTTTAAATTTGCTTCCGCACAGTGGAAGCCAGGCGGAGATCGTTGGAAGTTGGACTTGTGAAATCGGACGTCAAGATACTGCATGTAAGACCACACATTCTCATCGAACTGTAAGACAGATCACTTATGGAAACATCCCAGTGGTTATTTGTGTTTAGGCGAACATACGGACATTTGCAGGAGAGATAAGGTTTGTATCCATGATGGTGAGGTAACGTCTCTAGGATATTTTGAATTACAAACAGAAGAGAAACGCGATGCTACGCTGCAGAACGAATCAAGTATGCCTGCCGTTCAGCTTTTGGCCCGAGCCGGCTGCTGATCGCAGTGGCACAAATTTGTACGAACTACGTTCCTATTCACTGAGGGTAAGAATTTTTCGATTATCTGGCGATCAACCATCTTTTAGTTTTTGGGTAACTTCCCTTTTACACATTTGACCTCGTGCGTTCATCCGAAACAATGATTTAGTCTGCCACCTTCATGACCATCACGCGACTAAGTGTGGTAAGACGTAGTTCTATGAAGTCTTTGTTTCTCGTTGTTAACATACAAAGATAATGGTTTTCGTGGATGATGTGAGTGTCGGCCTAGGTGAATTAGAAACAACAGGGAAATGCCACTGTTCATGAAAAAATACGCACACTGACCATGCGAATATATTTATACTATATATATATATATATATATATATATATATATATATATATATATGCATAGTCATATGTAGATATGTATTTGACCGGCAGCAGCGATAGTTACAAAAACAAGACGGTAATAGAATCGAGTAAGTGAGACAGTTAGTAGCAAAACAAGACGCTGATTTTTCTGTTTTCGCCGTACGATTTTTGGCGTTCTCTTTGCCATTTTGTTTGTCAGAATGACATTTCCGTGAATACGGGGCACTAGTGTTCGACAGGCAGATTGCACAGAATTCGCGCTACTAAATTCTATGCTGAGCCATGTCCCTCGACCTCCAATCAACGACGATCCTCGTCCCTTGAGTCCTAACCGGGGAGGCGGAAAACACAAACTGAAGCCAGCTTCTTCATACTGCGCCAAATCATGGTCTGATTGCTGCATCGCTTATCCCAGGCTTGCCCAGCACGTAAGAATAAAGCACAGAAGGGTTGACCGTAGACAGGCGCTCCTAAAACATGTTCGAGCCACCGGAGGCGGGGTAGAGCGATCATTCCGTTCAGAGGGTGGTCATCCGTGTCTAACACATGACGTTGCGTCTCGTCGTTACCCGACGCGGGAAATGCTTCAGACCGGTCGTGGTCGAGTGAGTTAGAGCGTTTGATTACCACCTCGGAGGTCCGAGGTTCAAATCCCCGCCACTGCCGGTCACTTTGGTGGTAGACAGCATTTCACTGTCGTCCGGATCGTTACCACACCTGAACTATTGGGGCCTTATGTGGTTTTCCACTCCAAATCCCTTGGGTCTGGTTGCGGGTTATACTTGATAGTCCAGTTGGCCCTCGTGGCTACGGGGTATATAACCCTTCCACTGCTGTCATGCCCAAGCATGTAATAAAAAGAAGAGACATCGGTTGTTGACGCCAAGCACTTTCAACACGAAGTGACTAGGTCTTTCAACACAAATTGCGGCAGCGTGCAGCCGTCCCTTAGACGAGAGCCCGGTGTCACGGCCACTCCACAATTGTCACAGGTCAGCGAAAGCTGCTCTAGCTTTCGCTATTTGTAACTGATCTCTGTAACATCCCTATTAATTGAAAAGTCCCCTTTCTGCTTACAGATTTATACTTCCTGGCCGGTTTCAGACTGTTTTCTCCAACCTTATTCGTGCTAGCACTGTTTTGTGGTCGAAAATCAATCTACGCTTAAGGCATTTATTTTTTCGTTTCGTGGTCGTGCTTTCTTATTGAAGTAACTTTGCGGACACTCGGTATGTCAGTGAGTCGCGCTGATTCAAGGCATTTTTGTTCTATTATAATTCGGTTTTCTTATCACTCGCGTTGACGGGTCTTAGACGTTCAGTTCGTTTACGTTGATTTTTGGCCGTCACGCTCAGGAAATTGTATCTTGGGCCTGAATAAGCGCGCAGAATTTACGTGGACAACAGAACAGGTACTTCTTGTTTATTCTTTTTTCGCCAACTGTTCCTTCTGTACGGATTTTTTCCTAATTTTGACCACCCATTGACTGGATAGTGACTGAGGCTCACTGGTAAAGGTATAATAGTTATCTATTTGTGTTTAAACTCATGAGTAGTACCGTAGAATTTACAGAACAATCTTGTTTTGATTTGCGTTCTGCATCTATTTGGTCTACGCGTTGGCCTGAGGCTCCAAGGTGCTACCCAGAACAAGTGAAGCCTGTTATTTGGTGATTCGGGCGTTGAATCGTTGATACGACTTCACCCGAACCAGGACGTGTGTGTTCTGGTCGTTACAATCTCCTCCCCCAACACCACATCCAGCTGCTGTCAAGTTTCGAAGGTACCTAAAGTTGTTGACTATTTCAAGCTGATCACCACAAAGGGTGGAAGCTGGCACAGGCTTCTGCTTATCATTTAAAAGCACTTTGCCCTTGGAAGGCACAAAGTGCATACCATATCTGAATACCTCAACTGCCAAGCGGACCAAAGCATGTTATATTGTTTGTGAACTGTCACATAGCGAGGCGATATCCCATCACGACGAGACTGCACCTTGACGTGGTGTGATGGCTTTCGTGCCTCTGTGATCTAAATATCTATACAGGATGGTCTCCTTGAGCTGCAGATACAGTCGTGACTGTAAGGTCAATGGGTAGAGGCCAGACAAAGTGAAGTCTCCTGGTCCTCCAGGTTCGGGGTCGATTTGAGCTGGCGACTCAGTCGGTAAAATTAGTGGGAGAATAATTTATCCGAACAAATGGGCTAACACTCAGTCACCCCGCTGCCTTGTGGACAGTTTCTCGTTAGAACTAAAGGCTTTGGTTGGGAACCCCAATCGTTCTCCTGCTTTGCGGTTTGACGCCCTAACAGTACCCGTCCAACATCTCCGATGAACTGCACTACTACAATTAATTCCGTACTGCGTCGGCCGTCGCGCAGGATAATCAGGACCGCACTGCCCATTGCATCGGGTGGGGTGGGTAGTGATAAGTGGGCTACTGCTCAGAGTTCCCTCTCCTTTATTCAACCTTTGTCTTCCGTCCCCAACCACCTCTCTTTGCCCCCTCTATCCACCCATAATAAACCCACTGATAATACGCTCGATACTCACAACGGTTCATTGTCACATAGTGTCGGCAATAATCCTCTGTTTTGTAACTCACATTTTCTCAAGCCTCGTCAGCCTCTGAATCTCGACTCCTTTAACGTGCATACACTCATGTAGGCCGGTCAGCAGGCGTGTCTAGCCCTCACAATGGACTCTGAAGATTGATGTCTGCTGCGTAAGTCAAACCAGTTTCCAGGATTCGAGCAGTGTGATACAACTAACTGCTCCTGGTATCTCATCGAGGTATTTCCTGCGCACTTCAGGAGACGAAGTAGCTCGAACAGCGGGTCAACGTGGTGTAGGAATAGTGTTGACTGACAAGACTGAGGCTGCTGTTTTAGACTGGATCCCTGTTAATAGTCGTTTATGTGCTGTGAGACTTCAAGGGTCAGTCGGCGTTCGAAAGAATAGTTGTGTTAAGCGCAGTTTGTTTGTGACATGCAAAACAATGAGTCGAATGATGAACTCACCACTCTTGTTCGTATGAGCGAGGGTTCTGACATTGTAGTGCTAGCTGGCGACTTTAGTGCACAGGTTGGCAAATTTAGTGGATCAGAAGCTTGTTTATCTGGGCGTTGTGCTTTACGCGCTCAGCGCACAGATAACGGGGATAAGCTTCTCCAGTTTTGTGCAGATAATCGGTGATCCTTATCTAGTACGAATTTCTGACACAGCTCGCGTCACACGGCGATATGGCGCCCTAACTCTACAGGTACCTTGAGTCAGATTGATCATATCTCAGTAAAATACCGGTGGGGCAGTTCTGTTCAGAACTGCAGATCTTACTGGTCCATGTACGTAGAGTCGGACTGTGCATCAGTTTTAATGCGATTATCTCTCCAGCTCCATGGTCATGGACGCAGACCGCAAACCCGGTTAGCCGTGCAGCGTTTGTCTGATCCAGAAGTCCGTACCCATTATGAACAGGAGTTAGCACATGAGCTAGGATCCACGGCGAATAGTGATGTAGATGAGCATTGGACCCATATCAAACAGGCAATGCACGTTGCCGCAGGTTTCGCCCTTGGTCCTAGATCCGATGTTCATCAGGCTAATAGAGCAAAACCATCAGCTCTCGAACGGTAAGGAGATGAACAAGATACGTAGAAAACTACAAAAGCAAGTTACGAAAAGCCTTAAGAATGATCGCGAAAATTGGTGGGTCAGGGTAACCAAAGAAATGGAATTGGCAGCTGCTTCAGGTAACAGTCAAAGACTGTTCAAACTTATTCGTGACACCGATGGACGACAAACCCAAGTCAGTGAAACGAAATGCGATATAAATGGAGAGCCTGTTCACGACAAACAGCGCAGACTTGATCGTTGGGCCGAGTACTTCAAGGAGCAGTTTGGCTGGCCGCGCACTAATGTAGTTACTCCTGTGTCAACAACTGTGACTCCTTGCGGAGTATCACTTGAACCCCCATCGGAAGTAGGAGTAGAATCCTGCATTCGATTACTAAAACGAAGGAAGGCGGCCGGTCCTGACGGACTCCCTTCAGTTTTTTTCAAAATTGATAAAACCACATACCACCTTGCTCCGTGACGTTTGGAAGAAGAAACGTATCGCGTTTTTATGGGGTGAGTCATTGGTAGTACCCATCTTCAAGAAAGGAATACGCAATGAGTGTAGTAATCGTCGTGGGATTAGCTTAATTCCGATAGTCTCCAAGGTATTAGCCCCAATTTCGCTGCATCGTCTTACACCGGCTTGCGAGAGGAACGCCCGCGAACAACAGGCCGGATTCCGCTTAGGTCGAGGATGCATCGACCAGATTTTTACTCGTCAATTACTAGAGGTGCGTCACACAATGTCGACCGACAATAATGGTTTTCCTCGACTTGAAAGACGCTTTCAATCCAGCTGACCGGTCGGCGTTATTCAATACTCTTCATCGAAAAGGTATGCCCCAGAAGTTCGTGAATCTACTGAAATCATTGTATTCTCATACTTCTGGCCGCGTAAGGGTTTACGGTGAACTATCCAGTCGGTTCGAAAGGACGAGCGGTGTCCGACAGGGATGTCAAATTTCTCCACTCCTGTTTAACTTCGTCATGGACAAAATAATGGGAATGCATTGCAAAATCTTCAGGATGTGGGCACGGAACTAGGAAATGGTGGAAAGTTGTGTGACGTAGATTGCGCGGACGATCTTGTTTGCATATTCGAATGCACAGAACATGCTCAACGTGCACTAGGTAGACTTGCGAGAGTTGTAGTTCCATTCGGCATGTGCTTTGCACCTTGGAAGTGTAAAGTGATCTTGCAAGACTGGAGGTGAACGATTCCGAAGTTGATGCTCGGTGGGGAGGTACCAACAACTGTCGACCGTTTTAATTACCTCGGCAGCATCGCAATGACGGATGGGAATACGGAAGTAGGGGTAAACACACGTATATTCAAGGCTCGAGGGGCGTATGCTGAACTGAAGCACTTGTGGCGCCGACCTGATATTTCACAGAAGTTGAAAGGTCGTGTGTATTTTGCCGCAGTGTGTTCAGTTTTGTTGTAAGGTTGCGAGACTTGGAGTCTGTGTGCTGAAGATAATCGTCGTCTTGAGGTTTTCGACCATCGATCGTTGCGTAGTATTGCTAAGATAGGATGGAATGATCGGGTGAGCAATGCTGAAGTCAGAAACGAGTATTGGGTACTAGTTCAGAGGATGTTTTGTCACAGTGTATGCAGATTAGTAGACTTTGTTGGGACACGTATTTCGAATGTCAAACACCCATCTACCGTACCGTGCACTGTATTCCATTCCTCGGGAGTGAAAGAAACCACGTGGAAGTCAACAGATGAAGTGGCAATGTGAGAGTGAGATGTACAACGAACTTAGAGGAAGTAGATGCCTTACGTCTTCGTGGTTAGGGTCCAAAAGATCCGTCTACCAGTTGCCTGGAGACACTAAAGGATATGGCTGCGAACCGTGAACAGTGTCAATCGTGTTGTGACTTTCTGTAGAATCAGAATGATTGATCAATGTGTGTTTGTACAGTTAGACTGGGTAATCCGTGTGCTGGCAACTAGGGCGTTCTTTCCTTTTCACGCTTGTGCAGGTCGACTCTCTGTGCATCTTTTATGTTGATTCCTTGTGGTCATCAAGTAACCTTTAATCTTAGGTCAAACCATCTTTGTGTACTGACATTTCGTTTTGCTCGCCGCATAATATTGACCATATTTCCGCCCCTTTTCTGTCGCCGTTTGCGTAGTACCTTTCTGTCCAACCGCTGCTTAAATGTGTCTGTTTATAAGAAACGATTTTCCGTTTAAAGTGGTCGCGCCGTCGGAGGTTCGAACCGTAGACCTTTCCGGCCCTTGCCTAACATCCTACCTTCCCGCCAATCCGGCCACTTCGGCTGGTCAGTCAATCGTGTACTGTCACATACACGCACGCACGCACCCCACTGGTCTTCATCCGTTTCCCTTTCCGATCTCCACTTAGCGCAAGCGCGCAGTTTAACTTTGGAACGCGACAGAACCGTACACTGTCTGCTGCCCTCTTCATTCATCATATGACTACCCCTGCTGTTTGTTTCTGCCCAAGACTGCCGTTCTACCACAATTGATCTACCAGTTCCAACCGATATAACTGTTTATTGAACGCCACTGCCCCAACCGCTGTAATCTATGTTTGCTGCTGTTTCGCCGTTCATAAACCTATTCGATCTGTCTTCAGGGTTTCTGATTGACCGTCATCACATTGGGGCTGCGTGAGATCAAGTGATCAATAATGTAGGATCCATAGACATCCGGGATTCTACATTGTACATATTCACACTTCCTAATTCAACGTGCAACATGGCGAGAAAGACAATGCTCATTGGGGCTTGCCCTACTGTTTTACACTGTACGAAGATGAAGATGCGACATCGTCGGCATTCCAGATCGAAAACTGTTCTCTGGGAGCGGTTCAGCTCCACCGTTTGGAAGATCAGGCAAGTCATTCCGCGGTACATCCTCCATGGCAAATTTGAGGAGAAATGTGAATATAGAACAACCACGTCGTACTATACTGGAGACGACAAAACGGGGCAAAGGGCCCGTAGGCCCTAGCCCAACCCGAGGTGTGACGATACAACTCTTTAAGGATGGATACATCTCAGGTACCCCATTCCTCAACAAACAATTTTGTAGTGCAGTCTTATCTACGGAGTTGAAGGCCGCGCGAATATCCAGAAACACAATAATCGTTGGTTTTTGGAAAGTGTGACGGTTTTCTAGCAGTTGTCGAAGGGTGGAGATTCGATGGATACATCCACGACCGGCTTGCTTCTTGCTAGTTTGCTCTTCATGCTTTTGGTGCAACCTGCGAAGTATGACAGACGCAAGCAGCTTTGACGCCATGGGGATAAAGCTTACACCCCTATTGTTAGCGCAGTCACTGCGCGAGGCGTTCTTATAGATGGGGACAGCAATCGATTCTCCCACAAGGAGGAACCTGCTCTATCGAAACGCGCCACTGGACATGTGCCGAAGGAGCCGTAGAAGATGCTGACGCTGAAGGCCAGCTGATTTGTCTGGAAGCGCTGCCCCCAGTGCTCGAGACGCCTTTTCTGATTGTGAATTGGCGAACAGTCAGCTTCACAGATTGTTTCACTCACACCCAGTGGCTTCCCACCGGTGATTCGAATGAAATAGAACAGCTTGCAGGAATTTCCCATGGCGGCAGTGTAAGGATATGGTGTGACACATCGTTCGATAGGCGGTTTAGTCTCACTGGCAGATAGTGCGTCAGCACCAGCCCCGTACTGAGCCCACGAAACGACGAGTGACAGGACAGACGATCGATGGCGGTAATCGATAAATGAGGAACGGATCCTGCCAGCGGCATTTAAGCCTCAAGGCGTGATCAGTCACACCAGTCGGACCAATGCGCGGTGTGCAGTGAGTTGGTACATGGACTGACTACCTATATATTTTTTGTTTTTCACAAATAAAACGAGATAGTTCGCAGGCAGAGCAGAGTTCTCACTAGAGTTAGTGGGGTGGTACAAATCAGACAGCAAGTTGCGACCGCCAGATTTCGTGGTCCCTACAAAGACTCGCTTTGAGTGCACGTCTCGCAGCACTTTAATTTATGCAATGATGAGCCAAATACCCCATTGTTTCGATTCGCTCTTGATGTGTATATTAGACAACGGTGGTTTAAGAATCTCTTAAGTTTAGCCAGGACCTGCTCCCATATACTATATATAGATCTCGGTTGGTAACGATAACAACAATACTTGGCGGCGCGTAAAGAACTCGAAATGCTGGAGCGGGATAACTTGTGTATTGGAGGAACACAGGAGCGTACGGACAGTATACAGAGGCGGAGCAAGTGGTGCCACCAAACTCGATATTCGTTCAGATGAACAAATTTGTTAATGTGTTTGTATCATATCAGTAGTACCACAGTGAACGAAACTGAGGTTACCCACCTTTTGTGTCCCTCATAAACCGTATCGCACTATTCTAAAACAGTAGATAATTCGAGATTGAAAACCTTTGAACTGGTCACTGGATTATCCAACTAAAGAAATTCCCAAGATTCCAACTTTACGAACTGGGTGAATAGCATTTGGGACTGAGTGTGTATTCCATAGTATATCGATTAGGGCTGCTGGGTTCGTTAGCATGCAGTGTTTTCACTTCACCCATATTTCTTCTGACACACCTAAAGTCTTTGAGGAATTTCCTGGAGCTCGTTTGAGAAAGTCCAATGAGAAACAATCATCAATGTGTTATTCATATTTCACGATTATCTGACCCAGACTAACGCATGGGCGGTGGGGTCTGAAGATTGCGTTGTTGACCAGCGAAATGAAGTGTGATGCACAGGATTGACTGGAATTCTGTCCAAAACTGAAAACCCGTTAGTTTCTAGGTGACTAGAGCGCAAGGGGCACCCGGATGGTCTTTTTGTGCCGTTCTTCAGTGCGCACGTCTTAATCATCCAATATTACCATCATGATTTACCACCAAATTAGTCTTTTCGTAAATCGCAGTTGCAGTCATTTGCACTTATGATGAGATATTGAAAAAATTTCGTTCGCTGCGACTCTTTACGAACATTTACTAAGCCTTCAAACCTAACTACAAAGAAGCGCTTTTACCAGAAAATAGCGTCAACTGCTAGGATTCGTAGCGCTTGTAAAGCATGCTCGTTAACTGACCTGCTAGAGAGCCGACTGTGTTTATGTCCCCAGGTTGATTGTGTAACTAGGTTAGGTAACCTACAAAGTCATAAGTATTTCACCGTTGCTGAATAGTAATCCGAAGTCTAGTTTCCAGGTTGGCTGCTGAGAAAAGTTAGGTAGGACAAATGTAGATGTCAAGCTACGAAACACAAGAGTCAAAGGAAGTTCGGGAAGTCTTGGCACCAACCCATTGCGTATTGGCCACCCAGCTTTGTGCTACCAACTTTGTGGTCCTAATCGTCCTGTCCGAATACCGAAACAATGTAAAATTGCCTGTTCATCACAACAGCGTAACGGGTATTGCCAGTATGTCCGACCACTAGGAAAGAAATGGCGTTGTAGGCCTTCTTCTAATTGCTCTTTTGAGCATAATTAAGTCTGGCTTGAAGTGAGCCGCCCTGTGTAATTCGTTGGGTCTTGAAGATATCAGAGCGCGGTCTTCCTGTGATAGATAGTTTAGTTTTAACAACCACTGGCCGTCCACTAGGTATAATGATTCTGATTGCTATATTGTCGAAATCCCAATTCAGCAGCTTGAGAGTAATAAAAACCCACTAAAAATTTTGTTTCGTGTGAACAAATAAAGTGTAGTTACCAAAATTCTATCTGTGGCCACGTACCTCCGCATGTTCTCATGTATCTAATCATTGGCGATGTACATTTCGTTGTTGCATATATGGATATGAACGCAGTGGGAAGGGATATGCCTCATGGCCCACTGCACTATTAGAGATATCTGGGAACCCGAAGGTCAGACTTGTAGTGGAGAACCACATAAGGTCCCAATAGGTTGGGAGTGGTAATAAGCTGGACGACAGTGTGTCAATGTCTACCACCAAAATGACCGGTGAAGGAGGGATTTGATACTCTTTGTCTTCTTTTTATTCGGCTACGTTCTATCTGCGTCTGATGGGGTGATCTCAGTAGTCTGCTTTTTAACGTAGAAAAAACCCCATCACGACAGGACTGCACCTTGGTATGGTGTGATGGTTTGCGTGCATGATCGACCAAAAGAGCTGGCAGGATGGCTTTTTTAAGCCGAAGATGCAGTCATGTTTGACAAGTCAATAGGCAGAGACCAGATAAAATGCAGTCTCTCTGAACTAAGTTTCGGACAATATCTGATTCTAACCACTATGTCCGGGGAAAGGACACTCCGGCGAATAAACACGGAGCAAAGTAGTTTATTAGTCAAAACTTCTCCACTAGATTGACGTGGGAGTCGAGTATGGTGATATTGAAGCTGCTTTGTACATGTGCTTTTGCCCGTTGCTTGTTCTTGTACATATGAACGTCTAACAACTCTTGTATATTCGTGCTTTTGCCATGTCTGTTACCAGTGGATTAAAATCTTACTTCGAGTTATCTAATCGTCGAGATTTTTGCTATCACTCTGAGTGAATAAATATATTTCTCCTTACAATTATTGATAGGTCTTCTCGCTTCTGCTTTGCTTATACATATCCAATACCGCTGTAATCAGATGTTTCTCTGATTTGTTTTCTGTTTTTGGCATGCTTTCCTACGCACATTCTGATCGTAGTTCGTTCATGTGTGACGAGCTCAAAAACCTTTCCACAGTGAAGGCATTGTCACAAGTCGCACTGCTTACAGTCCTCAGTGTGATAGTCAGATCGAATGCCCGAAAGGCACTGTTTGGAAAGCCATTACCTTGGGACTCCGCCCCCCCCCAAATCTAGCTGTTCAACAATGGAAAGCCATCCTTTCGGATGCTCTCCATTCACTTCATCCTCTACTATGAACGGTGACAATCTGTCCTCCTCTTGAGAGTATGTTCCAACACAACCGGAAAGCCACACCTGGCACGCCGCTCCCTAATTGTTTGTTGAACTCAGCTCGAGCCCTTGGTAAAACCAACCGATCCTCTTAATTCGATTAATTAGTGGAAAAAGTTGAACTAGTGGAGTGCAACTCCAATAATGCGCGTTTTCGTCCTACTAACGGTTGAGATGATGCAGTATCTCTCAGACATGTAGCATCATCCGCTGAGCGATCTGTTAAAAACACCCCAAATATCAGAAAGTGAAAGGGAACAAGGTGTGATCCGCAATTTAGTAAACGAGTCTCTGCGACATCAGAACTCGAGCCATCTCTCAATTTGGAAGTTTGCACGAACAGTCGAAGGCACTACTCAACAACCTTCACTGGATGAAGTTCGTAGGCTCCAACGAAAAGTTCGCCGTTATTGTCTGAGAAGCCGAGATGCATAAACCATAAACTTTTTTGTGAGCACGCACTAACTCCTCTTTTATTATCCGTATTCTCACATGTCGCTCCCTTCATATACTCACAAACAACTGGCCATTACGTTAGCTTCAACCACCATGCATGAAATCCCTATCGGTGATTTGAATGTAGTGAGAATAAAACTGCTTTGTGTGTGTGCTCAAGCCCGTACATATCGATGTTTAGTAACTCTTGTCTATCTATATTTTAGCTGTAGCTTTGTTACAAGGTGATCAGAGTCCTACTTCGAATTATCTATTTACCAAGACTTCTACTATCAATCGCGTGTTTGTTGATTATTCCAAAGGTGAAAATATAGATTCCGTACCGGGAAACGGTTAACGCAGAACTATTCAGGAATAACTGTGATACAGTAAACTCTTTACAAGCCAACGCGATATTGTCTGCATACTCTTAGTCTAACAGTCTGTCACTAGGTGGTAACCTGATACCTTCATTCCTTATTTTTTTTTTGAGGTGTTGGTCACAGTTTTGAACAGGAAAGCTAAGACTGAAGACCACTGTCTCCCTGTCCATCTTGTGTATTCATACTTTATATTTCAACATACAACGTGGTGAGAAAGGCAGTGATCAGTGGGGCTTGCTCTACCGTTTAACGCTGTACGATGATGATCAAATGCCAAACGAGCACTCTGTGTACGCAAAGACACCTCATCTGATAGTAGACCTCCGAGTGGAATACAGCAGTCCAGATAACAACTTATCTGTCTGGTCTGTAGTCCATCCCAGACACTGAGAGGTTTGATTTTGGACCACCCTAATCCTGCAGCAGCATTTTATACTTTGAGGGTGCAAAATGCATACCGAACATTGCTGCTCAGTTACTCAAGCTGTCCAGAGAAGCAGCTTACCTGGATCTTCACTTAGAAGAACTATTTCGTCTGCCTGTTCAAGATCTGGTATCTTTCCACCCGGCAACAGTTCAGTGCCACTATCTCTACAAGACAAAGGGCAATCTACAGGACCATATCAATCACGAAGTTAAAAAGAGAAGAAGAGAGGGGGCAACCCTGATGTACACTACTTTTCGTGATGAACTCGGGTGAAAGAGCACTGTGAGCCTGAACTCGGCTTCGGCTGTTCATGTAAATGGACTTCATGATGGAAATAAATTTCTCTGGTACTCTACAGTGAGAGGCAGCGGTAGAAAACCGTGCGGTCGACCGAGTCGAAGACCGCTTTTGGATCAAGAAAGACAAGGATAATAGGCCTGTGGAAGTTGTGCCCATGTTCTAAAATGTGACGAAGGGTGAAGATTTGATCAATATGACCTCGACCAGGCCCAAACCCAGCTTGATTCTCGCGCGAGCGTTAGGTAAGCGGTGGGAAATAATACCAACAAGCGGTTTGGACGTGATGTTAACCAGACTTATTCCACTGTAGTTTTCACAAGAAGACATGCCACCCTTCTGGTAAATCGGTACGACCACCGATTCACACCAACTCTTTGGAACTTGTTCCTTCTCCCATACCGAAGGGAGGAACTTCGTCAACTCCATTATCAATATTGAGCCACCGTCTTTGAAAATAGACAGTGTCAACCCATCCGGTCCAGCAGCCTTGTGAGGTTTAAGGTTGCCTGTCTCACGGAGAATCTCAGTTTCTAACGGAGGATTGGTATCTACAACCTGAGCTATAACTGTGGTGCTACTTAGCAAGCCTTTCGAGGATGAAGACCAATTAGGCTGCTCAATATGCTCCGCCTAATGAACTAAGCGACGCTCTTGAGTTTGAGTCAGTAAACCGTTCGTTTCTTAAATCAATTCGGTAACGCCTGGCTTTTGTGGGTCGGTATTTCTGATTAGACGGTAAAGGTTGCGGCTGTTTTCAATCGTCGTAGCCTTTTCTACACTTCGCAATCCACCACTGCTCACGGTCCTTTCTCAGGCTCCGAATCAGTTGTCGTTTAAGGCATCTTCGTGCCTGATCGTATCTGGAATTCCGAGGAATCAATCTTCGAGTATCTAACAGTGCAACTCAGGATGCAGATATCCATCGCTTCTCTGGGTGTCTGGTTGTTGGACCTTAGGTAATATTGGTAGTCTCATGTAGAGTCTGCTTGATCTCTGTCAATCGCTCCTCTGGATCCTGGGCATTTGACTGCATCGATGACCTGGTGGGTAATTTTGTTCGGAAAGCCGATCGATGGTTATCGTCCGGTAGCAGCTGCGGGGGACGGTTCGCTTTGGCGTTGCTTCGGTCACCGACAGGACTTAGGCTGAAACGTGCGCGGACAGGAGCGTGATCAGTATCTACAGACGTGGACCAGAATGATCGACAATCCCGAATTGAGCCGCGCCAGTGGTAACCGATAACACTGTGTTCGATCTGGGTCCAACACTGTGAAGGTGCAAGAGAACGCCAGGTTAGTCGATGCTGCTTTTTGTGCGAGAAATTTGTATTCGCTAGGAGTAGTAGGTGGTCGGAACACAGTTGGATGAGTCGGTCACCGTTATCAGTTGTCAATGTTTTCCCATCGTTTAGCTTTTCGTGCTGTTTTTGCACGTGCTGGGCAAGGCTAGAAGAAACGGCTGGCGGTCAGGTATTGACTTGGCGCAAGGACATGAAGAAGTTAGCTTCGGCTCTGACTTCGGTTGGTGCTTCCCGCCTTCCTGGTTGGGGTCCAAGAGATGAGGATTGCCGTTGGTCAGAGACGCTGAGGGATATGACTCAGAACCAAATCCAGTGGGACGAATGCCGTATGGTTTGTCTGTTGACTTCCCGTTCCTCAGTAGCAATTGAAAAACAGAAAATCTACAAAACATGTACGGTGGAAATATTGAAAAGTTTACTTTTACTTGTAATCTTATGCTGACTCTTTATGCCCCGCCCCCTGGACTTTGTAGTTTTTCTCTGTTGTTGCGTTGGCATCGTGCTTGTTATCAAGCCGGTGTTAAAGATTATATATATATATATATCAGTTTAGTCTGCTGGAACGCTAAATCAGCCTTCTATATGCCTTTCCGTCTCGTCTAGGCTTCTAACTTCAGCATTCAAATCACCAGCAACAACCAATATGTTCGTAGAGAGCACGCTGCGGAGCAGTTGAGACATCTTGGTAGAATTCGTCTTTAGTCCCAGATGAGCTACATTCATTTGGGGTGTACACAGAAAGGACAAACAGGCATCGACTCTTCAGTCAATTGCTGTTGACATACACAGGACCACTCAGCTGAACCACACACAGACAACTGCTGACCAGGATCCAGTGGACGGTGTACGCTCAGCTTTCATGCTCAGAGCGATGCCAACGCCAGCCTGACCACCGGCCCTGGAGACGCGATAGCCCGACACGCGAAGAGTGAAACGAGAATCTGAGCTTGTATCTGGGGCTCAAAGTGTTAACACCAAATTCGGGTCTTGTATGCGTGTTTTGGCGACACAACACACATTTATTTTAACAGTTTCAGGAGTTCTGGCTAAGACAGCCTGTTGGTCCGTTTGGTAAAGTGCGGATGTTGAAAGCAGCAAAGTGAAAAGAATGCGTAGGTCGGAGAATGGATTCTCTTTTTTCCGTGTCTCTACCCTTTCCGAGAGCTACAAGTTCACGGTCACGATTCATTGTGGCTTCCGGTGTCCATTTTGAATTGGGATGCGAAGCACGAAGAACAGAGAGATAAGAAATGTTTCCAGAGGGATCGTTGGAGATTTCTGGGCACATCATACTTCGCGACTGTCTACACCGAAGAATAGGTTTTTCCTTGGAACCCTAACCGGAACCTTAGACTCAAAAGTGTCACCCACAAAGCAGTGGGGCGTTAACACAGCGTGGGAGCGTGACCGAAGAACCCGTGAAGGAATTTCTTCTGGTCTGTCACATAAGACCTGATTATTGCAAGCATTCTGTCTTGTCTTCGCGGATGGTTTGTTATCAGTCCGCTTTTCGGATTCAGTCCTCAGCCCCATGCACCCAATGAGCAAGCGGAATGTGGATGGGACAGCATCCTTTGGGCTAGGGGCTGCCCAGCTTAGGCGGGCGATAGCTGTGCAATGAAGTGTGATGACTTCTTCCGCCTTCGAGAGAAACCTCAGATACTCCACTGCTACGCTCATCTAGTAGAGGTTTTTAGACCTGCAAACTGTTTCTGTCCATGTTTATTCGCTGGAGTGTCCTCTCCAGGGGCATAATGGTTAGAACCAGATGTTGTCCATCAACTGGTTCACAGACCGGACTTTGTCTGGCCTCTGACCATTGACCTTTCAGGCATGATTGCATTTCCGACTTAAGGAAGTCATCCTGCATAGCTCTTTGGGTCATAGAGGCACGCAAGCCATCACACCACGTCAAGATGCAGTCTCGTTGTGATGGAGCTAGCTGAGTATATACGGGCATTCAGTTGCCTTAGCTCCACGATACGCCCAGACCGCTAATCCAAGGACGATGTCAAAGCGCAAATTGACGACACCAGGAGAGCGTTTTCTCATTTACGTAAGTCAAATTGGGCGTGAAACGAGATCGGTCTTCGAACCAAAATGCGCATCTTCGGAGCCACCATCCGCCTCGTATTGACCTGCGGTTGCGTAACGCAGCCATTACGCGTCAAGGACACCAGAACGTTGAAAGCATTTGACCGCAAATGCCTGCGAATGATCTTCAAAGTCACCTGGCGTGATAAAACGAGACGACAATAAAAGAACGAAGCTTCCACATTGAAAGTTGTCGGTATTCCCTCGATGTTGATATTTGTAGTGGTTCGGCCACATCCTGTGACGCCCGAACACCGAGATCTCAAAAGTGTCTGTCACGTTTTTCGTCCCACAGTTGGCGCTGCCGCCTTGGAGGACAACTGAAAACATGGATCAGCACTGTCAGGTCGGACATCGGGCGATTGAGACTTCGGTCTGTTTACGGTGCCCGTCTTTGGAACCGGGATTAAACCTCCCTGTGCTTCGACCTTCTCCCTGACCGCTGTTTATCTACAGGCGCAATCCTCAACATCCATAAAGCCGATTCATCCTCTTTCGGGAGATAACCGCATAAAATCAAAAGAATTGAGCAGCTGTCGCCCACCAGAGCTGGACAGCCCCCAGTCCAAAGAATGCTGCCCCGTTGACGTTCCGCTTGCTCCATTGAGTGCATGGGGCTAAGAACTAAATTTGGAAATCTGGTCGATAACAAATTGGTAGACAGTAATCCATTGTCGTCCGGCTCGTTGCCGCACCTGACCTATTGGGACTTTATGTGGTTCTCCACTCCAAGTCTCAGGGTCTGGTTGCCGGTTATCTCTAATAATGCAGTGGTCCTTTGTGGATATGTGGTACTCCTCTTCCCTTGCTCTCATATGCAAGCATATGATGGAAAAATATCATCGAGTACAAAACAGGATGCCTACAATAATCAGGCATCACGTAACAGTCCAAAAAAAGTTTTTTCACGGGTGCTTCGGTCATTTTTCCGTGTTCGGCTAACGCCCCATTGCCTTGTGGGTCAGACTTTTGAGTCAAGGGCTCCGGCTAGAGTTCCAAAGAAGAACCTTTTCTGCCTTATGAACAGCCGCGAAGTATGGTTCATCCCTGAAACCTTCCTGTAAAAGACCTTACTAGGTCTCTCTCTTTGAAGATCGTTGCCACGGGTAATTGCTGCTCTGAATGAAGCAGTAATTAAAGAGGATATAAATAAAACACCTTAGACCTACATGTTCGCTTTACTTGGCTGTCTTAAACGTTCGCACACTATGCCAGATAGAGCGGTAGCCTGCTCCGCTAGAACTCCTGAAATTTTCGAAATATATGTATGGCGTATCTTCAAAACGCGCCCACAAGACCCTATATAAATATATATATTACTCGGCTTGAACTTAAGCATGGTGCCAACGCAGCAACAACAATTACACAAACATGAGAGGGGGATTAGAGCACAGTAGAAGGATTAACGAGAAGTAATAATAAAATGCTATGACTTTTTCTTTTTTCATCGTGCACTTTTTGATGTTTTTTGTCAGTTTGTTTGTCGGAATGACTTTTGATTACGGGGCGCGGTATTTCGACAGACAGACCACACAGCATTCGCGTCACTAATCTCTATTCTGAACAGTGTCTGTCAATGTCTCTGACCAGCGACGATCCTCGTCCTTTTGGGCAATAACCAGGGAAGCGGAAAGCACCAACCAAAGCCAGTGCTGCAATCACTCTTCACACCACATACACAACCTCAGTCTCTCGCTTCACTCATAACATGTCGGGTGATCTGGTGTCTGATGCCCGTGATCAGGCGGCGTCGGGATTGCATTGAGTGTGCACTACTAGGCTGGATTCCAGTCAGCAGTAGTTTGTGTGCAGTTCAGTTGGACGGTTCTGTACATGTCAATAGCAACAGACAGGCGTCGATGCTTGCTTGCCGTATCTGTGTATGCGCCCACTGACTGCAGTTCCTCTAAGAACAAGTAAACTCAGGCAAGCTAAGGTGACTGGGACATGTGTTGCACATGTGTAGTAAAATGTGTTGGTAGATAGTAGCAGAGTTCAGTAGTTTAAATGAGAACATTAAAGACCGAAAACGAAGGCTTTATTCACTTTAACAGTTTTACGCCCACTCGCGAGAGGAATGCCCGCGAACAACAGGCTGGATTCCCCCCAGGTCAAGGATGTATCGGCCAGATTTTTACTCTTCGCCGGCTACTTGAAACGCGTCACACGCACCGCCGACCGACAATAATGGTTTTCTTAGACCTAAAAGGCGCCTTCGATTCAGTTGATCGAACAGCGCTTTTCAGTGCTCTTCATCGAAAAAGTATGCCCCAGAAGTTCGTGAACCTACTGAGATCATTGCATTCTCATACTTCTGGCCGCGTCAGAGTTTACGGTGAACTATCCGGTCGGTTCGAAACGACCAGCGGTGTTCGACAGGGATGTCCTTTGTCTCCATTCCTGTTCAATTTCGTCATAGACGAAATAATGGAGAGTGCGCTGCAAAATCTTCAGGATGTAGGCGTTGAACCAGGAGGTCGTGGGAAGTTGTGTGACCTAGATTACGCAGACGACGTTGTCTGCTTGTTCGAATCCACGGAACATGCTCAACGTGCACTAGGTAGACTCTCAAGAGCTGTAGCGCCATTCGGCATGCGCTTTACACCTTCAAAGTGCAAGGTGATGTTACAACACTGGCCTCAACAATTCCGAGGTTGATGCTCGATGGGGAGGTGCTGTCAGTTGTCGACCACTTCACCTACCTCGACATCAGCGTGACGACGGATGGGAGCACAGTAGTAGAGGTGAGCACGCGGATATCCAAGGCTCGAGCGGCGTACGCTGGACTGAAGCACTTGTGGCATCGATCTGATATTTCACATAAGTTGAAAGGTCGTTTGTATTTTGCCGCAGTGTGTTCAGTTTTGTTGTATGGTTGCGAAACTTGGAGTCTGCGTGCTGAAGATATTCGTCGTCTTGAGGTCTTCGACCACCGATTGTTGCGTAGTATCGCTAGGATTGGGTGGAATAGCCGAGTAAGTAATGCTGAAGCCAGAAATCGAGTATTGGGTACTAATTCGGAGAACGTTTCGTCACAGCGTATCCAACTTAGTAGACTTCGTTGGTTGGGGCATGTGTTACGAATGTCAAACACATGCCTACCATACCGTGTCCTATTCTCCGTTCCTCCTAGGTAGTGGAAGAAACCACATGGAGTTAAACAGAAGACGTGGTAGCGAGGAATGAAAAATGTACAGCAGACTTAGGAAAAGTAGGTGCTTCACCTCTTCGTGGTTGGGGTCCAAAAGATCCGTCTACCAGTTGGCTGGAGACACTGAAGGATATGGCAGCGAACCGCGAACAGTGGCGATCGTGTTGTCACTTTCTATCGAATCAGAATGACTGGTCGATGTGTGTTTGTACAGTTAGACTGTGTATTCCGTGTGTTGGTTACTAGGGCATTCTTTCCTTTTCCCACCCATGTAGGTCCACTCCCTATCCATGTTATATATTCATACTTTCTAATTCAACGTGCAAGATAGTGGGAAAGGCAGTGGTCAGTGGGGCTCGTCCTACTGTTTAACGCTGTACGATGATGATGATGACTTTAACAGTTCGAACGTTTATGCGAAAGTAGTAGAGTCAAACTGATAGGAAAGCGTGATGCATATGTGATAATGAGAGCATAAAATAACGCCACATTCACTCCGGGCTTGCGGAACTCACGAAGCCTCTGGATTTTTTCAATCATACAGCGAGTTCCTTGTGCCAATTCTACAGCGTATTGTTTTCCCTGAATAACGGATTCAACAGGACGTAGAGTGAGAATCGGGGTAATGCTGTTGGCTGTGGATAGGATATCTATGATGTCTGATAATGGCTTAGTAGGTTATGAATCCTGACATAGAGGAAGAATCTGCTGGTGGATTTGACTGTTCGCAGGGAGCCAGCTGATGAGTAGATGCAGTCTCTTCCTTTCCACTGGGTAGTCTGACACGTGCGTATTGGGGGTTAAATTCAATTAGATGAACTTAATCGACCATTGGTTCATACTTTGACGCTCAGAGAATAAGACGTAACAGCACCGGACCTGGAGCAGCTCGCCAACTTGGTAGTGATGTACCAGACACTGATTTACGATTACACTTGAAGAGGCGTTCATAATGTGTCATTGGTAGCAGTACATAAAGTGGAGCGGATAGAATGTAAGGCATTAGAAAAGAATATTTCACAATCGTTCCAAAGCGGGAACCTAGATTTTGCGGCAAGAGTGATAGCGCCCCGCTGTACTGTTGTATCGCTCGCTCTGTTCATTTAACTGGGGATTGCTTGCGCTTATTCTGTTAGTGACCACTCCTACATCAACGAAAAGTCTCGATCAGAATGGATGTAGGAAGACGTACCAAACAGAGAACAACTAGCAAAGATTTGTAATAATAGTGGAAGTGGTCATGTTGGGGCAAGGAAATATAAAGAACCGTAAGAATTCATCAACTGTGGTAAGCAAATATTTACTGCAAGTGCTGGATAGTAGTGGCCCCCTAAGGTCAACGTTCAAATCGTTCCGTAGCCATGATAAGATTTCCGTCGGGTAACTGACAGAATTTTGGTTTCGGTCCTGCACATTAAGCAATAACTTTTTTGACATTTTGTGCTAAAAACGGCAGGTCATGTGGTCTGAAAAAATGCATTAGAGTACTACACCTGGATGGCATCACGTCTCGTGGAGTTCCTCTAGTGGTAGAGTACCTATGGACGACGTAATGCGAGATAAGATATCAACAGGGACATTTTATTTTCCCGTGCGATGTATTACATCAAAGCTACAACACGAGAGCTCTACTCTCGATTGTTTTTTTGTTTCCTCATTTCCCGCGGTACTGTCTGTCATACGTTACTGATCTCTGGTAGGTCATCATCCGAAAATGGGAACCATTCAAGTAATGTCGCCGTTTTCGAAATGTCTCAACACTCGCATAAGCCCATCTTTCTACGGTAGAATGATGCCACTTTGAAGCCGTTAGCGTTCGAGAAAAGAAGACAACAGGTCTTCAATTTCGTGCCAAAACAGCGGTTGTTGAAATATCCGTGGTGCTTGTTTCTAACACATAAGGCAATTTCTGGATTTAAGGTTGTGACTATTGCCCGCGCCAGTTCATCTTTCAGGTTTTACACAGTCTCGAAAAATCTCAAATCCCAAAGCCTTGATTGCGCGAGTATTTAGGACGCTGTTGTTCTCGGTAAATGGGAGACCATATTTACGAGAAATGTCGCAAAGGCGGCCCAGTTTTTTCTCATAGTCTTCTGAGGTACCACAAACGGTTGTTGTCCACTAGGTTTTCTTTGCGAATGATATTATCAATAACGCGTTGGAAGCGGAACACGGCATCAGTGATCCCAAAGGAATCCGGTAAAACACAAAATTCCACGCATTTCGGAAGCCATATATTATCTTTGATAGGTAGCTAGTGATATGCACTTTTTAAGTCCAGTGTGCCAAACACCGTATACTGGGTAATCCCTTCAATCATCCCATCCAGTTTTAGTAAAGGATATGCGTCAAGGAGAGTAAAACGATTAATGATCTAGCTGTAGTCAACGACCGTTATTCGTTATGACGCTCGTTAGTCGTAACAGGTACACCAAGGCGAATGTATGGGCTCAATGACGCCGTCTTCCAATAACTTTTGTATTTCACTCTTGATCAGTAACCTATCTGAAAGTAAATGTCTGTGAGATTTTGTCGCTGTCGGGTAGCAGTTGGGAGATTCCCGAACATGCTAGAGGTTGACGTTGACAACAGCAACACTACGCACTGAAAGCGAGTCTTTTTACCAGAGAAAGGAATTTCTGATTTCCTATGAAGATATAGAAAATGATGAACGAGAAGGACGTCAGCACAAAGATTTGTCAGAACTCTAAGTTCGACATTTTTATATAGGTTATTGTTTTGACATAAATTTACAAGGTAATGCCCAAGAGCGGAACTTTAAAAATTTGTGAAAGCCTTTGGAACGGTATAGTGGAAAGTCACTATTATTCACTTATAGTTCCTGAGCACAGTGCTGGAAAGGTAGCTATCGGAGCTTCTGGTGTAAGTGCGAGCCTGAAGTATTACGTCGTTTACGGAAACGTTTATGACAGTGCTAGTCAGGCTCAGTGAAGTGGTGCCGGGTGTTATTGCTGATACTAGAGAACTGTTGACAGAAAAGAACCTAGATTTGAGATTGGGTCAACAAACCTTTTGAAAATGCCCTGTCTTGCCCCATCGCCTATAGATATCGTCTTTCGCTGGACATGTGAGACGTAGATGTCTGGCGTGTCCACAACGAAACACCATGCACTGCTTATGGCAGGCATACATTCTTTCCGTGACTGATTTGAGTCCTGGTTCGTTTTCCTTGTAATATCGACATCATATATGACAACAGAGTGACTGCAGTCTATATGACTAAAGGTACTGGACTGTTGATGCCATTTCTAGATTCCTTGCTTGTTCCTGGGCCGTTTCTAGATCAAGCATTCTATTGTCCGGAAAGCGCTGTCTGATACCACTGAAGCGCCTTCGGCTTATAAATTAATTTTATATGGCATCACTCTGATTCTAGTCAGCTGTAGCGGACTTGAAGTCGCAATTTTTCGCAAGCGACTTCAGCCTTTGAAGAAACTGATCAAAGCTCTGCCCCGCTCCTTGTTTGTACGTAGACAGCATGCATCATGCGGATATCTCATCTTTTAGCTTCACATAAAGCTTTTTATAGGTATCCAGAGCGATTTTGAACGTTTCACGTTCATTGATGTGCTCATGGACGTTAGGACCAACGCAGCCAACTAGAATTTATGGTTTTTCGTCTTCTGAAGAAGTGCTTTTGGTGAGGAAGGATTTGAATATGCGCAGTGGTTTCAGATTTCAGACGACGAAAGACCGCTCCGGTCGATACGGTCAATCTATTGGTAAATCGTAACAAGCTTTGTTAAGAGATAGCAGTGGAGTTCATTGGTTTAAGTGAAAAGTTGGAGGCCAAAAGCGAAGACTTTATTTACTTCAACAGTTCGGACATTCATGTTGAAAGAATAGAGTCAAGCTGATAGGAAAACGGGATGCACATGTGGTAATGAAAACATGAAATAATCGCCGTAGGCCCACCGATAGACTTCCTTTGCGCACGCTTTTATCCGAGACAGGAACTGAATGTAAACTAGATCGAGGTAGTCAGTCCGGGGTATAACGAAGGGAATGGAAACCTTGGTCGAGTTGGATGTGTGTGACTTCCGGGTTGAGGTACATGAGACCCGTCTATCAGGTGGTTGCAGACAACCGGTGTCGTGGCCAGGGTCGAAGTTGCATTCGGGCTTTCCTTGTCTTCGTGACTTCTGGTTATTGCTTTTTTTCGGCTCTTCACTTCGTACATCTATTCATTCAGCTCTCAACTCGACGATGCTGTGAGACGGTAATCCACTGTCGTCCGGCTGATTATCACACCTGACCTATTAGGACCTAATCTGGTTCTCCGCTCCAAGTCTCAGGGTTTGGTTGCCGGTTATCCCTAACAGTGCAATGGGCCTTTGAAGCTATGGGGCTTACCTCTTCCATCACACGCGCGAGCATGCAATAAAAAAACCAAAATGAGGGTGCTGAACTGTAATCAAAACTGTTATCTTTACTTTTCGGTAGTTTTGGCAGAGCTTAAGTCGTATAAGATAAAAGGCACGTGTAACTATCTGTATTTTAGTACCGAAATTCTATCATTGCACAAGTCTGATGGTAAGGCCGAATCAGTCTTTCTGAGATTCGACGCGAGATTTCTGCTAGTTGGGATAAACCTCGCAGTCAAGTGTACAATTAGACTCTGACAATTCGCATTATTCACTAAGGTGTCGTGTAATATGCTGAATTGTGGTCAGTATATGTCGTGGAAAAACGTAGTCGTGTACTGTGTCAGGTTTTGTGAGTAGTTTCTACAAGACCTGCGTTTTGGGTTCCTGAAAAAAACCTGTATATCGCGATCAGTTTATGGTGCTCATCCATATGCTTTATTTGTTTGATTAACTTTGCTTCTGTTTCCACGCTGTCGAATACCTATCTCCCTCCGTCTCTTTGAATTAAAAGCTGATCATGTATGATGTTTGAAACAAATATTAAGAATCTTGCGATAAAAAACCTCGTTATCATTTGCCTCTATCAACCGGACTGTTTCTATCTCGATCGATCGTACGGGTCCCCTCTTGTAGTGCACCAGACTTCTAGTTACGGATGTTGCTCCTTCCGCCATTTTCATGTAAACATGAACTAAAAATACTCTCGTATGTATTATTTTGCGTTACTCGAATCGTTTTTTTCGAATCAACTCAGTGCACTTTTTCCGGTGGTATGTTTCCATCAACCGACTAGTCAACCCTCAGTCTTATAAGGTAGCTAGACTATCAATCAGTGCTTTCCACTGTTAAACAATTTGCCTAGCGAGTTCGTAGCCAAGCTTCGAATCTTGCTGACCTCCAGCCAAGTAGTGTCTGCGGTTGAAAGATGGAGTATTTGATTTTTGGCCTCATTCCACCTGTATTTATTCACTTATTGATGTGAGACAATTCGCATAGGCCGTACAGCCAAGCATCTGTTACAATGCATCCGTAAGCACTACACAACGTGACTGAACTTTAGAGCAATTAGGTCTTTATGGTAGAATTTCATTGCTTACTAACACAGCGTAGTCGAAATCGTTGGTAGGTTGTCGACGTTTCGGTCACCACGAATAACCTTTTTCAAGACTGGTTTTACAACCGAATGAAACTGGAATGATAGCCTAGAGCAATTGGGTGTTAGTCACAGTGTTCGTTTTTGTGATGTTTAATGTAAGGGTAGGGGTTGAATCTCCGTCCATGCTTTGTGTCCGTGACAGTTGGGTCATTTGAGGTCAACAAGGTGCTTAAAATCTCTGCCCCATCGTTGCGGTTGAGACATGATTGGGGGGCGGTAATTGCCAGAGCCTCGGCGTAGAGACGCTCGGTGTACGTACGAAGCCCACACTGGAGGATTCTGGTATTTTCGTAGTCGATGGTGTGGTTTTCGGATATGGCGTGAAGTGCGATTGCAGAGTCGTGTTCTAACTTTCTTAAAGCCATTTGGTCCCTCGGTCTGCATTTTTCTTTACTTTTGTGTTCTGCGATTCTGGTTTTGACCTGTCTGCATGTTTGTTTAATGTACTGAGCGGGGCAATCTTTGCAGTTGATCACGTAAACACAATTGTTCTGTTCATGCATGTGTTGAGAGTTATTGGTTCTTGTGAGATGGCGTCGCAACGTGTTATCTATTCGGAAGAAAACGCGAACACCATACGCACCAAGTACTTTCCTGATTGCCTCCGATGTGCCCGATCTGTACGGGATACCAACGGAGGTTAGCGAGTCTACGTCCTTTTGTCGTGTGTTGCTGACTTGTTTCTTAACACATCGGTTACTAGTCCTCGTGGGTAGTTGTTGTTTTGAAGGACCGTGTGTAAGCGTTCCATTTCTTGTTGATGAATGGCATCGTCGTTGCACAATTTGTCGACTCTGATGGTTAGTGACGATACGAGTGCCCGTTTTATGCATTGTGGATGGGCTGAGTTGAAGTCCAGATATCTGTCGGAATATGTAGGTTTCCTGTGAATGCTCACCGTAAACCTACGGGAGTTGTTTACTTGTAGTCAACAGTCAAAGAAACTGATGACTCTATCAGTGCTCTCACTCTCCATTGTAAATTGAATTGAGGTAGACTGATTATTGAGACATTGTAGAAAGTCATGCTTATATTCTGATTTCAGAATTGCAAAAGTATCGCCTACATATCTGACATAGATTCGTGGTGGATTGCGAAATGCGGCCAATGCTTTAGATTCGATGGGATGTAAGAACAGATTAGCTACAATGGATGATACAGGAGAACCCATGGCTACGCCGTCAATCTCTGTACAGTGATTGGTCCGCCCCCATTCACTGGCTGGTCCCAGACCAGCCGAAGACTCACCCGGTCTGTAGCTACAGGTGGGTCACATTAGCTGAGACCAATGATCCCTGTAACAACCCTCAGTTTATTTGCTCTGTTCAGTAAGTAATCTTACGTGTTGTGAATTCCTAGCATTGATGGAAAGCAGTTAAATTATCTTGTTGACCAAGCGTTTTTCTAAGTATACTTTGTGAGATTGTTTAGATAATTGGTTTTCACATTCTGCTATTCCACGTCAACTTGTTTTCCAGCCCGGAGCAATGATAGAATGGGGAAATCACTGGTGAGTCAGGATATGGTTACATTTTTTCTATCTTTTCTCGTTCTTTATTTTAAAAACACGGTCGGTCGCAGTTGAAGTTTTGTTCATGTATTCTCACATAATCAGTTAGACAACCTCTTTCCCAGAGTTAAGTTAAAGATAAGACGAGTTTTGGTTACCGCAAGAAGTCAACTATATGCAATGAGAAAATAGTCACGAAAGGTAGTCAAAGTACGACCGTCAATTCCATTATGCGGAATTTTCGGAAGAGTACGGCAATGATGAAAACCAAATGCATTCATACAGTGAAAGGAAATTAACCTGATAGTATTGCCAACACGTCCAAGAGTAGAAGCAACGGAATTAATAGCGTAGCCAACGGCATCGAGGGTTCGCAGAGATGGTTTGTAGGCAAACTGTATCGGGTCGTGAGAGGGTTGTCTGAGGAGAGTAGCACCTCAGAGTTGGTAGACTGTCGTCCCTTAGTGCATTCTCCACCTCCTTGGTCTCAATCATTCACTCGGCTCTCACCTGGGGCTCCGCCAATCTGAAGCATGCATCAGCGACCACACTCGAACAAACCGCTCGGCAGGCGGGCTAAACCAGGTTGAAGGTAACCAGGGTCGAAAAATCTTGGCGAGACGATGTTCGGCCTGCAAAGACAAATACTCCTGAGTGAACGGACGAGACTTACGGATCCAACAACTACGAAGGAAAACTGCCCAACCCATTCCTCCCGGTATTCCGGAAGAGACGAATGAGCCGCACAACATGCTATCGGCTCATCCGGAACAACCCTGCTGCCTTGTAGGCACTTGGGTGCGCAAAGACTAGAGGTGCATCCTCGAACAAAAAGGCCGGATGAGATATCCCGGACTGGGCCAACGACTGATATGACTGTCCCGAACGGTGCTGGGGCCACCGTCTCCTACCATATTCCCGTGAATCCGTATGAATAATGTTGGAAATATGCATTATGATCATGCTACTGCTTACCCGGCAAGCGACGCGTCTCATACTCCAACGGTCAAGGTGTCAAGCTGGAATACTCAACTGCAGGAAACAGGCTTATGTAGCTTGTTGAAATGTACGGACACTGTTAGACGTAGGCAGTCAAAGTCTCACAGTGAGGACACTGCACTACTACAACATCGACATAGCTTGTCTCTCAGAGGTCCGCATAGCTAACTCCGTCACTCGGCGCATAGAAGTTCCAGGAGAAACGTCAGCTTACCGGCTTTATCATAACGGCTCGACGGACAACTTCCGGCACCGCGGCGTCTCATTCACCGCTAACAATAAAGCCAACAGCGCAACGATCGCTTGGGAGCCGATTTCTGCAAGACTTGCTTTGGCACGTTTCATAGGTTCTCCGCAGAACTTGGGAGTGACTGCAGTCTGTACTCCGACCAATGCCGTGGACGGCAAAACAAAAGATGAATCTTACGGTGATCTTCAAGAGATACTCAATCGGGTCCAGAGGCGTGATATTTTCTCATCGCCGGAGACTGGAACGCTTGCACAGGTTCCTCGGATGATTCAACGCGGCTTGTCCTGGTAAAATTTGGCCTTGGTGAACACTGAGAATGGTGACCGCTGAATCCAATAGATAGGTCGTTTGCAACACGTTTCCAAAACCCCAAAAAGTAATTACTAACGTGGTATACTAGCGACGGTCGCACTTCGCATCAAATCGATCATATCTTGGCGAGGTCCGGTTGGGCTTCGTTTAAAGAAGGCTGTCGAGCGTAGCGCGGCGTAGCTACGAGAAACGCAAACGAGCGCGCTTCAGAATCCATCTGTCCACGCGCTTTGAGGCCTCTCCACCGACCCAAATAAAAGTTGCAGCCCTAGAAATGCCAGAGAAAGACCAAGCGATGTCACTTGCGATCACCACCCGACTACCCGCAGCAAACAACGTGCCACAGAATTCAGCTCTGGTAGAAAAACTGGACGACAATCAGATCGGGAGAGGTTCTCTTAAAAGAACTAGGGAAAACCGAAAGACATTTAAAAGATTGGATCTCTGAGGTCACACTTCAACTGTCGGCCGAAGTACACAAAGCCTGGATATCAGAAAGTAGCGAACGCCGCAGATTGCAACACAAGGCCTCGCGCTGCGCTAGAGCTGGTTGTAAGCGGTACCGGATAGAAACAGCTGAGAAAATGGAGATTGCAGCAGGGATCGGTGATTTTGGCAAGCTATTCCGTCTCATTCACAAAGCGTCGAGTAGGCGCTTCCGGTATGAGTCGCTTCTGCGCAACACAGCCGGTCAAATAATGCCTGAGCGGAAAAGAAAAATAGAGAAACGGGTAGAGCACTTCGATCGGTTGCTCAGCGGGCCATCAAATCACACGACGGCCCTACAACCCGCTGTTCTTGCAGAGCCGTACGATGTCAGTTGCAGTTGGCCGAGAACAACTGAAATCGCCACAGTCATCGATCAGCTGAGGTACAAAAAAGCTACTGAAGAAGACGACATTCCATCTGAAGTCTTCAAGTGTTGCTTGTCGTCGTTGATCGACGGATTGCACACCCTCTTTGGCTCCATATGGCGGTAAGAGGCCTTTCCGACTGATTCTGGCATGTCCGTTTTACTGCCCATCCCAAAAAAGCGGATAAATCAATGTGAGAAAACTACAGGAGGACCAGCCTGATTGACGTGGCTGCGAAGATTTTCTACGAGCTACTATTCAGCCGTTTCTCCGTTGCAAGACCACCGCATCCGACCGTACCAAGGGGTTCCCGCCGTGTTGGAGGCTGCATGGGCCAAATTTTCACACTGCGTCGAACGCTGGAGCACCGTTACAAGTTCCCGTAGCCTGCTTCATCGAATTTCGGACCGTTTTCGATTCAGTTAAGCGGGAGTGTCTCTGGGCAATAATGAAATCCGACGGAATGACCGGTAAACTCGCAAGGCTTCTGACAGGATATTATTCATCCACTAGGGTGCCAGTCTGTATGTATGGTGAGGGGTCCTCCGAATTCACACTCACTACTGGCGTCCGATAGAGCTGCCCTCTTTCACTGGTGCTATTCAACTATGCGATCCACTGGAAAATGAGACAGGTACTGACTGACCACTCCGGTATCCAACTGAGCCAGGAGATGCACACCTCAGACCTAGATTTCGCTTATGACATTGTTTTGCTACCGGACTCTCCCGCCGCACTTCAACCAGTCCTTGACCGGATCGATTTCTTCTCAAAGTCCATCGGGCTAGAAATATATCAACTTGTCTAGGGCCATTAGCTCAACAGCTGTCCATCAATGACTAACTGGTCAATTGCGTTCCATCATTCAGGTATCTAAGCTCTGCACTGCCTCCAAACGGTCAGGCGAAGGATGAAGTAATACTCCGGATAGACAACGCCAGGAAAGCATTTCCCCAGCCACAACGGGCGTTGTGGACCCGCAGTGAAATCAGCCTTTGGACCAGGGTGCGTATCTGTCGTGCAGCTATACGTTCCATAATGAGCCACGGCTGCGAAATCTGGCCATTGAAAGTCAAGGATACTAGAAAGTTGGAGGTGTTTGGTCGCTGGTGCCTGTGACGTATTTTGAAAATAAATTAGCACGAGTATCCAGCGATGAACTAAGGAGACGGTGCTGTGGAATTGGCGAACTCTCAGACTTCCTGTGATGTCGTCAACTGCGGTGACTGGGTCATGTCCTACGGTGACCTGAGACGAAACTAACCGAGCAAACACTCGTCCCGAACCCTGTCCTGGATGGTGCTGTCGCCTTGGTAGCCAGCTCAAAACTTGGATCAACACTGTCGAGAAAGATGTAGGGCGCCTAGGCTTGCTGTCGCTCTATTGTGCCCGCGAATGAAAAACACGATCGCTATCTGCACCTAACTCGTTTCCAACCACCGCTCATGGTCAGCTATGGTACGAGTTATTCGTGGAGCCGGCTCATCCTCTAGCAGGAGATAGTCGCGTAAAAGTAGAAAGTAAGTGAGAGCAGGAGAGTAAACTTGGGGACTTGTGCGATAAATCAGTACATTCTCAAGTACTTTCAGCTATAATTCCGCCATTTTAACGCTTGTGATCACATTTTCCAGGTTTTCTATATGCTCAACTTGGATCAGTCTTCTCATCATAACAATCCAAATAGAAAAAGTGTTTTAGGATTAGGAGCACCCCAAATTACCCAAATCCATTGGAAGGTGGCCAGGGGAAATATCCAACCCAAAACTTGTATATCCCAGGCATTACTGCACAAAAGGCGATTTCCCCCTATCATTTGGGTTTATTTTCCAATAGCCAGGAACAAGATTGAACGTGTTGGCGCAAATGGCGTCTCTTAGATCCTATTAGGTCGGTGAAATATACTCATGTTCACAATAAGAACATAAATTCAACCCAACAGTTATTTTCGAAGATTCATGATCATGCCGTTACAGTTCATCTGATGTTCAACCCAACGTAATTTATCAGCTGCCTCCAAATCAATCGAATCTGGTCCGAATAAGCACAATTAACACCTGATCTGTGCATGAAAACGATTACTGCACGTCCTTCACCTCCCGTGTCCTGTGATCACACTCGCCACATCCAAACATTTAGTGTTTTAATGCGAATCAAATGACCCCGGGTTATTGATTTATCACGCTTACAAGTGGGACGGCACCATGATCGTCCCCACTTGACGTCACATCATTTCACACCTATTAGATGTTGTCGGCCATTTCTCTGTTCCCTGAGTTTAATGTCATATAAGTTGTATCGGCATATTTATGAATTGTCGACAGTTTATAATGTGTTCTCAACAGACAAATATGAATTTTTTCAATATTCAAAGAAAAAAATAAAGATCGTCTTGCTTGTGGATGGTCAACCGGCGTCTTCATTTATTCAATCAGCAAAATGCGAAAAACAATGCAGAGCTTTGCGAGTCTCTCAAATCAGTTGATTTGGTCGTACGGTCTGTATCTCGATTCCGATTTTTTTCTCGCTTTTGGATAATTTATCGGCAGTAGGGTTTCCCGGGCACAAATCGACACTTGCGCATTCTGCAGTTTTGTCATGCCTGCATTTTATCCAGAAAAACCAATCGGGAAGTTGTCGTTTTGGACCCAACTCATGAATGTATTCGATTCAAATCACCAACAGGATGCGGGTAAAGCTACATGTAGCGTGGAACTCGTTTACTCCCGCAGCGACTGCAGCGTTTGATGCATATCTGATAGTGTATCTCGTCCAGGCGGCTAATTGACTCTTAGGAATCGGCAAAGAGATGCTTCCCAGTTGCACAGCACAATCCGTCCACAATGAAATCACAAAGACGGTGACTGGGACATCCAACTCTGTCGAACCTAGGTTGTTTTCAATGTTATATGACCGGAATTTTTCCCACCTCATCACGGCACTGTACTGATCGACCTCATTCCTGCCAATAATGTCGATAAACTACAGTTCAGGATTGTTGTTCATTGCGGTCTATCATTAGACGCGAGTTTATGTACTCCGGGATAGAGCATTTCCTTTATGGTCGTTATACCCTGATATCATTCTGTGACTAATCCATCGAAGCCATAATCAAATGCCCAAGGAGCACTCCCCTCGAGATTCAAGTCCCATATGCCCTCTACTTGACGTGGTCCGCATGTTAGTTAATTTGTCGGAATATGGTTGTTAATTAGAAGAGCAGCTTCTTAGAGCAAAAGATGAGAGCTGATTGCTGGGTGAATGTAAACACTGGTGTGAAGCTTCACTAAGACACAACAAATCTACAATCAAGTTCTACTCCTCACTATCACCCTTGGTACCCCCGGTTGATTTTCATCTCTCGGCATTTTCATGTTACTTCCAAACAGTTACATTTGGTGTCCTTCATCTATTCGATCTTTCCTTTGTGTCTTCTAATAATCTGTTTAGTCGCTCGCTCTTGGCGTTTCAGTTTATTCCGGGTGGGCGCTGAGGGTCAGTAACTAAGATCAGCATACCGGAATTGCGTACTTAGCAATGATAGAAAAATAAAGCTTTTGTATTTCGCTTCTTTTTATCCATTTATTCAGTTTAATGATCCCCAATGTGGGTTGTTCGCTCATAGTTTAATATGGGTTACTATCACGATCCTGGAGTTTGTCCTCATCAGTGATAGTATCTTGCTAAGGGCGCTTCCGTCTCCTTCCATTTTATGCTCTTTTTGTATTCTGGCAACGTTCGTTTGCCTGCTATTTTATGGAGAGATATCATTTTGACCGTTCTTTTCATACTAATCTACAAAAAAATCCGTTCCCGTTTAACGATGAATATGAAGAAAATGGGCAGACCAGTATCGTTTTTTACTTCGCTCATTTAATAGGGCTCGAGGTCTCCATTTACGTTCCAAAAATTTGCGCGCTGTGGCCGGATTGTTCAGTCACATAGGAGAAATGCAAGTTGTACATCATTTTTGGGGTAAGTTTTTTAACAAACTATACCATTTCTCTCATTATTTCGGAATTATTTCAAGTGTGTTCGGAAGTACCACCCGATCGGCTGTTTGAGACGTCGTTCTAGTTAGTTTGAGACCCTACGCGTTAATCGCCCTCACCCACTTTGCATCGATGCCGCATCGCGCGCTTGTCGGCTGTGCATCGCACCACAATGTGCGACCACGATTAAACATGTCGTAATTGGAGCTAAGAACCTCAGCAACTATCCCGTGTTCGCACTAGGTGATCGATAGTGTGACCAACAAACGTACACAGACTTCTCAGTAGACTCTCACGTTTCAAGTAGGTGAAACCACATTACGGTCGCAGACTGACTCCAGGGCCAACAACGGAAACCAGAGCTGCAGTGCAGTCACAGTAGTGATAACGTATCCCAAGTTCAATCAGTTTTCACTGTTGCTGCACAGTGATAGAAAATTATCGGGCCATGTGAATGGTGGTGTGCAGTTCCGCTCGATCTTTGAGTGGCAGCTAGGCAACACTCCGGATGCCAAAATGTATGGGCTTGTAGGTGCAAGAATTAGGAGCGTGGTCTTCTGGATTCTGTCACCAGCGTCACACCCACAAAAACTTCATAAGAACAGTGTTTTGTGGCCTATTCAGATCGGTATGTGCACCGGGGATCGGGGAGCGGATTCAAACGTGTACCCATTGGGCTTCTACACGTCGAATGCCGCGTCTGTGTGATGGTGGCTTGGGTTACGGGAACTGTACTACTGTCATAATAGTGCAAATACATCTTATTTTCACCAGATTTCTGTAATTACTAAAGACCACCACAAATCTTGCTCATCTCATGTAATGAAATTTCCATCGATCAATCGCCTTCAACTGAACATTTATTTTTGGTTTGGTTTTCGGTATTGCTGACATGTGTGAAATTGTTGGGATGAAACGTTCAACAGCCTATAACTCTATCCTGATAATAGCGTTGAAAATTGCGTCACAGTTACTCATTTACCGAACACTTGAAACGTCTTAGCGTTGGTAACACAGAGTTTGTGCTTTTACGAATCCCACAACGGTTACATTAGTTTAGCTAGACAGAGTAATCGTCCTGGAGTCAAAATGTCTGACGAATTCGTGTTTTCACAAGTAGAATCGTTACGTTGTCAGCTGTAACACTTCTGCTTTTCACCCTAGGGACCGTATTAAACTTTTAGTGGATGTGGAGTTTACGCGAATCAGAATTGTCCCACTTTGGGCAGAGCAAGAATAACAATATTGGCAAAATAATCCATCAATTTCACGTGCTCCTAATCAGCTGTCAACGCACATTATATACGACTACACTTTTTTATTTCATGCTTGTGCATGAGTTCAATGGAGGGAGTGTATCCTATATCCCCAAAGACCCACTGTACTATCAGGGATAATCGGCAACCAGACCCTGAGACGTACAGTGGAGAACCAAATAAGGTCCCAGTATTTCACCCAATACAAAGGAGTTATCATATGTGTGCCTGGGCATGGAGACGATGTAGGAATCCGGGTTGAATCTCGATCGGCACCATCGTACTTGTGTCAGTCTATTGAATCAGACTACTTATCGACCTGAGATGCAAAACCATTCTTATTTTGGCTCTGTGGTTGTTTTGCTTCGGATGTACACGCGCTCTTCTTCGACACTTTCGGTCCCATTCGCTGGGGTATTGTTATCGATACTTCTCATGATAATGATGTTTACTGGCATACGTTAAACAACCGGAGCGACTATTTTTCTGTTTCCATTGATAAACGATGCCTCTCTAAAGATATGATTATATTGATTTTCTCATTAGACGTCGCACTGCCTTTCAAAAATTTGCCACTTTTGGAAAGTATCCATTTCGTTATTAAATACCAGCGTGGGAACATCGACTGAGACATTACAGACGCTTTTGATGAGGTTTACTCATAGTGTACAGTTATTGCTTAGTGTAAACTTATATCGACAAAAGGTGGTGTAGATGTGGGATCCCATTCTGGCTGATATCCTAATGGCAATGGTCGAATCCAACAAGCTAAAATACACTACCACACATCTTTGTTATTAAATGATAGACACGAGTTACGATAGAAGGGATAAGTCCCATGGTCTACAGACTTACTGCGTAATAGGGAATAAGTTTGGAAACATTCGCGAATAAATCAGTTTGTTGATTCTGCGCTTGAAAGTGTGGGGATCATATGGAGAGAGGTTAGGGTTTTCCACAATTTTGCACTTCTGGGGTAAAACGAAGAGTAGAAGCTAGCAGTGCGTCAGGTTGGATTAGTCACTCTATATGGATGGCTTGTTGCTTGAGCACTGGGCAGGTGACTGAAAACAGGGAAGACAGAGATTACCAAAGCAAGTCCCCGGGAACAGAACCAACCCATGGTAATACCGGCAGAAAGGAAAGCGCAGAACAACTGCCCGGCGATAGGTTAGCGACCGCGACCTGGAAGTAATCGTGCGGTCGCCGATGAGGCGGATGGCTTAGCGTAGGGCACGGTCTGGACAGCAGTATTAAGCCCACGTGCTTACTTGGAATGGAAATGACAACGTGGAGACCAAACCATGACAGGGCACCGTGTCTATTGAATTGCTAGCTCGAAGTCGTGCTCTGTGGTCGTTATGTTGTGACAGACTGTGTTCGAACTTCAAAGGGATTTCTCCTGTGAATTCACGTTTATTTTTCTGTTCCATGTTTTTGCATTGCACCACGTCTTTATATTGCAGTATTCACGAGTAGGCCTAATTCGGACCTGGGTTCAGGCGAGCATCCAGATCCAGGTAGTTTTGAGGACAAACCTTCGTGCCACACTTGATCAATTGCTTTGTGGTAATCTAGTGATACCGAATGCGACTCGCCATGATTGTTCACTGCAGAAGATCAGATATGTTAGATGTATGCCAAAATCCACTAGTGGGTCTGTGATGACGAAATCCATACTGATGTTTACTCATAAGCGCGTGGCATTCCAGGTACGACAAAGTTCTTTTGCAATTACAATTTCCATAACTTTGGACAAAACTTGCGTGGGGGAAATGGGTCGGTAGTTGGAAGGTTGGGAGGGATCACCACTCTTTGGGATGGGAAAAACATGTGCAGTCTTCTAAAATGAGGAAAACGCTATTTTATAACTACTGATTGAATAAACAACGGAGAATTTGCGCAGGTTCTGGTACACAGTTCTTCAACAGGATGGGTGACACCCCGTCTGGGTCAGAATGTTTCGATGTGTCAAATGAAAACAGAACTTAACGGACGTTTCTGGTGGTGATTTTGATCTCAAAGAAAGGCTCAGAAGAGGTCGAGGGAAAAGGTACGATGAGCGGGTATGTGACGGAGTAGAGTTGGGTGGTAACATGGCTGAAAAAAATTCCAGTTTTTCTGATGAGTCGGATGCTTATATTCATGAGAAATTCAAAATAAGTGAAAACGGAAATAGGTAACAATTAGGGGAGAGCTTTTGTGAGGGACCCGAGGGATACGACGATAACTCCTGAGTTTTACATTAAGCAACTTTGTCTTTTGACTTCCTCATGGTAACAACATTTGTTGCTTGCTCGCCAGTGGCAGTCATGCAAACATTGGGTTTAGGAGTGGCATCAGTGCCTGAAACCAACCTTTTTCTTCCGCTCTGCACGAATACAGTGTGTTCTTTGAGAACGGTTGCAGCCCTGAAGCTTCGAATTTCTAATACTACTACTGGAAGTAGCGGCAGTAGTTAGATTCTAGCTTTTTTTGAATTCTCGCGAGAAAAATTACGCAGCACCGTCAGCTAAAGAAATCGGTGAACGACACTGGATTTTGCAAATTAAACATTCGAAGGTGCTTTTTGACCCATAAGTGATCGGATATAGCTGTCCACGCAAATCGAGCGAACCGTTAGTGGTAACTAAACGGACATAAAATCGTTCACTATATGATTTTACCACAATTTCACTACAATACACTTCAGTTGTGGAAAATGAAGTTAAGTGAAGTACAGTTCGCCAACATATCCAAATCCCCCCAGGTTACTTGAACTACTACCTAACCACAACTCACGGAGACTCCATCAACTACCGGACAACAAGAAACATGTTCAAGTTTGAAATAAGCATAGATGACTGTGCAACGACAACAGTAATCACAATGAATTCTAGAACTAGCCTACGTAATTACCATACCTATTCAACATCCTTATTGAAATTAATGTCGGAAAGCTGACAATTGTTGTTAAGATGCAAATATTTGTTTCATCACATCTTGCATTTATCAAAAGCTACATGAACCTTGTTAGAGTAAGCGCCATTAAGTGGAAAGTCCATAAGATGGACGTAATACACTGACACGGACCATCGTACTGGACTATTCTTCTTGAGTCGGACTTCCACGACATCCATACAACCAGTGATCATAGGCAGGCAAGAAGATACAACAACATATCATCACAAGTGAGGCATTTTATTCACATAACTCAATCATCATCTCAATAGTTTTAAATATTTGTGTTGGTTGTAGCTCAGGTTGTTGGTTGCCATGATGTTCTGATCGCTGAGCTTGGCGTTTAGATCGCGAACGTTTCATCACCAGTCGAGGTGACATCGTCATTGCATGTGCGCTGTTGGTAGTGATCTCTTGTATTTATAGGTTTGTCATTAGTCCTGACCTTGAGCTTCGTAGATGACGTTGTGCCCTAGGTTCGACGTTTGTTTCTCTGCTTCGCCTCTAAGAACACAACCGAACAGAAGGATCACACTACCATGCATCGAAAACGTCTCTGAAACAACTGCAGGATTGCTTCAATCCTAAGACATAACAGTTGCCCACAGACCAACCAAAACCATAAGAAAACTCATATCAGAACCAAAAGAACAACTCAGAACCGAAGAAAGAAGAAACGTTATATACGAAGTCAGGTGTATGAACTGCGGCAAATGCTACATCGGTCAAACCGGGAGAAAAGTTGCCACTCAAATGCACGAGCATAAACTGGCCACGAAGAGACATGATCCATTCTCTCTCATATCCGTCCACGAGGATCAAGAAGGACACATGTTCAGTCTAGACGAGGTTAAAATTTTGGATCGAGCAACCACGAGGCACGCAAGGGAGTTTTTGGAAGCCCGGTACTCTTCAAACAACTCAATCAATAGACATATTGAATTGGATCACGTGTACAGTCGGATGAAGAGCAGACAGTTGAGCTAATCAAAGATGTCAGAAGCGGAATTAGTGGACCAAAATCACTCAACCCGTATTATTGAATCTGAGTTTTTACACTCACACATCTTCGAAACTGACTCGCCGAGAATTCAAGTATCAAAAATGGAAACAACAGCACAAAGCGAAAAAAATTCAAGCTCACCGAACGGGACGTCAACCGTCAAAAGTCAAGTTCTTATAGGCGAAGCCGAAAAACAAACGTCGAGCCTTGGGCACAACGTCGTCTACGAAGCTCAAGGTCAGGACTAATGACAAACCTATAAATACAAGAGATCACTACCAACAGCGCACATGCAATGACGATGTCACCTCGACTGGTGATGAAACGTTTGCGATCTAAACGCCAAGCTCAGCGATCAGAACACCATGGCAACTAATCATCATATTACTACGAATATTTTTACTTTTCTTCCTACTTTGGCATACCACTGATAACTTTCATTTCTTAGTTAGGCTGCTGTTGAGAAGTAGCAACCAGAACAGCCACAGTCCAATAACCGTTATTGGTTATTCCAATTTAACTAGATTCATTGAAGTCTTTCACATTCAGGAGACCAAAGTGAATATACGAGATTAAACCACAAACGGGTTAGTGATAAACTCTGTCCAAATGGACGACATGTAACTAGTCTAATACGACATAAGTTGCCATTCGACTCGGATTTTCTATGCAAGGCCATACTAATTTGACCAACATGACCCGTTTATTCATAATAAACGATTTCATGTCCGTTTAATTACCACTAACGGTTCACTCGATTTGCGTGGACAGCTATATCCGATCACTTATGGGTCAAAAAGCACCATCGAATGTTTAATTTGCAAAATCCGGTGCTGTGTAATTTTTCTCGCGAGAATTCAAAAAAAGCTAGAATCTAACTACTGCCGCTACTTCCAGTAGTAGTATTAGAAATTCGAAGCTTCAGGGCTGTAACCGTTCCCAATGAACACGCGGTACGAGTGGCTGAAAACCATTCGAGGGATTTAAGCCTTCTGGGTTTGAAGCAGTGAGAGACGAACATATGCAGTTCTTGAATTTTAATTTCTGCAGCATTTCTGGCGGAGATATTCAGATCAGAAGCGAATTAGCATTCAGGCCAGGAAAAGGACGCTAAAAAATCGCACATCGCACTCCAGTCTACAGAGTCGCAACCCCAGAAAATGCTTCTAGAGAGTGGGATCGGAATGGGAGTAAAGACGTGGTAGGCACTTGAAAAGACAGTAATCCGATGTATCGAGGGGATGTCAGAGAGAATTAGTGGTATAAAGATACGGGTCGGATGGGAGAATTTCGAGGGTATACGCGTGTAGCGTACTACTTTGTCTATGTGGTACACTAAATTATTGTCAACAATATCTAAGGCGACACTAGCAAACTAAGACGGGCGGAGGAGCGTGCGGTGATAAAAAGGCCAAAAGGGTATGTACATCAAGAATAAAAATGAAACAATAGGTGTGACTCAAACTCACAGTTGTTCAGTGTTCTTGTGATCAGGAAATGAGCGTCAAAGAGCCAATATCCGCCAATGTCTTCAGCCCAGTTCGGTCTGACAGCCATCCGTTGAACAGAACAGGATGGTATCGAGCGAAGTGCCAAGAAACGCCGTTGAAGCTTCTAAAATGTTTTGTTTCACACAGTTAGTTCCGACCGATATGATTCCAAGACACTCCAAACCAGAAGATGAGACCGTGCCAGAATTAAAGGTTTATTTACAGCCTTTTGTATTGCGCGGTGGTGACGACCAAAAGGTGTGTGTTTTTACATTAAAACGTCGGTACAACAAAGGAGTGTCGCACCAAGGGACGTTGAAAATCATGGAAAAAATCGGAAATGTACAGGTACCTACACAACTCCCCCGCCAGAGCGTTTGTTCTACAAAATAAACGCTCGATAGAAAAAATAGAAAGAGGAAACGGTTAGCGAAAGAAAACGTCAACTAACAAAGTCTTGAAATCTGACAGGATGACGAACGTTTCTGCCGGAACGGCGGGTTACCAGGGAAGGTTTTTGCTGTGGTGGTGCTGGCGGGTGTGGTGTAGTGTCTGGTGTGATGATAGAGTTTGGATTATCAACAGGAATTGTTGGTGGTGTGTCTGTGGATGGTGATGGTGTCGGTGTTGTTGGTGATGGAGGTGTATCAAAATGCGCGGGTTTTAATCTGTCAACGGAAACAGTGTCTGGCTTATCGGCTTTTTGAACCACGAAATATTTGTCTGTGCGACTAAGCACTTTAAATGGACCATCATACGGTGGTGTGAGTGGTTTGCGAACAGCATCGTTACGAATAAAAACGAAAGGTGACGTATATAGATCATTGTGTACAAAAACGTGTGTGGATGACAAGCGAGTGGGTGTTGGACGTAGATGTGACATACGGTCTTTGAGTTGTTGGACAAATTGGGATGGGTTAGGACTGGCATCGGTGCTAGGTTGAACATACTCACCTGGAAGGCATATGGTGGTACCGAAAACGAGCTCAGCTGACGTGCTGTGGAGGTCGTCTTTGACTGATGACCGCAGACCTAAGAGAACTAGTGGCAGGTTGTCGCTCCAGTTATTGGGGTTTGGCTGTGATATCAGTGCTGCTTTGAGTTGACGGTGTAGGCGCTCTACCATGCCATTGGACGAAGGATGGTATGCAGTTGTTGTGATGTGTTTACAGCCAAGCAGTTTAGTGAACTCACGAAACAAAATCGATTGGAATTGGCTGCCACGGTCTGTGGTGACGGTAGACGGTACACCAAATGTAGCAATCCAGTGTTGGAGTAGTACTTTCGCAATATTTTCTGCCGAGGTGTCGGAAATGGGTACTGCCACTGGCCAGCGTGTGAAACGATCAACAACGGTTAATAAGTGGGTATGTCCATTTGATGGTGGTAGTGGACCAACAAGATCGACGTGAATATGTGTGAAACGGACGTCGGGAACGGTGAACGTACTGGGAGGAGAAAAAGTGTGGCGGTGAACTTTGTTTCTGGATGAAAACCCATTGAAAAGAGCGTCGGAGGCCTAAATCAAGAGTGATGGACCGTTGGCCGAATGTAGCAATAGTTGTTGTGTTTGCTGCTTGCAGTGTAAAGTGAGATGGTTTGAGGCTGTGATGTTTGGGTGGGGGGATTACACTGATCTCGGCGCCGGTATCAATGAGGAATCGAAGACCACTGGATCGGTCAACGATATAAAATAGGCGACTTTCACTTGGAGGGCCAGCCCTAGTCGTCGCCGTTACTGGCTGGCCTGGTCGTTTGACTGTGGAGTGTAAGTGCGGAATGAACATGGAGGATCGCAGCGGCGTGCCTTGGAGCCGAAAGTGCGGTGGTACCAACACCACGTTTGTGATCGGCGGTTTCTGGACCGTGATCTAGGTCGATGAGGTACTTCGGTGGACACAGATCGATGAGTAGTAAATGCGCTGCACATTGCACTGACCTGATTGCACAACATGCGAACGGTTTCTTTTAGGTCCGTAATGTCCTTATCGATATGCGAGTGATGGGATGGGGAATCAGGACTGCGAGAGACGTCGCCACGGCGATCTGGGGCAGGAACTGGTAATGTCGTAGGGGATTCGTGCGTCGGAGTGGTTTCTGCGGGTGATGTCATGTGAACACAGGGTCTACCAGCCGGGTAGCATTCCATTATTCTGTCGGCGTGCTGTGCAACTTTGTCAAGTGGAGTAGTGGGTTCCAGCATTGACAGGACCTGCTGCATCGGGAGAGGTAGTTTATCAACCCATATCTCCCTGAAAATGGCGTCGTCCATTTGCCGTCCAGCCAGTAGCGACCGCATGTGGCGCATAAGTTGGGACGGAGTTTGGTCTCCGAGCTCCACCGACGTGAACAGTTCACGGAGCATTTTTCCGGCTGATTTTCCGGTACGCTGAATGACTGCTTCCTTAAGCTTCGTGTAAGGAGCTTCTGGTGGAATGGGATCGAGGAGATCTTCCACGTCAACGGCGATGTCAAAGGGAAGTGCTTGGACAACGTGAGAGTACTTCACGCGCTCGCTGGTTATACGTCGAGTGGCAAATACGGCTTCTATCTGTCGAAACCACACTCGAGGGTTGGTCGGGGCAAAAACTGGCAGTTTCAGAGCAACCGCGTGGATGTCAATAGATTCGCTGTCAGACATGGTGAATGGTGTGGAACTTGGACCAAAAGAATGAAGCTAGTGTCAAATGATGGAAAAAAACAACCTGGGCTCACCAATTTTGTAGCGTACTACTTTGTCTATGTGGTACACTAAATTATTGTCAACAATATCTAAGGCGACACTAGCAAACTAAGACGGGCGGAGGAGCGTGCGGTGATAAAAAGGCCAAAAGGGTATGTACATCAAGAATAAAAATGAAACAATAGGTGTGACTCAAACTCACAGTTGTTCAGTGTTCTTGTGATCAGGAAATGAGCGTCAAAGAGCCAATATCCGCCAATGTCTTCAGCCCAGTTCGGTCTGACAGCCATCCGTTGAACAGAACAGGATGGTATCGAGCGAAGTGCCAAGAAACGCCGTTGAAGCTTCTAAAATGTTTTGTTTCACACAGTTAGTTCCGACCGATATGATTCCAAGACACTCCAAACCAGAAGATGAGACCGTGCCAGAATTAAAGGTTTATTTACAGCCTTTTGTATTGCGCGGTGGTGACGACCAAAAGGTGTGTGTTTTTACATTAAAACGTCGGTACAACAAAGGAGTGTCGCACCAAGGGACGTTGAAAATCATGGAAAAAATCGGAAATGTACAGGTACCTACACAACTCCCCCGCCAGAGCGTTTGTTCTACAAAATAAACGCTCGATAGAAAAAATAGAAAGAGGAAACGGTTAGCGAAAGAAAACGTCAACTAACAAAGTCTTGAAATCTGACAGGATGACGAACGTTTCTGCCGGAACGGCGGGTTACCAGGGAAGGTTTTTGCTGTGGTGGTGCTGGCGGGTGTGGTGTAGTGTCTGGTGTGATGATAGAGTTTGGATTATCAACAGGAATTGTTGGTGGTGTGTCTGTGGATGGTGATGGTGTCGGTGTTGTTGGTGATGGAGGTGTATCAAAATGCGCGGGTTTTAATCTGTCAACGGAAACAGTGTCTGGCTTATCGGCTTTTTGAACCACGAAATATTTGTCTGTGCGACTAAGCACTTTAAATGGACCATCATACGGTGGTGTGAGTGGTTTGCGAACAGCATCGTTACGAATAAAAACGAAAGGTGACGTATATAGATCATTGTGTACAAAAACGTGTGTGGATGACAAGCGAGTGGGTGTTGGACGTAGATGTGACATACGGTCTTTGAGTTGTTGGACAAATTGGGATGGGTTAGGACTGGCATCGGTGCTAGGTTGAACATACTCACCTGGAAGGCATATGGTGGTACCGAAAACGAGCTCAGCTGACGTGCTGTGGAGGTCGTCTTTGACTGATGACCGCAGACCTAAGAGAACTAGTGGCAGGTTGTCGCTCCAGTTATTGGGGTTTGGCTGTGATATCAGTGCTGCTTTGAGTTGACGGTGTAGGCGCTCTACCATGCCATTGGACGAAGGATGGTATGCAGTTGTTGTGATGTGTTTACAGCCAAGCAGTTTAGTGAACTCACGAAACAAAATCGATTGGAATTGGCTGCCACGGTCTGTGGTGACGGTAGACGGTACACCAAATGTAGCAATCCAGTGTTGGAGTAGTACTTTCGCAATATTTTCTGCCGAGGTGTCGGAAATGGGTACTGCCACTGGCCAGCGTGTGAAACGATCAACAACGGTTAATAAGTGGGTATGTCCATTTGATGGTGGTAGTGGACCAACAAGATCGACGTGAATATGTGTGAAACGGACGTCGGGAACGGTGAACGTACTGGGAGGAGAAAAAGTGTGGCGGTGAACTTTGTTTCTGGATGAAAACCCATTGAAAAGAGCGTCGGAGGCCTAAATCAAGAGTGATGGACCGTTGGCCGAATGTAGCAATAGTTGTTGTGTTTGCTGCTTGCAGTGTAAAGTGAGATGGTTTGAGGCTGTGATGTTTGGGTGGGGGGATTACACTGATCTCGGCGCCGGTATCAATGAGGAATCGAAGACCACTGGATCGGTCAACGATATAAAATAGGCGACTTTCACTTGGAGGGCCAGCCCTAGTCGTCGCCGTTACTGGCTGGCCTGGTCGTTTGACTGTGGAGTGTAAGTGCGGAATGAACATGGAGGATCGCAGCGGCGTGCCTTGGAGCCGAAAGTGCGGTGGTACCAACACCACGTTTGTGATCGGCGGTTTCTGGACCGTGATCTAGGTCGATGAGGTACTTCGGTGGACACAGATCGATGAGTAGTAAATGCGCTGCACATTGCACTGACCTGATTGCACAACATGCGAACGGTTTCTTTTAGGTCCGTAATGTCCTTATCGATATGCGAGTGATGGGATGGGGAATCAGGACTGCGAGAGACGTCGCCACGGCGATCTGGGGCAGGAACTGGTAATGTCGTAGGGGATTCGTGCGTCGGAGTGGTTTCTGCGGGTGATGTCATGTGAACACAGGGTCTACCAGCCGGGTAGCATTCCATTATTCTGTCGGCGTGCTGTGCAACTTTGTCAAGTGGAGTAGTGGGTTCCAGCATTGACAGGACCTGCTGCATCGGGAGAGGTAGTTTATCAACCCATATCTCCCTGAAAATGGCGTCGTCCATTTGCCGTCCAGCCAGTAGCGACCGCATGTGGCGCATAAGTTGGGACGGAGTTTGGTCTCCGAGCTCCACCGACGTGAACAGTTCACGGAGCATTTTTCCGGCTGATTTTCCGGTACGCTGAATGACTGCTTCCTTAAGCTTCGTGTAAGGAGCTTCTGGTGGAATGGGATCGAGGAGATCTTCCACGTCAACGGCGATGTCAAAGGGAAGTGCTTGGACAACGTGAGAGTACTTCACGCGCTCGCTGGTTATACGTCGAGTGGCAAATACGGCTTCTATCTGTCGAAACCACACTCGAGGGTTGGTCGGGGCAAAAACTGGCAGTTTCAGAGCAACCGCGTGGATGTCAATAGATTCGCTGTCAGACATGGTGAATGGTGTGGAACTTGGACCAAAAGAATGAAGCTAGTGTCAAATGATGGAAAAAAACAACCTGGGCTCACCAATTTTGTAGCGTACTACTTTGTCTATGTGGTACACTAAATTATTGTCAACAATATCTAAGGCGACACTAGCAAACTAAGACGGGCGGAGGAGCGTGCGGTGATAAAAAGGCCAAAAGGGTATGTACATCAAGAATAAAAATGAAACAATAGGTGTGACTCAAACTCACAGTTGTTCAGTGTTCTTGTGATCAGGAAATGAGCGTCAAAGAGCCAATATCCGCCAATGTCTTCAGCCCAGTTCGGTCTGACAGCCATCCGTTGAACAGAACAGGATGGTATCGAGCGAAGTGCCAAGAAACGCCGTTGAAGCTTCTAAAATGTTTTGTTTCACACAGTTAGTTCCGACCGATATGATTCCAAGACACTCCAAACCAGAAGATGAGACCGTGCCAGAATTAAAGGTTTATTTACAGCCTTTTGTATTGCGCGGTGGTGACGACCAAAAGGTGTGTGTTTTTACATTAAAACGTCGGTACAACAAAGGAGTGTCGCACCAAGGGACGTTGAAAATCATGGAAAAAATCGGAAATGTACAGGTACCTACACGCGCAATCACCAGGACGATAGGAGACCCGTGTGAGGAAACCGATTAGCCGCGACAAGTTGTTAATGATGGAAAATGCTTTCGTTTTACCTCCCAGGTACTAGTACCAGATGCGTGTGTAAGGCAGTCGTTGTTGTGAGCATTAGAGTTTTCTATGATTGTTATGTTGAAGCTAGGGCCATTCACTAGAATATCCTCCTCAGCCTGCGACAGTTATTCGGAAAGTGAACTATTTTTATCGAGGAACGGTAGAGGAAGTAGAAATAATGATTGGAAAGTAGAAATTCGGGTTTTATCTATAGTAACTTGAATTCTTGGTTGTAAATGTAGAAGTTGAATAAGCAAGATACTGTGATTTGTGTACAAAGGCACATACTTCCGCCTTAAAAATGAGTGGTAGAGAATATAGTTGGAAAGATGAAGATTAGTTTTGTCAGAGGAGGGAGAACTTTGGGTTCCGGCAAAGACAGGACCAGCGAGAGGAAGATTCCAAAAATTAGGACACAAGACCAATGCTATTGTTTAGTCCACGAATGTCTGAGGGTTCAATATCCGAGTCTTGGTGTGTGCAACTTCTCTGCCGATGATTTGCTGTACAGTGGGCTCATACGTAGCTATAAGGAGCTTGTTGTACGCATTCAATGAGACACAGAAATAAATAAACTTCACTTGCCAGAATAGAGACAAGGAACCAGTTCCCTTTCTTCTTTGTACGCCTCATCCGAAAAGATGATGTGTCCATTTAACACAGGGTAAACAGGAAAGAATTGTGGACTGCTTGGCACACAAACTTCCTTGGTTTTATAACAATTAGAAAGAAAAACCTGATAAAGCGTTCGGGTTCAAGAGCAAGAAAAATCTGCACACAAAACGATCATTGCAAGCCTTCCTCCTGCTGTGGTTTACGTTCACACCGAAAACCATATTTGGTCTTTCAATGTGAATGGACTGACCCGGGTATTAATTATTTTGGCGTATTTCTCGGTGGAACGGTGCCATGACTGTCCTTGTCTCACATCACGCACAAACACTAATTGGATATTTTGTTAACCATTTCTCTTTCCCCTGGATTTTAACAGACTGATCATAAATTTTCGAAAACAGCCATTCGCCTGGATTTATTTAATATGGCTATCAACACCGATTTATCTTGAAGTTATTCCGATCCGTAACTTTACTTGCCTTAAAGACGCTAAAACTCCCTTTCTCGTTGTAACAGCACTAGCAGGGATATTCTTGATCACTTTTGCCCTTAGAAGCATAAAAACGGTTACAAACAGCATATGCCTACGGTCAGCATGCATACATACGACTCATAAATCACTTCAATTTGTTATAGCCATAGTTTGTTGGGTGTTTTGTAAAATGAGCATTAGCTTTGCTTTTCTGTGTATTCATCGCCTGATCTCGTTATGTGCAATGCACATAAGGTGTACCTGATAAAACAAGACATCGATGTAGAGATAACGAGGGTGTGGTGTTTGTAATGTGTTGTCGAATTTCCCAACTTTTTCGGTGGACCATTACGCCTAATCTTACTCCTAGGATTCCAGTTCGCGTCTTTATGTACAGCAACTTTTTAAACCACTGTTCATATGTCTGTCGTTTTCCGTTTTTATTCACGACGAGTAAATATGGATTGACCTTGTGCCATTTCCCCAACAGTGCAGTTGACCCGTTTGTAGTTATGGGTGTACTGTTTATTTTACTCACACTCACACAATCCTGAAGGCAGACATAATGAAAATAGCACGGCACGAAAGTAGAAGAAGGAATACAGTAAATACAGACAAAAAAAATACTTTTTCCTCGGGGTATTTTTTTCGTTTCAAATTTTTGCAAGTGGGGCGCCCGCGGGAGTTAACTAAACACACTGCATAGGATTTACGATGCATAGGCTTTGATTCCGACCCATATTTTTTAATGCCACCAGCCAATGTTGAGTCTCGTCCCTCCGGTCCCAACCGTGAATTTCGGATGCAGCAAACAAGGTCACCGTTGATATAAGCTTCTTCAAACCTCTACGTTAAGTCGGACTAAACGCCGTCCCGCTTGTTCTAGCTAAGTTCAGGACGCACAACTAGCGCATGGCGATCCATACGAAAAATTCCTGTCAGACTCACCGGAGGCAATGCAAAGTAATTACCTAGATTAGAGGATGTTGCCACCATACACGAGCAACCTTCCGATGACATCTCTTGTCGAATACGGAAATTTGTCTGCTGACTCTGTCTCGCATTTTTTCCCGGCGTTTAACGCTGTTGGCGTTTTGCAGTTGCAGTTTGTATAGCTGTGTAGCGCTCTGAACGGATGAACCTGTATTGATTGTGTGCTCTTTTTCTCTCCAGCATATCCTAATCTGGAGGTTCGAAGAAAATCACGCGATCTCACGTGGCAGGAACCAGGTTGGAATACTTTTGTAATGAAAACAGGTATGCTTGAGCGGAACTTACCTTGTGATGTGTACCCGTACGTTACCAGCGCTCATCTCAACCCATTTAACTCGCGAAATATTTCGTCTTGCTGTGTGTTGCAAAATGCTCCAGATATCAATTGTAAAAAAAGTGAACATATGCTAATGCTGCTTCGAAAAAGTAGATAATAGATTGGACAACTGGTTTCTTGGCCAAATAGCACGTTCACGTTGGGGACGCCATCCAAGTTACTCAGGTACGATTTATGGCATGTACTGCTACGGCCATCCAGGTCAAGGATGAACGGACGCGTAGCAAGAAAACTTAATGGGATGCGGAGGAAGGCGGACGAGACTAGCAAGTCGCATGAACTGCTAGTCAATGCAAATCAAATCAGTTCGCAGTGACTACATGATTCGGTTTTCTGCATTGTCCCGATACTTTTCGTGCGCTTCTGATCACATTTTTTGGCGTTTCGTTCACAGATATTTCATCATCGGTCTAGATGAAACCAATGCTATGAATTATTCACCAGTAGACCAAACGCTGTTTTCTACGGATTAGAAAAACGAGCGCTGAGAATGTTAGTATCCGTGACTTGGTTACCTCTTTAATGATGTAGTCGATGAATACCTTCATTTTCTGCATTCAGCAAAACCTCCGAATATGTGACAGTGTCACAAATAAGTCACCATCCGACTTACCAATCATCGCAGCTCTTGCGTAATCCCTTGGAATCATTCATTTATATCTGTTCATTGGAATAAGGACCACGTGAAGTTACAGAATTAGTGGTTATCACCAGCCCAACGAATTGAGAACGCGTTTTATAGAAATATAGGCACAAACGCTTGCAAAGTTCAGACAACTGTTATATCCTCATTCAGGCAAGAGTACTGATTAAATGCGCAAGTTTAAACCGTTAGCCGAATGACAATGAAGACTGTGCCGGTGAGTAACACAGCATTGGACGAATAACTTGGGAAAAAATTAAGGTTAATAAGTGCTGTTAAGCCGGATTCGTCCCTGCATGTATTGGTCAACTTAACCAGCATGACCAGTCTGACCTTAGAAAGCAAGCTCACACTTGCTGACGAACCACTAACAAGGTTGTCGCAATACATCGGTAAATTCATACACTCTTTTCGAGGTTGAATTTTGCATTTGTAAGTTGTGAACGTGGGGTCGTGAACTCCCCATTCAGGACCACAACGCAAACCTTTCTCAAGTGACATCTGTTATATTCGGCAATTAGTTACTACTATCATTTCCAGTAGTCAAAATCGAAATTCGAACCGCCGGGGGTAGACCCCGAACAATGCGCCTTTACAAGTAACTAAAACGTATGTTTGATTGAGCTTTATGTGACATTTCTGCCTTCTTTTTCCTATATTTCCAATCTACCGTGGCACTAAACTTCGGATTTCTGAGCTGCGTTTATTTTTCTGTTTCAGTCCCACTGATTCGATCCATGCACAGCAGCATCCTTCGGCCAAGCTCGTTCAGTCCAATGCAGTGACCAGCGCAGTTCAACTAATTTGCCCAACAACGACCTGTTTTTCGATTGCATCTTCCATTTTCGGCTTTGTCTAAAATTTCTTGATTACGCACACGTCACATTTGTTTTTTATTTCTTGTATTTAGCTCTACTCAACGCTCTTGTTTGTTCACTTTTTTCTCTCCCTCCAAAACACCCGATTTTTGCACACACTTCTCAGCCTTTGGCCATAATCATTCTGTGGTTCACATCCAAATTATTTAGATTATTGGACTTTACTGTTTGGTATTTTTGACGAAATACGATTATTCTTGTATTTGCCGTTATAGTCCCTTTTTATTTTCTCGCGGTTGAAGACCTCGGTTGACTCAAAGTATGACTCGTTTCAAACCGGCTAAGCGTTGTTAGTAATATGCAGCTGATGTTTAAGCAAAATAGATGTTTAGCGGTCGTTCATTCAGGTGCAATTCACATGTTTTGGGCACATAGCTTGCGGTGTAATGAAACAGACATTTGTACAACGTGTGTTCAGAATATTTGTAGAAGCTGTAGGAAATTCACTGCGGCGTTCATTAAATCCGTGACAAAATAATCAAAATATGATGCTTACTAATATAATGCTACTCAGTAGGCAAGTTGGTGTGCAAATAAGAATGAAAAGGTGGAAATTGCTTTGCACGTGTTGCCTCGATGACCTTCGTTCGGACAACAATTGACAGTTGAACCATGGGAGCAAGGTGATCACTCCTCACAGCTGTGTCTGATCGCCACATGTTGAGCATAAATACTAGTCGAGGAGTTGACCGTCGTGGCGAATACGATACCAACCTGATAAACCTGTTCTAATTGGTTATGCTCGATAGACAAGAAAGACGTACTTTCCCCACACGCGTTTTGGGCAGTAGGGTTGAGGGAATAGCTCTTTGTCCGTTCGTGACGCAACCAAGCAACTCGGCGGCGTTGGAGACACGGACGAAAGCCTTTTCATCGCTCGACCATTCAAGTTCAGTTGTTAATTCGCCTACTAAATAAGATCACAGTAGTGATTATCAAGCCTCGAATTTTTGTTCTTGCTACGTCTCGTAATTCCATTTCAGACGGTTGCCCCAGCCGTCACACTGTACCGAAGGTATGAAAATAAATTAAGAACTTGATTGTGCACATTGAATTTCGAGTTATGCACCGAAATTGTTGCGCGGTTCAGTCCCTACTCTCTATGATGTTCAAGATACAAGCCAAGTACGGAACACAGAAATTTGTGCTAACATGTTTATGAGACTGGATACATCGAAAATTAAAAAGATTGTCGAATAGGAGTGACAAAAGGACAGGTCGGTCTTTCGTGTTTCTCATGTACAGTGTATCGTTCCAGGGACGAATTAAAGCAGACAACAGTAACCCATGTCTGTTCGACTAATAGCGGTATTCGACCATTGATTCCATAGAAATTTCGGTAACGTTTTCCTCCCAACACTGACTGAGCAATGATTGTATTGTATATATACCAACTCGAGCATATTTGTACAATGCTTTTCAGCCAAAATAAGTTTCAGAGCAAAACGGGATCTCATTTCAGACAGAATGACATCCCTGTGTACTAGGACACGTTGCTAGAAACGGAACAACGGAATTCCTGTACGATGAAAATCTGCACTTAAGCAGTTTTAGCTTGATCGGATCGATGCGTATTACTGAGTAAAATCAAAACGCGATGGGTGCAAAGCATCAGGAGATTTTCAGTGCAAACGCAACGGATGCTGTTATGTAGCTAATGCTTAGCTCCAAGACTTTCATTTAAGGTTGTACCAGAAACAAAACTGATGATGGGTAAACCTCTGTGAAGCTTGGTGAAATTGCTTTTTAGTAGGCCCGGGAAAGTAACACGGGAACGATAAAGAACTGTTCGTTCGCTTTTGTTAAAAGTGAAAATGCAACTGTGGATCACTGAACTGCCGTAGGTTTCCAATTTCCTACGACAATTGACGCACTTTTCCAACTATGATTTCAATGTGCAAAGACTAACGCAGAATGTGCTGCAGAGTAACACCAAGATATTTCACATCGTTAACAGGTTCGAGGGGAATAAAATTATTGGTGGTGTGTTCTCAGTGAATCGGGAAGGAGTGGTGAAAAAATACACTACTGACATTGATTACTGTTCAACAGAAGACTAGATTGATTAGAAAATTTCTGAGTACGTGAAAGATTTGCTACGAATTCGTCGAAGTCTGACCTATTTGAGGCAGACCTAGCCAAAACAACGTCATCATCATATTTAGGGATGCGACTGGGTGGGAGACAGGCAAATCACTAATCAATGTTGAAAACAAAAACGGTGAAAGAACAGCACCTTAGAGTACATCTGAACTGGTCAAGAGATGTTCGGAGAATTTTCTGCCTGGTTTGGTGCATTGTGTTCTTCCAGAGAAATAGTTTTTCTACCAATTTAGTAAATATGCGGGGCAGCCAAAAGATTCTAGATTTCTTGAGTGGTCAGAGTGACACATTGTCAAAGGCCGACATGTATTCAAGAAAAGCACATTTAACTGAACTGATTGAATCACTGAGTAATGTGGGAATATGGTGCACAATGGGCGCTACTGCACTAGCTGTAGAGCGCTAAGATTTGTACGCAAATTTTAATTCGTGGGCTGGGCTTCTCACTGTAGTTTGAAGACGACACAGCACATCGCGCTCTTCAAATTTCAACATTGACGAAGATAGAACAGTTAGTCGATACTGTTTGGGTTCCGTCTGGCTATGGGACTGTTTTGGCATAGGAATAATTGTAACAGGACGCTAACAACCGGGAATGGAATGTGATTCCAGTGGGTTTTTAATTACCGAAGTCATCGGACCACATGGAGAACCGGCCCCATATTTGAGCAGCTCCGTTGTTAGGCCGTCTGGACTAGTTGACCTGGTTACCTTTGTTGGCTCGAATAACTTGAGAACCTCTGTGGTTGAATCCTGTTAAAATTCAGACGAGACAGACAACGAGAAAATAGGGAATGAGTCTTTTGATTGTCGGGGGAAATTGTACATTGAGACGGTTTACATCTACGTTCACCTTCGTGGACTTTCCCGTCTGACCTCAGAGAAGCTTGACTCCAGACCACTTGTGTTTGATACTTCATGGTGTAGATAGTCTCTTTATAACGGAACCGTGAACCGTCTCTGCGGGCTATGGCATGTTTTGCATACCTATGCGCGCTGTCTATCTTTCCGTTGTGAGAGAGGTGTGAAAAGCGATACGGCGGTCAAACCATGACTTGGGGATGGTTATGAACAAGGTTGCTTTGGCACTGGCCTCTTACGGTTCGTTTCCAATTCAAGGTTGGGGTACAGCGGATGAGAATTCTCGTTAAAATATTTAGCTACTGATTAAGCTTTGCGGAGCGAATGATGAGCGACATGCTTACCAAGCTCCTGACCCCTGTTAACATGCGCAAACTAATGAACAGATGTGCAGAAAGGGAGCTATGAGAAAATGTTATATTTCCCTTCTTCTACCTCGGTTTTCGGTATTCCATGTAGGCCCAAACTTTCGAAAGAACACAGTGGACGGCGAGCATAACCCTAAAGACCCACTATACTGCCAAGGATGACCGGTAAATATGAGCCCGTGACTTGTGGTGCAGAACCTCAAAAGGTCCCAATCGGTCAGGCGGAGTAATGAGCCCGTTGGCGGTCGGTTGGTATCTAGCATCAATGGACAACCTGACTAAATGTATTGTTGCATGCCGATTCTGATTATAAGATAGTTGTCATCACCAGACAAGTTTTTGTAGTGATTCTGCTTACTAATAAAACTCTTCTCTTCCAGGGTGACTTAGTGAAAAGGCGTGCAGTTGTCGTAAGTTCGTCCCAGTAATTTTGCCTATCCCATTGCTTTGGTGGTACAACATCCGTGTATGTTGTTATTTTCTCCCTGAAAAATATTATACAAGTAATAAGTCATGTCCTTCTATGGTTCTAAAATTATTAGAGCTGTTTTAGATGACCTTATGGGGTGATTCACATCACAGTCATGTTGTAAGATTCGTCGTTTTTGCCGAAAGATTGATTACCAAGTTTGCTAATTTTATGCGTCTCCACCTCTAGCTGTTATTCTTATTCATCAACTTCGTCGCATTTTCGTTTCCTTTTAGCCAGGTTACCACGGACAGAACGTTTTCAAGTTCAATTCTCACATCTTGTCCAACTTGAGGCGGTTTCGTCAAAATTAATTCCTTGTTGGATTTTTCGTCCTAAAAAGGTCTCGTTTTTCTACTTGAAGATTTGGATAGCTCGTCTTCCATTGACTAGAAACCACCGACTGATCGATCAATATTATTTTTATTCATAACAATAATACTCATGATACAACTTCTTCGACAACAGTTATACAGTTGAACCGGTTATTATGCATTGACGAATAAATTGCTCCACTGCGTTTCTGGAACGTTATCAGTGACAGATGACATGAATCATCCCGACGAGCAACTGTTCGATGATTTTCTCAATAAAAATGCATCGAATTTTCCTGAATTACAGAAATTTCAACAATTTTTTATGGTGAGTCTCCGGGTTAAGTATTCAACTGTTTGTGCTGATTAGTTGGTTCTTAGCACATCTGCATAAAGAACAGTACCGGTTCTTGAGAGGATTAATTAGTTCAGTCGATATTCTAATCAAATTATCCAAATGATGATGTGCATAGACCCATTTCCATCCTGAGTGGATAGCATTCGACTCAAGCTGACTTATTTATGGATAAAATTCACGTGTCGCAATTGTACTGAGATTTTCGTGGCTGATCATGCAAATCACCGCAGAAACTTAACCCAATGTAAAACGCTCATGCTGATGAAAACAAGTGATTCAGGTTGACCAAAGTGACCTCTTTCAGCCTTAATGGTGCACGTGGCCACAGTCAGAGAGAATCTGCGGAGTTCTAGCATACATCCTGTAGATATTTTTACGTGGTTTCAACTTCCTTTCACTTGTCAGTACCTCATCTTGAATCTGGAAGAAAACTACAGACCACTTTGTCATTTATGTCCCTTTTCAACCTCCCCCCCCCCCTATCACACACGGTTCACTCCGTACGTACACGTGTGTGCTCGGTATGAGGGACATTCGATCGATGAGAGGCTCGACTTCATTTCAGTCAGTCCATGCTTCTCTCTCAGTCACAGCGGACCTCGAACATACCCGAACTGAATGATGTCCGCTGTTCAACTATCTACACGGCCTGTTCGCACAACAATCGTGAGAGTTGTTGATCCCAGATTAAAGGCGAAATTAGTCCTTGGGCCGGGGTGGGTGTGATGGGCCACGCACAGCAGGCTGTCGCAAATGTCCAGCGAACGAGCTACCGTTCATCTCAGATTGCAGCAGTGAAAATTGTCGATCTCGCGGAAGCATGCCAGCTTCTTATCCGCTGGACAATCGAGACAAACAAGATGTATGCATGGTTTGGTTGTAAAATAGGGGGCTGGCCACAGGGCGTGGACGATAGTGTCAGGTTCGGATTGAGATGAGATCGGTTGTATGGATTCAAACGAATGGTTGTGGATTCCATTTTCTACTACCTGAGCTTCATGGTGGACGTATCCCGTAGGGGCAGGGTGAAAGAGGCCACGTTCGCACAAGTGTCGCAATGCGGGACAACTATGCAGTCACGAGGACCGTTTGTCACGTTTCATTTCCATCAAAAAGGGTGGTGACAGGTTGGAGTTGCATTCTTTGTATTTGTGAGTAGGTTAACCTTGCGGATGAGAGCATTTTGAGAGTGCAACACGTAAAGGTATTTGCTACACGCATGGACTTTGTCAACTGTTGGCGATGTTGGTGCTCGTAGCTGTTTTCAGTAAGTGATTGCCTTAAAGCAATCATTGTTCAGTGTCCGATGGTAAAAGCTAAGAAAGAGCAGTGAGGTTGACCCAATTCCTCCTCTTTTGCAAATCACCCAAATTTTACCAAATAATCTTGTAGATGATTTATGGTACTGGCTTCTCGGGTTCATAATGAAACACGATACCAATCTGTGTCACTTATGTGCTCCTATGAAGACTTCTACCAGGACACTAACCGAGAAAGATCACCCAACTAGTTGATTAATTATGACCCAACCCGGAAGTGACTGCCCTTTGGAGGGAGACAAATGCACATCAAAAGTTTTAAAAGGATGTCTTGGTGCAAAACTAAAATCTGTCAAAATTGTACATGACTCACATGTCGAAATAGAAAATGTACGTCCATAATGAAGATGAAAACTCCAGACGTTGCCTCGGAACGGGTCACGTAATTTCTTATTTTTTATTAGAAACCGAAGGGTCTCGTCTACCAGTTCTTCATTATTCTCTCCTAGATGGTACAATGTACTCCCACTCAAGTACGATCAACAAGGAATGTTTAGCGGTGAAAACACGTTATACTGATCTCTACCAGATAGGATTTTGGAGGGTATATAAGCAACGAAATTAGACATATCCACATCTGTGAAAGCCTTTCTGTCTATCAAACTCAAGTCTGCGAGGGTTTATTGTGGCCAGTGCTTGTCAACAAGAGGGGAAAAATCTCCACCGTAATAAAGTACATATACAGCACATCTTGATTTAGTGCCAAAACAAGTTTATTTGAATCAGGAGATTCTTGGACGTCCTGAAGCGCAGAATTTACGCCAGATATGGTCATGACTTAGCCATATCCTTATAAACTAACCCGTGTAAGTTCTGCCTGAATTAAGTTCAGTCGCATGACCGCGGTTTACATGAAAAGATTCTTTTGTCCTTCTCAAGGTAGATACAAGAATTATCCCTCCTATCTGACGGTGTGAAGATCTGCGTCATTTGAAACTTTATCTGAAACGACTTATATCCCAAAAGCTGTAAGTTACGCAAATCTAATGTCAAGCCTGAACGAGGTTCAGAGTGTATCGAAAAAAAGATGCTCCAAGTGGTATGTTACACGAGAAAATATAATGCCAGTAATACAGCGGTGTCGGTGGAAAATTATGAGCGGACGTTTTGGTTACCGTGGGTAAACTTTGTCAAGGCAGTTTTTCAATCGATCAAGTTATGACGCAGTTTCGTAACAGATGGCGATTCTTCATTTCTAGAAGCAGCCGAATTATTCACATCCATGTTATTGTTACATCATTCATCAGCTGGTAATTTTTGATTTGTTTTTTAAAAAATGATTCGTTTTTTATCTTAGACCGATTTCAGAACCAGGTGGAAGTAAAAAACCAAAAATTTGCATTGATACCATATTTTATTACTCTACTTTCGTGAAGGAGACAACGCGCGTAAAGCTTGCGAGGAATAGCGTAAATTTTACGTTGACGGTGCAGTACAAGAACGGCAGGGCTAACGAGGACTTGTGAAATTCTGTGCTGATACTTCGATCTAAACGGTGCACCTCAGTCAGGACGGCCGATCAGGGTGGATGACGATAAGATAAAGGCATTAATTGAGTCAAACCACCGTTACACAACACCAGAGATTGCCGAAACAGTGAAAGTCCATCATTTAACCGTTCACTACCACTTGAAGAAGCTGTTGTGTACAAGTAAAGCTCGTTATCGGGGTTCCTCATGAACTCAGAGAAGTATCTTTGAAGACACGCATAATTGTCTGCAACGTGCTTATTAAAGGTGAAGAAAAAGATTCTTTTTTTGAAATGACTGGTAAAAAGTGATGGAAAGTGGATCGTTTCCAATAAAGTGATGCGCAAAATGGTATTAATTTCTCCATGCTGATCCGCGTCAAACGAAGTCAAATGCAGAAATTAATCAGATAAAGAATGTGCAGATAGTGCGGTGGGATTCTAAAGGTGTCCTTCAGTTCAGATAAGCTGTAAATCAGCACCTTGTTCAGTTTTTCACCGATAAGGAAAGGTCTTTCTAGGAACAAGGAATTATGGAGTTCACTGGAAGATGGCAAAGGGTTATCGAATAAAATGAGCAATATACCACCCGTTGATCTTTGTCTTCCCTACCAGTAAAGACACATTTCAAAGCAGAACAGAGCGTTATGATTTTACTGATAACCCATTAGAAAGTCGCCATTTTTCCCGTTACCACCATAATGGTTTGCATGGGCATTTATCCTCTTTTGAAGCTCCATGTTCTCATAACTAGTAATTTCATTCAGATAATTCAATCTTCACGCTGTATCAAAGATCGCATCATTGTTGGTTCTATCCTTCATTGCTTTTACATCTTCTCTTGCAGTGGCGATGGAGCATGTATCGACAAAACCGACAGGAAGCTCAGCACCAGAATGATTGAATATACACCCAGGCACGTACAGAAAACAATGAGTCACCGCAGTTCACAAGCATGGATTACGACACGTAGACCCACTTCGACTGTCGCTTGCCACCTGATCAATAGTCGGTACAACGCCACTCTAACCAACGCGTTCTCCGTCATCCTATGTCAAGTTGATCCACGCTGCCTAGGAGTGCTACAAGAGTTGGTAATCAGTCAGCTTCACTCTACCCTGTGCATTCAAAAACGTTAGAATTTCCGCCTAAACCTGCCATGGCTTTAGTCAACCATGCACGAGCAAACTACACACACACTTGTACCAACTGATGCAACATTTTCAAGCTAATCATTTCATACTTTCAACGTAGTATTGTACGTTTGCAACCCATGAAAGTGTACGAAAGGAATTCCTCTAGCAATGCTTGTCTTCTACCCCGCTTGAGGAAATTAATTACGGGGTCTAACTGTTCCAGTTATAGTTATGTTGAGTTAATCCAAGTGCTATAATTCGTTAACCTAGACCGGATTCGAACGCATGCACTAATGTCACCGATTAACCAGTTGGGTCTGCCTGTGAAAAGTCCAAGCGCCCTCGGTGTTGGGAGAGAGAGCGCATGCATCCATGAGTCGGGTGAGGCTTCTTCGTGTGATTCTAAATTCCGCCATGATGGACGACTTTAGCATTGTGATCAACTCAACATTTGTCAAAATCTGTCAAACAGCAACTGATAATTACCTTCATACCTTTCGATATTAATATTACCTACTTTTCATTTGTGTTGATGCGAAGCAGCTTCTAGTCAGCCCAGTGAGGTAGACATTCAATTTAATTAGCCGATAAGTGATATTATTGAGATATGGCATGGTAGTTCCCCAGTAAGAATGACGCAGTTCCGGAATGATTAAGAATTGAGATGAGGACGTTCAGACTGCAGTAGATACGTTTTTGTCAATTTCCACTTCTGCAACACTTGGGGCTCCTTACTTCGAACCGGAGCAAATCGACCGTGAGTGCCGTAGGTCTTTGGTAAAATTGTTCACGAAAGCCTTTACTGTTGTGATCGATGATCTTGCTTTGTTTGTTCAACAATGTGTGAGAGCCCAGACAATCGTTTAGGCCGCCAAGAACCTAATCCGTGCAAGACTGGGAACCATTGCTGTTATAGTTATGACAATAATTACTTGAGAATAATATTCTTTATACTATTCTGGGGCTGGTACACATTTTCCCTTTATCCGCTTTTAGACATGACATTACAGCGGAAACACTGAATTGACAAATCCCTCTTCTCAATCTGCTTGTACCGAAAAGTATGATTACGTAATGCTGGGATCCAGAAACCTGGAGCCACACGTCTACACCATGACACGCTTGTTCCATTTTCCTTATTGGTGTTCTCGAAGTGGTGGGTACCGTTGGCTGAATATGATGGAATCATTATCTGCTGAAAGCCATCTTTATTTTTTTTAATACCGACTAGTTCATTTGTTGTCCTATCGTGTTCTCCTATGAATATATTATATCAAGTTTCACGAGGACTAATACTAATCATAACCAATAAATGCTACTGTGAAAGATTCTTTTCATCTCTGTACACCTGCCAAACCACCGCAGAAAGGAGTCCTGAAAATTCATTACAGGTGCCTGGTGTTCGTTTGCTTCATGTCTGTGCATGTATGTTGTCGATGCGACGACAAAAGCTTGCTGTTATCTGCTCTGGGAGTAATCGGGGACATCGACCTTGTTCGTATTTATCCTACTGCAGACAAGAGAAATTTCGAAGGTCTTAACAGTTAGCAAGCAATCCACGTAACCTGCAGCCCTTTCCACTTGTTATTTTCAGACTAACCGACAAAAAATGAAGTGAAAAGAATATTTTAACGAGTATTTTTAAAATCCGTTAGTTAGTTTCCCGCGCACATGTTGCACGTTCAGATATTGCGGTTTTTAGAATACAGGCATGTGACTTTTTCCAATTCAGTCTTATCCGAAGAACCGGAACAACCTAATTAACTATCGATTTTAGGATTTGAAGCAACATGAAGCCTCTTGATTTGAATTCACTGAAGTTTTTGGTTCAACAGAAAAAAGACTTCTGGGGGGGGGGTTTAATCTAATTAAGAGTCTGTTCCAAGCCCTCGAGTAGCAAGGAAGATTGTATGGCTCAACCATATCTTAGTCATTCAGTTGATCTTCCTTTTGGGTCATTTTGTTCTGGTAGTCTAGAAACAAACACTAGGCACGCTACACAACGAAAAGAAACAGAATTTACTTGGTAAAATAACCGGATATAATAAGCAATAGTAGATCTCTATCATCATCTGACTAGATTTTATGATCACCATTCGTATGAAAAATACATTTATTAGATCCTAATTCGTGTACCATAGTTTGCCGTTCAGTAAAAGCGCGTCTGCAACCTCAACAAAGGTAAAACATATCACGTGATACTATGACGGACAGCCGGAAATTTTGAAGAAACTTTCGGACACCATATCATTTTGTTTTGGATTGTTTTGAGATTAACTCGATGCACGACGTAGGTATTGCAAGAATTTTTGGTATGTTTCAAAGTCTTGGAGCTAGACAGTAGATTACTCAACACATCCTCACATTCTGTCTGGAAATTGAAGTCAGGCATGAAAAAGTTTGAATTATAAGTTGGATGGTGTGACCAATGGTTCTCTTCCTCGTTCACGAAAACCATTTAGGTTTTACTTTCACAGTACGACAACAGAGTACTCACTTCGTGTGATACCAATGGTCGAAGTTCAGATCCTCAATTCCGAAGCTTTTCATACAGAATGTGGGCAAATCCGGGGGGCTCCAGCACACTGATGTACCGGGTACCGGCGTTTTTCGCGGTTAACTCCATACACTCACAAAGCATAATCGATAACTGCAATCGCCAACTCCAGAAAGCCTGAACTTCAGGATAGGGAAGAATACATGGTTACAATACATGGTTACAATGCAAAACGAAATGTGTCCCCCTGTCATGCAATATCAGAGTTCAACTCACGATTAAAAACTGTTCAGTTATCTCATACGTGTTGTTAGGATTCATCAGTTGTGTGTGTTCAATGAGTCTTGTGTGGAACTGAAATAATTCTTGAGTGGATTCTGTTCAATCATTCCAACCATAAGGCCATTCAGAATGGTTCACAAAGGCTTAATTCGCCCCAAAAGCACGACATGCTTTAGTGCTTTCGGATTTTGCGATCGGAATTTGTGGCAGAAACATTATTCGCAGGAGCTCTATCGGAACGAAGGCACTTGGTTTGGTTACTTAATTCGTTTATCGGAAGCGTCCAGCAAATTCATCCGCACACAACGCACGAGGACGATTCTACACTCACTGAAACGGGGTTCCTTAGGGAAGAGACACGTGACCACGGTCAACCTTCGTTCTGATCATTTGGCACAATAAGTGGTTTTCCGCATTGGCAGATTACATTGGAGAAGATATCTCATAGTAAAATGGAAAACTACTATTGGATCATGTTAATATATTGTGTCAACCCAATCAGGATAGCCAGTTTTTGGTTAGTGAAAAACCAAATGGTTTTTTTCTGAGGTGAAGTAAAACACACCATTTCATACGTGGGGTCCAGTCTCAATGGGGCCAAAGATAATCATCAGTTGAATGATCACAACAATTATTTGAAGAAGGCCAGAATCCATCTTCATAATCTAAAAAGCTTCCAAATTCGTTCAGAATTTGTAGCGTAAATTGAATTCAGAGGTGAATTTCCTGAGGGGGGGGGACGGTGATTGAGATAGCACAACCGTTCTTTTCGTGTCCATTAGAACGCTTTTCTTTCTGACAATGATCGTCTTCACCTCTTTAGCAATCTACTTCTGATTTTCATTTGTTCCGTCTATCTCAAATTGTGATTAGCTCTGTTTGATTTACTTACTCCCGCGTGGATTCCACCGTTCATTTTATACCAAGCCAACACAGAATGAGATAGTCCACAAATTTCTGGGCTACTGCTCGCCTGCCTAACTTCAAGATGTATTGGTTATATAAGTGAAAAATTTAACTTCCCTACTTATCTAGAGTACATGCACAGTACAACAGTTCAGCCAAAGGGGTCGTGTTCAATACGAACTTGTCAAATAGGGAAAGTGACCGGCCGTGGTGGTTCGCCATGGTAACCGTTTTGCGACCTCCGGCTATTTATTTTACCTTGAGTCATTTGAATTCAAATAGTAGTCATGTATTGGATAATCACTTTTTATCTGAATTGGACAATCAGTTTCATTCTAATCTTGACTAATATAGTATATCATCAAAACTGTTATTCTTTGTTCAGCTTGTAGTAAGCGAGCATCCTATTCCTGTCCCTTTCTCTGTTCATCTGCACTGGACTGCAAACTAGTTCAGTAATGTCACTACTGCTATCGCTGGGGTAATATTTTGTTCTCATAACGGACCACAACTGATGTAAAATCCCCGCACAATGTAATCTCATTTGTTTTGCGAGTTGTTGGTTTCCATTTCCGAATCTTTGCTAAATACATTCGAACTTCAGACAAATCACCTTCCGGAAACGGACCATATTTTGTACTCTACCGTGTGATGCGGGAAATAATGGTCGTACCCAGATGGGCTCGTACGTGTATCCTAATTTGTATTTGTATGTGTGGGTTTGTGTAAGTCCATCTTCGGTTTAGAAAAAAAAAAGAAAACTGGAACGATGAAACCCCAGTGTACACGGGCTAGCCGGCTACCGTGTTGTCACGACAAGCGAACCCTAGCGATGGGACTGTGACCAAGCCAGGTGCGTTGATGAACAGTTGTTCGGGATTTGTCATTCATTCATTCGTTCATTGGGTGCCCATTCACCGCACGTTGTCTCTCTCTCATTTCCTTTTCGTTAAACAGCATGTGCGTGTGTGCGTATTAGGGGGTGTGCACACGCATTGATTGAGTATAAATGTCAGTCAACAATGGGAGCAATGCAAGACAGGGATGGTAACAGGCAACGGATGTGTAGTTTGTTTGAAAGTCATGGGAAATTTTTGCCAGCTGAATGCATTTATATTTTTTGGCAGCTCAACAGTTTCATCATGAGGGTGGGCTGTGAGATCCTGACAAGTAGAGCAGCAAAGAAAAAAGTGTCTACAAAAAGTGGCCAAAGAAAGTATTGTGGTTTTCATGGAGTAAGTCCGTCTACTCATTTGTGTTTGTATTCGTGGGTACGTGAAAATGCGTGGTAAGTTTGTGGTGAAATGAACTACTACGGTTCACTTATTCGTATTGTCTTTCACTTGGACAGCCACGAAAAATGCAGTTTTTGACTGAAATGCTCGTATCTCTGCGTGGCTCAGCAAGTACCGCAAAAGACACAAGACAGAACAAATTGGTGATACCATACAGCTGCTGGGATTTGGAGAGTTGTTTCTGTACCCTCTCCCATTGTGTCTGTGAATCGGAGGGAGTGTCTACCTTGTTATTCAGTCCCCACCCAACAATTCCTCATTTTGGGCCTACAGTATTCGAGGGGATGAATGAGAGTAAAAGACAGACATTTCCTCTTACATGCAGTACAGGACCATTCTACAGTTTACGGCCGCAAATGGGAGCTTATCTTAAACGAAAGATCAAACAGTGAGCAAATATTGTAAACAACTGTGCTCAGCCTTTTACAACATCCTGAAAGGATTGGCACAAATGCGTCTAGGTTATGTGCTTTCAGCTATCTGAAAACAAATGCCAGCCTATCTATACAAAACAACCCTTTAAGCACCGTAGTTCAGAATCGAAGTTAGCTCATATTCGACTCTCGTATGAACAAGAGGGATGTGAATGAGTGGAAAATGTTGAAATGTAGTATTGACAGAAATAAATAAAGGTTGTCTCACGCTAGATGTTACAGAAAGACTTCCATTTCACCTGTTCAACAACCTAAATGAAAATGACAACCAGAGACTTGGTTGTGTTCGGGAGATCCAATGTAGTTGTAGTCACCCGGTAAAAAGTGTCACACTTCTTCCTTTTTTTCTTCATCATATTCCTATGGCTTCGAACCAACTCGGTCTTTTTTTGAAAACCTAATCAATATGATGAACTTTTAGTGCGATTTGAGAACACAATTTTGTTTACTGTGAAACAAACAACGGATGACCCAATTTTCGTTTTCTACTCTCAGTAATTTTTGAACATCTTATTAAAGTATCATCTTAAGGGTAGGAAGCTTCTGACGACATTCAAGCAGTTATCAGTTCTAGACCTCGGTCTTTGTCCGGTCAACTCTGCTATCTCATGACATGGTTCTTTTTTTATTTAGTGTCACACTCCATTCCTCTGTACTTACGCTTTATCGATCGTTTTCCACCAACAATGAAATACAGACTTGATGAGTGGGCAGAGTGAACAGTGGTAATGCCTAGTCCACATAAAATGATCAATCCAAAGAATTTTAAAGTTTCAGTTTTAATAAGGGAAATCGTTCTCTTCAGTTATTTTATTGGCAGAGTAGTTCACTGTCGCATGTGAATCAACAAGATGCTATTCTGTCAGTGCTGATCTTGAATAAACCATATGCCACTAATATAACGCGTCCTTTTCGTCAAGCTAATTCTGAATATATCTACCGCTTCCTGCAGTCTTTCAAGTGACCGAAAATTGTTATCTGTTGTGATCTGATAATTATTTATATATCATCAAACGTGATAATGTAGTTGACCTTATGACTGCTTTGACTCCAATGATAATCATTCCCAATACAAATGAAATGCGAAGAACAGATAGCGCTGACAGTCGAGGAGTCGGACACTTTAACACCTCGCTATCAACAACAGACACCCTCCAGCATTCCCCTTCGACTTTGGAACACATAGCCTGGGTGTGCGATGAGAAGGCTTTTTCACCTTTGCTCTTTAAGACCCTGTAGGTAATATAATGGGCTATTTAGTCAACCTTTTGCTCAAATAAACGACACTAACACTGTCATAAATGCTACATACGGTTTACTCACTGTCTCAACCTTCTCTCAGTAATATCTTATAAACTTGGTATCCAACCCGAACTGAATGGTGTTTCCCAGTTTCTCTAGGCACCTTTAACTTATTTTTTCTCATCCCCATGCAGCACAAATCATGGCTTTGTGGATTCTACCGTTCATATCCAGATGTCTAGTTCACCCTCCGCTCCTCAGTCACCGAAGGCACTCAGTATACCAGCACCAGAGTCGGAAAACACACGGGAACCTGAAAGGCATTGGAGTGATGGATGAAATCTACCGACACCAGTCAAAGTATTGCACCAGGAACTTATTTAACTGCATTTGGATTTTTGACTATTTGGAATTCGTTTACACGAAAGATGACACAATCAAATAGCCACTATAATTCTTCTGATTTGGATTCATTTTTGTATCATGGTTGCATTTGAAACCAGCCATGCTTTAGTTCAGATAGTGGTTTTCTCTTACGTAGTGCATCAATGCACCAGCACTGATGACTTCGGTAAAAATATGTGTCAGGCTACATGGTTTGAGTACCCTTGAATGAAGTAGTCAGCCCTGATGTATTCCTGGGACCTGTCTAGAAGGCTGATGACGAACACCATTTACGCCATAGTGGATAAATAAAGGTATAGTAATTAATTTCCAGTTTTACGAGAGTCTAATGTGGTACCATTAAAAGGGGTTTATCGGACCGATTGCGTCAACCAAAACAAAGCAATAGGTCGAAGGAGGAAAAAGCCATTTCGGAAGCATCCCGCGACAGACTAAGCTAACCTTAAGGAATAACAAGCGGACCTCAGCTAAACCCCAGTTAGATAGAAAGATGGCCGTGGGCGGGTAATCAAATGAGCGCCAAGTACCGCAATTAGCCGGAGGATCGATCTTGTTGCCGCTGCGGGCATGAAAACAAACTATACAAACGGTGGTACAGGGTTCGCCATTTGAAATTTCCGGCTGAATTAGAATCCAAACTTGTGTCTTCCTGCTACGCAATGATTAAGTTGTTCACTGTCCTCTATCGCCCAGAAATTCTAGTTCAAATCTGCTTCTCTTCAATGAAATTTGTCAGTTGTTCCGAAGTTTTGTAGACGGATGTCACATAAATTTACTTCAAGCATACCTAGCAGTCTACTAACTTTTCCTTTCTGGAAGATTTCTCCAAAAGTCACCTTTTAGAGCTCTAACCTTCGGAATAGAGTTTCTTTATTTGTGAAGTGTAAAAGGCTTGTGTGAACTGTGAAAATGTGTGAAACTTGAAACATTATAACCTTAACGACTTTTGCCAGCCACAAATAACCGAACATTTCTCTAATCGATTCGAAGGAACCAATGGAATATTGTTTGACAAAAATGATTTACCCAGTAGAATCAACGTTCAACGTGCCACTGAGTGTCTATGATGAAAGCTTTGTTAGTCTGCTATTTTCTCATAGTGGTTGGAAGTTTTCGTGGGTGTATATCCAATGAATTCCAGCTGGGATTCCCAGTCTGGAGTACAAGATTTTGAAACTCACACTTTGACCGTTGGGCTTCTGCAGGCCCCTTACATCACCTCATAGCAGTTCCGGTCTCTTATTATCTTAGCGGTATCAAATTCTACGAAGTACGGATAGTCCGTGCAAAATGAGACAATCACCAGATATCGCTGTTAGACAGGTATGCGAACAATATATTTTTCGTGGAATTTTATTAAAGGCACAAGGAGTCCAAACCATATAGGGAACGGGAAACCCACTTGTACGGTTGGCATCCGAAAGTTCACTGCGCGAGCCGGAATCGAACCAGCGAACTTTCTTCCTTCAACTGGGTAGTTGATCCACCAGCTGATCTATCGCCTTACGGCCCGTCGGGTAAGAATCGCATTAGCGAATATCTAAGATTAAAACTAGTACAGCAACTGCCCCGTTAGCGTAAGGTAGCTGATTCGATTCCGGTTAGCAGGGTGGACTCTGGGAAGCGGAAAACGCAAGTGGATTTTCTATTGTTTACAAAATATTTTTTATCAAACTATCGCTACCAAAACAATGACAAATTTCCATAGTCAAAGTTACAGTACGGTGCAACCAGTTAAAGAGTAGTCGTCTGTAATTACCTTTATTTTTGTATCACGGTTTCTTAGGATCTGAGCCTTTACGTTTTGGTTGCTTTTTAGACTTGTACAAGACACGCGCATTAGGATATCTGGCTGTTGTTTCATCTCACAGCTTTTCAGCATTCAGAGTTAGTGTTCTCCTCTTCTCTAGGATCGACCTTTTAATTCAACAACAAATTGAAATGGAACACAATACTTCAGACCAAACAATCAGAAATCTTTGCCCAACCGTGAGTTCCAATGACTTTGGGAACTGATTTTTATCGATACAATCTGGTGGATTCTATTGTGGCAACAGGGGAAATCTGTTATGGAGATCACGTTAACCGTGCATGCAGAAAACCGCTCTATTTTGACAGCACCCTTGACAGAAAAAACCGGGGAACCAGCGGATCTCGGCAGAATTTTGACAAACAGAGAGAGCCCGGAATAAGAGCGTTAGATCACGTGGTCACTCGGGACAATGAGAACAGCACAGCAAGAATGGTGCATAGAATAACGAGCTCAATCAGCACCCGAGGCACAGGATCAGAAGTTAGAGGACATGTGACCGCAGCATAAGGATCGGTCTTGCTGGACAGCAGGCGCGAAAAACGGTCTTTTCAACCAACGGCATAGGTCCCGTCATTTTAACATTGTTCGGCTTAGTTAAAGAGTGCGGATTTCCGCTCTCTGCACTTTTGTTGCCATAGTTCTTCATGATGTTCTTATTTGGCAGAATGTGACTGTTATCGGATTACGGTCTAACAAATGCGAATGGATGGATGGTTGGTTTTTTCAGTTGTGATAAATACTCTGTAACAATCCAATCCGAATGAGTTCCAGTTTTCCGTGTATGGGATTTGCCTTTCGATAATCTCCAGCAGGTAGAGACCTTTTTCTAGAAGTATTTTAAGACCGTTATATAAGAGTTTTAATAATAATATTTCTAATAATAACAATGTGAATAATATCCAAAACTCCGGATGACACCTTTTTGCCACTGTTATTGAAAATAAGCGCACCGTACGAAAAGCAACAAACTAAAGGTCAACAAAACACTTCAAGTCAACAAATACTTTCATTTGCCCGATGTATGATGAATTTTCAGCACATGCGCGATGTACAGTGTTATCCCGAGTAAAGGAATGGGATGGCCAATTGGGAAGTGCAGAGGAAAGCGTGGAAGAGAAATGAAGCAGTGTGTAAATTCAGATTAACGGCGAAGGTGAATAACGAGATCATTGATGGCTTGATCACAGTCTACGAGTAGACGGATAAGGTAAGGAATGAAGCTATTTCTGCATGTTTACTCGAGTGAATGAAGCATTTTGAATTTCAAACGGGTGGGACAGAAAGAGACGGCTTTGGAGAGCGTGGAGAGATTGATGATTGTGGATTTGTCAGAAAAATCAAAGTGCTTGCTAACGAGAGTCGTGGACATACCTCTATCAATATTGCTATGGTGGGGAAGCAATTTCGGAGGTTTGGTGGTATGACCAAAATCTTTTCTTTTTAGGCCAGTGAAAAGGTATAGAGGAGCGATAAAGCCAAGGAGGGAGAATGCAAGAGGTTACAAATTGAAGTACAATGTTATAAGTTTTCGTAGTCTGGACAATAGAAAAGAAAGCTTTATAACTTTAGTGAATCCCGTTTCAACGTGATTAGTCCAACAAGGGTTATGAGTTAGAGCAAAACCTACGTACGTGTAATCTGTATAATGACGAAAGGGAATAACGAGACCGATGATTACGTGGTCTTGGTGTACGAGTGAGGGGATAAGATAAGGAATTAGACTATTTCTACAGTGTCAAGCGGTGACACAGTTGGCCGGGCTTAGCCCTTTTTAAACAACTTCCAAGGAGTAAAGCGTGTATGAGTGGTTTAGCCTAAATCTGTGCGTGAAAGATGGCAACATTTCCAACTTTCGTCAGACAACGGCGAATGGCACAGTCACCACATCCTAGTAACTCCCTTGAGAAAGCTCGAACTCGAGAGTTCGACGTGTCCACCTCGATTAGACATGAATTTTTCCACCCTGGTGAAAGTAAACAGGCGGCCAGATGGGCACTCTCTTCAAAGAAATGAAAGCAAAAGGCAAGAAAGTAGGTGTATATTCGGACAGAGTCATTGCTTGACTGGTAGTCAACTCACGTGACCACACACCAAGCCTCCATGCATGCATGCAAGAGTGCCCTGCCAACAACCTCAAACGGACAGACGGCTTCCGAGTGTGACAACGTTATTCGGAAGCATGTACCGACCACCAACGTGATCAAATCCGTTTTGGCTCCCTTGCCAGGCAAGCAAATCAGAAACCCACCACCAAACTACACGTTCAACTAACTCTTTCCACTCGTTTTCACTTGCATGAACTATTCACAGTGTACGCGTGCGTGGACGTGCAGTTTGCGTGATTCCAAACACCACCATTTTTTTCTCCCGTTCATTGGACATGTCAAAACGTACGGTTGTGCAGTGGGCAACGTTGAACACAACGAAAAGAAGCTACAGTGTTTCTCGGGCACAAGCACATGCACATGAATTTTACACCGTACTTTCTGTCTACAGAATGTACAGTGTGGTTAACCGTTTCGGGTAGCCCATCGACAGTCATCAAAACATCCATGTTATGCGCATTCTAACCATATATATATATATATATATATATATATATATATATATATATATATATATATATATATATACTAAAATAGTCGCCTTGATGAGAGGACTGTTAGTCTGTACAGTTTATGTTCTTTTTATACAACGGGGCAATGAGCCAGTGTGGTACTGCTCGCGAGAAAATGGTTTCCATTCACTGGGCTTCATAAGTTATTTCGGTTTTAGCATCGATGAGGATATCAAACTGAGGATCAGACAGCTTCAATTTTCTGGTTGAAGTTCATTTGACTATTCTCAAATTCAGACAGGATTGCTAGCCCATGTGAAGAACTTTCTGCTATTGTAAACAAGCCAACTTCGTGTTAGAGACTTTACCCCTTACATCAGTCAAATTCTATCACGAAAGTAGGATACTTTTAAGATTAGAAGATCGCATGATGAACTAATCGTAAAAGGTCTACGATCTGGATGGAATATGAACGAATAAGGGTCAGTAATTCTTTTGCTATTTTACACTAGTGTACGCATTTGAGATACGAGACCTCTTAGAAAGAGGGAATTCGAATCACTCCAAGTCATCAAAGTTCCCATTCAGGTCAGCTTCAGAAATTACGAAGGTTGACAATTTGCAAAGTAAGATTAATCTCCGTCGAAAATGAGCAATTCGATTTCGATCATCTACCGTAAATAATCACAGGCTTCCTGGTGCTACCATCAGTTAATCTATCCGGTTGCCACATAAGTGATCTACCTCAGGCTGCAACCTACCCACGCACAAACATGACCCACGTTCCAGTGATGAAAATTTCCATAATTCCCCGGAGAAGAACAAACTCAAATATATTGTCCGTAAAGCTTCATAAATTACAAATCCTACTTTTAAAATGTAACGTTGCTTTATACTATACTGCTCTCTGTTGGTAATATATTTATTTACGTTCTTCACGTACGATAATTATCATGTTCAGTAAGTGCCAAGGTGGCATGTGTTTTCCATTTCATTCCATACGTATCTTATTTCTAGCCGTAATTGACTGCAGAATAATTTATTATTATTTAGTTATGCCTATTGAGGACCATTTTCCTGTAGCTTGGTTATTTGAAATCGGAGTGAAGATAATCAGGCGATGTATTTAAAACACTAGAGTAGATAAACAAATCGGTGTGATATTGGTGGTTGACTTTCAAATCGGACAAAACCAGGGACATCAACACACAATTATGCAATATTTGCAAATGAAAAATCGTGCATTAGTTATGTCCAACTCACCACTGAAACCTAAGGATGCATGACGCAGCTGTTTTATCCTTACTAGGAATCATCAGCCACGATTCGCATCCACCGAGCCCCAACAGGGACTCGAACCCTAGGTGGACGATTGTGCCTCGATTGTGACACCTAACGACCAGGCAAGTCGGGCTGGCTGTGAACAGTTTTGTTGAGCATCAATACTGCGTAATACAGCGCACTTCAATCACCGAATTTTGAAGGCTAACTATCCGGTGGTGGCACAGCGATAGAATTCAGTGGAGAACCACTATATCCGGAAGGTAGACGAATCCATTTAGAGATTGCCAAAGAGCTAATTTGACCGTCGGTGGATCTAATCAAATTAGGGGCCCTAGAGTCAGTAGTTCGGTATAATGACCGGCTGATCACCACTGATTCCTATCGGTTCGCCATGTTAGTCAGCAGCGGATTTTCGTATACGGACAAATCGTAGAAAATAATTTGACCTTGATTAGGTTGAGTCGAGTCGTTTTAAATCATCCGCCAGTAATGCTTTTGAATGGTTATTCAGAAGTTGGTAGCTTTGCCCAACGGAACAATGGTACCGGTAAATGCAAATGCAAAACTGTTAAAGTGATAGTGAAGCTTCCGGAATTCACCTCATTTTTAATGAGTCACGTCATCTTTTACTGTCCATGGGTGCAATTCCAAACAGAAAATAACCTATCTCTGATTACTTGTCCGGTTGCAGTGGAATCTTAAAAGAAGATCAGAGATTTCTATCCTTGATTCTTGCATGAATTTGTACTTTCAGTCTCTTGTGCGTCCAGCTTGAACGGAACACGTTTCTGCATGGACTGATGTCAAGCGTAACGACTATTCAAAAGGATCAAGTAGGCTAGAGAAAAGAAAATCGACGCACAGCGCACTCGCTAATTAGGGTAGCACGTGACCACTAGAAGTAACTGAAGATCTACATAGATTGCACGGCTCTCACAATCTATTATTCTCACTGATCTCATCACTGCGGTATCAATTACTTCTTTGTTTCTGGCTTAAGTCATATCAAGCTAAGACAAATAGGCTTTTATTCCGGTAGTCCCAAATTTGCGTGACCGTTAGATGCAAGATAAAATTCGACTTTGTATCAACCCCGATAGCTCGAACACGCGGCTTTGGTGGCTTCAGACAACACAGGTATCACCTTATCACAGCATCTGCTCACACTTTGGAAAACGACGACTGGCGATAATGTATTCCTAATGTTTCACGGAAATATCTGTCACCTCGCACACTGAAGGTTCATGCATTATTATTCATTTACTGAGTTATCATACACCATCAATGCTTAGCTCACGACGGGAAGTCATGGGAACACTGTGAAACTATCTCATCTGACTTGTTAGGAATAATCAGTAGCACATATCCGCCAAGTCAAAAATGGGGTTCGAACCCAAATTTACTCGGGTTGACTCACAAAGACTAGCCTCACGTCATGCGAAGTGTAGGTAATACTTGACTAACCACGTCGTAAACTGTTCATTCAGAAATATTATCGTGAAAATATAAAAAAATTAAGAATGAATCTAGTTCTAACATCATGAATGCTATCAAACCTGCTGGTGTTTAGGTTCGATCCCGGCTATTTGTGCTTGTGAGTTGATTTCCATCAATAGATTAGTCGGCAGTAATACAGTATCAATAAATGAGAGAAGACTTGTGTAAAGACTGAAGTCAGGATATTTTAGGACCGTGAAATTTTAGGGAGAAAAGCTGAAAGAATTTCACCAGTTTATTTCCCCCCCCCCCATTTTTCTCTCAAAAAAGCCTGTTTAGTGATTTCAAAGTTCAAATCTTTATTCGGGAGTTGAAACTGGGGATCGGGCAAAGCATTCTTTATATAGGAGCTTTGCTATTTTGCGTTCTATAGAATAGTTAAGAGCTGTATAGATCCGAATCTAAAGTTTGCTACACTACATATTACAGTTTAGTTTTCCGGGTTAAGAAATCTCTATTCCGCAAAGGTGACCTATTTTGAGAGAATCCATTTCTTAAGGGTCTTGCAAAATACCCCGAAAGTAGAATGAAGATCGTTAGCCTACTCACTAAATCTCTAATTTTAAAAAGGCATGGCATGGTAATTTGGTAAAATACTCGGACCCAAAATGATCACTTGCATTGACTTGGACAAGTGGACCAGACCTCGTAATGGTAGCAACACCGACTGACCTCAAGGAAAACACTGTACAGGAGCTGATTCATTGGTCGAAGTACGCTTGTAGTAGATCACTTTATCTCATCAATATCCGACTTTCCATTATACCGGAGCTGTTTTCGGGATACGAACCTCTTCCTCAGCCTAGGGTTTGCTTGCTCTTGTGGAAAGTGTATAGTGACTCAATTCGTGTACGCTGATCAGAGTGATTTAGACTCATTAATCCAGTTGACTGAACCGGTTGTATTACCAACTGAAGTTCTACTGTCAAGGCATTTGGCAAAGCATCTGCGTCTGAATTACCGAACTTGACTAGAAAGTTTAACTTCTTCTGGAGATCACATTTGGTTGGTCGCAACAGATCTCCAATTTTCTCCTTATGCCGTATAGTAGCAACAAGTGACTATCTCCGATACTGAAAGCTTTCTTATTCCTGTGATACCATCAAGTCCTAGTTAGCAGTTAAGGAATGGGAAGTATTCTATCTTGATTCGAATATTAACGGGAAATGGTGAAATTATTTCGAGTAGTTTGATTTCTTCGGCCAATCTTTAAGCCGTTCATATGGTAGCTAACTGAGAAACATCCGAAGTCAATCTAATTCAGAGGCATACGCAATAACTGTTTAAAGAAATGCCTCAGGCCCATTAAATGCTATCATGGTTAAGCTGACTGAGCTCAGGCTGTTCCAATGGGTTGAATGCTTCCGCAGCTAAAGTTCCACCAAATTTAATGATTCACGTACATGTGTTATCTCAGCAGCTGATAATCCCAGGTTTATAACTGAAATAAAATGAAAATTACAGAGAAAATACCGTGCAATACAGGCAATATACTTTACGTCACAGTATGGTTACATCGCAAACGTCACAAAGGACTGGCTGGGAGAATACGGTTTTCATGGGCAGGCTGTTGGGACAAAGAATGAATGTTTGTCAGCGTTGTTCTACCGTGAATTATCTACCAAAAGATAATCGATGGACTTTTCAAATGCGTTTTTATACTCACTGTCGAGTCCATCAACCTGAACCAGAAGAAAAAGTTCATTTTTTTGTGGGGAACATTTGCAGCACACTGCAACTGAGGCGTGCTGGAGGGTGGTTAGCTGATTGATCGACTGGTTCGTTCTCTGAGTGTGTGAGTGAGTGAGTGAGTACGTGCCTGAGTGCGTGCGTGCGTGCGTGCGTGCTTGCCTCCATGGATTGACAAACAGCAGATAAGGGCGAAAGTTTGGCAGAACAATTATGCGTTTTGAGCAGTTGATATCTTTCTGCTTATAGAACACATGGTGTCCAGTTGGGTTGCATCGGTCCTTGAGTAGTGATAGAATCCAAACTACCAGATAATGGTCGTGGATGGTGATTAGCCTGGAATCAGAACGATCATGTGGAATTATAACACAGGTCAATTCAAGTTTGATAAATACTCCTTGCTCAGTCGGACACCCTAACAATCCGACACCATCACGAAAAAAGGTTAAAACAAGCTACCAGCGAGCAACTATTTTGGTCATCCTTTCAAATACACCTAGTACTATAACTTCTTTTGAACATTCTAATATTCTCTTCATATTGTATGCAGATGCTAACTTCAAGGACTCGGTGCATTTTTTCACTTCTGGACAAAAAGTCAGACGCAGATAGCTGCATACGTCAGAAAAAACCATACTCGAAGTAGAATACGTATATTTCCGTTATACTGTTCTGGTTTAACCAGAAAGAGTTCTTTGGAAAAATAATTCTATCCAAATGGACTGATAATTTTTCATAATTCAGCTACATAGCCCGGCAAAATAGCTGACGGCGGTCAAACAGTCGACGCCGTGAACTTCAGACCCTCTTGTCTCAGATTCAAATCCTCATGCTGCCGGTCATTTTCTACAATTCGCAGCCCTAAACTGGCCACGACTTCCTTCCTGAAATGCTGCACAATTGTTATATAATAAAAAAGAAATAAATAGAAGATTACAGGAATAATAAGTAAAGTAGAAAAACGGGGAAGATCCTGACAGAACTGACCAATAAAGACGATTACCTATTACTGTTTGCATCGGGAATACGTTATTTTCATTTCTACACCATGCGACATAAGTTGCCAATAGCTGTGGTTTCTCGCTTTTTGCGCACTTGAGCTTTTTCCAAAAAAATTCCAACCTGACCAATAATTAAGATGTCCCCATTCTAAACCGGAACACAGAATCGCATTCGATGATGTTATACTGAGGGAAGAACACGAGTGAAAAAGAGAAATCTGTCACGACTAAAGTATCCGATGTGAAGCTCACGTCCGAGATAGTTCCCCTTATAGTTGAGTGTTGTGGACATCTTGTTGGGTTTGTTTATCCTTTGCACACCATTCAGAAATTGGATCTTTTATTACCATAGATTTTGTGATCTGAAATGTTTTGCTTGCGATACAGAGCTTAGTGACAGATAATATCATGCAGTCTGGATGATAAAGGTTTGGTTGCAATCATAGTGTACTCGGTTTTAGGAAGTCCTCGTGAAATCGCCAGGCCAAAATCTATCGAAAAATAGTAGGGACCTTCCCACAAAAACCTTGAGTGAAGATAAACTCAGACAGATCCGTCTAGAGACGACACACAAAATTTCTGCATCAGAATCGAAAAGTTGTACTTGGGATGCTGGAACATTACATAGAACTCTCAAATCCGCACCGTGTATTAAGTATAGGAAAACAAAAGGGAAGGTGCATTTCACTCAAAGGCAGTTTATCTTAGACCTAAAGCCATATACTGTGAGAAAATAAATGAAAATATGTATATTTCAGCGATGCATGAATACTCATCTTATATGATCAAAATACCAGAAACTACTGCTGGCTTGATTTTCGCCATGGAGTGTCAACGCTCAACTCCCAACTGAAACCCATGGATGCAATTCCGATCAGTTTTATCCTTGTTAGTACTCATCAACAGTGCAAATCCACTAAGCCCCATTGGGGTTTGAACCTGGGGTGAACGACTGAGAGTAAAACACCTAACCACCTGGGAACCCGAGAAAATGACATAGCCTATCCCAGTCACTAGATTTTTTGAAGGGTAGCAAGTTGACGGACTCCTTTGATTAAAAACTTTCTTGTATGAGCCTAAGTTCAACGAAGATATCCCTTTTTTAAGGGCCTAGACAGCTTGGTAACTACATGGATATCCGAACACCTGTACAGTTCTTCCATGGTTTGCAATGGTCAGCTGAGCTTTGTGAATTTATGATGAATGATATTATATCAAATTAATCTGCTACTAATATTCTTATAGGAAATAAAACTGATTTCCACTGCTACCAGTACCGTTGTTTCACCACGTTAGTCAACTGCAATTCTGTAATCGGGTTCTCAATACAACCCCACAAAGCTCGTCAGAATTGTGAGTCTTGGAGTAAGTAAAAGTGTGCCAAAGTGCCAAAATCGTGGAAAACTGGAAGTTTACGTCGTAGGGTATAGTATGAATGCATGAAAAAAACTTTCGGTATTCCGTCAGTGTACATGCTTTCGGCGTAGTCGATGATACGCTGAATTCAGATTATTGCCTTGAAATCTGCAGTCAATTCTCAGTAAGTCAAATGAAAGTTGTTTTCCGAATCCACATATTTTGAATGAAATCAAAATCGCATCATCGAGCTGTTAGGACTTGTCAAGAATTCATTACTGGCTGAACCACTTTGTTCTTCAGTTGAACTAACTTAGCTATTCAGTGCAACAGCTGTACGACTAAGAATCAGCCGAAATACAAAGCGAGCCGGTCAATTTTTCGATCACATCTTGCCCACCGACCGCATCTCTCGTGAGGTTTTCATTTGGGTTCATAGTGCTAACAAAAGATCCATTTGAATAAACAGAGTGCAAGGTTTTCACTCAACGGCTACTTTTGATGACTTTTGGCTTTTAGAAAATAGCGAGATTCCCAAGAATATTCTGTTAATGATGGACGACAGATCTACACCCACTGATGCAAGTCCACAAGGAAATCACAGACAGATGCACATACTCATGTTTTTATTCTAGTTAGTCACATGTTATAAGGGGAATACAATAAGTCGTAAATTCATATGGAGTGAGCTAACTGATTTCATTTGGTAAAAATAAACCGAGGAAGTGGGTGTTTCGTTTTAGAGAGGACGACCATGTATGAGAGTTACAACCTGTAGTAGTGGTGTGTTTCGTCTCACAGGAAACCCATCCCAGCTTTGTTTCCGGAATGCTCCGCTGGCTCTCTTCTGCCGTAACTGATCTTTTGGATTTTTGTATGATTCTCTATTCTGATTACCAGGTTTCTGGTTGCTTGCTGTGTTTGATTTTACGATGGATCCTTGTGGTCTGTCGCATAAGTTCTCAGAGGAAGGTATAGAATAACCCAAAGTAGTGCTACGATTTTATAAAATAATAAAACGAGAGGTTCCATGATGGGTTAGGATTCCTTATTTAGTTGATCACTACTCACAATAATGTTACTGGAAAAACTGAAATCTTTTACTTCAGAGATCAAGAAGGAAAAGATCAGGATATACAGAAGTCTAAGTAACACTATACCACCACCGTATGGCACTCAAGGTTCAACGTAAAGAGACCCCGTCGAAGCAAGGCTCAAAGCCAGTTAGAGCGAATACTCCTGGAAAGTGAAACTGTGGCAACTAACACTTCGCTAGTCTCGGGAAAGCAAATAGAAAGGAGACTCAACCACAGGCTCTCATGAACCTTGGTTCAAATCAATGTTAGTTTTACGATTCTCTTTCGATACAAGTGTTTTTCGAAATCCCATTAGGAGATTTAGTCTAATTCACACCAAATAGGATAGAACCTAGATGACAAAATTCACCTTTTTCATGAATGCTGCCATGTAGTCCAACTTGTTTGCCGAGTGCAACGGCTGGCATAGAAGAAAAAGTTCGTAGTATCTAGGCAGTTAAATGAAATGGAGCATTTTGTTAACCAGAAATGAACATGTTTATGCCCTCTAACTTTACTTTCACAACCTGAACCACTGTCCCAATGTATTTTACGTAAAAACGATGCAATATTTCTTTTTGCTGCCAATGAATTTAATGTTTTCATTGTCACCTCCATCCCTAAAATCGATTTATTTTCTCCATCAGAATACAGAATATGAAACACACTTAGTGATAGCTCTCAATCTTGAAATCGTAAATAGGACGTTCAATCTACTGTACTGTCAGTTTTCATGTCCATGTATCTATCATTCTATCTAATCCCAACAGATGTGGGATTGAATTCCGCGGTGGGGGAAACCCTAAATGGTGCACCTCTCGTTCCAACCGAATCGGTGAAACCGTCACCGTGAGACCAGTACGGTCTACCAAGTGGTGAGGGTGGTAGTACATACCGAGAGGGGGGTACGTGAAAATTAGCGCGAAGTGCGACAATGTGAAACACTTCACGGAAGCACGTAGAGCTGGTGGTGGTGGGTTGTAGGTGGACAAGTTAACGCATATTGCTTCTGTTGACTAGTTCCGGAGAATTCAACACGCACACACACACACACACATACACACACACAGGAAGAACGCAAGTATTCCCGTGTAGGGTTCATACAGAAACCCATTTTCAGACCAAGAAAACAAATCTACACACCTGTTTCACAGCATCACAACTTTGCCTTGAAAGACCAGTTTTCTTTTGGTCCGTGGCCGGATGCAGTGGTTGCATCAGGCTTAACTGTTGTGGTAGCAACACTAAGGTGCTGAGTCTGATAGTTGACCAAATGGGTAGGCAATCCACTATCAATAGATGTAATGCCCAGCTGTGTTCCATCTCTTTCTCTTTCCCATCCTCTCTCTCTCACTTTCTTTCTTTCTCTCTTCCACTGTCTGTCGCATATCCACATACCTAAACTCAACACCTTCGTTCCAGCCTGAGTTTGCACACATTTTCGATTATCGATAGTCGACTTATTTGGGGGTACCGTAGAAATCAAGTTGGGGAGATGGATTACTGGATGACCCCAGGACGGATGAATCTGACCACCTGGGTTTCCCAAGTTCACAATGAAAAACTGGAAACGATTGAATAATACTGCTGGCCGTATATTAGCATCAGGATGCCTCATCGCATGTGGTCAGTGTTCACTGTAGAAGGGACAAAAAATAGTTGCGCAATGAAAACCCTCTGAAAAATGTGGTTAAATTGTCTAGGTGCAGCTATCGAACAACTGGAGTGCTTATAAGCAACAGCTATATTATATAATTTAACATTAACTCTCAATCTTATTAGGGCTCAGATTCCACCGTTGTGTTGGATATGCTTCCGTTTTACCACATCAATGGCATTTCCTGATTGACTAGAAGGAGACTTTTGTAGTCAGCCGGCAGTTAGCAGCCATGTTGGTTTTCGATTACCGTATATGCGGGATCCTGTTGATGCACTCACTGAGGCTGTTTGCCCATGCAGTTTTCTTTCTTGTATTTTGCGGATCGAACGCAAGAACCCGGCCCCGCAGAGGAACACTGATCCTTGCATATTACACTTTTGTCTTGCACATTAAAAATCGAGCAATGTGATTGGCTCAAGAGGCTTTATAAACCACTGAAGAATTAGCAATGACCGAGATTTCCTTGTTGCATGCAGTAACAATATACTGATTGCTTTCCCCAAAGAATTGACTTTTGACAAATATCACTGTCAAATCAACATGACTGCACGGCATTAAAATTTTCGAAATTCCCCTGTCTTTCTGCTCCTCATGTAGAAGTAAAATGATTACCAATAATAATTACAAAAAGTATTCATATTATCCTGCTAAACTCAGATCATATGATGATATCACGTGCACCGTATTAGTCAGCGGTTGTCGAGTGACGTAAGATTCTATCACCTCGGAGGTGCGAGGTTCGAGCTCTGCCACAGCTGGTCCCATTGATAGCAGACTGTAATTGGTAGCAAGTTACCATGTTTGACCCACCAGGAGCGTTCTGATTTCCAGCTCCGAATTTCAGGGTCATGGTTGTCACCTGTCTTTGACAGTGCCGTGACTCCACGAGGCAATTAAATATTACCCTTAAGCTGCGATCATGACATTATTCTTTCAGGAGAGAAGCAGTAACAATAAGACAGAAGCGAAAGATCTGTAGTAGTACACGCGTGCGTGAGCGTACGACCACAAATCTTTCCAATCAAACTATTTTGTAATTTGTTAACCTTTTATGATAAATAATAACAAACCGTCTTTGACTTAGTAAATTACAATTGTGAGCACAAATGCAGTTAAAATTATCTAGCAAACCAAAAGTCATCTTTGCGCGAAGCGCGGAAGGATCAATAGAGGAGAATGATCTGCTTTGTTGCTATTTGATTCATTACTAAGCCTATGGGTTCTCCCTTACAGAATTAAAGCGGTACCTAAAAGAATTATCTGTGAAACAAAACAGCCTCGTGAATGGACCACGGACACACTTTGACCAATATATATATATATATATATATATATATATATATATATATATATATATATATATATATATATATATATATAGTTTCTGTGCATATTTTCTGTATATAGTCCATTCAGCTCGAATTTGCGCTATCTTGAACAACACCACATTACCGGGATGGTTTTACGCCTAAGTCACTCGGCTGGCTGGTCACTTTCGTTCAAGTTGACACAGTAATACTTTTTGCTTGTATCCTGGCTTCAGCGTATTTACCACGAACTTTCGAAAAGACTGCGATTCCCTCCCAATCCAGAACCGTAAAATTCCACTTTTTACCCTGACAACCGTGCATAAGACGTTGTCCTAGCTTGGTATCAACTGACAGCACCTTTCTTCAGGTGTCGCGTAATTTTCCCATTCATCCTCTCTCTCTCTCGTTCTCTCACTGGCTAGCCTACTTTCGGAGAAGTGAAGTGGGCTAGAACGTAACTGCTGTGGTATCCCAGAGACGATGACTGCGACATTTAGTTTAACCGACCTACGCCGGACCCAGATATGGGCGAATACGACAACCAACGTGTTTCACACTACCCGTGCAGTCACAGTTGGCATGCGGCTGTCAAACGGAACCCGCAACTGACTTGCTGGCTCTGGGCAAGCCAAACCAGACGCAAGACTTGAGATTTTGTCACACTGTAATCGAATGCTACTACATCTTGTGGACACATGGTGAAAGAACATTTTTCCTACTTCGTCTGGTCGGTCAATGAAAGAATTGATTAAATGAACCATCAGTATTCCAGCTTACGTATATGAAATTCCTAATGTGAATTCTTATCCCCATCAAGAGGTTAGGTTTGCTGTCGAGAGAACTGTGACAAGAAGGATGTCGTATCCATTCGTTTGAAACCATCTGATTGACTGCAATCCTGATCGAAGCGTTCTGCATTTAGTAATAGTGGGGGCTAAATTTGGGAGACAGAATTCAAAAGTTATATCTTTGTCTGTTTAGTAAAACGAGATTTTAAAAATAACCTTGACACTTCTCCCAGAGCTTATTTGTTACCACATTCATTATTATTATTATTATTATTATTATTATTATTATTATTATTATTATTATTATTATTATTATTATTATTATTATCATTACTAATATTCGAATCTGTACTAACTTAACCCAGTCTAACAGATTGTCATTAAATTGAACAAATGCGTCACTCGTCCCACGTGCAGAAGACAGTGATACTTTTATGTATTCGCAATCGAGAAGCACCATCAAAAGATTCCTAAAGTACAGTTCATGGAAATGGAGAAGGGAACAGAGAGGATACATAGAAGTGATAAATCACAGCCAGCAGCGCTCGGATGTACTCTCTGCCGATTTTAGAAGCCGTAAACTGAGTTGTACCTCTCTGAACCAAAACTGTGAAAATTCTGAGGATTTTTTTCTGAGTTTCGATCTGGCTGATGGATGCGTTCAATATTTTAAATCACATCGGTGCATATTTCTTGTCCGAAAATTCAGCTATTACCGTACCGTTCGTAGCTACAGCAGCAAAAACGATAGAGATGAATAGTGGGACTATGAATGAATCATACATTTATAGGTACACGGTAAATGTATCCGAATAAAGGTCTGATAATTGTCATCATTCCCATCTGTGGCTCATGGTTTTTCACATATTCCCGATAGCCAAACTCGCCCTTTTATACCGCTTGTTCATTTTGCTACCAGTTCAGATGACATCATCAGTCGGCTGATGGAAGTGTCTAATGCACTAACCGCAGTTTGTGCACTATTGTGATCAAGCATTTCTGATTCAAACAGCAAGATAAGCTTGCCGGATCGTGTGAAGAAGGGATCCACCGCTCAGCAACATTAGTTGCTGTGTTGCCCGTTTCATATGGATGGGTGTAATCGTACCATTCACAATCAGACCCCATGAAGATGGTAAAGTGGATGAATTCTTGCACACTTGAGGGACTAGGTACGGAAGGTCCCTGCACTTAGATACATTCTGTAAACAACTTCAATGTGGTGATTACGTGTTGCAACGAGGGCGATTCATTCCGACATCAATCCTTTAATCTTTAATCAAATCACTGAAGAACATCTTGAACATCTTCCTTTGTGGTATTTTCATAAACTTGTCAGAAACCAATTCCTCTCCTGGCATTTACTTTCTTCAGCCTGGTGCCCACTACCTCTTTAATCCAGTTCGAATCCCCGTGAAGGCTCGGTGGATGCGCACCGCTGATGATCCCAAACAAGGATGAGACAGTTGCACAGTGCTTCTATTAGGGTGTGAGGGAGTGTGTTACTTTATCGTTGGTGGACAGCCAAGTCGCGTCGGCAGTTAGCATTGCTGCGGTACCAAGCCCAAGGCTTGAGACAACGGAATCTCGGGTAACAATACAGCCGATCGCTGGAGTGGATCGATAAATGAGAGATGAGTCTTGTCAGCGTTGTTTAAGTCTCAAGGCGTGGTCGACCACACCAGTTGGACAAATGCATTGTGCGCAACGAGTGGGCGAATGTGAGATCAACCTACATATTCTTTGTTTTGTGCTAATAAACGGAAATGATTCAGAGGCAGAATTGGGTTCTCACTAGAGCTAGTAGGATGGTTTGAAACTTAGAATTTAGGCGGTGAGTTAATACTTTGTTTCTGCATGGTGAATTATTTCATAATCAATTATAATCTCCTACTATTCACGCGAATTCAGGGATCATTGCGAAATATTTGCTTGCTTCCGTTTCGTTGAATATATTCACTGCACGTACTACCCAGTCACTTCGAGCATTAACGCCACTGGCTAAAGCAACCTTATTTTTCTGAAGTATTGTTTCCAGTAGCCACTTTTTGAGGTGGCACATTATTGTTGGTTAGTTCTCTCTACTGAAGACTGAACTATCGAGCAGTCAGAAATCGTTCGACTTCCATGAATAATCTTTTGAAATCATTGTTTGCAAAGATCCGGGCGGTGTTTCCCAGGCATTATTTTCAATGACGGATCGGCTGTCACACAATCACTTTTCATATTAGCTGAATGTTGGTGAAGTGTGACTCGTAGGTTATCCCCTGTTTATGACGTTTTCATTATTGTCTTCAACAGAAGAGTACAGGAAAGTGTAGCGGAGTAAATTTTGTTCCGATGTGAATCCGAACTATGGTCTGCATGCTGTGCTACAATAAACTGGTCGAAAGCTGCTAGTGGCTACATTCGAAACTGCTGTCTTATCGATCTCCTTTATAAACGCTGTCGAACTTCCTCCAGTTTTCCGCGATAATGATGACAGTGAATGATAAAATGATAACTAACCGACCTGATGGAAAGGTATCTCACTGAATAAACTTCAGTTGAATAGGATATTAATTATCACACCCGGAGGAAACATATTCCGGAGAGGACAATGTATTGTGTATATCCTCAGCGCTATCTATAATGGTGTATAGTTATGCGGTTAGTGGGCCACTTCCGACAGAAAATAACATCAAGACGATTAGATTTTTGTTAACCGGCTTACTGTTCTTTTGACCAATTGATGGTGGTTTCCTCAACCTAAAATGGCATCCTCAAAGCTTTCCCTCCTGACTGAGATGTGTCTCATAGATTTGTAACGCATTGGTCATGAGAACCAATGGCAATGGTGATTTGTGTAGGCAATAATTTAAGGCACTGGCAATCGTTTGATTCCCAGCGTTGGGTAATCGAAAATTAGAAATGTTGTCAGAGTATCCGGTTCACACCACTAACTCTGCTAGATAGCAGGTTTATGGCAAATCCCACACCAGGGCGCATGTCAAAATCCGCACACCTACTCTGTGTTTCACTGTTCCCGCCATAGATATAAGGTAAGTTAGGTCTGTACTGGTCCTCTTCCTTTTGTAAGCCCCCTGCGACGGTAAACATCAAATGGCACAGAGGGGTCCCGGGGTAAAACTTGACAGGAATAAGATGAATAGATGACAGCAGTGTCAGTATATCTTTAAGTTACGCGGTGACTTATCGGGTGAAATGGGCTGTTCACAATCTACGCATACAGACACGCACACACGCATGCACGTGGTTGCTTGGTGGAGATGAGAAATGAACGGTGGAAGCTCAGGAGTTGATGGAGATGACACAGATGGACAACAGTGGAGTGATTCCGTGAACATTCCCCTTCTATTCAAGTAAGCGCATACGAACAGTGGTCCTTACTCGAACAATGACACCCAGCTGTGCATCACCGACCAGTATTTGACAGCATGCCGTTGTGAATGACCTCGATAAATCTGACCAGATCGCTTCTGATAAGTTGTCCTTTCTCCACCAACCCAAGAGGCCGAATTACCACGAGGCTACCATCAAGCTATCCGCATTCTTAATCAGTACTATCGTGGCCACGTGGGTACAAATTGCGACTGTGGGTCAACGGTCCGGCGAATCGCTCAAATTAAAAGTAATCACCTCAACCTCTTTTTATACCCGAAGAATCCGAACAAATTCTCCAATATTCGCGGTTCTGTTTCAGACCGGAACGGGTGAAAGCTAGGTGAACGGTGATTAGACCACCTGCTTGCTTCCTAATTAAATCAGATGGGGTCGCATCACAACCAACCAAGATTGGGGTATGGTTAAGAATGCCCTAGTCATTGAAAATTGTGATACTAAATAGGTAGATGCTCATTCTGTTCCCGTACCACTTTATTTTTTGATGACATCAGCTTTCGCATCTTTCCGATCCATCTAAGTAAGCAATAAATAGATTAATTAGAAAGATTATAAAAGCGACCCGCACTATGTGCAGAATGAAGCCACCAATCTCTGCTCTGAGTATAACTTTTCCAGGCTTTTAAATCGGGTGATTTTTTCCCACTCACCACGATGACCGGATGACTCACCTTGTGATATCAACGATCCGATCATCATTAAGAGTTTGTGAAATCACTGGTAGTCTTTCTCTTTCTTCATACAAACAGATAAGTTCATATGTCCACAGAGACTTGTGTGACTCGAGCTCAAGGTGTATCGCATCGTTATTGGTTAGGGTATCGTGACAATCTCTCAGCTGTTTGGTTCCAGTCAATACGAATTGCTACGGTACACATCTTTTACTGATTTTAGAACTTAACAATCAATTACTCGGTCAGCAACCTGATTCATTGAAGAAAGCTCCGTCAGCTACGGACTAACGTCAGTGACAACTCATAACAGGGCCAAGGCTGTTATATCGTGTTCCCATGGATTCTCATTGGCGAGTGAATTGCCTGTGCTATGAATTGAACCATTTTATGGGAGAATTAGAATATCCCACTACTCAAAGTGAACGATTAGTCAAAGCACATTATGCTTAGTCATTCCTCGTATGCACGAAGTGATAATGGTCTAGGGTACTTATCCCTGTCATTGTGGCATTTCCCGCAACGAGATTCCACAATTCTCATCAGTAGAATGAATAAATCTCTCTGCAAGTTTTGCAGAAGTACTACACAAAATCTGTAGCACTGGACACAGAGTATAAAGTAAGGTTTGAGACATGCCCTTTCAGGGACAACGAAACTTTGTAAAAAAAAAAAGTAATTAGAATGTTGTTGACAGTATTGCGCTGCAGAACTGCCAAAACTAGATACATTTGTCCTAATTCTCATTGAAACCCTGGGGCTGGAGCGTTGCCATTTCTGCCCTACTCCCCAATTCTCTTCTACGATGAAAGTATAATTTTTTATAATATTACTTGACAGAATTTATAATAAATAAATCTCACCGAGTTTTCCCAATTGTTGGGATGCTATATGAGTTTAAAAATTATGGAACCTTTGGTCCCGTTTACGGAGAGAAATACAAACATTCCACACATGTCACCTTAAGACCAATGAGTGCTTTCTCCAGCTCCTTCAAAATTCCGATATCTTTATCGTTGGTTTGGTAAATTAAAACCATAAACTTGATCAAAGGTAGCGATAAAACAGTTCACTATGTACTCCTAAATAATTATATTGAAGCGTCAGTAACACACCTTCAACATGCAAATCTGAGCATGGTTTCTGTATCGTTCCATAGATCAGATTACCCGAAATAGCACTACAGCAAACTCCCCAAGAACTACTTTTGGAATATACTCAGTCAGGAAATGTATTTTATAACTTTTTTTAAGTATCAGAATCGTTCCTACTTGTACAGCTTTGTGCGTGAATTGAATACGTCTGCCCAACAGTCTGCAACCAACGTGTTTCATATCCAGCCCAGACTTATCGAGATTACTTTGATGTGCAGCAAAAAAATGGTTCCTAGTAAATCTAGGTCGATACACTGCTTCCCAAACTTCCCAAAAGTTGACTGATGATAATAATAATACTAGTGATAACTAAAAATATTAATAATCAATGTTATTTCAAAATACTATAGAACATTTGAGAAAAGAAAATAATGAAATGGAAATGTAAGTCTCAGGTTGTTATTGTTCCTCTCCGGAACTGTAACCATTATCTTTGTTACTCAGTATAATTGAAAATGGGTTCGAGAACATTTCAAAAACTATTGGGAAATATCATCGAAAAGCAAAAAAGTGCGGATCATCTACTATAATCATGTTTGCACAAATCTCACTTGGGTCCACCATAATTCTGTGTGTCAATTGGTTATCTGATTAAAAACCCAAAATGCCTTACTACCACAACCGTCCTGTAAAACAAGGACCAGATAAATTTTAGAACATAAACGAACTCAGTACCAAAACTTAACTATTCCATTTCCGTAAAGATGTCGTCCTTTACTTCTGGTATATGGGAATGGTAATATTTTAACTTAGCTGAGAACATAGTGAACTTCTGAATACTTTCCAGCGCTTGCAACAACTTAATTTTGAACATCCATCTATCTAGGACTTGTGGTCACCCCATTAGTATTACAGTTCGTATTCCTCATTCGTCTCTCACGAACAACCAAGAGGGTGTGTACAACTGTAGAATGGATTTGTATTACCGTGAGCGATTGCCCCACCTGATTTTGTCAGTTCATCTTTCGTAAAGTACAGAACCGTCGTATTCGGAATTTGGGTAAAGTTACGTGGTCCTCGCTCCATTAGGATAGATTGGTAGTACTTACACCATCAGGACGGTGTGTCGTAACAGGCTTAACACAAACAAAACGGTTTAAGCTGAACATACGTTACAGACGCTCGGAAGGTGCTTTGCCTACAGTCAATTATGGCCCGGAGATAAGATCCGGCAAAAGGTAAAGCTTTCTAACTTTCTCTAATTCTCCCGCCCCCCTCACCCAATGCACATACACACACCAGAAACGTCTGGACGACTGTTTGCACGAGAAGGATAACGGGTGGCTTTCGGGTCCACATGCGGCACGCCATTTGTAGTAATCCACTAGACCATTCTCAACACAGCCGAGACTAACAACACAAACACCATCACCACCATTCCGAACACTATTATGTGCAACACAATCAGTCACCTCATCCGTAAAATACACACCGTTCACAGCTGGTTTACTGGGCTCACTCAGTCAGATGCCTCAATCAGGTGCTTCTCGTATTGTGCCATCTTGGCTCCACGGAGATTCACGCCTGCATGAACGACATCTTCTGTCTTCTTTACCTCAACCGTCTGTTAGCTCTTTTGCCTTCCCCTCTCTCACACACCGTTTCGCGCACTCTCTCCCTCTCTCTCTGGGTGTCTGATCGACGATAAGCGTTTGGTTTCGAAATGCCTAAATGGTTGATTGACAGAACCACAGTTGCAAGTAACATATTTAACCCCCGAAGATCGTTCACATCAAACCAAAGAAAGGGCAAATCAACGAATGGACGAATGCAACCACCCGGTCGTCTATGCGTGAACCGAACACGATTCGAGTGTCTGCAGGAAAGAATACAAGGACCAACACAAATCATTAAGCACCTACCCGCATCGGTCCCATCGCTTAACGACTTGATATGATTCAAAGGGTAGCACTTGATATTCTGATCGCATGACAACACCTAGCAGTGAGGTTTTCTGTTATGCACTGGTCAGAGTTGTCACTGGAAAACTTGTGACGTAGCTAACACTTATTCGAAATGCAAGGAATATGTTTAAAGATATTGTCTCATTTGAATCAAATGAAGCGTGCATGGACGGAGAATTAATTTTTAGAATCACACGGCGATTTTTCCAAAGTCAATTCGTCGGTTAACGCGGCTAACTTCCAGAACGAGGACACATAGTCCCAAGTATGGAGTTTTCATATGAAAAGTATGGCACTGTATTTGGATGACGGGACTACATTTCCGCGGAAGCACAAGGAGTGCTCAAGTATAAGGATGATAGGGCGGAAGAGTACCGAGCACGTGTGCCTGTTAACAGGTAACAGCCGCGAAACCGGTCGTGTGCTTCCGGGGAAATTTTTGTCCTGTCATTCAAATACAGTACCATGCTACTCATATCAAAAATTCAGGGAAAATGTAGTTACCAATATTGCTAGAGAATAATAATCTTTGATCTCACCTTTGATAACCAAATATGGTTTTCACTCAAATTGTGCAGCAAATTAGGCTTGCGCGTCTCGTCTGTCTGGGAAGGAATTGCTAGGGCATTGAACCAGCTGCTTGTTGTGACCTCTGAATTCTGCGTCCAGTGAGGGTGAATTTGGGAAGATTCCAATCTAGGTGTTTCTTTCACGGGGACGCCAAAGTTTGCCAGTGGCGATCGGGATGCTTGAGAAGGATAACAATAGTTGGGATCACACGCAGAAGATGCTGATGGAGACGTAACGGGACTGCTAGTTTGACGAATGGACTCTCTGTTGGTGATAGATGGTGTGAAGAAACTACCAGGGCAAAGTCCGATTGATTCTATAGATGGACTTATCAGCTGGTGTTGGGGTCCACCGGAAAATGACTTTTTTGCTTCTGCTATCTGACGATCTAACTGAGAAGGTGCAGTATCCAGGTTCGGTGAGCTCCCATGAGAACTTCCAGATGGCCAGGAGGATGTAGTTGACGACTTTAACTGGGCTTGATGATGGTTTGGTTGCGAAGATGGAAGAAAAATGGAATTTGAATAGGGAAACGATGTCGGATCAAAAAAGGGTAACCTTTGGAAGCTTGAAGAAAACGTGTGTGTTGTGCAACAGCTGGTCATTGAACTAGGCATCGACGTGGGATAAGAGTCGGTCGGTTGTGTTTCAAAAGTAGCACGGCTAGTTTTGTTGGAAGAAGACGAAAGATCAAGTTCGTGCAGAGTGTTCAAGGCATCTATGTTCCAATTCAAATCAGATGATTTGGATGGACCGCGGACATGGCATATAGATTTTTCGAAAACGAAGGGGTTCTCCGGTCCTGAGCCAACTGTACCAAACGAATCACCCAAACTGTTTATGTTTGCAAAATACGGCACGGCTGAGCCGCCAAAAGCGCTGAGTTTGTTTGGAAATGGAAACGTGGACTCATCCCAAGAAGAGAGGTTTTGTTCCGATAGCTGACATTTTATTCGAGGCGATTTTATCTTGGTCAGCTGTTGGGGGTTAAAAAACGAAGAAGGACGCCTGTAAAATTGTGATGATTCCAGAATTTGATCACTGATTTTACCCCCGGTAGATCCGGCCACTACGGCGGCAGCGGCTACAGCTGCTGCAGTAATCGGAAATTTGGACGGATCGACCGTATTAGCCGTCAGAGTTGGAATGTCCGTATCCAGATAGTTGTGTGGTGAGTTACCTAGACGCTCACGTTTTCTCCATTTGGCACGTCGATTTTGGAACCACACTTGTACTCGAGCTTCGGTGAGAGCGGTGCGCACGGCCAACTGTTCTCGCGCGTACACGTCCGGGTAATGAGTTTTCTGTAAGAGTTTTGTTACAGGTAAAGGAAACATTTTGGAGGATATACTAAATGGTATTAGGTGAAAGCAGAGGACTGGGGTAATGCTTTACCGTAGATGTTGAGTGGTGACGGGAAACCGACATTTCACGTTGTAAAAAGCATCAAGATTAGTACCTTGTCCTGGAGTTTTAACTAGATGACATCAAATAACCACACGGACACGGTCGATCAGGTGAAGGCTGAATAGCTCACCTGACGACATTCTTCACTCCATTTGAAGATCTTTTTAATCAATTTTCTGCTTCTGATTAGAGTTCCCAAAAGTCCTTCTCTAAGCGGACAATTCCACAACTATTTAGGGACTGTGGCATTTTACATATCTCCATAGTTTGACTTGGTGTAATATTTTTTTTTCTATTTTATCTTATGGCTGAAATGTAGATGAAAAAGCTATGGTAAAAATCGGAAAATTTGATGTACTAGGGAAGTTGGTGTCAAATTTCCACGGACAGAAGCCGTCGCAGAAAGCAGTTTCAATTCACACAAAAAGCCTTTGATTACACAATTACTCCTGTAGTAAGAAAGCAAAACGGATTCACGGACCAACATTTAGTCACATGTGAATTATTTTGAAGTTATCGCATTCAATTCCCGGGGCCAAGTTGCCTTGAATGAAGCGAACAACCGCCGGCTGGTTTCACGGAGGATCAGTTGGCTCAATCAAAAGAGGACACCATAGGTGAATAACCAAGTCAGTGATAATCCAACTTTTCCAAAACATTTTACAATTTATTCCGACTGAGAAATATTTCGGATTTCGATGATAATTTCTTATTTATTTGAAGATAGTGGTTGCTATAACAGGTTGATGTTCGTTTGAGTAAGCTCACACGTGATTTTATGACTGCTTCAGATAACCAAAAATGTTAGTTTTATTTAACCTTTACATGTATAATTAACGAGTAGCTTAGATTTTGATGTATGAATGGGACGGAGCATATAAACTGTCGTTGAAAAAGCTTTTTTATTCACTTCGTGAAGCTGTTTCTTCAGCGTAGCTCTTAATGTCAAGACGCCGGCGGATGTTAGTCCATTTTTCCACGACGTACCCCTTCACGAGTAGATTTATTGGTAACATTTCACTTCATCCGGTAATTCTCCTTACTTATCGTGGATTCTCTCAAAGAACAATGTTTTTATTAACTTGTGTGAAAGAGGTAGTGATTTTGCGAAGTCTTGCAGTTCCCAAATTATGCGGTTATACGTTCAGTGCTAACTGTGGGTTGATTATACAGAATACGTTCGATGATCTCGACGGATAATTCAATAAAACCTTGTAACAACGGACACGACGTGTACCTGGCGGAAGGCGCTCTGACTGAACTGTGAAACTGTAATACACTGTATCACGCAAATCGCTTGCTTTACCGACGCGTCAATAGTTTGTACATGTAAAAGAACCAGAATATTTTATTATGGTTCGTTCGTGAATCCTATTCCGGTTACTTTGGTAGACGGAATGAAAAACGTTCCATTTACATGGGAGACTGCCTTTTGGCGTAGCGCAGAATCGAGACTGAACGAACCTCTCGAAGTACGTGAACCATTTATTATTTGCACTGTCAGAAGGGGAATATTTATGAGACAAGGCCAATCGCAAAGACATAGACTAATAAAACTAATAATCCCCGGAATTCTGGTCGGTTTATTTCCTTTTTCATTAAAAGTAGAAATAGGTTTGAACTGATTATCACATGAGTCCCCATGCAGCAATAAGGCTGAACTCCCCTTTGAAAACCATGGAAGGTCTCCGCAACTGTTTCATTCTTGTTAGGAATCATTAGCAGTGCACATCCACCGAGCTCTCCTCTCCCATCTCTAGGACTCAAAACCGGGTGTGAGCGATTGTGACTTAAACACCTAGCATTTACATCCCAGCTTCGTGAAATTGTGCAGTAGAGGAAAAATGCTTCATCCACAAGTAACCAATAAATTATCAAGTAGAATCGAAAATCGTTGAACCCAAAGCAAAATACTACATCGGGACCGGATAGATCAGGGGTGGCGACGAACCGGATGAGGGTAAAGTGCTTTCCTCTACACGTAATATTTCATTCGAACGCAAAAGGATCAAAGTACCGGTACTTGATCAAACCTCGCTATGCCTTCGTCTTCTGTGTGGGAATATTTACTCAAGCAAAAGAACTACACGACAGATAGTTACATGCTTTCGATTAAAGTGGTATTTGAGAGCATTTAGATCTCATACTTAACACAGGATAGTTGAACTGTATTCCGGTTAATGTGTTTGAGTCTATGATCATTTGCGTTTCTCGTCATAAATCCGCTTCGAGATTTGAGTCGATCTCCTTCAGTCCATAATCGGATTTGAGAAAACTAGGCATATTCTAGTTTCCAAACAATCTCATTGTCTTTTGTCTGGTCAGAACCTGAACGCACGCATCTTTTATCGATTAATACACTTTTTTTACTCAAGTCAGTCCATGCACATGAAGTGAACTAATATGTATGTAGCAGTTTCGTGGAAATCTTTGAATTACTGTGGATTAGTATTTAGACTCCCTTCTGAACATGTTCGTTTTTCTTTCAATACGATTGTTATTAATAAAATACTGTCCTATAATTCTTCGCCGATACTTCATTCAGGGAAGAAGGAACAAGCAGAAGGTGCCAGTGGATTTTCCGTTAATGAAAAAAGGGGTGACGCTGATTTGGGACCTCAGTTCTTCTCATGGATGATATTGTAAATTCCGCCCATCCAGTTGTTTCTTGGTTTAACCTGATTCCATATTGTCTCAATGGCCATCTCTTAGGTTCCGTAAGATCCTCCAAAGATAAGGCCTTACCTGCTCATCACGCCAGTTTGATATCTTTCAAATGTATACTGGCACCCTTTGAGTCAGGCTCTATGAGCAGTGACAATGGGTGTCATCCTATTTGTTACACCCATGACTCTGTGGTTAGTATTAAAAGTTTTCGAGTACTTTATTTTCTTGCATGATTTTGAGCTGATTGTTCACATTCCGTAGTTGAACTCAAAACTTGGCTTTCTCAGTGGGACTAGATATCAGACGGTGTATCACAGTCTGGGGGAATTAATTCACGTAACTGGGATTTCATTGGCATTGCAGTTCATTGCTCTTTCATTTTGTGATTGAAAATAAACGCGAAAATAAGGCTGCTTATCAGTTGCAGATCATGTGTTTGAATTAAGTTACCTGTACCAAATTTCACTTATTTTATAAATTGTTTGTTCGGAGTTCTGCTTATTAGGATGCTTCCTGTTATCATGTCTTACGCTCACCAAGACCACAGGCGTGTCTAACCGATAGACGCGATAACCAAACAGTGTTACGCAACTATGGTTTACATTTTTAATTCGATCAGAGCGATTCAAGTCTATGAGATTTATGGATCGTAACATCGTTCAAAAAACACATCTGACTTTATTCTGAGTACAAACCAACTTGAAGTCATCCGTTATGCCACCTATCAACCACATTTTAACAGGTTGTTGTAATTTGACGCCTAAAAATTGCCATAGTCTCAAGGATATCTTCGCATACTTTTCTCCACTGTCAAGAAAAGAGGAGAGGCTAAATGAGAACTGCATCCAGTATCCCAATTTTGGCATTTGTGCATGAAAGCTTCAAAACTGGAATTTTAGTGACTGGCAATAGATGATTATACTTTATCTGGGGTGATCGCGTTTTTTCAAATTCTGTTACAACAAAAATGCCTATCCTATATTGAGGATAGCACGACGTAAGTAGTACGTCAAAAATTCTCTAACAGCAAATTCTTAACGACCGCTGCAATCGCGTAGATGATTATCACAAGCCGGGGAACATCATCTCCCGAAGTCCCCTGAAGAACAATAAATACTTACGAAGCCCGTGTGATACAAAAGATTACCGTCGTCCTAATCATTTTTATTCATCCACCATTAGACCAAATCCATAGCTACTGCCCTCGGGTTTGGAGAAGTAAGTCACTTGCGGAATAAACAGGTCACGCGTGGTTGACAGCATAAAGTTGTCTCCTACGAATTTGTTTCCCTGTGCATATTCGATTCCGTATAGAGATTCACTTAGGAATTATGAGAAAATTTATGCATCGAAAACAGTAACATTTGCCGCATTTTGCCGCTTCCATGTTTTAACTTGGTTCCAACTTAAAGAAATTTCTTATCTGAGAAATAACAACCGTCTCGTAAAAATATCATGAAATTTGATCTCATTCCCCGAGCATAAAGCAGAATTGTGAATTCAAGAGGTTTCAAGGACCACTAAAAACCGGCACGATTTCAGCTCAGCAAATGAAAAATCCATCTCCTCAGAAAACAGAACAGTCAACACAAAAGGGGAAAACAATAGAAGTCCGGCTTACCAATAATGGTTACCAGCTGGTACATCTTGCTGAAGTCAGATTTAACTTCATTTTTCGGCTCATCCGTATAATATTTTGTCCCCTTGTTAGATCAGAACCTCCCTTTGATTGTTAGTCATGGCTATCACGGGACAGAAATTCGATAACATCTTATCGTCTGACTGATTTTTGACACTCTTGCACCGGATGCAGCTCAAATCTAGACGGCTTGATCACCAACTATTCCACTCGTTTGCCCTCTGACATGAAGCCTCTGCCCTCAGGGGTCTCTTGAAGGTCAGACGAAAGATCTGTTCCCAATCTAATGACGAAAAGTACGTGAAATTTGGCGACGCGACTTCATATCCGAGGATATTCCCTTGTTTGATAGGCTCGCCAGAACTGTGGCTTCTTGGTTGTCTTGCCTTTGTTCTTCGTTCATTGGCTGCATTCATCTCGATCATTTTTGCCAATACTCTGAGGGTAACCTTTGTCTCCTGTTAATCCTTGGGAACTAATAAGTTTGTGTCCCTGCTGATTAGGCTAGTCCTCCCTGAAGTAGTTACTTAAGCAGGAGTGCGACTACGAGTTCCGTGATATTACTAGCGTCAAACGTTAATCAGATTTGATGAACGCGGAGGTTATGCGCCCGTACGCGCTATTCGCCGGACAAATATTGGGCATCAAGGACAATCAAACTCTGTGGAAAGCACGAAGCTTCTGTGTGGACCAAGGACAGAACATTCCGGCCTCCATGTGGATTTTGAGGGACTGAATACCGCCTCGATATACACATCAACCGATGGCCTACTTTCTTATTTGTTCCCTAAAAAGAATAACTTCAAGCCGCAGTCCAATGAAGGCGTGTTTAAACTTCTGCTTATTTCGAAGCATCCTCTACCTCGGGTCCGGATAGTCTTCTTCCTGCACTCCTTAAGTATAGAGCCGGTCCTTTAGCCTAAGCGATGACATCTATTGTGAAGCAATCTTTGAGTTATTGTGCAATCCGCGACCCCTGAGTAATTGTTAATATTGTTCTCATTCGAAAGGCCGCCAGTTCAAACGTCGCCATAAAACGCTTTCGTCCAGTAGCTATAGTATTTACTGTGTTGCAAATAATTGAGAAGGCTATACACGCGTTTACAGTTGCACGTGAACAGCTCCTATGACCCTTGCCAGTTTACATATAAACCAAATGGATGCACCTTAGATGCTGCTGATTTCAACTACTTTATCCGCAAACACTTGAATGAATACTCACTCCCTTTTGATTGGATTTCTTGGTCATGGCTACTTTTAATTCATTATCTAATTATTTCAGTGAAAATCCGCAGTACTTCAATTCAGACAAACTTCTTCCAAAACCTTAGTGATTAGTTCCGAAGTGATCCGAGGCGGTGTTCTTTCCTCATACTTATTTTTCAGTTTAAGTACTGATCTGTCTACCATTTGTCTTTCTTATATTTTATAGTACCCAAATGTCGCTGTGTGCAGTTTATTCGACTTCAATGCATTCCGTGAACAAATGTCAAATGTTGAACTACTTCCCACCCAGTCTGGTCTCTACATTGACACCATCGAAATTTTTGGTGCAGTCGTCTGCTCATTTAAATTAATCTTTTCCTGCTAACAGTGTGACTGATGACAACAATTCCCCCTCTACAGTTGAGTCCACCAAGTACCAAGGAATAACTGTGGCTAACAAGCTCCGATTGTTGTAACACATTCAGTTATGTGTTGTAAAGCTGAGATATTTATATGCCCACATGGTTGAGCCCGGAAAATTATAGAACTCACATTCGTACATGTCTGCTTGTGTCTGTCACCGTGTTCTTCCTATCTTACTCAATTTTTGTCAAGCACAATCTGTGACCTTCTAAAGCGAGATTTCAAAATTTTGCCGCTCCATCTGATTACAATTAGTCACATAGATGCATAATCGCTATCATATAACGGGTCTTTAAAATTATGAGCAAGCACTGAATCATGTGTGAGATTTGCTCACAACAATGCGTATCCAGTGCATACCAACTTATATTCCTGCAAATCCCAACCGAAAACCGCTTCTGATTTTCGACGCATCCCCTGCACACGTAGACATTCGTAAAAAACCTCCTGACTGGCACTTGACTCCAATATTAATGAACACAGAAACGGTAGTCACTTGGTTCTGTTCTAATCACTGTGCATTAAATCTTCAGTTATTATTGATTTCTTTTTCATATCTCGAATACAGCCTAAATGATATGGTTCTTGAGAGGATATTTTCTACTGAAGGGTAAACAGATAGGCTCGAAAAGACTTAATAAAATAACACAGACTACTTATTCAAACTAATAGGAACAAACAACTCCGGAAAAAAATCAGGTAATCTTCATTCGATAAAACTAGTTAGTTTGTAAGCAGATAGCTTAAAAAATTCATTTTAGTTTTTCCGATTGTATCGTACTGACATACTAGTAGTGGGAATGTATATTTTTATAATGATTCATGAGACAGTATGAACTCTCAGCTTGCCACTGAGTTTATGGAAGCACTGTACAGCTGTTTCATCCTTGTTAGTGTTCGAGTCCCATTGGGGTTCGATGTATGCGCATTGTCGATGAGTCATAACAACGATGAAACAACTGCACAGGGTTTCTGTGGTCCTCAGCTGCGAGCTGAACACTCATACGGACTGACGAACTATATAATACAAATATTGAAACTGAATTGGCTGTGGTGTCACGAGACCCCTGCGTCGTGGCAAACACAATATTACCACGAGTTCGTCGATCGATTATTTCCGGTATTATACGCTGAGAACAGCTTACACAAGTCCAGTGCATTACACTATTAGTCAACCTTTTACCGCACTTTGTTAAAAAAAGGCAAAAAGGTGAAAATTCTCTCATGGTTTTCGATATTAAAAACTCATATGAATGATTTTGTGCTTAAAAGACCTTCAAGCTGTGCATGAAAGTGAAAACCCTGGAATAAGCAGGTTTCGACAGAGCTTCAATAAACTACACCAGATAGAATCTTTCATCGAGACCTCACAAGGGTTTCCGTCACCACTGATAGGACTGTCCTTGGCTGAGTGATTTTCACCTATACTAATCCACCCATGACAAATAGGGTAAAAAAGCTTAAGATTTACTTATTTCAGTAACTTTTTCTGGCATGGGTTTTCCTTGAGCAGATTACTCCAGATAAGGCAAATTCATAGGACAATGTCGCATGTCCCACCAGTTGGTCAGAATCCAAAAGCGACTATCAGCCTACTGTATTTGAAGCCATGGATCCTATCTTAAGCATGTTTCAGTAAAGACATTGCCATTTTATTTTAAGATAAACCGTGGTTATAAATCACAAAAATGTATACGAACAACAGTTAAATTGGCGAAATAATTATGAACAAAAATTTGCAGCAATAACTTCCACAAATTCACCGATGGTGATCAATAGTGTCTATTGTGAACGGCTTCCGATCGTTCAGCTTGGTGCTCAGGTCGTAAATGCTTCATCAGTCGAGCTGACATCGATAGTGCGCACCGTCGGTGTCAGGTCGACTGATGAAGCATTTACGACCTAAGCACCAAACTCAACGATCGGAAGCCGTTGAACAACACCAACCTGAGCTACAATCAACACCAACTTTCTAGTGTTGATAATGTCTATTTCCACCAAGGAAAAAAAAATCACAGCAATTGTTTTATCTAACTGTTTATATTCTTTGGGTTCCAGTTCTCCGCAGGACGAGACTCATGCAATCATGTTTCGTTCACTCCATTCGCTTTTCCATACAGGCTGTATTTTTGTCGAGCGGAATAAAAGTTGGCGATGCAATATTGTTCCTTCCGCTTTTATTCATTTTGCTTGGGAAATTAATTCTTTTTCCCCTTTCCAGCTGTTTTCCCACTCCCTGGCCAAAACGGTGACAAACCCGATCGTGTAGTTTCATAATGCCGTGAGTGATGTCTCTTCCACGGATTCGTATGGTTGGATTCGATCGATTTCTACCCTGTCTTTGCACAACGCTTCCTCGAAACTGAAGACGACAGGACTGTTTGGGGACCATAACTGAACGACTGAAGTGGTTTGTAAATTGGGACTACTTTTCGACGTCTAAGAATGAGCTGCCGAAGGAATCCATCAAGCAGCCCCACCTCTGGCTGTAGACCGTTTTAACCTTCTCTTTTGTGCTCCCTCACATTCTTTCCGGTGAAAACAGATCAGCCAGTCTCTACAACCAGTAATCGGTCCCGATGTTCAGCTCCTCGCTGAAAATCCAAGATATCACTCACCCTATCTGCAACTATTTCAACTGACATGTTTAAGAGTCATCAGTAGCGCAAGTATACCAAGTTACAGCTAGGAAGCAGAAATGATGTGCGGAATTGCACAGTTCAACCGATACACTATCTGGACAGGATACCATATGACGCCCATCGTGCGATCACCTCTTCCAGTGACACTGCTTCCTACGGAAGGATGAGAATGTACATCCTTTTAGTCGAATGCTTTGAAATAAGGCATACTTTCCAACTTGTTAGCATTCTAGATTCATTAGAGACCCTTCTCTTGATTTTCTGGGAAAAGATTTGTCACCACCATGTAGACTAACTAATCCATCTCTGGACATTCCAACAAATCAAGTTTTTTAGTTACTTTGTTGGGTAGACTGGATGCAACATGGTATCACACCGGTTGATAAGATGTCAGACACAGGTGTGCTTAACAAAGCAAACGACCAATGATTTGACAGTAAAAATCGATTCTTGTCTACACACTAGTGTGCACAGAAAAGACCACAAAATTGTGTTCTATTATCACCAGGACCATGTGGAAAGAACATCCAGCTGGATCGATTACAAATGATAAATTTGACTGTTACCTGTAGATGCAAAACTTAACTAGACATGCCTGCATGGAAATTTCCCTTTCACAGAAGAGTATCGAAAAAAAAAACATTTGCGTGAACCAGCTTAAAATTCAATATTTTGCATTTTATTCGTGTTATTCCACCGGAAAATATATGTACACATTTCGAATATTTGTGTACAATGATTTATTCTGTGTACTAGTCGAAAACAATATGATTTTAATAAATACAGGAAGATCAACATTGGGTGTGCTTCATTTCCGACAGTTTCTTGATATTTTCACTCTACCGTCAAGCATCTAACGTCTTATGTAATGATTGAGACAAACAACTTTATTTTTGATGCCGCCAGCTCTAATCATACCCTGTCCAAAAAATGAAACAAGTTTTGCTCCAGTAAGTAGTAATTGCGTGGTGTGAATAAGTGATACCTTCAGTTGTGATCGTATTTATTTCTCCGGGGAAATGAATGTGTTGTAAGCGTAATTATAACTGAATTTCTATAAGTGCTATCTATACAAACAGATTCATATGTTTAGATGATTTGTTAAGTTATAGAGTGATATTTTTCGGTATTGAAATCATCGAATTCATCTCTTTCCCACGGTAAGACTTGGTCAGGATTCAGTAATTTTAATCAACTCCCTGAAATGCTGATTGTCGAATGCAGCAGAGTCGATGATTTTTGTATTCTACAGAACCTACTTGAAATACTCTTTCCATTTCGTTCAATTGGAAACTGGTAAATGTAGTTCTGTTGCGCCTCTTCTTCACAGCATCTCGATCCACATTGAATCGTTCTTTGGTGGCGGGTAGCTCGATCCGTGACTGAAACTCGTTTCCGGCGTGCAAATCACCATCGTACATGGACATTTGCCCGTTGGTTGCGTTTAGTGAAGGCACGGGCTCCACGCCGGAGGGAGACTGCGAGAACCCGTTCTGTTTGGCCTTCTGCATTGCATTGCATCTTTCTTGTGGGGAATAATGATGCCACTTGGCGGTGTTGGGTAAGCGTACCGTCTCGTTGGTCTTTCGTTCAACACTCAATGTTGTAGTTGGGCATACTGTGTACGGCTTTACTTTTCCGTTTGTAGGCGAACTGGATGACATGGTGACCTCGCCAGAGCCAACCGGATTGGTGGAAGTATCGTTGGTTTCGCCATTCTCCGGATGGTAGGAAGACAACAAATCCATCGAAATATCTTGTTTGTGATTTGTGGGTGAGGAACCTGAGATTATGATGGAAACCGTAGAGAAACTGTGATGAGGAAATGTAAATTCAATGAACGGATAAATCCCCTAAAGTTCTGGGTTTATTGAAACTCCATAATTGTTGTAGAATTCTGTCTTCGAAACCCATGGAATAAATGTACCTACCATTGTTATTCTCCACTAATCATGAATCTGGTAAGATAAGTTGCCATTATGGGAGTCCTTTGAGAGAATTTATAAGCACATCTCTGCTAGTGGATAGATCTTACATCAATCAGTGAATCAATTTATATGCAAACATATCGCACAACATGCCGCAAGCAGTAGATTTGATGCCCTCCAAAGCATGGATTGGACGGTGATACTAAACGACAGTGGAGTTTACAAAAAAATATGGGCTTTAGGGTAAACAAGAATTTGACTGAAAAGTTACTAGGTATCCACTGTTAAAAACCTGTGCCAGTTCGCGGGTTGTTGAATTGCGTAGCACTTAAGATGAGGAAAACGATATCTTACCCTAGGATTACAATGAGCCAAAGTGAACGTGACCATCATACTCAACGACCGAAGACTATAAACGACAAGGACATACTTGTATCCACTTCAGTTCATCATCTACTCAAAGCTGTCACTTTCACTTTTAGGTATTATATTGTATTGAATTTTATGACAGTCGTAAACGAGTACGTACATGTCAACCACAAACTTATGAGCTCAGAATTTCATTGAATGTTTGAGAAGTAAGTCAGATGTTGAATTGCATGAGAAATTCGCTGGCCACCCTTTAATTGTTCATAAGCTTACGGGATGAGTAACAAAGACCACAGTTCCTGTGTATATAAATCATCGGAGGCAATGACTCAAGGTTTTGCTTGGGTAGAATGATGAGAATGACAAAAGAAGAGACCGATGAATCAGGAATGTCTTGAGTCTGAAAGATTCTTTTGGGTAAAATCCCCCCGGGAGCCCCAATGTAAAAAACTTGAAGTTTGGAGAAAAATCATTTATATGGATACTAGAAACACGGTTTGCGGTTGAAATTCAATGTCACGAATTCCCCTGGGATAATTTTTTTAAAGACCAGTACAGGCTACTGGAAAGAAATACCGCTAAGTGGGGAAAATGCATCGGGAGCTAAGAGTAAATGTAACCCATCTAAGTTTGTAAATTTTCATTGGCAATCGCTTCTGTTTACTGATACAAGAAAAACTATGGAATGACCAACGAAGATTGGTGTGTTCGATCACCCGAAGTGTTTTGATGGATTTCATTCCGGGCAAAATCGATACTAACTTCGGATGAGTCAGAACGGAAGGAAGATCGCGAAATACCAAAAATGAATTCAAAACATGTAGGAAGGTTCATGTTAAAGCCAGCCGTACGGCCAGAGAACAACTCAGTGTCACTGAGGTTAAAACAGTCTGACTTGAAACAGCGTCATCGACGTACTTTAAAAGGACTAAGAGTGGTAAGGAAATAAGTGACAACGGTACAAAAATAACTAGATGAGAAAAAGGCGACCCGAGGAAAGCCACAGCTATTCATCAAGTTTTAAGAGAACTTGTTACCTGCATATAATAACGGTAAGTTCTTTCCGAAAAATGTCCAGTGATCAACTCTAGTAACTGCGGGGGACAATGGCGTTCATTTACCTGGACCTCGAGGATCAGAATAGTTAGTTTAATTCAGTTTTGATAGTTTGAATCTTTAGTTTTCTTAGAATAACCGCGTCCTACGGCAAAGAGGCAGTTTTGTTTCTGTTGACACACTTCATTACATAAATTTCGCTCTGCTCCAAAAGCCTGAAAAGGCCATTCTTTCAATCCCTTTTATCCACATATCTTTCTCATACAATATGTATACAGGCTTGTCACCTTGTTGAAGTGCTCAGATAAATAATAGGGTTTTCATGAAACTCATTAGAATTCCGATAACAAGAAACCAAGTCACCCGGTGGCCCAGACATTGCAAGACCTCTATCGACAACAAATGTGCACGTCGCATTGATTATCAGTAAAATCGCTCATCCTCTCGTGCATTCCTAACCAGACCACCAGTTCAGCACATTCGCTCTGACAATATATGTTTTCTTGGCCGGTTCACCAATACTTTCGGTCCAATTTACCTCGTCCGCAACCATGAGAACTAAGGAGAATGGATTTACCAATATGTCCTTCCTCTCCAATGAAAACGGGCACCAACTTGAAGAATCCGCGTAACAATTTCCTGCTGTGACGTCAAATGCTAAATTCCTCTCATTGGGGCGCATACCTATTCTTTACAGAGGCGATCATTTATGAGAACACACTTCATTGTGAACCCCATCAAAAAGCAACATCATCTGGCTAGTGTTTTTCCAACTTATTGTGCACATATTTTCGCAATGTCTTCTGTGGGGCTTCACAAACTGTTTACCGATAGGCTTTGTTCCCATTAAATCTGAATAGCTTGAAGCAGAACAGTTCTTGAACGCTGAAGTAGTTCATAGTTCTACAGTCTTTATTCCGCCCTTACTAGATTCTTCTTTTCATCTAAATATTCCAGAAAAAATTTTTTTCGCCCCATGAAAGTCACCGGAGAATCAGGACATGAAAAGTTTCCCGATAAAATGGATTATAATCCAAATACTTTGGAAGATTATTGCGAGTATCTTGAAGTGATGAGCACCAGAGGTGCATTCGATGTTTTGTGTTTGCTGAATCTGGTTTGTCTAGCACTTTTCAGTCAAAATTATTAAAGGTCAATTTCACTGTATGACCTTCAGTGTGAGGGAATGTGCTAACCTATCGTTGGCGGACAGCCAATTCACGTTGGCAGTCGGCATTGGTGCGGCACCAAGTCTAAGGCTTGAGACAACGGAATCTCGGGTGACAAGACAGCCGATCGCTGGAGTGGATCGATAAATGAGAGATGAGTCTTGTCAGTGTTGTTTAAGTCTCAAGGCGTGGTCGACCACACCAGTTGGACCAATGCATTGTGCGCAACGAGTGGGCGAATGTGAGATCAACCTACATATTCTTTGTTTTGTGCTAATAAACGGAAATGATTCAGAGGCAGAATTGGGTTCTCACTAGAGCTGGTGGGACGGAACAAAACACTCAGCTATTTGGACAGAAAAATAAAACGTTATCAGTGAAATTCATGACGACAACTGCTTCTGTTACATTCGTGCTATGCTCCTCTCCGGTGATTCGCGGATTTGAGGATTGCTTTTCAAATCCCGTTGATGGCTGTTCTCCTTCCACACCGTAACCCAAAGGGAGCACATTAAATTATAAAATTTGGTGACGAATTATTCTACTTTCCTTGTCCTTCTCACCGCTTCATACCTCATTAGTAGTTAAGTACGCACTATTCACCTTTGACACATACACCGAGGAATAAAGATTTTTCCAGTGGTTTCTTATGAGGTACCCCGAGCATATGAAATTCCCATTTTTTCATCAATTACTTTGTGTTACTGATGAACCCAAGGGATTGAAGATGCCCGCTTAGGCGATGACGGAATTAGGCGGACATGAAAAACAATTGTTTATAGTTAGACCAGAAAACTGTTATGGACGGAGTGGATTGAACTACCGTAAAATTTAGTTCGTAGCTGAAACACTGTTTCACACTAAGAACGTCCATATCCTCAGGAAGTATCATTTTTTTCAAGAGTAAGTGAGGTTTCAGAATTCACTACAGGCAGATTTTCAGAATACGGATGCTAATGGATAGGGAAAACCAACGGATTATGTCGAAAAAGATAAAGAGGTTTATAACACTGGTCTGGAATGCTGACTAGCCTTAATTTTAAAAACAAAGGTATGCATTTTTTTTAATGACAGACAACAAACGCCTTTGGCCGCACTGGTCAGTTTCGATTTACAATTTCCTTATCATGACCACAATTTCCACCAATAAGGCTATCTCTGTTCACTGAAACAATTCTTTTCAAGGTGAACCATAAGAGGTGATTGACACTAAACCTTTGACTGACGAGAATACTTTTTCAGAATAACGTGCAAACTTGACACTTTCAACTTTCCTGCAAAGCGTGTTCAGTATTTCATAACTACCACAGGTTGAACTGCGCTGCACGAAAGCGTACCGATCATATAAGTTCTATCCAGCAAGATACAACCAAAGTCATGTAACATACTCAGTAGTCAAGTTAAATAACCTACCTACAACGTAAAAGTGATTGTGCCCGTGTACAGGTGACGTTCCTCAACCATGAAAACCCGTCGGGTAGGAAGAAAATGCGATCTACACTTTCCCCACACAGATACGAATTCGTTTTATTCTGGTCACTGTTTTCTCATCCAAGACACGGCTAGTTTTTATATCCCTCGAAATCAAAATGAACTAGAACTTCAAATTGCAGCTGATTCGCGTCGCTCGTGGACTGAACAGACTTCTTTATTATTTATTCACAAAGTGAATTGCAATACAAACAGTTCATTGGTGATTAATAACGTCTGTCCAGTGAAACTGGACGGCTTACCGATTCGATATTTGTTACCACCTGAAGAACTCATATCAAATCCACAGTAGAATGCGGACGACATCACGAGGGATCGTGTGTGTGTGTGTGTGTGTTCGGTCGAATCAACGGGAGTTAGTGATGCAGTCCTACTGTCAAATCCAACAATATAAAATCAGGTGCAATCTGTGAGTAAGTTTCTTGTTCTGATTAGTCTTCCTTTGGATAGACAATGTGTGAATATCGGTAAACACAAACGGGTAATAAAACGATTAGTTGTGCTCGTTGTCCAAGCTCTCGAACCGGCTATTTATCGGTAGCACGCAGATGAAGAGTGCGCAGACGCTCCTGGTATGTGTGTGCGCGCGTGCGTGTGTGCACAATGGGTTTCCGAGCCCGTGCACATTTGACTGACACTCACGTGCACATTGGTGCTTGCGTGCATGTGTGTGCACCTACTATGTGCACGTTTGTCTGTCAGGTTATGCCTGGTCTTCTTGCCATGCGGTGTCCGAACTACTTTTTATGAACGGGTCTACGAACGTGCACCCAATGGTCATTTTGCCAAGGTATCTCGTTGATGAATGAAAGGAGAGGTGCATGAAATAGGCATGGCCACTCTTTATCTCATTCAATGATGCGATGAGGTGCGTTCGACAAGCTCTTCCGTGCACAAGTGTCCCATTCACATCCCCTCCCCCGCCCCCCATGATCGGCCACCTCCCTTCACGGTCTGATCAAGCCAGCCCCATGGTCCGAATGATCCACATCTCCCAAGAGGCACTGACCACCAACAGAGAATTCCCGTGCATCCGCATGTGCATACATGAAGCCGAACAAGACGCAAGAAGCACAAATCTACCGGATAAACGGCCAGTTATGAAATGAAACATCCCATCGGTGTCGTCAGTTTTTCGGGATTGGCTATTCAGATGTGCACGTCTGGTGCATTACCCCTCACGGACAGTGTGCATACATGCGATCTCGCTGATAATGCATACCTTCTACGGAAGGTGCAGGGACTTCATCAGTATTTTAGGCTTACGACGGTGTGCCGAAACTGAAATTGATACCTTCCTCAGCAGTCTCCGTGCTGGATCATCAATAAGCTTTTGACCACTTTCCAGCAATTACCTTCGCGTACTTGCACAAATGAAAAAACGCACCCCATCAAGCAGTACTTATTTAGTCATTCTGGGACAGTGTGTAAAGCACAAACTGAAACGGTTCTTTGCTGGTTGGCGTTAATCACATGACATTTTCGAAAAGTACTCACAAAATGCATACATCCCGCAGTAGATTTTCCAACCTCTCGATGTTGGCGAAGTAGTAGTAGTGTGATATACAAGGACCAGTGATCTTCCGCTGGGGGTTGCGAGTGTTCAGTTTGCAAAAGTACAACATGGAAAACTTTTTGAACCGAGGCCCATTAGGTGCATCACCAGGTACCAACAATCATACTAGTCGAACAACAGTACGGTGGCTCACAGCCTGGCCAAAACGGTAGTAATAATAGTAGTAGTAGTAGTGTAGTATGCTGAATACAGCGCCCTTTCATGAGCTTGCATGTGTTCCACCTGCTAGGCTATAGAAAGAAGGTAAACTCGATGAGCCGGAGCTCAGTAAGTGTATCAGTGGGCACCAGCAGTGGCATTTAACAAGGTGGATATGCCGATCTGTTCGAGCATCACAGTAGTAGTGATAGTGGTAAGACGAACTGCCTAAGTTATAACCAGCAACTTATCATCACACGCGCAACGACGGGGTGGGTTCATTGTTTGTGTGCCTATAACCGGTTTGACTTTTTACAAACTTTTCAATATGATATTATCTTTGGGCATAAATATACTTGTAAATACGAGTTTGGTGGGTTTTAGGATTGACTACAATGATCTAATTGTAATGCTATCATTTTCGGCTCAATTCGAATTCACGTGACGTACGCTTCAGGTTATCCACATGATCCCTTGAATACCACAATAAAGCAGGGATTGTACTAATTTATGGCCTATATTCAGTGGTATTCAATAATTAAATCCAGATTTATTTTTTCTACCGAGAAGCCAACCTTGTGGTCACCTTGTAAACAACGAACATAACCAGTATTTGAAAACGTCGCTGTCGATGAGGGATAAAGGAGGCATTCGGCATCACACGACTCTATGGTTATATGTTTTAGTTTGAAATGGTGTCATGATTAGTTTGTGGGATAGATTTATGTTCTTTTCTGTGACCCATAGTGCGAAATTGCTCTCTGAAAAGCAAATTAAGGTACTTTGCTAGCGTGTGGGGCGATGAATGAACAACAGAGCGATAAGTGGTTTGCAATATGTTGCCGTCGAGCAGATTAATCAACAGAATACATTCAGTTGTATTGACTTCTACTGCCAAGAGAAATCTACATTTCAATGCCTGCATCATTGTACTGCCTGAATAGTAAAAATTCCGGTACATCTTTTATTACACATTATTATCATTATTGTTATTATTATTAATAATATCATTAATATTGTCAATATTGTTATACACAAGTACTAATCATTCTGTTGGAAAAATTGATCGTTCTGGGGTGGTAAGTAAGACTGTGCAGTCTGAAGAATAGTGGTCCTCTGTGGCTGCTTATTGGTATTTTCATCGTCAGCATCATTATAGTCACAGCAAGGAAAACGGCAAAGCATGCTTCAGTAAACTCTGCGTTGCCTAACGTTGAAATGAAAAAAAGGTGGCATTTTAGACACAGTAGGGTGGATTATCGCAGACGCAATATGCCAAATTAGTGGTCTTCTAACGAGGATTTCACACGTCTAACCTATGAAGACAAAAAACAAGTGAAAGCTTCATGATCCGAAACTTGATTAATGCATCAACAGGGTTCCCACACGCAGGTCAACCAAAAATCACAGCAGCGGTCCGCAGGCTGCCAAAACATATATGGAAAAACTTGACATACTTTCAGTTGTTCAAATCCGTTTCGTTTCTCTGTCGGTCAATAGGTGTTCGCTTGTCAACTAAATCATCTTATAAAACAAGTACATCAGACAAGTTGTTATCATCCGATCATGGAGTTGCACGTTCTTCTGATACTCTACTGAATAATCCTAAGAATGTCAGTGAAATCTTCGGTGTTCATATGCTACGGTAGAACAACCTCACACCCACAAACACTATGCTATCTCTGAATTAGCAGTCAGTAACTGAAAATACCAACTCTCAGGGATTATTACCACCATATTGTCTTCGCTCACATTTGTCTGACCTAATGTAACTTCTCTATTTGTCCCTTTAAAAAGGTTTTATCCTAGGATTCCAATGAATGAATGAAGACCGCTTGTGCACACAATCAGATCAAACACCGTTGTGACCTGACAAGGAATCAAAAGAAATCGTTACGATCAGTCTTACCAGACTCAGTAAAACACCGGACGTCCAGTAAGTTTATTCGGCCCGAAAGTAACTCGTTTCCCTTAGCAGCAACTAATTCCATTTTATGAAATGAAATCGAGCTAAAGCCTTCCGTACAACGGACAATACCTCCATCAGCTGATTTGCTAGTTTCGTAGTTCAGGAAACAAAACGTACTAAAGCGAGTCCCCCGTAAAACTCCACAAATATTCGGAGCTACAATTCCAGCTTTGTAGTAAAGCACTGGAACTTCGAAAACTGAGAAAACAGAAAGACTGAACAGAAAAGCAAGTTCATTTTCCTAGGCTCCAAAATCCGGCTGCAGGTTTCCCGTCGAGTTCTATTGTGTTATCTTTTTGATTTTGTAGAACTGCGAGAGTCTTTTGATTCTGAAGAAATTACCAAGATTTGTTGGGCCACCTAACACGGGACTGGGATATCTTGTCACGTGAATACCGACCAATTTGAGTGTTGTATTTATTTTCCTGTTACACGCTTCCGCATGAGTACAGAGGCAGGGCCATGTCCCATAGCCTCAAAACCTCACTATCCTATCACAGAGAACCGGCAAACCATCTAGGGTTCCAGTAGTTCAAATCCATAGAATGAATCATTGTGCATCATCCACGCCCAAATCGCCACTGATATTCCATTGCTGTTGGGAATATCAGTATTGCATACCCAAAACGGGCGTGACTCACGGCTGTTCACACCGGGAACAAGTCACTTTTGACTACGAGTGAATAATCACTAATGATAATTCCTAAAAAGCCAGAATAAGCAGTTTTATTCTACTTCCACAGTTTCCATACGGAGTTGAGTAATGATGCTGCGTGATCAGTCATGGCAATATTAATTCATTTCCACTGAAAATTCATTTGCGTGATTTACTGGAGAAGTCAGTAACCGCGAACTCTTCGCTAATGCAACGTCTGCCCTGTAAGCCTAGTACGGTTACGGATTTAAGCGCGACTCACAGCGTAGACATTCGGGGTGTAGAATATGAACGAATGCTCGTTATCAACAGGATCAGCCTATTATTTGCCTGATCTAAACTGGCTGTAATCGGCGGGCCTTTTTAATGGTTTTCGGAATGGAATGGCATTTTGGTTGTCGGGTAAGCGGGGGGAAAATAGGGACAAATGAGTTGAATGCTTATGTGATAGAATCAAAATTTGAACAAGTTGTCTCATTTTCCACCAAGCGATGATTTTGTTTTGTTAGTCCTGTTCACCGAGGTTATCAAAAAACCCGCATAATTTGGTAAAAGGGAAAAAGCGTTCGGTCCAAATGTTATCACTAACTCAAGTTACCACATTCTGCGGTAAATAACACACACAACACTATTTGAAAAAATTGTGAATCATATGCTTGTTTGGAAATCTGGAAAGAATGTGGAAAGTAACAATTTTCTATGGCTACGTGGTCACTCACACTTGAGGTGAACTGACGAATTTTGGGATACGAAGATTTCAGCCCGGTGGTGTTCGAACGGCCATTACGGCCGACTATATACCTTTTTCGTAGCGAGTTCGAATCCCACCTCGGTAGGAGTAGCCGATCACCACCCAGTTAGGATCCTCAAGTTGGCCGTGAGCCCCTTCTTGAAATATTATGCCACTGTTGTATATTAACGAGGAAGTTTAAGAAACTAAAGGGAAAGCGCAAGCTTGCAGACTTCTAAACTGGTTGACAGTTTACCTGCTTTAAGTCTAACTCAGGATTCCGAACACACTGTTCACGTGAATAGCTCGAATGGAAAATGAACACACCAGAATGAAAATAAGGCCTGTCTTTGGGAGTGCAATTGGACCTGACAGTGTTTTGCGCTTCCCCAGTGAAGTGAAAATAGTTATGCACATCTCTTAAATTGAGACCTCCCAACAACCCCGTTTTTTCACTTCCCTAACTGAACCATGCGAATTTTGGATTTTCCCAGCCTCAAAGCACAAGGCAAGCAAGAAACGTCAAAACATGTGTTGAAGTCACACCGGTGAGGGTGAGATTTCGATAACGAGGACTGGGTTTAGAAATGTTTGAGTGAAAGTTGACGGGGACTGTGGCAACCAGTTCATCTGTTGGTAACCTTCGTGTGACAATTGGGGTGTTTCCGAATTTGTGGACTTTCACAGTGGACACTGCGAAAACCGCTAAGATACAGCTATTTTGTACGCATGCGCACAGTCTTACACAGGCAAACGTAAACTGACACACTTTCACATGTTTACGGGACCCTACCTAAGCACAGAAGCATCAGAAGAAGGACGCCGTAGTTCAGTAGCCTCATCACGTGCCCCGACTGTCAGCAGTTCTTCAAGTGTGACATCACCTATTAGCACTGATCTTAGTTGTCTCCCACTGGATTACCGGAAGTTTTCACCATCCCTTTCTCCATCCTACTACTATTCCAGCTTCCTACTCCCCCACACAGTTTTCACCAAGCTTCTTAATCTCCTGTCTCCGGGTTTCATACGTACCATGCCAAACTTGAAGGTATTGTCACCCGGTTGACTACCCTTAACTCTCCCGGTTTCTTGAAAAGGTGATATCTCCGACTTCCTCTGGAGTTTGATCTTCAGTGGTAAAGAAACTTGCACACAAACACATTGGGAGAGGACAATACGAAGTTAAGTTGGACTTATCAAGTTTTACCCTATCAAATAGAAACCTACGATTTTCAAAATAGGAAACGTCTAACTCCTTTGAAACCCACGAACAAAATCTCTTGTGCGAATGGCGAAATAGATCAGCCAGACGGTTTTTGACTCCTGATTTGATGGAAGGCTTACCAAGATGACTCTATCAAGGTAGTTGGGTAGTTTTTGAAATGGTGCTTTGGTGGAAGGAAGGAAAAGTACGTTTTGTACTTCTTATTCAACATCACTCGCCCAGGGTAAGGATATTCGGAGTGGTGTTCACCGACGGTTTTGATTGAGGAAGAGACGAAATAGTTTGTTCCGCTGTCCACTACTTTATATTCTACTGTCTGAAAAATTGTTTAAACAACAAGCTCTCATAAGTTTTTCCAGCATCACCCCGGGAATTGTCTCAATACTCTTGATAAACCATTTCCACTGAACGTTGGCTTCAGAGGATCAGCTTCTCCAGATGCAGTTATTTGGAGAGATTAAAATATCGGTTACGGAAAAGTTTTTCGAAGCTGCCTATAAAATGCTTTCCAAAAATTGAATGACGAATAAAAATTTGCTCATTTCCCTGATCTACGCGGGTTGTTCATGGGCAAACTTCTTGAGAAAGTGAGACATTTATGAATGGCTATGCATGTGACTCACATCACTAACACTGTATTCACATATCATGGTATTGTTTATACCTGTGCAAACTAAAATGTCCTATGCCATGGGCCATATTCGTATTCTGAATTCGTGTTATTCTGTGCCGGATAATGCCACATAAATCCATATAATACCACACGGCGTCGCGTGCGGAAATTATATCATGCATTCAGTTGACATAGAACCACTGGGTGTGAACTGTACTTCATGAAAATACGAGGACTACTTTGAAAATTTTGAAATCTCGTGTCTAACTAAAAACGGATTGAGTGCTGAAATGAAAACGGCGTTTTTCTTACAGTTCGTCAACAAGAATATTAGACGCCTTGGTAAAAGTGTTTGCTTTTTCAGATTCTCCGGTGAACTCTTACCACGTAAAACTCAGAGCGCTTCTTTTGCATCCTGTCAAACTCATTCTTGTCATTGCAACAGAGTTGACCAAATTTAGTTCGGTCAGCCACACGGTAAACCAGTCCGTAAGTGCTTCCTTTCTTGAACTGCATACACAAGTTTCGAAGTGTGATTACCGTCAGCAACTGAATGATGAACTACGAGATTATCATAATACCGAGATAAATATAGCCCATCAAAAGCAGGAATACTGCATCGGAGTGATCAGACACTTCACGGCATCGAAATTATTTGCGAACAATATCGAGATACGGAGATAACTACATCATAAACGGAATGTATCGGAGTCGAAACCAGTTCGGAGTGTATCGGAAAAAGATACACCGTGTCGTATTATGCGTCAGCGTTTAACGTTCGGCAACTCAAAGTTGTCGAAAGCATAAGTAGTCAGTTGACGTTTCGGTTACGGCAGACAACCCTTCTGAAGAACGGTTTATTCTCGAATGATCTAGTGACTTTTGGTATCAATCTATGCATGTGCATGTGTATGTGTATTACCAACTAGTCTTGAGAAAACTGTCAGCTAACCGAAACATCGACTGACAACTATCATTTCCGACAACATTTCGTTACCGAACATTAAAAGCTCGTCTATAACACCCGGAAGTGCTCTAGTTTTCCTCCATTTTACCAGACACCATGGGGAAACAGGGTCAAAAATCCCCAAAAAGGATCAAAATATCACGTGTCTGCCACGGAAATGCCATTTCTTTCATAGGCTCATGCGGTTTTCATATTTCTAACCAGTCATAATATGGGAAATGGACTTCATTTGGACGGTTACATTCTCCATTCTTATGTTCACCCTGACATACACTGTTTTTCTTATGGTTAGATCGGTCATATATAGAGTTTGTCGGAAGTGGGAATTTTTGTCTCATGATTATCGATCCAAATGCAAACGAAATTACCTCACTCGCTTTAACATTTTACCGCAACCATTTTTCGTATCGTGCTACCAAGATTTTGTTTACTCCGAATAGAAATCTTCACCATTTCATTATTGGTACAGACAGGGCTGAGCCTATTATTTCGAAGTCAGATTTAGAGACATTTTCCCCTGATGCCCAAATTTGTTCCAATTGTGTTACGGCTGAGAGCAATACCGGACATTTGTTACCGGTTGGAGATTCAAGTACTAATCCAGTTCACCTCCCCAACTCTCTCCTCAGCTGTCTGTGGAGTCCTAGTTTCTGATTCCATTCCGTCCACCTTGGGGCTGAAAATTCCTCGCCAGCCGCCTGTCAGTATTCCGTTATTTACCAATTGGTGTGATATCTCTCACTTTCGAAATCCTATCCCTCAGTGCTCTAAGACTAATGACGGGAAGCACATATCTTCCCCTCGTTGTCTGGTGACGCAACGTTTCTCAAACGGCGCATCATACCATTTGGCTTATGTGAACCGGTTCTCCTGGCTATACTATCCATGTGTGAGAATATGCTCTTTATACCTGTTGAATATTCTCACTGGGCCTCTCCCAGTGTAATCCCACCAGGTTCAGAGGACAGAGCCTTACGTACATGTGGTGAGTATCGGTTGACTCTGAGCAAATGACGGCTTCAGATGGCATGTACTACTGAATAACCGGAGGATGTGCTCTGTCATCTTCCAGGTTCTTTTCGATTGGCTGCGCTAGGTTTTTTCTCCCCCTGTCACTCTGGAATTCATCGTTATCCTCATTAAAATAATCATGCCAATTCGTCGTTCATACTCTAGACTGGAAATGTGACATCAAAAAATCATCCCTCACGTGCGCCTTGTGACTTCCAAACGCTTGCGGCTGGTGCTAGTCTAATTTGGACCAAAAGCACAAATTAGCTGCTCTTACCAGCACCCTCCGACTAAGATGACAGTGACCTGTGTGAATGCTCGCTCACTCTTTTCAGAGATGTTGGATCTAATACATACTCTGAATACACGATTTCATGTCCATGCATGTGCGGTTTGTGTTCAAGAACCCTGGCTGAACGTGAATGCTGACGATTCTTTGGTACGCGTAGATGGATTTCAGTGATACCGTCAATATAGTTCGTTGCGGACGAAAAAATATGGGGATGGAGTGGCAGTCTGCGTAAACTCTTCCTGGGGCGGCAAGTCTACAGTTTTATTTGTACACTCTTCAGACCTTGATAAGAACGGGAGGAAGACATATATTGCGAGGTGCAAGCATTTCGTTCACTCTTGTAGACCGCGTACGTGAAACATATCAGTTTATTTATGATGCCGGACATGGGATGTACATTGGGAAAAAGAGAAAAATGTTTATCAAAATACTACAAAATTTGCGCAGGGTTTTGTGGCTAAAGCCGGGGAAGATAAATCGCTTGCAATGATTGTTTCTACGCTCAGAGAGGGGGTTTTCTGTCTTGATCAAAGTAGCAGCAGTTTTGCATTCCCGTTGCGTAATCGTATAATGAATGGCCGGATCAGGTCAACTCGATGGCCTGTTAAAAGTAGATACCGTGCGACAGTCGATGTTGAATTTGTTTCCTGCAGTCCAACAGAGTTATTGAGTGCCAAAGCCATCTCGGAATGGGTTCGGTCACTTTGAGTCGAGTATCGTTCTGTTCTGCCGATGTAAGTGTCTGTGAAACTGCAAGTGAACTGGTAGACAAATTATGAGGCATTAAGGGCAATATGATTGTCACAGTGATCTTTTAGTCTTAATCTTCCAGCGATCTGCACTATGCGTAACTGGACTACCATATATGTTCGACTCAGAGCTGAGCTTAAATTATGACGTACCTGGTCAAAAAATGTGATCACCTTTAGAAGAAACGAATAAAATTACTTCCTCTCGTTCAGCTGTAAAAATGGCCTACCTTTTACGTCGCAGTTTGCTTCGGTGCTCACTATGCATTTCCGGATAACTATTGGCTAAAAGGGTTTCCTTGATGAAATCTTCCTCCTTTTCAAACGGTATAGTCTGTTTGGCTATTCAGTATTTTCCGAGATTTGCTCGTTTTCGAAGTACGATTACAGCCAGCTTGTATGTTGCCGCCTTTTACCCTCAGCCAGAAATCAATTCCTTCTACGACGCACATATACCCCTACTACTTCCTCTTTTGGGTGAAAATTTTGATCACTCCAAAGCATACCTGCTGCCTGCTCTCGATTTATTGGATATCGGTGACTCCCACAGGAGAGCAAATTCTGCTTTGGTTAAAGTAATCACTAATCATACTCAGCTATTCTCCGTTACACTGAAAGCTCATATTTCTACAAACGATCATAGCTTACCTCTTCTGAGACCGAAAATTTATGCACACTCTGTTCGTAAGTTCTTCACAGAAACGAATCAGGTAAAATTTCGCCTTCAGAACTTTTCGCCCAGTAATATCTCTCTACTGAATGCAGCCATCGGCTCTGCCTTTTTATAGCATTCCTCCTACTTACTCTCCGAGTAGCTGAACTCTTAACTGATACTCTTTTTACTAACCTCAACCGCGGTTACCCAATTGAAACTTTGTGTCCGGTGATAGGATGGCCTCTGCATTGTCAAATTTTCTCAGAGGAAGGAACGCACCTACAAATCTCGCCGAGGTTTGGAAGTCCAACTTTAATCGCACCAAACCAAGGCAAAGATAAAACGATTGGATATGTCGTTTGCCGCACAATTTCTGAGAACCAAGAATCTAAAACTTCTATGGCACAATATAAAGCTACTCCCGGCCAGACAGCTGAACCCTGCAACGATGACATTGATGTAGACCATCTCAATGCTACTTTTATGCATCCTCCAGTGACTGTCCTCCTTCGTGTTCTCCACTTACTACAGACTTTGAATCTTTCTCTATTTCCAGCATATTTGAAATCCTTCTTAAGTTTAAACCTTCATCTTCCGCAGGTCCAAATAACCTCTCCCCTGCAACTTATAGGTATGGTGCTGACCAGCTTGTTGAACACATGTCAATTTTGATGAATGAACCGCTATGAAATTGTTCGGTCCCTGATTTTTTGGTGACCCGTTATCATTGTCTCAATTCTCAAGAGTCCCAACACGAAGGACACAGAAGAGCGTTTTTGCCCGATAGCTCTCACGTCGGCAGCACTGAAAGCCGCTGAGAAAACTGTACTTGGCCTTCTTCAAATCCATCCGGACCCTTTTCAGTTCGCCTAAAAACCCAAAAGACCCACTGTCAATGATTCTGCTTCTTTAGTTCAATTCTTTGATAAGTCCCTGGACAGATCCGCCCGATCTGTCCACTGTGTATTTCTTAGTTATTCCTCAGTTTTTGATTCGGTACCTCGTTCTCTTCTTCTTCGTCAAAAGTCTGAAGCTTTCACTTGTCCCTCACAAATTCTTCCCTGGCTGTCTATTTTCACAACAGAATACAAAAAACCAAGGTAGAGGTCAAATGTTCCAAACCGCTTGTCAACAATTCTGGAGTGCTCCGGGGTTTCGTGTTGTCCTCCTTTATATTTTTCACGTATATCAGCGATTTACCAGTATTTTCCCCGTCTGAGTTACTTAAGTACGATGCTGTTCTTTGTCAGGTTATTTCCAACTCCTCGGACCTTAGAACCCTCAGTGAAAATCTATCACAAATAGAATATTTTCTCACTCCAACTTGTTTAAGACAGAACACCTCTGAGTGCCCTGGGTGTGTTTTCAGCAATTGCTGTTTTCTTTAATTCCAAATCCTTATCAAGAGTGAGCTGCTTCAAGTTAATGGGTATTGGCCTAGACACTGATCTAAGATGGACATCCCACATGCAGTACTGTGTCGCTAAGCTGCCACGCCTATCTTTCTGAATGAGGAAATTCAGACAGTTTCGAACACCAAAAATTGTTTCCAAATTCGTTCTTCAATGTGCTCTTCTGGTCTTACTTTGTTGTTCATCCTTTATTTTTCCCGGCCTTTCGGAACAAGACTTCGAAGCCTTTTATCGCAGACTGGTAAGTGTTAGCCGCATTTCATCCCTCACCTTTTGATTTTCTCTCTACTGAACTTGTTAACCAACACATTGAATCTTGTGCAGCCCTGGACCACAGAATATTACAGGATCAACGCACCCACTACACCCCACTTATCTCTGTCGTTCTCACTCATCCACCAGATCTGAATTCAGGTACCCTCCCTTCAGAATTGATATACAGAAGAACTCTCATCTGCCCTGTTTATCGCGGGTACTGACCAATAAGGACAAGACTAAATGGGAATTATTTTTTAAATTTAGCTGATATTTTCCTTCTCAATCTTATAGGCCTTAGCGCCCACTGTTGTAGATTGTGTTAATTTTACCCGCTTTTGGGAGCCTTTCTGACTAAAGTGCAAGCGTGTTGCTTGCAAAGTCTGTCCTAAAAATACAAAATATGCATGTATACAAATTCCAACTACCAATGAATTCAGTTCACTGAAGGTCATCAATACTCCATTTGGTCTTTACATGTATAACTATTTAGCTTTCGGTTTGCACGCATCACCTACTGTCACTTGATTTCACTATTGCCATTCTTGATGACGCTGAATCAAGCAAAAGTAGAAGTATTATTTTAATGCCCACGTTTATTATGCAACAAAGCACAACGTTTCTGGAAAGGGCCAGCGGCCAACGGAAGGCTACCACATGTGGAAGTGGCCTCCTGTGGCGAGAATCGAAGCGGAGCCTTTATTGCCTAAAGTCCAAGGTGATCCCCGTTTGGCCACGGCCGGTGCTATTCTTTTGTTCATGGCCCATCCAAAGTCTGTGTTATTTACTGGTGAGATTTCTCCAGTTTAATGTCGTAATCAACTTAAACATGTGTTGTTTTTTGGTGTCTCCCGGTTTAATTGCCTTGGGCGTGCAATTATTTCTGATGACATTTTTACTGACCCTGAGAGATTATTCCCTTTAACTGAATTACCTTAGCCCAGTACTGTTCAAAATCTACGTTGTTTTGGGTTCGCCACAGTACTATTTCCGACCAGCCTCTTATTTTTCCCAGAAAGCAAGTTAGTTATCTAACATTCTTTCTGTGATGTGTTTTTCTTGGTATTCAGTTCATGAGATATTACATGATCTGGTACCACTTCTAAGGTCGGATGTATTCTGACACCCTTTTCACTTAAAAGATATACCACTGGAATGACTGATGCATCCCCGATGGGTAATGGAGCAGTTCTTGAACAATGTGGCTGACCAGTCCTCTGCATTCCGCGAAGACTCGTGAAAGCTGAAATGGGTTACTCTCAGACCCAAAAGGAATCATTGACTGCCTTTCTTGATGTCAGTTGCCTACACGCACGTTTATTGGGTACTAAGTTCGCCATACTTACCGATCAGTGGACATTAGTGTTTATCTATCACCCTACGTAATCACTAGAAAAGTGGTCACCCGCAACGATTCAATGAAGGTACATCGCTTTAGGCTCCTATGAATACTACATTGTTCATAGTGGCCTCACATACATCCAGAAGAAGAAAAATCCTCATCCCGATAGGCGCTCTCATCCAAGTTTTCCCACACTTCAGTCTACTTATTCATACAGCAGTTACCTGTGCAGCGAGAAGATCTGATTCAATATACAGCAAAATACTTCACATCTGTCATCTCGGTGTTGCGTCGTGGGTGGATTTACAATGAACAGCGGTGACTTGCAGCGTTCTTCCCTTGTAGGCGGAATCCTTTATTCGCTCCCCGTGGACTGCTTTGTTTTACTGACTGAATTGTTGTTCCTCAAACGCACTGATCAGCCATATACCGAGATTTATATTCCGAGCGCTTCGGAGTACAATAAATGTAGACTTTGATCAGACTAAACTGCTGGTTGCCATAGGTAAATGACATTTTCGGAACTGCCAGAAGTTGTCAAAGGAGCCTAAGCAAGCAGCATTCTGTACCCAGTAAATGGCTCAAATGGCCGCTTTTATGCAAACCATGGTAGATTTTGTATGCAAATTACTGTGGTTCCTTTTTGGACACTTATTATGCAATGGTGGTTTCCGAGGCTTTTTGTGCCGGCCAAATGTGTTTTGGACGACTTCATCCACAACCGAATTTCTGCGTACTGCCATCCTCAAAAAGTTCAGTAGAAAAAGGTTTCCTCTACCACACGCACACACCTACCAAACTTAAGTGCAAAGTCCCGTGATGGTTGATTTTGAGGACTTGGCTTACACCATTTCTATACAGTACCTCGACAGCCTCAGTGTAATAGACGTAGGGGGAACCTTGTTTGCACCCATAAGAGCGCTGTCCCCCGTTGATCCACAGTCCACTGTTGAACTAGGTGGGGCTGTTGAGGATTTTTTGTCTCAAACCGAAATGCTTGTCACAATAGTACTGGTAATAATCCAGCGCAAATTTTTAAATATATTTGCTTAAGAGCCATTTTGGAATGTATCACCTATACTTCGGTGAGCTTTTTCAGGGATTGTGGTTAACGTCCAGCTAGTAGGCATAGTTTTGGCACGAAGCGGTAATTGGATGATGACGATATCTGATTTCCATGATTTCCCAAGCCAACGAAGACACATTGATCAGATACAGTTCAACACACAAAATAAGCCAGAGAACAATCAAACTGTTGTTTCGCCCACTAATGTTCCAGATGCTAACATTTGATCCAAATCAAGAGAGGCTGCAGAAAAATCAACCCCTAGAAGATCAGAACAAATACTAGCTGTGTCTGCCAGGGATTACAAGCGTCCGGGGATTATTTTAAGGTGTGGCGGATGTGGTATTCATGAATGGCCATGCATGTAACTCTGATCATTTCCATCGTATTCACGTACCATGATGTTGTATATAATTGTGTGAACTATTAAAAAAATACCGCTGTTCATTATGAATTCTTGATACGCTGTACTGGATATTACTTCGTCGATCCATACAACATCAGATAAAGCCATTGTAATTCGCTCACTCGAGACTTACACTTTTCTGAATGAATAAACAGAATCCTCAGGTGGTGCAAGAGTAGGACAGATAAGTCAACTTTGCGACAACTTTATTTGCTCTACCAACCGAACTATCGCAATGCAGTCAGTCGGATGTGAATAATGCCAGCGAATAGCCAATAATGCGCGGCGGCCATTCCAAAGATACACAGCAATTGTTCTGGTTCCAATCCGACTGGCCGAATCACGCTAGCTCAACTGTTTAATAAGCACTCGTGAAGCTGAACACCACCCGTTCGATTCGGTCTCGTGGCGTGGATTTTCGTAAGTGAAAAATGCACGTAGATTTTCCACTATCTTTAAGGTTCAGACCCTTTGTGCTAATAATAAATTCTCCGAAATCTTAATTTGTTTCACTGATCACTCGAAGTTATCTGTTCAGTGAATCAGCTTCCATAGTTCCTTCAAAACGGACGAGTGGACAAGTGTGACCAGAAATGATAACATAAAATATGGTTGTACGTTTAATTTACGAACTGCACATTCATCTCAAACAAAGTTCATGTTCAACGGGACGACCCAAGTGTGTAATACGTCTTCGACGGGAAACTATTTAGCCTTTTCCTCTTTCATGATCTTCTGCTCCCGGTTTACTTTACTTATTCTCCTAACACAAGTTTGATACTTCGGGTCTCTCGTTGGACACACCCATTTGGATCAGCTTCTCTGTATTGTTTACATACTTTTAGTTGTTGTCTTTCTGTTAATTCTTCAGTGCTGAACTCAATGAGTGAATTAATTGGTATGTGTCTGCACCATTTTACCATTCAAGAATGCAGAAAATTGGCACTAGTCTGAATGTTGTTAAATATTGTCGAGTCAAGTATTTTATTGCTCGACAAAACATTTCAACCTGTCGTTCGGAGATTTGACTTCAGACAGTTAGTCTGGTAACCCAAAAGAAAACTTCAGTCATTTAATCCGTTCTATTCTGCATGAATATACGGACACACACATACATTTCAGCACAAATTAGTTCGCTCAGTCTTTTGTCGTCTTGATGATACTGAAATGATCAAATTGCTAGGAATGAAGGATAGGAGTTACATTTTAACATTTTTTACCTTAATAAACCCAAATCGATTCTCTGTTAGAATCTGATGACTATTTTTCCCTTCAAAAGGACGTTTTTAGGTACAGACACACGCGCAGGACCTCCATTACATAAAAGCTATGGCCCTTTTACTGTCTTGTATTGTGACTGACAAACATCTCCCGAGCCGGATTGCTAACAATTCGATTTGTACTGTAAGACAGCAATGAAGTAGCAAGATGAATATTCGAAGCAAAATGTGGATTGACGATAGTGATAGCTTGTAAGTAGAAGGATTTCATCTTAAGTAACTGAGTTGCACATTGCTCTACGTCAAATTATTCCCCCGGTGATGTCTGGAGCCGGAGACGCAGTATTCATCTGAAGACGGGGAAAATCAAGCCAATATTCGTTATATAAACAAAAAGAAAAACTAGATAAAGGTGAATTTGTTGGGGAAAAGATTTTCCTCTTCAAATATGACAACTCAAAAAAGCACTGGTGAGTGTGCTAAGCACCGAATAGCAGTGTCAAGATCAGTGGGTGAAGATACTCTCTCCCTCTCATGCACACACAAACCAGGATATCAGCGAGTGAAATAGATAACTTTGTGCATGATGCGCTTATTACTTTACATACTCATAGTCCGCGAAGTACTGTTCAGTAATTCAAAGATAAAAATGATAGGATGGCAATCATACCTCAATTATGGAAACATCAAAAGTTATTGCACCCACCAAAGTTTGAATTATGCACCCCTAGTGTATTACCTACTTATAGTCATAATAAGTAACATGATCTGAAACGAAGCAATACTTTTGAATTTTTCCTTCCTTTTAACAGTCCATTTTTTGCCAGGAGCACAAATTGCACATTGTCCTCATCGGCCGGAGTGTAATCAATTTTTTCTCTAATACTCACGAATCCAGTGTTCTGGAGTTTCTGTAGGGTCGACATTTGTTACCAAAGGAGGCAAAGTGCACACAGTTTTCCAGGCCAACTGGCGTGATAGCACTTCAATGCTTAATAACATGCAGCAATGTATTGATACCAGTTATGAGTGGTATAAATTTCCCACATAAATATCCATGATAATGTCTGCCAATTTTCTCACATCGAAAACTCAATACTCATTGTTGGCTGCTATATCTACTCAGTGCAGTCTTCGGTTTTTCTTTCATTAATTAGGTTTTCTACGCGTCATAATCTTTGTTTTCCTTAATAGTTATGGTGGGGTGACAATCAGGTATCACTCTGTATCTTGTCAGTTTTGAGTTTTCCATAAAGAAGTGAGACATAGACACAATAAACTTCGGACGATTACACTAAATATAGGAAATGAGTTTATCCTGTCCTTAACTATTTCATATGAAACCATTTTTCATATTGGAAAACCTTAACTTTCACATAATACGCAAATTTCGCCCAATTTTTGTAAACATTGCCTTTGAATGAACAGCTTTTTGTTGTCGAATAATATCGCACATATGTGTAGCTTGCCTTAGTAAATAGAAATCTTCCGCAGAAGGAGCTTAATTGTTCCTATGGCCACAACTACAAAGTAAGCCGCAAATGGGTTGTATTATTCTTAAGATTCTCAGCACACTTTTCATCCACAGACATGTTTGTGGACTATAAAAATAACGTGATAACTTCCACCTCACTGACTTCGCTGCTGTTCATATGTTTCGGATCAGCAAAGAACTCGTTAGACTAAATAATGGGATTCCCGTCATATTCAACTCACCGTGCCATACATTTGATCATATTACAGAGCCAGTGGGGTTATACAGAATATCAGGAAACGCTTACTGGCGAAGGGTTTATGGAAGACTTTTGAGTGCGGCTTATGAACGTGTCTCCTATCCGGTCTCACAGCGAATTACCGTGGAAATCCCCTCTATCGAACGAGTAGAGTATACCTGAGTCGGTGGACAGATGCGGAAGTGTATTCTGTATATCGTGGTACCGAAACGAGAAATACACGAAATGGAAACGAACGCTACGGTGAAGTGGGAAGCAAACCGAGTGCGTGTACAGTCGGCGAGAAACAGAGGGTAAAAATGATTCAAAAACGAAGTCGACGGAAACCTCGGAAAGATCAAATCAGTTAAACGTACGCGACCGAACAAAAGGGTAGGGTCGAAACCAAGCTTCGGAAAAGATCGCAGATAAAATAAACTCAAAAAGGTGCCCATAGAATAGTCACTTTCCCAACACTATTGAGGTCACTACAGCAGCCCCCCGCCAGAAGGCTTTCGAAAAATGTCGGGAAGGTTAAGGTATACAAACGGTATTCTGGCGCGTGAATGCGTGAATGTAGCTGTGCTGTAGGATGTCAACGGACAGAATCCGTGATATCCAGGGACCGTAGGATGATGGTCTGCAAGGTTGGTTAGACCTTATCATGCTGTCTTCTTATTACGTACGTTCGCTAGTCCTTCCCAACACGCTTGGACCACCTGTTCGTTACAGTGGTACTCTGCAATATACCATCACGATCACCACGACATTGTTTCCCACAACCCATGAGAAGGAGAACACTATATTTAGGGAGAGGGTGGTTAGTGTATATTGGAGAAGCGTGCGTGTAGCGTGCACGGGCAATGTTCAAGTGGCCACCGCGCTTGGTGGCGCGAGTTCACATAAACACTGATGTGTGTTAAACAAATAATCAGGGTTGAATGCCACTACAGGCCGAGTGTAAAACATTCGTTGCCGATAAAATCGATGGCGTGAATAGTCACCCAGATACGCCACCCTAGTAACGTCCGGCGTCGGGTAACCGCTAACCAATATGATATCAGGAACCCAAGTCGGTAGGTTTGTCAGTGAAGAGAAACAACAGCGATAGGGCCGAACCAGAATGCAAACACTAATGCTACAGTTAGCCGGATTTCATGGAAACAGTGGTGTCTCACGAAACGAAGACAGGCGGAAAACTGGTGTAGAAATAGCAATGGACGAGATACGTATACAGTAATAACTACTGATGCATGCTGAATTGTGTCAAAGAGATAAACACAAAAGTTACTACTGCAAAATCCAACAGTAAAGATCTTGTTTGACCTAGTCGCGAAAACGAGCTGGGCGAACGACCTTCCGACCGGAACGTGAGCAGGAGCCTCGTTCGCGGACGAATTTATGGGCGTTCGCTGCTGGCTTGAACGTGAGACTATGGCCTCATTCGAAGTCGCAGCAAGCAACGCTAACCGTCGGCCCTGACAGGACACAGAAGTGTCGTCAAAAGGCAGTGCCCGCTTAACATCTAATATCATACCAGCGGGCCATACGCTATCATCAGCGTACGCTGCTCTGAGACGATCGATGCCAAGTGTCGAAAAGATTGCGTTGTGCGGCGGAACTTTGGATACCCGCTTTTTAGCTAGTCCTGATAGCAGGCAGTACTAACGGTAAAGCTTCGTACCGGTCGGGGCTCTCGTGTGCTTTAGAAGCCGCTTCGAGTTGGCGAAGAAAACGTTTGGTTACACCATTAGATGCCGGATGGTACGCGGTCGTGCGAACGCGTTCGGTGCCCAGCATATGAGTTAACTGATAGAATAAACTGGACTCAAATTGTTGCCCTTGATTGGTAATGGTTGTAGAGGAAAAACCACATAAAGCCATCCATAACTCTATCAGACGTCGAGTTACTGATACGGCCGTGACGATATGGATGGGAATAGCCTCGGGCTAGCTCGCAAACTTGTCGATGCACGTTAACAAGCAGGTTTACCCTTGTGATGGGAACAAAGGACCCACAATGTCTGCGCGGGTATGATCAAAGCGAGCATTAGGAGTAGCGAAAGTACCAATAGGCACAGTTACTTGCCCGTGCACTGTAGATCCTTGACACTGTAAACATTGTTCTGTCCACTTAGAACTAATAACGGCCTGTCAGTTTTGGATAACCCGGTGAGCCTTTTGAACACCTCGATCTGTTCTCCACTTAGGCAGCGCCTGTGTAGAATTTGTCGAGTGCTTTGAGGTGTTCTCTGTATGTCCTATCTAATAACCCTGTAATCACCTTAGCAAACCCTCTTCGAAAGGTTTCCAACAGTTGTTTGTCCCTAACCAGTTTCGGTACTCAGGCCCAAGCTCAGTATTTCAGATGGGGGAGTGCATGCGTTTTGTTGAGACACGGTATTGTTCTGGCATCCCGGGACCTGACATTCCGACACCGTCGTAACATCCACCTATTACCCTTGGCTGCTACCGCAAGGCACTGTTGGGTGGGCTTGAAAGTTTCGTGCACTTAAAAGCTAAGATCTTTTATGGCTTCAGCGGTCCCGATCACCCCGGGGGACCCTTCATAGAAGTGCCGAGCCCCTCTTGCTTCCTCGCCCTGAAGCAGCTGCCTGCAATTACCTCTGTTTGGAGGGAGCTCCCGTGTTTCGGTCCACTATCGTACTTTTGTCAGGCCCTTCTGGGCCCAGTTCGAAGATGGTTTCCCCACGATCTTAAGATCACGTGCGAACAAGGATCCAGAACACCTCAAGCTGTCCGTCAGGTCGTTCACTTACATTAAGAACAATAGGGGTCCTAGCGCCAACCCCTGCGACACCCCACTCCGTGCCCTGGCTGCGCTGAACAACTCATCCTCAATCCAAACACGAAACTTCTTACCAGTGAGGTATGCTCTGGTCTAGTTCAGAGCATTTTGCACCATTCTTATACCCTACAGTTTGTGCATTACCAGGCTTTGGTTTAACCAGTCGTAGGCCTTCTAGAAATCTAGGTGACACTTCAACTCGTTGATCTATGTCTAGTCTGCCGGTCACTTCTTCCAGAAGCGACAAGAAGTTCGTTAGACATGATTTTCCCCTTACAACTCCGTACTGCCCTATCGTGATTATCCTATGGTGTTCAGTGTGCCTCATGATCCCATCCTGATGATCCCCTCAAGTACCTTAAGTGCCACCGAGAGTAGGCTAACAAGCCTGTTGTTAGATGCAATTTCCTTCCTGCCTCCTTTGTGGACGGTCAGCACTTCGGGTTTAACCAATCAGAAGGTGGCGTGGTCGAGACTAGTGATCCGCTGAACACAAGCGCTGGCGCCACGGGCACCACGCGCCAGCGGACGTAGGATAGCGGAGTGATCCCCATCTGGCCCGGCCGCCTTATTTCGCCGTGATCGATCGATAGTTAGATCTACTTCCATGGGCTCAATGGCAATTTCTTCCAAAGGGAACGCGATAGGATTCGGGTAGTGGCCGATTGTTTCCGGCGTCTGTAGTGTGCACCAGCTCGAACAACTCTTGAACTACTTCGGCTTTTACTTCGGAGTTGCTTGTATGTCTACTCTGTACATCCACAAAGTTTCCTACTGCCACGAGTGATTGGGACCTAGTTACGAACCCCCACTGAGCATCGCTCGGTCGGTTATACAAAATCCCAGTTTCTCGCGCTACTACCGGTACTGGACCCCAGAACAACCCACACAAGCAAAAAAGAACACCCAAGACAGGACTGGACAAAAGGCAATTTTACACTGCAACGCCGCTGCTCATGTACAAATAGTGCGATCTTGAAGATTAAAACAACATCGCGCGCGCCGGGGAAGGTAAACTACACAGCTCCTGCGCAAAGTTCAACCGCGAGTCATTCAAACTCAAAGCCGATGTCGAATATCCCCAGAAGGAGTCAGGGTAGGTAAAAACCGATCAAAGATTAGAATTTCTTGGCCTTGATTTGCGGTAGAAGGTATTCCCTAACAGGCCTAGAAAGTACATAGCTGTAGTAGGCTGTAATATCGAATGAAATGAGTAGGCTAAACCCCGCAAAGAACTACCAAGAATGAAGCACTCCAACGCCGAATAGAATGTAGCGTGACGTTTCGCAAGTGCGATGCGAAACGCTGTACACTTTTGTTATAACGAAAGGAATACAGTCCCGAAAACCAGAAGGAGTCAGTCTCGAATATCACATCCGCCGCATGCTGAATTGAAGTGGCAGTGTCTGCTATCTGTTCGTGGTAATGAACGAATTCTTTCAGATCTTCAGAAATTTGGCTGTTCCGTGGTATTCCCGGATTCAAATGTGTCTAGATCAGAACTATCAGTTGGTGCAACAATGGACGAATTGACATCAGACTGACCTTCACAGAACTGTACCCGGTCAACATGACTTCTATGATTAAATAGATCATTCAGATCTATTATAGTGACCATCCGGTTCCCTTTTGCGTGGAATGACAACCCAATTGGCCAGTCGTAAATCATTCCCTCTGAAATAACTGTCATTGGATTTCAACATACACTCAGAATTGGTTCTCAAGCTACGGCATTTAAATGACTGAGAAGAAATTTTACCAGTAGCTGTATGTGCAGCTTTACGGTATTGCATGAGAAAACTGTCAATGGCACGATCAAGTTTGAAAAATGTTTGGGGATTCACGGAATGAATTGCACTCTTAAGCGTGCGTACGAATTTCTGTGCAAAGCCTTTAGACTTTTGGTGACATGAAGCAGTGTACACATGTTTGCAACCAAGACCTTTTAACCACTCATTCGAGTTTAGCAGTGAAATGTAGGCCGTTGTCGGTAACTAGCAGAAACGGAACTCCTTCTCTGTTGAAAATTTTTCTGAGCGTAATGTGTGTGAAGTCAACCCTAGATGAAGTTGTTAAATATACTTCTGACCAGCGGGAAAAAGCATCAGTGACCACAAGAGCGCAGTATTTACCCAAGAAGGGTCCACAATGGTCTGCAAGTACCCACTGCCACGTCTCATATGGCACTGTCTAAGGAAGCCACTTTGAGGGCTTTGAATGTATCTTACGTAAACACTGCTAGCAGTTTTTAGCTGGACGTACTACGTCGGCATCCAGTTCCGGCCACGAGAAAGTAAGTCGTGCCAGTGACTTCATTTTGCCTACCAATATAATAGAACGGAATGCTGGAGGAATGACAACATGGTCTTTAAGGCACGGAAATCCATCTGGAGTGATGGACAAACCACCATGACGAGTGCAGAAGTCAGGAAATCGCCGCTTTTCGCTCGACTTTCAACCCCGAGGTGGAGCTGGAATGACTGGAGCAAAAAACGCTTTTGCACGCTTCACAAGGTCTTCAATCCGCACTGGTGGTAGTTGTATCAACAAAACGTCACGGATGACTTATGGTCGAGAGGAATATGGCATTCTGGATAGAAGATCAGCGTGTAGGATGCACTCTGCACTACGATGCAGAAAATCATAATAATGAGCTAAGTGAAGTATTGCATCGTTGATCCACTGCGGCTGATGATTTTGACAACTGGTAATGCGGATGGTAGACGAACTTCAAAGCCTCATGGTCAGTAACCGTGGCGAATCTCTGACCAAATAAATATTTGCGCAAAAGCTTGACGACCCAGTAAACGACCAAGGCCTTCCTCTGTGTTTGTGAATATCCGTGTTCAGCTTTGGTGAGCCTCCTTGAAATGCAAATGAATGGCCGATCGCACTGTTCAGGAACGGCACACGTGCCCGTAAGAGATGCATCGGTAATAACAGCTGAATGGTCTTTTGGAGGAAACAGCTCAAGAACAACGCCGGATATTGAGTGAGATAGCAAATTACGAAGGGTCTTTTTATAAGCTTGATCCAAAAAGAAGGTGTCTTTGAACAGAATGTCGAACAGACAGTTCGCTTGCTGAGAAAATAAAGAATGAAATGAGCGTAATACTGAAGAATACCGGGGAAAGAACGCAATTCATACATGTTTGTGGGTGAAGGTACATCAATGAGCGGGGTCAAACGCCCTGGGTCTGGGGAGGAACCTTCATCATTAATTGTTCAACCGAAACACGAAAACTCGTAGACACCGAGAATAAGCTGGTCTGAATTAACAGAAACGGTAAACTTATTGGGTCACTTCAGCAAACGACAAAGACGATAGCCATTTATAGCTCGAGTGGACCCATGGACAACAATATCAATTTGGCATGACGCAACACCCATAAGTTCTTGAACAATATGATTAAGACACTGCTGAAAAATAGCCAGCGAGACATTGAGACCAAAAAGCGAAAAGTTGTATAGAAATAGATCAAAGAGAGAGTTGATGGTCGCTATCGCGCTGGATTCCTTATCCTGGGGTACTTGCGGGTAGGCATCTTATAAGTCAATCTTCCAGAATACACTAAACCCTGCAAGTCGGTAGGGCACGTTTTCGGGCTCTTTATTTGTGCGTGTGCGCGGTAAAAAGCACTTAATAAGTGTCAGTTGGTAGTCATCACAAATCCATGGTGTCTTTTCATCAGCCTCTAACGGTAAGACGACCGGTGTGGCCCAGTGAGACGACTCCACGTGGCTAATAACTCCGAGCCCACACACAGACTGTACCGCTTTGCGGGCAGGTTCTCTTGAACTAAAAATGAAATTATTCTGCGCTTCAGAAAAATAGGATCGCCGGATATCCCTAGCCTTAATCCAGGAATGTGCACTCCACCAGAAGCCTTAGAACATTTTGAAACAATCTGTTATATATCCAATGAATCAGGCGAAGAAGTTGGGAAAGTTACTTCAACTTGCAATTTACGAAGAACTTTCAAACCAAGAACCGGAGGTCCTGAGTCAGAAACCCAAAACTCAAATTCAACAGGATCTGAGTCACGTAACTGAATTTGAACCATACAAGAAACGACAAGTAGGATCTTGTGTCCAGTAATACCTTGAATAGCCACACTAGTAGGATTATTCTTAGCAATGGGTTAAAAACTATCTAGGGCGTGGCGTTAAATTGTGGATTCTGCACTCCCGGTGTCAACAATGACAGAATACACGGAGCGGTGGACAAATTCTCCACCCCCCATATGAATCTCATTCGGGCAAGCTGAAGCACTTGGTTAGGAGGCCTGCAAGGCCAGCCTAACAGTTTTACAAGCTTTTACCCCAGATGAGCACTTTCTGTTCTCAGCAGGAAAAAAGCTCTCCGTGGACGACGCCTATATACCAATACCCCATATGTGTAAAACGCCCTGTTCCTGTTTGATAAACGGGATAGTTTTTTCGAATGTGCTTCCGGACAACGTCATGGTGGTAAAAGACAAACCGGCAATGATTATAAATATTCTGGATGATGAGGTTTACTTTTAGTACTTCAATGTTCTTAGGGATTTTTTCACACACCCTCTGCATTCAACCCGCTTGTACATTTTTCATTAAACGGCTTAGAGCCTGCTGTTTTTCACGCGCCTATTCACACTGCAGCATGTAAAAGCTTGCTTCTACTGGTCTATTTCTTACACGTATGTACCCCTGTCTTGCGTACATTTTTGTGACTGTTTCATCACACGCATGTAAGTGCTTTCTCTATTCTGTCCACTAATAACGCTCATGTTATATGTTGCACGCTTCACAAATGATTTATCGTCAGCCTGACTTTTCTCTGGTAGCATGTATGTTGTGCAACACACTGTTGAACCTGGAGACTGGAAATCCAGGAGAACTCGTTTCTTCACTTTCTAATATGCTTCGTTTTAGATTTACTCGGTTGTGACATTTTATGGTGATAAATTGTTACGCCGTGGTTCACAGCAACTGAGTGGTCAGCGGCAACCGCGTAAGGTGGCCTCGAGCTACAAGCCTTAAGCAATACCGCCAAATGCTACTGTCCGGCGCACCACTGTCAGACTGCATCCAGGCGTACGCATTTGTGGAGTTGTCCCACACAGGCAAATCGTCTTACACGGGATATTCTCTTAGACGAATTTTGGAGAAGCTTTCATTTTTGAGAGCCGGTTACTCCAAGATACTTCCACCTTCAGCACAGAAGATACTGTGCCACAAAGGCATTTTGGCCAACGATATTCAGTTCGAAGGGGGTACGAACGTTTATCAGTTAGTTTTGTGTGGGGGTACCGAAGCAAATAACCTCGGACGAAATTTTTCGAAAACAGTACACGAAACTATCACCTGCTCAACGAGAGTGCTTCGAACTGCTTCCGAGTCCGCCGCCGGTGTGTATCAGTGACCATCTTCGTTCATACGTTTACCACGTTTATTGAGTAACCGAACGCTGACTGCCAAGCGCGGTTGCCACTTGACCGTTGCTCTCGCGCACGCTCTCACGCACGCTTCCAAATACACGCCAACCACTATCTCTCCCAATCGCCTTCTCGTTCTCACGGGTCGTGGAGAATACCGTTTTGGTTAACATATTCGTACAGTGCCGAGCATTGGAGTAACGTGCAAGTGGTCCCCGCAGTACAAAGGACGGAAGCATGCGTTTGCCAAGGAAACCGCGAAGTAAGGTCTAACCAATTTTACAATTGATGGGCCCAAAGTGGTCCCCAAGTCACTCTCGTTTCACTGTATTCTGCCGTTCAAGGTTCCGTTTGCATACGTTTTTGTGTGGTTTATTGTTTACTTGTCTGTTGATCTTTTTGGTCCGTTTACCAAATAATTTATTTTCGTCCACACATATTTTTGGTGTCTATTCCGTCGTAACGTTTTCCCCGAAGATTATGTTGCTCTATTGGTCGTTGACTTCTTTTCCCGTTTGCATTCGATAAAGTAATCGATATGTCTGCTGAACGGAAGCCCTGCTTAGACCCCACCGTTGGGGAGATCACGCTGCACACCGGCATTCACGCCTGCTGGCTCAGAACTATGGTCCACGATGATCGAGCTGGAATTCGAAAACTGCCGTACAACCAGTGACTCCAGCCTTTTCAGGTGGGTAGCAGGCCGCCTCCCGCAGGAGGTCACAATGCAAGTAAGAGACGTAGTAATCTCTTCCCGAAGCTACTAGGCTTCGAGGGAGGCCGTCACTGCCCGCACGACCCCAAAGCAGGACCAACGTATGCGACAACTTCAAAACGTTGAGCTCGAAAGCAGGAAGCTGTCCGAACTGCTGCGTGAGGTGCAGCGCTTGAGAGGACTGACGGTGGACGAGGACCCACTCTCAAGGGGACTTTGGCTGCAACATTCCTTTCTCACCAAGTACCACGCCCAAATGCCCGCTGGAGGAAACTGCAGCGACAGCTGGTGGCATTATGTCACGATACAACCCCGCTGTAGCTGGAGTAACAAGGTCCTGCTTTGCCAACATCTAACGACCTCGTGTCAAATTTGTCTAGAATTGACGCGAGCCTGCAACGCATAGCAGTAAGAAGAAATGAGCCGCAGGAGCGGCACCACGCACGCCCAGCTAAGTTCCAGAGTCCGTCACTGCGAAGACGTTTCGGCCCTTCAAATGAAGGGTATTGTAAATACCACAGTCGCTCCGGTGAGGGAGCCAAGCGATGCGAACTAAATTGTACTTTTCCCGGTGCTCATCAGGGAAGCTAAACCCACGGCCCGTGGTGGCGACCCACGAAGCCGGGTATCAGACCAACGGCCGCCTTTTGAACGCAAGGGACATCATTTCAAATAACCTATTCCTTGTAGATACCGTGCCGAAGTGAGAATCCTCCCCCGAGCGAAAGGCTACAACAGCACACCGCAGGCCCAAACACCACGCGCTGCCAGTGGCACGGCCATCCCAACGTTTGCCCAGCGGTAGCTCACCTTAAACTTAGGTTTAAAGCGTAATTTTCGTTGGGTATTCATCGTTGCCGACGTCCCGTGCCCGATTCTAGGGGTTGACTTCCTGCAACACTTCGACTTGTTAGTTGATGCGCGTTGCCGCAGAGTGGTGGACCATCAGACCACTCTCGCCGTTGCGGGTCAGAAGTCGCGAGTGAATCACGTCACGCTTTGTTATGTTCAACCACCGGCCCACCAACATGATGGCGAGCTCATCGCCGCCTACCCGGCCATGTTTTGGCAGGCCGGGACTCTCCTGACAGTGACCACCAACGTCACTCACTATATCGATACTAGGGGGCTCCCAGTGTTCAGTAGGCCGCGTCGGTCAGCACCAGACAAGCTTCGTGTTGCACGGGCTGAAGTCGAACACATGCTAGAACTGGGTATAATACCCCCTTCCAGTAGCCCTTGGGCTTCTACTCTTCATATGGTCCCTAAGTCTAGCTGCGACTGGTGACCCTGTGGTGGCTACAGAGCATTTAACAAGGTCACCGCTCCTGACCGATACCGAATTCCCCATATGCAGGACCCTACTTCGTCTTTATCAGTTTGCACCGTCTTCAGCCGTATCGATTTAGTTCGTGCTTACAACCGGATCCTGGTAGCAGAAATCGACATCCCTAAAACTGTCGTCAATACGCCTTTCGGGCTGTTCGAGTTTCTGCCAATGCCGTTTGGACTCAGAAATGCAGCCCAGACCTCCCAACGGTTCATGCACGAGGCAACTCGTGGATTGGGAAATGTCCACGTATACCTGGGTGATATTTTGGCGGCTAGTTCTTCAGAACAAGAGCAGGCCGCACACTTACGAGCACCTTTCGAATGCCTTAGCCAGCACGGTGTTACGATCAATATCACGAAAGGCGAATTAGGCTGGTCTGATATCACCTTCATAGGACATTCTATTTCATCCTCGGGTATCCGCCCTCTGCCAGATAAAGTTTCCGCTATCCGCGACTACCCTGAACCCCAATCTTTTCGCCGGTTTCGTCAGTTTGCCGGCCCGGTGACTTTCTACCGCCGACTTATTCCTCACTGTGTGGAAATGATGCAACTCCTTACCGACCTGTTGCGCGGAGATAAGCCGAAGTTCGCGTTTCCCGACACGGCACAAGTCGCATTTGCCTTGGTCAAAAGTGCTGTCGCCAAAACAGCACTCCTTACCCACCCGACCCTTTGGCTCCTATTTCGGTAGTGACAGACACCTCGGACACAGCGGTTGGAGCAGTGAGCAACAGTTCGTAGACGATTCTTGGCATCCTTTAGCATTCTTCTCCAAGCTTCTACAACCTTCCGAGTTTAGGTAAGGCACATTTGGCAGGGAGTTATTAGCCACCTACTTGGGAATCCGTCATTTTCAGCATGCACTCGAAGGCATTTCGTTCACGGCGTTTACAGGCCACAATCCTTTGGTTTACGCACTAAAGTCAGCTTCCGATCGATACTCCCCACGCGATATTCGCCACTTAGACTTTGTCTCACAGTTTACTGTGGACATACGACACGTCTCTGGGGTATTCAATCCCGTCGCCGACGCTTCATCACGCGTACATCAACGAAGTCCGTCACCGACGCTAAAATCAACTTGGACGCAATGGCACAGGCTCAAACTATGGACCCTGACATCGAACAACTTCGACAAAGCGGTTCTTTGAGCTTACTCACATTACCTATCCCAACTTCCCAGAATACCATCATGTGCGATGTGTCTCAAGGTCGCCCTAGGCCCGTGGTTCCTGCTGCCCACACTTATCCTACTTTCCTGACACTCCAAAATCTGGCTCACCCGGGTATGACTGCCTCAGTGGAACTGATAACTGAGCTTTTTGTTTGGCGCAATGTCAAACGAGATGTCCATCAGTGGGCTCGTGCTTGCCTGCGGTGTCAACGTGTTAAGACCCATAGGCACACCAAGGCGTCGTTAGCCAGGATCCCAGAGCCTGAAACACGTTTCCACCATGTGCACGTCGACCTAGCAGGACCACTTCCACCTTCGCTTGGGTACGTTTGCATACTCACATGCGTGGATCGTTTTACTCGCCGGCCACAGGCCATTCCTCCCCCTCTTCCCATGTCGGAAGAGGCCGCGAAAGCTTTTCTGACCGGTTGGGTTAGCCATTTCGGTTGCCCGGCAATTGTGACCACCGATCATGGTCCACACCTCGACGGCGCTTCCGTCAGCCTACTCGCTACGCTCGGTTGCCAACACGTTCAGAAGACAGCTTGTCACCCTCAGGCCAACGGTATGGCTGAGCGTTTCCACGGGCAATTAAAAGCCGCCCTTCGAGCAAACGGTAACCCCCTTTGGAGTGAAACACTACCATTAGCACTCTTAAGCCTACGTAGTACCGTTAAGGAGGAATTACACACACCACCGGCCGTACTAGTATATGGATGTACACTTCGTCTGCCTGGGGAGTTGGTAGCCCCATCATTAACCGTGACTTTGGACTACAGTGACTATGCTCAGCGCCTCACGCGGAACATGCGAGTGCTCAAGGCCAGTCCGCCGCGCGAACAACAGTCTACAAGTTATGTCCCAACTGCGTTAGAAATCGCAACTCGTGTATTCCCTCGCGTCGATGGCGTTCGATCACTACTACAAGCGCCGTACACTGGCCCGTTTCGGGTGATAAAACTTAGGGCAAAAGCATTTGTCATAGACATCAGCGGACGACAAGACACCGTATCTACCGACCATCTCAAGCCTGCCATCATGGAGTGCGAGCTGCCCGGCCAATATACAGCTGCCCAAGCCGCTCAGTCACCCGCATCGGGTGAGTTATTACTCGAACCACCCCCAATTACAACTAGTGAGGACTCGGCAGCTAGTCCATCAGAGTCTCCAACCGTATCCGCAACGCGAAGTAGCCATCGCGGTCGCCAACTACGGAATCCCGTCCGCTTCGCCGATTTCGTGACGATTTTACCAACCGACTGTAAGCAATAAGTGGGGAAGTTCACCGTGGATTTACCAACCAACAGGCCCAAGAGATTCGAATCGGTGGTTATAATTTCATTTTTCTTTTGGTCTCCCAGCGACTACAACAACACTGAACATCGTTCGTGTGTTGTTTTTACGGTCCGACACCCGCCGGCGCCCTCAGGCGCTATTTTGTTTCAGTTTACATTGCCCTCTCTCAGACGGATTTACAGTCACATTGGCTTCATCAGTAGCCTCGCTGACTGCCGTGCAAGTTCGAGGAGCTGACCACTCACTGGACAACGGGACGACTGGTCAGCGTGGTACTGGAGAAGACAACTGGATGCCCTTTTGGATGGACCTGACGCGGCATCTTCAGGCTCGCATTCGTATGAGACCCGTGGGCGCCGAAACACAGTTGGACCTACGCACATCGGACCTCGGGAGTGCAGGCACCGTTAAACTCATCAGTAGTCGTTCGAGGTCACAAACAGTATAAAGGGCAAGCTTCGAGGGGCTCCTATGCAATCGGTACTTCCGGCCTACCGCCACGATCGAAGCCCAACTCCGTCGGAATTCTAGGAGGAGGCCCCTGTAGCAGTGGCCAACTTCGTTCATACTTTTACCACGTTTATTGAGTAACCGAACGCTGACTGCCAAGCGCGGTTGCCACTTGACCGTTGCTCTCGCGCACGCTCTCACGCACGCTTCCAAATACACGCCAACCACTATCTCTCCCAATCGCCTTCTCGTTCTCACGGGTCGTGGAGAATACCGTTTTGGTTAACATATTCGTACAGTGCCGAGCATTGGAGTAACGTGCAAGTGGTCCCCGCAGTACAAAGGACGGAAGCATGCGTTTGCCAAGGAAACCGCGAAGTAAGGTCTAACCAACGTTACAGGTGCTACAAAAGGTTATTTAGGCTGCTTCGTAAGTTTACTTTATCCACCAACAATGTTTTCCAATCGGTACTTGAAGTTCGGCTCCTTGTGCGACATCATTGCCCATCTTAGTCCGTGATTTCTATCCGATCGGCGAAGACCAGACTCCAGTAAGTAAGTTTCATAAAAGGTGATCATCCCAAAAGCTAACAACTTACGTTTATCTTGGTAGCAACGAAACGCCTTCTGAGGGTGAAGCCATCATGCCCTAAATGGTGAAAAAAATGAGTGAGACAGCCCATTGGTGGCTTTTTGTAATTTTTAGGTAGCGAAGTAGTGACCACGCAACATGTAGAGAGCCGTTTGGGCAAGGTGGAGCGGGCTTCGGACGCGCCTACTGTTGCATCAGATGCCACTCATGCATCAACTGTTCCACCCAAGGGGCGGCGAGCAGAGACACTGGGGGAGTTTGACACCCCAAACGACACTTATACTTCACCAAGCACATACGCTAGCATGGTAATCTATTACATTTGAAACAAAAACTTTCAGGTTGCCACTCTCAAACGGTTCACCTGTACAGATCTGTGCGAAAAGGAGTGGAATATGCTGACGGCAAGCACTGGGGAAGAGGTAGCTATGACATGCTTTGGCTAGGCAGTCCCCAACGGAAGCCGGTTTACTACCATGAGTTGATCAAGGCGGTAATGGGTAAGTCGATACAATCATTCTTAACACGGAACAGCAGACGTTGTGCGTGAGACATAATGGTTCACGGATGAGCCGAGATCCGTCACAGAGCAACACATTGAGCTTTGATTTATCAAAGCTCGAGACCGAGGTGAAGGAAGACGACTACGCCTGTTCGTTGTTTTTAGTTTTTTGTGTATTCTTTCGGGGTTTCTGCTATAGCATCTCTTCATTTTAGACTTATGATGAGGAATCTCATCCACTTATCTACGCATTTAACTATGAAGTTGTCACACGGTTCTCCTATTACAAGTAAGCACTGCTTCTTATAACGTAGAAAAACACCACACGCATAATTTTGCGTGCAATATATACGTTTCAGAAGCAAACCTGCTAGGTAAATTTATTCCATATTTTTCGAACATTTATTCATCACGTTCCACATGTTTCTTTTACAGATCCCGTAAAAGACAGAAGACCTAACAAGATTCTGTGGAATACAAGAATAACCAACAACGAATAGCGGAATTTTATGAAACCTTTTTTCCGCTTTCTACACGGTACGTCTATTTTCATTGTTGTACAAAAGACAATTTTACTTATATATACATATATATATATGTATCGGCAACTCAAGTTGCCACCAATCAGTGGTTAAGCCGAAACCGTGGAAGAATATCGTAATAGCCGATCAAGCAGTGAAACGAAATGACGGTGTTTGTTGGGAAGGAGGTAACTGTTTTCCGCGGTCTTTTAGAACGTTGGGCATGCTCAGTCCAGGCCCATTTCGGCGCTGGTGGAGCTGTTCGACGCATTTCAATAGAGTCGCCCAAGGTTGTGATGGGTAAGCTCAACGTTTGCCCAACCCTAGCCGAACTGGGCAAACGTTGGGCAGTGTTGCTTGGGTGAAAGTGTGTTTGCTGCCCCCCGGAGTATGCAATGTCTGGTCAACACGTGAAACTTTCTCCGGCAAAAAGGATAACTCAAGTGTCGGAAAACTGGTATCAAGTGGAGACGTATCAGATTACTTTGGAGCGACCGTCAGTCGACATGCCGGGCGAATAGTAGTGTAGGAGATTCGACAAAGGCTTTCAGTGTAGCTAACATTACCACAGGCGAAAAACGTCGACGGGGACGTGCGGAACAATAACGTTATTGACCACATGAAATACACTTGCCTAGATTCGAACTTGCATGTTTTGACTTTGAACGAGATGACCGCTGAGGCTGGGGCTGGTTTCCATGATAACCCACAGCCTTGTTCAAATGGATAATATGTAATGGAATTAGCTCTCTCAGGGCCAATATGTGAATATGACATTATCACTTCCATTGTCTGACACATGCACTGTCTCTGTTTCATTTTCTTTCAGGCCTATATGCCAGCCAGTCAGGTCCACAAGCACCTCCCAACGAGACCGAATTCCAATGAGTTTTTTCTTACCTTTCGTATTACGGTTGTCCCTGGGACTCCCGGTGCCCGGGATGTTAACAGACTTTTTGCCTAATAAACACGCTCTGCTGGAGTCTGTTTTCTTCCTGTATGTGAGCTGCCAGAGAATGGTGTGTTGGACCTTGGTTCAGTATTTGTTTACCAAATACCAACACCGAGTATATCTCCGATTCATTTCAGACCGATCGCCATCTCGCCTACTCACCCAGATCTGCCTTACTCGTTACAAGTGTCATAACATACTGGCTTTAATGTAGCCCGACTGAAGTAATGGTACCATATGTGAAACAGTTTGAACTAGTGAATTGGTGCTTATAGTAAATAACATTGACATGAAATGTGGTAGTGCGACTTTTGTTTGAGTGCTTGCCACAAGAGTAAATAATCGTTGTGGTGAACGTTGTCACCGTCGCTGATCGAGCTGCATGCCGGTGCTGCGGGCGCGGACTAGGTTGATGGTTTTGGAACATCCTCTCGCTTAGTTCGGGACAAGAATAGAAGTTTTGCAGACTTTGAAAGTGATTTTCGGGTTTTTGACGCACGCACGATTTGCGCACTCGACCCCCGTCCAGTGAACAGAAAAGCACAGCTATAACAATTGGTAAATTTTAGTTATCATATTGGTTACCCTGTATAAATGGCAAGAGGTGGGAGACCGAACGAGCTAATCTCGGATCCAACGAGATGGAGCTCGCCTTGTCGTGTGACGTAAGTTGGCTATACTGTCGACTTTCCCGGTACTAAGTGAACGTAAACAAAGCAAACTTCCAGAGACCGGCCGATTGAAGGAACCGAGGCTAAACCGAATTCCTGACCTATCAAAAAGCCTGGTCAACACCTGATAAGCCAGTTGCCTGCCTCAGTGAACGAATGATGAGGATCACCCAGTTGTCCTACAGGACTTCTAAGATGGGCTCGTGTCCAACCTGAGATTATAATACCGCACTGGTTAAATCGGGTCTGGATGAACGAAAGTACTTTGAAGTACTTTTGTCCTGACTATAAGCCACTTTTTGTGACGTAATAAGGGTTCGAAAAGGAAGATTGCCCTTAGCCAGAGGGAGACCTGGCACCGGAATTGGCCACTCCCGGAGAGCGGTTGTCATTTCAAAGTAAGCTCAAGTGAAAATACCGATTCATGAACAAGGCGCTCCCAAGCTGTAAGTTGGCAAATGCATTTTAATAAGTTTGGTGTATGCGAAGCCGCTACGCGGATTTTTAAAGGAAACCTTTGACTTCTTTCTTTATCTATTGTAGAGTAGTTACCGTTGGCTGCGTGATTCACCAAAATGGGTATAAATTACCGCTCCTTGTTGAAAAATGCTCCAAAAGTAGCGCCTTCCAGGGCCCGTATGTTTGGTTCATACCGTTCAAATGCGGCAAATTTTGCGCTTGTCGCTCGCCTTGATGTTAAGTGGAACTGAGCAATACGGACTCTGACACTACAGGTCCAGTTTTTACTTCCTGATACTATTCAAAATGTGGCAAATGTGATGAAAGGTTCAATTGGTTGAAAGTAACAGCTTCTGCATCAAATCTGGAAAGGCGACTCTTGTGATCGCGCAGTCGCGCAGGTGGTCCTCAGTTGGGGACCTTAGTGGCTCTTCACCGCTTGAGTCTGCAGTTTAAGAGTGAATTGGCTCGCTGACTGGTTTTCAAGTCTAGCGAGAAAGTTGAACTTTTTGCTCTCTGAACTGAAACGAAAGTGACCAGCTTGGAGTGTGCTAGAATATTTATCTTGGGCTTGTCGTATGGGAGTATCGGGGAGAGACAAATTTTTCACGATACTGCATGCGTCCTTCCCAAGGAAAAGAGGAAAAAATGTTTTCCAGCATCATTGAAATGGCTTTGGGCCAAATACCAAATTTCGAAACGTTCCATGGAGTTGTAGTGGTCTCAGTCGTTCTGTGAAAATAACCTTTTTCTGGACGTCATTTTGGATTTACTTTCTGTACGACCTTTTATGACATTCGACATTGATCTCACTGTTTTGTTCGGTTGCGCGCGTTTTGCTGGACTGACTTTTCCGAGGTTTCCGTCGACCTCGTTCTTCGCCGAAGGTATGCGCTCCCGGTTTCACCCCTGCTCAGCCGTTGCTCACATATCCGTTCGATTTATCTCTTGTATCGGTACTGTTTAGATGCCAAAATATAAAAAATGCACCTTTGAATTCGCATACCGATTTGAGTCTTTTTTCGTCCAATAGAGAGGCTAACGTTGGTACTGCTCTGTGAGACCGAATAAAAGACACTTCCACCAGCCACGCTCGAACTTCTTTAAAGTCCCCTACCTGTCGGGACCTGGAGTTTACATGGATAGGTTCCACTCCAGAAGTTAGCATAGTTTAACTCCTTTGAGCGACACCAAAATCCAATATCGAATGAATTAAATAGGCACAACTCCGCACAAAGCTAAGGAAAATCAAGAACTCCAAAACCAAACAAAATGTAGCATAGTATTTCATACGTGCGGTTTCATCTACCGTACACGTATGCATCATAAAGGAAAGGAAACTGTCACGAAAATCAGGAAGAATCATTCTCTAATATCACAAGAAGTAGAGGAATTTTTCAGCATTCGGTTCTAACCCCGCCCCTTATCGTAGTTGGCAGGTTTTTCGCGCCCTTACAGCATTTCTAGGGTCCTCATAAACTGCAGAAAGTGAGACTGACCCCCTAAACTGTGAAAGCATCCCTGTGGCACCAGCTTGCCTCCCCTTGCCTCGTCGGCCCCGCTGACCCACCAAGGTGGTCGGCCTCTCATTCTTAACCATCTAATTGGAGCAAACACATCCTTGAGTCGTCACAAGTCACTTTTTGCTAGCCACCACTCATCCTCCATTGTGAAGTTGGAGGATGTATATTGTACACTCTCCGGCACTACCTTCAGCTTTTGGAATTCGACTTTCCTGAAGTTCTACCTTGGTTTGTAGGGACCATTGAGGGATTCTTTTTCGAAAGAAACCTAATCACACCAGGACTGCTCCTGCCCACAGATGCCATAATCTCGAGTTGGCCGACCCTCTACGACAACCTGACGAGTATGACGTGTATAAACTTGGGTGTCCTGCCAACTTCTCACCGAGCTGGTTAGTCTGCGCTGCACTAGCGCATATCTGTACACCGGATCTATCAACTGATGGCCTAATCCATCTCGCGGAGCCACGAAATCTCCCGTTCAACTGCCGGTGAGTTGAAGTTTTCGAAGGCCATCAGTTCATCGGACTGGGCAGCTATCCTAGACAAAAGCTCTAGTAGCAGAGTGCTTTCTTTGAGGGATGAGGAGAAAGCTTTATATCAGTGAACTGGTGTTAGCCAGGCCTCATTCACTACTTATGGCTTCCCGACCAACCGGCTTAGAGTCCCACCACTTATTCTGATTGATCAGGGTGTAGTTCCTCGTTGAGACAGTATTCGACACTTGATGGAGTGGTGACGCAAGCGCCTTATTGATGTTTTTTCTCATTTTGAATGTGTAAGTTTCATGTAATGGTTGAGCATGTTGAACCTTATCCACATGCATATAATTGGCAGTAAACCATGGTCTGTTTTTGACTGTGTCCTGGAAAGTAAGACGTGAGTCATGGATTGTTAAACCCCAACTTTACGGAATTAGCTCTCTACAATGGTGTGCGGATGGACTATCCCAGTGGTTAGCAACAGAATCGGCAATATGACCAACGTTAAATTACTTCTGTTTTTATATGATATATGTGTGTGCATATCCTTCAATGTCAGAGAACGTTTATAGGTTTGCACATGACCATTTTACTCGGCCAGAAAGATATTGGTGAGCTTTTGTGTAAATGATCAGGTCTCGTGGAAAAATGTTCCCATTGCTTGTGTTGCACAACGTTTGGCACAAGGCGCAAACAACATTGCTTTCAGCAGTAGTTTATTCAGCGCTCAGTTTTGACAGCGGGCTTGAACGACGGTGAACAATGGCTCTTATTTTCAGATGCATGAGTTGGTGATATTCAGTGGGAGAGTCACTGTTAATCGCACAAAGTAGATTGAATTCAATAATTCAATACTTCCAGGCATTTACAGCCGTGCACAAACGATGTAGTCCACCAGGCAAAAGATAAGGGTACACGCGTCAAACACACCCCATCACTCGTGACGTTGTAGCGGCTGCTTGGAGACACGGAGCCAAACTAAAATACAATTGCCCGCCTGAGGCCTAGATGTCAATTGTTTATCAGTAGGCTTCCGTAGTTAGGTGTGCCTTTGGAATGTTAGCCGCTCCTCAAGAACTCGCTCACCTCCGGTGCCAGGCCCTCTACCATTACAGTGCTGCCTGTGTGGCAGAATTTTACAGGTACTGAAAAACTTTGCTCTTCTGAACGACCACCGGATTTGGTAGCCCCGCTTGCTTCACCTGTGTACACTGCCAGCGATCAATGGCACTCATTCACTACACACGTCATTCCACTTTTGTCTCGAGTTCTCCTTCTCTCGCTGCCATGCATAATTGCAGTCGTGTTATGAACCGAGGACCGAGGGCTGCAGAATCCATGAGGCAGCAGGCCCCGAGTGAACTGGGAGAATGCTGAGCAGGCCAGTGGTACCCTTACATCCAAACTCCAATCATTTTTTATGGCCAAATCAAGTGGCTTACGGTTAGGTGCAATTTTACCTCAGAGCACTTACCACACCCAAGATACAGATTGCGAAAAGTCTTTTTTTCTTGGCTCGGGAAGGCTATTATTCTAGACTGTCTTACAAATTTTGGCCACTGAATCGTGAAGCTTTTAGATCAAATAACAATTCCGATTATTCTGTTCACGGCTACACTTAGCTGGAAATTGTTTGCTGCTTCGAATTGGACCAACTGCCAAATTTCCCCAGTGATTTTGGATTTGTGACCGGGAACCCTTTCCCGTTCAAATTTACCTTATTTTTTGCGTTTTCAATTTCATTTTCCCCAATCTTTCGCAGCCGCCGATGGAAACGGATAGTGAGGATAATTATTTTATTGAGTCAGCAGCTGGAGTAGCTGTCACACCACCCTAAGGTAAATCTGCTGCTTCTGCTGTTAGTAGTGGTTTGTGAGACTTTGAAGAAGAGATGAAACTAGAGTTTTAATGCCCCGTTAGGAATGGAAACTGCTGAGACAGCTTGAGGCTGCTGGCACCGACCGAAGGGCAGCTGATTCGCCCAGAAGACATGGTGGTGGGAGCCTTATGAGGAAGCCCTCAATCGGAAAAAGGGATGCTGGTGGAGTCCGCCTTCGAATGCCCGTCCTAGATGCCAACATTACGAAGGTCTGTGGCTGATCTCGTAACTACGTTCATGGTACTGAGGAATGTGACCCATTGAGTGGTATGGGCGGGCCAAGCCGGCTGCCGGTAAGATTGGATTGCCTAAGTATGAGCTCTATAAGTTTGGTGGTTCACCATTAGACTATGTTCCATTCGTTTAAAAATTCCAGGTTTCCTTCGAGAGCCAAGCAAAGAATCCAAGCAGCATGCCCCAAGCATCTCCATTTGGGGCTCTTTGGGCTAGCCCAAAAGTCGGCGAAATCGCCTGAAATAAGTACTCTTTCTTTTCCTTGTCCACCTTAACCACCAGTTTCCTAGTCTTTTTGCTATTCCACACCCTTTTGACTGAAACAATAGAGTTGCCACTGGAAAAATCTTCGTTTGAGAAAATCGGATAGTTTATTCTGAAAATTGCATACTGGAAACTTGTAAGACAAAGTACGGCGTTTTTTCACTGTAATATATTTTGATAAATATTGGGGCATTCTTATTGTTATATTTATTGTAAAATTTTACGAAATACTGTGCAGTCTTTCAAGGCACACGTTACGATTCATTTCAGCACAACTTTTGCCCAACAACTTTGGGTATTGTGTCGCCTGGGAATGATGATCAGATCCCGAACCATTTGTTTCAGTACCGTGGAGGAAAAGCGAAGAAGTCTATTCGTGGTTACCTGCTCTATCCGGGTAGTGAAGGTTATGAGCTGCCAGGAGTACATTGAGAGAATGCTTTAGTCAGGGGCATCAAATCGTGCGTTGCGTGCTGGATTAAGTAACAAGACGGGTATTGATAGCTGAAGATCCGGGCGCCTTGTCGTTTTATGCTAACACGTTTTCCGGTTGCTCAGATGCACTGGAGCAACTGAGATATTCTAGTGAACTTAATTCGGTTCTCACCATAGTGGCGGTTTTGAGTAAGTTTCGCGGGTACGTGACAGTTGACGGGGTAAACATGGCCGACAAGATCTACCAGACGGACGACGAATCAGGGTTTCGCGATGTGTGTCAGTTCACAAGTGTCAAGGAAATCTGCAAGGCAAAAGATACAGTTACCTTCTCCGTGAAAGAAAGGGTACTGTATATCCTTATAAGGGGTTAGAATCATGAAACCTTGGGGGTGTCTATAAATGATGCCAGCTGCGTCAAGTGTCATGGCATACTTAACTCAGGCGACTGGCAACAGACTAGGGCTTGGTTGCTCAAGGGCTGTTGGGAGAGTGTAGCTCTATTCAAGGCGTGTTTTGTATACTAAGGCCCAAATCATCATGCTGACGGATGTCATTTGGGGGGTTTGTGCAAAGAAAGTTGCAATCATCGACATCGTCGTCTGTTAAGTGGGGACAATAAGGTTTCGGTCTTCAGTGCATCTTGTCACACATTTCCCACGGTCTCATGTTAGCTTAGGGATTGCACTGGTCATTACTGAAGTTCCAAATGGGTCCTTAAGCATTAGTGCGCCAATCGAAACTGGTGCGGATACCTCTCTCGTGCGTTTTAATTTAGCTGAATATTTTGGTCCAGTAGAACAGGCAGGTTAAATTGGTTGGCGCATTCCGGCTGCGAATACTGTACAGCGTTATGAAAGGGAGTCTTTCATTTTGAAACCTGTGGATGTTAAAAAGGTGATCAAAGTAAAGGAAGCCTACACTGTTTCATCAGGTCTAGACGTGCAGGGAGTGACACTGAGCCAGGAAACTTTGTCTAAGTGGGTTCATTTGAACGGAATGAAATTAGTAGCTATTTAAGTCCCAGAAATCGGAGTGTCAAATGGTCTGGGTGTTCCCTCGGTGTACTGGGTTTCAGAATTGTGAAGAGGTGCTAGAGGGGGCTCTTATAATGCCAACACTCATTTGGGCTGGGTCATTAGATATCCTTTGGATAACAGTTGTTCGTGGTAATTTAGCACATGTGCCGTCCGAAGCTGCAGGATGTCGAGAATAGCTACCAAAAGTTATATGATACGTTTTTGAGGACAGTGGGTAGTTTGGAACCTCCCTTTTCTACGGGGGCGAAATAGCCACCGTAAGTCTGAGGAGGTTGCGGCAGCTCAATAGGGACAGGAGACGAAAATGAAGTGTGTTAAAAATGCTACTGTATAGAAATACGTCTTATTGGGAATAAAAAAGTGACTCATGGTTTGTCCACAATATCCAGCAAGTCGATATCAAACCGGCCACCCACAGAGGCTCGTCAAGTTTGGTTCGATGCGGCCCTCGGTTAGGCTGTCGTATGCCGTTCGAATGGACCTTAACATACCCAGCCCTGGCTGCTAAGTCGCTGTATTAGCTCTAAAATGGAGTTTGGGGACTGTATGAGTTTGGTTTTTGTGACCATATGTCTCAGAACTCTCATGAGCAAGGCAGCGAGAATAACCCACAGTACCCTTTACGGGTGTGTAGACAAAGCAATAAAGCATTGTGTGAAGTGCAGGAAAAACGAAATGGTGGAATACGCCTAATGCACGAGACGACAAAGAACTTTTACCCGGAGTATTGCGACAAAAAATGGACACAAGAAGCCCCATGTAAAGATGTTTAGAAATCAGAGTCCTAAAAGCGGGGTGGAAGGTGAATGCTTCTGCCAAAAAGAATCTTTCCTGTGGGGTATGAACCTTAGGGGGTCCTACGGTGCTGACAACCGTGGTTGTGACGGTGGTGGTTGCAGTTTCGGCTGTGCCAGTGGTGATGTTGACGTATTGTTGACTGAAGTGAATGAAGAGATTCTGAAGAAGTGAGTGTGAATGCAACAACGACGGGATCTGATGCGGGGTCAGGATCAATATAAGCTACCCTAACACGGGCTGCGCTAATGGAATCATGGTGTCCGTTGCGATCAACGGCAATGTATTTAACATAACGTTTGTTAACGCGAAAAAGACCATCACCTGGCTCACAAACCGAATCAGTCCGAACAAAAACGGGAAGAAAAGTGGATAAATCGTAGAAGCCTGTGCTGTGGGGACAGTGCATCATGGGGCCCGAGTGAGTGGTTAGGCTTGATGCAAGAGACGCGGATTGTAGGTGTGAAGCAGCGTGATCCCTGAACACTATGTCTGTAAAGTCAGGTAAAAGTTTCGAGATGTTTTCTTATTGTACCCATTCGTTAGTCTTTTCTCGTGTGTGAACCACTCCCTTCCGTCACTAGGATACTTCGACTCACGCCCACGTGGTAACTGGCGCATTGTCCCCGCAATCCATGAGATGGAGAACCCGGTTATCGACGAGAGAACGATTGGCGTGTACTGCTAGAGCGTGCATGTAGGGTGCACATGCAGAGGTCAAATAGCCACAGTGCTCGGCGGCAAAAATTCAGGTGCAGTGCTATCAGTATGACACACAACTGCAAACACTGAAAAATTTGTTTATCTGAACGAACACCTGATTTGGTGGCGCCACTTGCTCCGCCAGTATACAGTTACCAGGCGGTTGAATTCATCCAACGCACGTGTATCCCCCGCCAACGTTTCAAGATCGGCTTCTTAGCGCACTACTGAATATGGTCGTTTTCACGTCAATAACCGAGGACAAAGGGCTTCAGACCCTATACAGCGGCAGGTCCGGACGGAACTTAAAAGAACTGCCGAAGCTAGTAAGCCCGAACAACAAATTCATTACACTAAGAACTCTCCTAGGTCCTTGAATCACATTTATTCGTCAATATACTTATATATATATATAAATTTTCCTGCCAAATAAACGGTAAACCCCCATTTCCATTACAATACTCGCATTACATTGTTCACATAGCAATGCTATACCTGTCGTTTCAAGGCTGCTCAGTTGACCGTCATATATCCTTTTGATATACCTTTGTGCTTATGGCTAATGATGACCACAAGCCTGATTCCGGATCGTCCTCTTTACAATCTATCCAATCGTCTCCACTTTGTCTATTGACGATTTCCACTATGGTTTCGTATCTCAGAAGCAGAGTTTGAGAAACATAGAATTATAGGCTAGCGTACTGGTTACTTGTGGACTACTGGTCGTCATCATCTTGACGTAGCTGCCGGGACACCCAACAAAATATATAATGACTATTCTTAGGCCGTCTTAAAGGAAGAGGTAATCTCTTGGTTTTGCCGTCAGAATAGTCAAGAATGAAGCGGGTGATCCAAGGAATGGAGGTAGGTAGCGAGAAGACTTCCGCATTATTTAGAGAAATGAGGCTGCAGGCAGGACATCTTTGTGCAGAAAAAGTTCCTGAAGAGTTGTTGGCACCGCTATGAACAACAAATATTCAGGCATCGCCCCTGGTTCATTGTCATCTTAAACTCACAGAGGCCATAGAAATAGCGGATGGTATTGTGGAACCATACCATCCACAAGTTACTGCCGTAACAGACTCGGGAAGCCCCCAGATCACAACTTCCGCCGTAAAAGCACTCCGGTGACTACACGACAGCTGCTTTCAAGCGAGCTTTGAGACTCATTCCCACTCTTAACTGTTCTAACTCTAGAGACCAGAGACCTCATCACAACTCTAACTGACGTGAAAGCCCCAGAGGTCCCTCCCCTGATTGCTCCCTCAATCCACCTCGATCAAGATACCATCGATATCACAAACTGTTCGAAGAGAAGATCCGGCGTTGCGAAGCCTGCTTTACCTTCTCGGGTGCCGAACAGGGAAACTAACATCCCGATGCTTTCCGACCACTGGCACGGTCGGCAGCCATAATAGCTCTGACAACTAGTCCAGTCGGTCCAAAAATCCCAGTGTTCGATGTTCGATATATTTTCCATGGCGGAATATCTCGTGCTACTCAAACCGAACGGACTGCCGCAGAACTGAACATTCTCTTGCTGCCTAGAGATCTATCTTCCGTACCACCAGCAACACAAAGCGGAAGATGCAGTCAAGACTAGTGTCCTGAACCCTTTCGCATTGTCCAGTGGTCTACCTTCCAGTTCTCCCTCCATACCAAATGCAACGCATTGTCAGGATTCGTGTTTAGAATCTTGACCCTTTTTCCCATTGCCCCATTATCCGGTGGGATATCTTACGGCTCACTAGTGACATCCAGATAACAAGATACTCACAAGACCCGGGGACATTCTGGCTTTGGATTCGTACCCGCGCACTAATTCAAAACTTCAAACGGTCATCTGTTATATGTTCGAGATTCGGGATCCAATAACCTGTTCCTAATTGGCACTGGTGAGGCAGTTACTGTCATTACAAAAACAGTTGCTGCAACCATCCCGTCAATCCAACAACTTCGTGCTGCCAGCGACACTCCTACAGCTACTTACAGCCGTAAGTCATTCACGCTCAACTTAGGCCTATGTTGCACTTTCCGCTAGGTGTTTACTATGGCAGATGTCCAATATCCCGTGCTAGTTACCTACTTCCTTGACCATTTTGATCTTCTGGCTGATGCGCGAAGCGGTTCGTAGTCCTCGGTGGATCACGTCACGCGAGGTCACGCCCCAGCAGTCTGCGCCACACCACGTCGTTCGGAGTACTGGTAATGGTATGATTTCCACTAAGGTGTCTAGGGTTAAAACTTACAAAACAGCCTCTCAGGATAATCCTGTACCCGAAAATAAATCAGGCTTCTTTCTGAACAAAAATCCTGAGGTTGTCATCTGACTTAAGGAACCCTTTTTATAAGAATTCTCTACAGTATCGTGCTGAAACCGACCACCAATCGCCTTATTCACCGAACAGTTAACTACGCTCAACCTAGAAGCACCGAGGGCCCTCGATATCCTACCTCCTCGGTACATTGTTCAGTACCACTAGTCGACGTATACGATGAATCCAGTAATGAATATAAGGCCCTCAGCAAAACCTATTGCCCTTAGGGGAGCAGTCACATTCCACAGATGACGCTCTGACCATGTTTTAGCCACTTGAGCATATCATCGGCCCCTCAAAGCGTCTGAACACTGAAAGTGCACTATCGGCTTGCGGCTCCATGGACCCAGTCGCATCGGAAGTCCACCGATGGATAAAATTTCCAAAAACTCCTTAGGGTTTAGTGTTACAGATGGTTTTACCCCTTTCTCAATCAAGCGGTCATTGGTATGGCCTGCGATATGTCACACAACGAGAGCCACTGCAAAAGGTTCACAAAAATGTCGCGGCAGAACGAACGCCCGCTACCGCCTCAATTCTGAGAGGAAGGTGCTGCCGTCGAATTCGTCAGAAGGAGAGAGTCCATCGCAAAATACACTTCAATTGAAAATACAAAAATTACCCCTGACAAAACCTCGCTACAGAGGGAAGTGCTTGGATCGATAAACGGAAACTAGGTATTGCCACCACCCTCTGAGCAGGTGTCACTTAATCCCCCTGAATAATCTACCACCGTCAATAACTCCTCACCACTCCCGTAGACTAGTGCGCCAGAGCAAACTTTTGACCTGGATTAGTCTCGCTCACTTCCAACACCACAACATCCCCCTAAACGGCTCTAGCTGCTCCCCAGTCCCCACCATTGTCCACTCACAACCGGGTAGCATGGCCCCTCTCCTCAGCCAGCAGCCCTTCACGTCCAGTTCCGTCTGCCAAAGTAGCCAAGCAGTAGCCAGATTTCTGAACCCAACCTTGCACTGTCCTGCCAGTTACAAAGATTTCTCCCGATGCTTCGGTCACTACGTGGTCCTTTTCACCTGTTTCTCCTAATGACTAAGACCTGCGCTGCACCTGCGTCGCAGGCTCCCGGCTTTATTCGACTACAGACCTAGGATCTCTCGCGACTTAGCTAGCCAGCCTACCACCCGTCCTCGTCGCCCACCACGGGTATACTTACAGTATAGCGTTGCTGACATCGGAACTAGCCCACCGGCGCACCTATTCGGTTCCCCGAGGGCCCGCCTACCCCTCTGCTACATGCCACGTCCTCCAACCCGGAAGCCGCCATCATCATGCCCACAGATGCAGTACCATATCATAAATTCCCCTCCAAATGTACCGCCTCCATCGTTAGCTCCACCGAACTCGAATTACTTATTACGAGTTACCGGCGCAGTTGCCAATGGGAACCCTAACATGTGGATCACGGATAGCCCTCATCAGCCCCACAGCACGTCCTATATTATCCCCCTGCAGCTTCATCTTCCTTTGCTCCCTGACCACCAAACATCGCTGTATTTCACTCTGATCCCAAGGCACACTAGGCCAAATGACCCATCACACCAAAGGTTCGCTCTTCATCAGTCCCTTTTGCAACCAGTCCCCCCCCTCACACTCACTCCGCTGAGGGCTGTGAGATGCCTGGCTCTTCAGCCGTTTCACCCATAGCATTATACCAGCCTCACTTCAGTCCCATTTACCTGACCCTATACTACAGTGTACTGGGCTTCCCTGCAATCTAACCCTTAGTAATGGATCCCTCTTTTTCCATCCCGTTTCCCGCTACCACAGTCTCGTATATCAATTTCCGGCCCCCTTCACGTATATCTGTCAGTTCTCGGGCATCCCCACTATGACCAGTCAGACTGTCCACCTGACCTTCAGCCTCAAATCAACTGGGCATCCATTTTAAATCCACCCTTGGGGTTTTTGGAATTCTCTCCACTTTTCTTTGATGTGCATACATTCATCATACATTTATCTCCCTCCTGGGTCTACTCATACCACTTTCGTCATGCACATTTCTATTTCCACATGAATTTTGTCTGTCCATTTCATCGCTTGTAAAGCCATTGATCGCGCATCTGGCATGCCTCGGAGGTCTCCGAAATAAGCCATTATTATTATTATTATTATTATTATTATTATTACCCTGCCATTCGTCACCCTCCTCATAAGACCGCCCGAAAAACCATGGTAGCTCCGCGACTAAAGCCCTCCACCTTCTTCCCACTGAGGCATGCCCTCTCGAGCACGAAACCAATTCACTAAAGCTCACGGTGACTCGTGCAAGCTCAAATATCATTCGGTAGACTGGAACTTGGCTCTCCGAGCACACATCTACCAGCTGCATTGGTATCCTGGGCTATCAAAACTTCCCCAATCCGAGACCTTTCCGAAAAGGAGGTTGGTGCCTGGCATACTTTCGGTGCTCTACTCGTGCATCCCTTTGATACTGTAGAGCAGCCTCTGACAGCCAAACTAGAAAATATTTATATTTTTGAGGTCTTTGGAAGAAACTATGACGATCTTTATAATTTTCTACCATCGAAGTTGCTGGCTACGGAATCCGTCCTAAACCGGTTCCGAACTTAGCCTACGGTACGGCAGGGGATTAGTCAAACATCCCAGAACGCGACCAAGGCATGAACCACATGCGACGGAGGTGCTGAGAAAGACCAGCTACACCGAAGTCCATGGAGAATTTTATTTCCCCTGAGACACGGACAGCAAATGACAGTGCCGCGGGCCCTAGTGAACGACAAATCCTTCGGCCTACTACTTCCCTTCGGTAACAAACCCAACACTGTTCGCATGCACTGCTGGAGCATAAACGAGTTAGAAGTTTATCATTTTAACCCGAAATACGCCACGTCACATTCAGTAAAACACGCGTACAAGCACAATGATATTAACTGAGCCCAGTGGAAGAGTAACCACCACATAAAGTGACTAGTATCACCTTCGTGCTTAACCTCACCAAATCAATCATGCTGCACATCCGAAACCTTACCGGGTAGTTAGAAAGTAAGATTGCGTGCTTCTGCGGAAATCACTAAAAACTTTTGCCTAGTAACTGGGCATGACAAACATTCACAGACGGACAAGACTTACAACACACAAATGAACTAACCACTTGTGCCCTCCGACGAACAGAGTTTACTACGTCAAGCAAAAACAACCTGAGGAATGTGCAAACCAAAACCCCTCTAACGAGCCCGTCCTTCTCAGAACACACCCTGCTAAAAAGCCCTAGAAGCCGTTGGTTTCTAAGGCAACTATTGCTAATTAGGCGGACCGAACCCCTCGGTTTTTAGATCATCTTCTTTCATCAACCTTTCTGAATTTCTTGCAACACATACTCAGTCTTCCAATTTTTCCGAAACGATCCCTCTGGCAGTTGTACCCATCTCCGGCTTCCAACACAGTAGGGAGAAAAATCCTTACCATCAAGCTCAGTTCCATTAGTGCGAAGTATAAGAAAATTTCTCGGAGCCAACACTCCAAGGTCTTGGAGATCACTTACCACGGGCATAAGGGGCGGTCGCTGGGGGCTCTCTCTGACTCTGCCAAAAATGTCATCAAACTTTTATCAGTCACACGACGGTCATGGGCCCTTGAATATAACACAAGCCGCACCGGAATTACAGTACGTTACAAAGACCCCTCCCCGGCGACCAGCTTCTGATGAATCGAATTTCCATTCAACACCAAGATTTGATGAAAAGCTACTTATACTGTCTCGTGAGGGTTTTTGAATGGACTTTCGAATTTCCGAATGAGTCCCCTTAAGATTGCTCCCGTCGTCACCGAAAAGAGTATTCTGAAGATTTCTTCTGGCCATGGAACCCATCATTGCCTGTGAGAAAGAGTCCGTAGAAAAAGAGCGCGCAGCTTTGATGAGCACCCCCATCGCATTGATAAGGTGGAAAAACAGCCGTGCCCTTTTTCTACAGTCCCACCGCGCTTAACAAAGACGATCCAAAATAAACTGCTTCCACATACGCAAGGGCATAACCGCAGTGCCCTCTACGCTCCAGAATTGCCGACGAATATTCGTCAGGACATGGGAATAGCCACAGTGACCCTCCGCTTCACGATAATGCCTAATAATCAACTTGATGACCCTGTGCGCCTTCGGCAGAATGAAGAGATGCCTAGCCCTCCCCCCGATAAACTGACTCAAAGAAATCGCCCTCCCACTCTTAATATCACGTCAATTAGAATAGGACTTAAATTTTGTATACAGCTGTGCGTAGGACAGCCCCTGGAATCACCGTCTTGCTCCCTTGAATCACTTTCCTTGAGCAAACCTCCTGCCTGCAACAACCTGACAATTGTCTTAAGACTATCCCACATCTCGCGAACCGTCAACTAGCCCACTTGCAATGATACTGATCAACCGCCAAACAACGAGCTGGTTCAGTGCGCCACACTGGGGCCTCTCTTTTCCCTAGGTCATGTTTGGTTTCGTGTTTATAAAGCTTGTAACCTTCTGTCATTTGGCTAGAAAGGCTTGGGAAAAATACTCAAAATTTTCCACGTAGCGTTACACTCTCAAGAATTTCAACTAACTGACCCATAGTCTTTCCGCCTTCTTCACTTTACCTCTTGAACTACTTACGGAGGCTCCAAAGGTCCTCCGTAAACATGCCAAGGTCTCGGGTGCAAATCAAGCAATTTGTACCGTCAGGCTCAGGAAAACCAGGAACACTCAACCTCAGTCTGCACTCAGTCCATGCTCAGTGGCTCTCGTTGATGATTATGACTTAGTCAGCAAGGAGATTAACGAAGTAGATCAAAGAGTGGCGGATCCGCACAACCAGGTCCAGTCCATCGATGAGATTCTATTGAATATATCACCTAAACCTAGCATAACGGAACCCGCCCCTATAGCTAATTGCCAAAGCCTGGCCATGGCGGGCCGTTTCTTGGACTCAGTTGCGACGGAAGTTCATAAGCATATAGCCAACGCCAAAAACGCGATAGTTTTCAACATCCCTGACCCAATGCCCTTGCTGTCAACCAAACTGGCCATACTGAATGCTTGCAACATGGCAAACCACAGGTGCTACTGCACTCGGCTGCGCAAAAAATCACGACGCAACGACTGTCCTTTGAAGTTCTAACTGGCTGATGAAGTAAGAGCTAGAGAATTCATAACCAGTTGGCAAATCATTGCCAACGCCACCCCATTCAAAAGAATCAATATTACCGGATAAAACGCCCCTCCAAAGAGGTTTTTTGATCACTAAAAAGTAACTAAGCTTCATCAACGTAACCTGTGACTGAAATGTCAGCCGCCTTGTCCTCTCTCCACCTGTCGATCCATCTCTTAACACAAAAGCCCTCAGTTGCCTGCACTACGCTAGTTGACCCAGACCTGACCATCCCCCCCCCATCTCCAGCACATCCACTAGTAAACGGCCCTGCCTTTTAGCATCAACCTCCGCTCCCACAAATGGCAAAGATATCCATGCCAAACCCACAAATAGCCCAGGGCCGCCAAAGTCCCGTGCATCCAGACATGCCGCAGCTTGTGTCAACCTATGCCCACGGTCTCAATACCGGGGAAGACTCCGGGGAAGTCTGTTGCCAACAGCCTTCCCTGTGCTAACTCATATCCGACCGTCTTGCGGAAACAAATCGTTCATAAAAGCGTGATCTACTGCATAGCCAATATTCCCATCAGCCGACAGAATTCGGTGGCCCCTGTAAGGTCGATAAGACCTTACTTCGCGGTTTCTTTGGCAAACGCATGCTTCCGTCCTTTTTACTGTGGGGACCAATTGCATGTTACTCCAATGCTCGGCACTGTACGAATATGTTAACCAGAACAGTATTCTCCACGACCCGTGAGAACGAGAAGGCGATTGGGAGAGATAGTGGTTGGCGTGTATTTGGGAGCGTGCGTGAGAGCGTGCGCGAGAGCAACGGTCAAGTGGCAACCGCGCTTGGCAGTCAGCGTTCGGTTACTCAATAAACGTGGTAAAAGTATGAACGAAGTTGGCCACCGCTACACCCCCACAGCTTTTAGCTACTCCGGCTACTACCGTAATCCCCCCCCCGTAAGTCTTCTCGGATCCCCGTTTAGAACCCCCACCAGGCACTGCCATTATACCCCAAATAATCAATGCTTTTTGGCAAACAGGGCGCAACCTTGCATCACCTAAGGCAGCCAAACCCGCCTCGCTTTATTAGTGTGGTACCTCGGCTATTCCACAAGGTCCTCCAGACTCCACTTTACAATACAGGCGGAAACGGCCGCCGAGTAAGGCATTATCATGCATCGGGATCAAGCCCACCATATCCTCCAGGTATCCCGAAACAGTTTCCCAATCATCTGGCTCAGCGCCAAAACCTCCAGCCGAACCTCTGTAACCAACCTCCCTCTCCTCCAATGATACAAATAAATAACCCCCAGTTGAATTATAACCAAAAGCCTCGATTGCAAGCTCCACACTCTTTCTTGAACACAGGATGTTTCAGCCCAACCAACTACAGTTATTTCGTCGGTCCTGGTCGAGCGATAACCACTCGCCCCCTGCGTATCCCGTTGAACCCAGTCACCAATACTTTCTACCATCTCACTTGCCATTACCCATTACTTCAGCATCCAACCTCCCACCTGGCTACTTCAACCACCCCGGAAATCCCAACTCCACAAATGGACCATTTTTTTCCTGACAGCACCTCCTCCAACCCGGCCTCACCCCTTCTCCACATTGCCGGCCCCCCACTTCTAACCCCTGTTTAGACCCCATCGCTTCTGCACATGACAATCCTGACGTTATGAGTCCACCTAATGATGTTTACCACCTCGGTGGTGTTAGCCACCAACACCCGCCGATGGTTGTTCCTACTCCACTCCATGAAGATACAGTTGCACTTACCTTGCTTCTCATTAAAGCTTGCTCATTACTGAATAAAACCCATACTCTCCATAATATAGTACTATCTTCAGACTTCGACATCACTGTCATAACCGAAACCAGGCTAAATAATTCTGTCCCATTGGACCGAATTTCCATAGCTGGTTATCAAGCCTTCATGAAAAATCGTCGTCTTGGGAGAGGAGGCTGTCTAATCCACGTTAAAAACAGCTTGCCTACCATTCCTCTCTCCGATCCAACACTGGACGCAATTCAGGACTCAATATGGGTAACGGTTCTTCTGGCCAACTCTCCACTCCATATCGGCTGCGTTTACCAACCACCCAATTCAAACATTACGGACCTAGCCCACGTAGTCAACGCCTCCGACCACTTTGCACTATTACCCTCCTCGTCAAAACTCATTGCCGGCGATTTCAATGCACCTAATATCTGCTGGGACACAATGTCATCACCCCAATACTTCATGGGCTTCGTTTCGACCATACACGCAGGGCACAAACCAGAGGAAACAGCATACTTGACCTGATATTTGCCATTGGCCTATCGGATTTGAAAACTACAGCCCTCAACCTCTTCCCAGGCAAAGACCATAGAATGGTATCTTGCAGATTCACAGCCGGACACAGACCCCATATGTAGCTCATCTCAACGGCCCCTGCACACGGTCAACCGGATGAACCTCAAGCCCATGCCTCGATCCTTCAGCAGGGATGACCACTTCCTTCAGCACGATCCTCAGCTCGCCGGTGACGTACTCTACTATATGCTACACAACTGGTTGTCAGCAACCACCACCATCAGGACCAAATGCTCTCAAGCCCGCAGCTCTTACCAAACAAGGCTGCAAAATAAACATGCAAAACTGCAGAAGATCTATAACGAAACCAGAGACTTCTCCATATTATTGCAACTCCACTCTCTCCCTCCGTAACCATCAGTCTTTGGACTAATGAACCACTGAGAAAGCAGGAGCTTTCGGCCTTGAATTCCTTCGACAGATCAGACCGATTGTCCCGACTTCTAAAGAGCAGAAATCAGAAAGGGCCTTCAGGGATACCCTATTTACTTTTTGGAAACAACACGCAGATTATATCTGCATCAGAAATCGCCGAGGAGCTCAATACCTTCTTTTCAGAATCCATGACCACTGATGCAACTTCATATCCGCCACTCGTACCCCCAATCACCGAGCTAATTCTCTCTGACATTGAATTCAGTTTGAACGATATGGCTCATCTACTGCTGCTTGTTAAGCCCTCCTCCCGCCCTGGCTATGACGGCACCCCCCCCCCTAGCACTCTTTCATCTTAATGAAACTGACGTCGCCGCTATCTTTATGAATCTATATAACTTATCCCTTAAACATGGCATTTTTCCATCCCAGTGGGAAACTTCAATCATTATTCTTATCCAGGTGCATGACCCTTCAAATTATCACCCTATCAACCATACCCCTTTAGCTGCCAGAATAATGGAGCGTTTGATTAAACAGCGGATGTCCAATTTCCTCCTTTGTTATAACCTTATGCACAGCGGTCAACATGGCTTTCTAAAGTCACTTTCATGTACCACATGCCAGTTCGATTTCTTCAACCTACTGACCACGGCGGCTGGCGACAGAAAATCTATGGTTATCGTCTACCTTGATATGGCCAAGGCATTTGACCGAGTTCCTCACTCCCAGTTGTTAACGAAACTCCGAACCTACGGTATCCATGACCCGCTTTTATCATGGATAACTTTCTACCTGTCGGACCAAACTCAGGTTGTATATGCTAATGGTCATTTATTGCAATCGGTGCCTGTCAATAGTGGAGTCACACAAGGAAGTGTACTTGGTCCGTTATTTTTCCTACTCTGTATTGACGACATTTTTTTCGATCGTGCAGCACGGCACACCTTTCCTCTTAGCCGACGGCATCAAAATCGTTTATGAGTTCCACCATAAAGATTTGAGCACAGGGCTGTCTGAAATAGATAATGATCTTGAGAAACTTGATCAACGGTGCACTTCATGTCAGATGTGCTTCTCGACATCCAAAAGCTTCTACACAACCTACAGATGTCAAGTCCCTCTCGGAATTCTGTCACTGAACCAAGTGCCCATCGCCCCAAGCTTATCAGCGAAGGATCTTGGGCTTCGATACACTAACAATCTACAATTCTTGGAACATGTCTCATTTCAGACGGCCAGGGCCAGATAGATAATAGGCCTAGTTCTCAGATCATTTAAAACGAAACATAGCATTCCCCTTGCATACCCGTCTCATGCTAGACCCCACCTCGAATACCGTCCTATAATCTTCTCTGGAATGTCTAAATCGGATATGATACGCCCCGAGAAAGTCCAGCGTACCTTCACCAAGAAGCTTATAGGATACTCTTCCCCACTGAGCTATAAAGAGCGACGCGCTCTACTAGAAACTTGACCCCGTATGGCTTAGACATGTCAGGCATAACTTATGTTTTCTGTATAGACTTATTCATCACTGTGCCCTCACTTCTATCAACTCTATACAGTTTTCGTTGCCCTTATCTTACCCTCTGCGCCACAGAGACTTCAGTCTGACCATCCCACAGTCCAGGCTGGCAATAAAATCCAACTTCTTTTTCACTAAATATTCAAAGCTCAGGAATAAGCTATCCCTGACTATTCGCAAATGTGCGTCAACAACCCAGTTTAGCCAGTCCCTAAAATCACAACTTACCGTTAGTCATATGTTATCTTTGACTAAAGCCAGCATATCGGAGGATCGAGCCTATAATGGAGGCATCAAGCTTTAGAACCACAGCTTTCGTCTCCCCTCCCGCTCTCTGCTATCCGTCGAGCTAGCCTTCGAAAACGGGTTCCACCAATAGGAAAATGGCACCATATCCTAAACCTATCATTTTCTGTCTAACGACAGACGCTAGGCTTATCATTTATTATCACTGCTTTACGTATACCGCAAATAACCCACACTGCAGTACGATAAAGTTTTACGGTTTACAACTATAACTAACTAGATGCCTGCCGGTTCTCGCTGCTCACCCACGTTCACCTACTTTCACCTAACCCCTATACAACCCTGCCTTATCTAATTCACTAGTCGGTCTTCACAACTAGGTCCAGACAATTACTGCCTCCCTCACTATACAGCACCAGGGTAGCCATGTAAAACAACTTCACCCTAGCTGAAGGTTTTTAGCCATTGATGTTTCCCCCTAGCATCAAATGGTTCAGTGGTGCTGGATCCCAGGACATTAATTCCCACCGCCCACTACTTCACTTCTTGATCCTCCGACTCTCCCCTTATTTATTCTGGCTTCCGCTCCTCTCAGCTTCCTTGCCCTGCCGTGATTTGCTTTCTTCAATCATCCCGGTTGAAAATCTCTCATTCCATACTTTCACCTTCCGATAGCTACTTGTTGGCCTCAGTTTCCTCCTTTTATATTTCCCGACATGAGCGCTTGTCTGAGTCGCCAAGATTACTGAATCCATCACCTAACTTAGACTGCCATCCTTTCTCCGGGTGTGCAGCAGCATCTCCTACCGGCGAGTCCTAACTCAACCACATCAGAACGGCCTCTGGCAGTCTTAGGCACGGTCTGGCGCTGTACGGGAATGAAACATATATGCAGGCGCGAACATAACAACACTCGATGTACTTACTTAGCCCTACTCTGTATTTTCTCATCCCATGCAAGCAAACCTCCTGACGTCAACGGCATTTTAACCATAGCTGCGTCCGGATGTGGGGGAAACTGGCCACCCCCAGCAGTTGCAAAAAGATGATACATATGCAGAAAATTACGATCGGGCGGATGGGCTATGGAAAGTTCCTATATGGGCCCAACCACCCCTCCGTTAGAAAAAAAAGCTAAAAAAGGAAAAAGCGGAGAACAAAAAAGACCTAGTGGGACCGATTTGATTTATAAATACCATTAATATCTGGCTGTGAAGGAAATGGGCAAACTCCAATCATAGGTGTCCCCCATCAGCTCAGACCTGTCCCTGCGAAAGAGAAAACCCCACAGCACCCTCTCTCCATATATGCTTACCCACCTTCCGCTCTAATTTTCAACCACCTCGTACCCTCTATGCACGCCTGGCATGTTTGTTGACGTCAGCCACAAAACCACCACGGCTCTGGACAACAAGTCTGTACATCAAACGACAGACACGTCTCACCAAAGCGCTAATTATATCCATGTAGATATTATTGTATGCATAAACATACTTGTAAGATCGTAGAGAAAAGCGCCCGTATTTTTCGTCCACTTATCTATTTTTCCTCATTTTCGCAAGAAAGCGGAATTCCTCTTGTCCTAGATTCCACCCCACTCTCCAGTTTACGGCCTTACCTAACAGCAACCTGCAGCATTAGACCTGTAGATACCCCACGATAGGATTTATCATAAATCCTCCGGATCTATCATATAAACTTGCCATTTAGGTTCTCAGTGTGTCCCAGCTGCTTCCTTGTGACCTGTAAAACACCGCTGTGGGATTTGTCATATATCCCTCAGATCTTTTATGCTAACTTGTCACTCAAAATTCTTTGTGTTGCGCAGCTGCTTTCTCACGTAACCCTCAGACCTTAGTCCAGGTGCACCCCCACGGCTTTGTTAACCCCGAAAGATAAGACTTCCCGGTGAACGGCCGAACCGGTAATCAATAACTTTGCCTAGTAGTGCAAGCGCAGTTAGCCATACCGAACACCGAATCACGATACTAACGACTCCTCGCTTCACTAGGACCATTGTGTCTCATCTCCAACCTCCGTACTCTTATCTGTTATTTTGTTCACGCTAACCCTCAGCTGGGCCATCTCCCAGACTGCAGTCCTCCTTTTTCAATTTCAGAACCACCCGGCCCTCAGGTTGCCTGGTTGTAATATATCGTGCAGACAGCTTATCTTTTTCTCTGCCCGTCTACGACCGCACGAAAGGCCGGCTACCGCGAATACGATCTAGCTACCGGGTTTCATCCACAATAAGTCTTGGTATTGCTGCATATGCCCCTCTAAGGCTTACTGAGGAATTCTCATTACAAGACCCTCCGATATCGAAGCCACCTTGCGGGGACTCCTAAATAAATAGTGATCGTCCCAGATTCGGCTATGCCCTACCCTTTCCAATGGTGAAACAGCGAGCAAAATCAGCATCCAACCCTTGCCCGAAAAGCCCAACACGGACACAGAAAAGCCACTAGAAATTCAACAGGATGATGTATTCGCCAATTTACCGGCATAGCTTGGCCCATTGCAAAGGCTTACACCCCTGTCTTGCCTTGTTTTGTTCCTTGTGGACGCGGCATTCCGAGTGCTGATCATTCCTTCCTGGAACTTCATCCATCTTCCATCAGCGGCCAACTTCCGACACCAGATGGCACACACTACTTCTCATGGAAATTGTCTCACCTTCTATGGGGATACTAATCCTTTTATTGTCCACAAATCTATGAAATTATTATTCCTCTGAAAACCTTCTTGAAATTCTTCCCTGCTTCCTTTGTCTCAACGCCAATTACCTTTTTATGTGAACATGAATGTGCATTGACGACCACTTTTCTGCGTCATTCTTGTGAATATTGTATTTCGTGTTTCCTAAGCCAATATCTGTCTGAACATTCCTAAATCCAGCCGATTCATCACTATTGCTGCAGTTGACTCGAAATCAATGTCTACTCGCCTTGTATTCTTTGGTCGTTTTTATTGATTTGAGCTCTCCTCAGCCTTATTCCATTGTTGCTGTGATGTGCGAATCTCTCTTTGAAATTTGTGAATTTCCCATCTCATTCAGTGATATTGTAAACTCTGATCATGCTTACACGCGTGCCTCTCGACCATGGTCCAGAAATATACCATTATTATTATTATTATTTCGTCCTTGGTTATAACACGATGTTGCTTGTGCCTTAATATCCACGCAATACTTGATATAGTCGTGGTTCAGGGCCAACAGCCCTCGAAATGTGACTGAAATCAGCTGTAGTTTGTTGCACCAGCCACCGTACTTATCTTCATCTCTAAAGGCTTAGGTCGTACTTCAGTAAGCGCTTCATTTTTAGGTTAGGTAATTCCCGAAGACCACAAAATCTTTGGGCCGTAAAACCGTAGTCGACGGTCCTTATCTTCCAGTCGCAACCCTCGATTGGCCAGCCCCGCAGGATTCTCTTTCCCTGGCACTTGCCCTTGTTGTGCGGTGAGCGAGCAGGAACGGATCTTGGACAAGCAAAAACCAAACAACTCCTCACTGGCGATGAATACGGCCCACGTGTAGTCTCGCTTACACCTGATATATTACCTTGCAGCTACACTAACGATAAAGTGAAAAACCGCCCAAGCTGTCCAGTGTAAATGTATCCCAATATGTATGCTTAGACTGCATACCTAACACGACCTCTAAGCTACCCAAGCCAAAGCTTCCTAGGCTGTCGCTACCCTGCGCCCATCTGAGAGAGGCTACCCCAACGCAGAAAGCAAGAATAAAAGCTACTCCGCCACTGGCAAAATCAGCCAACCTCTCCAGTTTGGATTTCAAGGCCAAACCACGGAATGCAACAAATTCCAAGAAGCTACCTCGACGTCGTGCTCGCTAGTCAACTGATCTGCAGACTCCTACCCCTTCCGTACCTAACCTAAAAGAATTTTCCCGACAACTACCCACCCACCGCCCAGTCCCAGGGTCGTCCCACACCTCTCTTCTAAAACTGCCGCCCTGTACACCCACGACACGTCGGTACCACGGAACCTTATCCCATCATATCCTTCTCTTGTTCATTATAGGAAACACCTATAGACCAACCTGCAGACTTCGATCTAAAATCCTGCATCTATCATACAGCCCGCTAAGGGCCTCCCAAACACCTACTCCGTACATGCTTGAATATAACGGGTATGCTTTGTACAGTCATTCTTTGATGCATCTCCGGACGCCACCTGCAATTCCAACTTCCTACCCGAAGACGGGCCTTTATTTGCTCTTGGACTACTATATGCCACGGGGCGCCCACTTACTCTCCACACATTAGCCACAGCACACACTATTTCCTTTCAGCCCACCCGCCCAGATCCCCGGGAATTCTGACTATCTCGTCCACCTCAGACATACACAGCATCGTTTCCCTTAGTCTTCCTCTCAGCAGCAGTATTCACTTCGGCACAACGGATGCTCTGAGCTTATCATATTCCCTCTATAACTCATCAATTTTCGGACAGCCAGTTGCCAAGCTTCATGTTTTGCCGGGCCGCTAACCTGCCCACCGAAACAAGGTCAGCGATGAGTCTCCGCAAAGCTTTACGGGAACCCATGGTGTAACGAACGTTTGAGCAATGCGTAGCCAAATTCGCAACGGATCCCAAAATCAAACGACGATTATCCGCGATATTCTACGATACTAGATTTATACATGAACAATGACATAAAAAATATACAAACCTCAATAATACGATCACAAGGACTCAACAGCGGGAAACTGAATAGCAGCGTGTGAGCAAACAGCACGTGCGTCACGCAGGTCCTGAACAAGGATGTGCCAAAGTAGCACTCTTGGCGCGAACAAACAACAATTGGTCCATAAAAACAACCAGTTCGTAAAGACAAGTCAATAGTGTAGGCGAATGAGTGATATTAGGAAAAACACTGAATCGCGAGGGAAAAAGGGAGATTTTCCACGACCGGCTGTTACACCGCCCACCAAAATCCTCCTGGATCCTTAGCAGAGTCAAAGGTTCGGTATAAAGGTGCTGATTCTTTCTACCCGCCTAGACCCCGCTGTCAGTGCGCGCGCCTAATGCTCGTCGTCAACGTTCTGCTACTGGTCGCATCTAACCCACTGGCTACATGGACGTGAGGCTAGTCTACATCTTCCACGAGACCAAATGACCGATGACGGGCTTGAAGGGGCCACATAGATGCTGTCCTTGTAAATGGCCGTCCTGTCCTGGATGTATGTGCTTGAGTGTGTGTGTGAGTGTGTGTGCCGGGGTGTACAATGAAATCACAGGTATGACTACACACCAAAGGAGGACTTTCTGCAATGTCAACAAAATACTGTGTTGCAAGGAAAAACGAGTAGTGTAGCATGTGTGTGACCTAAGCTCCGCTACTTCCACATATGCAAGGGGCATTCGGTGGCGTCAACAAAAAGCAAACAACGAACACTGTCACATGTGTGATGGGGTTACGGGGTGTAGAGGGCGTCGTGCATTTTTGTACGTGTCGGGATGTACAATGGGATCGCATTCATCACCACATATCGGGAAGAACCTTCTGTAATGTCAACGAAAGACCGCGAGCACCGTAACGTGTTTGACGGACACCGTGTGGTATATATGGTGTTTCTTTATCCACCTCGATGACCAGTGTGAAAAGGTCTACTGGGCCTTGCAGTTATCGGCTCCTCCGCCTTCGCTCTGGAGTGGGTTAATACTGATTACGTCACGAATGAGCACTCCGTTAGCTGTCTTCACCTCCACCGTTCTTATCCTTCCGTCAGTGCTTTAGATGGTTTCCTTGACTACTTCCAAACACCAAGTGCTGAAATGTGCGCATTCGTCGGCAATCATAACCACATCCCCAGCTTTGAATGGCCTTGTTTTCACCAGCCACTTCTGTCGAGTCTGCAAAGCCGGCAGGTACTCCCGCAGCCATCGCCTCCAGAAGACCTTGGCCAGATAGTTCGCTTGCTTCCATCCGTGGAGGTAGCTCCCACGAAGGTTTAGCGGCCCTTGGAAACCCTCGTTCGACCTTAACGTCAATAAGTCGTTCGGGGTGAGCGCCAGGTGGGTGGGGTCGCCGTTCATTACTGGAACCAGGGGGCGGTTGTTCAGAACTCTCTCCACCTCGGTCATGACGGTGCTCAGCTTCTCGTCGTCGGGCGGTTGCTACTCCATGATTGACAGCAATTTCCGTCTGGCGGACCGGATCATGCATTCCCATATGCCGCCTCAGTGACTGGCCTGTGGGGGCTGAAATGCCATCGTATGCCGTAGGCCACGGACCGATCCTGCAGTTCGTCCCTGTTTATATTCTTGTGCCAACGTTGCAATTCCCGGTGAGCGCCCACAAAGTTCGATCCATTATCTGAGTATATATCGGCCGGCACGCCTCTTCGGTTGATAAATCTTTGCAAGGCCCGTAGAAACGAATCGGCCGTCATCGAATGTGCGACTTCTAGGTGTACCGCACGTGACTTCATGCACGTCATGACACATCTATATCGCTTTTCTAATCTTTTCACGCACTTGATCCACAAGGGCCCGAAATAGTCCAACCCGGTGTCACTGAACGGCCACCAGCCCGTAGTCACCCTGCATTCTGGTAGTGGGGCCATGAGTTGTTTGCCCGCCGCGGCACTGCGTCTCCTACATTGCACACACCGTTGGATTACGCGTTTTACAGTCTTTCGTCCTCTTAACAACCAAAGACGCTTTCGGATGACGCTCGTCACGTGATTTTCCCCGGCATGTCCCTCCACGGCGTGGACGTGATGAATCATTAGCTCTACTACAGGTTGTCTCGCAGGCAGCAGTATAGGATACTTTGTGTCGAAGCTCAGGTGGGAGTTGTTCTGCCTACCATCCACCCGCAGCAGTCGGTCGATGAGTTTGGGATTTAAACGCTTCAGCTCGCCTCTTGGAGATGGTATGTCTTTATTGGTTGGTCCCACTTCTTCCGCCCTCTTGAGTTCTCGGGCGAAAGCCTCGCGTTGTATCATTCTGAAAATATCGTACTCTGCCGCTTGTAGCTCATCGGGACCTATCGGGCCGACCCGTATCCGGCCTGAGGGGTGTAGCCCTTTCATGACTAGTAAATTTCTCTTGGACCTGGTTAACCAAACTAGCGAACGAAGCGTCTTCATCCAGGAAGAAAACCTGACCAATCGCGGTAGAATGGATGTCGCTTCGACGAGGTTGGCCACCATCACTACGCCTTTGATCTCCAGTTCAACTTCCGTAGGGGGTTTTAATTCGAACACGGGCAAGTCCTGCTTGAGCAAGTGCAGGAAGTTTGGCCCTCTCGTCCACGTGTCTAGTTGCCTGAAGTTGTTCGTACCTTGAGAGCACAGGTCGGCCGGATTATCGCCAGACCTGACATGATTCCACTGTTTCGTGGCTGATTCACCGTGGATAATCGTGAGCTGGTTAGCAACGAATGTACTAAACCGGCTCCGGACGTTGTTATTGTAGTAAAGTACTATCATTGAATCCTTCCAGAAGCTAACCGACAAAACATAGAGATAGAAAAATCTCTTCACAGCTTGCACCACCCTGACTGCCAACACGGCTTCGCTGAGCTCAAGGCGTGGGATCGAGACCGACTTCAGTGGAGCAACGCGGGCTTTGGCAAACAGGATCCTCGTGGTATATTGCCCATCTCCCGTGCACCATCGTCCGTACACCACAGCTCCATAACCGACTTCGGATGCATCGGAAAAGGCATGTAGTTCTCCAGTCCGCGTCGTATGGCCAGGAGTCAAACATCGTGGGATTCTGATGTCCCCTAATTTCTTCAAGGTGTTCAAAAATTCTTCCCAGTCCAACCGGTCCCCTCGGTCCAGTGACTGGTCCCAATCAACTTTCTTACGGCACAGCCGCTGCAGCAAGATCTTTCCGGGTAGCAGCCATGGTGAGACGAAACCGAGCGGGTCGAACAAACTTGAGACGGCAGATAGTATGCCACGATGGGTTATTGGCAGCTCGGGAACTTTTAGTTCGAAAACAAAATCGTCCGTTTCCGCGTCCCATTGTATTCTTAAAGTGCGCTCGATAGGAAGTGGAGAGCCGTCCAAACCTCTTACCCTTTCGGCCTTTTCGTGATACGGGATGACCTTCAGCACTTCCAAAGCGTTCGACATCCATTTAGTCAGATGGAAGCTGCCCTCTTCCAGCAATCTCGTCAGACCCCTGAATTGCTTCAGAGTTGATTCCACATCATCGAATGACCCAAGGTAGTCGTCGACGTAGAAGTTCCTGCTGACGCTTTCTACCACCGTCCGATGGACTAGATCGCCATGTGTGTTCGCTGATTCTCGGAGGGCGTAGTTTGCACAAAATGGTGACGATATGGCTCCGAAGGGGTGGACGGTTATCCTATAATTCACCACTGTGTTATCCCGGTCGCTCCCTTCCTACCACAGGAAACGCAACGTACCTCGTTCTCCCATCGGAATCTTCACTTGATGAAACATTTCCCTAATGTCGGCAGACAAGGCCACTTTACCCACTCTGAAACGGCACAAAACATCGATCAGTGGTGTGGTCCAGTCAGGACCCTGTAGTAGGCGATCGTTTAACAACTTGCCCTGGAACTTGGCCACACAGTCGAAAACCACGCGCAGTTTATTGGGTTTCTTGGGGTTGATAACCGGATGGTGAGGTAGATACCAGATACCCCTTTTGCTGTCGGTGTTAACAGGCACCTTTTCAACGTAACCGAGTGCTTCGTTTCGCTTCATTAAACACGCGTGGCGTTCCCACATATTCTGGTCTCGAATGAAGCGTTCTTTTAGTCGCAGTAATCGTTGGAGAACATAACTTCTGTTGTCAGTCCACGGGTCGACCGGTGTGCGCCATGGGAGGGGAACCTCAAACTGTTTTTTGAGGCCTCTTGTGCCTTGCCGCACCGTTTGTAGAGCGAAGTGATCCTCTTGAGACAACGTTGGTCTTTCGTCCCCAATGTCATGAAACTCCTTTTCATACAGCCGCTGCAGATGATATTCTACGCTGTCCGTTTCGGCGGATAAGTAATTCACGGAACCACGTACCTCTACTGAACAGTATAACATCCATCCCAGAGCCGTGCGTACGGCATAAGATGCCTGGCGGTCGCCCACTCTCTGGTCAAGTACCCAATGTGCCTCTGGCACGTCACAGCCGATGAGGAGATCCACCTCATCATCTTCCCAGTCTACAACGGTTACGTCCTGCAGGTGCGGCCACCTAGTCAAGATTGCGTTGACCGACCTTGGTGCTCGCATGGGGAGATCCGCTAACGTGAATGCTTCCGTTGGTTCAGTTTCCTCGTTAGAGTCTAGGGGGATGAGTTGCAGCCTCAATCTACCGGCAGTCATTACCTGTGTTCCACCCACCGTGCTCAGTGCCAACGACGTCGCACCTTTAGCGAGTTGGTGTTTGTCGGCAAACCGCCCTTTCACTAAAGTAGTGTCGGATCCACTATCGACGAAAGCCATCGCTTTGACAAACCCAGTCGGGGTCACTACTGCCACGGCCACTACGCCTAAACGTACCGGTTTGCTGGCAGACCGCGACGTTGAACAAATAACGCTGGGTTTGGTACTCGTCTCGGGTAAGGTTACTCTCGCCTGATGCAGCAGCCGATGGTGTCTGCCCGTGCAGCCCTCGTAACCACATCGGTTCCTTGTCCTACAGGCTGCTGCCCGGTGCGTGGTGTTGAGACAAATAAAACACGTTCCTGCAATCCTCGCCTTTCCCCACCGTTCGTCTACTGTGGCGTTGCCGAACTTGGGGCATTCTGATAGGCCACGGCTAGTACCACATGGTCTGCTATTGGGTTGCGCAGTAGCATCGCGTGAAATAGCATGTGTATTGGTCCAAGGCTGGTATTCTGGATGTTCCCGTGCAAGGGTTTGGGCTTGGCTAGTACTGGGCTTGCTTGCCCGGTTGCTGTCCCGGATGAGTCGGCCGAACCTGCTGTCAGCTATCATGGTTTGCCTGTCCAAGTACTCGGTCACGTCTTCGAAGTTAGCTTCCCTGATGCTTCGGCTTATCCGTTCTGCTTCTTCCGCCCACCGACTCTGTAGTTCGGGAGGAAGGTGACGGACTATGTTTTCCAAAGTGTGCATGGCATCTAGGTCAGCCCTGTAACCTAAATGGTCGAGGGCTGTTGAGCAGTTCTGCATCTTAATCACCAGGTCGGCCATTGTGTAGACGTCGCCCTTGGTTCTCTTTGCCCCTACCATCACGCCCTCTATTAGGTTACGGGCTACTTTGAACGGTTGGCAAAACAAGCCTCTCAAAATCTTCCTTTCTCTTGTGAAGCCTTGTTCTGGGTCGAGCATGGTGCACCCGTCGATAGATTTTCTTGCTCGGCCTCGGCAGTAGTGAGTAAGGTAGAGAAGCCTTTGCCCAGAGTTAGTTACCTTATTTCCAACGAACGCCTCGAACTGCTCGACAAACTTTCAGTATTGCTCAGCTCGCCCGTCGAAAACCGTTAGCTGCACTCTAGGCAGATCCCTCGATGGTGGTTCGTAGTCGGCTACCGGCGTGGGGTTCCCTCTTATTGCACCCTGATCTATCGGAAGTGTCGAAGTTGCTGGTCTCATGCTCTCACTATTTCTGTGTACACTTCTTCTCTGCTTCCTGCGCCTGTATTCTAGCCGATAGTAACTGTTGTTCGAGGTCTAGTATTCTCAGCCTACATAAATCAACATCCTTACGATCAACATTGCTCTCATTACCACATGAACTAGCACTGACGGGACTAGGCGATCTAGCATTACCTAAAGAATCACATGTACCCAAAACCTCCCCAGAGACTAACCGTATTACTTCCTGTCCAGATTCAAATGTCCTCGATCCTTTTCTTGGCACCTTGCGTGTTTTCCCTCGTTCCAAATTGATCTACTGAGTACTGTAACGAACGTTTGAACAATGCGTAGCCAAATTCGCAACGGATCCCAAAATCAAACGACGATTATCCGCGATATTCTACGATACTAGATTTATGCATGAACAATGACATAAAAAATATACAAACCTCAATAATACGATCACAAGGACTCAACAGCGGGAAACTGAATAGCAGCGTGTGAGCAAACAGCACGGGCGTCACGCAGGTCCTGAACAAGGATGTGCCAAAGTAGCACTCTTGGCGCGAACAAACAACAATTGGTCCATAAAAACAACCAGTTCGTAAAAACAAGTCAATAGTGTAGGCGAATGAGTGATATTAGGAAAAACACTGAATCGCGAGGGAAAAAGGGAGATTTTCCACGACCGGCTGTTACACCTGGTGCAGCTATACCCCTTGTATCCACCCAGCCAGTGACAGCTGCCTTCAGCAGCACCAGTTGCTTTCTCTGCTTTTCCCTCAGCGAACCTTGTATCTGAATCCTACAAAAATCCTAACTCAGAACTTGATTCTGCCAAATGGCCTTCTCCGTTTATGCTGAGAGCTGAAGTAACCATGGCCTTTATCCATCTAGCCCTCTTGCCCGCAAAGCCCCTCCCCACTTAGCTTCCACTAGCAGTACCGCCATCAAACTAGTCACTATTCCCATCTAAATGAATCAACTTGCATTGAATGTCCGCATAACCAGATACCACGGCTTTGTGCGCCTGCCTCTGTCCAAATATATGAGAGGCCGTTCAGCCCACCGTGATCACTTCATGTTTGTTACAATGCCCTTAAGTACCTTACACCTTGTGATTCCCTCTGACAGCCCTGCTGTGACCGATACTCCCAACCATTCACCTTGCATGTCGTGCCCCTTAGTCTGTGCGGCGTGACCTACAGGCCCACAGTAAAGACCGGTCGTGGAAAATCCCCCCCCCAAAAAAAAAGAAACATGGCAATTCCGTTTTTCCCTAACATCACTCACTGATTTACACCATTGACTTGTTTTTGTGAACTGGATGTTTTTATAAACCAAAGTTTGATTGCTCGCGTCCAGCACGCTGCTGTGTCATATCCTTATTCTGGACCTGCATGAAGCATGTGCTCTTTCCTAGCAAGCAGCCATTCGGTTCTCGTTTTCTGATCCCTGTGATGGCGCAATTGTGTTTCGTATCCGTTTCGTGTCACTGTTCATTTGATAATCTAGTATCGTAGAACTTCACGGACAATCTCTTTCTGATTTCGGGATCCGTTGCAAATTTGGCTGCGTATTACTGAAACTAGTTTTAAAACACCAAACTGATCAACTTGGAACCAGAAAATAGGCAACATGCCAAGAAAAGGATCGAAGGAATTGGAATCTGGACAGGAAGTAATACGGCAAGTCACTGGGAAGGCCTCAGGCACTTTCGATTCTTTAGTTAATGCTAGGTGACCTAGTCCTGTCAGTGCCAGCTTATGTATCACCGAGGGTAATATGGATTGCAAGAATGTCGATCTATTTGAGCTAAAGATAGTAAACCTGGAACAACAACCGTCATTGGCTAGGCAACAGGCCCAGGAATCAGAAGAGAAGTGTGGGCAGAACAAACGTGAGCAGAGGGCCAACGACTACGATCTATCCGACAGACCAGAACAAGTTCAAATAGAAAACTATGCGCCGGTCGTCGAGTATAAAACATCCACCCAACCAACGATCGATCTGCCAAGAGTAGAACCGACAGTTTTCGACGGCCGATCTGAACGCTACCGCAATTTCGTCGGTCAGTTCAAAACGTTCGTCGAAAGCAAGATAACCGACCCCGGATAAAGGCTTCTCCACCTTGCTCATTACTGTCGAGACCGAGCAAGAGAAGCTATCGACGGATGCATCATGCTTGACCCGGAACAAGGCTACACACGAACAAGGAAGATTCCGGGGGACCTGTTCGAACAGTCATTCAAGGTAGCCATTAATCTAGTAGAGGACGAGATGGTAGAGGCCAAAATAATCAAGGGTGATGTCTACACGAAGGCCGACCTAGTGATCAAAATGCGAAACTGTTCAATAGCCCTCGACCATTTAGGTTACAGGGCTGACCTCGATGCAATTCCTACCTTGGATTGCATAGTCCGCTACCTCTCCCCCGAACTGCAGGGTCAGTGGGCGAAAGAGGCGGAACGTATAAGCTGAGGCGACAGGGAAGCTAACTTCGAAGAGTTGACCGAATACTTGGACAGGCAAACCAAGATAGCCGACAGTAGATTTGGCCGACTCATCCGGGAAAGTAACCGAGTAAACAAATCTAGCACTAGCCAGGCTGAAAACACTGCACGGGAACATTCGAAATATCAGCCTTGGACCAATGCACACCCCACTTCACGCGACGCTATAGGGCACCCAATTTTCAGGTCCCGTGACGCTGGCCATGGGCTACCAGAATGCCTCATGCTCATCAACTCCACAATAGATGAACGTTGGGGAATGGCGAGGACGGCCTGAGCGTTCTTCATATGCCTCAACACTACTCACCGGGCGGCAGCTTGCCGACCAAGGACCAGATGTGGTCACGAGGGTTGCGAGGACAGACAGCATCGACTGTCACACCAGGCGAGAGAAACTACACCAGAGGAGAACACCAAGCTCAGTGTGATTTGCTCAACATCGCTGTCCGCCAGTAAACCAGTACGCTTAGGAGTAGTCGCCTTGGGAGTGGTGACCCCAACTGGGGTGGTCAAAGCGTTGGCTTTCATCGACAGTGGATCGGACACTACCCTAGTGAAGGGGCTGTTTGCCGACAAAAACGGGCTCGCTAAAGGTACGACGTCGTTAGCTGTGAGTACTGTGGGCGGAACTCAAGTAGTGACTGCCGGCCGGTTGAGATTACGGCTCGTCTCCCTAGACACTAGGGAGCAAATCGAATCATCGAGAAAATTTGCATTAGCTGATCTCCCCATGGGAGCACCAAGGTCGGTGGACCAATTTTAACTAGATGGCCCCAACTGCAAGACGTAACCGTTGTAGACTGAAAGACGACAAAGTGGATCTCCTCATCGGCTTTGACGTGCCAGAGGCACATTGGGTACTTGACCAGAGAGTGGGCAACCGCCAGGTACCTTATGCCATACGCAAAGCCCCTGGATGGATATCATATGGTCGAGTAGAGGGATGTGGTTCCGTGAATTACGTATCAGCCGGAACGGACGGCATAGAGTATCGATTGCAGCGGCTGTACGAAAAGGAGTTTCACGACATCGGAGATGAGAGACTATCGTTGTGTTGTTTCACAGTGGGTAGAGTGGCCTTGTCCGCCGACACCAGGAAGGTGTTCCGTCAGGTGAGAATACCTGTAGAAGAAAGAGATGCGTTGCTTTTCCTGTGGTGGGAAGGGAACGACCGAGGCAATGCAGTGATAATTTATAGGATAGCCGTCCACTCCTTCCGAGCCACTTTATCTCCGTTTTGTGCGAACTACGCCCTTGGAGAATCAGCGAACAAACATGGAGAGTTGGCCCACCGGTCGGTAGTAGATAGCGTCAGCAGAAACCTTTACGTCGACGACTAGCTTGGGTCATTCGATGGTGTAGACTCGGCTGTAGCGCAGTTCAGAGGCCCAAGAAGATCTCTAGAAGAGGGCGGCTTCCATCTAATAAAATGGATATCGAACGCTCCAGAAGTGCTCGAAGTCATTCTGTACCACGATTAGGCCGAAAACGTTAGAGATTTGGACGGCTGTCCAAGCCCTACCGAAAGCACTCTGGGAATATAGTAATATAATAATAATGTTTTCGAGCTAAACGTTCCCAAGCTGCCAGTAACCAGTCGTGGCATACTATCTGCTGTCTCTAATTTGTTCGATCCGCTAGGTTTTGTCTCTCCCTGGATGTTGCCGGGGAAGGTCCTGCTGCAGCAGCTCTGCCGTGAGAAAGTCGATTGGGACCAGCCACTTGGCCGAGAAGACCGTTTGGACTGGGAAGAATTTCTGAACACCTTAGATAACTTAGGGGAAATACGGATTCCGCGGTGTTTCCCCCGGGTCATGCGACACGGACGGGAGAACCACATGCTTCCTCTGGCGCATTCGAAGCCTATTACAGAGCCGTGGTGTACGGATGATGGTGTACTGCAGATGGACAATATACTACGAGGATCCTGTTCGCCAAAGTCCGCGTTGCCTAGCTGAAGTCGGTTTTGATCCCGCGCCTTGAACTCGGCACAGCCGTGTTATCATCCAGGGCGGCACAAGCGGTAAAAAGACGTTTCGACTTTTATATTTGGTCGGCTAGGATGAGGACCAAAATTCCTACAAATAATAATAATAATAATAGTTGTATATTTCGGATGCGCCCGAAGCATGCTAGAATGCATGATCAGATGATTATAGTGATGCTGGAATGACAATTCACAAAAAGGTACAACACGTGCATGCAGGGTATGAAAGAAAGTGTTACACTGAACTAAAACTGCAGTAAAGCCCAGCAAATTCGAAGGTCAGGGTCGAATGATGTCGGTCGAAGGTCTGGGGTACATGCATAAGTGGTATATGAAATAATCGCCACTAGTGGAAATTCGAACATATCCAAAGGAAATGTTTTTGGTGCGCTACAGAATATGAGAGGCATATGGATGGAGATCTCGTCGAAGCGTTCGGTGAATTATTCACTTTACGACAGGTATGTCAAGAAGTATTAACATGGAAATATATCAGTCTGCAAAGATGGTAGTATATAAATTGGTGGCTGTGTACAGGAGGAATCATATATGTGGCGAACAATTGCGTATTTTTTGGGAGGGAGACTACCAGAGTGATGGTGGCAGGGAACGGCCGGAGGAAAACAGGTGAGCGTGCGGCAAATTGTTAACTTTATGTAGGGCTGGTATGAAATGCCAAAGCGGAGGTGGAAGACTAACAAATATTGACCGTGTGGTTACATCCACTATACAGGTGTTCAGTTCTGCTGGAGGGAAGGTAGAGTAATTCACAGGTAAGTGTACGTCAATAGATGAACGCTGTGTGGATTGTACCATGCAAAAATGACAGATCAATAAAACTGTCCAGGTATATCGCGGAAAGCGGCAGTGGATCAACGAATATAGAAATAAAATGTATCAGCCGGTGCAGATAGTGTGTGATTTAGAGGCTGGATACGGGGTCAGTTTCGGTAATATAACACGAATGCAACATCTGGAAGATCAAAGGTGTCGATAACGGTGATGGTATAGTAAGTAGACGGTGAGTGTCACATTTCTAACGACCAGTTTGACAGGTGTAACAAATGACGGAAACGGAGCGGCGATGCAGCATGGGAAGTGTATCGGAGACGTTCAATCGTGGAGGGAACGCAGTGATCTGCACAGCCCGAACACTCGATTCAACAGCATTGCGGGTGCGATCGGATGGACCGCTGAAGAGTGCAGGTAGTTACTAATTACTTCGCTGCTCACTGGAGAACTACTGAAAGATATGTCAGTGCCGGACGTTTTTTTGGTGACCGATGAAGCAATGAACAGTGACAATAAACGTGCCAGTGTTTGAACAGTATTAGCGGGTTCTAACACGGAACGGGCATAATAACATATGGGATTAAAATGAGTTGTATGAATGCAATGAGATCGAGCAGTCCAGGTTCAAGAAGTCTGATGGTGGGAATTTTAGGGAAAGCAATCGTGAGACGGGTGAAAATGGAGTCGTGTGTAAATCTCGTTTGTTCTGTTCAGCAAGAGAGGTTCCAAGTTATTCCTGGGAAGGAGAAGGCGACAATCGTCCTTAGGGTGCAGGTTCTGAAAACAAAACGGAGAAGGCTGCAGTCTGGCAATTTTACCAGCTGTGGGTTAGGGGAGAAAGACAGAACACCAAAATCATGCCAGTAACAGAAATGGGTGGTCGTGACGTTTAGGTCTGGTTTTTTGGATTAAACCACATACGGAAAGCGAAGAAGACCGGTAATAGCGACTAATTATTATGAGGCTTTGTAAGAATTACCGAAAAAGCAAGAAGGCTGGAATAGGCGACACTGGGGGCAAATACTTATGTGTAGTTCGACGAATGGTTTATGGAAGACCACATCGATTGTGGCGGTTCGTTCATCAGAACGAGGCCTGGAATCTCGTGTGTTGAAATAGGGTCTCAATGAGTAAATAGTTGAAGCGTGGATGAGACTGGTACGTTGAGGACAATATTATATATTCTGCTATGTATTTTCTAGCATTATAAATTCTTTTATACTTGGCGGCAGCTGATAAAAAGGACCTAACCGACTATGGTAAAATCTGACAGCACGAAAAAAGAATCACCGGAGTAACGGTGGCCAGTAGGGGGTCGTGGTCAGAAGCGTTGAAAACAGGAAGTGGCTAAACAAACACGCGGAGTGTGTTGTTGACAGTCATGGAGTATAGGCTGGACTGCTTTTATTTGCTAATTATAATACAGAATGCTCCTTACCATCCGTCGGTAATAACTGTCTACTGAACAAAGTTGTTAGGCTTCTAATTAGTATCACAGGCCCAGTTCGTAGGCTCGGGTAATAGACATGTAGGGATCATGCATTCGCATGAGCTTTTGGACATTTAGATGTTTATTTATTTCTTTTTTGAATAACAAAGAGGCCGAAGACATTGACCTAAGTTGAGGTGGGAGTTTGTTCCAGAGGGAAGAATATTTAACAATAAAGAGGTTTGACCGCATCGCAGTCCTGGATACTGGAATCAAGACCATAGAGTCCCTATGTCGTAAAGAATAGTTGGAGGGAGTTTTGACCTGAAGGGCTGAATTGCAAGATTTATGTTTTATAATATTGCAAAAGAAAGACAGGTTCATTCGTGGGCGGCGCAGCCATAGGGGCTCTAGGTGCAATATTTCACACCTTTCCATATAATTTCAAGGCGAGGAATATCCTAGTAGTTGTTCGGTAAATCTACGTTGTACATTCTCAATTGCAAATCTGTCAATCTGCTGCATTTTAGAAAAGACGACAGTGCGGTATTCCAGAAGTGGTCTGACATGAGTTTTAAAAATGCTTAGCTTGCTCTCTGGAAGACCGAAGGTCCTATTAATCAGACCAATTAGCCAATTACCTGAACAGGACTGGCCCGGGTACGAACTAAAGCCCCCTCTGAAATTGGAACTGGAGATCAAAGGCGACGTGATGACTGCCACAGTCATCGAAGCGACACTGGTCACGATTGTAACGATTGGTCAGATTTTCTTCCCCGATGAAGATACTTCGTTCATTAGTTTAGTTAGTCAGGTTCAAGAGACGTATGCTAGTCATGAATAGGATCCGCCTCCCCCCTCCCCTCGCCGGATACCAGTTGGTCCGGTAAGCCCCGAAGAACTACGAGCCGCAGAACAGGATATATTCAAGATGATACAAGGGAGGCTTTCAAGTGAGAACTCGAGAAGGTGGAAGAAGAGGGACCACTCGACAAAGGGATATCATCTCCGAGAGGCGACTTGAAGCATTTAAACCCCAAACTCCGTAATGGACTACTACGGGTAGATGGTAGGCTGACCAACTCCCGCCTGAGCTTTGACACGAAATACCCCATATGGCTGCCGGTTGGACAACCTATGATAGAGCTAATGATACAACATGCCCAAGCCTTGGAGGGACATGCCGAGGAAAGTCATCTGACCAGCGTCATCCGAAAGCGCTTTCGGGTACTGAGAGGAGCAGCGACTGTAAAACGCGTAATTCGACGTTGTGTACAGTGTAGGAGATGCAATGCCACAGCAGGTAACGAACACATAGCTTCGCTACCAGAATGCAGAGTGACACCGGGCTGGTGGCCGTTCAGCGACACCGGACTGAGTTATTTCGGGCCCTTGTGGATTAAGTTTAGGATTGGGTTGGGAAAACGATACGGGTGTATCGTGAAAAGCATGAAGTCACGCGCGGCCCACTTAGAATTTTGCGCATTCGATGACCACCGACTCTTTCTGCGGAACTTGCAGCGCTTTATCAACCGAAGAGGCATACAAGCAGATAAAAGCTCCGACTAAGGGTCGGACTTTGTGGGCGCTCACCGAAGACTGCAGCATTGGCTCAAAAACATGAACGGGGACAAACTGCAGAATCGAATAGTGGCCTATGGTATACAATGGCATTTCAACCCCCCACAGGCCAGCCACCGAGGCGGCATATGGGAACGCCCGATCCGGTTCACTAGGCGAATGTTGTTATCGATCACTGAGCAACAGCCGCCAGACGACGAGAAGCTGAGCACCGTCATGACCGAGGTCGAGAGAACTCCGAACAACCGTCTCCTGGTTCCAGAAACCAACAGCGGCCCCACCCATCTGACGCTCACCCCGAACGACTTATTGACGTTATGGTCGAGCGAGGGTTTCCAAGGGCCGACAAACCCTCGTCAAAGCTACCTCCACGAATGGAAGCAGGCGAACTATCTTGCGAAGGTTTTTTGGAGGCAATGGCTGCGGGAATACCTGCTGGCTCTGCAAGCCCGAGAGAAGTGGCTAATCAAAACAAGACCATTCAAGGTTGGTGATGTAATGATGATCGCAGACAAATAAGCGCATTTCAGTACCTGGCCTTTGGACGTGGTTACGGTAACCATCAAAAGCCCTGACGAAATGATAAGAACTGTGAAAGTGAAGACCGCCAACTGAAAGCTAATCCGCGAGGTAAGCAGTATTAGCCTCCTCGAGTTTGACGACGGAGACGCCGATATCACAAAAGCCCAGTAGACTGTTCCTCGCTCGTCCTCGAGGTGAGTAAAGGACACCTATGGGTTCGGCCGTTTACGACATACTGGGGTACTGATATATTACACACCCTGGCACATACACGCTTACATGGTACACGTTTGTACTTCATGACCTGAATCAAACACGTTGCAGTGCTCACCGGTTTTCGTTGACTTTACGGAAGGTCTTTCGCATATGTGATAGTAGCTATGATTCAATCACTCCCCCCCACACACACACACTCGCACAAGCGCCTACAGCCAGTGCACGGCGGCTCTCCCGAGGACAGTACCTACGTTCCCCCTTCAAGCCCGCCATCGATCAGCCGTTTTCATGGATCATGCAGAGTAACCTCGCGTCCGTGTGGCCACCGGATCAGGTGCGATCGTGAGTAGAAGGTTGACAACAAGGTATTGGGTATGCGCACTGCAAGCAGGATCTAGGTAGGTAGGGAGAATCAGTGCCCTTATTCCAAACCTTTGATTCTGCTAAGATTCGGGAGGATTTTGGTGGGCGGTGTAACTACCGGTCGTGGAAAATCTCCCTTTTTCCCTCGCGATTCAGTGTTTTTCCTAATATCACTCATTCGCCTACACTATTGACTTGTTTTTACGAACTGGTTGTTTTTATGGACCAATTGTTGTTTGTTCGCGCCAAGAGTGCTACTTTGGCACATCCTTGTTCAGGACCTGCGTGACGCACGTGCTGTTTGCTCACACGCTGCTATTCAGTTTCCCGCTGTTGAGTCCTTGTGATCGTATTATTGAGGTTTGTATATTTTTTATGTCATTGTTCATGTATAAATCTAGTATCGTAGAATATCGCGGATAATCGTCGTTTGATTTTGGGATCCGTTGCGAATTTGGCTACGCATTGCTCAAACGTTCGTTACACCATGGGTTCCCGTAAAGCTTTGCGGAGACTCATCGCTGACCTTGTTTCGGTGGGCAGGTTAGCGGCCCGGCAAAACATGAAGCTTGGCAACTGGCTGTCCGAAAATTGATGAGTTATAGAGGGAATATGATAAGCTCAGAGCATCCGTTGTGCCGAAGTGAATACTGCTGCTGAGAGGAAGACTAAGGGAAACGATGCTGTGTATGTCTGAGGTGGACGAGATAGTCAGAATTCCCGGGGATCTGGGCGGGTGGGCTGAAAGGAAATAGTGTGTGCTGTGGCTAATGTGTGGAGAGTAAGTGGGCGCCCCGTGGCATATAGTAGTCCAAGAGCAAATAAAGGCCCGTCTTCGGGTAGGAAGTTGGAATTGCAGGTGGCGTCCGGAGATGCATCAAAGAATGACTGTACAAAGCATACCCGTTATATTCAAGCATGTACGGAGTAGGTGTTTGGGAGGCCCCCGAACCACTGCAGTTCCATGTTTTTCTTAACATCACTCACTTATTTACACCATTGACTTGTTTTAAGAACTGCAAGTTTTTATGGACCAACTGTTGTTTGTTCGTTTCCAGTGCACTGCGTGATGCTCGTGCTCCTCTGTCGCACGCCGCAATTCGGTTCTTGTTTTTGAGTCCTTATGATCGCATAATTGAGGTTTGTATCTGTTTCGTATCACTGTTCATTTGATAATCTAGTATAGTAGAACTTCACGGATAATTGCTTTCTGAGTTCGGGATCCTTTGCTAATTTGGCTACGCATTGCTCAAATGTGTGTTACATCGGCCACGTTGCCTTCTGACAACCTAGAAGCCGAAGTCTTACCCATCCACAAGGTGGGCTAGGGAAACTGCATTAAACCGCAGGTCCGTTAGGCTGCTGTCGGCGGTACTGAAATTACTTGAGGGCATCTTCAGAGATAGGATCACAAGTCATGTTGAATACCACAGGATGGTTACGGTGCGGCATCACGGGTTTGTAATGAGGAGACCGTAATTCACTGACCACCTATCATTTCTGGAAGAACTGACTGTCCGAGTGGACAAGGGCGAGCGAGTTGAAGTTTGTTATCTGGATTTCCAGAAGGCCTTGGACTCGATAAACCACAGATTGTTGGTACACAAAATGCGGGGCAAGAGGGTTGCGCAGGGGACGCTGAAGTGGATTGGAGCATACCTCACCGGTAGGACGTTCCTTGTCCGGGTTGAGGATGCAACATCCAGCGCGGCTGGGTCATGCAGTGGAGTGCCGCAGGGGTCCCTGTTGTTCTTGATTTACATAAATTACCTGGTTGAGACCTTGAGGTGTCCTGGCTTCCTATTGGCGGAAGGTCTCAAGACTGTGGGGAAACGGTCTTCGAACTGGGTGCAGAAAGACCTGATAAGAATGCGAGAGTGGACCGAAACATGGGGGATCCCTTTAAACCGAGGTGAGTGCAGACACCTGTTCCATGGCTGAGGGGCAGAAGGGGCTTGGCACTTTGATAGAGGAGCACTCGGGGTGATCGAGACCACCGAGACCATAAAAAGATCTTAGCATTCAAGTGCACGATATCCTTATGCCCAACAAGCTGAGCCTTGAGGCAGCAGAGAAAAGCAATAGGTCTATGTCTCGAAAAGCATGTACGCCCCCACCTGGAATACTGCGTCCAGGCCTGGGCACCGAAACTAGTCAGAGAAAAACCGCTGTATGAAAACCGTCCAAAGACGGTTTACTAAGATGATCGATGGGCTGAGGTACAAGATATATAATGAATACCCCAAAGCACTCGACCTGTACTTGCCCAACAAGCGACTTCTAGGGGGAACCTGATACGAACGTTCAAACGGCCCCACGGGTTAACCGAAGCCGAAAAGCCGTTTTTAGTTCTGAGTAACAACCAGAAGATTTGGAGACCCGAAGGCAAATCCATGGAACCCAGAGCCATCGGACGCGGCAGAGCACATTTATTCTCTCACCACGTTACAAAGCAGTGGAACTGACTGCCACCCCATAAGGTCGCAGCGAATAGCGTCATCATGTTCAAAAGACGGATGGAGGACTGCTGAGACAAGGTTTTCCCGGACTATGACTAGCCAGTCAAGCACACTCTTATAGAAGACGTTCAAGAGCGGCTGGTGAACGTGTCTCCTATTGGGTCTAGCAGCGAAATACTAACGTTATCCCCTCTATCGGCCGAATAGAGATGCAAGTCGGTTCATAGATGCAAGGTGTATTCTATATATCGTGGCACGGAAACAGTACCGATACGAGAGTTACACCGAACAGAAAACGGAACGCAACGGCGATGCAGAAAGCGAACCGCGAGCGCGTACAATCGGCAAACGACCGAAAGCGAAAGTGGTTTAAAACGAGGTCGACGGAAGCCTCGAAAATTCAGTCCAGTAACCTGTACGCAACCGGACAACACTATGAGGTCAATGTCAAACGTCGGAAAAGATCGTATAGAAAATAGATCCAAAATGGTGTCCAGAAAACAGTCATTTTCTCAAAACGATCGAGGTCACTACAGCAGACCCCGCTAGAAAGCACGGGAAGCCTTCGAAAAATGTGAAGAATGAGAAGGCATACAAACAATATTTGTGCGCGTGAATACTTGCAAAACACGTAAATGTAGCTGTGCTGTAGGACGCTGACGGGCAAAATCCGTGGTATGCAGGAACCGTAGAATGATGGTCGAGCGTAAACCAGATTCGTTGCCGATGACATCAGTTGCGTGAATCGTCATCCAGGTGGACCACACTAATAACGTTCAGCGTCGGGTAACCGTTAACCAATATGATATCCGGAAGCCAAATCGGTAAGTTCTTCAGTGACAAGGAACGAGAGCAACAGGGCAGATCCAGAATGCAAACGTTGGTGCCAAGATTCTCCAGATTTCGTGGGACCAGCGAAGAGTACCATATGGCGAGGTTCCATGAAACGAAAAGAAACGAAAAACTGGTGTAGCAGCCGCCATGGACTTAACTAGAATGCAGTAATAACTAACGAGGTATGTTAAATCGTGTCGAAACGATAAACACGAAAGTTATTACTGCGAAGTGCAATGGTTAAGATCGTGTTTGACCTGGTCGCGAAAACGTGCTGGGCAAACGATCTTCCGACCGGAACGTGAGACGGGAGCCTCATTCGCGGACGGGTGCGCAGACGTGCTCTGCTGACATGGACGTGAGACAGTATTCTCATTCGAGTAGGAAGCAGGGCCGACGAACTGCTGACTTGAAGGTGAGACGATAGCCTCATTCGAAGTCGTCGCAGGCAACACCAACTGCAGACCTTGACGTGACACAGGAGTGTCGTCAACAGATAGTGCAGGGTTAACATCGAATCTCATGTCAGCGGGCGATACGCTGTCGTCAACGTACTCGGCTTTGAGACGATCGATGCTAACGGTATTGACGCCACCGTGTCGATCAACCTTAAAGGTCTTATTGTGACGAGAAATCACGCGAGATGGACCCTTGTAAGGCTGTTGTAATGGTTTCCGTGCCAAATCAACACGAATGAGTACACGCGAACAAGTTTCAAGTTGGGTCGGAAAAAAACCTGTCGTCGCTGCATTCGAGTCTGCGCCGGAGCGAGATTTTGCATGCAAGTAAACAAACGGTGAACGTAAGTCTGTGCGGCAAGTGAGTCTGTACTCCGTGGCATAAAGAATTCCCCAGGCAGTCGTAATGTCGTGACGTAGACAAGTTCTGCGGTGGAACATTGGATATCTGCCTTTAAGCGAGCCCTGATACTGGGCAGAACTAGCGGTAACCTTTCATACCAGTCGGGGCTCTCGTGTGCTTTAAGAGCCGCTTTGAGTTGGCGATGAAAACGTTCGACTAAACCATTCGATGCCGGATGGTACGCGGTCGTGCGAATGTGTTCCGTGAGTTAATGAAGAGAATAGTTCGGACTCAAATTGTTGCCCTCGATCGGTAGTGGTTGTTGAAGGACTACCATATAAAGCTATTCATCGTTCTATCAGGTGTCGAACCGCTGATTCGGCCGTGTCGACCGAGATGGGAATAGCCTCGGGCCACCTCGCAAATCTATCGATGCACGTTAGTAAATGGGTATTCCCTTGTGATGGGGTCAATAGACCCACAATGTCTACGTGGATATGCTCAAAGCGATCATCAGGCGCAGCAAAAGTACCGATAGGCGAAGCTTCGTGCCTATGCACTTTGGATCGTTGACATTATAGGCACTGCTTTGCCTACACACGAACATCCTTATTCATGGACGGCCAGACGTATCGTGCAGCTGCGAGTCGGAGACTGGCTGCGATGCCTGGATGTGAGAGTCCATTTACGGTGTGGAACATGAGAAGTCGATATGAAGAGGGTACGACTGGTCGAGGTATGCCGGTAGACATGTCCCAGAGTATAGTCCCAGCACTGGTGGCCAGAGGTACGGACTGACACTGTAGCGACTATGACTGAGAGGCTTCCATATATGAGAACCTGTGCCTGTGCTGCAGCCATGGAAGGGACGTCTAAAAGCGGAGATTTAATAGCTTTAAGCGAAGTACGCGACAAAGCATCTGCAACGCAGTTCGACTCACCTTTAAAGTGTCGTAGGTCAGTCGTGAACTGAGAAATATAGTCTAAATGTCTGACTTCTCGTGGGGAGTAACGGTCAGACTTAGTATGCAATGCATACGTCGAAGGATTATGGTCGGTATAGAGGATGGAATATCGACCCTCGACTGCATGACGGAAGTGTTTAACGGCATCATATGCAGCCAGCAGTTCGCAACCAAGAGCACCATATTTGGTTTCCGTGGGACTGAGGCGTCGAGAGAAAAACTCTAATGGCTGTCAGATCCCAGAAACAGACTGTTGCAGAACCGCTCCCATGGCAAAGTCTGGTGCATCCACCGCTATGGTTAGCGTGGAGGACGGAACTGGGTGCATTAGGAGCGTGGTCTGAGCTAACGTCGCTTTAATCTCCGAGAACGCTGCTCGTGCGGCATCCGTAAGCGACAACTTACGTGAGTTGCCACGAAGTAGGTCAGTTAACGGAAGCAAACGTTCAGCAGCATGGGTTATGAAACGACGATAAAAGTTAATTAACCCCAAAAATGCCTTGAGCTCCTTGATTGAGGACGGTACGGCGTAATCTAGAATAGTGTGCACTTTATCCTCGCAAGGCTTAATACGCTGTCCAGTGAACTTGTGACCGAGGAACACAAATTCTTTTTCGCCGAGTTCACATTTATCAGAACTGACTACTATTCGATGTTCGGACAAGCGTTGAAATAGCAGCTTCAAATGTTGGAAATGTTCACCTACGCTCGACGATGCGATTAGCAAGTCACCGTTATAGTCGTGAACAACTTCTAAGTCTCATATAATGCTATCGATACACCTCTGGAATGTCTGAGCAGCATTTTGCAAACCAATGGGCATATGTATGGACTCAAACAAACCAGAAGGAGTCGTGACAGCGGTTTTTCCGGACATCTTCAGCGGCAACTGGGATCTGGTGATAGGCTCGCACCAAATCGATCATAGAAAATACAGTCGTGCCGTGAAGTGATGCCGTGATGTCGTGTGTGTGGGGCATCGGATAGCTATCGTAACGGGTAACCAAGTTTAGTGCGCGATAGTCGCCACATGGTCGCCAGCTAATGCCATCTTTCTTAAGAACCATGTGCAGAGGTGAGGCCCATGGACTGTGAGAAGGATGAACAATATCTTTAGAAAGTTAAGTGCCAAACTCACTTTTGGCGAAAGCCAATTTGTCCGGTGCCAGTCGGCGAGGTCGTGCCGTGACTGGTGGTCCGTTAGTGGCAATGTGGTGTGCCACACGATCGGTCACTGCCTCTATCCCTTCAAAAGGTTTAGTCAAAATGGGGAGTTTAATAAGTAAAGACTGAAGACCGTGAGGAATGTTAGAAAACGAACCTGTGATTCGGTATGCATCTGTTCGAGCTGCGAGACCCGTAAATTTAATGTCCGACGAAGGATTGATAAGCTGCAGCCTACGTGAATCAACAAGTAATTCATAGTGCTGCAGAAAGTCGAGTTCCAGTATGCCTGTGGGAACATCCGCAACAATGAACGTCCACAGATACCGTCGTCATGGTCCCAGGTTGACCGCAAGCTGTCTCGTGTCGTAGGTAGGAATGGAAGAACAGCTCGACGCCGACAGCCGAAGCAAAGAAGCTCGTGGCTTGTCTTTACTCACCGGCAAGACAGAACCTTGGGCCCCAGTATCGACTAGGGACCTAGCGTTAGTGCACGAATCATGCAGGTAAAACAAACGCCCAACCTGAGGCTGATTGCCGGCGAGTACGGCCGCTTCTACTTGCCGGCGGTGGCTTTTCCCGCCGCTTATGAACACGGCTGTCTGCACCTACGGGCGGCCGGTCCGGAAACGCGATGGAACCAACAAAAACAGCTGGTAGGATGATCTGGTTTGGACGAGGCAGGTGAGGTGGAATCACGGCGGACTTGGGCAGTGGAAGGAGCCCGTCCTTGCCGTTGTTTACGTGGGCTACTGCGAGGAGTCGTTATTTCAACTCTGTCCTTGAAGGACAGGCGGCGCTGGATGGATCGAGAGTGCCGAGACTCCTCCGGCGACTCATCCAGATCAACACCCCCAGGATTGCACGATGTAGTGGCGATGAGGCCATTGGCCCCACTGCCGACACGTGCGACAATCTAACCGGCCACGGCGGCTGCTCGTTCCAAGGACGAGTCCTCGAGGAGAGCAGTAACGGTGGTCTGACCATGAAAGGGTGGAGAGTCCAACCACAGTTCCCTAACTATTTCCGAATCCTTATCGGCAGGCCCTGCCGGGGACCGGAGGTGAGCTAGTTGGTGGCTGGGTTTTGTGTCCCCTATGTGGTGCCGGGTAAGTAGCTGACGTATGCATTCCTCCCGAGAAGGAAGGAAATGTTGCAGTATAGCCTCCTTAAGCCGATCGTACGGCTGCACTTGAGGGGGATATAATACTAAATCCCTCACTGGGGCGATAACATCGCCCGGGATTGCCTCTAAGGTACAGGAAAACCGTTGGCGCCGGCCGATAACCCTACGTACCTCAAATTGCAGCTCTAAGGCTGCAAACCAACCGCCACAGGCTTGAAAGCAACCGCAGACAAAGTGAGGTCTGTGTCGAGCTACATCTTATCCTCTGACTTCGTTACACTGCGATAATATATCGTAAAAAATATATATCGTGCAACGAAAAGAGAACGGGAAACAGCAAAAACTCACCGACTCATCTGGCGGGCGAATAATCCAGGAAGGTTATGGAGGTTTTGGGCTCACCAATATAAAAGACTTTCAAGAACGGCTGGTGAACGTGTCTCCTATTGGGTCTAGCAGCGAAATACTAACGTTATCCCCTCTATCGGCCGAATAGAGATGCAAGTCGGTTCATAGATGCAAGGTGTATTCTATATATCGTGGCACGGAAACAGTACCGATACGAGAGTTACACCGAACAGAAAACGGAACGCAACGGCGATGCAGAAAGCGAACCGCGAGCGCGTACAATCGGCAAACGACCGAAAGCGAAAGTGGTTTAAAACGAGGTCGACGGAAGCCTCGGAAAAGTCAGTCCAGCACATGTTTCCCCGTCTAGCCATAAAATACAGCAAACTGCGGCCCTTTTTATTTATTCAGTTGTCCCCACAGGAGATTCTTGAGGGTAAGCGTGGCAGCTAGCTGAGACAGTGAACCTGTTTATCCAACCCGACTGCGTTTCTTCGAGAGCGAACGTGCTTTTCATTCTTGTCCTTTCAGCCCACCCCTCGACAACCACAACATTCGGACCGCTTGGCAGTCGGAGCACTTTGTGAACATTTCAGCCCTCGAGTGCAAGAACCTTGACATACACTGGGCAAAGCCACAGGTCCAGTGACCTGATCTGATCTGATCTGATCTGAAGGCCGTTTGGGTGTGTGTTTACTGTGGTGTTGCGTTGGTCTCTGGGGCTCTTCAGTTGTGTTGGGTTTGAGACGTTTGCTAAATCAGCTTGATATAATGACGGGGGTCGTTTTGGAAACGCTGAATGTAAAAAAGCTTCTCGCCTTTATCGTGTCGATGCTTGCCATGCAGACCGGATTCTTCCTCATTGGAGGGTTGATTGCACCAGCACCCAATACTTCCCAGCAAGTCCTGATGTCAAAATGCGTCGATTATTCAAAGGACCCACAAAGGTGGCTTTACGTGCGACACTTTGGTTCTAACGCAACACCATCAAACTGTGCTCATCTGCTTCCCGACGGTGATATTGAAGAGGTGATAAAGCCTTTTGAAATCAATGCCGATGAACTGGTGTTCATCGCGCAGGTGCCCCATCCGCGTGACGGCCGCAGGCTCCAAATGACTCGCTGGTTCCAGCAAATGTTGGGAGTGTTAATGCTGGACATTAAGTACAAATATAACCGAGAGGTATGTTTATCTCACTGTTGTGCGCTTGCGGTGCTTGTCTACTGTCTTGTAACAGAAATATCCTAGAAATAATTACAAAGAAGTCCCTGTTTGTTCGAATTCTGCATGGGAATACCCTCATCACCCTTGATTAGACGAAAAAGTAAATTCAATCTCACCTAATGAAACGCCCGATCGGGCAACTTGAGTTGAAACCCCAAGTTGGCCAACTTTGAAACAAATCCTATCAGGTCACAAGACTTGCGGCTCTGGTCAAAGTGCGTCCTAATTCTTAAACTTCTAAACTAAAGCTGTCCTCAGAGTACTAGCCATTTACCACGTAGTTTAGTTAATGCATTAAGTATAGTGATTTGTCGCGTTGAATTCGGTAGGCGGTGCGATGCGATGCAAGTTTTATTGTATTTTTCCCCATGAATGCCCTATAACAGCATGATAAGGTTATAGAAGAAGTAGTTTCGAAGTCCTTTGGAGTGCACCCGGGAACTTGCATACTTCTGAGCACCATCTGCAATACGTCTTTCAGTACTGCTTGATGCAACGATTTTAGACCCACATTCGCTCATATTTCCCAGCTTTCATATTAACCAAGGTGATGTTTCGTTTCAGCGCTCAGCAGTAAACAAGGAAAAGATACATGTTGGGTTTTAGAACTTTATCTTCCATCGAGTTCTAGCGAGTTTTTGTCTCTATTGTTCTATTGCTTCGCTTTTACTACATGATATTGGTAAGATGTTTCAAGAAGGGGTTCGCGGTCAGTTAAGAGCTGCCAATCTGGTAAGTGGCCGGTGGCGGCGCGAGAATTTGTACCCGGGACAGGAGATTCAGAGGCCAACATGATGACCGTCTGACCACCCCTGGCAATCTCATTATTTCCCTCCGGTGGACAACACGGATTACGCCACCATTGAATGACATGCTTTTATGTATATTTCAGTGCTGTTGATCTACTAACGGTAAAGTAGTGTAGCTCAGGGATTGATAAGATTAGTTGTGGATTATCCGCCAGTTTACGAACTTGCACCCGATATGTAACTGGGGGACGAACTGAAAACATCAGGATTACTTTCACTGGTTTCTTTGATGTATCAACAAACTAGAATTTGTTTTCTACTGAGTAAATTGTCTGCATTTTTCCCCTCACTTTCTAAGGTCGCGGATGATGCCGAAATCAAATTCGATTTGCGCTTAGGGTATCGTAATCATGGTGACCCGGAAGGAGTATGGCATGAATTGGCGCACTCACATGAAGTGCGTCCGTTAAAGTGCACTCTAGATCCAAAGGCTAGGCAACACGAGGAACAGGCGCACTCAGTTGATGATGGAAACTATTACGAATGTGAGGTGTTACCTCTTTTCACTCTAGCAAGCTGTCATCACGCGGAGTACCTACTAAACTTACGAATTCCAGCAAATGACAAGATTGGCGTGATCCAGGATGTATGGATGGTTGAAATTCATCAAAATGGCGGCTTTACTAAGGTAATACCAAGTTAATCAGGTTTCACAATAACTTGTCTACTCTTTCTCCCCCTGTTTTTAATAACACTTGATTTAAATAGGCATGTATTTCCAGGTGTTATTGCACATGAAAATTCGTGGAGTCGTGTCTTACGTTGTCCTACTGGCTCTAGTGAAAAAACTGTTCGGCCGTCGAATTATCTCATTTTATTACACAGAAATAAGCAGTTTATACAGGATAGTATGCGACTGCAATCAAAACCGTGGTACAAAGCACATTGGTCCAGAACACCTCCCATAACCGGGTCTCCTGACTGGCTGTTTTGGTTACGTCCGCGATTGACTGGTTTCGTTCCTGTCGGTTAAAACAGCTGTTGGTAGTTCATTTGTCGATTTCATTTCGTTCCGTTTGAGACAACTCTTGGTTGCTGATTGGTTAGTCTTCGTTCCGTTCGTCTAAAATAATTCTCGGTCGCTGATCGGTTGATTCCGTTAGTTCAGTAAAAACAACACCTGGCTACTGACTGGTTGGTTCCACTCGGCTCGATAAGAGCGACTGTTGGCGGCTGATAGGATGTTTCCGTTTCTTTTAGTCACGAACTAGTTGGGTCATCTACAAGCTTCGCTGGCCTGAGCTTTGCCATCGATTTTGGGCAGAAAAATGTGCTGTCTGCTAGCGGAACTAGGCCGTCTAGTGATGCGTCATTTCTGTTTAATGTTTAGACGGGCAGTTATTTTGCCCGTCCTGAGGCAATTTTCTCGAGCTGAGGTCGCCAGTGGTAATCGGTGTATAGAACTTTTTTCATTTATCAGTAATGTGTAAATATTGGTTTTGGGGCCACAGTTCAGTTTCCCCAAAACAGGCGCTGATTATGGATGATTTTATTTTTCACTAAAATACCTTTTTGAGTTGTTTGAATTTGTTTATTTGGTAATTTAAGTTTGAATTTCATCATGCCCTGATGCATTGGTAACACGTAGTTTCCCTTGATTGGTTGGTTGCCCTAACTGCCCATCGATTCCCAAGGTCATCCCGCTCCGTTCTAGCAGAACTGTGTAAACAGGTGAGTTCAGTGCTCCCCAGACCACGCGCTTAAGGTGCCCTTTGAAACCGTAAACTTCTGCCCAGCAGCCTGTTAAACTGTGCTCTCATCCAAGCTAGTGAGTGGTTTAGCTCTGATTATTGTGCGCCTATTTGCGATCCATTATTTTGATCCAAGAACAAATATGGGGCTGGCACGAATCAAGATGACTCTTGGTATGTCCAATATCTGTTATAGTTCATTAAAGTTTGCAGTATTTGGAGTTGTTGTCGAACACGCAGCAGCTGGTTTCTTACCTAGGCGATAATTGAATATTGACAAGTTTGCAGTATTTTTGTTGTTGAAATATTTAGTTCGTGTGGTGGGTTTTTAAATGTTTAGTTACAATGGTTAACTTAGAACACGTAACCACATCATCATCATCATCGTACAGCGTTAAACAGTAGGGCAAGCCCCACTGACCACTGCCTTTCTCACCATGTTGCACGTTGAATTAGAAAGTATGAATATACAAGATGGACAGGGAGTGGACCTACACAGGTGGGAAAAGGAAAGAATGCCTTAGTAGCCAACACACGGAATACAAAGTCTAACTGTACAAACGCACATCGATCAGTCATTCTGACTCGATAGAAAGTGACAACACGATCGCCACTGTTCGCGGTTCGCAGCCATATCCTTCAGTGTCTCCAGCCAACTGGTAGACGGAGCTTTTGGACCCCAACCACGAAGACGTGAAGCACCTACTTTTCCTAAGTTCGCTGTACATTTTCTCATTCCTCGCTGCCACGTCATCTGTTGACCTCCACGTGGTTTCTTTCACTCCCTAGGAGGGGCGGAGAATAGGACACGGTATGGTAGGCATGTGTTTGACATTCGTAACACATGCCCCAACCAACGAAGTCTACTAAGCTGGATAAGCTGTGACAGAACGTTCTCTGAATTAGTACCCAATACTCGCTTTCTTACCTCATCGTTGCTTACTCGGCTATTCCACCCAATCCTGGCGATACTACGTAAACATCGATGGTCGAAAACCTGAAGACGACGAATATCTTCAGCACGCAGACTCCAAGTTTCGCAACCATACAACAAAACTGAACGCACTGCAGCACAATATACACGACCTTTCAACTTCAGTGAAATATCAGGTCGGCGCCACAAGTGCCCCAGTCGAGCGTACGCCGCTCGAGCCTTGGATATCCGCGTACTCGCCTCTACTACTGTGCTCCCATCCGTCGTCACGCAGCTACCGAGGTAAGTGAAGTGGTCGACAACTGCCAGCACCTCCCCATCGAGCATCACGCTCGGAATTGTTGACGTCCAGTCTTGTAACATCACCTTGCACTTTGAAGGTGCAAAGCGCATGCCGAATGGAGCTACAGCTCTTACGAGTCTATCTAGTGCATGTTGAACATGTTCCATGGATTCGAACAAGCAGACACTGTCGTCTGCGTAATATAGGTCACAGCATTCCACTATTTCCCAGTTCGACTCCTACATCCTGAAGATTTCGCAGCGCACTCCCCATTATTTCGTCCATGACGAAGTTGAACAGGAATGGAGACACAGGGCATCCCTGTCGAACACCACTGGTCATTTCGAACTGACCGGATAGTTCACCATAAACTCTGACGCGGCCAGAAGTATGAGAATGCAATGATCTCAGTAGGTTCACGAACTTCTGGGGCAAACCTTTTCGATGAAGAACACTGAAAAGCGATGTTCGATCACCTGAATCAAAAACGCCTTTTATGTCTAAGAAAATCATTATTGTCGGTCGGCGGTGCGTGTGACGCGTTTCAAGTAGTCGGCGAAGTGTAAAAATCTGGTCGATGCATCCTCGACCTGGGCGGAATCCAGCCTGCTGTTCGCGGACATTCCTCTCGCGAGCGAGTGTAAGACGATGCAGTAGAATTGAGGCTAATACTTTGGTGACTATCGGAATTAAGCTAATCCCACGATGATTACTACAGTCATTGCGTATTCCCTTCTTGAAAATGGGAACAATCAATGATTCGTTCCATATTAACGGAATACTCTCCTCGTTCCAAATGTCACGGAGAAAAGCGGTAAGTGATTTTATCAACGCCCCACCACCCAGTTTGAAAAGAACTGGGGGAAGTTCGTCGGGACCTGCCGCTTTCTCCCGCCTTAGTAATCGAATACATGACTCTACTTCTACTTCCGATGGGGGCTCAAGTGATACCACCCAAGGAGTCACAGTTGTTGATACAGGAGGAACTACACTAGCGTGCGGCCAACTAAACTGTTCCTTGAAGTATTCGGCCCAACGGTCAAGCCTTTGCTGTTTGCTATGGATGGGTTCTCCATTCCTATCGCAAATCGTTTCACTGACCTGGGTTCGCCGTCCACCGGTGTCACAAATAAGTTTGAACAGTCTTTGACTGTTACCTGAAGCAGCTGCTATTTCCATTTCTTCGACTATCTTGACCCACCAACTTTCGCGATCATTCCTGAGGCTTTTCGTAGCTCGCCTCTGCAGCTTTCTCTGCATCTTATTCATCTCCTTATAGTTCGAGAGCTGACGCTTTTGCTTCATTATACTCAGCGACTCTTGCGAGATCCAGTGTATTTGATGGACTGCAATAAGCAGTATATCTCGTCTGAGAACCCGTTTGACTGAATTCTGAAGTTCACTGTAGAAGACATCTTTAGTGGCTGACGCAGCATGTACCGTTAGGACGTAGACCGCAGTCACGGTCATGTTAAACTGAGTGTTCCTAAACCGTGCCACGGCAATTCTTAAAGAAACTGCTTCCCAAAAGATCAAGGCATTGTGAGCTCGATTGTTCGTTGCGATCACAAATCTGTGAAGCCGAGAATTGTCTTCTGGCCCACTGTAGCACATCCATTAGGATGCTTCCGTTTGAGGGACTTGAATATGCCGTCTGCAGGAGTTGGGTAGGTGTATTTTGGATAGACAAGCTACGTCAATTCCGTAGTTATAGAGTGTGCGCGTGGTAATACACTGGCTACCTGCATCTAGAAGGGCTCTCACGTTCCAGCAAGCTACGTGGACTGGTGAACTTGTGCTCAGGTTTAGGTTCTCAACTCGTGATTGGGTCACCCCGGCCGCTTGGAGAGCGCGGAACGCGTCACTCACCGGGGAGGCCGTAGCATGATCAAAGCTAATTGTGGAGACGAAATCCATGAAGAAACTTGGGAATACTGTACGAAATGGCGTCCCCAACGTCACTTGGTTTTTGTTCGAGATGGCACCTCTAGCCCAAGTACCACCTGCCAGGAAACAGGAAGTTTTTTGTTGGGAGCCGGTGACCGAACGAGCGGTTCATACGCTTTTTGGATGGTGGTCCACCAATCCGGGATGCCCAACGCGTCCTACTGATCTTGGTGCAGGGTTGCCGGTGGCTCTCTAGAAACTCGTTCGCCATTCGATAGGAGTAACCTAGACCCAGGGGTCGTCCATGCAACCTTGTTGATTGGACGGATTTCCTTGGTAGCCGTTGGATCAAACAGATCTCTTTCGCCTATGCAGGAGTATCCGCCTTCACATGCTGGGCGCTGCCTCACCGAGATTTTTAGGCCTCGGTTACCCTTAACCTAGTTTGGCCCCCCTGTCGAACGGTTTGCCGGGGTGTGGCCGCTGCCGCATGCCTCAGCTTCGTGGAGCCACAGGTGAGAGTTGGGCAGGTGATGGAGACCAAGGAGATGGGAGATACCTCAAGGGGTGTGACAGTTTACCAACTCAGAGGTGCGACTCCTCTCAGATACTCCATACACCCCGAAGACGGACAGCCGGTTAACGTGGATCGCCCAAATAGATCAAACCGTGCAAGCGTAGAAAAGCACAGCGCACTTCAGGTCTTAAGTTACCTTTCAACGGGAGTAAAATATCCTGCCGTCTCCATGGTGAACGGAATTTGCAGAACACCGCCTGACCCTTCGCTATGCGTTTGTTGACTTCGCCTCCAAACTTCCCATCAGCATTTGTACAACTTCCCAATTAGACACATTCCTGGGCAATCTGTAAACTATCATCACCGAGAGTGAATGCGGGGTGTGGCCCCTGTCAGTACTTTCCACTTTGTAGGAGGAAATAACATTCACTACCGTGAGGGAGACAACGCGAGACTGTCTAGAGTGCACTGTGCCGCAGTAATATTCTCACATACGAACGCGGTGTCTTGTGCTAGGTCTAAGTTCAAAAGTCTGTCATCTAGTAGGAGCTCATCGCATACCTTTTTTAATTTTCTCGTGATTCTTACTATTTCAATTTTAAAGAGCCGTTCTGTCAGTGGAGTCAGATGCTGCTCAGATGTCCAAGTATATTTTTACTCTTTATTCTTATGCGACTAACTCATACCTGATGATAAGTCGACTTTTCGAATGTTTCTCATGGCGTCTGTCCATGTGTTGCGATCGTCGGGGATTCGTGGAAGAGTTTGTTTATCTAATGAGTTGTAAAAATCCATTCGATACACCGGCAGTTAAAACGAAAACCTTCCTGTTCCTTTCAGATATGTTTTCCGCGCTCTGAGGAAAATCTACGGCGGATTATTGAGGCTAATAGCTCATATAGGTAAATGTTTATCGTTCGGTAGTAGCGTTGCTGGAAGAGATGGCGGTCAGTCGACGTTTCGTTCACCGCGGTAACCTTTCTCATGACCACTAAAATCGATACACTTCGGACTTTTCTCGGTTCCCATACATTAATAGCTACTGCGGTTAAGACACGTCTCGAGCCCCCCCCCCCCTCCCCTCTTGTCTATTGGGATAATGAATACACAGGTCCAGCTGGGCAGAACGTGATCTTCAACCCATATCTCGTAGAAGAGGCTGGATAGCTCTAGGATGAGGCTGTATGACGCTTAAGGGGTTGGAGTGTTTGGGCAATGTCTTTGGTGGCTGGGACAATACACCGTTCGTGGAGCATGAGTTGGTTCTAAGGTACTACCGTGTAGGGACATTGGTGCTGAGAGCGTTCTAAATTGTTGCTCCATTAACTCCGCCCAGTTCTCAATACGACGTAAAAGCTGGAAGATTGGCTTGACATTTTTCCTTGCGGATATCCTCGCTTACACCAAGTTTCTTGCTATCAGTTTATGAGATTAATCGGAGAAGCTTCCGGACGTAGCCGGTAGCAGCAGCATCACGCACTGAAACCACCAGTCCTCATGGGCTGTACGTAAGATTCTGGACAGCTTTTCCCCACGTCTGGAAATTGGGTTGCTGGACGTTTGTCCGCCGGACATTTCATCTAATGGACAATTGGTCGCTGGACATTTCGTCGAACGGCCGTTTGGTCACTGGGCATTTCTTGGACATATATTTGTTGTAACTGGATAATCCGCTGCAACTTTATGAGCTATTCGTTTGCCTACGATTGCATTCCTTTTTATTTCCTCTGTACTTAGCCCTTATCTTTTAAATGACCCATTTCTCTGCTGTCATCGATACAAGATCACATTTCCAATAGATCCTAACGGATTGCGGTCTACTATAAATTGTTGAGTCCCTTTATTAACATTACCGGTGTTCTTCGGCGTTTAAAGTTTTTCTGATAACTTACGTAACGTTATTGCTGTGCTTAATAATCTTCCTGGACCTACTTTAGAGGGAATTGCTCACACTTCGCCGCGGATTAGCTATTGTCAACGGCATACACTGAGTTTCGTTAGTATAATATCTATTTGGAGCATAACGTATGACGCATCGACTTGCTGATAAACTCAGCCAAAATAGCATTGGTAACCCAAAACTCGTCCGTTTACATCATCACCAACCCAGCGTGACATCGCATGTACGCTTGAATAACATTAAAAAAGAAATATACGAACATTGGTTTTTTATAGTTTATGATCAACTGTACGCAAAATTACACATGACTGTACTCGTCATACTGCTGAGCTATACTGTGTAAGCGTTCATTGATAAGCAGGTATTTGTTTTTCAATGATTTCAATAGTATGCCGGGTCGTAGTTGCTCCAATTTTATTTCCCTTCCTGAGTTTCTCCAGAAGGCGACATAGTGTGGGGTGTTTCATGGGACATTTGAGAGGAGTAGCACCTCTGAGTTGGTAAACTGTCACACCCCTTGAGGTATCTCCCATCTCCTTGGTCTCCATCACCTGCCCAACTCTCACCTGTGGCTCCACGAAGCTGAGGCATGCGGCAGCGGCCACACCCCGGCAAACCGTTCGACAGGGGGGCCAAACTAGGTTAAGGGTAACCGAGGCCTAAAAATCTCGGTGAGGCAGCGCCCAGCATGTGAAGGCGGATACTCCTGCATAGGCGAAAGAGATCTGTTTGATCCAACGGCTACCAAGGAAATCCGTCCAATCAACAAGGTTGCATGGACGACCCCTGGGTCTAGGTTACTCCTATCGAATGGCGAACGAGTTTCTAGAGAGCCACCGGCAACCCTGCACCAAGATCAGTAGGACGCGTTGGGCATCCCGGATTGGTGGACCACCATCCAAAAAGCGTATGAACCGCTCGTTCGGTCACCGGCTCCCAACAAAAAACTTCCTGTTTCCTGGCAGGCAGTACTTGGGCTAGAGGTGCCATCTCGAACAAAAACCGAGTGACGTTGGGGACGCCACTTTGTACCAAACTCCCAAGACTCTTCATGACAAGTTCCCTCACACACATCGCTCATGCTACGGCCTCACCGGTAAGCGACGCACCTCGTGTTGTCCCCGCGGCCGGAGTGACAGCTATGCTCGCTGGGGGCCTCAAGACGCGAAATCACATCCAAATCGCCTGCTGGAATGTGAGAACACTCCCGGACATCGGAGGCCAAACCATCACTGCACGAACGCTACATGACTACCGCATCGAAATCGCATGTCTCTCCGAAGTTTAGCTGCCGAATTCTGACACCCGGTGTATGAAGGTTCCCGGAGGAGACGACAGTTACCACCTCTATCATAGTGAACCCACGGACAGCTCTCGTCTCCGTGGCGTCGCGATAGTTGTCAGCAACAGGACCAACAAAACACTGCTTTCATGGAACCCCATATTCCTTAGGATCGCCTTAGCTCGTTTTCGCTCCTCAACCTTGAACGTATCGGTTTTTGCGGTCTTTGCTCCGACAGTCACAGCCGAAGAAGCGACAAAAGACGAGTTCTATCATAGGTTACAAGAGGTGATAAACGGCGTCCCGAAACGCGACATTCTCCTGGTTGCGGGAGACTGGAACGCACGCACTGGTCCCTCTACCCAAGCAACTAAACACATTTTGGGGAAATATGGTCTCGGACAGCAGTGCAGCAGTGGTGAACTCCTTGACAACTTTACAGACTTTAACGGCCTAACTGTCACCAATACCCGCTTCCAACATCCCAAGAAGCACTTACTAACGTGGTACTCCAACGACGGCCACACAGCGCATCAGACCGACTACATTCTCACAATCACGCTGGTCATCTTCGATTGAATATTGTCGATCCTACCGAGGCGCGGAGACGGGCAACAAGAATGATACCGACCACACCCTCGTCCGTGCATACTTCAAGATTCACCTAGTCAATCGCCGCAAAAACTGTGCCCCGAGGCGGATTAACACAGCAGCGTTAGGATCACCGAAAAGGCGCCAAGCAATCTCAAATGCTATTGCCTCTCATCTAGCCACCACGTTCATAGGTGGAGTGAAAGTATACGTGGAAGATCAGTGGACTTCACTCAAGGCATCGATCGAATAATCCGCTTTAGACGAACTGTGATTTGCACGACGACGACAGAAAGGCTGAATCTCAAAGGCGACTCTCCAATTAACCGAAAAGGCCAGAGATGCCCGCCTAAATGGTCACCCAGACTTCCGTGATATCCGACGGAAAGCCACCCGCTCGGCCAGAAGCGACCGCAACAACTACTGGACCGAAATCACAGAAACCATGGAGACTGCGATCAACTGCGGGGACTTCTCAAAGCTCTTACGTCTAATCCGCACTGCATACGGTAAGCGAAAGTCGACAGAGCCCCTCCTTCGCGATGTTGCCTGGCTGATCATTTCTGAACAGGCCAAAAAGATGTAGAGATGGACCGAACACTTCGAATGTCTATTGAACCGTCCTGCAGCAAGCTCTGCTTACCAAGTCCCAGCAATCCAGAGCGAAGGCTGTGACGTTAGTAACAACCCACCGAGCCAAAACGAAATCACCGATGTAATACTCAAGCTGAAGAACCGGAAATCCCCTGGAGAAGATGGCATTGCATCGGAGATATATAAATCATGTCTTTCGACACTACTCGAGCCACTGCACACCCTGTTTTGTTCAATTTTGGGAGAAAGAACAATACCCAGCGAACTGGGGGACCTCAGTTCTACTTCATCTTCCAAAGAAAGATGACAGGACCGTGTGCGAAAGCTACCGTGGCATCAATTTAATCGACGTGGCCGCCAAATATTCTCTGTGCTTTTGTTGAGCCGACTCGGCGGTGCGGGACGCGCGCACACGCCCCAATCAAGGAGGCTTCCGCCTTGGCATAGGGTGCATGGACCAAATATTCACCCTCCGCTGAATATTGGAACGTCGGTACAAGTTCCAGCAACCAACTGCAACTTGTTTTATTGATTTTCGGGCTGCCTTTGACTCACTTGACAGAGATTCGTTATGCAATACCTTACAAACGGATGGAATGCCCCAGAAGCTTCTCAGTCTCATGAGGTCGTAATGCACAAATACCCGCGCGAGAATACGCATCTACGGAGAGTAGTCCAGCAAGTTCTCCCTCAATTCCGGTGTTAGACAAGGCTGTCCCCTGTCGCCAGTGCTGTTCAACTACGCCATCGACTGGATAATGCTTCAGGCGCTCACCGATTACCCTGGTAATCAACCAGGCACTGATGTTTTCCTCGCCGATCTAGAATTCGCAGACGACATCGTCATCCTTGGAGATAGCCCAACTACCTTACAGCCGGTTCTCAGTCGCGTAGAATCTTTCGCGAAATCCATGGGACTAGAAGTCAATTCGTCGAAGACCGAGATCTTTTCGACATGCACTAAACAGTTCACTCTCCCGGTATAATTGGACGGTGAACAAATCGGGCACCTCCCGGCGTTCAAATATCTGGGCCCCACGATTCTGCCGAGCGGTCAAGCCAAAGATAAAGTCAAGTTGCGCATTGACACGACCAGGTCTGCGTTTCTTCAGCTTCACAATGTACTGTGGGCGCGCAATGAAATCAGCCTCCTGACCAAAGTCCGCGTCTTCCGGGTCGCTATCTGCCCAATACTGGCCTACGGCTGCGAGAAGTGGCCACTACGCGTCGAGGACATCAGAAAGCTGGAATTGTTTGACCATTGGTGTCTGCGATGGATACTGAAAGTGGTGTGGCACGAAAAGCTTTCAAACGAGACAATAAGACAACGGTGCTTTGACATCGAAAAGCTGTCAGTGTTCCTCCAACGTCGACGATTGTAGTGAATTAGAGATGTCCTACGACGTCCAGACACAGAGATCTCAAAACAGTGCCTCTCTCTTGTTCTATGTCCAGGATGGCGCTGTCGCCTTGGAGGACAGCTGAAAACACGGGTCAGTACCATCAAATGGGACGTTGAGGGACGAGGACCCTAGGGTGTCTACGGCGTTTGCAGCTGGAAGCAGAACTGGATCTCCCTGTGCTGACGTCTCGCATCCGATCGCCGCTCATGGGCAGGTGCCATTCTATATGCACATGAAGCTGGTTCATCCTCTCGCAGGAGCTAGCCGCATAAAATTAAAGCAAGGTAAGAGTTTCATGGGTGTTCTTTGTTTGAAGCCCCTATGGCAACTCTCAATCGAGTTTTTCGCTCGGGGGACACCACGTAACAAGCGTTCACGCACATTCCACAAACTTGGTTTATATTTTGGTCTCCGTCTAATACCAACGTCGTGTGTAGGTTGTACTGGAGCTCACGTCCAGAATCAGATCACGCCGTCGTGTGTCCAGTTTATAGTACAATTTTCCACCAACTCGAAATTCCGCCGTCAACGGATAGACATAGATCAACTTTGCCGGACGTCGGTCCGGGAGCGGTACCAGAATGAACCTGTTGCCCAGCTAAGTAGCCACACTCGATGATTTGTCAGACTGATGTGAACACATCCAAGACGCTATAAAAGTGGCGAGTACCACATCTTGTGGATGGGTCACATGGCATGTAGCCACGCACCGGATCTAATCGGGTTCTCTAGAGTTGCTAGACAACCGCCGGAATATCCCTGCCGGGAGCGAAAACCACAGTGCCCGCGCCCAACAACGAAGAAACTTGATTAGAAGCTTGTGCAGTGACCAAGAGTATTGGTGGTCCCAACGCGCGGCCGAAATGGAACAAACTTCTTCCACTGTCTCGTCCGACCCAAGGGGACCAAGAAGCCTGGAGTAAGCAAATTAATCTGCGAAGTAAACGGCCAGCCAATCTACCAGCTTTCACGGCACATGGGTCGATGGACAGAGCACTTTGAGGAGCAGTTTAACTGGCCTTCAGCGCCAGCGCCTCCATTCTGTAGTCCGTTTGAACCAGTTCATACTTCATGGGCGGTCTGTACTGTCCCACCCACCGAAGAAGAAGTCAATCATGCGGTCCACCTGCTGAGATGCAATAAAGCCCTCGGTCCCGTCGAACTCTCCCCAGCCCTCCTCAGGGATGGTGGCTTGCTTCTCCAAAGCACTCGTCAGCTTCTTCATTGAGATTTAGCTCCACGATTTTGCCTCACACAGTTGGAACTGTGCACCCATCATTCCTATACACAAGAAGGGAGCTAGAGATATCTGTCCGAGTCATCGAGGGATAACTTTGATCTCGATCTCGTCAAATGTGTTAGTGTCAATAATCTTCCGTAGATTGTCCCCAGTGGGCAAACAACATGTCCGCGAAGAACAATGCATTTTTCAACCGAAATTTTCACCATTCGTCAGATGCTTGAGCATCGTCAGACATCGTAGACCGACGGTGATCGTATTCTTGAATTTCCCCGCAGATTTTGATTCGGCTCATGGGATAACCCTCTGGAATTGTCACACCAGACAGGGAGTGCCTGGTAAGTATATGAAAATCATCCATTTGACTTCAGGCCGAATACAAGCATATGGCTCATCGTCATATTAACTTCCAGTTGGAAGCGGTGTGCAGCAAGGTTGCCCACTGTCACCCTTGTTCAATTTTGCAATGAACGAAATCCTAAGAGAGGAACAAGTAAGTCAGACGAGCGAAGGTCTGATCTTCTACCTGGTAACATACTTCTAGACTTAGGCTATGCAGATTACATCGCATTGGTTTGCCACGATGCTACTATGGCACAATGCGTGCTAGACAACATGGCGTCGTCTGTATTGCGCTACGGAATGTGCTGTTCACCCTCCAAATGCAATACGCTTCTACAAGACTGGCAGGAGTCCATCCCCGCACTCACCCTCATTATCGATCGGTTAGAAATTGTCAATAAGTTTTTCTACTTGGGAAGTTGTATAACTGCTGCGACGTGAACAACCGAACAGCGAAGGCTCAAGATGCATCCTGCCATTTGCCTCACCTGTGGAGACGACGTGACATCTCTCTCCGATTGAAAGGTGAGGTGTACAACGCTGCTGTATGTAGTGTGCTCCCATACGCTTGTGAGATTTGGCCTGTTCGAGCTGCCGGTGTCGACCGGTTGTCCGTGTTTGATCATTGATTTCTGCGGAGTGTCTCCTGATTTTGGTGACAACAGCGAATGGGCAGTTCCTCAGTTCAAACGCGCATCTACAGAACCGGGCGTGCCGCGTCCTCAATTAGGGCTATCGTATCACTTTTTCATTACATGTTTGCCCATGAGCGAAGCTGAAGGAGTATATACCCCATAGCCACGAGGGTCTACTGCACTATTGGGTATAACCGGTTACCAAACCCTGAGGATTGAAGTGGCGAAGAACTACATAGGGTCTCAATAGGTCAGATGTGGTAACAATCTGGACGATAGTGGATTACTGTCTACCACTTACTGCCTACTGCATCGACTTCGTTGGCTACGGTATGTGCTACGTGTGCCTCCTCATCGACTCCCCCGTCGTTCTCTGTTCGCTAAGTCTAGGGTTAGCTGGAAACGATAACATAAAGGCTAGTCCCTGGCATGGCACCGATCTACCAAAGTGTTAACGTCAAGACTTATCTCTGTCGGTTCCTCACGCTGGCATGGCTGCGGACCTCAAGGTCCACTTCACGGCTGGCTGAAAACTCTGTCGAACATGGCTCAAAGTCTTGCTGAGTGGTGATTATATTGTGACCACTTGTGCTTAAACTCCTGAGAAATTTCCCCTGCGCTCCTTCACGTTTATTTTCTGTTGTGTTTTTGCATGCCACCACGCCTCTGTACTTTGTATTGGGTTATCGGTGAATAAATAAATCAACATTATATATATATATATATATATATATATATATATATATATATATATATATATATATATATATATAAAGTGCTTTCAAAGTAGAAAGGGAAGTCTGAAATCACGTCCTGGGTTTCAGGCTCGAGGCTGGATAGTGTGCCACTGAGGTGCTCGCGACCCACCTATTAAATGGTTAGGGACATCAAGTGATACGGCTAAATGTCGCGGCCAGTGGCGTAGTTGCATTTGGACTCTTTCTTTGTCTTCTTGATTTTCGCTTATTACTTTGGTTTTTTGGATCTTCATTACTCTATATTTCTATTTGTTTTGCCGTTTACTGGGCGATGCTGGATGGCAGCAGCCGAAATCAGAGCACAGAAGTGCGAGGGTAACGGTGGAATAAACGGAAACTGGATATCTGCGCACGAGAGATGGCTCAGTGGTTTTGCAGGAAATGGAGTTGCATGAAATTTAGTCCCGAATTCAGAATTTGAAAATTTATTACGACATCCCAGACGAAGATGATATAACTATTTGAATAAACGTAGAATTTTGTACGTGCATGAATGTTAGTTCTTATATCTGAGAAATAACATCCCGAAAATAAGCCCTAGTGCAATTTTTGAAGCAAAAATAAATAAGACCGGGTCTTATTTTCGGGTTGAGTACGATAGTATATGTGGACTAGATGTTTGTCGACCAAATGTTCATTCGACGTAATGCCCGGCGACCAAATGTCCCAGCAGGGGTGTGCCACCGAATGTCTTGCAGTTCGAGGGACCACAGTGAGATTGAGTGGATTACAACATGACGTATGACTAATGCGCTTACTGTTTTCATAGTGTCGTGGATGTGTTGCCAATTGTCTGACACCAGCACTTTTTCATCTCTAGCAGGAAGTTTAACACACATCTTCCGTGGACCCATTGTTATTATCCTTCATCTCAAGGCGGTTTTTCACTCAACTATCCGCACAGTTGTCGGGCGCTGCTTCCGTGAAGGACGTATCAGTGAAATCCATCTCATTTTCAATCTCCATATGTAAATAGTCGAAGCCGAGTTCGTGATTGTGAACATCTTTCACCCAAATTTACCTCGAGGATTAGTGTTTGTCAGCGTTGTCCTCTGTCATCTTGTAGTAAGTGGTCATAGGAGAAAACCGGTAGCGGTTTTTAGCTCAAGCGAAAGATTTTCTGATTTAGAGTGTGCAAGCGTCGAACTGTTTTTCTGAGAAGACAGGTAAGTTACCATTTCTTCTGGATAATCCCAGTAACAGTGTAACACTGTTACAGATGCATTTTGCACTTTCACGGTGTAAAGTGCGGCTGATCATTACAGTTAGTTTGTCTCACTTCCGATTGGATAGTACTGCGATTTAAGAAACAAAACCGGAGCACTGAAGCGCTATGTATACTGGTAACTGAACTTCAGTTATTGATGCTATTGCTGCTGCATAATATACACATTAAGTCCGGTTATGGCTGAAGTTCGTTTGTCTATCGTCGGTACGTTCCGAGTTCCCAGTTCAGGCTGCCTTACAGAAGCGTTCGAATGTCAGTGTAGCCTCACAAATTTCCAAATATAATTTACTTGTTTACTCCGTGCCGTCTGAGCCGGTCATTTTGAATTTATGTATTCATTATCTTATCCTTATCTAATATCAAAATTGTCGAATAATAGCGATTTCATTTTTTCATTCACTCTCTGCATATTTTGTCGTAGGTTTGGTTTGCTCTCAAGACGTTCGTATTTCCGATCACGTTGGTAGCCCTGATTTTCTTTGTAAATCGTGTTCGTGAATTACCCCGACCACCAACGATCATGGAGAAGACCATCATTGTCCTCGGCGTTGGATTATCGATTCTCAACTGTCCCGTGGAATGGATTTCTCTTGTGTAAGTTTTTAAGATGAATAGTGCTTACAGTCACCTAAGAACGTCCTGTATCCACACATTGACGTCATTGGATTGGTGTTTGCTCGTTTCAGATGAAGATCTAACGACAAAATGTATACTATTCTCATTTCTAATAATTGATACAACACGAACAACGGACTTTTTCATTTATTTACTTTGATGCGGGTTTGTTGATGAAACACGTTGCGAAAAGACTATCCGGTCTGACTCCCCACGCTTTTCGCGTCATCACTACTCACTACAGTACTTATACGTTAATAGTGGTGGAGGCTGCTAATTCATCACTTGCAAAGGAATGGATTCCTGAAATGGACCTCATCCCAGTGACCACCGAAACGACACAAAGGTATTATTGACAATCTACAGAGCTACGTTGTTTGATCAGTTTCAGTTGTCGGAAGTTTAACTTATGCATAAATTTATTCATCAAACAGTGTCACCACTCAGTTCGTCATTGTTATTATTGCTTATCCGTCTTTAATGAATCGTATCACGAGCAATTTAAATCTGTTACCGTATTTCATTTTTAGTGAAATGATTCACCGATGATGCCGTCATCCGTAAACTACATGTGAGATGCAATTCTTCAACCAAGTGCAGTTATATCTGTAGCAACATGTACTCCACATTTCCATCACTTTCTCACTGTATCATCGTACACGCAATGAAGCGGTGTTAGTAAAATACAAATATGAAGCGTGTGCTGTGAATAATTAAGAGGGAAATCCAACATGAGTTTCCAAATTGTGATTGGCCATATGGATAACGCAAGATGTAACCTGTCGTGCTGCAGTGAAAAGACATTTGGTAGTGATGAACTAAGCATATTTGGGATCAATTTCGGACGAGGGATGTGATATAAGAGCGGGTTTTTCGAGAGTGCAGAGCAAGATTCTGTGATTGCGTACGTGACATTGGTTGACTTTTGTTGTAATGACCCTTGACTCAAATAATTGATATCTAGTGGAAAGAATAAGCTACTCGGCCGATCATTATATCCACCGCCGTTCAGGTTATAGAGTGTATGGGTTCTATTATCGCCTCTTTGTTTGACTTCCTCTTAAAGTGTATTAGTGTTTTACTGGTTTTGCACCAATGTTCTACCTCTCTGCAGTTTTCCAATTTCAGTATGCAAATTTCCTACCATTTTACTTTCCTTATTCAGTATAAATACCCCGTTTTGGCTGGTCTTGAGCGACATTCGTCAGGGAATGTTCTTCGCCATACTCGTATGTTTCTGGCTTGTGTTCACAGGAGAGCACATGATGGACGGGGAGGGCCGAAGCGCTAATCGCGTGTACTGGCCTCGCCTACTTCTGGTTGCCGGTTCTTCGGCTGCTCTATTTATTTTTGAACTGGCTGAGCGTGGGGTGCAGATTCGCAATCCGTTCTACAGGTATGTCATGTACGCTTAGTATTTTGGTTTTGTCTTCTCTCATCACCCTGTCTTATGCGTGCTTTTGCGAACCAGCTTTGAAAATATTTCTGATTTAGTGGAAAAATTTGAGGCAATAATCATTCAATTTGTTCAGTGATCAAAATAAATTCATTTAATTGTGTTAAGGGTTTAGAACGCAGGGCTTACAAGACGAATGGCGTACGGACGCGGTCGATAACTACTGTCACGAATCAGATAATACATCACTAGTAGTCAGAAAACCAAATTCACGAGCCATCGAGAGTTTATGCGAACTTTCAGAGAAAAGAGTGCAGAGCGATAGACGATCAGAAAAGACCCACAGTCGCACTACACAGTCCATTCTCCCGATACAATTGGACGGCGAACAAATCGGGCACCTCCCGGCGTTCAAATATCTGGGCCCCACGATTCTGCCGAGCGGTCAAGCCAAAGATAAAGTCAAGTTGCGCATTGACACGACCAGGTCTGCGTTTCTTCAGCTTCACAATGTACTGTGGGCGCGCAATGAAATCAGCCTCCTGACCAAAGTCCGCGTCTTCCGGGTCGCTATCTGCCCAATACTGGCCTACGGCTGCGAGAAGTGGCCACTACGCGTCGAGGACATCAGAAAGCTGGAATTGTTTGACCATTGGTGTCTGTGATGGATACTGAAAGTGGTGTGGCACGAAAAGCTTTCAAACGAGACAATAAGACAACGGTGCTTTGACATCGAAAAGCTGTCAGTGTTCCTCCAACGTCGACGATTGTAGTGAATTAGAGATGTCCTACGACGTCCAGACACAGAGATCTCAAAACAGTGCCTCTCTCTTGTTCTATGTCCAGGATGGCGCTGTCGCCTTGGAGGACAGCTGAAAACACGGGTCAGTACCATCAAATGGGACGTTGAGGGACGAGGACCCTAGGGTGTCTACGGCGTTTGCAGCTGGAAGCAGAACTGGATCTCCCTGTGCTGACGTCTCGCATCCGATCGCCGCTCATGGGCAGGTGCCATTCTATATGCACATGAAGCTGGTTCATCCTCTCGCAGGAGCTAGCCGCATAAAATTAAAGCAAGGTAAGAGTTTCATGGGTGTTCTTTGTTTGAAGCCCCTATGGCAACTCTCAATCGAGTTTTTCGCTCGGGGGACACCACGTAACAAGCGTTCACGCACATTCCACAAACTTGGTTTATATTTTGGTCTCCGTCTAATACCAACGTCGTGTGTAGGTTGTACTGGAGCTCACGTCCAGAATCAGATCACGCCGTCGTGTGTCCAGTTTATAGTACAATTTTCCACCAACTCGAAATTCCGCCGTCAACGGATAGACATAGATCAACTTTGCCGGACGTCGGTCCGGGAGCGGTACCAGAATGAACCTGTTGCCCAGCTAAGTAGCCACACTCGATGATTTGTCAGACTGATGTGAACACATCCAAGACGCTATAAAAGTGGCGAGTACCACATCTTGTGGATGGGTCACATGGCATGTAGCCACGCACCGGATCTAATCGGGTTCTCTAGAGTTGCTAGACAACCGCCGGAATATCCCTGCCGGGAGCGAAAACCACAGTGCCCGCGCCCAACAACGAAGAAACTTGATTAGAAGCTTGTGCAGTGACCAAGAGTATTGGTGGTCCCAACGCGCGGCCGAAATGGAACAAACTTCTTCCACTGTCTCGTCCGACCCAAGGGGACCAAGAAGCCTGGAGTAAGCAAATTAATCTGCGAAGTAAACGGCCAGCCAATCTACCAGCTTTCACGGCACATGGGTCGATGGACAGAGCACTTTGAGGAGCAGTTTAACTGGCCTTCAGCGCCAGCGCCTCCATTCTGTAGTCCGTTTGAACCAGTTCATACTTCATGGGCGGTCTGTACTGTCCCACCCACCGAAGAAGAAGTCAATCATGCGGTCCACCTGCTGAGATGCAATAAAGCCCTCGGTCCCGTCGAACTCTCCCCAGCCCTCCTCAGGGATGGTGGCTTGCTTCTCCAAAGCACTCGTCAGCTTCTTCATTGAGATTTAGCTCCACGATTTTGCCTCACACAGTTGGAACTGTGCACCCATCATTCCTATACACAAGAAGGGAGCTAGAGATATCTGTCCGAGTCATCGAGGGATAACTTTGATCTCGATCTCGTCAAATGTGTTAGTGTCAATAATCTTCCGTAGATTGTCCCCAGTGGGCAAACAACATGTCCGCGAAGAACAATGCATTTTTCAACCGAAATTTTCACCATTCGTCAGATGCTTGAGCATCGTCAGACATCGTAGACCGACGGTGATCGTATTCTTGAATTTCCCCGCAGATTTTGATTCGGCTCATGGGATAACCCTCTGGAATTGTCACACCAGACAGGGAGTGCCTGGTAAGTATATGAAAATCATCCATTTGACTTCAGGCCGAATACAAGCATATGGCTCATCGTCATATTAACTTCCAGTTGGAAGCGGTGTGCAGCAAGGTTGCCCACTGTCACCCTTGTTCAATTTTGCAATGAACGAAATCCTAAGAGAGGAACAAGTAAGTCAGACGAGCGAAGGTCTGATCTTCTACCTGGTAACATACTTCTAGACTTAGGCTATGCAGATTACATCGCATTGGTTTGCCACGATGCTACTATGGCACAATGCGTGCTAGACAACATGGCGTCGTCTGTATTGCGCTACGGAATGTGCTGTTCACCCTCCAAATGCAATACGCTTCTACAAGACTGGCAGGAGTCCATCCCCGCACTCACCCTCATTATCGATCGGTTAGAAATTGTCAATAAGTTTTTCTACTTGGGAAGTTGTATAACTGCTGCGACGTGAACAACCGAACAGCGAAGGCTCAAGATGCATCCTGCCATTTGCCTCACCTGTGGAGACGACGTGACATCTCTCTCCGATTGAAAGGTGAGGTGTACAACGCTGCTGTATGTAGTGTGCTCCCATACGCTTGTGAGATTTGGCCTGTTCGAGCTGCCGGTGTCGACCGGTTGTCCGTGTTTGATCATTGATTTCTGCGGAGTGTCTCCTGATTTTGGTGACAACAGCGAATGGGCAGTTCCTCAGTTCAAACGCGCATCTACAGAACCGGGCGTGCCGCGTCCTCAATTAGGGCTATCGTATCACTTTTTCATTACATGTTTGCCCATGAGCGAAGCTGAAGGAGTATATACCCCATAGCCACGAGGGTCTACTGCACTATTGGGTATAACCGGTTACCAAACCCTGAGGATTGAAGTGGCGAAGAACTACATAGGGTCTCAATAGGTCAGATGTGGTAACAATCTGGACGATAGTGGATTACTGTCTACCACTTACTGCCTACTGCATCGACTTCGTTGGCTACGGTATGTGCTACGTGTGCCTCCTCATCGACTCCCCCGTCGTTCTCTGTTCGCTAAGTCTAGGGTTAGCTGGAAACGATAACATAAAGGCTAGTCCCTGGCATGGCACCGATCTACCAAAGTGTTAACGTCAAGACTTATCTCTGTCGGTTCCTCACGCTGGCATGGCTGCGGACCTCAAGGTCCACTTCACGGCTGGCTGAAAACTCTGTCGAACATGGCTCAAAGTCTTGCTGAGTGGTGATTATATTGTGACCACTTGTGCTTAAACTCCTGAGAAATTTCCCCTGCGCTCCTTCACGTTTATTTTCTGTTGTGTTTTTGCATGCCACCACGCCTCTGTACTTTGTATTGGGTTATCGGTGAATAAATAAATCAACATTATATATATATATATATATATATATATATATATATATATATATAAAGTGCTTTCAAAGTAGAAAGGGAAGTCTGAAATCACGTCCTGGGTTTCAGGCTCGAGGCTGGATAGTGTGCCACTGAGGTGCTCGCGACCCACCTATTAAATGGTTAGGGACATCAAGTGATACGGCTAAATGTCGCGGCCAGTGGCGTAGTTGCATTTGGACTCTTTCTTTGTCTTCTTGATTTTCGCTTATTACTTTGGTTTTTTGGATCTTCATTACTCTATATTTCTATTTGTTTTGCCGTTTACTGGGCGATGCTGGATGGCAGCAGCCGAAATCAGAGCACAGAAGTGCGAGGGTAACGGTGGAATAAACGGAAACTGGATATCTGCGCACGAGAGATGGCTCAGTGGTTTTGCAGGAAATGGAGTTGCATGAAATTTAGTCCCGAATTCAGAATTTGAAAATTTATTACGACATCCCAGACGAAGATGATATAACTATTTGAATAAACGTAGAATTTTGTACGTGCATGAATGTTAGTTCTTATATCTGAGAAATAACATCCCGAAAATAAGCCCTAGTGCAATTTTTGAAGCAAAAATAAATAAGACCGGGTCTTATTTTCGGGTTGAGTACGATAGTATATGTGGACTAGATGTTTGTCGACCAAATGTTCATTCGACGTAATGCCCGGCGACCAAATGTCCCAGCAGGGGTGTGCCACCGAATGTCTTGCAGTTCGAGGGACCACAGTGAGATTGAGTGGATTACAACATGACGTATGACTAATGCGCTTACTGTTTTCATAGTGTCGTGGATGTGTTGCCAATTGTCTGACACCAGCACTTTTTCATCTCTAGCAGGAAGTTTAACACACATCTTCCGTGGACCCATTGTTATTATCCTTCATCTCAAGGCGGTTTTTCACTCAACTATCCGCACAGTTGTCGGGCGCTGCTTCCGTGAAGGACGTATCAGTGAAATCCATCTCATTTTCAATCTCCATATGTAAATAGTCGAAGCCGAGTTCGTGATTGTGAACATCTTTCACCCAAATTTACCTCGAGGATTAGTGCATGAAAGGTGGAATCCGAAGGACACTGGTTGGGGACGGAGGGAGAAGAATCGGAATGATACATGTGTTCGTCTGCAAGATTGCTATGTGGCTCGATGGTTGTCACGATTTTTATTGTAGGTAACTATGTCGTGCCTTGACTCTGGCGTGCATAGCCGTCGCATTGCTTACCAGTGAAAAACTGATCGGGGCTTGCCAAATTGTTCACATGCGTACGGCCGGTGGTATATGAATGGCCTCTCCTCTCCACACACTCCTCCAGGTTGCCTCATTGTCACACGGTCAGTTTATTTGCTATTGACGAATATCGGTTCTGCGGACTGTGAAGCGCAGGTCGAAGAGTTCTCAGTCTTCGACGTATTGATCTTTAATCCCATGGATTTTGCGAAGTATTCTGCGCTATTCGTAACCGACTGTAAGACTGCTGGGCTGTCTCCAAGGTGGTGCTGTCCCTAACATCCACCCCCTAGGGGTGCATAAGGCATCTTGTCCCGTCTTGTCTTGATGTCGTCTGCGAATTCCAAATCGGCGAGAAAAGTATGGGTGCCCAGCTGAATACCAGGGTAACCTGACATTATCCAATCGATAGTGTAGTTGAACAGCACTGGTGACGAGAGACAGCCTTACCTAGAACGGGAAACAAGGGGGAAATTATGAGATTCTTCTTCGTACATACGTATTCTTGCACACATATTTCAACAGCACAGCCTCATGACACTGACTTGCTTCTGGGGCATTCCATCCGAATGTAGTAAAGCTCATAATTCTCTGTTGACTGAGTCAAAGGAGGCCCAGAAATCGACAAAACGAGCTTCATTCGGTTGTTAAAACTTGTCTCGATGTTTGGATACTCTGCGGAGGTTGAATATTCGATTCACACATCCTCTACCGCAGTGAAAGCCTCCTTGGTTAGGGTGTGTGTACGTGTCCCGCACTGCTGATAAGTTGTTCAACAAAACTGTGGATAATATTTTGGTGGCCATGTCGATCAGACTGATGCCATAGTGGTTTGCGCACACAGCCCTATCGCCTTTCTTTGGAAAAGAGAGTAATATTGAAATTGGGGGGATTATTCTTTCTTCAGGTTCACCAAAACGGTGTAGATTGACTCAAGTAATATCGAAGGACAATTTATGTATATCTCCAGTGCGATACCGTCTTCTCCAGGAAACGTTCGGTTCTTCAGCTTGTATACTGTCGGTAACATTCTTTCGGCTTAGTAGGTTGCTACTATGATAACCATTACACCAGCTTCGCGTAGTTGCATTCGAACTCTTTCTTTGTCTTTGTGATTCCCGCTTATTACTAAGATTTCTTGGATCTTTCCACTCTATGCTTCTGTTCTTTTTGCCCTGGACTCGACGATGCTGAGAGATAGAAGCCGAAACCGGAGCACAGAAGTGCGAGGGTAATGACTGAATAAACTGGAACTGAAACTGAAACTCCGTCGCTACTAACGTCGTAGCGTTCGTTCTGGGATGCTGGGATTTGGTTCACAGAGCTTGCCGCGGGACGGTTCAGTAAGCCGTCGGAGTGTTCGGTCCATCTTCGCTTCTTTTTAGCTTGCTCGGGGATGAGCATCCCGGCAGCGTCGCGAAGGTGGGGTTCTGACTGTCGCTTATCAGATGCAGTACGAATCAGGCGAAAGGGCATTGAGAAGTCACCGCAGTTTGCCGCAGTCTTCAGTGTTACATGATTTCGGTCGCTTCTGGCCAAACGGATAGTTTACTTCGGAAGTCCGGATAACCATTTAGGCGAGCGTCTAGTTTTTTCGAATAATTGGAGAGTCGCCTCTGAGATCCAGTCCCGTCGTCATCGCGTAAAGCCCAGTTCGTCCCAAACGGATTGTTGGATTGATATCTTCAATGAAGTCCATCGATGTTCCCTGATGCTTTTTCTCCATCTAAGTACGCGGTTGTTAGACGGGAGGCAGTAGCGGCCGAAACCGCTTTTCGCTTTCTTGGTGCTCCCAACGCTGTGGCATTAGTCCGTTTCGGTTTTTGCGGTGGCTGGCTACGTGGATCGTGGAGTTTGCACGGACGAGGGTGTAGTCGGTGCCATTTTGGTTACCAGTCTGCGGGCTTCGGCAGAGCCGGCCATCTTCATTCAAAGATGGCCAGCGTGATCGTATAAGGACGTAGTCAGCCTGATGCACTGTGTTACCATCGTTAGAGTACCGCTTTCTCAAATGCTTACTGGAATTTTGAAAACGAGTGTTGGCGACCGCTAGACCTGCAGCCTGCAAAACCTACGAGACGTTCGCCATCGCTGTACTGCTGTTTAAGACTATATTTTCGCAAAACATATCCAGTTGCTTGGGTAGAGGCGCCAGTGCAGACGTTCCAGGCCCCCGCAACAAAGCCGCGACCGCTGTTATTTTCAAAGGTGACGCGTGGAAACCAGCTAATGTGATCCGGAGGGATATCGAATTCCATACAAGCAGGGTCCTGCTGCTGATAACCATCACGACATTGTGGAGGTTTAATTTGTCCGTAAGTCTACTTTGATAAAGGGGATAACTGTTGTCTGCTCAGCGAACCTTCATACACCGGGTGGCAGAGTTCGACAGCCGGACTTCAGAGAGACATGCGATTTCAATGCGGTAGTCATGTAGTGTTCGTGCAGTGATGGCTTGATTTTCGCTGCCTAAGAGTGTTTTCACATCCTAGTGGGCGATTTGGATGTAATTTCGCGTACTAAGTCCGCCAGATAGCACATTTATCGCCCCAGCCGCTGGGAAAACACGAGACTTGTCGCTTCCCGCTTTTGCTCATTTATTTTCGGCTAACCACGGGAGCGTCTACCGTCCTGTCCGCGACCTTGAGACGCACTCGGCAACATTCAGCTATGTTCTCCCTGCCCATCGACGGACAGGAGTTCCGAGTCCACTGACCACGATCAGGATAGTTGCTGTATATCATTTAAACAGTGGTTTGCGCATCATTGGATATTCACTTACGTTATTAACACACGACTGGCCGTACCGCGATAGCTCAGCTAGTATAGCATCTGCCCGATAAGGGGAATATCGCCGGTTCGATTCCAACTTGTGATGTTGAACTTTTGAATGCGAGAAAACGCAAGTGGGTTTTCCATTTTCAAAATCCAGACTCCTCGTGCCAATAAGTACATTCTCTGAGTATATTATTTTCCTTTAAAAATGGCCTTACCTTAAGACCTATATTGTTTCCTAGGTATGAAAAGTCAGTGGCTGCTCCTCCATTGTATTCTCTCAGTCAGGTACTTTTTAAATTCATGCTCACGCATGAGTGCAGTGGCGGTTGATGGTTGGGTGAACTGAGTGCAGTAGAAAGAGTATATACTACTTGACCGATGGTGGTCGAGTAGTTTAGAGCGGTTGCTTACCACCTCGGAGGTCCGAGGTTGGAATCCCCGCCATCACCGGTTACTTTGGTGGTAGACAGTAACCCACTCTCGTCCGGATCGTTACCACACCTGACCTATTGGGACCTTATGTGGTTTTTCGCCACTCCAATTCTCAGGGTTCGGTTACCGGTTATACCCGATAGTGCAGTAGGCCCTCGTGGTTATGGGGTATATACCCCTTCAGTTGCACTCATGCGCAAGCATGTAATTAAAAATAATAGTAATAAAAACCTGGAAGATCCACTGCAATATTAGGGATAACCGGCAGCCCGACCCTGAAGTTTGAAGTGGAGAACCACATAAGGTTCCAACAGATCGAGCGTGGTTACGAGCCGGACTGCAGTGAGGTATACATTCACGCTCATGTGCTGGATAATTTACGATGTTGCACAGTACTCAACGTCTTCTGATCGCAGAGCTTGGCGCTTAGGCCGCAAGCGTTTCATCACCAGTCGAGGTTACATAGTCAGTGCGCCTCGACTGGTGAGGAAAACGTGACCTGAACGCCAAGCTCAGAGATCAGAAGCCGTTCAACAACAACGACCTGGGCTGCAGTCAACACCGGTTTTAAAAAGTGTTGTGAGTTACTTCAGATAGAAAAGTTTCTGATATTGAACACAGTACTAATTCCTTTTTCAATCTTAAAACGAACGTGTAGTCCTCGGGAAGAGGGTCGTGGCTGACTGAGGATTATTAGAGTCTGTTCGTTACCATTCTGCTATATCGATCTTTATGTCGGGATGAATTTAGTCCAATGAGCCATCACGTTCCGAATCTAAGTCATATCAAGTCGAGTTTCACTGGATTCATTCAGTCTATCGCACCTTCCGATATGTCCCATAAATAACTTAATAGATTTTGTTCTGACCTGATAATGTTCAAAGCTATCTCTTTTCATCTTCTGTAAACTAGGTTGAGTTCATTCGTGTATTAAGCATGTGTTAATTTTGATTAGCTTTACCTGTGTATCATCGAGCTTAAAAAGAGATATCTTCTGTGATTATTCTGCAAATAAGCCTATGGAATCCACATTTATGTACCTCACAGGTTACCTGTCAACTCTCGAGATGGTGTTTGTGTTCTTCTACTTTCAGCATCTGGTCCCATCCGACGGTTGCTCGTTTGGGCATTGTTAGTGTGGTGATCGGGGCGATTTGTGCGTTCGCCTATATGGGCTATTTGGCATTCTTGGTTATTCGTGCCTTGGTACAAATTCTGAACAAACGTCGGTTGTTAGCCAACCTACCGGTTGAGCAGAAGCGGTATTATTCTGGAGTGATTTACCGATTTACAGCTCTCCTCACTTACACGCTGATTTGTGCGGCGTTAACCGTCGCTTTCTTCATTTTCAATCGAGTAAGCAGTTCAATCGGTCTCATTCAGTAGACGTAGTCCTGGTTCTTTTACACCGACACATCATTTTTTAAACCGTTTTTTCCGCGAAGCGTGTTTCAATATTTAGTGAATGTTCGTCATGGTGTTGCCAAGTTTGTTGCAAACGTCTAGTCATCACTTGAGTTGACATTTTCAGTACTAGGCGCAGAAACTGATAATGGGAAGCGTTCATTCTAGTTATCCTATCCGATCTGAAAGATTTGTAAGATTTGATATGTTCCAGATATCTTTATTCGCGAAAAAGACTGTAGTGAACTGTCTTGTTTTCAGTACCTTAATGTTCTGGCTAATAGTTAGTTTCATGTATAGGATAGTCGGACATATTGAAGGACGATAGCTTTTAAAAAAGGATAAATTTCACTTTCTTCGGTCGCAAGTTGCAATCGTCCCTACGCTTGCTCCTCAATCACCGAGTCACTATTGCCCTTAAATTCATTTTTTTCACAGTATACTGATGCTTCAACTTTTACACGAGCGCTATACAGTTATATCCTGGAGCTGCCCGGTGAATCATATTATACAGTTATATTCCATAATCATTTGCCGTGCATCAGACCTTTTTGATAATCAACAAACCACACAATTTTCAGATTAAGGTAATCAAGGTGAAAACCAGTTTACAAAGGTCAGTATTCTCATTTAGGTGTAGCAACCTTGGATACAATTTGCTTGGGGGCGAGCACAACTCACTACCTTGCTTGGTACTCGTTGGATGTTCACTGTTGTCTTCACTATTCCATTTTGTCAACTGTATTTAAACTATTACCCGCAAGTATTTAGGCGAACGAGAAGGGCATCGACATTACCGTTCAGAATCTGTTTCTAACCGTTCGCCTACCCGTCTTAGATCCTGGTAATTCGCCATTGGCGTTGTTTTTTCAAAGTCCAAAAATAGCCATGATCAAATAGAAAGGAACAACTGCTTCTGGCTGACAATTGTCTCCAAACAGTTCATTGTCATACCACTTCAGACTGGGACCAATGACAATAAGAGAAGTGGGATTGTTTTTCAGTGCTCAAAATCCGTCCTTTAGGATAAATCAAGCAACATTTTGACTGACGGTCTGCCTTGCACTCGTCATCCTACCTGCTTTAGAACTTCCTACAAGGTAATAAAGAAAAGGGCTGGTATTCTTCGGAAGTGCACCCTAGTAACTGTGGGGCTTATTTAGGTAAACACTGTCTCGTTACTACGCCAGACCTGTTAGGACCTCATGTGGCTCTTCATTCTACTTCTCAGGGATACCCTATGGGTTTGTCCCTTTCACTAAACTCCTGCGCAAGTACGTCAAACAAATTGAACATCGATGCAGTCAGAATTATTTTTTTTTGTCGTTTTTATGTACGACACTCGCTGTCGTGTTTGCATCAGGATCTAGATAAAACTTCTGTTGCATATGATCGAATTCTCATGACATTTCTAGCCTTTAGTCAATAAATTCTGCCCCACTTTAAAATCCTGGTTCGCATTTCGATATAGTCCGCACCTTTACTACCTTTTTGTTTGATACAAAACCCACTTTTGGAAGTTTGTAAGTTTTTTTAAAAACTTAAGATAACTTAGTCGCGAAAACGATCAAGTCCGCCATACCGACGAATCCAGGACGCTTTTTTTGTCCTCCTTCACTAGTTTTTTCACGTTGTAAGTGCCCAACAGTGCTGTGTTAACCAATTTACAAACCGATCAAATAGGATCATCGTTCATTTTACGTTTGTTTCTCACCGATCAAATTCCACTGTACCACCGAAACAAAATCTGTATGATTTTACTCTATGAGAATCAGATGGAGATTTGCCGGAATTATGTGACGCTTAGTGTCGTTATGACAACTTAGATGAACAATGATCGTGAGTGCAGTACACGTTTCGTGAAGATGCAGCAAAATGATCCTGGAGACATAGCATGAACCAGTGTTTTTGGCCTCCATTCAAATTTCTTTCGGCAAAGAAATGTTTTCAACTCAGATAAAGCATTCCTGAATAGACCTAGATTCAGACTTGTTTAGTTTTTCTATTGATTGCATCTTAGTTGCTATCAAATGGCTTTGTTGATTGGATTTCGGTCTTCGTTTTTAGGATCTCATTGGTCTAACAATAGCTGCGCATCTGATGCTGTGATACTGAAGTTAGTATGAAGATTGAATCACTTCTGTAATGCGGGGCTAAAAATTGCTCAGTATGTAGTCTGTCCAAAAAATTCGAGATCACCTCAATTCGATTGAAATCCTGACGACGGTTGAATTCCAGTTTATACAACTAATACTGCTCTCTCTCGCTAAACGTGTCTGTCGTATATTTTTCGCTACTGAGAGTGTTATCAATAGTATAAACAAATTCGACCGAATCGGGATGATCCCGATTTTTTCTGGACAGACTGTACGGTAAAGCGATCGACGTTCGTTTACTGTAACTTCTTGATATTTCAAGGCTGTAATGAGGGGTACCGTTCAAATGGTGTGCGACTCAAACAATAGATAGTTGTGGTTTCTACGTTACTTATCGTATAACAGAAGTTTGCAAATTTTCTTTGGCTGAGCAGCCTACTAATGAATCTTCAACTCCACAAACACATCATATTTTATATGGTTCCCCACAAATCTAGTAAACAAGCGGCTCGGATGAATAGATGAACCAAACAAACGGTAAAGACAAGCTGCATAAAACCAAAAAACTTTATCAAATTGAGTCAAACGCAGTCAGGAGAATGCAAATGTGGCCTGGTTTGCTCGGTTTCCTAATCAACTAGTCCGACCTACTACTTGTCTCAAGAATTTCTGTTTACATCTAGGGGAAGCCTATAACCCCCACGCTATCGGAAGCCTGCAATGAGACAGTAGATGTCTATTTTAGGACAGGGACAATGCAAGCATTATCATTGTGCAGGTTCATTTGTTTAGCTAACTTGGGTGCATAGTTCAGTCAATAAAATAGTATACACAGCTTCACACATTTTTTTGTTGCCTACTTCAGTCTGATTTGACTTTCAATTTAATGTTTCGCAATCCTTATGAGATTTGTTTCACGCTTACTTGCTTCCTTGGATCCGACTTCCCAAACACGTTTCTTTATCGTAAATAGTGTAATTACCACTTCACTCTTTGTGTAGGTGACCGAAGACCATTGGGCCTGGGGCGAGCGATCAATCGAATACGGATCTGCCTTTATCACGGGGGTCTATGGAATGTGGAATGTGTACGTGTTTGCCGTGTTATGTTTGTACGCTCCGTCTCACAAGTTTCGTAGCGACACCGGACAAGAATTGTACGATAGACTTGTCACTAGCGTTCACTTGCCGCAGTCCATGGACTCACAGGCAGTCGGTCAAGAGGACACCATTGAATTGGTTCCCATGCATCCATCTACCACGAGGTCCACAGTTCAGAATTCATCTGAAGGTTTGGCTTTCTTGCGGAAATCGGCTATGGAATAATATCGATGAAAGAAATGGTCATTGGCACACGTGCATTTAACTTCAGTTGTCGGCACGGCCATCGATCTCAGTCCTCTCCCCCTTCGAAAACAAATTGTTTATGAATCTTTTCTTTTTTGCTCTTCAATGGCTTTTTGCATTTAAATCCATAGCAGTCCAACCCGTTATGCATGCGACGCATTTATAACCATTTAATGCTTATACTCTCTTTATGTGTATGCGATACGGTTTGTCTTCTTTGTAGACTGACAACTGTTGTGTCCACCATTTTCTGTTCCCACTGTTTCTTTGGTACGATAACAATTTATTGTCACTCCTCAGTACAATATTCGTCGCATCGTTTTTCATCCTTACGTTAGATTCGGTTGGTATTTCTTCCCAAATAGAAGCTTCCAGTTGGCCGCGAAGCACACTCCACCACCCTATATTGTGTTCCGCCTTCCATAAATACGACCGGCTTACAATTTTGTGGCCGTTCATGATTCAGTGATCCGAGCGGCACATTTGTGCGAGAACTTACGACGCCCGCTCAAGGAAAATCAACGGATAGGTGGGGTTTATCAATAACCCTGTTGCAGAGGTAGGTTTCTTCGTCGGTGGTGAGAAAAAATACAGAAACTGGATTTTTGGGTGTTCTGTGCAAGCTTTATTTAATTTCTGTTCCAAACAGAACAAACGTGAGTGGTGGCAGGTGATTCATGACAATTTGTGATATAGTTACTCGCTTTTACATCTCGATGGTCATGAGGTGACTCAATTGTGAATAGTACTGGGTGTATTCCGTCATCTGAACGAAGAATGTGTGCTGCTGTATTTCTGAGGTTCAGTTGAGTTAAACTTAAAGTGACTTCACGTATGGAAGTCAACATCGAAGCACCCCGCCGGAAGATTCTCGAACTGGAACTCTAGCAACGGACAGAGTCAACCATGGTTCAAGACGATACACACCATCGAGTTCATCAGACTAGCCGGCGTGATAGATTTTCCGAAGTGCAGGGTGAATGACCGCCGACCACCTGTTGTTTGCTGTCATAGATGAAGCTTTCAGTCTTTGCTTCTAAAATGTAATGAGTCCAACAGATGCACAAAACGAATTGTAGATATTAGATTTAACTAGTGATTGCTTAGATCAAATAATTCGCATCAGTCGTGAAATTCCGTGTTTGCATGGGTTCGATCACAATTCTCAAAATCTGGCGCACGATGACTTGTGGGAACTAATGAGGTGACAAAATCCATTAAACCCATCTTTTCTCGAGCGATTTCGATGACTGAAATTTCCGTTTCGAGGGCTTTATCAGAAGTCTGAACAGTTGGCCACATGGCCTCTCTGGGGACAATTATTTGATCATTTTAAGATGGTGGCCTAATCTGGTAATAAATTCACTTTGGAAAAAGCGGATAAGATATTGAACGCTAGACCACCGACTACATTGCGTACTGACTATGATGATTGTAAATGAAATTTCGGCTTTGCAATGACTACTCGCTGTACTTGCAGGTACATTTTGGCTTCCTTCCACTGAGTCTTGTTCCGCTTATTCCGTTATTCCTAGTTCTAGGCTAGGGTACTTCTGTGCGCAAACCTGTCGTTGCGAAACACCATCATTATCCCAACAGTAATTTCGAAATCTTCAATATTTTTAATTTAGGGACAAGTACGAAGGGCTCGCCCATTGACTGTCTGGACTACGTTTGTGTTAATCACCTCTCATCAGATAAAAGGGGGTTCTTCGCTATGGCCGTTTTACGGGGTCAGATATACTCCTACTCAAACAGGTTATTGGATTTTCCGCCTAATCAGATCTAACCGATCATGTATATCAAGAAATCCCAGTTCAACCCAAAAAACGCATCCGCGCTGGCTGGTAGACTGCTCTTAGCTGCACCTTCCCAGTGAAGGTTTTTGGCCCGTCACTGTTCAGTACCAGCATATGTTCTCCGTTCGCGAAAATGTCGGATCTAATCCCTGTTCTTCGTCCTAGCATTCGTGTTCGCACTTATGCGGTTTGCGTACAAGAGTCGTGGCTTAATCTACATGTTGCTGATTCATTCGTGTCGATAGGTGGCTTCAAACTGTTCCGGCAGAACAGTAATTCCACCAAGACTGCAAGCAATTTGGTCATATGCCAACTGCACCTGGTGTGGCAAGTCTAAAATCATTTATACATACCAAGCGCGCGGTGTTGATTGTTAAGTAATGCAGTGTATAGCGCGCAGGGCTAACGAGACGAGTGGCGCACGGACGCGGTAGATAACTGCAGTCACAAACCGAGCGATGCTTCGCTAGCAGTCAGAAAAAACCAAAGAGATGTTTATACGGACTCGCTGAGCAAAGAGTACAGAGCAAGAAGTGATCAGGGAGAACTCAAGAGTGTGTGTCAACTTGGCGGTTGAACCAGGATCATCTTGGTTCGGAGTGATAAAACAAAGTTCATACATGGAGGGGCAATAAAAATGCTGATTGGCGGGAATGAATGCAATGTCACTACAGGTTCCATCCTGAATTTTCTCGCTATGGAAGCACCATCGCGACAAACTTATACGTGGTTCCATTCTGTACACAGAACGCTATTTTTCTTTTCGATGACTTTTTTTAACCTTTCTTAGATGACAGTTTGCACATCAGAGTAGGCGATTTCAATCATGCTTCAACCCAACCCCTCACTGCGTATGACGTAACTGATCTTTGTGTTTCTCCAACCAGAGGCAACTCTGTTTTAGACATGATTGTCATCAATCATCCTGAATTACTCTTCCTTGAGTTATGTGCACCTGTCTCAACCAGTGGCCATTGTCTGCTTCTGTTGAAGCCTAAGATGTATTCCCGATCTGCTTTCCACTCAGCCAAATCAAAATCCGTCTCCGAAATTTCTCGCACCAGAACATTTTTCTACACAAATCCCTTTCTCATGCATCTCCCTGGATTTCTTTCAAATCGTCACTAGGTGACAGTGTCAAACTTTTCGTAGAATCGGCCAATTCAATTTTCGACATGCGGTGCACCTTAGAAACCCTCTTTCTCTGTAACGGCCGTGTCACTGTTCCTATGTTGAAATCCTTAAGAAGACGGAAAAATTATTTCTACAAAGTCTAGGGTAATTCAAGAGTGGTATACATTTCCATTTTAACAAAGAAATAAGGAACGATTATGAAACAACTGAAATTTTCTATGGACGTTGGCAGTATAAAAAAGCATTCATCCACCTGTCAAATGACTCTCCAGCTGCACCCTTTTCAGGAGATGGTGTGCACATAACCCCGTTTTCTACAAAAGAAGTATTTAAGGTTCTTCGTACCTCCAAATTAACCACACAAATTGGTTCTGATGGCCTATCTTCATAACTTTTAGGACATGGTGCTGTTGTGATATATTTACTGCTCTGTTGTGCAAACCTTTGCGATCGTCTTCTACCCTCGACTGCTGGGAGCAGTCACTTTTGTTCCCATACCCAAACCTTGGAACTCTGGCGTCACAGCTGTAGTGCTACCGATGTGACACAATTGCAAACACTAGCAAATCTGTTTATCTGAACAATTAAAGAATTGGGTGGTACCGCTTGCTCCGCCTGTGTACACTGTAAGCACGCCTTTGCGTTCCCCCAATACACACGTTATCCCGCTTCAGCGTTTCGAGTTTCTCTCCTTTTTGCTCTGCCGAGTATAATGGTTATCGTGTTGTGAACTGAGGACCATGGGCTATAGACTCTATACGGGAGCAGATCCCGTCTTAACTTAGGAGAAACATAACTTCATCTGGTCTTAAACTTACAGAGCGGGCCATTCTTAAACGCTTGAATTCTTCTGTAAGCCCTCCCGATTATTTTAGCAACAGAACTCAGTACACACGACCAGGATTTAATACGCCCGAACCTTTGGTGAGTAATTCGGGAGAGCTTCAGGGAGCTGTCCTTTTCACCTACATTAGTGACCTCTCATCCAGTTCCCCTGGACAGTTACTTAAATACGCCGATGCTGTGACTCTTTGTCAAGCTGCTCCTGTAACCCAGGTTCTAATAACTTTTCCAGTAATCTGTTTCATGTTTACGATTTCTTTGTTCGATCCGGTTTAACTTTAAATTTGTCCAAATACTTTGAGTGGACGTTTACCCTTTCCCGATCGGCTTATCCTTGTGATCCATCTGTCAGTTCCACAGAACCACTAACCACAGTTGGTTCTGTCGGATACTTGGGAATCACCACAGATGCAAACTTGAAGTGGTCAACTGACATTTCAAACTGTGTGAAGAAACTGCACCGGCTATCTTACCAAATTCGAAAGCTTAAGCATTCTAATGTTAAACGAAGTACTATTTCTCGTTTCATTTATCAATGTTTTTCCTGTTCACTACTGTTCCTCTGTTACTTTTTCTGGTCCACTGAAAACATCTCAAAATTCTTCATCGAGACTTATATATTATCAGTCATATCTTTCGTACAACTAACTGAACTATCTGCTAAGTTGTGCGAATCACATCTGGCTGTATGTGAAAAGTTCGCTTACAAAATCTTTGCAAGCAGCACTTACACTTTATACAGTTGCAGTGACTTCGATCGTTTTGAGAAAATGACCACTTTCTGGCCACCCTTTTAGATTTATTTTCTCTAAGATCTTTTCTGACGCTTGGTCTCGACCTAACCTTTTTGTTCGGTTGCGTACGTTTAATTGGAGTGATCTTTCCGAGGTTTCCGTCGGCCTCATTTTTGAATGACTTTTACTTCCGGTTTCTCGCCAACTGTACACGCACTCCGTTCGCTTTCTACTTCGCCGTTGAGTTCGTTTGCATTTCGTGTATTTCTTGTTTCGGTGCCACGATACACAGAATACACTCCCGCATCTGTCCACCGACTCAAGTATTCTCTATTCGTTCGATAGAGGGGATTTCGTTGGCAATTTTCTGTGAGGCTGGATAGGAGACACGTTCATAAGCCGCACTCGAACGTCTTCTATACAGTGATTAATCCAAGTGCGACTCTTTCGCTTCTACACGACCCTTTTTTGATCCATGCTCTCTCGCATGAACATCTACAGAAACTATGTTGTTCCTTATATGAGCCGAGTCCTCACGAACCGGGTGTGAGTATCAGCCGGATTTCCTGGCAATTTTGGTATGTAATCGTTCGTGTTTTCATCCTCTCGATTCGATGAGCTGCCAAGTGCATATCTTTTTTTGAATGAAACGCAGACGTCCGTTTATGCAAAGGTCTGATCATATACAAATACCCAAAGCAGTACGTGTGTGGTTGAAGACTCCGTTGAGCATAGGGTACGATAGCGAAGAAGCTCGTTTTCGGTAACTTCATCCTCTGGCTAATACAGTTACATGTGCACAATGGGAATGCGTGTTTTTGGAATAGTGTTTACAGCTTTTACTTAAGATCGGGTAATCAGTGTTACGGGTTTTGTGCAATTAGGAAGAAAGGGAGAGGTTTATTGTTCGGGGCTGACAAAATCTGGTGAATAAAGTTCATCCGGGACGTGCTTTCTGCCTCTTGTCACGGCTGAAAGTTCACCCTGATTCTTCTGGCTAGTTTCCAATGATGCTCAGCGTAGCCGAAGTAAGTCGCCCGCGTAAACAAATCAGAATTTAGAAGCCTAATCGCTACTGCTTCCGCTGTTAAAAAGTGGATTTAATGACCTCAAGGCTACTCTGTAATTTACCTCGAAGGTTTCGTCGTCCGCCCGGTGTCCTCTGTCGCGAGGTGCACTATGATCGCACTAGTCACGGTTCTTCTAATTCTTGTCCTCAGCCAAGCCGGTTTGTTCCTTGATTCGTTGAGGCAATTGCCATGTGATTTAGCCTAAATAACTTGCCAAACAAACGATGAGGCTGACATGGAAGAAGAAAGGACAGGCAGTTTGTCTTTGAGATTCAGAGGATTCATAGACCGGCTAACGAAGTTTGTACGTGGAGTGGCGGCGGGAATTGTGATGGTGGATGCGTTTCCTATGCGCCGAACTAGTAGTATGTTTTTGACATTGCATATCCAATCCTCCGTTGTTGACGGTCATTATCGACAATCGTTCACATAATTTCAGAATTTTCTTTTGAATGAAACGTTCCGGGTGTCCCTTTTCTAGTAGCGTTTGTCTCGTAATCTAATTCGTCACCTACTGTTTCCTCGGAACAGATCTTTCTTGTGCGGGACGCTAGGAATCTGACTAAATTCCGCCTGCGTTTTAGAGGTACAAAGCCAGAAGAGTGTCTGCACTGACCTGTCCGTGCCCATGCGGTGGTCAAGCTTCCCATCTCCCCTCATTGTACAGCTTACATCCGGAAAATTAGGGTTGTGGCCAAATTTAACTTCGGATGTGCAACTGGGTGTGCTGTAAGCCTGACTAAATTTTTACGGTAGGTCATCTATGCGGCCGGGCAGCACAGGTGGGGTCTAGATCTAGGGTTGTCTGATCGCGCTTGACCTCTTCGCCGTTAAACCTCCGCTGATTGGCTCGTTTGTGGTCAGAACGAAGGTCGACTGCGGTCTCTGGCCAATGAACGGTGTCTGCACAACTGGAACCTTTTCGTGTGCACAGCTGCACAGCTAGTGCAATCAACTACGCACCGCGGTGCATAAAAGCGTTTACTTTGCGGAGAGACTGAATCAAGTCAAATGGTGAATTTTTATGCTCCTCGATTTCACGGTATACGGTAGTATAAGAATGGTCAACAAAAATCGCGCATCCGGCAAATGTGTGTTCCATATTAGGTCAACTGCAGCTAAAGGATCGCTCCAAATGGGCGAAGTGGTAAATGATGCGTTAATATCAATATATGGGTTCACCAACTGTATTAAAGTGCCATCAGATATATTATGTTGCCTAACTTAAACAATCGAACTAAATCATTATTTTGGTCCCGTCTTTGAATAATTACCTTCATTACAGGAGCTGTCAAATGAACCCCAATACGAGAAAGAAGGATGAATATTCGTTGCCACAATACAACGTACATATGGCAACTTAATTTTTCAAAGAAAACTTATTTACGAAAATGGGCCTTTGTTTGCTCTCCGAGAATTGATTCGGCTACCATTACGTGTGCATAACTTATGTTAAGCTTCTTGTTGCTGATATGATTAATTTTCGTAATCCTATGATAAATTAATATACCAGTCGGGAGAGATACCGAAGTCACAATTATTAAAAAAAACAATGGGCTTAACGGGGTCAGCTTCGGCGATCGTCTCCCAAGCGGACCGATTTTGTTTCCAAGAGGAACACGCAGGTTACGGGTGACTGCTGTATTGTGTTATGTAGGGATAGCGCCTACGAAAGGGAATACAGCACTGTAAAGTAATGGACTAAGTTACTTTGGTTGTGTGATCAAGTGATGACTGCACTGTGAATGATTTATCAAACATTATGAGTTAATTGTCGTTCCGTGGTCAAACTTGCATGGATATGACGCCAACGATGTAGCATGCTGGATACAGAGTCAATTCGTGGGGGTTGCACGAGCGCAATCTGAAAAGACAGAAAGAAAATCCAATGAGAAGGAACTAAGTACGTGCATAAGTAAGCATGAACACATACCACGATTAAGTTGGGCTAGGCGATCTATGTCTGAGCGCGTAGCGATGGAGATATTATTCTCGAATGCGTTTCGCACCGCCTGGGACCGAGTAATACAAAGAGCGTTATTGAAACCATTTTCTATTTGAAACTTATCTGGAGTCATTGTACAAACAGACAACACAGTTTTACTTTCCGCCTAAAGAAGTTTTCGTTTCTTCCAGTGTGGTAGGCGTAGTTATGAAAAAAAACTGGTAAAAGCCTTCCTAATTTATAATGAAAGATGCAAAATTACCGTTTATAGATAAACATATAGATAACTAAAGTTTTCTTCATAAAAACTATGAAAATATTAAATATGCTGTTGTTAGTCCAAAGGTTCTTACAATGAATATACGTCCAGTACGTATTAGGGTGCATGTTGTATTGTGCATTGTGAAACCACCGGGACGATAATGGGATCTAATTAATTGGTACCCGAAATCGTTTCCCAAATAAGAGGTACTTAGATGCTGAATAAAATCTGCAGGCCCCTGGGGCTACGCATTCACCAGATTATGCTAAATTATCAATAATTCTACCTGACATCATTATGTCAGCCAGCGTAATATTTCACAAATCATACTTTATGTTAGTGGCCACCATTATAATATCATATGGTTTATAACGGACATCATTGCTTGCAAGTGTTTCTAACCCTTAGATGAAATTAACCACGTTGTATATAATGGTTGTGGTGCTACCGCTGTGATACACAATTGCAAATACTAGCAAATCCGTTTATCTGAACAATTAAAGAATTGGGTGGTATTGTAGCGGCTTCGCAGACACCAAATTCAATAAAATACAATTGCGAGCTTAGAGCTTAGGCGCGCTTTGTTTAAGTCCACCGGTGTGAAAATAAGAACACGTGAAAAAGAAGAAGAACCTTCGTCACACTACGTCAAAACGGCAAGGCGCGCTCCAGCTCATCAGCTCTGGTGATTAGCTAGATCAGCCTCCCTTCTCCTGTACTTCATACAGGGCAATCAATACAAGTACAAAAACCATCAATCGCTGTCGTTCTGCGTCTTTATTCGCTGGACGGGAATTGAGTCAACAAGTCGTGCGTTCGACTAAATTGGTGAGCCCGTTCCAAGTTATTATTAATTTTTATTTATTTATTATATCGTCCGTGCCCTTCAGCGTTCCTTTTGTTTTCGTTGTGCACATACGTATTGAGCCTTTTTTGGTGTTAATTTCGATCAGCCATCGTATATTTATTTTGCTGTCTATTTGATATGGATGACGCTAAGTTAACTATGTCTGACCCTGCGGTGCCTGAAACGCTCTCTATTGCGCGCCCAGTGAAAGCGTTACCTTTCATTCCGGGTAATCCATCTCTTTGGCGGACTCATCTGGAAGCACAGTTTGCTGCCTCCAGAATCACCTCCCAGCAACAGAAGTATGTGCATCTCACTGCCGAACTTCCTTTAAATATTCTTGAAGCTGGCGAGGATATCATCTCCAACCCACCCACGGACAAGCCTTATGATATGCTTCGCCAGGCTATCTTAGATCGCACCGGGGTCTCCGACTCAAACCGTCTTCGTCAGCTGCTTAGTGGCATTTCCCTCGGTGACCAGAAGCCTTCACAGCTTCTGCGTCGTATGCGACAGCTGGCCAAGGGCATCCAAGTTGGTGACATGATGTTGCGAGAATTGTGGATGCAGCAGCTACCCCAACAAGCGCAATGCACCCTGGCCCTTCTTGTAGATGAAGTCTCACTAGACAGACTGGCTTTGGCGGCGGACCGCTTTATGGAAACCGCCTCCGCCCAAATTAGTCAGTGTGTTCGTTCGTCCACAACCACTACGGAGGTGACTCTCACAGATTTAGCTGCACAACTCAGTGCCCTTCGGGCGGACGTGACCGCTATTCAGTCTTCACGTTCGGCACGTCGTAGCCGCTCCCCAACTCGCACCCGTCGGCCTATTGCCGCTCGCAGTCCTCCTAGGCTATCCTCTCCCGATGCACACACTTGGACATGGTGTTGGTATCACCGCCAGTATCGTGCCAGCGCCAGGAAGTGTACACCCCCGTGCACGTTCCACGACAACCAGGGAAACTCGTCGGCCAACGTGTAGGTACGGCAGCGCTCGTTGGCCTCCCTACACCCTGCCGTCTTCTATTTATCAAGGACCTCATCTCCCACCGTCAGTTTTTGATTGACACTGGCGCACAGATCAGTGTCGTTCCCCCTAACCCTTCTGATCGTCAGCACCGGCAAACTTTAGAGCTTCAGGCCGCCAATGGGTCTCGTATATCCACTTTTGGTACTAGGCGTCTCAAGTTAGATCTGGGGTTGCGTCGTTTTTTTTAGTGGACTTTTGTCATTGCTGACGTTTCCCAGCCCATCTTAGGAGTTGATTTTCTGCATCATTTCAACCTTTCGTTACATCCCGCTTCTCGTAAGTTAACCGACCCTGTGACTCATCGTGCTGTTGTTGGATCTGTCTGCTTGGTCAACGTTGTTCGACCGTCCGTAGCTCCTATCGCCAACGATACCTTCGCCAAAATTTTAGCAGAGTTTCCGTCTCTAACCGGACCGGCAAACCACTTACCCATGGTGCGCTCGGCTGTTGTACATCACATCAGTACCGCTGGACTTCCTGTTTTTGCCCGTCCGCGTCGCCTAGCCCCAGACAAACTGGCCGTCGCTCGTCTTGAATTCCAGAAAATGCTGGACCTAGGCATCATCCGTCCTTCGAACAGCCCGTGGGCCTCTCCATTGCACATGGTGCCGAAGAGAACTTCGGGCGGCTGGCGTCCGTGTGGTGACTATCGTCGCCTCAATCAGGTCACAACGCCAGATCGATATCCTGTGCCTCACATTCATGATATCACGTCTGCTCTGGCTGGATCCACCATCTTCAGCAAAATCGACCTGGTCCGGGCCTATCACCAAATTCCGGTCGCCGACGAGGACGTTGCAAAAACCGCCGTTACCACTCCGTTTGGTCTATTTGAGTTTCTCCGTATGCCATTTGGCTTGCGCAACGCGTCCCAAACGTTCCAGCGATTTATTGACGGTGTTACCCGCGGACTGCCCTTCGTTCACGCTTACATCGATGATATTCTTGTCGCTAGCCCCAGCGTTGACGAACATCAGCTTCATCTTCGACAGCTCTTTCAGCGGTTAACAGAGCACGTTGTTACCATCAATGCCGCCAAGACTGAATTAGGGAAGACGTCATTGCTCTTCCTCGGCCACATCATCGACGCCAACGGCATTCGTCCGGCTGAAACCAAGGTCAGTGATATTGCTGAATTTCCACTTCCACAGTCCTTCAAACAGCTTAAACGTTTTAACGGCTTTGTCAATTATTACCGCCGGTTCATCCCACACTGCGCCACCCTGATGCAACCGCTCACTGATCTTTTGCGGGGCAAACAACGAACCCTCATCTGGACCGATCAAGCCCAGGAGGCCTTTTCTCAGCTCAAACAGGCCTTGTCGTCTGCGGTTCTTCTCCGTCATCCGGATCCCCATGCTCCCGTCAGTATCGCTGTTGATGCTTCCGATGTCGCACTTGGCTGCGTTCTCCAGCAGGCCGTGGACGGCGCCTGGGAGCCTCTGGCTTTTCACTCACGCCGCCTGTCTTCCGCAGAATCCAAATACAGTGCGTTTGGTCGTGAGTTACTTGCCGTCTACACCGCCATACGTCACTTTCGCCACGCTCTGGAAGGACGGGAATTCATCATTTTCACAGATCACAAGCCACTACTGTATGCTTTCCGCAACGCGTCTGATCGTCATTCCCCACGAGAAATTCGCCAGCTGGATTTCATATCGCAATTTTCTACCGACATTCGTCATATCTCCGGGTCAGCTAATGTGGCTGCAGATACTCTTTCCAGGATCCACAGTCTCGGGTCGCCCGCTGCTCTCGGTATCAATCTCGAGGACCTGGCACAAAGCCAGCAGGATCCTGAGTTTCAACAAACCATTCGCGATACGAGTCTCCGAGTGCGGGCTTTGCCTCTTCCGTCATCTGCTGGCACTATCCTCTGCGACACCACCTTGGATCACCCAAGGCCAATCGTACCACTTTCACATCGCCGTCCAATTTTCGATGTGTTGCACGGTCTATCCCATCCGGGTATCAAGGCCACATGCAAACTAGTCCGTGCCCGATTTGTTTGGCCAAACATGGATCGCGACGTTCGTCAATGGGCACGTAACTGCATTGCTTGTCAGCGAGCCAAAATACAGCGACATACCACCAGTCCAGTCGGAAATTTTGAGACTCCAGACGCCCGTTTCGCTCACGTGCACGTCGACATTGTGGGACCTTTGCCACCATCCCGAGGTATGATCTATCTACTCACTTGTATTGATCGTTTCACTCGTTGGCCCGAGGCCATACCCATTCCGGATGTATCCAGTGAAACTGTCGCCCGTGCGTTCATGGAACACTGGATTTCCCGCTTTGGTTGTCCCACCACAGTAACCACCGATCGAGGAGCTCAGTTTGAATCTGCCACTTTCGACAATCTCCTCCAACTGACTGGCACTAAGCGTATTCGCACCACAGCTTATCATCCCCAGGCAAATGGCTTGGTCGAACGTTTTCACCGGCACCTCAAAACTTCGCTCAGTGCTCACAACAATCCTCAGTGGACGGACGTCTTACCACTGGTTTTATTGGGCATTCGCAATACGTTGCGCAGCGACACTCCCTGCACACCTGCGTCCATGACATTCGGCACCACCGCTCGTCTCCCTGGTGAATTTGTCGCACCCAAGGTGAGCGCACCTTTCCCCAAATTCGCAACGGATCCCGAAATCAGAAGGCGATTATCCGTGATAATTATACGATACTACATTATTAAAATAAACAATGACATAAACAATATACAAACCTCAATAATACGATCACAAAGACTCAACAACGAGAAACCGAATGGCAGCGTGTGAGCAGACAGCACGTGCGTCACGCAGGTCCTGAGCAAGGATGTGCCAAAATAGCGCTCTGGGCGCGAACAAACAACGATTGGTCCAGAAAAACAACCAGTTCGTAAAGACAAGTCAATAGTGTATGGAAATGAGTGATGTTGGGAAAAAACACTGAATCGCGAGGGAAAAAGGGGGATTTTCCACGACCGGCTGTTACACAAGCCACTACTGTATGCTTTCCGCAACGCGTCTGATCGTCATTCTCCACGAGAAATTCGCCAGCTGGATTTCATATCGCAATTTTCTACCGACATTCGTCATATCTCCGGGTCAGCTAATGTGGCTGCAGATACTCTTTCCAGGATCCACAGTCTCGGGTCGCCCGCTGCTCTCGGTATCAATCTCGAGGACCTGGCACAAAGCCAGCAGGATCCTGAGTTTCAACAAACCATTCGCGATACGAGTCTCCGAGTGCGGGCTTTGCCTCTTCCGTCATCTGCTGGCACTATCCTCTGCGACACCACCTTGGATCACCCAAGGCCAATCGTACCACTTTCACATCGCCGTCCAATTTTCGATGTGTTGCACGGTCTATCCCATCCGGGTATCAAGGCCACATGCAAACTAGTCCGTGCCCGATTTGTTTGGCCAAACATGGATCGCGACGTTCGTCAATGGGCACGTAACTGCATTGCTTGTCAGCGAGCCAAAATACAGCGACATACCACCAGTCCAGTCGGAAATTTTGAGACTCCAGACGCCCGTTTCGCTCACGTGCACGTCGACATTGTGGGACCTTTGCCACCATCCCGAGGTATGATCTATCTACTCACTTGTATTGATCGTTTCACTCGTTGGCCCGAGGCCATACCCATTCCGGATGTATCCAGTGAAACTGTCGCCCGTGCGTTCATGGAACACTGGATTTCCCGCTTTGGTTGTTCCACCACAGTAACCACCGATCGAGGAGCTCAGTTTGAATCTGCCACTTTCGACAATCTCCTCCAACTGACTGGCACTAAGCGTATTCGCACCACAGCTTATCATCCCCAGGCAAATGGCTTGGTCGAACGTTTTCACCGGCACCTCAAAACTTCGCTCAGTGCTCACAACAATCCTCAGTGGACGGACGTCTTACCACTGGTTTTATTGGGCATTCGCAATACGTTGCGCAGCGACACTCCCTGCACACCTGCGTCCATGACATTCGGCACCACCGCTCGTCTCCCTGGTGAATTTGTCGCACCCAAGGTGAGCGCACCTTTCCCCAAATTCGCAACGGATCCCGAAATCAGAAGGCGATTATCCGTGATAATTATACGATACTACATTATTAAAATAAACAATGACATAAACAATATACAAACCTCAATAATACGATCACAAAGACTCAACAACGAGAAACCGAATGGCAGCGTGTGAGCAGACAGCACGTGCGTCACGCAGGTCCTGAGCAAGGATGTGCCAAAATAGCGCTCTGGGCGCGAACAAACAACGATTGGTCCAGAAAAACAACCAGTTCGTAAAGACAAGTCAATAGTGTATGGAAATGAGTGATGTTGGGAAAAAACACTGAATCGCGAGGGAAAAAGGGGGATTTTCCACGACCGGCTGTTACACAAGCCACTACTGTATGCTTTCCGCAACGCGTCTGATCGTCATTCTCCACGAGAAATTCGCCAGCTGGATTTCATATCGCAATTTTCTACCGACATTCGTCATATCTCCGGGTCAGCTAATGTGGCTGCAGATACTCTTTCCAGGATCCACAGTCTCGGGTCGCCCGCTGCTCTCGGTATCAATCTCTAGGACCTGGCACAAAGCCAGCAGGATCCTGAGTTTCAACAAACCATTCGCGATACAAGTCTCCGAGTGCGGGCTTTGCCTCTTCCGTCATCTGCTGGCACTATCCTCTGCGACACCACCTTGGATCACCCAAGGCCAATCGTACCACTTTCACATCGCCGTCCAATTTTCGATGTGTTGCACGGTCTATCCCATCCGGGTATCAAGGCCACATGCAAACTAGTCCGTGCCCGATTTGTTTGGCCAAACATGGATCGCGACGTTCGTCAATGGGCACGTAACTGCATTGCTTGTCAGCGAGCCAAAATACAGCGACATACCACCAGTCCAGTCGGAAATTTTGAGACTCCAGACGCCCGTTTCGCTCACGTGCACGTCGACATTGTGGGACCTTTGCCACCATCCCGAGGTATGATCTATCTACTCACTTGTATTGATCGTTTCACTCGTTGGCCCGAGGCCATACCCATTCCGGATGTATCCAGTGAAACTGTCGCCCGTGCGTTCATGGAACACTGGATTTCCCGCTTTGGTTGTCCCACCACAGTAACCACCGATCGAGGAGCTCAGTTTGAATCTGCCACTTTCGACAATCTCCTCCAACTGACTGGCACTAAGCGTATTCGCACCACAGCTTATCATCCCCAGGCAAATGGCTTGGTCGAACGTTTTCACCGGCACCTCAAAACTTCGCTCAGTGCTCACAACAATCCTCAGTGGACGGACGTCTTACCACTGGTTTTATTGGGCATTCGCAATACGTTGCGCAGCGACACTCCCTGCACACCTGCGTCCATGACATTCGGCACCACCGCTCGTCTCCCTGGTGAATTTGTCGCACCCAAGGTGAGCGCACCTTTCCCCAAATTCGCAACGGATCCCGAAATCAGAAGGCGATTATCCGTGATAATTATACGATACTACATTATTAAAATAAACAATGACATAAACAATATACAAACCTCAATAATACGATCACAAAGACTCAACAACGAGAAACCGAATGGCAGCGTGTGAGCAGACAGCACGTGCGTCACGCAGGTCCTGAGCAAGGATGTGCCAAAATAGCGCTCTGGGCGCGAACAAACAACGATTGGTCCAGAAAAACAACCAGTTCGTAAAGACAAGTCAATAGTGTATGGAAATGAGTGATGTTGGGAAAAAACACTGAATCGCGAGGGAAAAAGGGGGATTTTCCACGACCGGCTGTTACACAAGCCACTACTGTATGCTTTCCGCAACGCGTCTGATCGTCATTCTCCACGAGAAATTCGCCAGCTGGATTTCATATCGCAATTTTCTACCGACATTCGTCATATCTCCGGGTCAGCTAATGTGGCTGCAGATACTCTTTCCAGGATCCACAGTCTCGGGTCGCCCGCTGCTCTCGGTATCAATCTCTAGGACCTGGCACAAAGCCAGCAGGATCCTGAGTTTCAACAAACCATTCGCGATACAAGTCTCCGAGTGCGGGCTTTGCCTCTTCCGTCATCTGCTGGCACTATCCTCTGCGACACCACCTTGGATCACCCAAGGCCAATCGTACCACTTTCACATCGCCGTCCAATTTTCGATGTGTTGCACGGTCTATCCCATCCGGGTATCAAGGCCACATGCAAACTAGTCCGTGCCCGATTTGTTTGGCCAAACATGGATCGCGACGTTCGTCAATGGGCACGTAACTGCATTGCTTGTCAGCGAGCCAAAATACAGCGACATACCACCAGTCCAGTCGGAAATTTTGAGACTCCAGACGCCCGTTTCGCTCACGTGCACGTCGACATTGTGGGACCTTTGCCACCATCCCGAGGTATGATCTATCTACTCACTTGTATTGATCGTTTCACTCGTTGGCCCGAGGCCATACCCATTCCGGATGTATCCAGTGAAACTGTCGCCCGTGCGTTCATGGAACACTGGATTTCCCGCTTTGGTTGTCCCACCACAGTAACCACCGATCGAGGAGCTCAGTTTGAATCTGCCACTTTCGACAATCTCCTCCAACTGACTGGCACTAAGCGTATTCGCACCACAGCTTATCATCCCCAGGCAAATGGCTTGGTCGAACGTTTTCACCGGCACCTCAAAACTTCGCTCAGTGCTCACAACAATCCTCAGTGGACGGACGTCTTACCACTGGTTTTATTGGGCATTCGCAATACGTTGCGCAGCGACACTCCCTGCACACCTGCGTCCATGACATTCGGCACCACCGCTCGTCTCCCTGGTGAATTTGTCGCACCCAAGGTGAGCGCACCTTTCCCCAAATTCGCAACGGATCCCGAAATCAGAAGGCGATTATCCGTGATAATTATACGATACTACATTATTAAAATAAACAATGACATAAACAATATACAAACCTCAATAATACGATCACAAAGACTCAACAACGAGAAACCGAATGGCAGCGTGTGAGCAGACAGCACGTGCGTCACGCAGGTCCTGAGCAAGGATGTGCCAAAATAGCGCTCTGGGCGCGAACAAACAACGATTGGTCCAGAAAAACAACCAGTTCGTAAAGACAAGTCAATAGTGTATGGAAATGAGTGATGTTGGGAAAAAACACTGAATCGCGAGGGAAAAAGGGGGATTTTCCACGACCGGCTGTTACACAAGCCACTACTGTATGCTTTCCGCAACGCGTCTGATCGTCATTCTCCACGAGAAATTCGCCAGCTGGATTTCATATCGCAATTTTCTACCGACATTCGTCATATCTCCGGGTCAGCTAATGTGGCTGCAGATACTCTTTCCAGGATCCACAGTCTCGGGTCGCCCGCTGCTCTCGGTATCAATCTCTAGGACCTGGCACAAAGCCAGCAGGATCCTGAGTTTCAACAAACCATTCGCGATACGAGTCTCCGAGTGCGGGCTTTGCCTCTTCCGTCATCTGCTGGCACTATCCTCTGCGACACCACCTTGGATCACCCAAGGCCAATCGTACCACTTTCACATCGCCGTCCAATTTTCGATGTATTGCACGGTCTATCCCATCCGGGTGTCAAGGCCACATGCAAACTAGTCCGTGCCCGATTTGTTTGGCCAAACATGGATCGCGACGTTCGTCAATGGGCACGTAACTGCATTGCTTGTCAGCGAGCCAAAATACAGCGACATACCACCAGTCCAGTCGGAAATTTTGAGACTCCAGACGCCCGTTTCGCTCACGTGCACGTCGACATTGTGGGACCTTTGCCACCATCCCGAGGTATGATCTATCTACTCACTTGTATTGATCGTTTCACTCGTTGGCCCGAGGCCATACCCATTCCGGATGTATCCAGTGAAACTGTCGCCCGTGCGTTCATGGAACACTGGATTTCCCGCTTTGGTTGTTCCACCACAGTAACCACCGATCGAGGAGCTCAGTTTGAATCTGCCACTTTCGACAATCTCCTCCAACTGACTGGCACTAAGCGTATTCGCACCACAGCTTATCATCCCCAGGCAAATGGCTTGGTCGAACGTTTTCACCGGCACCTCAAAACTTCGCTCAGTGCTCACAACAATCCTCAGTGGACGGACGTCTTACCACTGGTTTTATTAAGCATTCGCAATACGTTGCGCAGCGACACTCCCTGCACACCTGCGTCCATGACATTCGGCACCACCGCTCGTCTCCCTGGTGAATTTGTCGCACCCAAGGTGAGCGCACCTTTCCCCAAATTCGCAACGGATCCCGAAATCAGAAGGCGATTATCCGTGATAATTATACGATACTACATTATTAAAATAAACAATGACATAAACAATATACAAACCTCAATAATACGATCACAAAGACTCAACAACGAGAAACCGAATGGCAGCGTGTGAGCAGACAGCACGTGCGTCACGCAGGTCCTGAGCAAGGATGTGCCAAAATAGCGCTCTGGGCGCGAACAAACAACGATTGGTCCAGAAAAACAACCAGTTCGTAAAGACAAGTCAATAGTGTATGGAAATGAGTGATGTTGGGAAAAAACACTGAATCGCGAGGGAAAAAGGGGGATTTTCCACGACCGGCTGTTACACCGCCCACCAAAATCCTCCTGGATCCTTAGCAAAGTCAAAGGTTCGGTATAAAGGTACTGATTCTTCCTACCTGCCTAGGCCCTGCTGTCAGTGCGCGCGTCTAATGCTCGTCGTCGTCGTTCTACTACTGGTCACACCTAATCCATTGGATACATAGACGTGAGGCTAGTCTACATCTTCCACAAGACCGAATGACCGATGGCGGGCGTGAATGGTCACATAGACGTTGTCCTCGTAAGGGGCCGTCCGGTCCTGTATGTACGTGCTTGAGTGTGTGTGTGTGCGTGTGTGTGTGTGCCGGGGTTACAATGAAATCACAGGTATGACTACACATCAAAGGAGGACTTTCTGCAATGTCAACAAAAGACCGCGTGGCAAGAAAACGAGTAAATGTAGCATGTATGTGTGACCTGAGCTCCGCTACTTCCACATATGCAAGGGGCATTCGGTAGCGTCAACAAAAGGCAAACAAAGAACACTGTCACATGTATGATGGGTTTACGGGATGTAGAGTGCGTCGTGCATGCGTGTATGTATCGGGATGTATAATGGAATCGCACTCATCACCACATATCGGAAAGAACCTTCCGTAATGTCAACAAAAAGACCGCGAGCACCTTAACGTGTTTGACGGAGATTGTGTGGTATATATGGTGTTTCTTTATCCACCTCGATTACTGGTGTGAAAAAGGTTTACTAGGCCTCAGGGTTATCAGCTCCTCCGTCTTCGCTCTCGAGTAGGTTAATACTGCGTATGTCACGAATGAGCACTCCGTTAGCTGTCTTCAGCTTCACCGTTCTTATCATTTCGTCAGTGCTTTTGATGGTTTCCGTAACTACTCCCAAAGACCAAGCGCTGAAATGTGCGCGTTCGTCGGCGATCATAACCACTTCCCCAACTTTGAATGGTCTTGTTTTGGCCAGCCGCTTCTGTTGAGTCTGCAAAGCCGGTAGGTGCTCCCGCAGCCATCGCCTCCAGGAGACCTTGGCCAGATAGTTCGCTTGCTTCCACCCGTGGAGGTAGCTCCCACGAAGGTTTACCGGCCCTTGGAAACCCTCGTTCGACATTAACGTCAATAAGTCGTTCGGGGTGAGCGCCAGGTGGGTGGGGTCGCCGTTCAATACTGGAACCAGGGGGCGGTTGTTCAGGATTCGCTCCACCTCAGTCATGACGGTGTTCAGCGTCTCGTCGTCGGGCGGCTGCTGCTCCATGATTGACAGCAATATCCGTCTGGCGGACCGGATCATGCGTTCCCATATGCCGCCTCGGTGACTGGCCTGTGGGGGGTTGAAATGCCATCGTATGCCGTAGGCCACGGTTCGATTCTGCAGTTCGTCCCTGTTTATGTTCTTGTGCCAACGCTGCAATTCCCGTTGAGCGCCCACAAAGTTCGATCCATTATCTGAGTATATATCGGCCGGTACGCCTCTTCGGTTGATAAATCTTTGCAAGGCCCGTAGAAACGAATCGGTCGTCATCGAATGTGCGACTTCTAGGTGTACCGCACGTGATTTCATGCACGTCATGATACATCCGTATCGCTTTTCTAATCTTTTCCCGCACTTGATCCACAAGGGCCCGAAATAATCCAACCCGGTGTCACTGAACGGCCACCAGCCCGTAGTCACCCTGCATTCTGGTAGTGGGGCCATGAGTTGTTTGCCTGCTGTGGCATTGCGTCTCCTGCATTGCACACACCGTCGGATTACGCGTTTTACAGTCTCTCGTCCTCTCAACAACCAAAGACGCTTTCGGATGACGCTCGTCACGTGACTTTCCCCGGCATGTCCTTCCATGGCGTGGACGTGTTGAATCATTAGCTCTACTACAGGTTGTCTCGCAGGCAGCAGTATAGGATACTTTGTGTCGAAGTTCAGGTGGGCGTTGGTCAGCCTACCATCCACCCGCAGCAGTCCGTTGATGAGTTTGGGGTTTAAACGCTTCAGCTCGCCTCTTGGAGATGGCATGTCTTCATTGGTCGGCCCCACTTCTTCCGCCCTCTTGAGTTCTCGGGCGAAAGCCTCGCGTTGTATCATTCTAAAAATATCATACTCTGCCGCTTGTAGCTCATCGGGACCTATCGGGCCGACCCGTATCCGACCTGAGGGCCGTAGCCCTTCCATGACTAGTAAATTTCTCTTGAACCTGGTTAACCAAACTAGCGAACGAAGCGTCTTCATCCAGGAAGAAAACCTGACCAGTCGCGATAGAATGGACGACGCTTCGACGACGTTGGTTGCTATCACTACGCCTTTGATCTCCAGTTCCAATTCCGTAGGGTTTTTTAATTCGAACACGGGCCAGTCCTGTTTGGGCAATTGCAGGAAGTTTGGCCCTCTCGTCCACGTGTCCAGTTGCCTGAAGTTGTTCGCACCTCGGGAGCACAGGTCGGCCGGATTATCGCCAGACCTTACATGACTCCACTGGTGCGTGGCTGATTCATCGTGGATAATCGTGAGCCGGTTAGCAACGAAAGTACTAAACCGGCTCCGTACGTTGTTAATGTAGTAAAGTACTATCGTTGAATCCGTCCAGAAGCTCACCGACCAAATGTAGAGATCGAAACATCTCTTCACAGCTTGCACCACCCTGACTGCCAACACGGCTGCGCTGAGTTCAAGGCGTGGGATTGAGACCGACTTCAGTGGGGCAATGCGGGCTTTGGCGAACAGGATCCTCGTGGTATATTGTCCATCTCCTGCGCACCATCGTCCGTACACCACAGCTCCATAACCGACTTCGGATGCATCGGAAAAGGCATGTAGTTCTCCAGTCCGTGTCGTATGGCCAGGGGTCAAACATCGTGGGATTCTTATGTCCCCTAATTTCTTCAAGGTGTTCAGAAATTCTTCCCAGTCCAGCCGGTCCCCTTGGTCCAGTGCCTGGTCCCAATCAACTTTCTTACGGCACAGCCGCTGCAGCAAGATCTTTCCGGGTAGCAGCCACGGTGAGACGAAACCGAGCGGGTCGAACAAACTTGAGACGGCAGATAGTATGCCACGACGGGTTATTGGCAGCTCGGGAACGTTCAGTTCGAAAACAAAATCGTCCGTTTCCGCGTCCCATTGTATCCCTAAAGTGCGCTCGATAGGAAGTGGAGAGCCGTCCAAATCTCTTACCCTTTCGGCCTTTTCGTGATACGGGATGACCTTCAGCACTTCTGAAGCGTTTGACATCCATTTAGTTAGATGGAAGCCGCCCTCTTCCAGCAATCTCGTCAGACCCCTGAACTGCTCTAGAGCTGATTCCACATCATCGAATGACCCAAGGTAGTCGTCGACGTAGAAGGTCCTGCTGACGCTTTCTACCACCGTCCGGTGTACTAGATCGCCATGTTTGTTCGCTGATTCTCGGAGGGCGTAGTTTTCACAAAATGGTGACGATATGGCTCCGAAGGGGTGGACGGTCATCCTATAATTCACCACTGCGTTGTCCCGGTCGCTCCCTTCCCACCACAGGAAACGCAAAGCATCTCGTTCTCCTACCGGAATCTTCACCTGATGGAACATTTCCCCAATGTCAGCAGACAAAGCCACTTTACCCACTCTGAAACGGCACAAAACATCGATCAGTGGTGTGGTCCAGTCAGGCCCCTGTAGTAGGCGATCGTTTAACGACTTGCCCTGGAACTTGGCCGCACAGTCGAAAACCACCCGCAGTTTATTGGGTTTCTTGGGGTTGATAACCGGATGGTGAGGCAGATACCAGATACCCCTTTTGCTGTCGGTGTTAACAGGCACCTTTTCAACGTAACCGAGGGCCTCGTTTCGCTTCATCAAATCCGCGTATCGTTCCCACAGATTCTGGTCTCGAATGAAGCGTTCTTTTAGTCGTAGTAATCGTTGGAGAACATAATTTCTGTTGTCAGTCCACGGGTCGACCGGTGTGCGCCATGGGAGGGGAACCTCGAACTGTTTTCTGAGACCTCTAGAGCCTTGCCGCACCGTTTGTAGAGCGAAGTGATCCTCTTGAGACAACGTCGGTCTTTCGTCTCCAATGTCATGAAACTCCTTTTCATACAGCCGTTGCAGATGATGCTCTATGCGGTCCGTTTCGGCGGATAAGTAATTCAGGGAACCGCGTACCCCTACCGGACCGTATAACATCGATCCCAGAGCCGTGCGTACGGCATAAGGTGCCTGGCGGTCGCCCACTCTTTGGTCAAGCACCCAATGCGCCTCTGGCACGTCGCATCCGATGAGGAGATCCACCTCATCATCTTCCCAGTCTACGACGGTTACATCCTGCAGGTGGGGCCACCGAGTCAAGATTGCGTCCACCGACCTTGGTGCTCGCATGGGGAGATCCGCTAACGTGAATGCCTCCGTTGGTTCAATTTCCTCGTTAGTGTCTAGAGAGATGAGTTGCAGCCTTAATCTACCGGCAGTCATTACCTGTGTTCCACCCACCGTGCTCACTGCTAACGACGTCGCACCTTTAGCCAGTTGGTGTTTGTCGGCAAACCGCTCTTTCACTAAAGTGGTGTCGGATCCACTATCAACGAAAGCCAACGCCTTGACTATCCCAGTCGGAGTCACTACTCCCACGGCCACTACGCCTAAACGTACCGGTTTACTGGCAGATTGTGAAGTTGAACAAATCACGCTGGGCTTGGCACTCGCCTCGGATATGGTTACTCTCGCCTGATGCAGCAGCCGATGGTGTCTGCCCGTGCAGCCCTCGTAACCACATCGATTCCTTGTTCTACAGGCTGCTGCCCGGTGCGTGGTGTTGAGACAGATGAAACATGCTCCTGCCATCCTCGCCATTCCCCACCGTTCGTCTATTGTGGCGTTGCCGAACTTGGGGCATTCTGGTGGGCCATGGCTAGTACCACAGGATCTGCAATTTGGTTCCGCCGTAGCATCTCGTGAAATGACGTGTGTGTTGGTCCAAGGCTGGTACTTTGGATATTCCCGTACAGGGGTTTGGACTTGGCTAGTACCGGGCTTGTTTGCTCGGTTGCTGTCCCGGATGAGTCGGCCAAATCTGCTGTCAGCTATCTTCGTTTGCCTGTCTAAGTATTCAGTCAGGTCTTCGAAGTTGGCTTCTCTGTCGCCTCGGCTTATCCGTTCAGCTTCTTCCGCCCACCGACCCTGTAGTTCGGGAGAGAGGTGACGGACTATGCCTTCCAAAGTGTGCATGGCGTCTAGGTCAGCCCTGTAACCTAAATGGTCGAGGGCTATTGAGCAGTTCTGCATCTTGATCACCAGGTCGGCCATGGTGTAGACGTCGCCCTTGGTTCTCTTTGCCTCTGCCATCACGCCCTCTATTAGGTTACGGGCTACTTTGAAAGGTTGGCCAAACAAGTCCCTCAGAATCTTTCTTGCCCTTGTGTAGCCATGTTCTGGATCGAGCATGGTGCATCCGTCGATAGCTTCTCGCGCTCGGCCTCGGCAGTAGTGAGTAAGGTAAAGAAGCCTTTGCCCAGGGTCGTTTACCTTGTTTTCAACGAACGTCTCGAACTGTTTGACAAACTTGCAGTATTGCTCAGCTCGCCCGTCGAAAACCGTTAACTCCACTCTAGGCAGATCGATCGATGGTGGTTTGTAGTCGGCGACCGGCGTGGGGTTCCCTACCTTATTGCACTCTAACCTATCGGAAGTGTCGAAGTCACTGGTCTCATGCTCTCGCTGTTTCTGTGTACACTTCTCTGCTTCATGCGCCTGTAGTCTAGCCGAAAGTAACTGTTGCTCTAGTTCTAGTATTCTCAGCTTATATAAATCGACATCCTTACGATCAATATTGCTTTCAATAACACATGAGCTAGCACTGACAGGACTAGGCGATCTAGCATTAACTAAAGAATCATATGTACGCAAAACCTCCCCAGAGACTTGCCGTATTACTTCCTGTCCGGATTCGACTGCTTTTGATCCTTTTCTTGGCATTTTGCGTGATTTTTCCTCGTTCCAAATTGATCTATTGAGTATTGTTACGAACGTTTGAGCAATGCGTAGCCAAATTCGCAACGGATCCCGAAATCAGAAGGCGATTATCCGTGATATTCTACGATACTAGATTATTAAAATAAACAATGACATAAACAATATACAAACCTCAATAATACGATCACAAAGACTCAACAACGAGAAACCGAATGGCAGCGTGTGAGCAGACAGCACGTGCGTCACGCAGGTCCTGAGCAAGGATGTGCCAAAATAGCGCTCTGGGCGCGAACAAACAACGATTGGTCCAGAAAAACAACCAGTTCGTAAAGACAAGTCAATAGTGTATGGAAATGAGTGATGTTGGGAAAAAACACTGAATCGCGAGGGAAAAAGGGGGATTTTCCACGACCGGCTGTTACACAAGCCACTACTGTATGCTTTCCGCAACGCGTCTGATCGTCATTCTCCACGAGAAATTCGCCAGCTGGATTTCATATCGCAATTTTCTACCGACATTCGTCATATCTCCGGGTCAGCTAATGTGGCTGCAGATACTCTTTCCAGGATCCACAGTCTCGGGTCGCCCGCTGCTCTCGGTATCAATCTCTAGGACCTGGCACAAAGCCAGCAGGATCCTGAGTTTCAACAAACCATTCGCGATACAAGTCTCCGAGTGCGGGCTTTGCCTCTTCCGTCATCTGCTGGCACTATCCTCTGCGACACCACCTTGGATCACCCAAGGCCAATCGTACCACTTTCACATCGCCGTCCAATTTTCGATGTGTTGCACGGTCTATCCCATCCGGGTATCAAGGCCACATGCAAACTAGTCCGTGCCCGATTTGTTTGGCCAAACATGGATCGCGACGTTCGTCAATGGGCACGTAACTGCATTGCTTGTCAGCGAGCCAAAATACAGCGACATACCACCAGTCCAGTCGGAAATTTTGAGACTCCAGACGCCCGTTTCGCTCACGTGCACGTCGACATTGTGGGACCTTTGCCACCATCCCGAGGTATGATCTATCTACTCACTTGTATTGATCGTTTCACTCGTTGGCCCGAGGCCATACCCATTCCGGATGTATCCAGTGAAACTGTCGCCCGTGCGTTCATGGAACACTGGATTTCCCGCTTTGGTTGTCCCACCACAGTAACCACCGATCGAGGAGCTCAGTTTGAATCTGCCACTTTCGACAATCTCCTCCAACTGACTGGCACTAAGCGTATTCGCACCACAGCTTATCATCCCCAGGCAAATGGCTTGGTCGAACGTTTTCACCGGCACCTCAAAACTTCGCTCAGTGCTCACAACAATCCTCAGTGGACGGACGTCTTACCACTGGTTTTATTGGGCATTCGCAATACGTTGCGCAGCGACACTCCCTGCACACCTGCGTCCATGACATTCGGCACCACCGCTCGTCTCCCTGGTGAATTTGTCGCACCCAAGGTGAGCGCACCTTTCCCCAACCTTGGAGACTACACTCAACGTCTCATGATCTACATGCGTCAGAAGATTGGTATTCCTGTCCGTTCGACAGATCGGCCGTCGTTTATTCCCAGTCACCTACATACGTGCACGCACGTTTTTCTGCGTACGCCGAGCCGCCGCCCGTTGACTCCAGCTTATTCTGGCCCGCACAAAGTCATTCGGCGTTTAGAAAAAACGTTCATCATCGATCTCAATGGTCGGCAAGAAACCGTCAGCATCGACCGCCTTAAGCCAGCGTTCGTCGACTCGGAAACCCAGCCTACGCCGTTGCCCGTCGATGGTAAAAACACAGACGTTTGCCCGACCCCAACAACATCTAGCTCCAGCACGCGTGAGTCACAGGTCGACCCCCCATCACGTTCCACCAGGTCTGGTAGGCATGTTCGTTTCCCTGCACGATTCGTTGACTTTATTGTTCTTACATAGATTTCCCCTTTTGATTGCATACTGTATCCAGTTTTTCTTATCTCTTCTAGGGTCAGTCGTTGTTTACCTAGGAAGGATCTGGCACACCACTAACAATGGACATGTGTCACTATATGAACATTACCATTTTTTGTTGTTGTTGTTGTTGCCTACGTGCCTTGTACATGGTTTGGCACGTCCCTGTCCCCACTTAAGGTTTCTAGATAGAGAGCACGGGGAGAGGATACCCCACCAGTTCACGCGTGAGTAACCTTCTCTGCGGCTATATATGGCCCAGAGGTCCTTAGATCACCTTAGAGGTGCTGAGCACAAACCTTTTCCATCTAGAACTATTCAGCTGGTTTTTGGCTCAACTCACGACGCTCTCTTAGGTCGAAGTTCTCCTACTCGGTCGTCCTTCTGGAGGGGGACTGATGTAGCGGCTTCGCAGACACCAAATTCAATAAAATACAATTGCGAGCTTAGAGCTTAGGCGCGCTTTGTTTAAGTCCACCGGTGTGAAAATAAGAACACGTGAAAAAGAAGAACCTTCGTCACACTACGTCAAAGCGGCAAGGCGCGCTCCAGATCATCAGCTCTGGTGATTAGCTAGATCAGCCTCCCTTCTCCTGTACTTCATACAGGGCAATCAATACAAGTACAAAAACCATCAATCGCTGTCGTTCTGCGTCTTTATTCGCTGGACGGGAATTGAGTCCACAAGTCGTGCGTTCGACCAAAATACTACGGTAATCAATACGGTATCGAAGCACCATTTCTGTTCGGCTGATCCGGTTGACAGCTTGATCTAAGGCCGCTCACATGGGCTGTCTAGTTGGTTTCCTGAGAACCCATTGCTTCCCACCTGCTAGTCCATGTACTCCATTTTGCCTGATTCTGAATGCTTCCGACATATTCGCCGTCAGTTCGTTGGTATGTGACTCTCGATTGGTTGGCCGGACCGATTCGATATTCGTATTGTCCTGTTGCTCCAGCATTCCTTGCTACATTCGCTCTTCCTTTAAAATGTTTGGTCTGGGTGTGCTAGGATGCCAAGTTTCACCCACGGACCCATCTCCCTTGTGGTCTTTGATTAGTTGTGAAAAAGGAATTCTTTCTCCCTAGCATGATACAGGATCCGTCACATCTCTTCTGGAACCAGCTGGCCCCCGGGTCGACCACATCAGGTCCGCTGCGATTTTTAACCTTTACCAGCGATTATGCTGGGCAGCTCGCAAAGGGGAAGGACTGGAAACGCTGGGGCGGGATTGCGTGTGCATTGAAGGAATGCAGCAGTGTGCACAGGCGGTGCAAGTGGCGCCACCAACTTCGGTGATTGTTCAAATAGACAAGTTTGTTAGTTTTTGTAGTCGTGCTTTATACTGGTAGCACTAAATGGGTCTCCCCTAGAAGCCCGACTGCGTCGGCCTTCGATTCGTGATGAGTACGTCGGCTGACGTGAAGAGAGAGGTTTTCCGTGCCTCTTGCAGCCATCGAACACAACGACGAAGCCAGGACAAGCCGTTCTCCACGACTCACACGGGTCGCTGTGCGTCCACTGCAAAATCGTGTCCACCTCACCAATGAATTCGACCTGGGTAGATCCTGCCTGCGACTTCTTAGTGGTGATTGTGTTGTCGAGTTTGTTGTTGTCTGCATACCCCAAAACTTCCGTCTGCCTGTGGTTGTTATTGACTTCGTAAACGAGCCAGCTTCTGGCGTCAGATGAGTCCAATCACGATCCAACAAGCGTTGTGTTTCAGCCATGCGAAATCCTGGAATTCCATTTCCTCCCATTCGCCGGTACGAGCCAGGAGGCAAGAAATGCACGAACGGTGACCTCTGGGAGCTGACGGATATTCGACTGAGGTGGACATACCGGAGCAATGCAGGATCCTAATACCCTTGCCGTGATAACAACTGGGTCGCGCTGCCATGCGTAACTAAACTATGCAAAAGTGGGATACGAAGAGTAAACTAAAGTATATACTGATGTTACAAATCCAGAAAACCCCATTGGCTGTCGCAGCTGGCGGTCGCATCGATTTCTCCTGTTGGGAATTGTTGTAGCTACCTGGAGATGACTGAGTTTGAATGTGTAAATTCATGACCAATTAGCACTTAGCTCTAAGCAGTTTGTTGTTCGATGCCACAGGGCTAGGCATTGTTTGTCTGCTTGCAGTAAGGACAGTTGGTTTTCGCCGATTGGAAAACATTTTTGACTGCTCTGCTTGTGGGCGGTTGAACGTTTAGCTCCTTTGGCTAGTATCGTGTCGGGTGTCACTCTCAAAAGGAAAGATTAACAACATATTCTCAATACAAGCCGTCCTTCATCTATTCCATCGACTTTTACCGTCTTCTGGCACGCGTCAGAACTGTTGGCTTGTTGCTCGCTCCGTAGGCAGTTCTCGGGATCTAGTTAGTACCTGGTATCCGGAGTACTGAAAGGACACTGGGCGGGTTGTTTGAGGTGGAGCCTGCCTCGACAAATGCTGGTTCAAGGTGGCCTATGCTGGTGGTCTCCTCTCTGCCTTCGTTGTTTACCACGTATTTGTTTTTCATCTCACTGGAGGAAGTAGCACGGGCCATAGTAAGCAGGTTTTGGTGGTAATTGCGCTGCATCTACCGAAATAAACACACGGCTGGCGGTCGCTAGAGTGGTAGGTTCGTAGGTGCTGAGTGTTTGTTCGCGTGGTGGGGTGGGCTTTATCACCCGCATTTGGTGTGACAACCTTTTTCTCAATCCCAGTAACTAAAACCCACGGGTGGTAAAGGAGGAACCAACTCACCCGGAAGTCTTAATATGCAGCCGTAAACCAGTTCAGTCGTTGTGACAACCATGTCGGCTTGAAAGGTCTTACGCAGTCCTATCGGTAAAACTTCACTCTATAAAGGGTTATCACGAGCTTGGAGGGCAGCTTGTAATAATATTAATACTGGTATATTTCTCGGCCATGGTCGAGATGCACGCTGTGGCGCATGATCATGGTGTCACACGTTACTCAATAATATGGAATATTCACAAATTCAGAACATGAAAGTCGAGATTATCAGAGATGGAAAAACAAAGCCAGCAACAGTTTGAATGGATCAGTTTGATAATGGTTCGCGCGGCAGTTTTGAACTGGTTTCGAATCCGGTCCGGGCACTGGTTCGCGGTGGAGATATCGAAAAATCATTAACGCAGTGCCAAGGACGCATTATGAACAAAAATGATGCGAGCCAATGAAGCCGGAGGCTCACCACGGTTATGCAGATGAAGTAAAAGTTTGAGGAAGAGGAAAAGGGGGGAAATTGTAAAGAAGTACGTTTGGGAAAATCAACGCATGCCAAGAGGATAGCGATCATGAAGACAATGCAAGCCGTGAATGACGGATTTACCGGAGTCCAATAAACGGAATGAGTTTTGAAGCAGGGGGGCATGAGACCAATTTTTTGAGAGTGAACACTGGTGGATGTGGGAGAAACAGCAGACCATAAAAAGGTGAAATTGGATTCAGGATCAGTAACATGTACCATTCTGAAATAAGAAAGCGCAACTGGAGGGTCTTCGAGAAGTGGAAAGTCAATTTCCAGCCGGCTACGGGTCGTAGGAAAGATAAACAGTGGTAACGGATGATAAAGTGGGAAATCTCCGCATGGACTTCAGAGTTATTATGCTGTTTCACTGACAAATATATATATATATGTGTTGACACATTTGCCTCCAGTGTTATTAAGCGTCGTTTCTGGTAACGTACGGCATCGAGCGCGTAAGGTTCGTCTGGCAGGACAAATTATGTGTCGGTCGATCAGCCGAGTGTGGCTGTATATTAGCGGCACGCGCGTAAACTGGAATTCGTGTTGGTTGCGTTTGAAAACGCTGAACGATCTGATAAGCAATTAGGAGTATTTTCTGCTGTGTGGTTTGATTTCAGTCTCAGTTGCTATGGTAGGTTCCACTTGAGTCTCTGTCCGTACGAGTCAAAGTGGCATCCTTGGTTAGCCAGTTTTGCGACTGAGATAGTGGGAGACAACGAACCTGAAATAAAGGGGGATTGCAGTCTGGACGCGTTTCCAGCTGCGGGTTGTGATAATTTAATATTGAATAATAATAACGGTTTATTTCGGAGACGTCCGAGGCCTGCCAAGTGCATAATCAGCTGTTTACAAGTGATGGAATAAACAGACAAAAGCCTTGAAAATGTGGAAATTAACATAACAGGAGTTGAAAAAGGGCTAAGAAGGGGGGAATACGTGGAAAAGGAGAGCAGATAAAAAGCAGCAAACAGGGTGTGCCCCTGCTGCGGATCAACGGTTATTGGAGGCATATAAAAACCAGTAAAGGATGAGGCATGAGAGTGACAGAAACTACGGGGTTAGGTGGAAGAAAAGTGGTTGAAATTAGTGGCGTTTCCACTTGTTTGGTTCATTAAGAAAATGACCATAGGTAGTCTAACGTTGATAACTCAGTCAGATAGATGAAACTGTCTATCGTTGATTGTGTCCTTAATTGAAGGGAGCAGGATCGGAGAAGGAGTTGGTCTTAGAAGTCGAGGCCTCTCTCGTAAGCTATATCTTCTGTCATGCTCATATTAGATAACTGGAGTGCACGGGTGACGCTGAGATATGGGATGAGTGCCGACAGAAATTGGGACTTGGTTTGTGAAGCTCGAAGGGTGATGGGCAACTTGTTCCAGACTTTGGAGTAGACAAAGAGGAAAAAACGTGACCGTATAGCCGACTTAGCTGTACTGGAAAGGACAGTAAAGGGTTCGTGCCGGAGTGAGTAGGGGGTTTCACGGGAGAAGCTTACTGGGTCAAAGGAAAAAGACCGGTTATGGAGCAGGTTATACAAAAAGACTAAGTTTAGTCTTAAGCGGCGGAGCCAGAGTGGGTCAAGATTCAGATTTTGGCATCGTTCTCTAAAGCTTAAAGACGTGGACCAACCGAGTAGTTGTTTGGTGGAACCCCTTTGTATACTTTCAATCGCAACTCTGTCGAATTTCGTCATGTTAGAAAATATTATTGGGCAGTATTCGGGTAAAGGCCTGATGTGTGGTTTGCAGATGCTGATTATTCTGTCCCGGAGACGAAAGGAGCGGAAGAGAAGGGCCACACTTCTTCCAGCCTTGGCCGCTTGGATGGCAGCGTGCTCAGAAAAGTTAAGGGAGCAGGAATAGTTGAGGCCCAAATCGCGGATAGTAGGTCGACTGGCTATTGAGGACCCACCAAGAGTTAAGGATCCAGGGGGCAATTGTAACTTGTAGGTTAGGACCTCGCACTTATCAGGGGAAAAGCTCATCCTCCAGGTGTGGCACCAGTGGTCAAGTGCTGTGAGGTCAGCGGAAATGTTGCAAAGAGTATGGGTAGCATCATTAGAATTGAAAGAGTAAACTATTTTTATATCGTCTGCAAACAAGAACGGCGTACCATGGTGTACTAGATCCAATGCGTCGTTAATGTACATCAGAAATAGGAGAGGACCCAGTACGCTTCCCTGTATAACGCCACTTGTAACAGGTTTCGGTTTAGAGGTATGTCCGTTGGCGAGGACCACTTGCGAACGATGAGCAAGAAAAGATTTCAGCCAAGAAAGCAGCGGGTCACCAATGCCGAATGAACGCAATTTGGATATAAGATGCAGGTGTGGAACACGGTCGAAAGCCTTCGACAGATCTAGGTAGACAACTACTAATGCCTGCCCGCTATCAGCAGCCTTAGTGACTAGGTTGAGAAAGTCAAACTGACATATGGTGCATGATCGCGATTTGAGGAACCCGTGCTGCCTATCGCTAAGAAGGTTAGGAGCGAGAAGACGGATGGTAATTCCATCTTTGATAATCGTTTCCATTATTCTGGAAATGATAGGGGTATGGTTGATGAGACGGTAATTAGCAAGTTCGTGGACAGGTCCTTTTTGTGTCGTGGAATGATGACTGAACTCTTCCAGTTCGACAGTACCAAACTAAATTTGAGTGACAAGGTGAATAGGTTCAGTAGTAAAAGTGGAAGGTCCGATCCACCGTTAATGATTGCAGCTGGGGGCAACCCGTCTGGCCCAGGACGCGCAGATGCTTTATAGCGTGAAATGAGCCTGGAAATAACGTTTACTTCAAAGGTTGGGGTAGATAAGGAAGAGCTGGTAATAGCCAGAGGATTTGGGGGTGCTGTGTTTGAGGCAAGGGCCATGGAATTGGCGAAGTAATGGTTGAAGGCCTCAGCGATATCAGAAGGGGAGGTGGCCGAAGTTTTATTCGGTAACACAACATATTGAATCATAGTATCCGTTGCCGAATTCCTAGATTTGTGTAGAAGTGAGAGTTTCAATGCTTTATTGGGATGCCTTAGGGCTTTGGATTCTCCGTTGCGGAGCTGGTTTTCCTTTAGGTCCCTGATAATATCAGTAAGACGCGTTAGCCTTATGAAAAAAGAGAAATCGTGGTTTTGGAGGTAAAGTCTTTGCATCTTAAGGTACTTTTGTTGGAGGGATGCAAGCTTGGACTTCCTAAGGGAGGAGTTCTAAGATATTAGGCTCAGTTTCAGGAGGCAGTTTACCATGTTAAAGTAAAAGTGATCAGCAGCTTGTTGGGGGTCAGCCGCTAGAAAAAAAACTGCTCCAATCTTGATTATGGATGAGATGGCGCAGAGGGTTCCAATTTAAACGGACGGGATTGCTGACTGGGGTCAGATAGTCTGATGGATAAGGATGGAATGAAAGATTACCGGCCACTATCTTATGGTCGCTACCCGGAAATTTATTCAGAACGGAAACCGAAAAGTGGGAAACGCTGTGGGTGAATATAAGATCCAGTATGTTGGCGTTTCTAGTAGGGGTTTTAACGTGTTGCACCCAGCCCCCAATGTGAGTACGGGACAGAAAATCTATTGAGTTGGGAGGTGCCGTGAGGTTTCTCCAGGATAGTTTAGGCCAGTTAAAGTCACCGGCTATGATTTTCGCTGCCGAAGGTAGTAGTGAAAGGTAATCAAAGGCTTCAATTAAAGAAGTTAAGTCTGCAATAGTAGATGAGGGCGGGCGATAGATACAACCAGTGTGCATGACTACGGCTGAGAACCGAATTGTGAGCCACAGAGAATCCGGAATTGAGTCGGGCGTGGCATGTCTGATGGGGACTACTGAAAGGGCGTGCTGTACGTACACAAGGCACCCACCTCCGCGCCTGTCGATCCTATTTACCCTAAAAACCTTGTACAACTTCAAGCATAATTTCGCTTGTGCTGGTGTGTTCGGTGAGCCAGGTTTCAGTAATAAAGATGATGTCAGGACTGAAGGTTATGACATAATTTTTTAGGTGATGAAGCTTATTTAAGATGGATCGCGAGTTAAATAAGATGAATGACAATTATTCATGTGGAAGTGAGTGTCAGGGTTAGGTAACGTATGGGAGTTGTTGGTCGGAGGAAGTGCACGGTGAGGGGCGTGAGTTGGAGCTATTACCGAAGAGGAGGAAAAGTGAGCGTTGGATGCCTCCGCGATGGCTGTGGAAGACCAGCCGCGGACGAACCGGAAGTAAGACAGCATGGATTTCTCAAATCACGGTCGTCTTCAACCCCCGCCAGTTTGACTTTCTAAATTTGGTAACAACAGCTGCCGACAAAGACAGAGCACTCGTCATCATCTATCTTGATATGACAAAAGCCTTTTTGGTCGAACGCACGACTTGTGGACTCAATTCCCGTCCAGCGAATAAAGACGCAGAACGACAGCGATTGATGGTTTTTGTACTTGTATTGATTGCCCTGTATGAAGTACAGGAGAAGGGAGGCTGATCTAGCTAATCACCAGAGCTGATGAGCTGGAGCGCGCCTTGCCGTTTTGACGTAGTGTGACGAAGGTTCTTCTTCTTTTTCACGTGTTCTTATTTTCACACCGGTGGACTTAAACAAGGCGCGCCTAAGCTCTAAGCTCGCAATTAAATTTTATTGAATTTGGTGTCTGCGAAGCCGCTACATCAGTCCCCCTCCAGAAGGACGACCGAGTAGGAGAACTTCGACCTAAGAGAGCGTCGTGAGTTGAGCCAAAAACCAGCTGAATAGTTCTAGATGGAAAAGGTTTGTGCTCAGCACCTCTAAGGTGATCTAAGGACCTCTGGGCCATATATAGCCGCAGAGAAGGTTACTCACGCGTGAACTGGTGGGGTATCCTCTCCCCGTGCTCTCTATCTAGAAACCTTAAGTGGGGACAGGGACGTGCCAAACCATGTACAAGGCACGTAGGCAACAACAACAACAACAAAAAATGGTAATGTTCATATAGTGACACATGTCCATTGTTAGTGGTGTGCCAGATCCTTCCTAGGTAAACAACGACTGACCCTAGAAGAGATAAGAAAAACTGGATACAGTATGCAATCAAAAGGGGAAATCTATGTAAGAACAATAAAGTCAACGAATCGTGCAGGGAAACGAACATGCCTACCAGACCTGGTGGAACGTGATGGGGGGTCGACCTGTGACTCACGCGTGCTGGAGCTAGATGTTGTTGGGGTCGGGCAAACGTCTGTGTTTTTACCATCGACGGGCAACGGCGTAGGCTGGGTTTCCGAGTCGACGAACGCTGGCTTAAGGCGGTCGATGCTGACGGTTTCTTGCCGACCATTGAGATCGATGATGAACGTTTTTTCTAAACGCCGAATGACTTTGTGCGGGCCAGAATAAGCTGGAGTCAACGGGCGGCGGCTCGGCGTACGCAGAAAAACGTGCGTGCACGTATGTAGGTGACTGGGAATAAACGACGGCCGATCTGTCGAACGGACAGGAATACCAATCTTCTGACGCATGTAGATCATGAGACGTTGAGTGTAGTCTCCAAGGTTGGGGAAAGGTGCGCTCACCTTGGGTGCGACAAATTCACCAGGGAGACGAGCGGTGGTGCCGAATGTCATGGATGCAGGTGTGCAGGGAGTGTCGCTGCGCAACGTATTGCGAATGCCCAATAAAACCAGTGGTAAGACGTCCGTCCACTGAGGATTGTTGTGAGCACTGAGCGAAGTTTTGAGGTGCCGGTGAAAACGTTCGACCAAGCCATTTGCCTGGGGATGATAAGCTGTGGTGCGAATACGCTTAGTGCCAGTCAGTTGGAGGAGATTGTCGAAAGTGGCAGATTCAAACTGAGCTCCTCGATCGGTGGTTACTGTGGTGGGACAACCAAAGCGGGAAATCCAGTGTTCCATGAACGCACGGGCGACAGTTTCACTGGATACATCCGGAATGGGTATGGCCTCGGGCCAACGAGTGAAACGATCAATACAAGTGAGTAGATAGATCATACCTCGGGATGGTGGCAAAGGTCCCACAATGTCGACGTGCACGTGAGCGAAACGGGCGTCTGGAGTCTCAAAATTTCCGACTGGACTGGTGGTATGTCGCTGTATTTTGGCTCGCTGACAAGCAATGCAGTTACGTGCCCATTGACGAACGTCGCGATCCATGTTTGGCCAAACAAATCGGGCACGGACTAGTTTGCATGTGGCCTTGATACCCGGATGGGATAGACCGTGCAACACATCGAAAATTGGACGGCGATGTGAAAGTGGTACGATTGGCCTTGGGTGATCCAAGGTGGTGTCGCAGAGGATAGTGCCAGCAGATGACGGAAGAGGCAAAGCCCGCACTCGGAGACTCGTATCGCGAATGGTTTGTTGAAACTCAGGATCCTGCTGGCTTTGTGCCAGGTCCTCGAGATTGATACCGAGAGCAGCGGGCGACCCGAGACTGTGGATCCTGGAAAGAGTATCTGCAGCCACATTAGCTGACCCGGAGATATGACGAATGTCGGTAGAAAATTGCGATATGAAATCCAGCTGGCGAATTTCTCGTGGGGAATGACGATCAGACGCGTTGCGGAAAGCATACAGTAGTGGCTTGTGATCTGTGAAAATGATGAATTCCCGTCCTTCCAGAGCGTGGCGAAAGTGACGTATGGCGGTGTAGACGGCAAGTAACTCACGACCAAACGCACTGTATTTGGATTCTGCGGAAGACAGGCGGCGTGAGTGAAAAGCCAGAGGCTCCCAGGCGCCGTCCACGGCCTGCTGGAGAACGCAGCCAAGTGCGACATCGGAAGCATCAACAGCGATACTGACGGGAGCATGGGGATCCGGATGACGGAGAAGAACCGCAGACGACAAGGCTTGTTTGAGCTGAGAAAAGGCCTCCTGGGCTTGATCGGTCCAGATGAGGGTTCGTTGTTTGCCCCGCAAAAGATCAGTGAGCGGTTGCATCAGGGTGGCGCAGTGTGGGATGAACCGGCGGTAATAATTGACAAAGCCGTTAAAACGTTTAAGCTGTTTGAAGGACTGTGGAAGTGGAAATTCAGCAATATCACTGACCTTGGTTTCAGCCGGACGAATGCCGTTGGCGTCGATGATGTGGCCGAGGAAGAGCAATGACGTCTTCCCTAATTCAGTCTTGGCGGCATTGATGGTAACAACGTGCTCTGTTAACCGCTGAAAGAGCTGTCGAAGATGAAGCTGATGTTCGTCAACGCTGGGGCTAGCGACAAGAATATCATCGATGTAAGCGTGAACGAAGGGCAGTCCGCGGGTAACACCGTCAATAAATCGCTGGAACGTTTGGGACGCGTTGCGCAAGCCAAATGGCATACGGAGAAACTCAAATAGACCAAACGGAGTGGTAACGGCGGTTTTTGCAACGTCCTCGTCGGCGACCGGAATTTGGTGATAGGCCCGGACCAGGTCGATTTTGCTGAAGATGGTGGATCCAGCCAGAGCAGACGTGATATCATGAATGTGAGGCACAGGATATCGATCTGGCGTTGTGACCTGATTGAGGCGACGATAGTCACCACACGGACGCCAGCCGCCCGAAGTTCTCTTCGGCACCATGTGCAATGGAGAGGCCCACGGGCTGTTCGAAGGACGGATGATGCCTAGGTCCAGCATTTTCTGGAATTCAAGACGAGCGACGGCCAGTTTGTCTGGGGCTAGGCGACGCGGACGGGCAAAAACAGGAAGTCCAGCGGTACTGATGTGATGTACAACAGCCGAGCGCACCATGGGTAAGTGGTTTGCCGGTCCGGTTAGAGACGGAAACTCTGCTAAAATTTTGGCGAAGGTATCGTTGGCGATAGGAGCTACGGACGGTCGAACAACGTTGACCAAGCAGACAGATCCAACAACAGCACGATGAGTCACAGGGTCGGTTAACTTACGAGAAGCGGGATGTAACGAAAGGTTGAAATGATGCAGAAAATCAACTCCTAAGATGGGCTGGGAAACGTCAGCAATGACAAAAGTCCACTAAAAAAAACGACGCAACCCCAGATCTAACTTGAGACGCCTAGTACCAAAAGTGGATATACGAGACCCATTGGCGGCCTGAAGCTCTAAAGTTTGCCGGTGCTGACGATCAGAAGGGTTAGGGGGAACGACACTGATCTGTGCGCCAGTGTCAATCAAAAACTGACGGTGGGAGATGAGGTCCTTGATAAATAGAAGACGGCAGGGTGTAGGGAGGCCAACGAGCGCTGCCGTACCTACACGTTGGCCGACGAGTTTCCCTGGTTGTCGTGGAACGTGCACGGGGGTGTACACTTCCTGGCGCTGGCACGATACTGGCGGTGATACCAACACCATGTCCAAGTGTGTGCATCGGGAGAGGATAGCCTAGGAGGACTGCGAGCGGCAATAGGCCGACGGGTGCGAGTTGGGGAGCGGCTACGACGTGCCGAACGTGAAGACTGAATAGCGGTCACGTCCGCCCGAAGGGCACTGAGTTGTGCAGCTAAATCTGTGAGAGTCACCTCCGTAGTGGTTGTGGACGAACGAACACACTGACTAATTTGGGCGGAGGCGGTTTCCATAAAGCGGTCCGCCGCCAAAGCCAGTCTGTCTAGTGAGACTTCATCTACAAGAAGGGCCAGGGTGCATTGCGCTTGTTGGGGTAGCTGCTGCATCCACAATTCTCGCAACATCATGTCACCAACTTGGATGCCCTTGGCCAGCTGTCGCATACGACGCAGAAGCTGTGAAGGCTTCTGGTCACCGAGGGAAATGCCACTAAGCAGCTGACGAAGACGGTTTGAGTCGGAGACCCCGGTGCGATCTAAGATAGCCTGGCGAAGCATATCATAAGGCTTGTCCGTGGGTGGGTTGGAGATGATATCCTCGACAGCTTCAAGAATATTTAAAGGAAGTTCGGCAGTGAGATGCACATACTTCTGTTGCTGGGAGGTGATTCTGGAGGCAGCAAACTGTGCTTCCAGATGAGTCAGCCAAAGAGAGGGATTACCCGGAATGAAAGGTAACGCTTTCACTGGGCGCGCAATAGAGAGCGTTTCAGGCACCGCAGGGTCAGACATAGTTAACTTAGCGTCATCCATATCAAATAGACAGCAAAATAAATATACGATGGCTGATCGAAATTAACACCAAAAAAGGCTCAATACGTATGTGCACAACGAAAACAAAAGGAACGCTGAAGGGCACGGACGATATAATAAATAAATAAAAATTAATAATAACTTGGAACGGGCTCACCAATTTGGTCGAACGCATGACTTGTGGACTCAATTCCCGTCCAGCGAATAAAGACGCAGAACGACAGCGATTGATGGTTTTTGTACTTGTATTGATTGCCCTGTATGAAGTACAGGAGAAGGGAGGCTGATCTAGCTAATCACCAGAGCTGATGAGCTGGAGCGCGCCTTGCCGTTTTGACGTAGTGTGACGAAGGTTCTTCTTTTTCACGTGTTCTTATTTTCACACCGGTGGACTTAAACAAAGCGCGCCTAAGCTCTAAGCTCGCAATTGTATTTTATTGAATTTGGTGTCTGCGAAGCCGCTACACCTTCGACAGAGTGCCACATCTGCAGTTACTCAACAAGATCAGGGGATACGGTATTGAAAACCCCCTACTCAGTTGGTTTAAATCCTATCTACAAGACCGTCACCAAGTTACCTGCATCAACGGTCAGATATCAGACCCCCACCCAGTAAACAGCGGGGTTATCCAAGGTAGTGTTCTAGGACCACTGCTGTTCTTACTATATATAAACGATATTTGCAATGTCATCACTTATGGCGAAATTTTCTTGTTTGCCGATGATCTGAAGATAGTCTATGAATTCGAACGAGGAGACCTACCTGTAGCACTGAATAACATCATGGTCGACGTACAGTCCTTATCCTCCTGGTGTGATCGCTGGAAAATGGAATTTTCAGTGAACAAAAGCAGTTATCTCTCGCTAAACTGCAATATTCCTTATGATACGCTTAAGATTGGCGGTGTCTCACTCCCATATTCCCCAACAATTAGAGACCTTGGGCTGCAATATTCTTACACTTTCAATTTCTCTGAACACACTTCCTACAAAAATGCACGGGCAAATTAGTCCCTTGGCTTGTTGCAGAGAAATTTTCTTCTCACGAACAGTAAGTTAGAGATATACAAAACTCATATTCGCCCAACCCTCGAGTACTGTACACTTGTGTTCTCAAATATGCATAAACGTGACATTATCGACATTGAGAATGTACAGCGTCGATTTACCAAAAAACTGTTTGGGCCTTCTACGACCCTGACCTACAGACAGCGGTGTACACTCCTGCGGCTTGATCCCCTATGGCTTAGGAGAATAAAACTCAACCTCGCATTTTTGTTTACTTTGCTCCACAAACAAGCTGTATCCTCCAGCCAAGTTCAGTTCAGTATAAACTCGACACATCAGCTGCGTAATAGGGAACACCGTATAACGATCCCTACTTCTCGGAAATCCTTAAGGCAAAACTTCTTCCTGCAGAAATATGCAACTCTGTGGAATAAACTCCCAGCTGATGTACGTTCCGTAGATTCCCTAAATATGTTTAAGTCTAGACTACACGTAGCTCTAGACATCCAAAAACTGATAGCTCTTACGAATCCTTATATGTCTTTTGACAGAGCTTATGAGGAAAGCGTTGGATACTAACCCGAACCCTTGATAATCTAGGATGTGCCATACCATACGACGCAATTGCCATCACCTAAGCGTAAACCTACCAGTTTACAATGCCTAAACATAATAACTCTCATGACTGAGGCCAGTGCTTCAGAATTCGTAATTGAACATATGAAATACCACTGGAAGCATGAAAGATAGTCTTTGAACGTTTCCTGTGCTGATTATTATTAGGTTTTTGCCTCTGTCTCTAACCCAAGACGCGGCACCTGTCACACTCCTCAACCTCCATCCAGTAGTCACCATTAGATATTCACAGCTCAAATTCTGTCCCTATCACAGAATTCTAGCATCCTCAACGATAGGTCTATACAACATTTGATACTTAGCCAGCAAAACTACTGACCATCTGTGGATCGTACCGACGAATCACGTTGTTAGTGCTGCAAGTTGTACCCCATCTTTGTGCAGACTGGCATTTTGTTGAACATAAACCCCATCGAATAATCGCAGGCCGTGGTTGACCCTACCTTCCCCTGCATTTTTTGTCCCATGTAAACGGCCTGGGTGTTCTGACTCCACGGATAAGGCGAGTGTTAGCGCGACACTTCTGCAAACATTCCTGGCCGTGATGGTCTCCCTGCACAGAGTTGACCACCAATAAGACATAAACACCAAAAAGTAAGAGATTGGCACAAAAAAGTAAGAAAAAAAATATACCCCACTGTTTTGTCTTCCAGGCACACCAGCCTTGTCACATGTGACCCATGTCTCTGGGTTGTAGTGTCGTAACGGATTGACTGGTGTGGTTGACCTATTCCCAACGCGGCTTGTTACATGCGGTCCATGTTTCGGCCGGGGCGTGGGAGCTGTGGTCGCCCACCAAAAGCAGCTCCGCCTTCTCTGACAGCCAGATACCTGACTATGATAAAACCATCAAAAATAGAATAATAAGAACGTCTAAAAAGTGTGGATCATTCTTGGAGAGCCACGTGCTGGATGCCAGTAGTTGTGTATCGTGCTACCTCCCTACCTGAAGCTGGCCCTTGTGCCGCCTACCATGAGCACCAAATGTAGACCGTTAGAGTTTGCTTCCCTGACGAAAATTCGGACCCACCTCTTACGGTTCCCCAAACCAGTCCTCACATCGGTGAAGTCCTGCTTTGCAGTACGATAACAGCGAAAAAGATACCACGGCAACCATGCAATCATATCCACATCAGATTTCCTTGCTGACATGGAAGCTAAATCTCAGTACGATAGCACTATCGAGGAAGAGCATAGATGAACTCGCGTCAATGTTCCAAGACAAGTGACTAATTACCTCTAATGTATCACTACTGTCACCCCAATAGTTCCTTCTACTTTGACCCCTCAGAAACTACTCAGTATAGAATAACCACTATACAGAAAGAGACAGTAACAGCGTAGCGCCACGCAAACAGTATGTTAGTCCTACTCGCTCAGTCTGTCACTTCTAACCTATCCTATCGCCTCGCTGCCCAACCACGTTCTGCGTAAGCAAACGGTATCGAGGGTTATCATTACTAACCACTCTTAACCGTGAAGCCCTAGGTCTTTTAATAATATCCCAGCGATGCCATGCTCACGGGCAAATCACAAATCCTTTTAAATGCATACACAGTTACCAAGCCAGTGTACGCAACTTCGTCGGCCTGCAGCAGTATAGCTCAAATCCACTGCGAGTCTATTTTACCCATGCCCCACTCACATAGACCTAACCAATCCATTGTTTATTGCCTTCATATATTATCATAACCCACAGCTGGAACCACGTCCAGACTGCAATCTCCCTTTATTTCAGGTTCGTTGTCTCTCACCATCTCAGTCGCCAAATTGGCTAACCAAGGATGCCGCTTTGACTCGCACGGATAGAGACTCAAGTGGAACCTACCATAGCAACTGAGACTGAAATCAAACCACACAACAGGAGATACCCCTAATTGCTTATCAGATCGTTCAGCGTTTTCTAACGCAACGAACACGAATTCCAGTTCACGCGCATGCCGCTAATATACAGCCACACTCGGCTGATCGACCGACACATAATTTGTCCTGCCAGACAAACCTTACGCACTCGATGCCGTACGTTACCAGAAACGACGCTTAATAACACTGAAGGCAAATGTGTCAACACATATATATATTTGTCAGTAAAACAGCATAATAACGCTGAAGTCCATGCGGAGATTTTCCCACTTTATTATCCGTTACCACAGGTTATCCTTCCTCAGAACCGTGGCTGGCTGGAAATTGTCTCTCCACTCCTCGAGAACCTTCCAGTTGCGCCTTCTTATTTCTGAATAGTACATGTTATTGGCCTTGAATCTAAACTTACCTTTTTATGGACTGCTGTTCCTCCCACATCCACCCGTGTTCACTCTCACAAAATTGGTCTCATGCCCCCCTGCTTCAAAACTCATTCCGTTTATTGGACTCCGGTAAATCCGTCATTCGGGGTCTGCATTGTCTTCATGGATCGCTATCCTCTTCGCATGCGTCGATTTTTTCCCCTCTTCTTCTTGTTAGAAATTTACTCCATATGCAGAACCTTAGTTGGCCTCCGGTTTCCTTGGCTTTCATCATTCTTGCTCATAATGCCTCCTCAGCACTGCGTTAACGATTTCTCCGACATCTCCACCGAGCACCACTGCCTAGCCCGGATTCGAAACTGGTTCAAAACTGCCGCGCAAACCATTATCAGAATGATCCATTCAAACTGTTGCTGTCTATGTTTTTCCATCTCTGATACTCTCGACTTTCATCCTTAGAATTTTGTGAATATTTCATCTTATTGAGTAACGTGTTACACCATGATCATGCGTTAGCGCGTGCCTCTCGACCATTGCCGAGAAGTATACCAATATTATTAGGGTTATTACGGGGTGAAAGAGAAGACCTTAGACGAAGTAGTCCTGCCACCTGTCCTGATTCGTTGGGATCGTTCGATGCCACAGTGCAGTGATAGAATACGTGGTTATGGAAGGTATTGGGATGCCAGCGTGACAACCTTGGTACTGGTTGTTGTGTGGTAAGAGCAGGCCTCAGAGGGTAGGGACTAAAATAGTTTGGGGTGGCTTCGCCGCCCATCGATGCGACTTGCCCGGGTGGGGTAGGATAGGAATCGGCGATTGGTAGGGGGGTTATATGGAGGTCATTTTCGAAGGAGGTATTGGTAATACGCAGTGTTGCGTAGTTGATCTTCGGAGTTCGGTGTGCTACCGAAGGTATGAACGACTGGTAAGGCGCCGGTGTTGAAAAGTGGTTCATCAGGGCTAGAACAGACGAAAGGTTGTGGGATTGTATGCCACAGAGTGGGGAAAATTCACTCGGAGGGGGTTTGTGGATGTATCCTGCGAGTAAAACGCCTGTGGTGGAGAAAAACGAAAATTTTGGTATGGTAAAGGAACTAGCGGGATAAACGGTGGCGGCACGGAAAAGTTAGGAAATAAAGAGCTAGGCAGATGCAGCTTTGAATAATAGCTGTGAGGTGCTTTGCGAGCATCGTCCGTATAAAAGCGCGTATAGCGGGGATTTCGCTGGGAGGAAATACGGTTTGAGAAACTATCTATTTTGGGAACAGAAACTGTAGGTCCCGGCATTGGTGACATCTCACAAGGGTGTCTGTTCGCTTCTGATGTTTGCATGACATTAGGGGTGCAGCCTGGTGATATAAGGCGGTCGTTACCTAATGAACTAACTGTTGAGGCCTTCGGTAGGGATGGAGTGTGGGTTGCCGAACTCTGGGTTTGCAGCCATGTGTGACCGTTGCTATCGGCATTCTGCATTGGGGGCTGAGTGTAGATCGTTACCAACTTTCGGCCCATTGGTGATAAGTTAGATTGCAACAGTGAGGTTGTGTCCTTAGGTACGCTACTTCTTGGCAGCTTGTTTACGGGTGTATGCCCTGAATTCTGACAGGTTTGATTCGAACGAAAATGACCTGGAAATGGTATGGTGCGGTCGCGCGGATGGGTTTTAGTCGTGGCTATGTGGTGCAGACAAGAACGACCACACTTTGATTTATGTGTCGCCTTGGGAGAGTGATGCAAAGTTGTTAGGTCAGGGAGGCTACGCGACTTAGGTAGCTGCTTCTGATGCACAGATGGCGATGGAATCGCTTCGCCAAGCCATTAGCCTGAGGATGACAGGCCGTCGCCCTGTTGTGTCCGCAATCGAATGCGTTCAGTAGCTTGCGGAAGGCACCGTCAAAATAAGAACCGCGGTCAGGTGTCACGATAGGGGGCAATCGGACTGGCTTACCCAAACAGGTACAAAAACCTGTGCAGCCTCCTCCGAAGCAGGACGGGAAATAGGTATGGCCTGAAGCCAAAGAGTGAAACAGTCTACACAGGTGGGGAGGTAGACTCCACCTGTGAGTGGTGGAATGGGTACCACGAGATACCCATGCAGTTGATGAAAATCTGTCCGGCTTGCAGAACCTGCCCGAAGTAACAAGTTGGCAATGAAGATAAGCGCGTGCTCAAGAAAGTACGTCAGGTTTGGCGCAGAGCCGAACGAACCGCTCGAAGACCAGTTTCACTGAGGCAGCTACACCCGGGCGCGATTAGCTGTGGGGGCTGATTCAAATTTTCCGACGAAAACTGGCACGAGCTGGTGATCGGTGTCTACCCTGTGCTGCTCCGCCTCAGGATCCTGCGCGAAGGCTACGAAGATCGCTTCTAAGTCAGTGCTCATCTGTAGAGGGTCGTCGAAATTGTGGGAGCTTGAGAGTGCGTCTGCTATGGGATTGTTTGCCACAGAGACGCGTCGAATGTCCGTAGTACACTGCGAAAAATAGTGTAATTGGCGGATGCTGCGTGGCGAATATCGATCGGGAGCTGATGAGAGGGCGTACACTAGTAGTTTGTGATCTGTGAACACTGCGAACGTTTGGTCCTCGAGTGAGTGCTGGAAGTGTTGGATGCCCAAATAAATTGTCGGTGGTGCTCTGCTAAACGTACCATATCGGGATTCCGCAGGTTGGAGAAGCCTGGGGAAGGAAGCTATCGGTTACCGCGATTTATTGACCAATTGTTGCAACACTGTTCCAGCAGCCGTGTCCGAACCTCCTGCTCCTAAAGCCAGGGGAGCGGAAGGATCGGGATGCGAAAGGAGTGTTGCTTTGACAATAGCTCCCTTGATAGAAGTGAACGCTGCCTGCGCGGTGCCGGGAAAAATGAACTACCGCATACCCCATGTAAAAGATCTGTTGGAAGTTGCATTTTTCCAGCGTGGTGAGGAGCGAACCGGAGATAAATTTTAACCAGGCCGGAAAATCGGCGCAACCGCCGGTAGTTGTAAGGATCAGGATAGCCGCAAATTGCAGCCATCTTGTCAGGAAGGGGCTGCATACCCGGGGCTGGGATTTCATGGCCTGGAAATGTGATGGTTGTCCCACCCAATTCGCACTTGGTAGGATTACTGGTAAGACATTGTCGGCCAAGGCCCCCAAAAATATCGTCTTAGTACACGTAGACACTTTTCAAACCGCGTGCTGTTCCATGCATAAACCTTTAAAAGGTTTGGGTTGCTTAGCTGAGCCCAAACGGCTTACGCAAAACTCGAATAGTCCGATTGGAGCTGTGACAGCGGTTTTAGGGATGTCAGCCTCAGCTACAAGGATTTGGTGGTAGGCTCCGGCCGAGCCGATTTGGCTGAAAACAGGACAACTAGATAAAGGAGAAGTTAGATCTTGAATGTGTGGAGCTGGGTAGCTACCTGGGATAGTACCTTGGATGAGGGGCCCATAGTCGCTGCAGGGGCGCCGTTTGCAGCTAGATCTAGGAGTCACGTACAGGGGCTAGGCTCGAGCGCTACCGGACGGGTGCATTGTGCCTAATTCTGACATGTATTCGAGCTCATCCAGTGCTATTCGGAGCTCGTCCATTGTCAAACGACAGAGTCTACCAAATGCTGAGAGTCCTTTAGTGACAATATTAAGGGTGACTTCGGAGGTCACCGTAGGAAGGGGTTCAGACGGCTTTAGCATTACCGGGTAAGCTGAAAGAAGGCCTGCTTAGCGGTATTTGGCCTAAGGATGGGCGCAGAGGGGCGTGATGTTATTCACGTAGGAAAGTCAACCAGCTACTGGAGGAGAACCCCGTCGGTCAACAACCCTCCGGCATCGTGCATCAATCGGGAGGTCGAAAGTGCAGAGGAAAGCTCTACCTAGTATCGGCTAATGGACGCCTGCTGCTATAAACACCCAGCGGACGGTGCGACGTAGGCCTGAGTTAAGCGCGAGTGACTTACGGCAGCAAGTAGCAATGGGGGTGCTGTTGGCTGCTCGAGGTCGTTGAATTGACGAAATTGTTGCATCACTTGCTTCCTTTGGACTGACACTAACTGCCGCATCGGTGTCAATTAAAAACGGGGTGTCGGAAGCTAAGTCCCGAACGTGCAACAGACGACTGTCATTATGGCAGCCGACCGCGTCAATCGTCGGAAAGCGTCAGGATATTAGATCCCCTGTTTGGCACCTGGGAAGGCACAACCGGCTTCGCAGCTGCGGGCCTTCTCCCCAAACGGCTTGTGATATCGACCGTACTTTGATCGAGATGAACTAAAGGGGCGGTCAGAAGAGCTTCTGAGACCTTCAATTCGGGCAGAGGTGTGGTAAGGTTTGTGGTCTCTACGGTGAGAACAACTAGGTGTGGAAAAACATCTGATTGCCCACTTGAAAGCAGCATTCAGAATGTCCTCGAAGTGTGTTTCTACGGTAGAAGCGGTGATCTGGGGGCCACTCAAGTTTGTTACGGCAGTAATTTGTGGACGGTACCGTTCCATAGTACCGTCCGCTAGCTTTACGGCTTTCGTGATATTGTGGTGGTTAGAAGCCTCGAGCAGTGCTTGAATATTGGCTGGTAATCGCTGTAGCCACAACTCTTTCAGGACCTATTCCTTTAGAAGTTGCCCAGCCAGCTGCTGCCGTTCTCTCAGTATTGCGGAGCGCTTCCCACGGCCTGACTATATTCCTTGAATCAGCCGTTTCAGTCTTGATCACTCTGAGTGCAAAGTACAAGAGGTTACCGCCTCTGTCGTGTAAGAACGGTTATTGAAAATCGTCGCATATCTGGGTCGCAATCTCACGGGGAAGACGACCAGCAGTCCACAGATAAAGGGGAAGCTAGCTTGTGATCCGGTGTGTTTCAAGCTCTGCCTCTAACATATGGAGCCAGAGTTGAGAATCGTCAATAAAAAACTAAGGGACGGCGGATAAGGCTGCCAAAATGGTTCCGGATCAGGATTACTGTCGTTGTTAGTCTTGAGGGCAATGGTATACCAAGTGCAGAACGATATATAGAGGTCATCCAAGCAACCGTAAAACTCTTATAATATCGACGTCAGAAGATTACAAGACGAGTATTGGGGCAGGAATCGTGATTTATCGTTTATTTCTGAGAAAGTATATACATAGACGAATAAATGCGATTTAAGGACTCACTGGTGTCCTCGGTGGAATGAGTTTGTTTTTCTGGCTCACCTGTTTAGGATTCTCTAAGTTGAGTCAGGACCTGCTCCACTATAGAATCTATAGCCCATGGTCCTCAGTTCACAACACGATAAAAATTATACTCGGCAGCAGGCGAAGAAGAAGAACCCGAGACGCTGAAGCAGGATAAAGTGTGTGTTAGGGGGACGCAAAGGCGTGCTGACAGTGCCCTCAAGAGGAGGAAGTGGCGCCGCCCAATTCGTTAACTGTTCAGAAAAACAAATTTGTTAGCCATTGCAATTGTGTACCTTATCGGTAGCACTACAGAGCCACCTGTTTTCAACGAATCAGCAGGGCAGTAGCCTTCCCAGCTTCCATGGCCAGAAGTCATTGCGGTGCAGTGTCTTGAAGAGCCGCTATCAGGAGGACATAGGTGCATCCCCTTCAAAAATCGGGAAGTTGCACTGGACTAGAAACCGAGCGTTACGCTGCCTCCTCCAGCTTTGGTCCCAATGGGAGGATGGCTACCATGCAAGCTGTTTACACGAATGCAGCTAGCATAGGAACTTAATGGGGTGATCTACCGGCGCGCTTGCACAAGGTGGAGATCATCGCAGTCGAAACGGGGTTGCGATCGGACGAGGAGGTAAGCCACCTAGCCCCAGGGTACTTCAATGTGGTCAACGAAGACACAGAAAAAGGAAGATTAGGGAGTAGAGCCATGCTAATAGTGGTGGGCCAATACACCTGCACGGAAGAAAGTCGACTAGGAACGCCAGAAGTGCTGGTGGTCCAGATTATAGCGCAATTGAGGGGATATAAGTTGGCCGTGACTTTCGTACACAATGGACCATCGGCAGATGACGAAGGATAGGAACTACTTCGATTTTTCAGAACTACCACATCGAGCGGAAGCAACTTTCTCATCTCTGGAGACTTCATTGTTCCGGAGGTTAACTGGTAAAAGGAGAGAGCCCCAGTGTGCTCGTCCGGGGAAAAGCTAGCAGCCCCATTGCACAACGAAACGCTGGTCCAACATATCAATCCAGGAACCAGGAGGGGGGTTGGGGGGAGCAGCGTCAGCGCTGGACCTTGTTATATTAAGGTACCCAATTGACAGTGAGAAAGCGTGAATTCGAGTCCCAATAAACAAAAGTGACCACGCAGTTATTTACGCAAGAGAAAGCCAAGTAGCTATAAGGATTCCAGTAAAAATGTGAAGGAAGATTTCCCGGATGAGTGGAGATTGTCTCTTGTTAAGAGCTTCACTGCTCCGTTGGAAAATGGAATCCGGAGAGTGCACGGTTCAAGCGCGGTGGAAGGAGGTAGAGGGTAACATCCAGAAGTTAACGAGTGCAGTGGCCCCTACTCAGAGAGTCCACAGGGAGGGGATACGGCCTTGGTGGAGCAGTCGGGCGTGAAATCTGACCGCAGAAAGTAAGCGACGTGGAAAAACTACAGAGTAAGATAAGGGCGCCACGGCACCCTCTAGTACATGGCTACTAGAAAACGGGCCACCCGCGTTCGAAACGAGGGTAACAGAGACTATGAAAAACCACTGCCTAGGAAGGCGAAAAAGAACCCCAAGGTTTACTGTATATAAGTGCAGTCGAAGGGAGGCCTTCGTAGTGAAATACGAGGTGATACTGGTGTACAGAGACTCGGCAAGACCTCAGACCAAGATAAAGTGGATCACCTCTGTAGATCCTCCAAAAGGTATACAGGGTTGACCAGGGTTACCATGTCCAGAGATTCTTTCTCTGGCAACGGCTGCGATGAAAGACTACCCGACTGGGGAAGATAAGGTCAAAAGCAGTAACAAAAACTAGTGAAAGCCAAGGAAGCCGGCCCGGATGGTACCCACCCGGAGGTCCTGGAACTGCTAGTACCAGCAGAGGTAGGGCCACTGGCGAAACTATTCAGTACCTCGCTTGAAACTGGGGTCCTGCCTGAGGGGTGGCTAATTTGACAATCACTCCCATACACAAATGAGGTGGTAGAAGTAGCCGTGAAAATCGCCGTCCAGTAAAACTCTCATCCATTGTGCTGAAGGTCACGGAGAGGGTCGTTAGGTACCGGATATTGCTGCATCTAAGGCAACACAGTCTTGTTCGGGAACCCCAGCGCTCTTTGTGCAGAAACGCTCGCGTTAGTCCAATTTCGTTTGCGGCAAGGAAGACGTTACCAGGAGATTCTGTGAAGGGGAGCGGGTTGAGGCCCCTAACCTGGACTTTTCAGAGGGCTTCCGACTCAGCGAACCACCTTCTACCTATGAAGAAACTACAAGGGTTTACACTGTCGGACTACGTAATGCCATGAACTAAGAGATATCTGTTTGACAGGACCTTCCAAAAAAGTATAGGGGTGTAAGGTCCAGCTACCGGAAAGTTCGAGCTACGCGTAACCACCAATTTCGACACAATTCAAAACAAAAGCGATTCTAAATGGCTACCGTACTATGTAATACAAATTAATTAGTTTTACAATAATCAAACTTCAATAGTGTTTTTTCTGGGCTCTTGCGCTTCAAATTGGAAAACAAATCAAAAACCGCAGCTGAATTATAGCAGAAGGTCAGATACATAAGATGAGACTACCGAATGCAGTTGCAGCGAAGTTTAAGCTGAGCGACTCACGCTGGAGGCAAAGGTGGGAGTCCGGTTTAGGACAAAGATTTAGAGCAATTAAACAAACAATCGGGATCTTGGCAAAGATAGTTCATACGAATGAAAAATGTTTGTAACATGGACGCTATTGCGTGGAACGGGGTATCTTGAATTCCTTTACAAGAGGAAAGCTTGACCCCGGGGAAAAGAGTGCACTATGGTGTACCCCAAGGGTCGGTCCTTGGACCCATGATAATTTTCTTGTATGTTATTGACTTGGAACATAGTCCAGAGAACTCGAGCTTCAAATCTGCCAACGATGTGGAAGTAGTAGGAAAGGTCAGCTATTATCCAATCCAGAGGGACCTGGGCAGAGTCTGAGAATGGGCTGAAAATTAGGACATGTTACTGGACATGAGCAAACGTGTGCATCTGGTAGATTAGGGGTTATCTCACAGACTAGGGGTACTGGTAATAGAGGATGTAGCGGAAACAGTGCCGGTAAAAGTGTGGTAGAGGACTTGAGGCCCATGGTTAGGGCTGAATTCTAACCCAAAATCCAGTGTGAAGAAGGGGCATTAACCGCCCCCAGGAGGCTGTACCAGCTCCGACACACAATGAGCTCCGGGAGGCCATCTGTGTTTGTTCCACTGCGTAAAGCTCTTGCACAACCTCTCGTAGAGAATAGTGTCTAGGTCTGAGACAGGAAAGTACTCTTGGAAATCTAGAGAAGATTTACCAGGTTTCTTCCCGTGTCAGGGGAAAGAACTTATGGGGAACGCTTGGAGTAACTCAACCAATTTTCCATCAAAAGGGGAAAGAAACCAGCGGACCTCGTAGTGGTGTACAGGAACCTCACAGGCCACATCAACTTGAGAGTTCGCACTTTTGCCCTCCTGCCACCTGCGAAAAACCATAATGTTTGGCCATGAGTTCAGTCTGAAGAAGAACTGGTCATGGACAAGACTTTGGGCACAGCTCGTCACGCAACGCGTGGCTAAAGACTGGGATAATCTGCCAGGGGAAGTAATCGGGGCGGCCTCATTGTTTTGGTTCAAGCATCGACTGGGCAAGGAACGGAACCCGGTGTTCCAAGATAAGCTACAATGATCGACAGCATAGCACTGCGTGAATTGGTGATAGTTCGTTAGGTCTAGCGTTTACTAAACTTTCCTTCTTTTGAGCTTTGAGGCCTCTGTCTTCAATTCGTCTTTTGTTTTTCTTCTGTATATCCCTTCGTTCTTCCCCGTCCGCAGCTACCCGTGTTCACATACGTCATTCTCCTTTCACCCTCCTCTTCTCTATGCACTACCTCCGATCATTACTTTTGGCTTTGTCTCTTTTGCTCCATCATTCTATCTACCATTCCACTCCCTTCTCCCAAACCTGACTGACGGGTCTGTCCACTGTGACTAACTGTGAACAGCAAGTGAGTGGAAACAGGAACTGAACTTCGAGGAGCTTGCCGCTCCCATTGATGCAGGACCGGGGGATCCGTGGAGCCTACCTGTGCAAGAAAACGGACTTCCTGGCCATCAGCCCTGCAGTCCTGGGATCAACCAGAACCTGAACCTGAACCTTCTCTAGATGCTTCCGCTTGCCGGTTGTCAGAGGTTTATCGCTTTCTGAGTTGCGCCACACATCCAGTTGCATTCTGAATTTCTGCTCCAAAACCGGCTCAAGCGGCGTTGTCCCGCTGCTGAATGTTTCTCTGTGCGGTAACAGAGCAGTATCCCCGATAGTCCTGCTTGCCAATTTTCCCCTTGGTTGCTTAACCACTCTCTCATCGTTCCGCTAAATCTCTCTGTCATTCCATTAGCATGAGAATGGTTGGGCGATGTCCGTACTCGCCGGATTCACCACTGTTTCACCAAGTTTCGAAATTTCTTCGATTTGAAACAGAGACCGTGTTCAGTGATGATGGTTTCTGGTATACTGTACCGTGCCAGCACATTGGCGACGTGACTGTCACGTGCTGTCGGTTCTGTTGTCAATCAGGGCGAGTTAAAGTTTATCCGTCAGCGTCGTGCAGCATCGTGGGTCAGAACAATCTGCGCCGCAACAATCCGAAGACCAGTCTTCTCATGTGAGCACCGTCGAGCGCGGGCTGTATAAGGCGCTCGCGTGCGGCCCAGGAAACGAAGGCCAATCGTCTGGGTGGCAGACCGTTTTGATCTGTACCTGCACACGAGAACTGGTACAATCTCTACGAACGTAATGGGCGCTCTAACCAGAACTGAGCGCACTAAAGGAGTGAGGACACCGGTTGAACAGGAATTCAATCCGAAATTGCTCTCCCTCAATCGTTATGTACCAGCTTTTGGGGATGTAGTGAGAAAACACAAAGGAATATCACTGACAGCCATTACACCTGCCACAGCCTGAATAAAGTTCCTTATGGAGCAGTCTTTCAGATCTTTGAACATGTACTTCTGCATTGTTATAACATGCACTGGAGTTGTTCGCTTCCAAAATAGATTCAGAAACATCAGACTTTGGACATCCTGAAGTCTTATAAAAATAGGCATGCTAAAGGCAATTTAGTCTAAAAGCGTGCGATGTACATAATCACCATTCAAGTCAAGGGTCGTACACAATCTTTTACCCATCTGATTAGGAATAATGCTGCTACAGGGATTCAATTCATTTCTTCAATGGTGAGCGAAGTCATCTGATTCCAAACAGAGCAAGTTTGTACTCGAAACTCGGTTTTTAAACAGCTTGGCTGGAATCACACCGGTAGATGAATGTAGGGGATAACGGCTTTGCGTTGAAAAATCGTCACCACCCCTATCATGTTCGTCGAAAGCACCATCAATCACGGGTTCGATGGCACTCTTCAAGGTACGAACAACTTTTTAGGCCGAACCGTTGTACTGTGGGTGTCCAGGTGGATTAAACACATGGTGACAACCCAACGATTTCAACCAGTCAGTCACATCCGCAGCGAGAAAGTTTCCACGGTGGATAGCCAACGCCCACAAAACATTTTCTCAACAGAGTGTTTTACCTAGAGCTGTAATCTTGAAGTCAGCATCAGGAGAACTGGTGAAACTACCTCCGGCCAACGAAAGCTAGATTCGACAATAACCAGTCAACTGAAGCGGTTTATAGTTAGATCTAGCCGCACTCCAAAATACCTTTCCAGATCCCCGACAAGTGGGCTCATTTCGGAAGTCCCGGGGGACGTTTGAATGACGCTCATGAGTCATCCGTTGAGGTGCTTAACTGATCAATCAAATGTGGACCGGTATTTCTGATAGGCCGGAAATTTATGTTAACCAGGAATGGATTAGTATCCGCACACATTGCTCGTGCGTCTAAAGTAGCACAAGGCACGAGACAACAATATTTCATCGGGCAGTTTGGCTTACTTTTTGCAGCGTCATAAGCGGGAGTGAAACACAGTGAAACTATTCCGCCAATGGGCCACTGTAAGCCAGGACAACATAAGCAACTGACCAAAAGGAGTGTGAACAACTTTCTCCAGAGTTGTCACCTGACATTCACTGCCAGTGTTTCGACGTACAGCCTCACGTAAAAAGCATCTAAGACCAGCTGTGATCCCTAATGAGCGATCAATGAGAAAGTTATGAAGAGTGAGCGTGTTGCCAGAAATTCCATGGGATTATAGCTTGTTTATAAGAGGAATATGCGGTACCATGTAGAACGCCTTTGCAAATTAGATAGGGGTTGTGTGTGGAATCATTCCCTCACCGTAGGCCCCTCGAGCCCCGCAGAACTAAAGGGACCAAGTTGACAGAGGTGACTCCCTACCTCCTGTTTTGTAAAAAGTGCAGCGCACAAATGTTGCTCCACTGGCCGGCCTGGGAGTTGGGGGTGCACAGAGGCAGATAGAAAAGTATGTACTGCGTGGAAACGCCACCCAAACATTTCTGCTACATGGGAAAATTTCGTGACTGGATTGTCATCTCCAAGGCGGAGCGCGAGTAGGGTGACACCTGGCTGCCTGGTCAAGAGCATTATCCGAAAAGAGTGGGTCTGTTTCCGTTCGCTCGCGCGAGGATACCCTTTACTTTTTAAAAAAATTCCCCCACTTGAACCTCGCAGAAGTTATGAATGTCTCCAGACTATGCAGAGTCGGTTTCTAATCCCGCGGATTGAAGCCTGGCAAACCTCCTAGAGCCTTCATCCAACAGAAGTCTGATGGGTCGCCTCAGAAGAGATTTATTGTTGGCCGTGATTTGCTTTCTAGGGACAAAAAGGGGGTAAGCCTGACGGATACAGTCTTCTATGCCAAGACTGAGAGTTCCTGCGTTTGCTAGTCGGCCTTAAGTGCTGATTTTGGCTCCAGAAGGGGCCTTAGTTCATTCAAATTGGTTCTTTTGAAGGCACTGGTGAGTTTGCATTGGGATTCACTGACTGACCAGCTACTTATGTAGTCATAACGGAGGACCGCGTGTTCACTCACGTCAAAATAAAGAAGAACGTTGACCGCGTCCACTTTTGGGCTCCCGATGGAGATCACCAGATCAAGTAGTGAGGTAGCGTGCCCCATGCGGTATCCGGACGGTTTACAGACGTGCTGTGACCTGGGAAGTTTGGCTACTAAGTCCTTTGTTGCCTGATATACAATAATGCCAGTGGTCTCTCTCTGCCAACTGACACTCGGAGCTTTGGAATATCCTAAGAGTAAGAGGTGGGTGGATTGACGGACGGCTTTTAGAACTCTCAGCTGTTCTGTGAGGTGAAGAAACTCGCCTGGACCGGTGTTTGGAGGATGATAAATCACACCCACTGGGAGAAATTCTGAGGGAGAAATTCTGAAGGAGAAATTCTAATCCTCACCCATAAAGAGTCAGTAGGGAGAGCTTGGGGCAGAAAGTAAATGAGGTGGGAGAAAGGCTAATGCTGAGACACAGAATCATCCCACCGGCTTTACCTTGCAAGTAGTATACAGCCCCTTCCGTGGGCTGCGTTAGGAAAGCGTTTTGGGACGTTTTCGTTGATGAACAATTTCAATGGTAGAAAATTATATGGGTCTTCATAATTTCTTCTTAAGAAGGGAGAAATTCAAATACTTTCTAGCTTGGCTGTCGGAGATTGCGTTATGATATCGGAGGGTTTTGTCTGAATCGATGCCCGGCTTCCGCTGGGTGGAGCTGCTCTACACTACAAGGGTCCGTTCACTTCTAATAATATCTAAATAATAGCTCACAGTGAATGACAATGTCCAAAATAATAACCAGTGGCATCATAGAAAATGTTATTTTGTGTGTCTTTTGTAGCTTCCTTTTGGGTTACTGCGGTATTATTTGATCAGCCAGGTTCTAAGAGGGCCTGGGCTTGGCTTGCAGCTGGGTTAGCCTGGAATCGGAGTAAAGGTTTTTCACAAAATGCGAAAGGTCTTTCCAGCTTTAGCAAGTAAATCCAACTACATAACTTAAACACCCTCGACGGAATCACTTCCTCCCGGAGACTCAAAAAGTCACCACTGAGTGAAATAAACAAGCGCGGTATGCGTCGATTTGCAGCCATAATAGATCGAGGAAAACCGAGGGAGAACAGAAGTATGCTTCGCTCGCGAAAATCGTATACGTATTATAACTATCATTTTTTATAAACGAGCGTTGCTTCATCCATTTTTGGCTGTCACGCAACAGGTGACTCAGCCTGTACATGAATTTGTGCATCTTTCTCTTTGCTATTTCATAGCCCAAACATTCCTGAGAACGAAGGCTAGTATGAACGGTGGTACCCAACTTCATTTTCTTTGCGTATCACAGTCCGTTGTTCACATTGTTTTTCGGCCTTTTTTAATGCATAAAGTGAGTTACAGTATAAGAGGTAAACCACATAATCAGAAGACATAAAGCAAACGCGTACTGGGGAGAAACATTCACTTTAGAATCAGTTTATTTATCCTTCTGCAAAAGAAGGAGAGGTTGTAAGTGGGTGAAGAGACAGGGTGAGGAAGAGTGTTCCGTAACCTAACGGTCCGGGGCAAGAAAGAGAACTGAAAGATAAAAGTGGTAAATCTGGCGACAGAAACTTGTTAGGGATGACTAGTTGCCTGGGCACGTGATAGTCGGGAAAAAGTTCTGAGAGGAGAAAGTGCCGAAGCAACCTTCGAAGGACAAAATCCAAAATAGTATCGGTAGAAAAGAGGCAACGAAGCGACAGCCCGACGATGGGCTAGTGACTGAAGATTAGGGGTTATAGAAGGGTTGTCGATCAGCCAAATGACCTTTCGTTGAACCCGATCAATAAGGGAAATAGAGGTAGACGGAGATCGGCTTCACATGTGACTGCCGTATTCAAGTGCGGAGCGGACTTGAGCTTCGTACAAGAGAAGATAAGCCGGTGTGGAGAGGCGTCTGAAGAGAAACAGAAATTCAACTTTGAGTGCAGCTCGAAAGGCGAGCTGAGATGTGAAAGAGGACCAATATAGAGATGAAGTTATAGATAGGTCAAGAGTGGGAATCGAAACCGTGGCAGGCGTCACGGTTGAATCAACTGATAAATGAGAGGAGAATGAACGATGTTTCAGTTGAATTGAGAGGAGGGAAGTTTCGAGAGCAATAAGTGCAACATGATTGTGGGACCCCCAGAAGAAGATGTGTTCGAGGTCGGATTCCAGAGATACACTGGTTGCTCTGCGGTCACGGTCGATTTTGGTGTTGGCATGGCTAGGAGTGCGGTAAGGAAGGGAAAAATGAAGATTGGCATCATCGACAAAGGAATGGACTGGGTTGGAAGTAGAGTACAAAAGATCATTATCAACTGAAAGAAACAGGGTGGGTGCAAGTACCAAATATTGGGGAACACCAGCATTCACAGAAGACGGCTGGGACAGAATCCCATCAACTCTGACGGGGATGCTTCGCTTACTAAAGAAGCTTGGTGTCCACGATACGAATGCGGAGGAGAACCGAAAATGACAATTCCATCAGAAAGCCTTCGTACCAAACACGGGAAAAAGCCTTAGAGATGTCGAGTGACACCATGTGTGTTTCTCCGTGATTGTCGAGTGCAGCCGACCAGGAGTGTCAGACAAGAGCCAGGGTATCACCGAGGTCGGAATCCGTATTGGATATCGGTCAATAGTCCTTTGCTTTCGAGAAACGTACCTTTAGGGTCGGAGATGTAAGTTTTAAATAGCGTCGAAAAAACAGGTGTGATGGAAATAGAGCGATAGTTATTGGGGTCAGAAGGATCACGGAGTGTTTCCAGGGAATTGGAAAAAGAGAAAGCTGCAGAGAGCAACGGAGAAGACGACGTAGGGGAGGGACCAATTCAGGGGCACACATCTTAGAGACCATGAGCTGTATGTCGTCCAGACCGGGTGGTTTGGATACTTTCAGCAAAAGCAGCTCTTGGCAGATCTTCCTAGTTGAAAGTGGGGGGCAGAGCAAGCAGAAGGAACCGGAGGAGTGGGATAAGTGGGTAAGGTAGAGTTGGAGGCAAACCGGGATGCCAAATATTCGCCTTTCTCTTGTGGTTCACAAGCAAGATCACCAGATGAATAACAGATGGGAGGGAAATTGGGACGGCGAAAATTGCGAAAAACTGCTCTGGCAAGGGACCAAAGTGGTCAGCTGCCGGTGGTAGATGAGAGTAAGCTTTCGGCTTCCCAGCGGACTGGGTGTTCTTTGGCTCTCCTAATGGTATACGAGCAGCTGTTCCTGGCTTGCGCGAAGCAGAGGTGGGCGTCGGGAGTAGGCTAGCGGCGCCAGCGGCGAAATGTTGCACACCTCAAACGTACAGTACGATCATATGTGCCGTTGAACCACTCGGAGGATTCGGGTTTGCCGTGTTCGGAAAGTGAGGAGCCAAAAGTTGCATACCTTGAGGAACAATGTCAGTGAAGTTAGAAGCAGAAACGGTAACGTCTAAAGTAAAGCTGCAATCACTCAAAGGATATGAAGCTAGGAAATCGCGTGAACCATCCCAGTTGGCTGAACTGTAACGCCAAAATGTAGGTGGAGGATCGGGGCGAGTAAAACTGATGGGACAAGAAATAATGCAGTGGTCAGATGAGCCAGGTAAAAGGAGCGCAGAGATGCCTGAGAACAGAGAAGGAACAGAAGTGAGAATAAGATCAAGGGTATGGGCACGATCGCCATCCCAATCGGGAATACTTGTGGGGAGGTCAACATGTTGGTACAGGTTGTTGACCACGGCGAAATGTTCAACTTCGCGCCCCAGAGCCGGAGTGTCCGATAAGTTAATCAGCCAATCTCGATTATGAACATTAAAATCTCCCAGCATGGCGGTATGGCAGTTGGGATCCGTAAAAACAAGTGCTCAACGTTCGAAGATAAGAAATCAGAGGCCAAGGGATGGCTACTGTGGGGTGGACGGTGAGCAAAACGAAAGTATTGAATAAAATAAGGAAGTCGGAGTTTCAGCCACATCAACTGAAATTCACAATTGGGAAAGTCAAGATTCTATATTCTGGATGTGGCAACTGGCTGGCGGACAAAGGTACAGGCGCATCCTTCGAGCGAAAAGGAGGAGTGAGGGTTATAATTGGGAAATTGGAGGTTAGTAGTGTCTGATGAGGGGGAGATACGGGGTTTCGGTCGAAAATAGGGTAAGAGGAGAGGAAGGTTTGAGAAATTGGTGGACACAATCGATGTTATGGTTCATTCCGCTAATGTTATTGAGGGTAATGAGTTTGTGCTTATTTTTCCAGTTAGCAGAGCGAGCAAAGGAGCTAGTGAGTGGATCGTTGTATATTTTCATGATTTGTACTATGGAGGAAGCCGGCAACCACGATCCTGAGACTTAAAGTGGTAACCACATAAGGCCTCAATAAATCTGGTGTGGTAGTGGGCCGGGAACAGTAGGGCCGTCTACCACCTGAGGTGACTGATGACACAATTTCCTACAGCTTCCAACCAACTATTGATTGGTTCCGCGATGCAATAACTTTCCCTCTCTTGTCTTTTGGAACTAGAAAGAAGAGCTTTACAAAGTGACATAAACACGGACAAGTAAATAGTGAATATCGAACCAATAGTGTATCTTAAATATTTTTATAAATAAAACGAATATAGTTTTTCGCTTTTTGAACTTTTATACTATGAAAGGGAAGGCAAGCGCGGCATAGGGCCAAGGGTAAACTGAAATGATTAGGTTGGGATTTGTTTGAAGTAATAAGGCGGACAAAGGTAGCGTACCTGACAAACCAATAAAAAAACCGAGCCGGAGACCGTTCCTAGCCCAGCCTAAGTCCGGCCAGGTTACGGCCGGTTTACGGCTGGGTCCTCCAGGTCGAAACACGACCGGGATTCCGTCACGAACCCAGCCCGAGCCCAGCCGAGACCCACTTCAAGCCAGTCCACCCGCTTCGAGCCCTGGCTGAAACCGTTCGAAGCTCTGCCACGCCTGCTACTTGGGCTCTTAGGGAATCCTCACGGTCCGGGGGTATCCGGTGGTAGAAATCTCGCCATCTAGTTTGTCTGTGGTGAGCCAAGTTTCACAGTCTACTACAACGCGGGGCTTTCCGTCAGCCACCAGCTGCCTCAGTTCCAGTGTCTTTTGGAGGTATTATGGAAGTTTGTGGAGGTGCTTCTCAGAGCGTATCCAGTACAGATTCCGGAACTTGGAAGACCGAATACGGGGTGAGAAGAGCAGAGCGAGGGTATTTCGGGGGTCCTTCCTTGTTCGAGCTCGTCAGTGGTGCCTTTTTCGGAGGCTTCGCTTTTTTCAGGGCTAGCTTAATCGAGGTCGCTTCCGGGGGAGGGGGCTGCGTTGAGAATGCGCGCAAAGGAGGTTGAGCGGAGTACGAAGTATGGGGCGGCTGTACGGTATACAGAGGGGAGACCTGCACCCAAAGTTCCTGCAGGGGCCCTGTCCGTGTAGCGAATAAGGAGGCCGAGGAGTTACTAGTAATTAGGGGTACAGAGGGACTATCCAATAGTCCTACCTTGTTCCGCTTGAATCTAAAAGCTTACGAATCCCTATGCAGGGCTGTGGATGACCGGGCCAGGAGATGCGCTTTCTACCCTGCCTGCCAGTCTTCCCGGGACTATTTTAGTCTCTGTCGTTGTGTCGATTCTCGTTATGTGCATCCCACCTTCGGACTTCCCAAGGTCCGAGCTTCGAGCGCTGCGTGGCAGGGGCTCGGCCAGTGCCTGAGCAGCATGGAAAGGGGAAAACGAGACCCCTTGGGAGTGGACTTCGGGTGATGCGGGTCTGGCAGCTTCAGCTGTTGACTTGCACTCCGAATTGTCCTCCAGGCTTGTTAGGACAACACCGAGGGAGGAAGAAAGTTTGGGGGCGCCGTTCTCTCCTGGGGATTTCCCGTTCCCAGATAGGTTACCCTTGCCGGCTTTCCTTCTGAGGGGACATGAAGAGGTCTGTCTCGTAAGACCCCTTCGACGTGCTTGAATGTCTTTTCGAGCGTGCCTGTCTGTACGACCATTTCCAGGACAGTATTCTCAGGGTTAGACCCCAAGATTAGTCTTGGGGTCTTCTTGTTGGACTCCAAAAGCAGCAAAGATTCCACTGATGGGTTGGGAATTTTGGTGGTTAAAACTTCAAGCTGAGTTTCAGCCTGATCCGCCTGATTTGAGGTTCTTGCAAGACGGTCCCAAGTTAAGGCCTCTTCTGTTGCGGTGGATGTTATGCAGATTAGCAAAGCTGCACCCAAAACTGCCTGCTTGTATATCTCGACTGCTTGAGTTGCTGCAGCTGTTCTTGGAAGCGAGTCCATAATTGGGGCTTTAAGGTGGACAATCTCCGACTTTAGAATGGACACCCGAGCCCTCAGTTCGCTTATCTCGGTCGCCGGTTGGTCAGAACAAAAAGGGCTCAGGAACTAGCTAGCCTCGGAACCACTTAGCTCTGGGTCTGTGAGCATGGGGAGTGTAGACTCTTCTAAAATCTGGGTCGGGTTATTGCGAACCTTGAGTCGGCTATAAAGCAAAGAAGTGGTACACCAAACTGGGTGAGAGAAACGGGGATAATGGTAGCAACTCTCGGGTTCCAATCTGGCTTGGCGTAATGCAGACCTCAAACAGCTGACATAAAAACTTTTGCGTTAAAATGGAACGAGTTCGTCGTAAAAGTGTGCTTAATGAAAAAGAATCTTATAGAATTATACTGTTCACGCCTGTTGAACCTTGTTTTTCTTGATCAAGTCTCGCCAATTATCCCTCCGGTTATTGGCTTGGCCGTTTCCGATTATTGATTAGGTCGGTGGTAATATATAATTCATTGCTCTGGGTTCAGAGCTAACTTGGCATTTCTTCCCCGCACTGAATGGTTCTCGATACGCCACAAAGCATCGCTGACGGTGCTGCGGACTTCCGTGCTATGGTTAAGAAGTACCCAAAATTGGTAGATTTCCTATCCAACTTTCGGAACTTTCAACCGACCGACTGTTCGAGGTTTTATGTATACCTTTCATAAACAAGGCCAGTGGCACCATTCTGAACGGAAAGCGGACGTCGACGTATGGATCCAGCGGCTTAATCGATTCGGGAGGAGTGCGCACGACTCCTGGCCAGACGGCGAACGCGGAGGACAGATTGGCCGTTATCATGGTCCCTATGGGGTCACCACATTCTGAATGCCGAGTTGCTTCCATGAGGCCACTTTGTTGTTGTCATCTTAATTCTCTTGGATGTGAGTCTTAATTCACGTGAAAAACCGTGCGTATGCCTTTTCACGTAAGGACGACCATTTGCGTGAGTGTTTCTCCGCGTAAAGTCAACTGGATTGGTATAGTATGCATAAAAATTCGTGCTTTGGTAAACATCTAGTGAAGATAGACTGGAGCAGGTTAGCTTCACAAGAGGGGGAGTAAATTGCTTTCGATTCCATCCGTTAGCCGTTTAACGTGAGTCATAGCAATCACATATGCGGAAGGGGCCAGTTAGTTAGTCCAGCAACCTTTCGCCTCTTGAGGCTTTGATTGGAGCTGATAGAGTGGGACTTAACTATAGACACGAAGCCTGGACAGTCACTGTCTTTGTGCAAGGGTTCTGGAGCGATTGCGGAGGGCTTCATAATAGAAAGAATGAGACAAGTTGCATCTGTCGAACCTCAGCCACAGCCACAACACCGAGGGAACTATGGTCGAATACAGTGTTTATGTATATACGTACATACACATTATTGCTCGGTAAACAGTGGGCGCAAGGCCCAACAAGTTTGGCCATGAAGTGAGCCTTTGTCCTGTCACAACTCGAAGACTCCTGCTCTGTTTTCACCGATAACTTGCGCAAACACATACGCCAAATGTATGCCTGCAGAAAACAGGACATTGCCGTGTTATAGCGGTTATTATTTACAATGAACTTCACTGAATGGGATCATCTGCGTTGTTGCGTCTACTCCCGCCATAGCAAAATTCTTGCATCCCGTGGTAATGTAGGTTGCTCAGAGGTGTTCGATACATGCCTAAATGTCTATATCATCCTTTTATCTCCCTCAGCGTTCGCCACAGCCAGTGGCTTGTTCTTCACGAATACAAAGATCTTGGGAGGATCGGAAGTCAGGGCTGTCTTTCCTAAAAATGTTTTAGGAAGCATTCGAAGGTCCCTAATCAGTCACACATTTTTATCCGATAACAGACAGGAATAACCCCTACAGTTCGATTTTATGGTCCCGTACACATATATGACAACAAATTTATTGTCCAAATATTTTCACCGGGAGAAAATTTTCCAATTTTCGTCCATTATAAGTATAACAAGTGGGGCTCTTTAAACTCAGCAATTGCTTCGTATTTCACTAGAACTATAGCAGATCAGTTTCGCACTTTTCGCACACCACGGATAAGACATTTTGCACTAATATAAACCTATCCAGGCCAAAACTTAGGCCCACATCCAGCAAGAACAGTTCGCACTCGAAGGTACCTCCAAGGTTCAAAAAGTTGGAAGAATATCAGCAAAAACTATTCCAAGTAAACATATAACACTTTGACGGCACTCAGTCCATCGGAAGTTCTACTTACTTATTATGGTACAACTATAAAACCGTCCTTATATTACGGAACCGAAAAATCTACCTAGATAAAATGAAGTAAAGCAACCTCCGGGTTGTTGGTTTAGTTCAGTCCCTTTCAGTTTGTATGGGGCGGGTAATGGCCATGGCTAATCGGGCTTCCAGAATTCTTTCGATGGTATGCACTCCAATTACGTACCCACCACTTCGTATTATACTTCTCAGAACCCTCGCTTAAAGTGACAGGGAAATGTAAAAACTCACCGCATATCAAACGCGACAGTGGATATGGGCCATGGGTGTTCACTGAGACCGTATCTGATAAAATGAAAACCTCAGTTACAGCACACCTCAGGCGGACCACCTTCCTACCCTCCATCAATCTAGTGAACATAATCAAAACCCATCATCGGGAAGTACCTAGTACCACTTCCGATATAGGGCGTGCTTGAAGGGCTGGACGACCTGCAGGTCTGTCATTCCACAAGGAACACTTATCCAACTTTTCAATACCCCGCTGCCGAAAAAGCTCAATCTGGTTATCGGCCCAGCTCGAACCTTCGTCGATTTCTTCCCGTGTCCCCTTGATAATTATAACTGTATATTTCTTGACCAAGGTGAAGGTACATGCACAAGGCAAGATCAGAGAATACAGCAGCAAATAACAATGTGAGGTATTCAAAATTCTGAAATTTGAGAATCACACACTAACCGGATTAAAACAGTAAGGTCGTGTAGTGAGTGGAGATGAATAACACAGGAATAATAAACCGGTTTTGAATTCGGGGAGGGCGGTGTGGATAGCTGGACGAGCGTGAAAATGCTGATATAGGCGATACTGGAGAATGTTAAAGGGTGAAGTGATTACGAGGACCAGTAAAGCAATAGGCGTTGGACATCACAATATCGACAGCGAGCTCGGGCAGGAGTAATACACGATGCGCGTTGTGGGTGCCGGAAACCGGCTGCGACGGGTCGAGGCGTCCAGGAAAGGATGCGAGGGTGTACCAAGTGGATATTTGGACGATCACTAGCGAGTAACCGGATGAGAGATTCACCAAAGGACACAGTAAGAAGTAAATTCCACATAGGGCTATCAACGTGCGGTCAGAGATGCCAGCGAAATACAGAAGACTGACCCAGCATTGGGTAACTAATTGTGGAGGAAGCATGTGAAGTTTATGCAAAGGAGTCAGATGTTATAATAAGACAGACCCTTTTGTGTAGGTGATTTCAGTGTCATGTGGAAAGTCACATGAAGGCAAAAAGCTTCACAAGGAATGCAGTGAACCTTTGAAGAGTATGAATGATGTGTGGACCCAGAACGGAATTTCAAAGAGGGGCCGTTGACGAAACAGACTACTGAAGAGAAACGCTACTGATGCGGCCAAGCAGAAGTTGGAAGAGTGTAGGAGTAAAATTATCTGTATACGTGATAAAAGAATTATTGACCAAGTCCTGGTTGGCGGAAGGGGACTGCTGGTTTTCTATGGTAGTTGGGTGATGGCAGAGATTCAGGGAGATATCGAGCGCAGGCTTAGTCGGAATGCAAGATTATTTAGTTGGTACGTGGTGAATGAGGAGAGGGAGCCCATCTGAGAGCCAGGAATAAAACAATGGAAGAGAGTAGGATCAAAAAGAGAAATCGGAAGAAAGAAAAATGACAGTCTGGTCGGTGCACCAGCTGTGGACAAGAGTGGCAAACATTGCGAAAGGAGAAGAAAATACTCGGTGTTAAGGTGAGGCCTTTTATGTGAACGCAGGCTTGCTGGTATTCCGTGGGGTAATAGGACATCAGAAGTATACAGACTCCGGGTGGAATGGGTCCTGAACTCCCCATGAGCATACGCCCAGATCAGTGAGTCTTGGTTGTTAAAGAATAGTAATCTGCGTGACAAGACTCCAGTATACGACAAAAGTGCAAGAAAAGCAAGATGGGGACGCTGAGTTTCAGCCCGAGACAGGAGAATCAAGTGAAAGTGAGCACCTATCATTAGAGGACAAAACGTTTTTCCAGAGGAGCTAGTGTCAGTAGACATTTTGGTTGGGTAATTTAGTCATCACCGTAGCAGACAAATCATGTCTGACTCTGGACATCACTATTGGTGCGTGGGCTTGAGAAGGACATAGAAAAAGTGAAGTTGTGGATGGTAAACTGTGAAAGTGCAACGATTACGTTTCTCATTCCGATGATAAGTACAGGCAAGGTTTGGCCGATAGCTGTGAACCGTAGACGTATCAGTACCGGGGTGTCGTAAGAGCAGAAGCCACACAGTGTAACTATTCCAACCGTGTATTGACTGCTGCATTAGACATCGGCGAGCTGGTCAAACGTTTTGCAGGGGCCAAGAAAGGTGGAAACTGTGAAAGGCGGGGTCGGCAAGAATATGTGAAGAGCTCGGGCAACTTGTTATCACTCCGCACTGGTTCAGACAAAAGGAATGGAGGGATGCCTCAGAAGCTTGGGGTTTCCCACATGCAGTGTCGGATCCAGGCTGTTAGCAGAAGGGGGCAGACAGCATTAGCTCGAGGCCTTCCCAGCCGGAAATCTTTTTCGTTCTATTCTTTTGCAGGGGAGTGTATCAGAAAAGTTGCACCTTAGTTTAATCCTTCCATTCCCCCTGACCCGCCTTTCCTCAAACGTGGTCCACTGGATCCGAGACTGCAAGGGATGGCTGTCCCCCCTTGTCGCGAGATTGCCACAGACCGGATGCCAAAACCTCCGGGGGTGTTGCTGCCGCAAGCTGTGGAAGGAAAGGATAGAGGATGGAACAAACACTCAGGTAACGGCAACGTTAGTCGGACTATCAGTTGACCACTTGCTTCCGCCAATAACTAAGTCGGACGGGTTTCAGTATATATCCAAGTCATCTGGTGACCGCACCGCCGATTAAAAAACGCTGGGTATTCTTATGGGCATGAAGGCCTTTAAACCCTTATGGTGATGCAAAATCACTCAAAAGGGCACTTTGTAATGCAGTTGTGACCGTTCACGTACCGAATCAACGTGAAGGAATACATATAATAAAGTTTCAAGTCCGGCCGGAAAGTAAGCCTGTCGTCGCTTCACCGGAGTCTGTACCAGAGCAAAATGTTGCATGCATTAAGACTAACGGTGAAAGTAAGTATGTACGGCAAGTAAATCTGCACTCCTTGGCGTAAAGAATTTCTCAAGCAGTATGAATGTAGCGCAGTGACAAGTTCTGCGGTGGAACAACGGATATCTGCCTCTATGCAAATCCTGATACCATGCAGAAGTAGCTGTTACTTTTCGTACCAGTCGGGGCGCTCGTACTCTTTAAGGGCCGCTTTGAGTTGGCGGTGGAAAAGTTCGACTTAGCCGTTCGCTGCCGGATGGTGTTCACTTGTGCGAATGAATTCCGTGCCCAGAATGTGAGTCAGTGAAAAAAGTAAATCGGACTCCAGCTGTTTCCCTCAGTCGGTACTTATTGTAGAAGGACCACCATATAAAGCTATACATCGTTCTACTGGAAGTCTTGTCATCGATTTGGCCGTTACGATGGAGGTGGGAATAGGCTCAAGCCGCCTCGTTAATCTATTACTACGAGTGTGATGGGGTCACTAGACCCACAAAGTCTACGAGGATATGATCGAAGCGAGCATGAGACCTGGCAAAAATATCGATAGGTGAAGCTACTTGCTTATGCCTTTTAGACCGTTGGTATTGTAGACACTGTTTCGCCCACGTGCGAACATCTTTATTCCTGGACGGCCGGCAGTGTCGAACAGCTGCTAGTCGGCGACTGGCTGCGACGCCCGGATATAAAATTCCATGTAGGGTATCGAACCAGGGAAGCCGATGTTTGGAGGGTACTACAGGTTGATGTAGGCTAGTACACATGTCGCGGAGTATAGTCCAAGCAATGGCAGTCAAGGGCGCGGACTGACGCTGTAGCGACAATGACTGAGTGGCTTCCATACATGAAGAGTCCTGTGCCTGTTGTAGCCATGGCAGGGATGATCAAAACGAACGATATAAAGGCATTAAGAAGCTTACGCGAAAAGGCACCTGCATCGCAGTTGCACTCACCTTTAAAATGTCGTAGGTCAGTGTTGAACTGTAAAATAAAGCCTTAATATCAGACTTCTCGTAGAGAGTAACGGTCAGACTTAGTACGCAATGCATACGTCAAAGGCTTATGGTCATTATAGAGGATGAAATATCGACCCTCGACTGCGTGGCGGAAATGTTTAACGGAATTACATGCAGCCAGCAGTTTGCAACCAAAGGCACTATATTTGGTTTCTGTGGGACTGAGGCGTCGAATGACTCTAATGGCTGCCAAATCCCTGAAACAGACTGTTGCAGAACCGCCCCGATGGCAAAGTCGGATGCATCCACCGCTATGCTTAGCGTGGAGGACGGAACTGGGTGCATTAGGAGCGTGGTCTGAGCTAATGTCACTTTAATCTCCGAGAATGCTACTCGTGTGACATCCGTAGGCGACAACTTACGTGGATTGCCACGAAGAAGGTCAGTTATTGAAAGCGGACGTTCAGCAGCATGGGGTATCAAATGACGATAAAGGTCAACTAACCCCGAAATACCTTAAGCTCCTTGGTTGAGGAAGATAAGGCGTAATGTGGGGTAGCGCGCTCTATCATTGCCAGACTTGATACCTCTCGAGTGATCTCGTGGCTGAGGAACACAAGTTCCGATTTGCCAAGTTTACAATCACCGGAACTGACTACTATTCGATGTTCGGAGAAACTTTGGATTCGTGGTGTCAAATGTCGGAAATATTTTTCCACGCTGTAAGCTGCCATTAGAAATTCATCGATATGAACGTGAACAAAATCCAAGTCTTGCTTAATGCCATTGGTGGACGTCCGGAATGTTTGAGCGGCCTTTCACCAACCAAAAGGCATACGTAGAAACCCAAACAGGCCAAAAGGAGTCGTGATGGTGATTTTTCCGGACATCTTCAGCGGCGACTGGGATCTGGTGGTAGTCTCGCACCACATCGATCTTAGAAAATACAGTCTTGCCGAGAAGTGATGCCGTGATATCGTATATGTGGAGTATCGGATAGCTGTCATACCGGGTAACCAGGTTTAGTGCGTGATGGCCGTCACAGGCTTATCAGCTAATGCCATCTTTCTAAGGAACCATGTGTAGAGGTGAGACTCATGGGCTGTGAGAAGGATGAACAATACTTTAAGAAGGTAAAGTTTTGAAGTCACGTTTGGCGGGAGCCAGTTTGTCCGGTGCCAGTCGGCGAGGTCGTGCCTTGACTGGTAGTTTGTTAGTGACAATGTGGTGCGACACACGATTGGTTACCGAATCCATCTCCTAGTGGTTTGGTCAAAATGGGTAATTTATTAAATAAAAGCTGAAAACCGTGAGGAATGTTAGAAAACAAACCAGTGAGTAGGTGTGCATCTGTTTAAGCTGCGAAACCCGTAGACTTAGTGTCCGGCGAAGGATCAATAAGCTGCAGCCTACGTGAATCAAAGGGGGATTCATAGTGCAGCAGAAAAACCATTCTCGGTACGCCTCTGGAAACCATCGCAAGGAAGAACGTCCACAGATACCGTTGTTGCCATGCCAGGTTGACTGCAAGCTGTCTCGTGCAGGGGATAGGAATGGATGAGACATTCGCCGCGGGCAGCCCGGTTAGCTGTGACACCAAATTTGTGCTGAACTTTGCCCAGAATGCTGGTGTGCTATTTCAACTGCTGGGGAAAATCAGGAAAACTGAGGGGCTTCCGATGTGAAGGCAGCTTTTGAAAAACTCGGGTAAAGTGCAACAAACCTGTGAATTTGCTTAACAATACAAAACCGCATGAGAAAGTAACAGTAGCTGAGGATGCCAGTGGAGTCGAAGTCGGTGCAGTACTGTTACAACCGTTTCGGATGATCGATCACTCTGGTCGGTTGCTTGCAAGCGTCGAAAGAAAATACTCCATCACGGAAAAGGAATAAATGGCAACCTTATGGGCACCAACTGCTACTAAATTTCGCATGAAAACGGACCAAAAGCCATTGGTGTGATTCATGACAACAGGAGGTCTGAGAAGAAGATGGGCGCGTTGGACATACCGCCTGCAAGAATTCACTGTTACAATGGAGCACGTTAACGATGGGGAGGACAAAATATCCAACTTACTGTCCCTCCCGATCGCAGGAGACCATTTAAGGGCCGAAGCCATTCCATTGAGTCGACTGATGTCATATAATGGTGTTTTCGGCCGCCGAATAAACGGCAGCCTGGTACGGAAGGCTTGTTCCCACCTTCGAACCCAGACCTGACCAGAGGAGAGCTCATCTGCGCTGCATGACTCACCATAAATATGGAAGATATTACACGCGGACGATGGCAGGCCATTTCTTGACGTTCACTTAGGACAGGGTTTGTGTAACGACTGTCATTGACACTCCTTTACGTTGTTTTACTACGCTCTTGAATGCCTTCACAAGTGGCCGCGCAGTGTACAACTTCAAGTTGAGTTTCGGTGGTAGCGTGTAATCATTCTACGAAAGTGGTTGACGTGCCGCCACTTTGAAGGCGGTTGCGAAGTTTTGCTTTCAGCGCGCCCTTCAGCTGGTTAAAACAGTTTGCTGGTACGAACAAGACATGCATGCTCGAAAAAACTCCACATTTGGTCTATTTTTCGGACGTGCGCGATAACCGATACCGATTTTGGGGGAGTGTACAGTCCACCGTAACTGCAAAAGCACAGTCCACGATTATCGGCAACAGCCGCCTTTGGCGACCCGTTTGTGTATAACAAATTTTGATGCTATTTGTTAAATGGAGAGACAATACGGCTTCGGTAATGGAAAGAAAAGTGTTACTAAGAAATCGCACCTGCTTCAAAAGTCCAACACAGTTGAAGTAAAAAGGAACCCGTAGTTTCGTTGTGACGTCTAAGCAACACTACATGTGGTATTTCCCTAGGACATAGCAGCTCCTGAGAGATGAACCACTCGTGTCCATGCTCCACCAAAGTGACAACTAGTAAAGGGTTCCATCTGAACCATTCTAACTTTCGTAAATAATAAAAGACCTCACGTTTCCTTCCAAAAAGCACGAAAATCACCTAAGAAAATCTGTAAAACGCCTCTAAAGATCGTGAATCACTTAGGCAAATATTCGAGAATCGTCTGCAGTAGTAGCAGCCGTAGTGGTGGAACCCGTCCCAGCAGCGGCTCAAAATGTGGAATTCACCGGGGCTAATGGCATTACAACCTTCGTCATAAAGCTTAAGTACCCCTGCAAAATAGATTCAAACAGAAGTCCCTCCACAACATTTTAGCCCATCTCATTTTCCACGGGCTTCGATTCATCACCTCAAATACTTTCCCGAAACAGGCTACCATAACGTCGGTCGGACCGCTTTTAAGCCTATAATTTCTGACTCTCTTTCAATCTTCTAAAATTTGTGAACCCGCTGCCCCAGCTTTCGGCCACCTAGAGGAATTAAAGGGTACTGAAGAAGTAATTTGAGGGGCCAATTCAAGATTCCTCCTCTTCAGAGTTGGCTGCCATGATCGGCTTTGGCGGTAGATATGGTTGATCGAAACCAGTTCAGGAAATTATTTCTCAAAAGATTGTCAGCCCAACAATAACCGGGCTAACCGCTTATTGACGTAGTATTATTGTGAATAGTGAAGCCTTTAATTACGTGAAAGAGAGAGGCGGTTAACTTCTTTGAAGTGTAGTCCCTAAACTCCGATGAATTTCTGAAATCATCCACCAACTGCAACACATGCCTCGCTTGCTCCTGTGAAAGCCTACGAATGAGTACGTAAAAACCCTCATTTTTCACTTGAAAACTGTGCGAGTGCTCCATTGGACAGCTGACAACGCAGTAGCATGACCCCGCAAAATGAATCATCACGAAAGCTCAGCAGTCCAAGTAGGGATATCTAAGAGGAGTGAACTTACAAATGGGTAGAAACTTTTGGACGATTTACGGCACTCCCGTCTTCAGTGGAACCAGCAGAATTACACGAGATAACAGAGCACATTATCCTGCAAGTATGCGATGCTTTTTGCGCTGTTGCTTGGGTCTCCGAACCGTGTACGTCAAACAACGTACAGGTAGCCTTCTGAAACTTCCGGAGACTTGTTTTGAACGCGTCCATATTTGGAAATACTCCCTGCACCAGACGCCGAAACTCAGCGGAACTGTCAAAGTGTGCCCCTTGCGTCGGGCCAACCGGACGGATGCAAGAGCTGCGGCCTAATAACGAAGCCAACTCGCTCACGTTTTTATATATAACCGGTTAACCGATCAGAGCTCAACCCGCGTAACAATACAGCACCTTTAAACAAATACTGCAAGCAGAAGGCATACCCGTCAAGAATTCACCGTGAAATCACTGACCGCTCCAGCGAAGAACACATCCGAATTAGACCATCTTCGCACTTTAACTGGGGAGTACCGCGCAGCCTGAGTTCTTGTTGCTGTCGCTTCTAAGTCGAAATGTTTGCGAAGTTTTGTGAATGAACCCAGGTTACCTTACAGTACTGAGCTTACCAGAATTGTCCTTGAGGTGCCTTTTATTCGGAGAAAATTTCATTCTCCCTCTAGCAATACCGGTAGTATTCGATGTTTCTGTCTATCGATCATTTTGCCCTTGGAGTATTTGGGCACTGGTGTCAAAGAGTTTTACTGGGCACTGTCAAAGATTTTGCGTTTCATTAAAGAGCTCTTGGGATATGTTTTTCTATATTTCTTTAAATTGCCTCGAGCTTCTGACCGCTGTCTCCCATCTAATTGCGGAAAACGTAGTAAGCTGTATAAAGTGTCAGGTGTACAAGAGGTGGGTTCAGCGGAAGTGTTCAGGGATGACGAGGGACACCGGCACCTTTTATAAACAGAACCTACGAGTTGACTGAGTCTGTGGTACTTGCAAGCAGGCTACCAGTCCGGCCTTTAAACTGCAGGTCCAAGGGTGGGACCGATGCCCATCAGGCAGAGCCACAGGCATGAGCCCAAAAACACCGCAATCAGGTAGTGGAAGTTGGCTTGCGGAAGTAGCTGGAGAGAACAGTGGCTAACGTTAGCTGGCCATTTCCATGATTTTGCCCTGCTATTGTTGCCTCAATTCCCTCAAAGCGGGGGGACGAGAGCCAGTGGGCTGAGCCGAAGCCCAGGGAGACAGGGCAGTGCAAAACGATGAGTGAGTGTAAAGCAGCGAAGGATGGACCAACAAGGACGGACCATTTTGCTCTCCTATTGTTAGGAGCCAAGTGAAGTATCTGCAAAAACAGATCGTATCGACGTGAAGGGTAACAAGTGGCAGGTACGTTATCCTCAATCAAGAGGGAATCTTCATGAGCGAATCAACGGCTAGGCGGGACACTGATGGGAGGAGGGCCCTTGACGTATTCCGAGTGGTGTACTGCCGGTGTTCCGTGCCCTGCTGCTCTAAGAGGGGCGCAGAGTGGAGACTTGGAAGACACCACTTGGGGGAAAAGACGAACTTCATGCGAGGCCGATACTAGTGGAGTTTGCTGGTGAGCTCATTCGAGAAAGACTACTGAATGGGGTCACAGTAGTGCTCGAGCCACCCGAGTTGAACATCAGGTTGCGCCAGAAGAGCGCAGGTTAAGGTCTGGTAGTGCTGCAGTAGTTGAAGACCTGGCTAGATCAGCTAGGGCACTGGTGAGAAACCCCAAAGGACAGCAGAGTACAGTAGTCGGCTCTCGGACCCCGAGCTGATGGTAGTAAAGAAGCCTTGTGCGAGGTCGGGAATATGTGCAATTGAAGATGTGTTGGAAGTTGATAATTGGCAGTACTGTTTAAAGGTGGAGGACAGTGTGACCCTTGCCAGCTTTGAAGTCGTGGCTGTTCCCATGGGGATGGATTAGAAGTCTTCGGTAGTCGTAGATCACCAGCCATTCTCAAACACACCGGTGGAGACGATCGATGCGCCTAAGAACCGATCAGGGGTATATAATGACAGACAACTAGACAACAGGGCAAACGCGGTGGTGTTATATACCAACGCTTGTAGTATTAGGGGCAAGTGGATTAAACTCTACAAAACCGATAGGGAGTACAAAGCGTCAGTAATTGACGTTACAAAGGCATGGCTTTACAAAGAAGACCAAGTTCCGGGGCCAACAAGCAACTGTTTTTGCAACCTTTAGGCAGGATAGGGAACACCATCGCCTTCGAGGAGAGGTAGCCATCCTTATAAGGCAGGGTGCAGACGATCTTGAGCATGGGGCCAAGACTTGCCCTCGTACTGTCCAGTTGTGCGCAGTTGCGATCATCCCTTCAGGCAGAAGGGTTAACGCTGTCTGGGTCTGCAGGGTACCAGGTACAAACCGCGACGAGGATGTTTACCTACTGCGGAACCTGAATAAACCTATTGAAGACTCACAAAAGACCCCCGTAATGCGTGACTTCAACCTTCCGCTCATTGAATGGGCGGTTGAAGCCTGTATGCCTGGATAACAAAGGGAAGCCTTCTTAGAAAGGCTGCAAGCTAGTGCGCTCCACTGGTATATTAGGGCGACACAAGATATGGGTCCGGATGCGCCCCATTCTTGTTTGATTTGGAAATAAAAGATCTCGTATTGCTATACCTGAAAGGCAGTACTGTTCACTGCTGGGCAAGAAGGACCACAAGTGGGCAAAATCGCCCTGTGCACATGACAACCCAAGATAACCTCAAGACTGATTACGAATTTCGTCAGCGTGGAAGTGGATAAGCTTTACAATGGGGAGATGCACTTGACTTGGGACACGGTGGATGAGGTTACTGTCGAGGGCAGCTGGAAAGTCATAAAAGATCCCAAATGGCTATTTAGGAAGAGTTTGCACCCTTAAAACGAAGAAGTGGGAAGAGCTAACCAAAGTGCTGCAATAGCGGAAGCCAACGAACGTCAAAATGATTACCGGACGGGTTGGAATTACGTGCTATACGGTATCTGAAATATACAATAAAGACAACTAAAAAATCAGTCAAAGTTGACCGTAGACTTTCTTGGGAAAACCGTGCCCGAAACAACCACAGAGAACGTAACAGCTCAACCAAGCACTAGCAAACAGTAGACGATAGCAAGTTCGAAGGGGTAGTAGTCGGTTGATGCGGACAGATGAATTTGGAACATAAGTCAGAGAACAAGAATACCTTTCATGGACTCTTGCCACAAAACCGTTGAAATTTTTTTTATTTGAAGATATACAATGGATCGGCCGCCGTAACAAAGTCCAGTATCACCTAAGGACCATTGCATAGCTACCGGTGACCAGGGCAAGCCAGAGACCCTGACTGGATATTTTGGTAGTGTACATTTGATAGACAGTGGGGCACGAGTCGAACGAACCAAAGTCCTCAGGGGAGCTGTGCGTAAGTACCTACAGGAGTTAAACGGCTAAACTTCAGAGGGTCCGGATGGCATCCACACAGCTATCGTCAAGCTGTCGGCAGACGCCGTAGCCCCATCGTTATGCAAGTTGTAAAGGTTCACTTTAGGTCAGAGTAAGCCTCCTCAGGACTGGAAAATCGCGGTCGGCTGTGGATAATTACAAGCCGGTGAGCCTGACTAGCACCCCTCGTGGAGGTCCTGGGAAGATCTTCCGTGCCCATGTCTGACAGCTTTTACTGGGGGCACTCTACACTAAGCCCAGCCCAGCATGGATTATTGAAAAGTAGGTCTGGTCTGTTCAGTCTGTTTTTTGCCTCTCAGATGAAGTGACTGGACGACTGGATGAAGGTAGGCAAGTCGAAGCATGCTGCCTGGACGTCAGCGAGGCGTTCAACCCCACAAATCGTCGTCTTTTGCTGTGAAAGATGGGGACTTTCAGAGCGGGCTGGCTAGTGTATGGGTGGCTAGCCGGCTTTTTCTCGCACAGGAAGTTTTACGTCAAAGTAGGGGACGGGTGCTCCTACGTGGCAAATGTCACAAGTGGTGTAACTCAGAGATCCGTTCTAGTCCCATGCTGCTCTCAGTGTTCAATAACGACCTGGGATGGGTTCTTCCATCGCCTAGTTTCACTTATGCGGATGACGTGACGGTCGTTGGATCTGAGGGTAGGGTCGACTTAGGCTGGGATATAGGAGCCGCCCTGGAATGGAAATACGAGTGAGACTTACCCCCGAACGCTGGAAAAAGCTACTTGTTGTTAGGGTCTACAGAAAGCCCAATTGTCGCCGATGACCGAGGGCTGTTCACCATAGAAGCAGCAAGTAGGGTTTATTACCTCTGAGTAATCATGAGCAGTGACTTAAAATGGTTGGACCAGTGAAACGCTGCTGCGCGAGAGGCTAGTGTTGAGCTCTTTAGACTGCGACTGGCGTGGTTTTTCCGGCAGCCGGAAATAATTGTACACATTTACATGGCTATGGTACTGCCTCTCTTGGAAAAAATTTCCGGCTGGGAAGGCCTCGAGCTAATGCTGTCTGCCCCCTTCTGCTAACAGCCTGGATCCGACACTGCATGTGGGAAACCCCAAGCTTCTGAGGCATCCCTCCATTCCTTTTGTCTGAACCAGTGCGGAGTGATAACAAGTTGCCCGAGCTCTTCACATATTCTTGCCGACCCCGCCTTTCACAGTTTCCACCTTTCTTGGCCCCTGCAAAACGTTTGACCAGCTCGCCGATGTCTAATGCAGCAGTCAATACACGGTTGGAATAGTTACACTGTGTGGCTTCTGCTCTTACGACACCCCGGTACTGATACGTCTACGGTTCACAGCTATCGGCCAAACCTTGCCTGTACTTATCATCGGAATGAGAAACGTAATCGTTGCACTTTCACAGTTTACCATCCACAACTTCACTTTTTCTATGTCCTTCTCAAGCCCACGCACCAATAGTGATGTCCAGAGTCAGACATGATTTGTCTGCTACGGTGATGACTAAATTACCCAACCAAAATGTCTACTGACACTAGCTCCTCTGGAAAAACGTTTTGTCCTCTAATGATAGGTGCTCACTTTCACTTGATTCTCCTGTCTCGGGCTGAAACTCAGCGTCCCCATCTTGCTTTTCTTGCACTTTTGTCGTATACTGGAGTCTTGTCACGCAGATTACTATTCTTTAACAACCAAGACTCACTGATCTGGGCGTATGCTCATGGGGAGTTCAGGACCCATTCCACCCGGAGTCTGTATACTTCTGATGTCCTATTACCCCACGGAATACCAGCAAGCCTGCGTTCACATAAAAGGCCTCACCTTAACACCGAGTATTTTCTTCTCCTTTCGCAATGTTTGCCACTCTTGTCCACAGCTGGTGCACCGACCAGACTGTCATTTTTCTTTCTTCCGATTTCTCTTTTTGATCCTACTCTCTTCCATTGTTTTATTCCTGGCTCTCAGATGGGCTCCCTCTCCTCATTCACCACGTACCAACTAAATAATCTTGCATTCCGACTAAGCCTGCGCTCGATATCTCCCTGAATCTCTGCCATCACCCAACTACCATAGAAAACCAGCAGTCCCCTTCCGCCAACCAGGACTTGGTCAATAATTCTTTTATCACGTATACAGATAATTTTACTCCTACACTCTTCCAACTTCTGCTTGGCCGCATCAGTAGCGTTTCTCTTCAGTAGTCTGTTTCGTCAACGGCCCCTCTTTGAAATTCCGTTCTGGGTCCACACATCATTCATACTCTTCAAAGGTTCACTGCATTCCTTGTGAAGCTTTTTGCCTTCATGTGACTTTCCACATGACACTGAAATCACCTACACAAAAGGGTCTGTCTTATTATAACATCTGACTCCTTTGCATAAACTTCACATGCTTCCTCCACAATTAGTTACCCAATGCTGGGTCGGTCTTCTGTATTTCGCTGGCATCTCTGACCGCACGTTGATAGCCCTATGTGGAATTTACTTCTTACTGTGTCCTTTGGTGAATCTCTCATCCGGTTACTCGCTAGTGATCGTCCAAATATCCACTTGGTACACCCTCGCATCCTTTCCTGGACGCCTCGACCCGTCGCAGCCGGTTTCCGGCACCCACAACGCGCATCGTGTATTACTCCTGCCCGAGCTCGCTGTCGATATTGTGATGTCCAACGCCTATTGCTTTACTGGTCCTCGTAATCACTTCACCCTTTAACATTCTCCAGTATCGCCTATATCAGCATTTTCACGCTCGTCCAGCTATCCACACCGCCCTCCCCGAATTCAAAACCGGTTTATTATTCCTGTGTTATTCATCTCCACTCACTACACGACCTTACTGTTTTAATCCGGTTAGTGTGTGATTCTCAAATTTCAGAATTTTGAATACCTCACATTGTTATTTGCTGCTGTATTCTCTGATCTTGCCTTGTGCATGTACCTTCACCTTGGTCAAGAAATATACAATTTTCAGTCACTCAGTTCGTGTTGTTTCGGTGCGCGAACGATCAAAGCAGCATTGCATAGTTCCGTTTCGCGTGGTTGCTCGTTACGATAAAACCTCGAAGTGTGATCGACGCGGTTGCGTCGTTACTCTTAGCATCGATCATCTCATAGCCGGGTACTTCGATGATATCGTGTCTCCGGCTGGCATGAGATTCGCTGTTAACCCTGCTCCACCTGCTGACGACACTTCCGTGTTACGTCAAGATCTGCGGCAGTTGTTGTCAGCTGGTATTTCCAATGAGACTATCATCCCACGTTCTGGGCAGCACTCAGTAGGCACTGCCACGGCTCTAAGTGAGACTGTCTTCCCACTTTCACATCAGCAGTCCACTGGATCTGCTACGCCCTAAAATGAGTATGCTGTTTCACGTTCAATTCAGCAGAGCAAACTTATAAACCTGTCCACTAATGGGCTTCCGTCTCAGGTTCCAGTCGGAAGATCGCTTGCCCAGCAAGTTTACGCGATTGGATCAAACACGATCTTAATCTTGGAACTTTGCAGTAATAACTTCCATGTTTATCGTTTCGACACGATTAAACACGCCCCACTAGTTACCACTGCATTCTGGTCAAGTCCACTGCTCTAGCTATACCAGTTTTCTGTCTCTTTTGTTTTAAAGAACCTCGCCATATGGTACGCTTTGCAGGTCCCTAGAAATCTGGAGAACTTTTGCACTAAAGTTTGCATTCTGGTTCGACCCTATCGTTTTCTTTTACTGCCACTGACGAACCTACCGATTTGGCTCCCGGATTTCATGCTGGGTCCCGATTACACGAAGCAGGACGTTTTTGGTGCGGCATACCTGGATGACGATTCACGCAATGGACGTTATCGCCAACGAATCTGGTTTACTCTCAACCATCATTTTACGGTTTCTCCGTACCAAGGATTCTGCCCGAAGACATCCTACAGCACAGCTATGTTCACGTATTTAGCGAGCATTAACGTGCCCGAATATCATTTGTATGCCTTCGCCTCTCCTACAGTTTTCGAAAGATTTTACTTATTTCTGGCGTGGCACTGTTGCATTGACCTCGATCGCTCTGAGAAAATGATCGCTTTTGGACATCAGTTTGGATCTATTTTCTCCACCATAGTCTTTACAATTTGACATTGACCGCACATATTTTCGGTTGCGTACACTTTACTGGACTGACACGATTGATGTTCCCTTGCGGCCTCCTTTTGAATCACTTTCACTTTCGGCCCTTCTCCGACCGTCCGCACCCGCAGTTTCTTTTCTGCAAAGATGTTGTATTTATTTACGTTTAGTATATTTCTTGTATCGATACTGTTGTTGTGCCACGATGTATGGAATATACCTTCTCATCTGTCAGCCGACTTGCGTCTTCTCTATTTGTCCGATAGAGGAGATTGCGTTGGTATTTCTTTGTGAGACCGAATAGAAGACACGTTCGTTAGTCACGTTCGAACGTCTTCTATATTACCATCTCTATGCACCACAACATCCTCCAGGTTTTCCAATTCCTGCAGCAGAAAACGTATGAAAATGGTCAGTGCGTTGCACAGCCCAAAAGGCATTTTTAGGAAGTCATACTGCCTTTTATTGACACAGAAGGCTGTTTTATCTCTTTTGCTTGCGAGCGACGGTAACTTCAAATACCCCGACCTCAAATCTACTAATGGCGACAACTCCGCGTCATTAAAGTAGCCTGGGTATCTCTTTGGTTAGTGGCTTTGAAGACGCGTCCTCAGTTGTGACACGGTTGGGTTCCCGGAAGCCAGCACAGAACCAATGAATGCAGCCCGATTTTTGAGTTAATAATATCGTCCGGCAGTACGGGCCAGAGCTGGGCTGAATTATTCTCTTTGGTAGCACATGCCGAATCTTCTCCTCCACTTCCGGTACGACTTTATATAGTATCCTTCTGCCCGCTGGTTTTCACACTGCACCTGGAACCCAGTTAATCCTGAGTTTTAGTCGGTTGCAAAAACCGTATTCGCCATACGGTCTCGAAAACAACTCGACTTACATCTCGACCACTGCCTGATGAGAGGATTGGACGGTCCGGGACTGTGGAATCTTTTACACCACCAGGGCGGCTCGACCGGATCTAGCGGGACGGCAGCTTGATAATTGATACTTGGTCAATTTTGGCTCCTGCACGTCCAAATGAATCAACCCCAACTATCGTCTCAGCAACTCCTTCAACCAGTAATATCTCACGTCACACGAACATCATCGACCTGAACCGATAGTTCCCGCCTTCCCATTAGTCGCAGGGCCTCCCCTCCGACCGCGCTGTTACTTCACATAGTTTAACCGAAATTGCCTCCTCGCGAGGTGTCACCGATACCTCAGCTTGATCGCGATCTTACGTTGGCCCTGACTTTGATCTTAGCCATGAGCAGCCCCCTCGCTTGAACATGGGTAAGAAAACAGGATGAAACACGTTTCTCCGAGCAAGTACAAAGCAAAACGTCCCACCTCGCCACATGGAAGGAACCTCCTCCATCCCCTATCAATAAGTACCTCGTTCTTTCGTTATGCTTGTTTGCCGAGCTCCAATCTCCATTGCGTGTTTCAATCAATAATCTTCTGCAACTTGGACTCCAGCTTTGAGTACTGCAGTGAGGAAATTGTAACTCCTTCCTGGGCAGCACGAGCAGCCTTGAGGAAAATCTGAATAGATTTGTTAACTTCCTCTTGCAAAGGCTTTGATCTTCAGTTGCTTGCATGTCTTTACGGGCGAACTAGACGCTTTAGTGCCCCATATTTGACGCAGCAGGGTTCGGAATTCGAACTTAGAGCAGGTCGACTGATTATCGCAATGGCTTTGGAACGTTATCGATCAAACAGACAGAACCAGTCAATAATAAAACCTGTTTCTCCAATCCGTTCTAATTCGGCCTGGTGATGGATTGGTATTCGACGATAGGCTTGGCGAGTAGGGCGGTATGCCCCTGTGTCTATGGTATGCTGAGGCAGATAGGTGCGGCTGGGACCCTCTCGGTTGATATCAAACAAGTGCCAGAAACGTTTTATGCTCCGCACCCGCTGCCGGCTCGCGCAGTGGCTTGTCTCTCCACGATTGATCGACAACTGGCCCGGGATTTGACTGCTCCAAAGGAAAGCTTCTTCGTGCGCACTTCCATAATGTCTCCGTGAGCCGCAAGGAAATCGGTACCGACTATCACAACCCAACAAATTGGTGCCACAATGAATTCGTGCATCATGTTACGATCGGACTGCTTCAGATCCAGATGAACCCTCCCTTGTGCCGAAAGCCGTGCACCGTTTGCTGTAACCAAGGCCAACCCCGGAGTGGCGGTACTGCGGCGGTTACGTGCTATCCCTGGCTGTACAGTTGAGCATGTGGCCCCGATGTCAACGGGCACCCTGACAGGCCGGCCCCGAATAACCCCGGGAGTAGCAAGGGGAAACATCGGCAGCGTAAGTGTGAAGAACTAAAGGCACAAGCGAAGTAGATGTTGACCCACCTCTCCGTTTGCCCGAGCGTATTGGTAGATTGTGACCACCATGTTGAGCCCGATGGCCAAAGCGAGCACAATACAGACACCAGGCTCTAGTGATTGTGAAAAAGCGACTTTTGGGCGGACAAGACAGACGGATGGCGGGGTCAATGACATTGACACTGGGGGAACTTTCCACCTGCTCCACGGCCCCGAATCCAACAGCTGCGTGGATCGCTCCCTCTAGTGAGGCCGGCAGCTGACGAATAAGCTGCGACCGCGCATCGAATAACCGGATCCCCGAGAGAAACCGACGAAAAATAATTAGTCCTTATCCCTCGGCCGACATTTCAGAGAAGGCCTGGGTGTCCGATATTCGTAATGTCCCGCGTACGCGCACCGATTCTGCTGGCCCTTGACGTCGTTAAAAAAATCGATCGCTGAATACTACCGACGAGTTAGTGTCCCCAAATGGACCTGTCAGGTGCGACCACGCTGACTGATAGGATGCCGACTTGGAGAGTTTGCAGCTCAAGAACTCAGCGGCAGCATCATCTGACAAATACCTCAGTGTGTAACTGCGAACCTCTTGATCAAGTGCTCCTCATAGAAAGAACTTTATCCATTCCTCCCATGATTCACTGTAATCTCCGGGAGTAAGTACATTCGAAGCTCTTGCTGGGGGCTGTCGGATTTCTCATTCAGTGCGGACAATTCGGAATATCGGTGGAGGGACGATCCGCTTCTCTTCAGGCACCGACATCCGACCTCTGAAACCTATTACTGTAGCTTCTAGTCGGGATGAGACCGGCTACCGTTAATTATTTCCGCAGGCACAATCGTTCCACGCAACATACACCAAAACTCGCCGTACAAATTCAGGCACAGAGCAATTACGAATATTTAACGACCAGCCACGGGTAGAACACAGTACGACCAGACAATGGCAATTGTAAAGTTAACTCCTAGGTACACATAAATCTGACGTTCGCAAAGTTTTAGTCTGGCCCCAGGGCTCTTTCTTCAGCATCACTTTCGTACGCCATCCCCAAAGTATCCTCCGTTTGTTTCGCCTCTTATGCTTTGACCCGCCTTCTTCCTTCAACGAATTGGACAAACAGGTTTTATTAATGACCAGTTCACTCTGTTTGATCAATAAGGTTTCACTTCCGTTACACTGTTGATGGAGTGTGGCATATAACCGAACTCAAATCCAGAACGTAACACGTTGCATCCAGTGATGGTAAAGAGTGGCCTCTGTGCCAAGCGGCACTTTCAGGCCAATTTTACACATGCCAAATGCACGCTCTTTGAGTCCGGCATTAACCAGAGTTCGTCAACGCTAATGGGTGCCCGTAAGGCAAGCAGTTAGTAAAACAGCTATTAGTATTTGCCTATTATGTTGTCTTCGAAGTGCGGTAGCAGGAAATCGGGTCACGGTCTTTACACCAGTCGTGGCAGTTCTATCGGGCCAGTGCGTATTCGTGAAGGTTGGATTTGGCCGCTTCGGTCTACCATTCGTGAGATGACAGAAGGAAAGACAGATGCTTCATGTTAGCCCTATGATGTGCCTACGATTCATAACGGCTGATCCGAAGATCGTACACAACATGGCCACCGATTCCTTCCTAATGACATCTCAAAGGTCAGTCGCCGGATCTAGCATTCCGCAAACATCTTCAGACAACAGTATGAAAGCTCAAAGGTCATAGAATGAGCCATGGAAATGGTGAATTTTTCGTAGTGACACTAACATCCAGGATAAAGCCGCTGCTTAATAACTGCAGCGGCCGCTTGCGGTACCTTGCACACTTCGCATTCTCCAAGGTTTCCTTCTTACTATACTGTACAACTGAACTATCAAGTGCAAATAAAAATACGAGGTTGAGGAGACAAAATATATCGTATACGTTCAGTGAGCATTGTTTCGAATCCCGAGAGCATTTCACAAATCCGTTCCAAATCAGGCAGGATTAGTACGGAAAACTGAAGTCGAATGTACCGTCAGGGTTACTTAGAGAAATTGAGTCACAGAGGAGATATGTTGAACATGGAAGGGGGACTAGTACGCGGTCAGTAAAAGTCAGGGGAAAGGAGATATCTTGCGCCAACATGTTTTCTGCACTCTGTGAACTCTAAGTTTTCTGTTGGGCCATATGTTACCATTGTCATTTCAACATGGCCTACCCCGCCCTAGCACGCAAGGCTAACTAGGCAGATGGAGCAAGGATGCTGCGGATAATTACATCCACGATTCAAGGGATAGTTCACCAGCAGTCAGAAAACCAAAGGCGACCCACAAAACGTTTAGGCAAACCTGCAGAGAAAAGAGCAGACAGCGAGAGAATATCGGAGGGGACTCGCACGAAGGCTGGTAATATTGGCTGTCAGACAAAGGGCAGCTTATTTATGAATGATGAAACAAAGTTTATACCAGGAGTGGGGTGACGATGATTTCCAAAAATGAATGCAGTTCAATACACTGCTAACGTTTTCAAGCAGAGGATCCTTTCTAGAATCTCACAGTTGTCCTCCATCTATTTTCGTAACCATCAACCATCGAATGCCGCAAGACACGCCTTGGTTACTTCAAGAACCCTTCACATTTGTGCAAGCGGCAGCATCGTCCCGTCTGAAACGGTTTTTACTGTCATTCACACTTGATAAATTCGCGGTATCGACCAGCTTTCTCTCGTTTGGAGCTTAAAAAAGCCCGCGCTGAATGCTCTTTTTGCCTTCAACAAGTAATACGCTTATCACGCGGAGTTTTCAACTTCGCCAACATTTTTCTTAGCACGGGGGGCTACAACCCATTTGGAGTTTGGCCCTGTTTTATTCATGATCCGGGTCAATCAAAGCCAAAAGTCGTACTTTAGCACCTTTTTTCAGTGAGTAGTACATTCAATCTTCCTTACTCGAGGGTTTGTGATGGGACCAGAGTGGTGAATGTTCTCATATTCAGCAGTTCCTGTCTATCTTAAGAATTCTCACGGCTAGCACACAAGTTGTAATAAACCTGTGGCTTGTCGATGAAGACAGGAAACGAAAATGAAGTGCTGACAAATAATGGTGTAGGGAAACACGAAACAACAGAAATGGGAAAAGGTGACTCAAAGTTTGTCCACAAAGTTTGAAGGATTGAAATGAAGCCATACACACAAAATCACTCCTGAAGTCTGGCCCAAGGCAGTTTTCTGTCAGGCGGGTTTACGTCGCTAGATTGAGCCTTATCGGTTTCAGAGTTGGTCGTCAAAGCGGGGCGGATGAGCGAAAAATAGCCTTTGGGATTGCCTGAGTCTGGCCTTTGCTCTCACAGGTGACAGGGAGCTCATAAGCAATGACGAGAGAACGGTCCGCGGTAACCACTTGCAAGTGCTTTGAAAGTGTGTCTTAAACAATTTGATAAAACTGTAAAACTTTCTGTACAAAACAATGGGAAGGGAACCTTGGAGAATGCGAAGTGTGCAAGGTACCGCAAGCGGCCGCTGCAGTTATTAAGCAGCGGCTTTATCCTGGATGTTAGTGTCACTACGAAAAATTCACCATTTCCATGGCTCATTCTATGACCTTTGAGCTTTCATACTGTTGTCTGAAGATGTTTGCGGAATGCTAGATCCGGCGACTGACCTTTGAGATGTCATTAGGAAGGAATCGGTGGCCATGTTGTGTACGATCTTCGGATCAGCCGTTATGAATCGTAGGCACATCATAGGGCTAACATGAAGCATCTGTCTTTCCTTCTGTCATCTCACGAATGGTAGACCGAAGCGGCCAAATCCAACCTTCACGAATACGCACTGGCCCGATAGAACTGCCACGACTGGTGTAAAGACCGTGACCCGATTTCCTGCTACCGCACTTCGAAGACAACATAATAGGCAAATACTAATAGCTGTTTTACTAACTGCTTGCCTTACGGGCACCCATTAGCGTTGACGAACTCTGGTTAATGCCGGACTCAAACTAGCATGCATTTGTAATGATAGTAATAATAATGGTATTATTTAATATGATTCATCATGCGGCTTGAACGCTCAACTCACCATTGAAAACCATGGAAGCACTGTACAGCTGTTTCATCCTTGTTGGGAATCATCAGCAGTGCACATCCACCGAGCCCCCACGGGGACTCGAACCCGGGGTGAACGATTATGAATCGAACACCTTAACCGCAAGGCTATCCGGGCTGGCTCTCAACGGTTTGTTGAACATCTACACTACATGATATAGCACCCTTCCGTCACTGGCTTTTGAACGGTAACAACCCGCTTCCCACACAGCGATCGACTCCTATGATGGATGACTTCTCTGTAGGGGCCTAAGTACAACGAGGGCATTCCGTTATGAACAACCTACAGAGCTTGGTTACTATTTGCAAGTGAGTAGTAGGAGATTAGATTATTATATAGATTATTTTTATAGATTATTATATAGATTATTAATATAGATTATTATATACAAATCTAATCTCCTACTACTCACTTGCAAATAGTAACCAAGCTCTGTAGGTTGTTCATAACGGAATGCCCTCGTTGTACTTAGGCCCCTACAGAGAAGTCATCCATCATAGGAGTCGATCGCTGTGTGGGAAGCGGGTTGTTACCGTTCAAAAGCCAGTGACGGAAGGGTGCTATATCATGTAGTGTAGATGTTCAACAAACCGTTGAGAGCCAGCCCGGATAGCCTTGCGGTTAAGGTGTTCGATTCATAATCGTTCACCCCGGGTTCGAGTCCCCGTGGGGGCTCGGTGGATGTGCACTGCTGATGATTCCCAACAAGGATGAAACAGCTGTACAGTGCTTCCATGGTTTTCAATGGTGAGTTGAGCGTTCAAGCTGCATGATGAATCATATTATATACAAATCTAATCTTCTACTACTCACTTGCAAATGGTATTATTCTTGACAGTGGTCGAAAGGCATGCATGTAGGCATGACGGGAGTTTACAATTTCGCCGAATGAGATGGGAAACTCACGAGTTTAAAAGAGGGATTCGCACATCGAGGCAACAATGAGCTTAAGCTAAGAAGAGTTTAAATGAAGCAAATCGACAAGGGAGTACACGGCGAGTACGAATTGATTTCGAGTCAACTGCGGCTATATTAATAAATAGGTCTAATTTAGGGATGTTCAGACGGACTTTGGCTTAGGAAGCGCGAAACACATTATTCACGACAATGATGCAGGAAAATGGTCGGTAATGCATATTCATGTTCACTTAAAAAGGTAATTGGTGTTGAGACAAAGAAGGCGAGGATGAATATCATGGAGGGCCGCAGAGAAATACCAATTTTCATAGATTTGTGGATATGAGACGTAGCAGCACCCCCCGAAAGGGAGAGACAAGTTTCATGAGAGGTAGTGTCATCTGGTGTCGGCAGTTCGCAGCTGGTGGAAGATGGATGAATTTCCAGGAAGGAATAATCAGCAACCGGAATGTCGTATCCACGAGGAACAAAACAAGACAAGGCAATGGTGAAAAAATTTGCAAAGACCGGTGTACGCTGGTAAATTTTCGAGTACATCATTCCGGTAAATTTCTTGTGGCGTTTCTTTGTCTGTGTTCGGCTTTTTGGGCATGGGTTGGCTGCGGTTTTTGTTCAATTCTTCATCATGGTAAGGAGGAGGACATCGCTGAATCCGTACCGATTACTATTTAATTAGGCGTCCTCGCACGGTGGCTTCGACATCGGGAGGGTCTTGTAGTAAGAATGCCTCAGTAAGCCTCAGAGGAACATGTGCAGAAATACCAGGACTTCTTGTGGGTAAAACCCGGTGGCTATATCGTATTCGCGGTGACCGTCCTTTGGTGCGATTGTAGACGGGCAGGGAAAAAGATAAGCTGTCTGCGCGATATATCACAGCCAGGCAACGTGATGACCGGGTGGTTCTGAAATTGAAAAAGGAGGATCGCAGTCTGGGAGCCGTTCCAGCTGAGGATTAGCGCGATTAAAATAAAAGATAAGAGTACAGAGGTCGGAAATGAGGCACAATGGTCTTAGTGAAATGAGGGGTCGTTGGTATTGTAATTCGGTGTTCGTGGGGGCTAACTGCGCTTGCACTACTAGGCAAAGTTATTGGTTACCGATTCGGCCGTTCACCGGGAAGTCTTATCTTCCGGGGTTAAGAGAGCCTTTGAGGTGCATTTGGACTGAAGGGTCTGAGGGTTACGTGAGGAAGTAGCTGGGCAACACGAAGAACCTGAATGGCAAGTTTGCGTAGTAGGTCTGGGGATATATGACAAACCCTATCGTGGGGTATCTACAGGTCTAATGCTGCAGATTGCTGTTGGGTAAGGCTGTAAACTGGAGAGTTGGCTGGAACTTGGGGCAACAGGAAAGCCGATTTCTTACGGAGACGAGGAAAAACAGATAAGTGGGCGAAAAATACGGGCACTTTTCTCTGCCTCCTTACATGTTTGTTTATATATACACTAATATCTACATGGATTTAATTAGCGCTTTGGTGAGACGTGTCTGTCGTCTGATGTATCGACTAGTTGTTTAGAGTCACGGTGGTTTTGTAGGTGACGTCAACAAACATGCCAGGCGTGCATGGGAGGGTACGAGGTGATTAAAAGTTAGAGCGGGAGGTGGATAGCGTACGTGGAGAGACCAGTTTGCTCTCACCCCGGTCAGTCTCGTGCGTAGGAACCAAAAGCAAAGGTAGGTGTGGGGATTTCCCTTTCGCAGGGACAGGTCTGAGCTGATGGGGGACACCTATGATTTGAGATTGCCCATTTCCTTAGCAGCCCGATATTAATGGTATTTATGAATCAAATCCATCCCACTAGGTCTTTTTTGTTCTCCACTTTTTCATTTTTAGCTTTTTTCCTAACGGAGGGGTGGTTGAGCCCACATAGGAACTTTCCATAGCCTCTCTGCCCGACCGTAATTTTCCGCGCATATGTCATTTTTTGGGCCTGCTGGGGGTAGTCTGTTTTCCCCACGTCCAACCGCAGCTATGGTTGAAGTGCCGCTGACATCAGAAGGTTTGCTTGCATGGGCTGAGGAAATACGGAGTGAGGCTAAGCAAAGACACGGAGTAGGACAACGAGTATCGTGGCGTTCGCGCCTGCATGTATGTTTCAGTCTCGTACAGCGCCAGACCGTGCCTAAGACTGCCAAAGGCCGTTCTGGTGTGGTTGAGTTAGGCTGCGCCAGTAGATGTTATCGCACACAGGGAGAGAGGATAGCAGCCTAGGTTGGGTGACGGATTCAGAAATCTTGGCGACACAGACAAGCCTTCATGTCGGGAAATATAAAAGGAGGTAACTGAGACCAACAAGTAGCTATTGGAAGGTGGACGTATGGAATGAAAGATTTTCAACCGCGATGATTGAAGAAAGCACATTACGGCCGGGCAAAGAGGCTGAGGGGAGCGGGAGACAGAATAAATGACAGAAGAGTTGAAGGATCAAGAAGCGAAGTAGTGGGTGATGGAACTTAATGTCCTAGTATCCAGCACCACTGAATTATCTGATGCTAGGGGGGGAAGTCAACGGCTAAAAACCTTAAGCTAGAGGAAAGTCGGTTTATATGGCTTCCCTAGTACTGCATAGCGAGGGAGGCTGTAATTGTCCATACATAGATGTGGAGACCGACTAGTGAATTAGATAAAGCTGGGTCGTATAGCGGCTTGGGTAAAAATGGCCTGAAAGTGCCGCTTGGCACAGAGGCCACTCTTTACCATCACTGGATGCAACGTGTTACGTTCTGGATTTGAGTTCGGTTATATGCCACACTCCATCAACAGTGTAACGGAAGTGAAACCTTATTGATCAAACAGAGTGAACTGGTCATTAATAAAACCTGTTTGTCCAATTCGTTGAAGGAAGAAGGCGGGTCAAAGCATAAGAGGCGAAACAAACGGAGGATACTTTGGGGATGGCGTACGAAAGTGATGCTGAAGAAAGAGCCCTGGGGCCAGACTAAAACTTTGCGAACGTCAGATTTATGTGTACCTAGGAGTTAACTTTACAATTGCCATTGCCTGGTCGTACTGTGTTCTACCCGTGGCTGGTCGTTAAATATTCGTAATTGCTCTGTGCCTGAATTTGTACGGCGAGTTTTGGTGTATGTTGCGTGGAACGATTGTGCCTGCGGAAATAATTAACGGTAGCCGGTCTCATCCCGACTAGAAGCTACAGTAATAGGTTTCAGAGGTCGGATGTCGGTGCCTGAAGAGAAGCGGATCGTCCCTCCACCGATATTCCGAATTGTCCGCACTGAATGAGAAATCCGACAGCCCCCAGCAAGAGCTTCGAATGTACTTACTCCCGGAGATTACAGTGAATCATGGGAGGAATGGATAAAGTTCTTTCTATGAGGAGCACTTGATCAAGAGGTTCGCAGTTACACACTGAGGTATTTGTCAGATGATGCTGCCGCTGAGTTCTTGAGCTGCAAACTCTCCAAGTCGGCATCCTATCAGTCAGCGTGGTCGCACCTGACAGGTCCATTTGGGGACACTTACTCGTCGGTAGTATTCAGCGATCGATTTTTTTAACGACGTCAAGGGCCAGCAGAATCGGTGCGCGTACGCGGGACATTACGAATATCGGACACCCAGGCCTTCTCTGAAATGTCGGCCGAGGGATAAGGACTAATTATTTTTCGTCGGTTTCTCTCGGGGATCCGGTTATTCGATGCGCGGTCGCAGCTTATTCGTCAGCTGCCGGTCTCACTAGAGGGAGCGATCCACGCAGCTGTTGGATTCGGGGCCGTGGAGCAGGTGGAAAGTTCCCCCAGTGTCAATGTCATTGACCCCGCCATCCGTCTGTCTTGTCCGCCCAAAAGTCGCTTTTTCACAATCACTAGAGCCTGGTGTCTGTATTGTGCTCGCTTTGGCCATCGGGCTCAACATGGTGGTCACAATCTACCAATACGCTCGGGCAAACGGAGAGGTGGGTCAACATCTACTTCGCTTGTGCCTTTAGTTCTTCACACTTACGCTGCCGATGTTTCCCCTTGCTACTCCCGGGGTTATTCGGGGCCGGCCTGTCAGGGTGCCCGTTGACATCGGGGCCACATGCTCAACTGTACAGCCAGGGATAGCACGTAACCGCCGCAGTACCGCCACTCCGGGGTTGGCCTTGGTTACAGCAAACGGTGCACGGCTTTCGGCACAAGGGAGGGTTCATCTGGATCTGAAGCAGTCCGATCGTAACATGATGCACGAATTCATTGTGGCACCAATTTGTTGGGTTGTGATAGTCGGTACCGATTTCCTTGCGGCTCACGGAGACATTATGGAAGTGCGCACGAAGAAGCTTTCCTTTGGAGCAGTCAAATCCCGGGCCAGTTGTCGATCAATCGTGGAAAGACAAGCCACTGCGCGAGCCGGCAGCGGGTGCGGAGCATAAAACGTTTCTGGCACTTGTTTGATATCAACCGAGAGGGTCCCAGCCGCACCTATCTGCCTCAGCATACCATAGACACAGGGGCATACCGCCCTACTCGCCAAGCCTATCGTCGAATACCAATCCATCACCAGGCCGAATTAGAACGGATTGGAGAAACAGGTTTTATTATTGACTGGTTCTGTCTGTTTGATCGATAACGTTCCAAAGCCATTGCGATAATCAGTCGACCTGCTCTAAGTTCGAATTCCGAACCCTGCTGCGTCAAATATGGGGCACTAAAGCGTCTAGTTCGCCCGTAAAGACATGCAAGCAACTGAAGATCAAAGCCTTTGCAAGAGGAAGTTAACAAATCTATTCAGATTTTCCTCAAGGCTGCTCGTGCTGCCCAGGAAGGAGTTACAATTTCCTCACTGCAGTACTCAAAGCTGGAGTCCAAGTTGCAGAAGATTATTGATTGAAACACGCAATGGAGATTGGAGCTCGGCAAACAAGCATAACGAAAGAACGAGGTACTTATTGATAGGGGATGGAGGAGGTTCCTTCCATGTGGCGAGGTGGGACGTTTTGCTTTGTACTTGCTCGGAGAAACGTGTTTCATCCTGTTTTCTTACCCATGTTCAAGCGAGGGGGCTGCTCATGGCTAAGATCAAAGTCAGGGCCAACGTAAGATCGCGATCAAGCTGAGGTATCGGTGACACCTCGCGAGGAGGCAATTTCGGTTAAACTATGTGAAGTAACAGCGCGGTCGGAGGGGAGGCCCTGCGACTAATGGGAAGGCGGGAACTATCGGTTCAGGTCGATGATGTTCGTGTGACGTGAGATATTACTGGTTGAAGGAGTTGCTGAGACGATAGTTGGGGTTGATTCATTTGGACGTGCAGGAGCCAAAATTGACCAAGTATCAATTATCAAGCTGCCGTCCCGCTAGAACCGGTCGAGCCGCCCTGGTGGTGTAAAAAATTCCACAGTCCCGGACCGTCCAATCCTCTCATCAGGCAGTGGTCGAGGTGTAAGTCGAGTTGTTTTCCAGACCGTATGGCGAATACGGTTTTTGCAACCGACTAAAACTCAGGATTAACTGGGTTCCAGGTGCAGTGTGAAAACCGGCGGGCAGAAGGATACTATATAAAGTCGTACCGGAAGTGGAGGAGAAGATTCGGCATGTGCTACCAAAGAGAATAATTCAGCCCAGCTCTGGCCCGTACTGCCGGACGATATTATTAACTCAAAAATCGGGCTGCATTCATTGGTTCTGTGCTGGCTTCCGGGAACCCAACCGTGTCACAACTGAGGACGCGTCTTCAAAGCCACTAACCAAAGAGATACCCAGGCTACTTTAATGACGCGGAGTTGTCGCCATTAGTAGATTTGAGGTCGGGGTATTTGAAGTTACCGTCGCTCGCAAGCAAAAGAGATAAAACAGCCTTCTGTGTCAATAAAAGGCAGTATGACTTCCTAAAAATGCCTTTTGGGCTGTGCAACGCACTGACCATTTTCATACGTTTTCTGCTGCAGGAATTGGAAAACCTGGAGGATGTTGTGGTGCATAGAGATGGTAATATAGAAGACGTTCGAACGTGACTAACGAACGTGTCTTCTATTCGGTCTCACAACGAAATACCAACGCAATCTCCTCTATCGGACAAATAGAGAAGACGCAAGTCGGCTGACAGATGAGAAGGTATATTCCATACATCGTGGCACAACAACAGTATCGATACAAGAAATACACCGAACGAAAATAAACACAATCGCTCATCAGCAAGCTGCTCTTTTGCCAAAGTGTTTTCCGATCCGCTGTTGGCAAAGGACAACACTTTCACCACCCCACTAGGGGCCATCACTCCTAGGGCGCCCACTCCCAGACGTACTGGTTGGATGGTAGTTCATGAAGTCGAACAGGTCACTGCGGGCTCTGTGTTCTCATCTGGCATAGCCTCTTTCACCCGGTGTGGCAGTCCATGGAGTCTTCCTGGACAGCCCTCTTGACCAGATCTGGCTCTCGTTTGGCAAGCTTCTGCCTGATGTGTGATGTTAAGGCAAATGAAACGAGTTCCCATGGTCCTTGCCATTCCCCAACTTTCATATACTGTGGTTTTGATGACTCCCGGACAGTATAATGACCCGTGACTGGAGTGGCAGGCCTTGCAAAACGGAACAAAGCAGAGGGAAGTCTATCAGGGCCAGGTCGGGACTATGGCTTGCTCAAGGCGGCTGTCTTGTTGAAACAAGCCAATCAGAGATGAGTGACGGATTAGGCACCCAGGTGAAAGTAGCTGGTGATGGGTACTCTTGCATAGTGGGAGGGTCGCTACCCCGAGGGAGACTGACAGATGGCAGAAATGTATAGAACCAACAAAAGGGGGAGGCAAAGTGGCAGATATTCGGGTCGGAATGAGCACGCACAGATGTGAAACTAGTTGGCATGGCAGGGGTAAAGTTAGGAATTCCGATAAGCAAGCACAACACGAGCAGAGACAAAGTGTCTCTGGGGAATGTTCGGATCGTAATAGCAGTCATAACCCGCGGAGGCACACAGAAGGGGAGCGGTCTGATCAAGTGCCGTGGAATAACAGATTAGCAAAGGGGAAAGGCAGGGTTGGCTGGAAGGTGTCACCTTTATGATAGGGAGAGATAGGGAAACAAAGGGGTCACAGAAGACCAGTCACACAGGAGGAGGCGAGGAATGGAAGGAACAAATGATAATAATAATAACAATAACAATAATAATAATAATAATAATAATAATAATAATGGTTTATTTCGGAAACGCCCGAAGCATACCATGTGCATGATCTTGTTGATACGTGTGATTGAATGGACAGATATAACTCATGGAAATATAGAAACTCTCATGAAGATACTGGATAAAAAGGCTCAGAAGGGGGAATAAGGTAGGATGAAAATAGGATAAACGTATGCACAGCATAGAGATTGTGTGGAGTTTAAGTGGGCTCAAGAGCGGATTTGAATGGACCTCCGGTGAGTTTGAAAGTCAAGGTCAGATGGACTGAATGGCTGGTCTGGGTAATTACATATGGAGGCCGACTGGTAAACATGAGAAAGGCTGGAAATCGGTATAACGAACTTCAGTAGCGAGGAACGGTGGAGAAAAAAGTGAGGTGCCCTGCAGTGGATTAGACATCAATGAAGCATCGGTAATTTGCAGTGGATTGTCGGCCGACAGGACACAAAATTCACCGTCAAACAGGCAGCGAGCAATGCAAGACGTAGAGGGATGATCAGATGACAAAAACGATTTCGAAGGATTGGATACGGTAGATGTGAGGCACAGATGTAGAGTTGATGGATGCCTATGATGAAAGTCCTTGGGAAGATAGCAAGAGAAATGGCTGGTGAGGAATTGCAAGATGCACAGCACGTGCACATAGATATATATACGTAAGTTTATATAGATATATATATATGTAGATATATTATATATATGAATATGTATAGGTAAAAGCGAAGCAGGAGCAATAACAATGGGGTCCTAGAAAGAAATTTCAGTCATTAGGAGGAGTAGGTAAGGTTAGATCAAATGGTTGTAGAATTATGTTTGGAATATCGTGGTGGGTTAACTTCATGACAGGTGCACATGGCAGCCCAACGGAGAGAAAAATAGAATGCGGAAGGACAGAAGTGATGAAGACTGTGAGGAGCAGTTCATGGAAGAGTGAAGATGGAAGACAGGATAAAGGAAAACGGGTAAGAATGGGTCTAATTATTTGATCAATGCAGGTGCGAGATGTAGTGACGGACCAGAGGAATTGGGTAGTGACAGTCAAACGATTTGGAACTGTAAAAGAACACCGTGACGTAAAGTTGTCGTTACAATGGTGGAACATGGAAAAGCGGACCACACTGGAAGGTACATAAAAATGCCAATAGCGAGCAATAAACGGATCAAGGGATGAAAGCAATGACCGAGGAGACACAGGTAAGAAACCACCAATCAGATCATTTTACTGCAGATAAAACACGGAGGAGGCGGACAAGGAAACGGGACGCCCTGAGATAAGTGAAACAGTGATAGAACAAAAAGGCCACAAGAATGAATGCGCAACGGAGTTGGGACAATGGGGTTGGAGAGCTGTGTGCCGGCAGACAATTGAACAGGTGGATACTAATCAGGACACTTAAAAGAACCACAGAGGAATCGCGGAGCCAAGTGAGGAAGATATGGTGGTGGTGATTAGATAATAAATACGACTGTAAAAGATGCGAAGTTTGGAGCGGCAAGTTCTAATATGCGGACTGGTCATGGGTGCGGGTGCGGTTGGTGCATCATGTCACTGGGCATGAGGAGGGATTTAACAGAACGACAGGTTTAAGGAAGCTATCAATGTGCCTTCTGAGCAGAGAGTAACACCAAGCGCATAGAGTATAGAAGCCAGCAATGACGGCAGGTGGGAAAAGAGGTATTGGCAAGCGTCTATAGAAAAGAGTGGTTTGGACGATAGTGACTCAATGCAGTGAAAGTTGATGTAGAGAGAGGCGATGGGAGGAGGGACAAAACGGGTAGGTGTGCATACCCTGGTAGGCCGACAAAAGTGGGAAGTGGAAACAGGTGATAAGAGCTATAGGTGAACAAGCTGTGGCGGAAAAAGGATGAGGAGCATGCAATTTTCAACCGACAGCATTGGATTCGGTAGTCCGAGAAAAGTTAGAGCTTGCCGTCCGCAACCTGTGCTAGTGGGTGGGACTGGCCGTGCGCTGGGCACCCAACCTGAAAAACACTTCGTGAAGTGAACACAGGAGGTGTGATCCATCAGTCTTGTTGCGCTCGCACATCGTTGCAGACGGCCTGCACGCCCGATGTGCGCCGGCCATAGTGGTGGATCTTACAGCGCCCCGCACTGTTGGGAGTGGCATCAGTGTTCATGGATAGTTGTACAGGGGACAAAACGACCGCGATGGGGGTGCGTGAACCAGGAACAATTGACCAAGACGTGGGACCATGGACAGGAGAGCCAACGGAAACAGCAAGTGGTAGTCGACCGTGTAGCAATATTATCCAGGTGAATCTGCCAGGGAGATGGTAAGTACAGCGCCCCAAGTGGTTGGCCGTCACTGAGGATCACTGGAAAGGGAAAAGGGATAGAGAAGCGCAGTATGGGTGTGCCCCAGCTGAGAATCAACGGATACTGAGGAGAAAAAAGTGAATATGATGGATGAGAGATGAACGTAGGTGAGCAATAGGGTTATCTTATGATGGCAGGAGGTAGGTTCGCTATGGATCAGTGAAGGCAATGGCCTTAGTTCGCGGCACTTGAAAGAGGGGGAGTGTCGAGCATGGGGTGTACCTAGTGGCCTGCGACGCAGAGGTAGTAGAGTTACAGTGTGAGGCCTCTTTCAAAGGCCAGGTCGTCGAAGATGAGCTCATTGGTGAGCAATATAGCATTGGGAACTGTTAAGTATAAAACAGGTGCGCGCCTAAAAGCGAGCATTGAGGAAGCACTAAGTAAGCTAAGGGAGAGCTTATTCCAGATTTTGGAATATGCTGACAGAAAGAATCGTGACTTCAGACTGAGATTAGAATGAGGGACAGTGAGAGAGAAGGCACGATGTCGGACCGGGTAGGAGCAGGGCGCAGCGAATGAGATGGGATAAGAGGTGTAGGCCAGGTTATGGTCTAGCTTAAGGAGGAAAATCAGGTTGAGCCTCATGCAACTAATCCATAGAGGCTCAATTTGTAGGAGCTCACAGCGCTGGCGGTATGTAAGGGCTAGGGATACGCCCAACATCCTTTTGGTGAAAGTACGCTGAACGTTCTCAAGAAATATAATAGAGGAACTTGGTCAGAGGCTGGAGGTAATGGGACAATATTCTGGGAGCTGTCTCACGTGTGAGAGATACATGGAGAGGCGACTGGTCGGTATTAAGAAACACCGATTGACCAGGCCTAGGGTTCGCTTAGCCTTAGCGATTTGGAACCATGCCTGTTCTGAGAAGTTAAAGGAACAAGAGTAACGTACGCCAAGATCGGTAACCATGGGGTGTATGGGGATGGGCAGGCCGTGCAGACAAATTTGGCCGGGTGGTACGGTGCACTTGTATGGTAGGAGGAAGCTTTTCTCCGCAGAGAATTTCATGAACCACGAGAAGCACCAAGCCTGGAGAACGAGTAAGTCATGCGATATGTTGCACAGAGTCACGGATAGGTCACTAGGGCGGAAAGAGTACACTATTTTTATATCGTCGGCAAAGAGGAAAGGAGTGCCGTGTCGAATGGAAGAGAAAATGTCATTGATATAAATAAAGAATAGTAATGGGTCTAGGACACTGCCTTGGATGACGTCGCTAGTAATTGGTTTGGCGGAAGATAAGTAGCCTCCGACGAGCACGGCTTGTGATCTGTGAGAGAGATAGGAGGATAGCCAGGAGAGGAGGGGGTCAGTAATACCGAGAGATCGGATTTTGGCCAACGGACGAATATGGGGAACACGGTAAAAAGCCTCAGACATGTCGGAGTAAAGGACAATTACAGACTTGCCGGCGTCGGCAGCAGACAATAGGACATTGAGAAAGTCAAGCTGGCAGGAAGAGCAGGAACGAGAGTTCAAGAAACCATGCTGACCAGGGTTCAGTAGGTTGTTAGATAAGAGGCACTGGACAATGTGTTTTTTGATAATTCTTTCCATAACTTTTCAGACTACTGGGGTGTGATTAATTGGCCGATAGTTATCTGAGTGGTGTAATGCGCCCTTTTTGAAGCGCGGAACTATAACAGAAGATTTCCATTGAGGTGGGACGAAACTGTGAAGCATGGAGGTGGTATACATATTAAGTAACAATAATGGGAGGTCATGACCACCGAAACGAAGGAGAGCCGGTGGGAGATCATCTGGTCCCGGTTTCGAGGAAGGTTTAATAGAGGAAACTGATTTTTCAATTTTTAGATGGGTGAAGGGAATCGATGAAAGGGAGGCAGAGATGCAGGGCTGGATTGTAAGAGGGGGAATACCAGGACAGCTTATAAGGGAGGAAGGAAAATGCTCATTGAAGGCCTCAGAAATAGATGCTGGAGTATTGGCGGCAGATGAGCCACAGATGAGGAGCTTGGGCGAGGTATGGTTGGATTGATTGGACCTTTTACTAAGCAGGTTGGACAGGTAACCAGTTTTGTTTGGGTGTGCTAGGGCGATGGCCTCTTGCCTTCTCGGATGCGAATCGACCATGCAACGCAGCTTCGGTTGCAGCTGGTTTATGCGCAGGAGGATTGTAAAGTCGCGTGATCCAGCGAAGGTAAGTTGCAGCTCAGACAGCTTACGCTCTAAAAGTGACAGGCGTGAGCTGCTGGATTTGGGGCTTGGATCGGCACATGGGTTGGCGGTATTCAGCGGTGTAGGAGGTTGGAGTAGAGAGAGTTCGTAACAGTGAGGGGATCGGATGAGAGAGAAAATGCGTCCCAGTTAAGGGAGCGGATTATCATTGGCACTAGGGGTTAGTTACAGGAACCGTAGGAAGTCAGAACAGGGGGAGATGATTGCATCGGATGAGAACAGCTGAAGCAGCTGAACTTGCACCTGACAATACGGTGGTCACTACCCGGGAAGTGATCAGTAGTCTGGGTGATCATATCAGGAACACCAGTGGAGAATACTAGGTCCAAGATGTTGTTCCCCTAGTAGGGCAGGAGACATGTTGGGTCCACCCACCAAGACGGACACAAGAAAGGAAGGTGGAGAGTGCGGGAGGGCTAGTATAGGAGGACCAGCAAATTGAAGGAAAGTTAAAGTTGCCCGCAACAATTTTTGCACTGACAGAATAGTCAAGCGCAGCATTGAAGACATTCACTGCAGAGTCCATTTTTGCAGGCTCCAGACCCGGGAGGACGTAGAAGCAGCCAGGGAGGAGGTTCTGGCCGGAAACGTGAATGGATGGCCATAACGAATCCTCAATAAGGAGAAGAGAGGGGTGGTCGATAACACTAGCGTGGATAGTGCATTTGGCAAATGCTAAACAGCCCCCTCCAAGCCTGGACTGGCGGGTGTTCGAGAAGCATTGATACCCAGCTATGTGAACAAGGTCAAGAGAAGCATCATCTGACAGCCAGGATTCAGTTACTAGTATAACGTCAGCGTTTGACGTAAATGCCAGAGATCGCAGGTGCGATATTTTTCTAATTATTGAGCGAGCATTAATAAGAACTAGTAGGAATGCGTTCAGTGTCGGTGTGCGCAAAGCATGGATGCCAGGTGCAAGAATATTGGGATCGCTGTGGCGATAGGAGTTGGGTCTCAGTGGGGATAGAGCGTCAGTAGAAGGGGGAGGGCAGGCAGTGTTGGGTAGGGGACGGAAATTAGAAGCGTTAGCATTAGGCGCAGCCGATCGCTGTGGGTGATCAATACGGTGGGTGTGCAGCACACCGCTGATGTGGGCCGGAGGGGTGTCACACGGTGAAGAGGGAGGGGGCACCATATGGCAGAGTGAGAGGTTAAGAATATCCGTCGAAGCGGGGTGGACAGGGGGGAACGCGTGGTGTAAGGTGCTAAGTGACATGATATCGAGTGGGGAGCGATCAGTGATATGAGTCTGTGAAAGTTTATCGATATGGTCCATAGGGCGACTAGCAGCATGGCCACGGGTGCGGAGGGCACCGGTCAGGAAAAAAACGAGATATATACTGCTGGTAACCTGCCTGTTCGGCTGAGTCAGTATAAGGCCGGTAGGTCGGAATGGGGGTGAAGGCATGTGTGAGAATAACTGGGACGTAGTGTGGGGTGGGAGGCGGGAGGGGAGTGGCGAAATTTGGAAAGGTTTTGTGGCTCATGAGGGGCAGGGGGCCGGTAGGTGGGAAGGTGGGGCGAGGAGGCGGGATACGGGTGCGAACCTAGAGTATCTGCTAGGGTATGTACGTGGTACTTCAAGGTTAGATGAGGGTTGGTGGAGATGAGCAGGAGGGAACAGCGGAGGCATGCTGGGGCTATAGTATGGAGGGTTGGTGTCTGGGGGGCAGGGAGGGATATGCGGTAGCAACGGAGATGGAGGATTGGTGTGACCCATTCTACCAGAGAGGGAAAGACAGTGGAAGGGGGTGCGAGGCAATGGAAGGGTGAGTGGCACTGGCAAGGCCCTGAAGGTCACTCCTACTCAGAGGGACGATGGCGTTAGACGAATCCGGATGGTGGCCCAGTTGGTTATCGCCTGAAGGATCCGAGAGTACGCTATGAGCAGAAGCCGATTGAGAGTGGGGGGTAATGGGTGGGGTGATTGGTTGGGCAAGTGCGGACCTGGTAGGAGTACCAGGTAGGCTTAAGGGGGGATTAGAGCGGCACTTATGAGGATAGAAACGAAGTGCCGCGGCTGAGCTAGCAGCTGGTGGATAGTTGGTAGAGTCGTTAGAGCGAGAGCGGCGGGTGACTACACTTGTCAACGACTCAGAAGACGGATTGGAAGTAGTACGGCGGGGGCTGATGGTTGTACCAGGGTCTTGTCTTGGCTATGAGACTATGATAGGGGAGCGCGGCTTTAATACCGAAGTGGAGTGCCGCTTGGGGCCTGTGGTCGGGGAGCGAGAGCTACTGCTAGTAGAGGCTACTGGGGGAGGTGGTAAAAAATGGCGTTTGTTTGGAAGCGGAACCGGGGGTGGGGAGGTAGTTATATCTAAGTCGACAGTTTGCAGGCGGGCAGGGTGAGGCGCTGGGCTCGCTTTTGACTTCTTGACAGAGGGGCATTGTGTGACCTTCATGTCGGTTACAGTGGGGTCAGCCTGCATGGGCAAGGCGGGGTTACTTCTCAGCTAGGGAAGTATTTCCCGCTGGAGGGGGGTTTTATCAGAGAATATCTTGACGTCCTTATACGGCGAAAGGGCAGCAATTGTCGACTTGTTGCTAATGAACTCTGTAGCTGTTAGGTCGTCCATGAATTGGAATAGCAAGGGGAAACTATGTCGCTGGGACATTTTACGTAGCCTCCTGCAGTGGCATCTATAGTGAGCCATATTGCACGAACTTAGTATGTTGTGTTTCGCCAAGGAAAGTGGTAATCGGTCTGGAACATTAAAAACCACCGCGTTCTTAGAGTTGGCAATGTGGTGGTATATTTCAGTAGACACGAAGTCGAGGAAGTGTTCCACCGAAACCAAGTTCTTGGAAGATGTAGCGGCTACAGGGTCAAGGAGAGTAGCCAGGGGTGAAACCTTTGAAAGGATTTCACCAATCAGCTCGATCTTGTTGCTAAGTTCGACGAAACTCTGCCTAAGACCATAAGGACTATTAGAAGCTTCACCGTCGACGTTAACTAGGGGGACAGAGCACGGCCTGGTTTTTGGGAGGGGTTGGGTGTGTTTGGATTTGCCAGCTTTAGCAATACGGATTTCACGAGTACTGGTTGAGGACCGGGATAGCGTGATAGGTAGGAATATATGATGGAGGTAAAAAGGTAACAGGAAATCGGTCAACTAGACAGAGACAAGCCAAAGGTCTGAACAGACCAGGAGTGTGCCTGGGTGCTATGTGCGCAAAGGTCTAGATGAGACCTATGCGGCAATGTGGTACGGGCAGTGAGCTATATGACCCACTATATATACAATTGGGATTAGGAGACTTGGGACGATGAGGAATAGTGGGATAGAAGAAATTTTGCTGTGTGGTGTGCGCAGGTTGAACCCCACAGGATACGGTAGGTACTTAGCTGTTGCTTGGATCACAACAGCAGGTTTTGCGGGAGAGTATATTGTAAGTAAGGGGTCGGTTGACCGGGTGGAACGAAAGTGCGCTCTTATGGCAAAAAACAAATGAATGGAGGCACAGTGGGACAGAAACTTCAGAAGGTGCACCGGTGGATGCGTAGCGAAAATAAGGTAGGAGTTGGGTTATAGCGATGGGATGTAAAGACGCTAGATAGAACTTACTGTGGCGGGAATCAGGGGAGATTTGCTAGATAAGCCATGTAGAAGGCGTTGATGACAAGATGGTCGGGGTTGATTCATTTGGACGTGCAGGAGCCAAAATTGACCAAGTATCAATTATCAAGCTGCCGTCCCGCTGGAACCGGTCGAGCCGCCCAAGTGGTGTAAAAAATTCCACAGTCCCGGACCGTCCAATCCTCTCATCAGGCAGTGGTCGAGGTGTAAGTCGAGTTGTTTTCCAGACCGTATGGCGAATACGGTTTTTGCAACCGACTAAAACTCAGGATTAACTGGGTTCCAGGTGCAGTGTGAAAACCGGCGGGCAGAAGGATACTATATAAAGTCGTACCGGAAGTGGAGGAGAAGATTCGGCATGTGCTACCAAAGAGAATAATTCAGCCCAGCTCTGGCCCGTACTGCCGGACGATATTATTAACTCAAAAATCGGGCTGCATTCATTGGTTCTGTGCTGGCTTCCGGGAACCCAACCGTGTCACAACTGAGGACGCGTCTTCAAAGCCACTAACCAAAGAGATACCCAGGCTACTTTAATGACGCGGAGTTGTCGCCATTAGTAGATTTGAGGTCGGGGTATTTGAAGTTACCGTCGCTCGCAAGCAAAAGAGATAAAACAGCCTTCTGTGTCAATAAAAGGCAGTATGACTTCCTAAAAATGCCTTTTGGGCTGTGCAACGCACTGACCATTTTCATACGTTTTCTGCTGCAGGAATTGGAAAACCTGGAGGATGTTGTGGTGCATAGAGATGGTAATATAGAAGACGTTCGAACGTGACTAACGAACGTGTCTTCTATTCGGTCTCACAACGAAATACCAACGCAATCTCCTCTATCGGACAAATAGAGAAGACGCAAGTCGGCTGACAGATGAGAAGGTATATTCCATACATCGTGGCACAACAACAGTATCGATACAAGAAATACACCGAACGAAAATAAACACAATCGCTCATCAGCAAGCTGCTCTTTTGCCAAAGTGTTTTCCGATCCGCTGTTGGCAAAGGACAACACTTTCACCACCCCACTAGGGGCCATCACTCCTAGGGCGCCCACTCCCAGACGTACTGGTTGGATGGTAGTTCATGAAGTCGAACAGGTCACTGCGGGCTCTGTGTTCTCATCTGGCATAGCCTCTTTCACCCGGTGTGGCAGTCCATGGAGTCTTCCTGGACAGCCCTCTTGACCAGATCTGGCTCTCGTTTGGCAAGCTGCTGCCTGATGTGTGATGTTAAGGCAAATGAAACGAGTTCCCATGGTCCTTGCCATTCCCCAACTTTCATATACTGTGGTTTTGATGACTCCCGGACAGTATAATGACCCGTGACTGGAGTGGCAGGCCTTGCAAAACGGAACAAAGCAGAGGGAAGTCTATCAGGGCCAGGTCGGGACTATGGCTTGCTCAAGGCGGCTGTCTTGTTGAAACAAGCCAATCAGAGATGAGTGACGGATTAGGCACCCAGGTGAAAGTAGCTGGTGATGGGTACTCTTGCATAGTGGGAGGGTCGCTACCCCGAGGGAGACTGACAGATGGCAGAAATGTATAGAACCAACAAAAGGGGGAGGCAAAGTGGCAGATATTCGGGTCGGAATGAGCACGCACAGATGTGAAACTAGTTGGCATGGCAGGGGTAAAGTTAGGAATTCCGATAAGCAAGCACAACACGAGCAGAGACAAAGTGTCTCTGGGGAATGTTCGGATCGTAATAGCAGTCATAACCCGCGGAGGCACACAGAAGGGGAGCGGTCTGATCAAGTGCCGTGGAATAACAGATTAGCAAAGGGGAAAGGCAGGGTTGGCTGGAAGGTGTCACCTTTATGATAGGGAGAGATAGGGAAACAAAGGGGTCACAGAAGACCAGTCACACAGGAGGAGGCGAGGAATGGAAAGAACAAAATGCTTATAAGATATTATTGAACGGCGGAAGTTTGCGTACACGAACAAGTGGAACAACTGTTCATTACTGGTCCGATGAATAGAATTTCCAAGATTAATACTGATTGTAGCAAAGGGCCCTGTTAGATCGGTTTCGTGAGTGATATTTTGCATTAACTAGCAGAAGGTGGAAGGCGGTAGGCACGGAGCTATCATGGTTTCGATAGCTGCACTGCGAGGGTGGTGACGAGTATCAGGGTGAGTGGGATTGGAGTGGGACGGGTGTTTTGTTTTTGGTAGAATTGATTGAAGTGAGGGACACCTCCCAACGCTCCTTGGAGTGAGTTTGAGGGGCTGGAATGGTAGTGAAAAGGCTGATTATGGAGGAGGCAGTTGATACTTAGGGCCAGTTGAAAAAGTGCTTGGTGGGATCGAAGTAGATCACGGCGATGTTGGATGGTGAGAGGACAAGGGAGGATGAAGTTGGGGAGGGGTAATATGGGGCCATGTGCTGGAAAAGGACCAGCGGTGGTGCATATGTTGTGGTACCGGTTGGAAACTATTTAGGTGACTAGTGTCAAGTGATTCTGGTACGGCTGAGCCAAAGATGTAGGCGTTTTTCTGAGTCTTTTGCGGTGGTGCTCGTGGTGCGGCATGCCATAAGTTATAAGCAGTGACTGTTTAACCGAGGAAAAGGGCAAACGGTCTTGGACAATGAAAACCGCGGCATTTTTGGAAATTTTCATCCTTCGATGGACTTTGGATACAATCGACCCCAGGAAGCCAATAGCCGATAGCAGACTTTTAAAGTTAGGATGTTTCGATGGTAGACGATACACGTGAGTGGCAAAAACAAGGTCAGAATGCCATCCATGGAACGAAGCTGCCTTTCTCAGGACAACAGGTTTTCTTGAAGCACATAATACTCGTGACTGGCTTCACTGTACGTGTCCACTGGTGGTACTGAACAATGTACCGGGGACGTAGGAAGTAGGGGGCTTTGACGCCCCTGGGTTGAGTTGGTTAGCCATTCGGTGAATAAGGCAATTGTTAGCCTGTTTAGGAAGGTTATTGCAGAGAATTCTTATAGAAACGGATTTGTAAATCAGTTGCTAACCTTAGATTCTATTGTTCGTAAAAAATCCGATTTATTCTGAGCTATAGGAACAACCTGAGAAGATCTTTTGTAAGTTATTACCCTAGGTGCCTTGGTAGAAACTGCTCCGATAACGGCACTCAGAGCTACGTAGTGTAGTGCGGGGCTCCGCACTCTTCCGGCAGTGTTGTATTCGGCCTGAACAGGCATGTGCTCAGACAAACGATCTCACACGCACACACACGCACGCACACAGCTGACGTTTGCCGTGCTTCGTCCCGGACGGCGTTAACCAATCAGATTGTATCACGTGTTGCGGGACCTTGCACAACGTGGTCCGATTGTATCGTCGTCTTACATTTCCGATTACGTACACGACTGACTCACGCACTGGCTGACTCGTCTGCGTCTTCACGGGTTTGCCTGTACTTGTGCCGGCCGTACGTTTGTACCGAATACACGTTTACCTCTACAATTTTGCCCTTCTCTTGCCCACTGAATTCGGAACACAACAGGGCAGTACTGTATCCATCCTATGTCGCGCGTGCTACTTGGGGCGCTTGGCGGCTTCCTAATGTCCAGTCCAACATTCAATTTGCTTCCGGCATTTTACAGCCAATAAGCGGATCTTCTTCGTCGTCCTAGTCTACGATGGTTATTTGTTACAGATGAGATCAACTAGATAAAACTGCACTCACGGACAGCGGTGCCCGTGTTACGAACGTTTGAGCAATGCGTAGCCAAATTCGCAACGGATCCCGAAATCAGAAGACGATTATCCGTGATAATTCTACGATACTAGATTATTAAGATAAACAATGACATAAACAATATACAAACCTCAATAATACGATCACAAGGACTCAACAACGAGAAACCGAATAGCAGCGTGTGAGCAGACAGCACGTGCGTCACGCAGGTCCTGAACAAGAATGTGTCAAAGTAGCGCTCTGGGCGCGAACAAACAACAATTGGTCCAGAAAAACAACCAGTTCGTAAAGACAAGTCAATAGTGTATGGAAATGAGTGATGTTGGAAAAAAACACTGAATTGCGAGGGAAAAAGGGGGATTTTCCACGACCGGCTGTTACAGCCCGCATCGGGAGATCGGCCGGTGTGGATGCCTCTGTTGACTCAACTAGTTCATTTAAGTCAAGGGAGACTAGATGAAATCACAGCCAACCCGCTTTCGTTACTTGAATCCCGCGTAACACGCTCAGTATTACCGATGTCAGAGTCTTCTCATTTTGAAGTTCACCCTGAAATCGCCCCTGTGTCTAGGTATCATCAGATCCACCGTCAAAAAAGGCCAAAAGCTCAGTTATTTTTTAGGGGGCATCTCTCCTACGGCGACTAATATCAGAGGTATTGACCTTTTGGTAGACTGTGATCCTGGGCAAGTCACACGGGTTTTGTGTTTTCCTCGGGCGTAACTTTCTTCACCCGGAGTAATAATCGGTGGTGCCTGCCAGGGCAACCTCCGTGGTCGCATCTAGCTCCCACTCGGCGAGCTGCTGCCCTGCGTTAGTTGCTGAGACATACGAGACACGCTCCCGTCTTATTTGCCGTTTATTGACTTTCATTTGCCGCAGCTCTGAGGAACTTCGGACAGTCTGTCAATCCGTGATTGGTGTCACAGGCCTTGAGAAGCGGATGAGATACACCCTCATGCGAGGTGGTGTTCGTGCTTGTCCATGGCTTGTGTTTCGATTACTCTTGAGCAGCTTTTTAAGTTACACAGTTAATTGGCCTGTTAGCCATGTTGTTATCACGAATGTGAAGAACGAATCTGCTGCTGGCTATGCCCGCCTGCCTGCCTGAATAATAGGCCAGGCCCTCGAAACTGGCTTCGTGATCGCCTCGGCTTGTGCTCTCTGCTCCATCGGCCCAGCCCCCTCGTAGATCGAGTGGGAGACAACGAACTACAACCTCCAAGGTGCGCATGGCAACGAGATCACATCTGTGGCCCAAGCGCCCAAGGGCTATCGTACAATTCTGCACCCTAATGCAGGGTCAGAAAGAAGATATAGTCCTAGGTTCGCTTGGCTTCTGACCACGCTATCCGTCAGATTATGGACAACTTTAAAAAGTTGACCAAGCAAGACCTTTAAAATCCTCCTTGCTGGTGCGCAGCCATGGTCCTGGTCGACCACGGAACAATTATCAGTAGCTTCTCTAGATCGCCTCGACAATGGTGCGCTAGGTACGGTGGAAATTGCACCCGTGAAGGCATGTGCTGACACATGGTCGATTGTGAGCCATGTCCCGCCATCCATCAACATGTCAGCGTCCGTTTAGAATTCAGGTAAGCACTTGTGCCAGCGGATTCACAAGTGACAAGATAGTGGATCGATGAAAGGCGAACGGATCCCCGTCAAGTGGCAGCTGGTCGCATTGACAGTCAAGCAATCAGAAGACAGGCTACTTGACGCGAGTATGAAGCCGTTGGTTTGTGTTGCAAAGACTGGGGTCAGTGACTGTTTCATCCCATATAAACCAAGTTTTGAGCTAATAAACTGATATGATTCGGGGGCATAATGGACTTCTCACTAGAGCTAATGAGACAGCTTAGAAAGGCCCCGGATTGGTCACCCTAGCTTCGGCAAAGACTTCAATTTTTTACAAACTTACAGCACTGTATGATCTTCACTCAAAAGATTGTCAGTCCCACTCTGGGAATATCGAATGATGGTTGCATTGGGACAAAATGCTTGACGACCAGCGTAAGGCTTCCACTTTCTGCATGATTTGGTTTATGGCAGCTGTTATTTCCAGTGGCTCGATGCTCTAGCTTACCCTATCTAATTTTGTCCTCTGCATGCTCAGCCTGCTGCCTAGTACACAATAACTGTCGTTCTACCTCAAATATCTTCGGCTCGGATGAACCGATATTGTTTTACAATCAACACTACGTTCAGTAGCACGCGAGGTGGCACTGACGGGACTAGTAGATCTAGCAGTATCTGAAGAATCAAGCGCACCGAAAACCCTCCACAGTGACTCGCCGCGTGACTTCCTGTGTAGCTGCCAGTTTTTCTGATCCTCGATGGGCATATTGTGTTCTCTCCTGTCCCAGATTGTTCAGTTTGAGTATTCCTAATAACTTGTGAGCAACGCGTAGCCAGTTCATGCGAACCCCATAACCAGGAAACGATTGATCCGCAAATTCGACAATCCCGGATTGTGAAGTTAACCACTTCTGAAATATATACAAACCTCAAATATACGACCAGAAAACTTGAAACAAGAGCCATGTTTACGACGTGAGAAACCGAGCACTTGAGCGAAGCAGGCGCAAACGAGTGACGACAAAAAGGCACACAGAAGGCGAATAAACAAATGTTGGTGCACATATAATTGGGTGGTGTAAACACGGAGAATGTACATGACCGAGCACTTTAACGATTCCAAAATGTTTCGGTGTTCTCGGCTCCACCTCCGGTAGTGGCAATCTTACCCACTCCTCTAGTCTCAAAGATATGAATAAACGATGTGGCCAAAGCAGTATGCGTAGTCAGGAAATTTCAAAGGCCATCTAATAGATGATCTGAGTTTAAGATAGACCAATCAGAAGTTCTGTCATTGGTCATAATTCGTTATGGTTGGTCTTGCCTTTCTCCGTGAACTTTGCGTTGAAGTTTTATGATTTACTGTTGTTTCCTATGTTTCTCCTGTTTCCGTTCCTTACATACCTCAGAGCCCCGGTGTAGCGCAGTTAGGTCAGGTCAGATTGGGTCAGGTCAGTTCACCATTCCCCAGCTATTTCTCCGGTACTTCCCACTGCATGCACTTATTTCCCTTTCCATCTTTAATTGTTTTTCAGGTTTCCCCTGCAATTATTTTCTTTTTGGATATTTCTTCTTTACTTGATTTTTTGTTGTCACTCCCTACGTGCAACTTGGTTTTCATCCTTTCTTTCGTGATCATCCAGTTTCGACACTTTGGCCTAGTCACTTCGAGAGCAGCTTCATTTCATGGTGTAGTGCAGTGCTTCGCGTACATTGGTGGGTACAGTACTTTTCCATGAGAGATGCACCTTCACAATAGGGACGGACGTGTCCATCTATGTCCGATCACGTTGCACCTCGCGCCCTCGACCTAGCTCCAGATTTCATATCATCGGAGCATCGAGGGACCGAACCAGCACATGATAGAAAAAAACCATGAAATTCGGCAAACTGTGACCAAGTTTTGAACATCGATTTGTACTGAACTCGACCGATTTCTTCGTTTGCATCGACAACCTTGGGGACTATGACCACTGTTTGGCACATTTTCGACTTCTCAAGGAGAGGTTCAATATGTCCGGCCAGGCACACCTGAGACATATTTTTGGTTTTCGCACCGGTATTTCTAACTCGGTTGTATTTCAAGATGAACAGACGATTGTTTTCCCGTGTGGTTCAAATCTGGTTCTTTATAACACGGAACAGAAGACACAAAAGTTCATAGCAGGCCTGGATAAATCACTGGGGATGACAGCAATGGCTATTAGCCCAAATAGGCGATATGTGGCTTTGGCGGAGAAAACTGTTGAGAAGCCTGTTATCACGATTTACGATCTACAAGCCCTTCGCAAAAAGAAAACAATTTATTCGTCGGATGTTCATGCCAGTGAATTTATCAGCATAGCTTTCTCTCCTGATTCAAAGTATCTTGCGGCTCAAGGGTGTCAACCTGATTGGACATTGGTTTATTGGTCTTGGGAAAAATCCAAGCAGTTGGCTTCTGTAAGAACATCGTTAGGCAACCAAATCAGACAGGTAAGTAGTTTACATCTCATGTTCACAAATAAAACCAGATCTCCTTTAACCCACACGATTGCACCCAAATATGCGTAGTTGGTTCAGATATATTCAGAATATATCGATACGGAGAAAACAATCTTAAGCCTCACGGCCTTAGCAAGGTTGACCCGCAAAATTTTTTATGTCACGCTTGGGTCACGGATGAAAAGATCATCGTCGGCACTGAAGGCGGAAAGTGGATTTTACTGGAAAATTGTGAACCTAGAATGGAGTTTCTCCTGTCATCTATATCAAACTGTGAACATTCGAAGTCTACACACGATACGTAAGTAAATCGATCAAAAAATACGGTTTATTGATATTTAGGTGCACTCAAAAGTTTTCAACCGGAGATAAAGCATTGCAATCCGCATGTGTTGACATTAGTGGAATTACACATATTTTTATTTATGAGCTAAATCCGAAAACCAAACTGAATATATAGGAAAGTATGCTACTGGAATCTGTGAGTGTATCCATAGACCGTTTTTTTTATTTTACAACAGTCTAATGAAAGTCAAATAAATTAAATACACCAACAATAGGTCCTGATATATTTCGTGGAAGCATGTTTAACTTTAAGTCCGCTTTGATATTGTTTGTGGCCATTCCTACATCTTTTATGGACTTGAAACAAACGTAATAAAATCCATCGGAGTTCTCGAAAGTGATGATTGCTGCGCTTTAATTAACTAAAGCAAAACACGAGTCGAAATCAAATAACCAAAAGTTTATCTCATTCGAGGAGAGGCAGCAAAAACTATAAACGACTTCAGATATTACCATTTATTTCATAAGATTTTCAAGTACTGTTAGTATGTTGCTAGAAATAAGGTAGAACTAGATTTGTTGTCAATAACGGTGCATTCTATAAAGGGGTGAAATGCTTTCCAAAACTGCGCACAATGATTGTGCTTAGCACTATTGGCACAATAGTTTTGACCCGTGTAGACAAAGTTATGGCTAGATTATGAGTCCCAAAAAGGTTCTCATTGGGTTTCTCGATGACTTGAACTTCATTTATTACTTGGCCATAATCAATAATGCTTTAGGTAAGACATCCAAACCCCTCCTTCTGAAAATAGAATTCGGATCGCGACCGTTAGTCACACAGCCTCACGGCCATTCTCCTTGATGACAGGAATAACGTAGTAACCTGTAGTTTGTAGTACAAATGGGTGTCACGAGAAATCAAAGTAGAAGAAACGAGTCGTTTGTCTAACTAAATCGGGAGCAGAGGCTCTTAACCATTTTTCTTCAAATACAGTACTGGACACCTTATCTAAGCTCCTTTTGAACTCAGCTACTGCGCTCGCGCCTACCACATCTCCCGAGAGCTTATTTAAGTCCTGCACGACACTAAATGCAAAAGGCCCGCCTCAGATTCAGGTCTCTCTTCACCTTTTCCTGATTGTCAGTGCATGTGTCCCCAGAGAGTTATTTCCCCGCGGCTTTGATAAAACCCCTCTGTGATCTCCCATCTCTCTGAGCCCGTTCAGTATTTTGAAAACCACCATTAAATTACCTCTCCTAATTCTTTTCATAGAAGACAACCCTGGTTGCTCCAGCCGCTGTTTGCAGCACAGCTCTCTATATTCTGCGAACTATCACCTGACTCATTATTGCGGCTGCTTGAGAGCCTGCCTCGTGAAATGCGGCCTCCACACCTGGACACAGTTTTATAGGTGAGATATCGCAAAGACCTTGTATACTGGTAACAAGACATGCAGCTCCCTAGAGGTGACTGCCTCCTTTAACTGATTCAGTACTTTCCATGACTCCTGCATTAATTTCTGACACTATAAGCTTGGTTTAAAGTCAGCCCCAACCAAAACCCCTAGGTCCCGGGCCTTTATGGCCTGGGTTAGTGCCTCTAAATTGTCTGCTGGGCTCATATATCGGAAGAGCTGTTGTTTTCCCTCTTTGATGAGGTGCTGCCATTTGCTCACATAGAGAGGAAGATCCCACACCATTAGGTCACGCTGAACAGCTGCATCAGTTGGTGCCCCCACCACAGTGGCGTCGTCCGCGAACAAGAAACACGGGTTTTACAACACCCAAGGTCGTTATTGTATATCATGAAAAACAGGGGTTTCAAGACTGACCCTTGCGGAGCACCACTATGCAATCTCCAAGTACCTGACAAGCAACCCTGTACTTACTACTTTCAAACAGTTATATCTTGATAAATAATAAGTCAGCTCCTTTGGATTGGCGGATCACCACCGAGTATACGCGGCGACTGGATGAGTACTTTTGTCAACCGAGAACTAATTTGGCCTTCAGTAGTAGATAGTGGAGATCAGCTGAGAGCCTAGAAGTTCCAAATCCTTCTCAAAACCGATTATTTATGTTTTTGGCTGATTATCGAAGTGACGGTACCATCCCATCTATGATGCGGGATCAAATGTTCGTCTGAACAGTTCATTATCGGGTAACCAAGATGCTGCAGTGGACAACGTTGAGAAACAAGGAGAGTTTGTCAGTATCGGAGCATTGTTGCTTTATTTCACCCTTTGATAGTCTTTTCTGATAGTTTGTAGGTAAAGTTAGACTCCATTGTCAGTGGTCAAATACCTCTAACCTTATCGTTTCATTTTTTCAATAGCCAGTTTACCGACCTGAATGTGAGCAGGAGTCAGATTACGGCACTGATGAGGACAGTCATAACATAAAGACTGATTTATCTGAGCCTCCGTAAAAACGGAGTGGTTGGGGAAAAGTACTCTTCTGACATGTCAGTCCATCATAGTATGTCAGCGTTTTCTTCTCTATTCATAAACAGGTATGATTCAAGGTATTTGAAGGGTGGCACATATTCGTTGGATAGGAATTGGTGAACGACGCCTGGGCTGGTTGCCTTGGAAAATTATAAAACACCTTCGTTTTTGCTTTGATAACTTTAAGACCAGTGGTCTTTGCAAAGCAACTGCACTGAATGTGAATTGGATGAAGGTTAGTAGTAGAGAGCACAAACACAACAACATCTTCCGAAGAAATTAAGTACTTAATGTGGGTATTTAGTCAATGCTTGGCTTATCATCCTGTTATCGGCACAGTTGAGCATCATCTTCAAAAGAGAACAATCCTGTGTCTTCCCGAAAATAATTGCTAGTTCTGATTTACTCAACACATAGCCCAACCCATGCGCTGTCCCCCTTTTGTGAAATTCTTGTTTAATCAGCGGTGAAAAGGCTAAGAAAATGAAGTTTTAGAGCGATTGCGGAACCTTTGGAAACAAAAATTAGACGTTAATAAATGAAAATGACGTGGCTTTTAAACACAGAAAATTCGAGCTAAAAATATCTTCTATCTTGCCAAATAGTAAGAAAAGGTGTGAGGTGCAAATATGAAGGAGGATTATGCTGAAGGAACTTTGAGGCTCAGTAAAGGCTTTCTCAACGGCACACGTATATGCGATAAGCACAACAGGATACAAAGAATGATATTATGTCAAGGAACGTAGGCCAAAAATGCGAAGATGGGCCTCGTCATTGCGATGACGGTTCTCACACAAAAACTGTGATTTTTCAGGTTCTCATGAATAAGTGGTTCACTAATAATAAACATGTTTTATTCCAAATTTTTCTTTCTTTCATGTGAAAAAACTAGCAAAAAGAACATGTAAAACAAAGGATGTCCGTGTTTCAGATACCACTGGATGGGCGCAAGGGCTTACAAATCAGCACAATAATGAGGAGAGCAAGGTAGTCAAACATTATGAACTAGAACACTTATAACATGTTAAAGTCAAAACGATGTCCGAAATACTACACAGTTGGTTATTCATCAGTGGTATAACTCTCAAAGCAGATAACAATTTAGGACCACTACGGTATAAACGATGCATTTTCTGAATATTTTTCTAATTCAGTGAAACATCTGATGGTGTGGACGTTAACGTCAAACTACCAAATAAGCAAATGAATTCACTAAGTTAAACAACAGAAATAAGTTTAAATAGGTTGCCCAAATCATTTTGGTTCTTGATGTTCTCTAGAGTAATTTAAATGTCGAAAGTGGCTAGAAACTTCTGTAACTATGAAACGGAAAGTTGTAAGTAATTTGTTTTGGAAGTCATGATGCGTGATCTGTGCTGCGCTACCACTGGGTAATTGAGAAAATAATATATAAAAAATCAGTTTTCGTACACTGATCCCACAGACATTCAAAACAACCTGGATAGTAATTTTACTTTAAAATGCAAATCCATATGTTATCCTTGTGTTTGGCTTTTATGAGAGCAAATCTGTGCTAATTTGAGCAGAATGTGAACTCTGATCGATCGAAAAAGCACCAATTCTTTTTAAAGTTCCGACCAAGCGTTCTGAAAACCATCACACTCTAACAGTTCAAAAGAAATGAACAGTGTAGTATATCAAGCCTGTCGTACACTCTGCATCTGGATTCCTTAGTCATCACTATAGGACAGATTCGGTCAAGCATGTAAGTATTGATTAATGTGTGCTCACGATTGTCTCACAAACCTGATTTCATAAATCACTGCTTGTTTTATTTTCCACTTGTTTTTGAATGCCCTCTATATATATAGTTTTATATAAAAGTCAAGGCGTACACTGGGTTGTAAACAGTTTACGCTGACGTTCTAATCCAAACTAGGACTTTGTCAGACGTTATCAAACGAGTCCTAATTTGGATCGAAACGTCACCATAAACGTTTTACAACCCGGTGTCGGCCTTGGATTCTCTATAAAATATGCAACCTGAGCTCTGGACATTCTTACTTGTGAATATATATATATATATATATACTGGTATTTCAATATCATAGACTACGTGAAAAAATACGTAGAACAGCGTTTCGAATTCGCAGGCTAAGGCAGTTGCTTGCAGACAAGATGTTACGTTTTCTTTTTTGATCGATTTTTTTCTCACGATCTCACTCGATTGCTCTCTCGTAGTCCACCCTGGACCACTCAATAACGCTTTTCTTACAGTGGCTTGACTACTATCAATTATGTGGGACATATTTTTCCTTTAACCCACTTCAGCAGAGCAAGAACAACGCGGGTGGAATTGATAATGGTCATCGATTTCTCGTGCCCTCAATCAGCTGCTAACGCACATTATATCTGTTTACATTAGTTTTAAATAATAGGCAGCTGCATACATAAAAATAAACAGAAAGAATTATTCGTGCTAAAAAGCGTGGCATAACTAAGACCAAGAAACGGGATGAGAGGCAAATCAGGATTATGTCACCGGTCACTATCACGTCAACACAGGTTGCAAAACAAATCTCTTTTGGATACATAGTTCAGACTTTGTCCAGTGAATGATTACTGCCTCCGTGAGCTTAAGCAGGCTTTTATTTCCTTATCTCTTGATGAGTTTGAAAGCACTACTGGGGTCAACACAGTGACGTGAATCGAACAAATGATGTGCCGCTGCATTAGGTGGTAATTTTCCGCTATGAAGACTCAAGATGTTCGGCATATGCCCGCACATTCTGGCAAAGAGACGATGTTCTGTCCTTCCCACCTGCCTCGTACCATGGGCACACTGAAACTGGTGAATACAGTTGGAGGCGGCATAAACGTCTAGTCTGTCTAAGTTAGTGCGGCTGAGACAACGACAAGTTTCATGCACTATCTCCAATTTGGCTGCGTATAAAGTACTTTTGACTGAAGTAGTGAGTCGGCGACTTATCTTGGTCAATGCATCATCACCTTTGAAAAGTAGGTGGATGAGTATGTCTTTCTTCCTTGCTGATGGAATTCTCGGTTTCTGTTATTTTCACAAGCTCTTTTCCCCAAAGCTTGTTTACAATTCAACCTGAAGATCCTCTCAGGCCCCACCCATCCCCGTACCGTGACTTATCCGCATGCCGTTTACATTTCCCAAACACGTTTCTCCTTCGTATGTGTATCAATGGTGGCTCCACAGTGTCTTATTTAGTGCAAGTTCTTGTTGAAAGGGTGAAAATCACATAGTACCTTCACATAAACCTCGGTGGCTGAATCAATGTTTTCTATGGCTATTTTGCTCATTTCACGGTAACGGTAACTGATTTCTCTCCTTGTTTTTGACTGAAGCACAAGTTTCACACTGAATAAAGTCCTCGGTGCATTATAATACAATCCTTTTCCATACGTGAATCTCCCACACATACTCCAAGTTATGGTTTATCCTTGTGATGTGAGATATACGTCCCCAACTGTAACTCACTTTTTATAATGAAGAACAAAAGGATTTTTTCTGAATGCAGTAGATTAAAAAGCTGAAGTGTAATTATATCGGAAACGTTAGGAATTAATTTGTTCAATGAGATATCTCTAAAATGCATTTCTTTATCTAGTTTGGGTTATCCATAAGTGCCATTGTGGATGCCTCACACAACCCGCCAAGAATGGTATTAATCGTTTAAACGGTATTTCGGAAATGAACTCAAGCAGGCAGATGGAATATCACAGAAATTTAAGTCCTCCGAATAGTTTTCGGGCATGCTTTACTTATTCCGTTTGTGTGAAAATCATAAAGAGGCTTTACGGGTGATTGCTGTGAATGCCTGTATTGGAGTTTTAAAGTGCTTTTTGTGTTTTTAGTTTTATGGATCTTCTATAGCGTGCTAAACTAACGAGAAGAACAATATATGGACATAATCGTCGACTAAAATTTGGAGTCGAATGAAATTAGAAGGCAAAGTAACGAGCCACGGAGACTTTATTGAGAACCTACAGAGCAAACAGTACGGAGCACAAGGCAGTCAGGAAGGACTCACAATAGCGAGTACCATACTGGCGGCCGAACTAGGAACAGCTTAGTTCAGAGCTCTAAAGCAGTGTTCACACAGAGATGCCGGTAAGGTTTGCGCTTGGTAGGACTGAATGCTGTTATCACACCTCAGTTGTCCAAAAAAATTCGACAGCTTAAACCCCAAAAAATATTGTTTTTTATTTGATAAACTCTAGAGGAGTTCCATTTAGTAGCTCGGTTTCCAGTAGATGGAGATAAGAATACAAAAACAGCAAGGTAACAGCCAAAACAATATTTACACGTCTTCAACTTGAGGAAAATTACTTACAAATAGAAGTGAGTAGTAATTTTCTCCATAGCTCTTGAATAAACTGAGAAAATTTCAGATCCCCCCCCCATGTGGTTTGGTTTATCGCAGAAAAAAGAGTTAGTCTAATATAATTTCGTGCACTGTAATGTTTTATCGGTAGAACTAAAAACATTTAAAGTTCCTTCTGGAGGTAAGATCTTTCACTGATCTAACTCTCAGTTAGTAGTTCAGTTTTCATTTTGTAGATTAGGGTAAAAGTACAAAAATAAGAGAAGCTAAACGATCGTCATTGTGAGGGCAGTGGGTGATTTGTCGCCAACGTGATCCCTATCCTTCCTAGCATACCAAAGCCATCGAAGTGATTCCGGGGATGCCCAAACAGAACCTTTTCAGTATCTATGTCAAGGCTTGAGACGACGGAACCACGAGCGATAGGCTAGCCGATCTACGGTGTGGATCGATATAATAAGGAATGAATCCTGTTAGGTAGTGTTTAACTTTAACACAACCAACTACAGTACTTTCCGTAACTTGAGTCAAATGCCGCAGTTTACGAGCCTTGCAAGGTCGTTAAACTGTGGCACATGGTTTTTAAACTGCAGCGCAAACTTTTATACTGTGGTGTAAGGCTCTTAAAATGTGGCGCCTAGCTTTTAAACTACAGAAAAAACTGTACATGGGTTGACCGGCCACATCAGTCAAATCAACGTGTGTTGTTCAATGACTGGTTACATTGGCCAATGCCCTAAATAATCACTGTATTATACGCTAATAAACGAGGCTGTTTGAGAGCAAAGAAGCGTTCTTTCTAGCTATAGTGAGACAGTTCAAAATAATCATAATCCTGAAACAGGAATGGATAACTGTGGGAAAGTATCAGGTGTAGTAGTAGACCAGACAGTTTTAGAGGTGCCCACCTGCAACGTAGTTACTGATAAGCAATCGGTTTTATTTGTTCCTGTCACATGAATGTTTGCTGCTTATTTCAGATATCTCTATCATCACCCGGCGCAATGATTTGTCTAACTTAGCAAGACAATATGCGGTTTATCACTCCGAGTCCCATGTGTTAAAAAATGCCCGTTTTGTACTTTCCCCTAGCATCTCCCATCATACACAACCAGACCTACGCAGTTATCTACACGCGCACCTGCAGACTAAATTATCTAACATTCACGGTTTCAGATACAAGGTATTTAGGTGCATCAACTCCAAAGAGCCATCTTCCTACTCCTATTTTTGTCTTCAACGGCTCTACCGATTCTCAATTCATGCAGAACACTGCTCATCCTGCCTTCAGTTTGAAGGGGTTGTGCTGTGTTTCTCCGTCCTTAATCCCAATAAATGTGTTTCTCTGATTCAAATTTCTCCAGTCCTGAATTTCAGTTGATCCATCTGGAACTTCGACTCTATTTTTGATTTCCTCAGCATTCAACTTATGGCGCTGTTGTTGACTTGCTTGATAATTTCATTTTGCAATCTAATTTATTCCCCCCTAAATCAAGATCCTAGAGGATTTTGACGTTGAAAAAGGTGTTGGTCTGCTGTATTTTATTGTACTGAAGACTTCTGTGAGCGAAAAAAGCTCACATTTCGGTCAGAGAATAATTGCAAACTGATAGCGATCAAATTCACAACAAACTGTAGCGCAGCCAATCGTGAGGCGCACCCGAACACTCTTCAGACACAGTCAAATCCACTCACGAAGTGAATGATTCTTTCTTGCTAATTTAACTTTCTCTCCATTTCTAGTAACCACCATACCTTCTTCCCAACCAGTTATTTTCAAAACCATTGAACTAACAACCACGCAGCAGCACCACCCCTCCGAGCGACCGCCAATAAGGTTTTCGCTGTCACCTGCTCTACTAGTAACCTCTTATGCGTGTCTCACGTCCAGACGTGAGATACGCACGTGTATGTTAGGATCTTTTAGGCCTCTAATGCGGTCCGGCACAAGGGGTTCTCAGCAAAGTGTTCCGGATTCGGTATTTACTCCACTGCGGTCTTCGTAGGAGAAACCTTGAACCCGGAAATCCAGGACTGATCAAAAGCCTAATTGAATCACTATCAAAGTCACCTTTTTTCCGAATAGTACTCACGTTTTTCAGTGTCTAACACTTTTCATCTGAGTCACTCAAATATCTGTCTTTCCCACAGAGGCCTACGTCGAGCTACACCAAGCTTATCATGTTGGTCTCACAAACAATGACGACTATGCATCACTTGTGGGCTCATTTGCAGTAATTACTCACAAAAGCTGCCACTTCATTCTATATTAGACTCCCTGCATGTTTTCGAGGCAGCCTCCATGACTGGACATTATCAGCTCCTGTTGACTGCAGACTTTTTGGAGCACTCACAGCGTTCTCCAGCAATTCTCAAGACTTCGTGATTTTCCTATCTTACTTTTATTCAACCCCGAATCCGATTCGTATCCCTTACTTATGGTGGTTTTCTTCAATCACTCACCTCATATCCGTCTCACGATCTCTTATCCATCATCTCCATACCTTACAATCGTCAAAACACGTGCACCATAGTACATAGACCTTAACATCATCGCTATCTGTATCACAAAATGTGACTGGCTTCCGATGTGTCCTCGTATATAGCTGGCTACCGAATGTACCTTTGCTCCCTGATTTCAGATTTGACAGCAAATCACTCCGTTCCAGTCCTTTTGCGCTTCTTCTGTAACCCTAGTTTATTCCATTCCCCCACTGGTCTCATTTTTCACATATTGGTATCACACTCATTAAGAAAACCACATTTATTCTGCCTCAGCTGTTTCTTCATTCCATCTCAAACCATTCAATAATACAAGGTCACATTAGACACGAATGCCCTTCCTCTTCTTTTCATTTCTGAATCGCGTCTGAGGTGATGTCATTCTCCCAATCACTGATTCATTTTCTAACTCGATCTCGAAACTTCTTTCCTACGGCCGGTAGATCGCTTCACTGGACATCTAACAATGATACTACTGGGGCATTTGTACCTTATTTCCACTAGATACTTCTAAAAGTCGTAACCCCTTAATTAAGTTTTCGTATTTTTCTAGGACTGTTGCACTTTGAATATCATATCAGCTTCTGATTTGATTATTCTCAAAACCTTTCCTTCACCAGGAGTAAAACCAATAAACTACATTTTGATATATATGTAAAACTCATCCATGACACGAGCAACTGCATGCTTTAGATAATAGAAAATTCGCTTGTGTTTTTCGCATCCAAAAGTTAATTTCTGAGGTTAGTCCGGTGAGTAAAATCAAAATAGTTTCTGTGTCTCATTGGAACAGCGCTTTGCGCACTTGCATTATTCGCGTTCGACCGGAAGTACCGTGACAGCTCAGCCGGTTGAACAACGGCCCGGTAAGCGAAAGGTCACCGGTTTGATTTGATCCCGGCTGGTGGCGTGAACTTTCGGATGTTATAAATAAAAGTGGGTTTTTATTATGTAGCACCGCTTTTATTGGAATATTTGTCGTTGTTATGTCCCAAATTCGGTGAGTAAAATGAAGGCGCACTTCTACGGGTGAACGGGTGTCCTGTAGTAACGCACAGTAGGTGCCAGTGCAAGCAAGCAAGTGAAACGCTAACACGTGTGCAAGTGCGTGAGTCAGCGATTTATGCGATCGGAAGCGCAAGGGGATTTTACAATCGGATTAAACTGCGCAAAGTCGTGCAACACGTGATACAATCTGATTGGACGAAACACGACAAACGTCAGCGATGTACATGTGTGGGAGTGCATGACTGTGCAAGCCGAACACAATAGTTGTAATCAATCCTTTTGAAAATTGGTGTTGACTGTAGCTCAGGTTGGTGTTGTACAATGACTTCTGATCGCTGAGCTTGGCGTTTAGGTTGCAAACGTTTCATCACCAGTCGAGGTGACCTGCGCACTGATGATGTCACCTCGATTGATGATGAAACGTTTGTGACCTAAACACCAAGCTCAGCGATCAGAAGTCACTGAACAACAGTCGTAAATCCATTGTAACAAGTCGTTTGAACGTCTTGCTGTTTGTCGTATCGATTTATACATTGAGACATTATTTTCCGACTCCCAAGGAAGACGCATCTTTTTTCAATCAATTAATCCAGAAAAGATGTCGAGCAATCAGGGGAAAAGGTGGACTCCAGTATCACAGCAATTGTTTCAACCACAAAAGGTTTGGCAGTTGCATGTCCTCCTGGTCTCGTGCACTGGTTTGACCGCGTGGAGGATAACTCTGCGGGGAACCAAGGATCCACAACCAACGCCAACACAACAAAAGAAATCTATCGATTGGCCCGAACAATTAAGGTTCCTGTGGATCCTACAAGCAGCTCTGATGTGGATCAGTTGAGTAACCAGAAAATCACACACCTGGTTGTCAGTCCATCAGAAGATATTTTGGTGGCCAGTACAGATGCGCATCAAATCTACTGTTATAATCTGAACTCGGCGGATATTGGTGTAAAAGGTCATGAATTCTTGCAGAAAAGTATCGCTGCCACAACAACGAAGGCAACTCAAGTTCAGGCTGAAACCGTTACTTTCGAACCGATCGCACAAGCGTTTCATCACGGACAAATTTTGGGTATGGATACGTGTATAAGAAAGCCTTTGATTGCAACTTGTGCAGCGGATCGATCTGTGCGAATCTGGAATTTCGAATCCAAGTAAGTTGAAAATATCAAAAGATGAGATCATTGACTGATCATACTAAAACCGCATTAGGCGGTTCGGGGTGTCGTAAACCACTGCGAAAACTTTGATCTCAGTCACGTATTCAGAAGGAGCTGAGCATGCATGAGTTGCTGACTGAATTCCTAACAGATAATGGATTTTTTAAATAACCTTCAACTACGTGCCAAGTTATAGTAGTAAAATATGCTATTGTTAAAATAGTCCTCTACTTCCTCTTTATTATATATTAATGGTAGAATATTTCTGTAAATGGGTCGCGGTCAGATAAAGACTACCAGTTGTGGAATGTGACCGGTACCAGCAGTATTTGAACCCCGGACAGAGAGTTCTAAAGTCCAGTATGCTAGTCACTTGACAACCACCCGTCCAATGTTCACTGTTCGTGGCTATTTTTGATCTGAGGTGATACTTGATTTACTTACCTCCGCGGTGTTTTCTGATGTTTTGCTTCGAAATGTTGTTGAAATACTTTGAATTTAGCAGTGCTATTAGAAGAGGATTTTACATAAATCGAGTCTCTTATTTAGCATTCAAGTGTATCCTATCTAGACAATTACACTCCAGTTTAATGGAGGTGAAGTGTTTTCAAGTATCTTGAGATCCCACGTGAGCTTGCACTGAAACGTTCAACCCATTTATTCATGAAACTTGTAAAGCTTTCCATCTATTTAGGTAAAACGGTCTCCGACACTGCGTAATTCACCTTGGCATGAGTCACAAAACAAAATTTGATCTACCTCTTCATCTGCGCAGGTACACATGCATCTGGTAGCTTACTAACCAAGGGTTAATTCTGAAATCCTACGGCCTCTGAGCCTTTTTGAGCAAATACAATAAAATGTAATCGCCGTTAGACAGCAAGCTCCTAGATAAATAACAATACATATGGTAAAAACGTGTCTCAATGATAAAGTTCTAGGTTGTTTTCGTCCAGTGGACTCTCGTTCCATGCACTGGAAAGCATGATATTCACGAAACTCAACAGATCACGAAAAGATCGGATGAGTTGGCGTGTGGTAGAGATAAACATAGTATTTATGTGCATGCATACGGCAAATCATTTTCCCACGATCTGCGTTGGCTTATTACCCGAACAGACGCACCCGAGGTCGATACAATGTCAAAAGGCAGTCAGATTTCTCGGTAAATAGTTAGTGGTTCTGTAATGATAAAATAATTATATCAGTAATGCACGGCGCAATAAACATAACTAATAACAGGATAGAAGCCCATATTCGAGGTGAATTACCAACGGTCTCAAGCAGAAAACACCGTCTGTTGGTGGTCCAAGCGTACAAATGGCCAGTTTCAAGATGAGCAAAGATCAAAAGAATTGGCCAATGAGATCAAAGAAAAGGCGTGTCCCAGTCATAGAGTCTTGCTACTGAAATAGTAGTCAATAGCAAAGCACTGAAAATGGAATAACGCGAACTGAGTGTTACAGTGCAAAGTGCGTACGTCACAGACTGCGTAACGTTGAATGTATTTTAAACCACACCTGTCTGTCAACATCGTGGTCACCTAAATCACTAACAGAATCAACGGAAGTGGGACACTAAAAGCCATAAAGTAACATGTTTATGATTCTCTTGGAAACTGGCGTATTCCTCCCGGATATATTTCGGTAAGTAAATTTTATTTCGCACTTTTTTGCAGTAATTAACATGAAAGATCATCCTGAAGGTGATGAAATTGCTATTTCAGGTGCACTTTAAAAAGAATCACTGCTGCACTAATGGATAATCTTGTTGTGTTGTGTTTCCTATTCCCACAAAGCACCTTGGAGTTATCGAAACAATTTGCCGAGGAGGCATACAGCATAGCACTTCACCCAACTGGACTCTACATTTTGGTTGGATTTAGTGACAAGCTTCGCTTAATGAATTTGCTCATAGATGATATTCGCACATTCTACGAATTTCCGATAAGAGGATGTCGTGAAGTGAGTATCGAAAAACTAAGTTTTTCTCTATGATTATTCGTGTTTATCCTGTTTTTAACGACCGCCCAGAAAAAAGATGAGCTACTTATGTCGACAAGAGCCTGCCAATGAGGATGCATATATTAGAACATCAGTAGTTGAATGTACCCTCATTAGAAGTCATCCAAGAGATCCCACCTGACGAACATACGAGTTGAGGAGACTGGGACTCAGCAGCATCATTGAGAAAAAGATAAGAAGCTGTGGAACTGTGTGAACAAAACTCAAGGCTATGTGGCTAAATACTGGGCATAGGGACTGATTCAAATGGCTTACAAACAAGGTATTGCACTACTTGATCCACTGTGACAAAGTTATTCGGGAGCTGCTTTCCTGTCCGATATTTTTTGATTTGTTTCCACTTTCATTTGTTATACTGCGAAGTACAACATTTCATGTCATCTTGTATTGCAACCAAAGCTATGATACATGAGCAACAAATCGGTAGACTCATACCATGCCACCGTACTATTCTTTTATCTCCACAAGGCTCCGTTTTTTTATTAAAGATACCCTCCCTATTTCTGTCCGGAAAGATAATTAAATAAAAGCACTGGGCGGAAAACCTAAAATGCCGAGGGCCAAACCTCCATAGATTGTTTTTATTCCGACCTATTGACCCTAGTGTGAACTCAGTTCTGTCTCAGAATCATCCATTTTAATTAGCGATAAACAAATACATCAGTTGCTGTCACATGTGCCCACTCGTTGCGCACAACGCAGTGGTCCGACTGGTGTGGGTGACCACGCCTTGAGGCTTAAATGTCGCTGGCAGGGTTCGTCTCGTCTATCGATTCACGCCATCGATCGGCTGTCCTGGCGCACGTGGTTTCGTGGACTCGGTAGGGGCCGGTGTTGACATACTGTCAGTCAGAGGGACTAAATCGTCCATAGAACGGTATGTCGGATCATAACCTCACAATTGGCTGTTCTATTTCTCGACATTGACTGGTCCGGCGATATATTTCTCGTAACAAAGGCTGGAGCTGTTAGAACAAACATTAACTGCCACTGCACCCAAGATCATAGGTGAACTCAAACTACGATTCAAAATTGCCGGAAGGGATGCAAATCTCTCAAATAACGATTATTTAAATCATAGCGAAGTTACATGTATCCGTCGCATTTGCTGCCAACTATCAGTTCAGTTCAGCGACGATTAGCGATACTCAAGACATACATCCTTTTTGTGTGAGACAAAGACATGAAGGGTAAAAATAAAGTAAGTACATAGAATTGACGGATGGTACGACGAGACTCAATCTCGTAGACAATGGAAAATACACTTGCAGTTTACGGTTCTAAAAGTCAGTGCTGTGAGCCGGAACCAAACAGACAGCTTTCGGCAATCTCGAATCACAACGTCGAATTTCAATGCGAAAGGTGCATACTGACTTTCCATTAACCAAAGTAAAATTATTGTTTTTTCCATTAATCACTTTTGGTATTATTACATACTGTTTATGATATATGAATTCACATTCATAAATCACACATAATAATTATATGAAATGACATCGCGAGTGTCCCCATACCGCTTTAAAGTCGTGGTCAATTTTTGTACAGAATTATACCTCTAGCGGTGTTTACTATACCGGAGAAAATGCATCGGGCAATTCGCATACCGCATAGTCACAGTGAATTATTTAAGAGAGGTCTAATATTGGTTTTTCTCTCCCACCGGCTTCAAATGCAAATACATGTGAAATTCCAGTAAATCCAACCCAAGTCCTTGACATTGGTGGTATTGTAACTATAGTCTAGTTCGTATCTCTCAGTACACAAACCGCTGCTGCACAATAGGCACTGCATATCGTGATGTCCGGTGTGTTCAATTACCTCTGTTTCATCCCAGAGGTTTCGGATCTCTATTTTGGCTCCTGATATCAGCGACAGTAGCTGGTTTTCGTTTTGTTCCTTTGTTAGTCGAGAAAATTCCTTGAAATGAAAATCAATAACATGGATATTTACGAATCATGACTTCAAAAGTGCGATTTTTAATTCCGAAATCATCACACAAAGATACTGACACATTCCGATAGTCCTGTTAGTGGTAGTTGTACGAACGTGCTTGTTTATTGCGACTAAACTGGTCATATCGGTCGAATTGGCACTGGCCTAGGAGTCTAGAAAACACGTACCTACATGTGCCTGCTCTGACAAACTGAATGTAATAATTGCTTGGTGTTGGCTGGAATACTCAAGTCACGAATAGATGGGTTATTTTTCTTTCAGGATCTTGTCACAGGTAGTTGATGAATAGCATTTCATAGAAAGTTGTACAGGTCAATCTTGCAGATAACTTTTGCAGGAAAAAATGGTGCCGTTGTGAGATTCATGAGGACTACGTTAAAGAACTCGATTTCAACAGAGAAGCTTGAGAAGGGAGGAGACTAAGTTACCGGTTTCGGAGTAGGGAACCGAATGATAGACAACACGTTATGTGAAACGCAGAATAACAAATAACCTGTGGTTAAATCTCAAATGCGTTTTCACCAGGCTCTTATGGGAGGACGTATTCTAGGATGTTGAGAAATCTGGAGCGTCGTGCAAAAGGCCAGTAAAGAGCAGTGAAGAAACCGAATAACAGTTAGACACTCGACGGAACAGTGAAAAGCTTACAGTTTTTGTTTGGCTTGTCGATGTAAGTGAACACGCCTTGAACGTGTTCCACAAGTGCATTATCCGATTTGAAACGCTTGACAAAGTTGTCTATGTGGCAGGCGTATGTTTAGAAGTGTGCGCAGTTCACATCACTCGACAACTGCAGAATTCAAAGGCTGTAATGTCACAGTGTAGAGTGTTTGAACCAGATGGTTCCCTGGGTATGAGGCGAAGATCTTACATCAGACAAACTTAGATTAGTTATTTTAAATCCACAACTTCCCTGAGAGGTCAGTACGTTTGAGGATCCTTTTTGGAACGCCAACAAGCATTTGACAAATTTCGTTCACCTTTCACGGACAGATGGAAAAGCTCAATTCTCTATTGCTTCGTGAGCCATTTCTCGGAGTTCTGGTCCATTTCCGTTTATTCTCGACCGCTTTCAATCCTGCTTACTTCATGTTTTCGTGTCACTTAAGATCCAATGGCGATCGTTTAGGAGCTTTTGATTATCCCTTCAAAACCATGGTCAACATTGTGGTTCGGTGCCACTGCGGTCAATAGATGAGAACACCAACTGTTACCCATATTTTATAAAACATCAACTTCGTTGAATGTGCATATTGACTGAGAGGCCTGCCTCCGTCTACTGGTCTTGTTAATGAGTGCCTCTTAATCATCTGCTTCTGTTACATGGTAGTCACTGAGCTTCTTAGATCTGCTCACGTCAAGGTCGAGTCCACGTACGAATTGTGGACGCACATAATGGTGCGATGTGCAGACGACGAGCGCCCGGTGTGGCCACGTACGTGAAATGTGTAAGGGTAATTGATGCGCACGTCTTCATGCCATTGAGAAGGAAATCTCTGAGAGCCAATTTGGTTGCATTTCCCAATAATTTTGAACCATCTGCGAAACAGTGCGGGAAATGGTACAGATCCTGTCGGATGGTTGAGAGCGAGCATGATCTACGAATAATTGCTGTTGTCTCATCCAAAGGTGACTCAGCCATGTTATGAGTAACCGCTTGAGAACGATCGCACTATTCTATTCCCAACAAAGTATTTTGATTCCAACGAAGGATTTCGCCACTTTTATTATTTCGGATGGGGGCGCGTACTTTGTCGAATAGTGTGCGTCTATTCATACATAATAAATGTGAGTATCGGCGACCTGAATGCGCATTCGACTGTAGAGCTGTCTTGAGAAAGATAACTCGCGGTAACGGAAACTTCCCCTGATTACATAGGTTTCCAAAAAGGTTGTGTTATCGAATACCGAACACTTACATATAGTTGCACACTCTCTAATTTTCTGTCTCAGTTACAAAGCGAATATCCACACACACCATTCGCCAAAAATGCCCCTCTCCCACTAAATCCACTTTGGTCCCGAGGCTCTATACTGTCAGTTCGGTTTACTTCGCAGAAGCCTAGCACAGTTGTAGTTTTACGTCACGCAATTCACCGTTGCATTGAATTGGTTATGAAGGTCAGACACAGTGTACTTTCCAGCCCGAAAGCCCGTTCTTTTGAGTCCGTGAGATTCTCCCAAAAGTAAAGGATGTCTGGCGTGCAATTCGGAGGTGGGAAACAGGGAAGTCACGCCATGAGTCTACCAAGTATTTTTATCTTTCAAGACGGACAGAGAGCAGGAGGATCGATCGGTTCAAAAATGGAAATCAGTCAGTATTTTCGTTATTCAAACATGATCGTCGAAGGCGTGTCTGGAAACAAATCTCTAAATCTAGTAAAGTGGTATGATAACAGTAACAATACAGGCACATTGAACGTCTGGAAGACCAGCTGGTGGGAACGTCGGAGCGAGCTGATATTTCTAGACAGCATTGCCAGTGGTAAAGTTTGCGTAGAAGTCCTGATCTGACACATCTTGCCACTGTTGAACACAACTAATAAAGCGATTTTGCAGGACAACAAAGCACCTGCATATTGTTCCCTTGAGGTACACGAGTTTTATACACATCGCGATACAAAGACGCTCTCGTAGCTAACTCGATCCCTCGATCTCAATCCAGTCGAACTTTGTGGGATTAGCTTGGGAGAAAAGTGGATGAGAGTCAGCAGTACCAATTTCTAGGATAGCCGAAGACTGCATTGAAGGAGGAATGGAACCGTATAGCACTAGATACTATCAGATGGTTGACACTAAGTATGATCTGCGAGTAAGTGCTGATATATCATCCAAAAGGAACTCAACCATGTACTAATGAGTGACCACTTGAGAACAATCACACTGTTCTGTTCACAACAAAACGTTTTCACTTCAATAAGGGATTTCACTAATTTCTCGAGTACTTCGGAATGGGGAGAACGTTTTTGGTCGAATAGTGTGTTTATGGTTTTTTCAGCTCAAACCGAAAAGCTTAGAGTTAGTCCCGGTGGACTACACAAAAACTGTGATGACCAGTTTCACGTCCGTTGTTGCTAAGCTACTCGTGTAAATCAGTATTTGTAAATTAGTTTAAATATTTGAGCTTCTAATTTGAACTATGGATTACTGTGATGCATTTAAAACGTTTACTAATTGTAAAGGTATTCGCTGACGCATCGATGGACGGCCTAGTTTCATTTACAGACTGCACGTATTCACCTGTCCAAAATCGGTGGCAAACCTCAGGCCAGCGAAACGGGTCGATGGTTCAGTCAGTTCATGACAAAACTAAGCAAAACCATCCAATCAGCCGTGAACAGTCGCCTTTACCTAACCGCGCAGATTCAACCAATCAGCGACCAAGAGTTATTTTAATCGAGCGGAACGGGAAGCAACCAACAGTTTTAACCGATCGCTAAGGTATCAGCCAATCGGAGACTTAAACTACATAGCCATTCAGAAAGCCCGGTTCGGGGAAGAGCTCGGTACCAATCAGCTTCGTACCATGACTTTGATTTCGATCACCTAGTGATCTATAAAAACGGTTCGTTTTTGCACAATAAGCGAGATGGTTCGAAGGCAGAGGAGTTTTCTCACTAGAGCTGGTGGGACAGAATTAAATACTAATCATGTCACAAATCATAAGTTGAAAACGTAATCGAACAAATTCGTTTCATACCAGGCTACTTAAACAGTGATATTACAGATAAATTTAACCCACAGAGCAGGCGCAAAACAATAGCTATACCGTTCGTTATCCGTTATAATCATCGATTACACTGGAATCCTAATTGAAAAGTCCAAAGACAAATAATCAGGACGTCTCGTCCCGAAGAGGACAGGTTAATCGTCCTCTGACCATCACCGACCTGAAGCACGCTTGCACATACCAAAGTCAACTCAACGGCACACCAGGCCATCGCAACAGCCACGTGGTAACATGACAACCGGATTTCACAAATTTCCATCGGCGCGAGGATACTTATGCTACTGCGTTGCACACCGTGTTATCAGAGATACTTGGATTTCTCCGAAACTGGTAGCCTTGCGTGCTTCCATCGCCACTATATCCAAAATACGTTAATTGAAATTCATTGCACGCGAGACGATTTTAATGCTACAGTAGGCGTTCAAAATGTTGTCCAACATTCTGTTTACACAGAAGCATTCGCTTCAGCCACAGTTCTTGTACTTTGACCAAAGTACTTTGTGGTATGCTGCGACATTCTTCTACAATAACCATTTTCAACTGTTGTGTTGATTGTGGCCGTTTGGAGTAAACCTTGTGTTTCAAATGCCTCCACAAATAAAATCCAGTGGGGCGCGTTTAGAGAGTGTCGTCGACATTTGTGCGAGCCTCCACGGCCGATCCACCTCCCGAGGAATACCTCATCTGGGTATTCTCGCACTACTCGTGCGTAACGTGGTGCACCGCCGTCCTGTTGAGACCAAATCCCTTCACATACTAACCAAGAGTTCAACACCGGCACCATTTCTTCTTGTAGAAGTTGTAAAATAGTCCTGAAAAAGTTTCTCCGAAATATACGTATTACTCACCTTTTACACGCTTCTGAAAGAAAAAGGGACCAACAGTTTGTGTACCCAGAATTCTGGCCCACACCATCAACTTATGGTCGTACTTTGTCTTGGATGCAGTGTCGTCCGGGGTTGAAAGCAGCCCGAAAGCGGCGTCGTTCACTCGATCCGTTCAGACAAAAAATCGCTTCGTCACTGAATAGGGTCCAAAATGTATCCCTTTCAGCTCGAAATCAGGAGTGAATTGATTCTCTCGTGATGAAATACGTGTACTTCAATTTCTGAATCTGAACCTCGGAAAACTGTCTGATGCCGCGTTCTTTCAAAACCCGGCCGACGGAACTATGACTCACGCCACACTGTCGGGCCAGTCGTCATGCGCTACACTGTGGACGTTCAACGGTTTACTGAACGACTTCATCAGCGGAGCATTCGCTGGTTGCATTTCGGGGTCAACAACTGGGATGTTCGTCGTTCACACTGTCCGTCCTCTCGAATTTCTTGAACAAAGCATTGACGGCCGATCCTTCTACTAGTCGGACACAATAGTAACGAGCAATAAACCGCCTGCAAGTTTCTGACAATTTCCGTTCACGTTCCACGTGCAAATAAACGAGCTAAATTCGTTGCTCCAGTTCGAGTAGTTCGCTGCGTATTTCTTCCGTTTCCACTGGATCTTGACAACAAAGCAATTGTATCCTCTTCCCACTGCTTCGACTAAGAGCAGACAGCGGTCAGTAGACAGCGTCTTGGTGAGAAAACCCCGGATGAATATTCCTTTAGATGATTTGCCGGTGTTCAGGTAAGCTCGACCACCTAGTGCTAGTCTCCCCTTACGGCTAAACGGATGTGTTTACGACATGTTGGCCTTCATAGAAAGACTCGCTCTCGGGATGCGCGAAGCTGATTGGTTGGTATAGTCACAATTCAAGTTCTGCATTGGTGAATGTCTGTGCACTCGACTGTGTATGTGTAAGCACAGCATACCAGGTCACTTGGGTCGGGTACATGTATCTGTGTGTGTATGTACGTATGTGTGTGTGTGTGTGGGTTTCACTACATGACCGCATGCCGAGAGGATAAGCATGCAGACATACGAGTGTGCGTGAGTTCGTAAGTCAACGCCCGCGAGAATCTATCAGTGGGGTGGACCGGTGGATGTTTTTCTGTGTGAACGTGCGTGCGTGCGTCAAAGAGCAGAAGTCGATGATCATGCGTGTGCGCGCAACGACTTACGAGGACCACGTATCATGCGAGCTGTATCATGTATGGAAATGTTAACGCTCCAATAACCCAATCACATCGGCGCGTGTGATGTGTTGTCTGCCCGACATGGATCAGCCTGGGCGGGACCCGGGTGGCGCAGGTGAAACCGTCGGGATTCAAACGCCGGGTGCGGCGGGGGCTATGCACCACTGATGAGTTCTAACAAGAGCGTAGGACAAATCTGATACTTCCGAGTGCAGGGTGGATCGGATGACATGATTTGTGGGTGAAAGGCAGAGTCGCATAGTACTGTCAGCCAAGCAGCGTGAGACGTGGGTTAGAGGCCAAGGCGGCCAAGATGGGAAGCTGGGTGGGAGGAAGTTGTTACCATGGCACTGTTGAGCCAGGAGAACGGCTAGACTCGTATGGAGATAAATATTTATGCGTTTCGGTGTATTATTATTATTATTATTATTATTATTATTATTATTATTATTATTATTGTTATTAATTATTAATTATTATTACTAGGTAAAATATTACTCCATACATTCGGAACTCGTTCATTATTCGACTTACCGTTCGCAAATGACAGAGAACACGCTTGAATAAATATTCGAGCACAGCGTTGTCGGAAAAGTTGGTAGTTAGTCAACGTTTTGCTTATCACGGGTAGCCTTTCTGAATACTGGTTTGCAAGCTAGTTTTGACTTGCTACAAATGTGCCCATGGATGGTGAATTTCTGATGACAACTGGTCTGACATAGTGCGTCTACGGACCTCCAGCAGCCGGAGTACTCTGATGCGCAGCCTTCCTGTCTAAACATTCCCTCCAAACCTTTTCTCCAAAGCGGCTACAAATAGTCTGTTTTGTAAACCGGTACTGGAATGCAACCACGAAATCATTTAATGAGATCGAAAACTGGTCTTTCCTTTATTTAGCATTACGTACAACACAGGCACTATATATATTATCGAACGGTTGCCTGTACTACGAGGGGGGTACATGGACAAAAGGTGTTCATTTAAGGAAAGTTCTAGTGCTAAACATGACAGATTGCGGTCTGTGTTTGTCCAAGTAATGAATTTCCAAGAAATATGGTTTGAAATTGGGGGTTCCATAATTTAAGATGGCATCACAGAAAAGGACGAAATGTTTGCATTTGATTAAATACAACTGAGGAATTTGTAAAGCTTTCAATACTAAGAACAGACTTCTGTTTGAAATTACTTCATTTTATGTGCGGAAATGAAACTTTGTTTTGTCTTTTTGGATTTTCATCCGCGAAAATAAGAGACATCCTCGAATATAAGGCCTAATGCGCATTTTGGATAGAGAAAAACAGTATAAGCCTGGGTCCTATTTTCGAAGAAACACGGTAGTTAATGCTTCATGGCCGTTCATTGTATTTGCCAACACCTTTTGGTGTAAATTTAGGATTAATGACCATTGGCAAGAGTACGCAAAATATTAACACCTTGCAGCGTTTGGCTTCTTTTAGTACTGACCAACTTCATGAAGGATACTCAGTGCCTTAAATATGAGAACGATTTCCCGCACACATTTAGTGCCCATTTTTCTGAAGTCAGAGCTAATGCACTAAGAAACTGTAACAATTGCATCTTTCGTAACGATTTCAGCTTCACTAGCTGACTTGAATATTAACAACCCCAACATTTAGCATTGTAGTCAGTTTGCAAGTGAATTGGGATCTTGTTGGGTTTTTTAAAGACATGCTTACTCATGGCCTGGAACACTACTGCGCTACTGGGGATAGCCAGCAACCAGACCCTGAAAATTGGAGTAGTGAAGCGCATAAGATCAAAATAGTTCAGGTGTGCTAACGAGCCGGATGACTGTGTATTACTGTCTACCACCAAAGATGATCACGGACATCAGAATTCCCCCCCCCCCCAAGAATATTCCACCGCTTTTGACTTACTGCTTACTCCGATTTCTGCAGTTTTCATCCGGAAAAATGAACATAGGAGGCTTCTATTCAATCTAATAGAATGCAATGTTTATAAATTAGAAATAAACTTATTCATTTGAAGTGGTACTAGGATCTTCCAATTTTAACGTGAGATTCCACGGGTTATATTAAGTTGGATATGTTCTTTTCTGTTGATTCTCAGGATACATGTATGAGGGGGGCACGGACGCTACATTTTAATGATAATATAAAGTTGCACGACTGAAATTTGTGCCATTTTTGCACGGGAAGAGCGTGGTAAGGCAGGCGGTCACAACTGACAACGGTTGGCCAGATAGGCGTGTGGCTTGTTGATCAATGAAATGCATCTTGCCAATGCGAAAACCAACCATTGCGTTCGGTTCTCAAATGATGTGATATTTTCGCAAACCTACGTGATGATCTCGCAAATCTATGATGTAATTTCGCAGACCAATGTGATAGTTTCTCAAATCGATCTTGAACTTGTATAGTCATCTTTTTAGGTTAATTGAATGTTTACGTCGATCTGTTCCACTACAGGTATAGCTGCAAGGACAAGACCACTCCCTCAGGTCCACTGGAGTTTGTTCACCCGGTGGTTTTGGGGGGGAACACATTTGCCTCACTCGACTAGGGTCTGTGCGAAATCTGGGTTACCGTGCCCATAGCCTGACTGCCATTTCTGGACTTAATTGTGACGTCAGCCTACTAGCTCGGGCTATCTATGGATGGGATACGTTCACGTGCTCATTCCTACACTGGCTTGGTGTTGGTGACATGCCTCAAACATACAGGGTGCGTCAGAGGTAAACGAACAACCTTCGTCAGGCCTGTTGGCCATTAAAAAGCCGTGCCCCTCGTGAAATGAAATACCACACCCCATGCATAAGTACTCAGCCGTATCAGGACGGCACCCTCAGGACAAACACGCGATCACGGACATAAAAGCACTCGTGATGCATCACACGGATTGAAAGCCGAGTAAGTGCGTTTGTGTGCGCGATTCATCGGGGCGGATCATCGTCGTCACGACTGCGTTCGTTGCAGTCGTGTCCGTAGGGCAAGCAAAATCAGACGGCCAGACGGCTGATTGACATTCCAATCCTGGTCGCGGTTATGCCGGTCTTCTAGTCGTTTAAGAGCCTATGGCGATCGCCTAAGATCCAATGGCGATCACTTGAGAGTCTTTGACAATCTTTACAATGCCATGGCTAACATTGTGGTTCGCTGCCTGTTCGTCCACTATGGCTCATATGTAGTAATTGGACTCTCTGTGTAACATCGTAAGACAGTTGCCAGGCTCCTGTGACCACATCGCGTATTGAGCTCGTCTGTTGGACATTATTCCTATTTTACTCGATCAGATGGATGCGGAGTTTCTTAGCAGTAAAGTTAAAATAATCGAGAAGGCGATCAATGGTAGATAAACTGATCGATGCATTTGAGTGTACCATCTTTTCCTTCATTCTACTCAAAGTGATTGTGTAGGATTCTCCTCTACCAATGAGCACAGTTTCATTGCAAGTTCATTAGGAAATAAAAGTTTTGCAAATCCGGTTTTGAGGCCAAACTCTGTGTCCCGATGGCTCTGCCGGTTTTTATGTTAATTCCAAGATGCTAGGAAATAAGTTTTAAATCGTCACTTTTCCATGCGAACTGGACAATTTTTCCGCGGTCTTCATCACTAATTGTTTTCCGCTTGCGATGAGAATCTGTGCTCACTTGTTCGCTCATGTCGACTATCAAAACTTCCACTACGAACTCTTCAGATGCTGAAACACCCATTCGGCTGGTGACTTGTAAAGTGATGGCTATCAACTCTACATCATGTACGCAGCCGTTCATATGACTCGCACAAGGCTGAGACCGAAAACCCACACGTGATGTGACCTTGTGCGGCACTGATGCGTCAGAAAGATTCAGCCATGGTACCTAAATAACCGAGTGGTTCAAGTGGAGGTGCCGGGAATCGTAACGTGGTTGTGGTGACAATGTCGTGTGGCTGAGTAAAGAAAGTGCGGTTGAAAGCTAAAAGGCGTGTGGCGCACTCACAATGCAAGAAGCTGATGATGAAAATGTGTCGGAAGTAGTGTAAATAACTGACCTCGACAAACGCACAAAGAAACGGAGGGTCATCAGTGACGGCAATCGGAAACCAATAGTACAATTTTCAGTGAATGGTGAAAGTCTGTGCCTCATAGAGAACCATCCAGGGATCAACATCAACACCTGCTGAGGCATTGCCGCAAGAGAACGTGAATTCAGCCTTGAGCGAGATTTAAAAAAATGAAATTTTTCAGATGAGTTTACCGCGTGGATCTGCACCATCATAGAAGAATGTCCTGAAGTAACCCTTTGTGTGGTCAGAAGGAAGGTGGAAACTATGTTTCCTGAAATTACGACCAGCTTATCGTCAACCGATCGCTTGTTTGATGGTCACGGATATTCGGTGAAATAGCTTACCATTCAACCGTTTGAACGAAACAGGTCTGTTGTGAAACAAAAACGCACTGAATCTGCAACCTGACTGGAGGAACATTGAAGTACAGTGTTACGTCTATATATGGGTGGAACTAATTATCACATATGATGCTTTCGATCGGGAGGTCGTTCGCTAAGAAGCAAGCATTACATTATAACCTGACCTACTGACAGAGGCGCCGATCTCACTGTAATCGCGTGCCTTTCTCCCCACGTAATCGTGTGCTACGAATGCCATCCACGAATGAGTGCGTATCTGTTTAATCAGTTCCTTGAGAAATGTTCAGCAAAAGTCGGCGCCGAACAGCCGGGTGCATCAGCTGTATTTTTATTTGACGATGCCCCTACATTCACACGGATGAAAACCGCTATTTTAGCTCCGGGACACATGACTTGCTATAGCCCACCCCACAGCCCATTTTCCAAACCCATTGAGGAAGTGTTTGGCAGTTTTAAGAACATGGGGAAGCCACCATAAATTTCACACGAGGTGACGATTTTGCAAGTGTCCGACGGAGAAACCACCTCAGACCACAGATATAGTTTTCTGGAACACATTGACTCCTAAGCCATGCAGAGAATCACCCCAACATCTTGTGCCCCTTACGACAGACGCAATTTTACTGTTATAATTCCATTCAAAAACAATGACAACTCGTAAGGTGAACCACAAATCGTGAGAAACATTATATATATATATATATATATATATATATATATATATATATATATATATATATATATATATATATATATATATATATATATATATATATATATATATAAACACAGTCACCCGATGCTCATTGTTGACTATTTTGGTCCCGTGCTACGGATATGTGCAATGGAACAGTAAGCACTAGGATCGCCACGTAAAGTTCAGTGTTATTATTTCGATTCAGCATTATGTGTTAAAAAATGATTCGTGCACCAACATTCAGATTTGTAAAATTCTGTTCTAATCGGTGTGACGTTCAAGCAGTCTGTATTTTGTTTGTTCAGTACATCCAGTCTAGCACTATCAACCGTTAGATTGTTTGGTTCATATACTGTTGTGAGTATTTCACACGCGTTCCAATACGCACATTCAACTAAGCTGGTGTTTTATGAAACGCAGGTAACAGTTGGTGTTCTCATCTATTGACCGCAGTGGCACCGAACCACAATGTTGGCCATGGTTTTGAAGGGATAATCAAAAGCTCCTAAACGATCGCCATTGGATCTTAAGTGACACGAAAACATGAAGTAAGCAGGATTGAAAGCGGTCGAGAATAAACGGAAATGGACCAGAACTCCGAGAAATGGCTTCCGCAGCAACAGAGAATTGAGCTTTTCCACCTGTCCGTGGAAGGTGAACGAAATTTGTCAAATGCTTGTTGGCGTTCCAAAAAGGATCCTCAAACGTACTGACCTCTCAGGGAAGTTGTGGATTTAAAATAACTAATCTAAGTTTGTCTGATGTAAGATCTTCGCCTCATACCCAGGGAACCATCTGGTTCAAACACTCTACACTGTGACATTACAGCCTTTGAATTCTGCAGTTGTCGAGTGATGTGAACTGCGCACACTCCTAAACATACGCCTGCCACATAGACAACTTTGTCAAGCGTTTCAAATCGGATAATGCACTTGTGGAACACGTTCAAGGCGTGTTCACTTACATCGACAAGCCAAACAAAAACTGTAAGCTTTTCACTGTTCCGTCGAGTGTCTAACTGTTATTCGGTTTCTTCACTGCTCTTTACTGGCCTTTTGCACGACGCTCCAGATTTCTCAACATCCTAGAATACGTCCTCCCATAAGAGCCTGGTGAAAACGCATTTGAGATTTAACCACAGGTTATTTGTTATTCTGCGTTTCACATAACGTGTTGTCTATCATTCGGTTCCCTACTCCGAAACCGGTAACTTAGTCTCCTCCCTTCTCAAGCTTCTCTGTTGAAATCGAGTTCTTTAACGTAGTCCTCATGAATCTCACAACGGCACCATTTTTTCCTGCAAAAGTTATCTGCAAGATTGACCTGTACAACTTTCTATGAAATGCTATTCATCAACTACCTGTGACAAGATCCTGAAAGAAAAATAACCCATCTATTCGTGACTTGAGTATTCCAGCCAACACCAAGCAATTATTACATTCAGTTTGTCAGAGCAGGCACATGTAGGTACGTGTTTTCTAGACTCCTAGGCCAGTGCCAATTCGACCGATATGACCAGTTTAGTCGCAATAAACAAGCACATTCGTACAACTACCACTAACAGGACTATCGGAATGTGTCAGTATCTTTGTGTGATGATTTCGGAATTAAAAATCGCACTTTTGAAGTCATGATTCGTAAATATCCATGCTATTGATTTTCATTTCAAGGAATTTTCTCGACTAACAAAGGAACAAAACGAAAACTAGCTACTGTCGCTGATATCAGTAGCCAAAATAGAGATCCGAAACCTCTGGGATGAAACAGAGATAATTGAACACACCGGACATCACGATATGCAGTGCCTATTGTGCAGCAGCGGTTTGTGTACTAAGAGATACGAACTAGACTATAGTTACAATACCACCAATGTCAAGGACTTGGGTTGGATTTACTGGAATTTCACATGTATTTGCATTTGAAGCCGGTGGGATAGAAAACCCAATATTAGACCTTTCTTAAATAATTCACTGTGACTATGCGGTATGCAAATTGCCCGAAGCATTTTCTCCGGTATAGTAAACACCGCTAGAGGTATAATTCTGTACAAAAATTGACCACGACTTTAAAGCGGTATGGGGACACTCGCGATGTCATTTCATATAATTATTATGTGTGATTTATGAATGTGAATTCATATATCATAAACAGTATATAATAATACCAAAAGTGATTATTAGAAAAAACAATAGATTTTGTATTAATGAATTTCTGGTTCTGACCACCTTGTCCAGTAACCTAAAACAGAGGACAGAAGTGTGAAGTTAACGGCAGATTGAACTGAACTGATCTGATCCCTGTGCGGCACATGGTTCCAACAAGAGACGGTGCTGCGACAATGCTTCACTGTGATGACCGACTGGTTGTATGAGACCTTTTCACGGCAGTCAGGCGACAGTGACTTATATCATGACCTCAAGGGTCTCAAGTTTTAACACCTTGTGCTTGTAAGGAAGAAAGTGTATCAGCCAAAGCCAGAATCAAATTCAATTCTCCCCACTGCTCTATGATTGTTCCGAATTCCATTCGTCGTGTTCCTTACGGGTTCAGGTAATGTGATAGCTTTTATTAACCAGTTTCTCTTTGCTTCCAGATGGATAAGTGGAAATATGATGTGGACTACTTAGCTCTATTGTGTAGGAGAAATTTTGATCTGAACTCGACTAGAACCGCCATTTACCACCGACGGTATTACCACTACTCCCAGAACCCTGATAAACGTGATCTTCCTTCGCTCTGTTAGTCTTCGAGTGAAATAGTGCACGCAACCACTGCCTGATCAGCGTTTGAGGAAAAAGCCCAGACGAGGCATTAGCACAACGCAACTTCCGCCAGCTCTTTTGTACAATTTCAGTTTCAAAGTACAAATCTGCCTACTAAGTGGTGTTACAGCAGTCACCTTGGCAATTCAGTCCTTATGGCTTGATTCCATGTTTATGAACGACTGATTTTCATTATTTCACTGACGTGTTTGCAGTCAACAGCCACGTCTCGGTCTGTATTCAACCCCGTTGCATTTCGCTACTGACGACAGCTTGTACACGCGTGCATACACACACATACACACACACATACACATACACATACAGCCGCGCTCGTTCGGACACTCAGTATTCACAGATCTGTCTTTTCGGTACTTCACATCAGACCAATACAGTACACGTAGGGGTTGTTGTTGTTTGTTTGTTTGTTTTTGTAAAACTGGTAAAGCTAGTAAATAGTCCAGAGTGTTCACAGGAGTTCACAATAGTAAGCTGATGATAATGCATTCGTGTGGATAATTCCGTCACTGGTTTCGCCGACTGTGTGTGTCTGTCTCACTATCTTTTACAAAAACAAACAAACAAACAACAACAACCCCTACGTGTACTGTATTGGTCTGATGTGAAGTACCGAAAAGACAGCTCTGTGTTTGCCACATACCGTTTTCTTAAAACTTGACCATGGGAATTTTTCACTCAGTATTCAGTCAAGACTTGTCTGCTCCGCGGTCTTTTTAACCATCGCACCTTTAGGCCACAGTTGAACTGAACTCCGATACCGATCGCAGCTAAGCCTATAGTCGGTGGTTTGTCTCAGTTACCCACGGCCCCATGAACTTTAGCTGACATGTTTACCACCTGTGAGCAGTGATCTCTCGAGCGTTACTCATGGGACAGACTGAACAGTTCGGAAACTTCGGTTTCACTTCTAGACGTTTGAATTTCCATTTTGGCTACAGATAGTGATGGCAGTAGCTGCATGTTGTATTCTCATCTATATTAGTCGCAAAGAGCATTTGGGATGCGCCCTCGAAACGAAGATCAATAACATTAGTATTTACACATTAAGGCTTCAAAGGTGCAATTTTCAACCGGAAAGTGATTACATAAACCTATTGCAGAATTTTGACGTCCCCGTTGTCACTATATCTGTGAGCTCGACTACTGGTCATGCTGGTCCAGTGGGGTAGATACGAGCATGGAACGAGTTAAAGCGCACCTACAAATGCTTACAGTACCAAATCCAATGAATTATTTCCCCAGTGCTATATTATTCAATAGTGAAGAGATTGCCAGTGCTCATACGAATTAAACCGGCATATTGGATTATAAACCTGCCTTGACAAAGGTTACGCGGGGAACCAAAACGTCGGTTTATTGCATGCATTTCCGACAACGTCGTATTATTGAATATCAAACACTTATGTGTAGTTGCATATTCTCCTAGTTTCCTTTGTTGTCAAACAGTTGACAAATGAATATCAGCATATTTTCATGAATTCTGTCAGTCTTCCTGCTTACATTTTATTCAAATGACTTTCTCTAGATTTCTAATGCGAAAAGCTAATAGTTAATTAGGCAAAGAAAGTGACCACTGCGTATTCTTTTTTCTGCTCTATGTATTCCCAGCCAGCTGTCATTTTCTCATTTAACTGGGGCTGGTCATTCTGTAGTACCATGGTGCACAAGTAACAGATAGGTAACATGACGGGGCTCGTGTCGATTGTTTAGGTTGGACGCAGTAGCAGCCCGTGTGAATGACAGTTCAGCTCGTATGTGGCGGTAGCATGGCTGTGCTCATGATCTCTCATGGTCATGGTCTATGGGCTAGCACGAGCTTGAGAAATCACGTGAATCCAGGCTGTTACAAGAGAAAAACCCTGTGGGTCCTATTGTGTTTAACTGAAACGCCACGTGAGCCATTGAAGTAAATACCGAACGTGTCGGGGATGACCGAGATCGATTGTTGGGTGTAGCCATGAGTAGTAGAATTCACAAGTTCGGGGTCGCTTTGGGACTCTAGCAAAGCCTACAGTACCCGGCAAACCTCGTCTGTCCAGAGTAAGCCTGTGTGCATTAAGGTCTGAACAAAGGAGACCCGTGACGGAACCCTAGAAATAGATTGTATGTAGTATGTCTGTTTCGAAGGTATGTATGTGTTTCCGAGACTGCGCGCCATGAGTAATTTTGAAAAAAAGTTGCATGAGCACGTAAGATAACCTCACACCCATTCGGGTGGAACGCTGGGCGACTGTGGTGAATCCAACCTTCGGATCAATACACCGGTGAGCGCGCAATATGCAGGACATGGGGAGTGAGGCCACAATAGAGAAATTAGCCTAGTAGTTCAATGATGATAAGGAGGAACGGGGATGATGGTGTTTAAGCAAGTTAAACACAGAAGGCTACATTTTAATGGGACTAAATGTTCAGAATATGGGAAGTGGGGACCGGGACTTGAAGGGTGGGATCTGAAGGAGGAATTCACCAAGCTTACGTTAGGTCAACCACCATCAGTTGGTGGGTGTTGCGCTTGCTCCCCCCCCCCCCCCCCCGACAGACTTCCTCGGTGTACGCTGTTTTCCGAGGCAGGTAGTGACTGGAACGTAGGTCGAGGTGGTCAGTCCATCACATGGTAGACAGGTATGAAAACCATGACCAGTGGACTTGGCCAAGTAAGACGTATTTGACTTCCGGGTTACGTTCCACGAGGGTCCCACCACTTACCAAATGGTAGTGACTGGGTGTCGCAGCCAGCGGCATAGTTGTATTCGATCTCGTTCTTTTTCTGCAGGATTTCAGTTTCTTTTCGGCTCTTCGTTACTTTATGCTTCTCTTCTTTTTACCCTTGACTCAACGATGTCGCGAGGTAGCAATCAAAACCAGAGCACAGAAATGTGAAGTTAATGGTTGAACGAACCGAACTGAACTGAACTGGGTGCACAAAATTGGGGTTAATATTTTAACTGTCACAATCACGACTTGGCACAATAAGCCCTGGGGAATGCATCAAGTGGGTTGAATCTGAGACCCGTCTCATTTAGTTTTTGAGTTATCGTGGATCTCGTGCACCCCGGATGAGATTTTTTTAACCGTTTCGAAATGGTTTCGGTAACGCGCGTATCCAGTTGACTTTCTCTTCTGCCTGTCTATCTGCAATCGATCTGAAATCGTAAATGATGCTTGATTTGCCTAAAAGTCTATAATTAGGTCTATAATTAGTATGCCGCTCCATACACTGAACTTATTTATCCCTCCATCAAATCCCACGCTTCAGGTCCCGGTCCCCACTTCCCATATCTTGAACATTTAGTCCCATTAAAATTTAGCCTTTTGCGCTTAACTTGCTTAAACAACACCACTCTCTTCCCTCCTTATCGTCGTTGAACTGCCAGGCTAATTTTTCTGCGACCTCGCTCCACATGACCCGCACCTATGCGTTGACGCGTTGACTAACTATCAGAATTCAGCCAGTATGAGATAAAATATATCTTAGCATCGTAGAATGTGGTCAAAACGTCTGCGTATAAGACATCTGCGTGATCACTGATATACTGGACCGAAGGTTGAATTTACAGCAGTCGCCCAGCATTCCACCTGGATGTATGTGAAGTTTTCGGGTATCAATTCATTGGGAAATGGATGGGGGAAAGTGATCATTAAATTCCACCGGATTACCAGAGTTCCCGGGGGATATATTCATATAAATAAATACTGTTCACTTTAACTTACCTTCGATTCTTCTCAAAAAACGGTGTTACTTGAAATTATGACGACTTTTGGCCGTCCTTTTCCATAGGTTAACCAATTCTGGAATTTGATATTTTAACTTTCTTCTCCATTTACAGTGTGCGTTTAGCAACGGTGGCCACCTGTTAGCGGCAGTACATGGGAATGTCATCCAGATCTTTTCCTTAACAACATTTGAGAATGTGAACAATCTCAAGGGTCATAACGGAAAAATTCGGTGCATCGTATGGTCCAGTGATGATAACAAACTGATTTCTTGTGGCATGGATGGTGCGGTTTACGAGTGGGATCCACAAAAGGGTTAGTATGTTTACAACACTCTGGTGGGAATATCATCCTTTTATCTCGCTTTATTTTTACATGTGCGTGAATAAAATCGAGTCCTAACTACGGAGGCCGTGTTGATTACCGCATTCACATTTTAAAATCTGAAAACCACATTTACTTACAATAGGTCGTCTCAATCTGCCTTACATTCAGTTTGCATATTTCGTTAGAATAGCATTCTTTGACCCTGCTTGTTTGAAAATTGGCGAAAGGGATGCGGCTTTGTTGTGCAGTCGTTATTCCCGATTTTTCCATCGGATTCGTTAGTTTTCGATTGCAAATCCCATATCCCTTGCCTTCTATAATCGACCCGATGACTTAGGTAGCTCGAAACAGCCTGTACATTTGACATGACTTGACCAGAACTATAGACACAACTCAAATTAGACGAACGACACCCCAAACAGATAGTCTACTTGCAAGAGTCCCGCGTAGTACTGAGTCGATATATGCGGCAAAACAGTCATGTTTGTACGTGTTTGTGTATTGTATGGAGTACCGCTGATTGCCAGTAAAATGTGGAGCGAAAAACAGGTTAGAACAGTTTGTACTGTTTGCGATTGAACTGTTGTAATTTCCGCTCCATGAGTGGCTTGCCGATCTTGGAAAGATTGGAATCCAATAAAAACACCGTTAGCCTGTAAAATGATACGACACGCTTAAACATATAATACAAATAAACTGATGTAGATAAAACAAGCATTCAATTTTGTGTAATGATGAATACAAAGACCTCAGAATGATTTTAAAAGTGGTTGGTAGAATATCTTATGGGGAAGGTAGTAGTTCAGATACCGCAAAATCAGGATTTTTCTGGTGCATGTTTTTAACTCCCTTATGGAACCAGGCGTTGTGACATGTGGGGGTCTATTGTCTATTGTGAATGGACGTGCTTTTCCACTTTATTCGTTTGCTTACTTAGGTATCCGAACCGGTGAGAGTGTACTGAAGGCTTGCAGCTACACTTGCGTATCTGTCTCAACAGACACAAAAACCATATACGCTGTTGGATCAGACCGATCATTGAAGGAGATCAGTGATTCACAGGTAACAAACAATACGTACTGTGGATTTTAAACTTAGTCACATTGAGAAATGCTTGACAGAACATACCAATATGGCGGCGTAAACTTCTAAAACCGAGATGCTTCTTATCAACTGTTTATTTGTATCGTTTCAATAGCTTTTTTCTATTTTAGAATCAAAATTATTGCTCGTGAATTAGGAGGATTTTTAGTTCCATTCAAGGTATACGAGTACACCAAATACAAAATCTGCAGTCATCATGATGATCATTTCGTACTCTTGAGAGCCCATGTTCGAAGAGAAATCGAGAAGACCAACTCATCTTTGACTGAGGTCACAGAATCGATAATCTAGAGAACCCTAGACATTCTACCCTACTCAACAGATTATGAACCTGATTGTTGATTCTGTATCTCCACTGTTGGAATGCAGTCATATTCGTTGTTTCAAAATGGGTATAAATAAAACGTGTTCCACCGAATAGTAATTTGCACACCACTGATATAACTTGAGAATGAATTTCCCCGTTTACAGAGGTATGGATCTGAGCATAGAAGCATGAAAAAATATCACTCTGAATACCACATAAAACGGTTTATGCGTGCATGAGCGCAATCATTTCCAAACACTTTCGAGTGAAAATGTTAAGGACTGCTATTGTTGACGGTTTGCTCTCTATCAAAGTGTCACCATCTAACCGATAGTGAAATCTCGAACCACAGGCCAAAATATATGGGGGTAGACAGCCTATTTTCTTTTCCGTACCATTCGTCATTCCTCTTCTCCAATTCATTCAGGGAATTCTAAGTGCTCTTCTCAACTTTGAACTGGTTTTGAATGAAACAAACGAATTACATGAAGTAAAGGTGTTTCGAAAGTTGTTCACCTATTATCTCAGTTCAATTTCGTTTTGGTAACAACTACGGTGCACTCCTTCAACATAATCCAGCCAGGAACAACGCAAACCAAAGTACAAAGAAAGAATAGTAGTCGGTCAAAAAGGATCCGAACGGAACTGTATCACCAATCACGACAGTTGTCGTTACCATTTGGTGTGTACCCAGCTATATTCGGTAAGCGGGTCTCGTAGACCATCACACAGAAACCTTACGTGTTCCATGAGGTGCAGTTAAACGGTTAGGATATTAATACGTCTCTTCTAAGGGATAAACCGGTCATTCTGACATACGTTCCAACTATTACCTACACACTGAGAATTCTAGGCAAACAGTATCCCAACAACATGCTAACCTGTTAAGAATAACTGTGTTCTGTGGTAGGTGAAAACCCAGTGCTGAATACCCTGAATTTAGCATCACCACTGGGGATCTAGTGGCTCTTGATGAATATTATCCGGTGGGAAACTACAATCTGATGCATAAACAAGAGTTTTCTTGGGAATTTTCTGTCATACTTGACATTCGAAGTCTGTTTTGATACAATTTTGTGTCAAAAAGAATCTTATACATGCATGCTTTGCCTTTTTGGCCGATTTAGGATTCTAGTTCCAGGATTCACATCATTCTCAACGCGGTTATAAATCTTGCACATGTCACTCAGGTTTTCTTTTTTCCTGGATCCAATTCCTTCCCGAATTTCAGATTGCGCGTGAAGTTATGTCACAGGATGTTCTTCTGACCACAGTTGTTCTGTCACGTTCTGGGCGTATGTTGTTCTGCGGTAGTCAGACTGGTCATTTGCGTTCGTTCGCTTTCCCGCTAAGTGATCATCCAGAATGGCAAGATTTTATCGGACATTGTGCGCCAATAACAAAAATGAAACTCACTGCCCAAGACGAGTTCCTGGTAACGGCATCCGATGATTGCTCGGTCATGGTTTGGAAGTTGCAAGAAAGAGATGGCCGCCTGGGAAAATCGGAGAAAGAAGTAACATGGGCTGAGGAGATTCTTATCACCAAGTCTGATCTTGAAGAAAAGGTATATCGTTCCTCATGGCCAAAGCATTTACTCAGTTCTTGCCAGCTTAGGAAGTAGTTGGAAATTTAATTTATATCTTTCTTTTGCCTAATGCTCTCAAATCTCTCTCTTTGGTAGGCAAAAAGGCAGAACATTTTCAGAAAAGGAGAAAGCAGCTGATGATAGAATATGAATAGGCAGAGCTCAACCGAGATACGACCAGCCACTACTTAATAGGAACCCCTTCTCGTCTTATCGAGCCGCTGTCACGTCGTTTGTGTTTCCGCTCACTCAAATCTTGACCTGGAATTTCGGCAGGCGCTGACGTGCTCACTGCTAACGGGGCTTGGCTGTCTATCGACGATTTGTCAGTTCATTGCCTTACATAGGCGCTCTGTTCATTCAGCATGACAGGAAAGGTGAATAAATGGAGGCTATATCGCAAAAGTGTAAGAGGTAAGAAAGATCAAGCTTATGCCAGACTATGAAGCAGAAAAGATTCCAGTAGGAAAAATGAAAAACGACTTGCTCGATACTATCTGACCGTGGAAATATATTGGGTCATAAGTCCTGTCATCTGTGGAATTCGTCTACGAACGAAGTTTGATGTAGTTAGGAGAGCTGTTCATCAACCAGATTACGTTAGATAGATTCGTAGAAATTGCACCTGATGTAGTTCCATTGGTTTCTTCGTTCATCCATATCTAGTCAGGTATTTTTAAAAATACATTTTTGAAAAGCAGATGGATCTGTCTATCCTTCTGATCTTAAAAAAACAGGAGAAAGTTGGAGATTAGACGATGGCCGAATGCGGCTGGTTGTTTGGGCAATTGGTTGAGGTCACAAGAATGCTATAAATAGCCCTTTTCCAATTGTTCAACTTGTTCGCTTTGGATTTTAAACAAATTTTATCGCAAGTGTAACGACTTGGTATGGCTCGTTGACAAGTGCCATTTTAGTCATGAATGATAATCCGTGTGGTGGTCACACGCAGCGTGAAAGGCCAGAAGATCACGGATAAAAAGAGGAACATGGCTGCACATTACACTTTCATCTGTTTATTTTTGAGAGGTCGTTAGAATTATCAACAAACTTGGTAATTCTGATTCCGGGGCTTAAATTTGACACGAATGAATGAATGAATGTCCTATGCGCTCTCGGAATCCGTTTGCGTCCCGGCAAGAGGAAGATAATGAGAGAAAGAGAGAGAGAGAGAGAGAGAGAGAGAGAGAGAGAGAGAGAGAGAGAGAGCGAAATATGCAATTGCTCGTGTCTGGTGCTTTGCCTACCTCGATTATACTTAGGACCAAGAGACCAAGATTTTGATGGTGGTTGCTGTTTTAACCATCGTCGACAGAATTTTCGAAATAATCACGTTCTATTTGCTGTTTCCCGCTGATATCCTTGCCACACAATCTCCGGTTACAAATCCAACTCTTCAACAGTGTAAAGCAGAACGCATCTGTACAATGAGCGAATTTGCCATTCTAGCGATGTTTAGACAACACGGTCCAAATCACACGATCCAAAATCACTCACATGTGAGCGTCCAGTCGGACTGTGTCTTTTTCCGTCTAATTTGACCGGTAGGGCGCCATTTAAGATGACCGACTGATGTTTGCCCCATCTCTTGTACTGGCCACGCATCTCGATTGGTGCGTTGTACGTGAACCCTGTGTGTGGAGTCAGACCGGATCGGTTAGGCGGCCGGACGTGCGCGTTCGAACTGAACTACAGTGTCTTTGTTTCAGTGGTTTTTGGCCACTTCCTGCCAGTGGCAATGAACAATACTGCTAGGGACAGAAACGGATTTAGGTTTTTTCACTATCATTTCACTCAGAAATCTTTTAGTTAGTTGTGATATTCACTACAGTGCGTAACAAAGGGCTTCTCCTTTCGGGGACCTACCATCCACATCACGCCAGATAATTCAGATCTAAGAAACGAGAGTGGTATCAACAGTTGGATTATCTGCTTTGGTCTAACGCCATTCTCCAAAAACGATAACAAGCTCCTCGTACTTAAATGCATCCACTTAACTCACCTCTTTCATTTCATCACGCAGAACTCTGTTATGGCGGAACTGAAAACGAGGGTAGATGAACTGAAGATGGAAAATGAATATCAGCTCCGCTTGAAGGATATGAATTACAACGAACGCATTAAGGAATTAACAGAAAAGTTTATTCAAGAAATGGAAACACTAAAAACAAAGAATCAACTACTTAAAACGGAAAAAGAACGAGAAGAAACACATCATGAAGTCCAGTTACAAGAAGTCATGGAGAAGCATAGCCGGGAGCTGCAGGAACTTGAATCGGCATCAAACCAAAAGCTCATGATTGAGTACGAAAAGTATCAGGATTTGCAAGCCACGTCACAGAAGAAAGAGGAGGAGTATGACAAACAGCTGAAAACCATGGAGGAGTCACGTGAACGCATGCTAGAAGAGTTGACAGAGTTCTACGACACAAAGCTGGCTGAAAAGAACTCAGCTATGGAAAACTTGAATCGGGAAATAAGGGAACAGACTATGGAATATGATGTCACTAAACGTCTCATAGAAGAGGATGCCGATCGAGAAATATTAGAGACGAAGATTCGATATGAACGTCGTCTACGAGAAGAACGAGAAGCCAATGCACGTCTCAAAGGAGAATCTGGAATAATGAAGAAGAAATTCACAAGCCTTCAAAAAGAAATTGACGATCACAAAGAAGAACTGAAAAAGTTTCACGCGGAAACTCAGAAGTTGAACAATGTAATCCGGAATCTGGAAAAAGACATTCAAGGTTTACGGAAAGAAATACAGGAACGAGACGAGACGATTCAAGATAAAGTAATTCAAACCGGAATCCGTTTTACTGGTACACAAATACACATTAATTTGAGACTTTGAAGTGTTTTGCCCCCTCCCCAAAATAAGAATAATAATAATAACCGCAAATGAAATATATATATATATATATATATATATATATATATATATATATATATAAATGCGTACTGACTAAAATAGCCACACCTGATGGTTTCAGTTACTTCTTATCTTTGTCTAATAAGCTAGGGTAGGCAATTGTTGTTGACTTACAGAACCATCTGTACGCTCTGGCTTTATATAACTTTGTGGCACTCAGGCGGGGAAAAATGTTCTGTCTTCCGTCATTTATTGCAGTTCTATTGGAGTAACGCAGTCAATGTTTATCATGGCTTCGTAACCGGTGTTCCTGCATGCTATCCTTGCTTCAGTTACGCCAAGATTTATCCTTCGCCTGTGATCCATATGGGTTGTTAGAAGTCCACTGAATAATCCAATTTAATTTTCACACTTATATTTAGTAGTTCTTGCATCGGTTAGAATTAATTTTCAAAATCCTAGGAAAAGCCTGGGCAGAGCTATTCACCATATTCTCAAACCAGTTGTAATTTACGGACCTCATGAGAATTCCTCTAAAACTGTACATCCTTTATTGGGACAGTAATCTAGTTGTCAGACTGCTTTGCCCTGTAATCGACACAGTCCGAAAGATTGTACGTGTGTATTTGCACGGGGTGATCATGGCTTTGAATGTGCCGTTCAAAGTTACTTTTAGATTCATTTAATTGTTATTTCGATCTAATTATACCTTACTTGCCCTAATTTCCTAAATACATTCAAGATATTATTTTGGAAAACGCATTCCTTTAAAAAATTGCACCTTTTAAAATAATACTGCTCCAGTTTCGTCTCATTGGACATTTTCCACCATCTCTACGCATTGCAGATTAGTTTTTTTAAACTTTTGGTCACATTTGTTACCGTCATTTCTTACCCGAAATATTCCGAAACGTTTTTCAATTAAAACGCCTTGAATCTTAAATGCTTGATTTTGGTTTCTTTAATTATCTCATTTGTAATCAACTAGCAACAATCTAAGGCTTCTAACTGTTTATTATTCTCTTGTTCTAATAAGGAAAAACGAATATATGATTTGAAGAAAAAGAACCAAGAACTTGAGAAATTTAAATTTGTTTTGGATTACAAAATCAAGGAATTAAAGAAGCAGATTGAACCGCGCGAGAATGATATCAAAAACTATAAGGAACAAATACAAGAGGTGAGTATATGGTCTCTCCGTTGAACGGGGCCGCTAGTCCCTGTCTATTTAAATCTTGAAGTAAGGCACAAATTTTTTTTTGCGCTGTGAAACAGCTCACTCAGGCTATGGTCCTTATATTCGAAACATGCGTTGTCTATTGGGCTGGGTTGTTGATCATAAAAATTGGTTTTATTTTCAACAAAGGCTGTGGTTCGTAATCATATCCGGCAATCGCCTAGGTCAAACCCCCTTACAGTTAACAGGAACTGCCTTTTTATTCTGTGCCGGCACAGGAACCCAGTAGAAGGGACATTTCCCATGACCTGAAGTCCCACTTCACTGCTAAGGGAACCTTGAAATCGTGATCCTGAGATTCGGTGGCGAGAATCACATAAGGTCCCACTAGTTCGGGCGTGGTAACCAACCGGGTCTGTCTACTACCAATGTGGCCGGCATCGGCGCCGAGATTCGAACTTCGTACCACAGAGGTGGGGGAGGTTTTGGCACCAAGATAGTTGAAACGAATGGACAGTTTAAAAAAAAGAATAGAAGTAGAAGCTAAGATGATAGACCATTGAGAAGTGTGCCAATCCACCATAAGTTGAGCACCGTGAACTCCAGCTAAGCTGCCCCGTCATTCTGCACAACCTGATCGATTGGTGTAGGTTTGCACACTTTTTTGGGAGATCACTTTAGTGAAATCCTGTATTCTTACAGGACTAACTTCGTTAACCAATAATAATGCCGCTCACCGTTATCATCTTTTAAACACTTCCCACGCACTTGAAAGTCATCTGTCATATGATTCTCTAAAACACAGGTATACAAAATAAACCATCTCTTTGGACTGACTCCTTTATTCATAAATCCTTCCATTCAGTGATTAGAGACTGAGAGATATATAGTGTTTGAAAGGCGTGGCTGCTGGCGGTGTAAGTAAAGACGAGAGTAGGGTTAGAGTATTAGGTACAATAGGAAGTTCGGTAAATCAAACATCAAAGTTCATTAGTCTAAGAGGTTTGGACATCCGTGGCGCACGTCCTGATGCAAACTTCCTCGTTGTGCAACGTTCCCTGGAGCAGCAAATGATTTAAAATAGGGTAGGAATTGTCAGCCCGTAACAGATGGGGCTGGGATGTGAAAACCACACGTGGTGCACGTGACCATGTCAGATTTGCTAAGTTTCCCGGATGGGATACAAGAAATCCCCGTAACGAAGGGTTAGAAACAGTAATATGACGGTCTATGGGTTTTTGTGTTCCAACTGTATCTTCATCTACTTACTGCCATCATTTAGGTTACTCTCCTTACTATTCTCATACTCAGCATTTTCGCTTTCAATCACAATTCCCACAATTGTCACAAACAGTGCTTGGTAAATGGACGTTTGAACTAAGTAAAAATTATTATCTTTGTCTCTTGCCAATACTTTCGAGATCTTGTGTCTTGAAATCTTCATTAAAATTACTTGTTTTTATTTAGTCCATAAATCTATGGAGTCCAATTATTCACATAAGTATGTAAGAAGTAGTACGTGGATATTTATACTCTTGGGACCTGGTAACAATTCGGAAACCAGGATGTAAATTTCGTTGTTTTCAGTAATTTGCCAACTGGAATTCTGGTGAGTGATAAGCACAGCACACGAAACAACGGCTTACCAAATTGTGAAATTTATCTCGCGCAGACCGTAGTAAACTCGTCCTGGGACTTACCACTCTTCTGTCGGAAATCAGAATCAAGTCAGACAGGTTCTGAGTTGCGGTATTTTGTAGAGGATTATATCGTCCGAACATACAAGGGAAGACAGCGGGACCAAAAGACGGGGTGGTAATTATTTCCAAACCGTCTCACTAACTCCCGGGAGAAGTCCATCTCGCCCACGAATCATCTCAGTCCATTAGCGCAAAACACGTTGTTTATATAGGAAGAAACAATCACTGACACCAATCGTTCCAAAGCTAACGAACTGGTTCATGCTGGCATCATGTAGCCAGTCTTCTGATTGGTTGAATGGTCACATGACCAGCAACCACGCGACGGGAATCTGTTCGCGTCTCAGCAGTCTGCTACCTTGTCACTTACGTATCCGCTGGCACAAGCACTGACCTGGATTTTGGACAGGTGCCGACATGTTGATTGCTGACGGGACATGGCTGACTATCAACCATGAGTCGATTGGACTTTGCTACAGAGTATCAATTTGTCGTCAACATGTTATCAGTAGCGCAGTGGCAGGACTGACAACACAGTTGTAAATTAATCAAGGGTTGGTAAGCAAAACTATGACGAAGGGATCAATTCTGATCCGTAGAAAGAGGAACACGAAACGAAACGGAACAATGAACAGAACCCCGAGAATTGCATCAGTTTGTGTTCATCACTCGATTGAATGCATTTTTGTCACACAATTTGGGATCTAAGTGACATCACTTTGGTTTTTATTTTCGGATGCCTAGTGAGCAAAGCGCGCCAGACTCCCATGCAATTGTTCAAATGGTGCCAGTATCCCTTTCTCACGTTGTAGAGGATCCATTCTAGTTACCCATCAAGGTGTTGGTCCGATAGAAGTTTTGGATGCGGGCGACGGCGTGTAACAATGTTTGAGCGTAAAACAACAGTCTGATCGAATACGGAGATTATACCAGCTGAAATAATCAATATTTCTGGGTGAATTCTGTACCTTGGGCACGACCCATTTAAGTACGAGGTAGAACTTTGTCACCCAAACAGGAGAAGATAGGAGTGTGCTGGCACCAACTGACTTGTTGTGTAGCATATTACAGGCCGACAAGGAAACCATTCATACCAAAGTATTATATGCATGTGCATATGAATAACAGACAGTGAATAAACTTGATCAGTTTAATTTCAAAGCACTGTTGACCTGGATAAAAACGTGGAGATTTCAATCAATCCCTGTTGCAACTTTATTCACAGAAAAACTCACTGATGGATATTTTATTAACATAACATCCTGAATTATTATTAGAGATATCTGACTGCTCCAGATTCGACATTCTTGATCAATCACCAAATCAGATCAACCTGATTGATTTTTGTGTTTGGTTCAACAGATGGAAGCTGAACTCGAAAGATTTCACAAGCAGAATGCTCAACTTGAGATCAATATTGCTGAGCTAAAACAGAAGCACAAGTCTGTCGAGAACGAACTAATTCAGGAACGTCAAGCTACACGAGACGTGGAATCTATGGTGCGTCGATTCAAAACGGATCTGTTCAACTGTGTTGGATCAATTCAAGACCCGAAAGTTTTGAAAAACAGTGTGATCGCCCTCTACAAGAAGCATATTCATGAAGACTTGGTAGGTTTTAGACAATTTTGATCAAATCCAAACAGTTTATCAGTGTAACATTATCGACCCGTTGGAATAATTGATACCAAGACAAAATATCCAGTTCCAACTAAGAGAAGTTGTTTGCTCACTTCATCTCGCCATTTGTGAAAAGTGGTAATGGTTCTCAATCGATTTATCTTGTTATATTCTTACCAGGTGAATGCTTTGTCCAACGTACAACAAACTCACTCATACGTTCACTGAATCTGTCTCTACTTACAATCGCACGTTGACTTTCCAGAGTCTCCCAAGAAAAGCTTTGAAATTAATTAAACCAATCTTTCTTATTACAAGCTAACACCATTGCAAAACCCACTCCTAAAATCCTCACAGATACCAGTCTTTTAGTGCAAACTGATCCATCCGTATTTCGAATGTTCAGTCAGTAACATGATGGAAGGTCTTCTACGTGAAACACTTTTGGTTCTCTGACCTGTGATTATAACTTAGTGAAAGCATGCAAATTGCATTTCAACTTCTTAGCAGATTCGAATCTTGATTAACACCACTATAGGTTTCAAATTCACCTGATAAATGTTGTAAAAACAATGCAGAACAAATCTCCAAGATAACAATCTGTTTGGCTTTACATTCCTATAAAAGATGATTTGTATCTAACTTAATTACGTGACTAAGCGGTGACTGAGAATATTCTCACGGATTACGAGTCAAAAGGAATGGGAAGAAATACCAAACTGATTTGAGAAGTAAATGTGCCAAGTCTGGACTGACTCCTCAAATGCAAATAGCAAGATCTTTCTGGATGTTTCCCTTTTGAAATTTTCCCATCCAGAGCGTAAAGACCAGCAGTGTGAGTTCATCGCCCGATGTGGTCAGTTCACCACATTCGGTTGTTGATTCACTGTTGATTTTGATGTTGTTTTCTCTTCTTTTCCGTTCAGAATATTCCCTCACAATGTTCATCGTTTCTTTTCCAAGCTAGAACAACACAAAATTTTCGTCGTAGTAATATGTCCATTAGAACACAGTTCATGTTGTGCTCCTTGTTAGAGCCTCTATTTTATCTTGTTTCCATTAATGGATCTAGGAACATTTGCTCATGTTATCATTTCTGGTGGCTATCACCACATGCACTCAACCGTGATAATCTTGCTTTTAGTAACTCACGCAAGGTTTGAGGAAAGCTATCGATATCGTGGTGGTAGATAGTTCACCACCAGGTTGGAAGTCATTACCATCACAATTGTTTTAATGGAAAAAACGTCTTTATCCGTTCACTTTCTGATTTCAGCTATCCTGAATAATTATTTATGCATCGTTTAAGCTGAAAATACTTTTCTCGACTAGTGAAAGTTGTAAATAGTTTACTTTTTTAACATCTCACAATTTTTTCAGACGGGTGATGCCACAGTCGATGCTGATATTCAGAAAGAATTCGCTAGACACAGAGAACACCTGGAACGCTCAGTAGCCGGTCTGCGCAGGAAGCTTGCCAAGGATAGTGAGGTACATCGTGTGGGATATGTACGAATCATGCAGGTGAGTACTAAAAACGACATTGTTTTTTCTGCAGTAAATTTGGGTCGTGTAGGCCGCGTTGGGCATCCGGGATCCGCTACGGGACTATAATGGCCCATAGAATACTCAATTTATGAGCGGGACGGTATATCGTCCCGTTTTATTTTGCAAGTAGTATCTTCAGACCGGCGGCAAGGTTTCTCTGAAGAGTACGGCCAAATGTGCGTATCCCGTATTCCTCCATCTAACCCGTCCTTCTGACATGGCATCAAGCAGAGCTTTCGAACAACACTGAAATCAACAGGATACAACTGAAAGTTGAATTTGCATCAAACATATCCGATCATCGTTGCGAGATGTTGTCACATCAAGCGTGCCTGTATGTCCCATTTAGCCTATTCCGTTTTGTTCATGTGATTGCACCGCATTTCCGTTTGCTCCGATATCCATCATTCCTGTCGATCGTGCATCTACTCGTGGGTAGAATGTACCACTCCACCCTACTTGTGTATTCAAACCATTTCTTCATCTAAATGATTTCCATTTATGAATTTCTTTAGTGGTCTTTCTCCTCTCATTACTTTGAACTATTTTACTTCTGAAAGTTGATGAAATAGATTAATGAAATGCGCGGTTAATTAGTGAAGTTTTCTGCCTTTCCAGTAATACGCAAGTAAAATTGGTGAAATGCGCTCTTTAATGTACGGTTCAAAAAACATTGAACGCAAATAACTAGGGCGTCAGGTACCATAAATGAGACTCGATTCCTCAAAACATCCTACCGGGAAGGCAGAATAGAACTACCATAAAGAGTTCAGTTAGGTCGATTTCAACTTGTTCTTCGTAGTTCGTGATTTGATACGGGAACAGAAAGTTGCGTGGTACGGGATTTTCTAGATCACTCCTACCAAAAATCCTTTTTCCAGTTAGCATATTTTACTAACATATATAACGAATTACTCATCAAGTGACACAGAAGACTAAACATTCAGTTACGAATCACATCTAAGTTCGGTCCATGTCACATTCACAGGAAAATGTTACCTTGATTGGAGAAATCAACAGTTTGCGTAAAGAGTTGAAGCTATGTCGGAATCGTATCGCTGAATTGGAAGCTGCCCTCGGTTTGAATAGGAAGCAGGGAGAGAACGCACGACAGTTGCTGTCACAAGTGGCCAAAGGTCGTCAAAATGCCCTTTTGGAGGCGGAATACGAACAGGCCCAACGTGCACTGGCCGCGCAAGCCACCCTGATTAGACAACTACAATCGAAGATTGAACAGTTCGATATGAACACAAGCAATGTAGATGATCTTCTCAAGGATTTGCAGGCCACCATTCAAGCACCGCTTCCAGATCAGGGACAACCAGTTTTCGTGGGACCACAAAGTCAGCCGTTACCCCCAATCAAGCCTAACAAACCGTCTGCATTAAACGAAGCGACGCCATCCTGAATTCACAGTGAGTTTCTATGGATCTAATTTGTGAATAAGGAAAGCTTCGAATGTGCATAAATAATCACGCGAAATCAATTGGTGAGACAATTTAGTGCAAACGGAGCATGCGGCGTAAAATATTTGCTTGAATAGAACCTACTATATATGTTATTCCCGAGATTAGTTAACCGTTCAATGCCCTTAACAGTAGGCGGGCTAAGTTACAAACTTGGAATGTTACGCACCCATAGAAAACTGATGGGCGCGTTGTGTCACTAGGCTCACCTAAGTAGCACCAAGCGGCGCTCTTTCGTACCAATTTCGCGATGCGGGCAGGCCTGTTGTCATCCATCTCAGATGCCGAATTGTTTAGCACAACAAAGTCAGCCCATGCGCATACTAGCAACTGACCAATAGTTGCATAAATTATTTGCCAGCCCGATCATAAAGCGCATTCACATGAACACAGCGACTGGGATCTAATGGGTTAAGTTAAGCTCGAACTTATGCAACCGATGGAATCTACATTTCTTCAATCACTGGGTGGATATCTTGCTCTCGGTTTAGTGTCCTGCCGTCAAGCCGAGTCACCGTCACATCCAGAAGCCTATGCACGCTGACTATAGCTTGGTCCTGGCAAGTGGGATGAAGAGTGACAGGCAGATAGTGAGTAGTCGATGATTTAGTCACACCCCTTAAGGCCTTCCTAGACATGTCGGCAGCAAAGTGGAGCATCAGCAATCTACCCTTTATCATGCGTTTCATTCAGATCCTCATGAATGAACAAAGTATCTATTGTATCTGTAATTGATCGGACGCAAGAGCAACAAGGAGAACGACTGCAAGGCAAGCAGAGAACAGTATTCTCCGATGATTATTTCCGTTGAGTGCAGATACGGGATAAAAAAGGAACGAATTCAACGGAAAGCAGGATAGGCAACAGCCAATGATACGGTGTACATGCAACGTCTGACTCACCGACGATATAGATAGGGGACAGCGGACAACGTATCGGTCGAACGTACAAGTGCATCATTCAACCGTACTGAAACGATGCAAATCCGGATAGTCAATCGATTATCGTGAAGGTTGTGGGGAGGGGGTTGTGCCGGATTCAAGTTCCAGCTGAGACTCCATAGAAGTGTTAAGTTTTGTCTCACTATAGCCAAGAGGAACGCTTCTATGCTCACGAATGGTCTCGTTCTATTAGCGTAAAACTGACTATTTGGGGCTTTGGTCCTTGTACCCAGCCGTTGTACAATATGCATTGATCCGACTGATGTGAGCGACCATGCCTTATAGTTGTCTGATGTTAAAGGCAATCACAACGGATTGGAATCAAGTAAGATGCCACCGCAACAACAGATAGTAAGAAATAGTTAGTGGAAGATATATGTTGTGAATTTCTTGTGTTTTCTCACCGTACACTTTTTGTTCTGGTGAGTCCTATCAAAGATAAATAGCTGTAGAGTGTTGCCATGGTTTTCAAGAGATTTGCAAATCCCGGGTTATGAAGCTGTTTTTCAGTTTGTTTCCATATAACTTCTCTGTTTTGCAGATCTATGCCACACACTGAGTTGTCACACTTCAAGCGTTGCTAAAGACGGAACGGTAATTCTGTACGCTCGGCTCGAAGTGGTTTTTCGGATCGTGTATCGCTTGGAGAAAAAATAGGACAGACTTAAATCCATCATATTGGCGAATGTTCTTGTATAAGAACTAATAAAAATCTTGATGATTTTGTGTTTTGATTGAGAAATACTCTTGTATCATACGGTAATGATTTCTTCATCATGTACAAGTATTCCTGCATTGTGATTTGTGTTGTCCGCGACCGTGATGGTGTGTTCAATTTTATGACGTTGATCATCTATAATTTATGTCTGAAATTCTGCCGTATTGTGGCTAAACAGGAATATCTCATGCAGCACGGTGATCGTTATGAGAGTATTGGTCGATTCGGGCCAACACGCAACCCATCTTTCCCAACTGACCAGTGCCATCTTGATGACTCATGTGATGAACAAGCAATGCCTGTCCGGCATCGAGACCAAAGATTGGAGTCACGAGTGACAAGAGAGCGGACCGATAGGGTGGGAGAAGAATTTTGTCAGGTGGTGTTTGACCTTACCAGTAGCGAATTAGAAAAGTTGATCGCTGAAGCCAGCCGGACCAAAAAGTTAAGTGCGACGATTGGTTACAGGTATCGGCATGCCATGTAAGCATTGTCTTGCACTAACAAAATGAGACTGTTCAGAGGTAAAAAAGGTTCCCCTCTGGCTATAGTGGTGTAGTGACCGAAATGCCCGAAATGGAATCAGAAGACACACTAACTGGTACTGAAATATATTGGTATCTTAGCTCTTAAAATATGGCATATACGTAGGCATGAAGTACGCAACGAAACGCATATACACACTAGTATTGATCCATGAGCAATATAATTGGTGGGCCGAAACTTGCCAAAAAATTATCCCGTGATGTGGGAGCTGATCATGCGTGCAGGACATACGTACTGCGATAATCAATATCCACGATTAAACTAGGCTGAGCCATACTCTCATGGTGCATTTCTTTTTGTGTGGAAATGTATGGATGCTGACTGGAATGTACACTGAACAAATGAACACTGATTGGTTCAAGTGGGTTTCCCCGAATTAAGTATGAATAGGACAGAATCACCACAAATGGTATGGCACAAAACAGTTATGATCGACGATTCCACTTCCGAGGGAGTGAAATATCTCCGTGGTATTACTGAAGAGCTTCAGGTAAACTTCCTTAATCACTGTAACTTTAATGGTGCATCACGCAAATAAATTTACCCCCTTAGAACCCTCGGTTGCTTCCATTACGACTAACGACTAAAAGCTCAACTTGTGACCATAAGACACTCACTCTACCACGCACACGTCGGCCTGAAGCATCAAACTTAGTTGAATCATGAAGACAGAGACTGTTAGTAAAGCAATGGATCCGTTGTTTGGAAACTATAATAAACAAGTCAACAAAAAACGCAGAATACCCTGGGAAAACAAGATACTTCAATGAGCGACATGCTGAAGAGGTACGTCACGGTGTTATGTGGAAAACTAGTGAATTTGCTCGCATCACGCCTCTACGAGCTGCTGACAAACTATGGAGTTAGGCAGATCTCAGTGTCCATATCTTCCCTCGGTCTAACCCGTCGTTGCGCTATCAAATTCCTCAACAGAATGTTTCAGCTGTAAGCCCCAAGCGAGCCTCAGTCGGTGCGAACAATTGGGTGTGTCTGTATTTTCCATGCGGGAATTCAAGGTAAATATATGCAGTTGATTGAGAAGTTGAAGACACGAAGCATGAAACCCTGTTGCTGTGATCATACTGTTAGAGCCTAATGGGGTGTAACACTGTATTTATTGCGACCCCATAATTACATTAGGAAAGAAAAGCCAGAGTTGCAACAGCACGATTTATGTCCGGGACGATTTCGCTGCATCACAACATACTGAATGCTGCAGAACAATAGTGTTTACATAGGCTTGTGTAAAGCAATGATGCTTGTGAATCGGAGTGATTATGAAAATAGGATGGAAGGTCCGAACAGATCTGTACGCGAAGATAACTGAGATGACCCTAATGAACTAGAACAAAGAATATCGGCTGAAGTACAACTTCTGCTAGAAGGGCATTTCATTAATGAGAAAATAGCTCACTACCCAAAGCCAAAGGGAACTGAAACACCACAATTGTATGGGTTGTCGAAGTTCCACAAACCACGAGTACCTCTTCGATCAATATTTCCTCGGACAAATTCACCACTACATCAACTGGCGAAATGGCTAATGAAATTGCTTGATTCCGTTCATAAATCAATGGTTTGACACACTTTCAAGGACAATTCGGAGATGGTAAAACTTTTGGAGCAGATCAGTGGGAAAGGGAAACATGTGGCCTCGATTGACGTTCATTCACTATTCACGGATGTACCCGTTTGGGAGATCATACAGGTATTGTCGAAACTGATGCATACGGGTGTCCGATAAGCACACTTTGTGCTCGTACACGACAGCATTCACGCACAACCATATATTTTTTGTGCCATAACTAGCAAGTAGTGATGACAATTGCCCGTGTCGTCTTCTTGTATGGGGTAAGTAGCCACCATCAAAATTTAGACAAAACCTTACTTCCGCTACTACTAGTGGGCCGCAATTATGACTGAATGAGCCTCTGGGGGAAAGGGAACAAAATTTTTTACGTCGAGTTAACCCAATCCTTGTTCAGAACCCAATGTTCATGCACGGTATTCAACATTTGGCTTGCCTATATATTCTTCAGGATTTTTCACAATCTCATCGACTTACAGTCCACCACGTAGGTGACGAAATATTTCCTCATGCACCATCACATGTTGCACTTTTGACTCCAATGGCAAGTGCGTAGGTAGCCATTTGACTACTCTCTGTAGGAGGGAGTTTTTTACAATTGCATTCAAATCCGTGCAATTAGAGGGTAATTGTATGAACTGGACCTTGAAGTTACGTATACATTCACAAGTTTCACGGTGACTAATTACCAAAAAAATCATTCTGCATGACTTTATTTACACACCTCTCGTGAAAAAAGCATGACGCGTTAACCTGAAAAGTTATTACCAACCCAGGTGACTTCTTTCCGTTGAATTCGGAAACTTTTTCGATCATAACGGTGAGGATTTCCCAAACATTCAAGGCGTGTTTAAGTAAAGTTTACCAACTAAGGTAAACGTGTTTTATTCCCGTCCAAATCAATAATAGTGGTTAGTATGATATATCGACATTCGGCGGGATAACTTTTCGGGGAAAATTCCTACACCAATTGATTTTTTTCTGAGCCTTCTACGGCTAATCGTATACCAAACATCCATAGAAGAAACAAATCCATCACCAAAATGATAAGCCTGGTGATTAGAATCCCCTGATAAAACCAATGCGTGCCTTCATTTGTTGGGCTTGCACTGCAACCTTCATATCACATGACACCAGCCACATTGAAAATTGACCCCAACTTATATGCGAAAGGGTGTAAGAAGGCCTGGGAATATTCCCACGCTTGCTTAGGGAAAGGGATTTCTGGCACTGCTTTTTGGGTGTAATGCACACAAGATCGTCCCATTCATTCGATTTGCTAGATCCTGTACCTCTGAAATGCGTACTTGGGATGGTTGTTCCGGGGGTTCATCACATAATTGACGTTCTTATTCGCGTTAAAACACTGAGCAAGATAAAGAGTAAAGAGTCAAAATTATGGGCCCTAGTAATTCATCTATGATTCTCTTTGAGGAGGTGCCGAGGAAATTCAGTTTCAGCGGATCCTTTCAACACTGGCGCGATAACTATGTAAGCGATTAACGAAACGCGCCCGAATGACACTGATAGACGACGCTCATATTAATGCGAACTGGAATTTCCTTTTTTCCGCAAGTTTGGCGGTCATCGTTAAAAAGCATCTGTAAACCACACATATCGTGAAAGCTCCAAATGATGAATTAGTTTATCTTAACCTCATAATATAAGCCCAACCATGAAATATATATCTGCGAATAAATGACTTCTACCAAAATATTCGGACAGTAAACCTATCTAAATATAACCTAGGTTAATTTATGTGGTCCTTTTGATTACCTTAATTATATTTCCATACCCTGCTAATTGGAAGCTTACTTTGCCCAGAGTGTTTAGTCCTGGCAACCAAGGTGACACACATTCAACCATCGACAGCTCAGTAAAAAACCAGCGTAAATTAGAGGATGCTCTGAATAGATTAGTACCACTACCCGATAGCCTAATATACTTTAATTAAGTCACGAAGCTCGAACCATACACGGGGTAATTTTCCGTGTACATCACAATCGAAACTACCATATCGAATAAAAGCAACTTAAAATCGACATACCAGTAACAGTTCTCGAACGGTAGTTACTACCATGCACGAAAAACGTGTCCTTTTCCTTCTCAGAGAGATCGACGGTGCTGCAGTGGGAAGCCCATTGAACCCCGTTTTCGCTGATATATTCACGGCTCAGGAAGAAAAGCCGAGCAACATCCAGGAACGTTAACAGCTCCACAAAGGATACGTTGACAATGCTCTAATTATTACAAAAAACCTGAGATAAACTAAACGGATCATGGATGAACTCAACATCCAAATATACGCCTTCCGATGGAAGCAGAATAGGATCATATACTGCACCTACTTGATAATAATACGAATGGGATGGATGATGGAACGATCGCCAGATCTGTTGACCGAAAAAACACCTAATCAGGCCAATCTTTGCACTTCGACAGCCTTATGCCTCTGAAGTACAAACGTGGTCTGGCCCAAACCGTCTTTCATGGAGTGCGGCGGATTTTTGCGGAGGACATGGTTGAAAACGAATTACAACAGCTGAAAGATGCTGTGTTCGAAAACGCTTATCTCATTGCGTTCATTGAAAGCACTGCAAGCCTAAAGTCACACGACAAACGACTGTGACGACAGCTAAATTACTGGTCACACTGTTTTCCAAAGGTGATGACGTTAGTTGCTTGTTCAAACGACGACTCGGATCAGCGAATGCTCGAACATTATTTTTGTGAGTAGTGTGTGGGACTGGCAATACTTTGCTTGGCTGACTGCCATTCGGAATTCACCTTTTATGCACAAACCTCAGGTCATCCGATCAACCTCGTATTTAGAAGCACCAAACTCTTATTAGAACAAAGTCAGTGGCGCCGCAAGCAGGGTTTGAACCCGGAAGGCGTGTGTGTTACCGATACACCAGCCCGCTCCCGTCCGACCTGATCCGAATTATCGAGTGAGGCTTTGTTCGGATGTCGTCCTCTATGACAGCCAATAGCGCGCGACGGCTTCGAAGAGAGACACGGCCATTGTATCGTTAACTCCATGCTGTCAGGCCCTGTTGGCTGTCACGGAGGACGACATCTGAACAAAACTCGGTAGTTCGGATCGGACCGGACGGGAGCGGGGTGGCGTAGTGGTAACACTCGCCTTCCAGGTGAAAAGGGCCTGGGTGCGGCGGTGGATATGCGCTGTGTGGTCCTACCACTGGTCGAGCCTCGGACTGCGTTCCATCCAGGTCGATTTGCTTATTGATCTGTCAGTCGACGCTGTCAGCTAAAACACACACATACACACACTACGCATGAACGCACGCACATCACCTTGATCACACCCATACCACGACCGGTTTGTTCCAACTAATAATACTTCTGCACTGAGTCATATTTGCCGGTTGATTTTTTGTCCGCTAAGCTGCCTTGCTTAACCGCACAGAATTCTATGCACTGTCTACGCTTGCGGTAGACGTTGTACTTCGTTTCCTGTTTGCTTACTTATGTATGAATTAACGAATTTCTCGTGTACTATGTTGTCCCGGTGATCAGCGTACACAACGTATGCGTCACTGAAGACGCTCTAATAAGAGCGGAACTCGAGTCTGGTGCTTCCGAATGCAAGGTTAATCGGAAGACCTGAGGTTTGTGTTTAAGAGGTGGGGTCCGAAGGACAGTCAGCCAAACAAAGCTAAATTGACTTACGAATTTTAAAGTAGGTGTAGAACAACATAAGTGGGTTAAACAGAGCGATAGTTACGTAACCGAGTGGATGAACATATTTTAAATTGAGTCCAACGTTTAGTGACACAATCAGGGTCATATCAAACGCATGATGACAACGTTCAAAATCACAAGATCACGTCGTTGGTCGTTGCTCGTCACCCTGTGATGACGCCACATCCAGTTGACTGTAACACTGCGTTTCGGGTCATGCACACGGTGAAGAAAGCCGGACTACTGAGGTTCGTTGAGGCCATTGTCATACATCGATGGAAAATTGTGTCAGCAGAAAGAGCTGTTTGTTAGCTTGTCTTTACCTTGGTGATACCATTTCACCCTTGTATTTGTTTCTAATAATTTTCGAGCATCATTTTTTTTACATGAATCCAAGTAGACATGATTGTTCTGCAGTATGCACCATGTTGAGACGCAACGAAATCGTCCCGGACGTAAATCGTGCTATGTTGCAATTCTGACTTTGCTTTTCAAAATTATTTCCTGATAAGTGTGTTTCAACTACCTTGGAGTCTCTGTACGGACCATAGTCCGAAATTTGGATGCTCTGTCGACGACGATAAAGACCATGATTCCGCGAAACTACAAAACCTAATGTCAATAAGTTCGAACGAAATTAATACCCTTGAACTCATGAAGCACGAGGTGAATGGAAAGGAATAGTTTGGATTGATGTGACCGGAATAACCGCAAGCGAGGCTGAATAATTGCGAGCCTGCAATTTAAATCATGTTTACCGTGGCAAAATTTTACTGTTCCATAACACAACGTAGTCGAGATCGTTGGTAGGTTGTCGACATTTCGGTCACCATGGCTACCATTTTTCAGAACTGATTTTACAAGCAAATGGAAGTGAAATTACAGTTAAGAGTAATCGTGTTGTCTTTAACAGCAGGGACCCGAATTTGCGCATCACTAGGGCAACGGGCATCATGGGGCCTGTTATACTTATCCATCAAGAAAGGTAGCTACACCAGTAAGATCTGTATACAATGGTTTGGAGGGTCTCTCTGAAACAAATTGGTATTGAGGATTTAGAGAACCAAGTTTTAATCACCGGGAGTGCAGCACGCCACTGACGCCTGAAATCTGTGACCAAAGAAGAAGACTATAAAATAGTGATTATCCTTCAGTTAGCATTCTAATCATCAGCTCTTAATAGAGTTGTCGGAATATTACGCAAAAATAAACACGACAATAAAAAGTAAATTGATCACTCAGTAACTTGTCGTACAAGCAGGCGATCCTCAGGTGTAAATATCAAATTAGAAAATGTGGGTGAGGTGACGGGATAACATTGCCTGAATTTTAGCTGCTAAATTGCAATGTCACCTAATCGCAAATGAAGTCTAAACGTTTGAAATAGGGTTTTGAAGCACACAAGAATAATACCCACGATTGCACATTGACGTATTTCATCGATTGTTTCGCTTGGACGAATCAGGACTTATCAAGCTTTCCATATGTTTTTTGTCAGTTAGGAACCCTGGCAATACGGCCTAGCTCGGGACAGATACCTTGGGGCTAGGTAGTTCCATGTCTTAGACATCCATTTAAAGATGCACTGTGAGGAAAGAATTGACAGCAGCACTGGCAAGCCACATCGGGTCGGGGCAATGACTTTAGTTCCTATACTGGAAATCAGGCTCACCCAGTCACTCATACCGATTGAGACTCGCCCAGGCTTACCACCGTACCTGACTACAATATGATTAAGTTGACTGAAAAACCATGGATAATGCTGCATACGCGCTGGAAAACGATTAGAACAATCGTCAAAGAAGATCACTATCTGGTGAGTTCAATTCGGTTCCTGAGGTGCTTGGGAAATATCGCAGAAGAAAGTGAGGAATTTGGTCTTGATTACTTAAAATTAAAAGGTAGGTCGACACCACTATACTGTTTCCCATATTATTTCGGAACGATGTTAAAGGTACTCGTAAGTTCCACCCAAATGGGTGCTTGATATGTCATTCTGATTGGTCTGAAACTCGAAGTGCCAATTACTCTCACCTATTTCGCATCATATTCCGCACTGCGCCCTCATCGTCTGCTTATCGCGCCATGATATGTGGCTAGAACGACGTATATCAATTCAGTTTATGAGGAATACTACCTAAGACAGTTGCAGAAGGGGTTCTGCATTATACTCTATTTTGTCTGCGTTCATATTGTATCTATAGAATTCGTAGTTTCAAGGACAAGGCGCGGCACCTCAAGGCCCGGTCGTTTGTTTGGGTTCACATTCGGAACAGATCGACGAAAAACCGCATGTTCCGCCTCGTTACACAACAATTCTTGGTTCAGCACTCTTATGCTGCTCTTGATAAACCTATGGTTCTACAGTACTTCCAGTAATTTAAGAACCTGGGGTTGTGCCTCAACAAACCTGGGATACAATTTGAATGCTCTGTGGCATTATTTAATATCCGTGCATGCATCAACAACCGGTGAAGTGAACGAACAAATAAATTGTACCGTTTATTGAATCAAAAAGAGAAAACTACAGATATGGAACAGCTTTGCTGGTTATATGAATGTGAAATCCTGCCCATCGTAGGATGCACACACAATTGTCAGTTTCTATTTGTTTTCAATTGATACGATTTTTACCGAGTTTTTAAAACAAACAAATGCTTCTTTGGTCAGATGTAGATCAAAATATCACATACTCAACTGAATGGGTAGTGTTGTGTTCAGCATAAGCAGTCATGTTCGGATACACTATTACACGCACACGCACGCTGGGCACATTTGGTCCAAATTCCTCTCATGCACGGAGGCGCCTGCAGTCGTACATCCGCTCACGTAGATGGCGTCGGCCGTGCTTCGCCCTGGACTGCACGGACCAATCAGATTGCACCACTAGTTAGACGGCCTTGTGCGGCTCAATCCGACTGTAAGCTTGACTCGCCTTTGCTTACATACAACTGTGACTCACGCATCTGCCCACTTGGTCAGGTTCTCACTCGAATGCTTGTACTTGCGCCTGTCTTACTGGCACGTCCATCCATACCAGCACGGATTCCTTCTGCCTACCGAATCCGGGACATAACAACCACTCGATGGTGATGCGTGACACCCAATACTTAGCACGATGCTCTTAAATTATTCTAAAAATTCAAGATTGTTCAGTTTACAAATACTCCATGAATTTTATCCGAGGTACATACTCTGTCGTGATCAAGAGTAGACTGCCTAGTAAGTATGCGATAATTTTGAGTCTTATACCTCATATTCATTGCTCAATGATTAAACTTGGGTTTCGTTTCTATAAACTGCTTTCCAAGTTGGTGACCATAGTCAACACAAATTATTTTTGAAGGTACTTAAGGATAGACTATTTCGAAAAGATCACAATATCGTCCGAGCCTCGGTAAAACACAAACAATAACCTAAGCCGTGGTCAAAGGGGTACACCAAATGTAGCAACGGCAAAATGCTGAAGGTAGCTAAATCAAAATCCTGTGATTTTAGTGTTTCACTATTCATCCAGTTTAGTTTGGAGCGTACATCATCTAAATTAAAAATTCATACTGACACATAATGTGGCACCATCAGAGGAAATGCATCGGCCAGCCTCGAAGCCATTTTGTGGTGATTCAGCAAGCATTGCATGGGACACGGTCCAGTACAGCTTCGTGGCCACATACGCTCTGATGAGCGCAAGCCAGTCAGAATCGCCGTGAACGGATACAACGAAGCTCGTTGGGACTGGCTGCATGTGACCCACCAATTATTCCCTTTGAGGTGACATATTTATTCAAATCAATTTTGCGATAAAATTTATGTAGAGTTTCGCAGCCTTGGCCTTCTCGCCATTTCGGTTTGCGTAGTTCTGGGTTGGTGCGATTCCAATAATTCCTCTCAATCCAAGTATTACAAATAATATAGATTTGCTTTTGTCACCACTGTCTTATTTCTTGGTTCTGAGGGGGATTGATTAGTTGAATTGTTTTTTCTTTGATGGATACGAAGCTGTAGCTCATTGCACCATGTACCGTTATGTCCGAATCTCTACATGTTTATTGGCAATCGAAGTAATTATTAATTCTGTTTAGCCATCTAGCTAGAATAACTTTGATCTAATGCTTAATTTCTTCCGACCTGTCTATGGTGCGTGCGGACCATGCATTCCAGTGAGTAGGCGATCCTCTTAGACCTCGTTTATTTGATCTTTTTGGCACTATACTGTACTTTCGGTCTGACTCTGAATACCGTTATCACCTGGCTGACTTGCTAATTACAGTTGACACAAAGAGGGAGAGAGCTATTTGTTTAACTCTGCGATGCCTATATCAGAATTTTTATGGGATTACTTCCTTTTTATTTTATCACAACTCTTTGCGTGCCTGTTAGTTTAGACGTACGGATGACTGTGCGTTTGATCCGACCTTACGAACCTGCATCGCTACCCGAGCGTCCCCGTTTGAAAGACGCCAGCTGTCTTTATTTGGTCGCATCATATTGATCGTGCCTTTTCTCATTGTTGATAAATCCTTTGAAAACAGCCGCGAGCCAACATATTACTCCCCCATATGTTTTGCACTTCCATTAAATTATTCCTTTATCGAAAGATGCGCCTTCTTGCGTAAAGTGTCTTGAACGACTGCCGTAACAGACATACCCCACCGTTCGAGGTTTATATTATGTATCCCGTTAATGATTGACTATCGTTTATTAGAACCGCATCCCAAGACAGTCTGGACTTTCTTTGCATTGTAACCGGGACTTACGTCGTTTAACGACGGGAAGGCAGTCATCTGAATTCCGCGCATGCAACGCAGAGTAATTATGTTTCTCAGTTCCTCTCTAGATTCTTAGTGCAATAGAAATGGAAAGCAAAATACTGGAATTCGTATTTTGATGAAGCAGGCCATTCCACTTGGGATTTCACTTGAATTGAAATTTGTGCTTACTGTTCTGTATGCTAATCATTTCCACCATACATTTATAAAGCCGGAATCTTTCCTATGGAAGACAGTTGTTAAACTATCAGTGTGGATCATTCAGTATGAATGGAATAAACGAGTCCGTGATGCTGAGTCAAGCCAATGCTTGTTAGGTTAGACCTAGATAAAGTATTCCACCTGACAACATATTCCGTAGAACAGACTACAATAGTTTGGATACCTTACGGAAGCTGTTCACCAGTTATTTCTTAATGGATGCTGCTACTGCAACTGTAAAACGAACAGGATGTCGATCATGTCAATTACCGACAGCCACAGGCCGAAGAAAGAGACACGAGTATGTCAAGAGCAGCTCGCGACAGACAGAACTAATCCTATCAAAGAACGAGCGGATCACCGCAGAACCACAGCGAGCACTCAAATGGTCAAACCGAACGCTTTGCATCAATTCAAAAAAAAACAATTCTGAAAGATTGGCGCACAGAAGAAGCACAACGCCCGCAAGCCCATGACCTAAAAGCAGCCAAAGTGCACAAGTTGCGTGCGAATCGATCTTCGTGTGACCTGGGGGTAAAAATAACTATCAAAACAACCCGTAGTGATTCTGTCCCATTCATATGCAGTTTGAGGAAACCCATTTAAACCAATCAGTGTTCATTCGTTCAGTATACATTCCAATCAGCATCCATGCATTTCCGCATACAAAGACATGCTCCATGCGCGTATGACTCATCTCAGTCCAATCATGTACACTGATTATTGCAATACGCAAGTCTCGCGCACATGATCTACTTCCATATCACGTGACAGTGTCTAGCAAGTTTGTGCCCACTAATCACATTGCTGGTGGATCGATACTTGTGTGTAAATGCGTTTCCTTCCGTAATTCATGCCTATATAAATGCCGCATTTTTAATGCTAAGCAACAGTACATTTCAGCACCAGTTAGTGTGACTTCTGATTTCATTTCGGGCAATCTGATCATCACACGACGACACATCTTTCCACCTTGAATCGATTAGTTTAGTCAACGCTACTGTGTCCCAAGCTTGGCCTTTTTGCAAACTGCTACGTGGTCTTGAATTATACAACCTCTTGGGGAAGATCGATCGGCCGAAAATATAATGAAGGGACACATAAATTACTAATAGGTACCAGTTCATTTCAGCCTCGCATTTCTGTGCTCTGGTTTTCGTTGTTACCTCACAGCGTCATCGAATTAAGGGCAGAATGAATCGAATCGTACGGTGAAAAAGAGCCGAAAAGAAAGCAATGAGCAGGAATTACGAGGAAAAAGAACAAAGTGGAGTACAACTGAGAGACTGGTCGCGACACAGCCATATCACTTAATATCCCTAACTATCTGGTAGATGGGTCTGTTGGACCCTCATCCGAAAGTCTAACACAAACTACTGGGTTAAGTCCATTAGTCAAGGTTTTTATACCTTTTTCCCCGTGATGGACTGACTACCTCGAACCACGCTCCAGCCACGCCTGACTCGGAGAGCAGAGTACTCCGAGGAAGTCGGTCGGCGGACATGTGTAACACTAATCCCAGCCACTTTAACCTATTTAGATCCAGCACATGTTACAAAGATTGACCTCTGGATGTACGGGGAGTGTTTATTCAGAATTAGCGCACGGCAAGCATGACCATCAGAATAAGAATAATTCAAATGAACGAAAGCTGTCCATCAACGTCAGTCTTGCACGAAGTAAGCTGCACGTGATTGGTGGGGTAGAGAGATGCAGAGTGTGGTGCAGACAAGTATCGATTCCTTGTGTGCAAGGCGGGCGGGGAAGGAATGAATCACGAGCGGATGTCAATGGTACATGGATAAGCCTCACAAAATCGTGTGATTGAGTAAAGCACACAACAATAGCAGCTTGCTTGTTCGTTAATACACTTTGTTTTCTATTACTTAAGTGCTAGAGTTGACGTGATCAGTTTCACAGGATCCATTCACGAATGCCATCATTGTTTCCAGGCACACAGATAGCTCGTTACTACCTGAAAAAGCTCACATCTGATACGACACATCGTTATATTTTGCACATAAAATTGCAGTCCCTTCATACCGAACTGGAACTATGAACCATTTCAATTTCAGTGTAAAGTATTTTAAGTTGTAATAAGACAGAAAGCACTGCGTAAAATGCCGCTGAAGATTCATCGGCGAATTTATTTATATGAGTAGTAAGAAACTAGATTTCACGTAAGAGATTTATCATCCAGTGTGAACGTTCAAACTGTTGAAGCACTGTACAGCTGTTTCATCCTTGTTAGGAATCGTCAGCAACGCACATCTAACGAGTCCCCCAACGGGGAACTCGACCCCGGGGGGAACCATGGTGAGTCGGATTTGTTCATACACTTGACACCTGATCTGTAGCTCTGCTGGTGCTATGAGTATGATGACGTTCAGGATCCTAATTTTATTGCATTTTGATCCGTATTCAAACCAGTATTCTTGTGGTCGGGAATTTGTATCGAAGCGTAACGTCTTGCAGTTGTCAAGTCGAGTTTGTGATAGTTATTAAGTTGCATGCACAAGCTCCTCACTATCGACGAAATTTGGTGACATTCTGTGACTTGTATTCACCGGGATAGTGCCTGTGTTCTGATCACTTCTTAGGACGGTATTATAGTCCCTCAGTATTGCAATCTGGATGAAAATCCAAGCAAACTGGAGCAACTAGTTCAATTTGATCACCTTCAAGACAGCAATAATTTCTTTTGGGCTCCATTCATGGACAGAACTTCGTCAAAATCATTTCTAGCTAATAGTGCAACCCCAATTAGATTACCACATCATGAACATGTTTTTGTAAGTACATCGGATGATTGGTATCTGTCAAGATGTAAGAAGAAGCACAGCATAACATTCGAACTATTTATTACAGTATAGAAGACTTGCATTGAAACACTGCTTCTTGGGGCATCATTGTGAAGGAAAATGTTCCGCTAACAATGTATCACACTTCAGGAACCAGCAAAAACTGGTGCAACCGTGCCAAATATGATGCAATAAAGAAGTCCCGGTCACTGGATTTTGAAGCGAGGAACTGAGGAAGTAATTATCTCGTTAAGTAAAGTTTGCCAGTAATGAAACAGTGGAGTTCTACAATTACATACGAGCATAAAGTTTTTTGTTTTGTTTTGAACATAACTGCAGCTTCTTGAAAACGTGCTTTGCGTATTCAGTGAGAAACAGTGGGGACAGAATTTCAGATCATTACTGAAATTTAATCACCTTTTATTATTTGATTGTGGTTGGCCAATCAAACTGTTTTTCCGCTTCATTGATTATGTGTCGAGCAATCGGTAGTGAGGATGTGGCACCAGGTGACGGAACACAGCGCACGTGCATAACTCTCCATTCACCGAGACCTTTGCCTTGATGGATTACGAAGTCATCTACCAGGTTTCCTTTCCGATCTATTGTTTGAGCTCTTAACCCAGAAGGCCCTCGAGCCACATCTTCGCTTGAGATGCTGGGAATGAGGCGTTTGAGTTGTTTCATTTGACCCCGGATCGATACTGACCGAACCCACTCTCCCCAACCAATACGGTAATATTTAAATCCGAAGGATAACAGTCCAGGATAAGTGAGTGATCCCAGAGTGTCTTTTAGGCTGAAATCAAAGAGACCGTAGCCTTCACGCTTCAGGGATAGCACAGCGTTTGGACCTAGCAAAACAGTACCGTCTATTCCAGGACTGACGTGCAATCCTAGGAAAGGAAATCGAGGATCAGGAACAGGATAAATATTTCCACGAACGAGGTAGTTTTTGTGCGGTTTCAAGACCATAAAATCACCACGAAACGGAACTATTTGTGGCTCACTCGAGCAACCTGTCATTTTCGCCAGGTGATCGGCCTGAAGCCCCACACACGTAATAAGGTACTTGCACTGGATTTCGGCTGGTTTTTTCCCGTCAGAAGTTTTGCGTCGTCCCTTGACCGATATTGGGTAATCAACATTATCCACGGATTGTCCAATTTGAGTGACGGTATAATCAGTTTCAACTTCACCACCAATTTCTGAAAAGTCCTCTTTGTAAGCGATTGCAACTGTCTTCCAGTTTACAATCCCCGTGTGAGGAGAATAAACTGCACGCAAACCACGACAGTAAGGTTCCACTTCACCAATTCCGTCTCTTGCTATCATTCGAACATCTGGGATCCCGTTTATGGTGGCATTTTTCATAAGCTTTTCCAATACAGGCAATTCCCACATTTCTACGGCCACAATCAACTTGCCACACTTTTTGTACGGTATTTGTTTGTGATCACAGTAGGCGTAAGTTTGACTCAAACCTTCCCAGCACATTTTGGCTTTATACGACCCGGCCGGATAGTAAAGCCCTGCGTGAATCACCCCGCTATTGTGACAGGACTGATGCGTGGCTAATTGAGATTCTTTTTCCAACACTTTTGCTCGCATCCCCGGATGTCGGATCAACAGTTCACGTGCTGTGGCCAATCCGATAATTCCTCCGCCGACAATCACCACATCACAGCTTTCTTTTGCTGCCGCATTTCCATGTACGGACTTTGAAAGAAAACGGCTGAACATTTTTTTCCGTCGTTACGGCAAGGTGAACGTGGTTGAACTGAACCGAAAAAGTCGACAGCACAGTTTTAGAATCATACGACAGGCATTTTGATTGGCTGACGGTTCTGACCATTTTTGTAGTTTCCCGGGTAAACGTAGGACACGACCAAGCATTGAAGGTAAGACAAAAAATACGTACAACTAAACACATCTGAATGGAGCTAAAAGAAAATTCATGAGTGAGCACCCCTTCTCCCTCCCCCCCCCGAATCAGACGGTTCTGAAAGCATGAAAACTACAGACCATGACCAAAATTGCCCAAACATCTTTTCGAGATAGTTTTTGGGCCGTAGGTAGAGATTTTGTCCAAGTCATATGCCATATGAATTCACGCCCTATAACAAGAGCACTAGTATCACGCTAAACATCAATTATTTACCACACCCATTTCGGTGAGAAATTATCATCATCATTATCATTATCAATTTCCTATACACCGTTCGCCGAAAAACGCCGCTCCCTTTTAAATCGACCGTGGCCCCAGTTGTGTTTGGTTAAAGTCATGCACACTACGCGGACAACCGATCAATATTCCTCTCATGAATGGACATACACCTGCTTTGTCATGATCATTAATCATGCTTCAGTGCGAGCAGTATTAACTGGTCAATTTTGCTACCTACTGATTGGCCTTATTCGTTTGGGCGTAATAGCCCATGCAGCTAAGCTTGTTTATTTACTTACTTGTTTGCGGCCTACTCACCGGCTACGGTCAGGATGTATTCACATTCTTACAAATAAGTGAACTGCAACAATTACCTGTTTGCTGCTACTAATTACGAACACAAAAGTCCCTGAGGCTTCCGGCCAACAGTTCGGAATATTTCAAACAAGCCCGACTTTTAAGTGGTGCAGCCTATCGTGGAACGTCTACATGTTCCTCTGAGTTCGCATGATGCTCACAATAGAGGAGGTCGTCAGGCGTGCAGTCGGAATGTGAGAATCGGGGACTTTACCCTCGAAATTACCGGACCGCGAGTAGATGGATCAACCGGTCCAAAAGTACAGGAGATTAGCAACAACACCTAGGGGGTATCAGACCACGCAAAAGTGACGTAAAGGCTCTCAAGCATTCATTTAGAGATCTCAGGTCTTATCGGCCCCGTTCAGCGGTTACTCTCGGTAACCTAACACGCTATCTATCCTCCATCATTATTGTTTATCTTCGAGTGAACGAACGTTGGAGTCATCTGGTGGGAAGGCTGGAATGTGCTGGTATTTCTGGACGGCATTGTCAATGGTCATTTTTAGCTAGAAGTCCTGGTCTGAGTGATACATCCCCTGTGGAGCAGGATGATCAAGCGCTTGTACGTCGCTCTCTTATCGTATGGGAGCTTCGTGCGCATCACGGTAAAATGAAGCTTCTGTGACCAGCTTGACCACCCGATATCAATCCAATCAAACATTTGTGTGACCAGTTCGGGAAGTAAGTGGATAAGCGTCGCTATTATAAGTTTCTGCGGAAGTCGAAGATTGCATCAAAGGAAATACGAGACCGTATGCCACGTGATACTATGAGGCGGTTGATAGCCACCATTAGTAGACGGGAAAATACTGTAATATCATCCAACGGTGGTTCAACTGTATGCTAATGAGTGGCCGTTTGAGAAAGATCACATTATTCTATTAAAAACAAAATCTTTTGATTTCAGTAACGGATTTCACTTATCTACAAAGTTTTAAATATTTTCAAGGGGGAGGAGTGTTTATGGGCGAACGGTGTAAAACTCGTGTTAGATATGGATGTTCATTTAGCGCAAGGTTTTTAGCACTCATCTCATGCTGAAAACCAATAGCGAAGTCAGTGGCATTATGAATATGCCCAGTTTTGTGAGTAATCACTGGCAGGTTCGGAACTATGAAATTCAGGAGGTAACACTTGGGAACGTGTTGCAGAAAAAGCTCTCAATACGGTCGGCGTCCAGACAATGTCGCGATTACCAACTTATTCCTGTAGGCAGTCAAATTACAAACTAATTCACAGTGGTGGATGCCATGTGCTACTGTAATTTGGGCGGGTATACTGTGTGATCAATATGCAGAAAGTCGAAGGTCCTTCGGTGTGGCCTCATAGCTCAGCTGGTAGAGCACTCGCGTTACTAAGGCGAGGGTGGTGACCATGCTTGGGTTCGAACCCCGCCGGGGCCAAAGACTTTCCACATTTGGATCACCTCAAAATATTAGCGAAAATTTCGTTAGTAGGCAAGACCGCAGATTAAAGTGAAGCATATGCTCGTACACTTGTAGCATACAAGGTTCAGTGTTCCCCCTAAGCGGTATTGCACTTGTTCGATCTGAAAGACACAGAGAGAAAAAAACTAGATGAGCACAAGGTCCAGTAAGAGCATCAACTGGGACGGGGGAAGGGGTGATAAAATAGTACCTGGGTGCACGTCTGTCGTCCGAAGCAGCATGGCACATTTTAGACCACGGCAACGTTAACTGCCGGCCATTAGTAAAGGGATAATATGGAATTCCGGTGAATGGTTGGTAAACACTTGCAGCTAAAACGTGCAGCAACATTTCCTGCGTTAAAAAATTAAAAGCGTAACCATGGCCTCTAAAACAAACACTAAAAGTTAGCGTTTTCTATGGAATGGAAGTAAAATTTATTGTGTCACAGATACATTGGCTCCTAGAGGGTGTTTCGGTGAAGATATTCATTTTGACTGGGGTCGTGAATTCGTCTTGGAGGACGTTCAAGGCAACATTATTCTTTCATGTCTACAAGGCAGTTGTTGTGTACCACATGCATTGCAAATCGGACGTATCTTTATTCGACACTAGTGTGATTGACGTCAATCCCCGATAGTCCAGGGTATTTGGTTAGTTAATAGTTGACTGAATAAAATTGTTGACGCTGAAAATAAGGTGAGAACAAATTCACTTAGGATCCTTGGAGCCAACAGGGCTGGACTGCCGGTCTTTCCGTCTTTAACCCTACGTATAGTTGAAAAGAATAAATCGCCCTTAGGTATATGTCTTTATGCAGCCTTCGTTCGACACTCGCATGGAGAGTGGAGCCCCTAATTTTGATGAAATACCGGCTGAGTCCACTAACGTAGTATGCAAGGATCAGTGTTCCTCCGCGGGAGCGAGTTGGAGCTGCTTGTATTCAATCTGCAAAATGCAAAGTCACAGAAAACTCCATAAGCATAAAGGCCCAGTAAGTGCATCAACAGGGTACTACGTTTATATTGATGGAATACCGCTACTGGCTGTTAACAACCCGCTCAGTACACTAATTCGTTTTATCATCCGTCGACTTTCAAGGTAACTTTTACTAGCGCGCATCGCACCAGCATGTTCTTCCCTCAACTTTGCGGTTTTGCTTAATAACGGGCCACTCTGGATTGACTGCAGTCTTCTTGTCCATTCTCAAATCGGCATGATTTTCTCTTTCGTTTTCAGAGGCATCACCCAACAGGCAAAGTGTCGCCCATTACAGGTTTAAATAACTCACCGGTCCTTGATACTTACTGCACAGTAAATTGAGCCATTAGTGCGTTTTCAATTAAGTTTTTTGTTTGTTCAATGGCAACTTTCGAAGTTGATGTAAAAAAGGGATTTCTGATCGTTCCCGCCATTTCGTTGTCTTCAAGAAAACAATTCGGGAGTCACATACAATTCAATCTCTCGCAAAATGACAATGCGAAAAAATGGGGAAATATGTAGGACAATTCAATAGCAAACCAGAAAACCTATCGTTGCTATTTGGATTCTTTCGGCCATTCTGGCAAAAAAAGATTACTGTATAATGATTTGAAAAGAATAAAACACGTCACTTTAGAGACCTCGGGTCACGAAATGAACTAAATGGGAAAACAGATGCATAGATATGAAAATTGTATGAAATGACGCTTCTCGTGTATCAAGAATTGGCCATGATTACAAGTTTATTTTTTAATATTGGATCATGGTTAGGTAGCTTTTCCCTGAGTGGGAACTCTGGTTCGAGAGGACCTCGGGCCCAACAGAAGTATCCCAGATCCATGTGAGACTGTGTCAGCCAAGCAGCCCAGGTGAAAGTTAACTGAAAGTCAGTATCAAAGTTACTCGCTCCAGTGGGGAAAATGACTGTTCCTTATGTTTGTATTAACACCTCGAATAATAGGTAAAAAGCCACAATCGAACCCCATATTTCTGTTTCTCGTCTCAATTTTGACTATGAAAACCTGACTGCCTTCGCATGTTTCTCATGGGTTCTCATCATCGACTGACTAACCACTAGCTAGCATTCCATAAGACCAATCATCACTCGGCAAATGTACTCACAATGGCTCGCAACGAAACTGAGCAAATCAGTATCGATTATTTGTGTAATAAACCATCTGTTTCGTCCCAGGTCACTCAGAACTACTCACCTATCCTCCACCTATTCTTATCAGTGAATTCAGTGCTTGGAGAAGCAGTCAGACACGAGAGTAAACATAAGGATTACTGCCAGACTGGCATACTATGGAGTCAATCGGAATGTAAGAATCCCTAACATATTTAAGTTCTGCGAATAAATTATATTCAGAATCTGAACCATCGGTGCCCCAAATCATAGACTCCCTTAATCGGACAGCACTACGCTTGGGTCGTGGATCTCAACCAAGAAGTCATGGAAACCAGAACAGTAATCAGCAAAGCTTGTCTTGGCTAACACATTCACTTATGAACTAGCCAGAAGTGGCTGTGGTGAAATGGAACGCGTGAGTATCAGTCTGAAGGTGAATGCAAAAACCCGTCAGTCAGAAAGGAGGGTCTCAACTGATAAAATTGTAGCACATGTGAGCAAAAGCACAATCCACCACTGAGTTGACTTGTTTTTTCCCGGTGGGTATGATCTAGGGTTTTTCTGCTGAACGACGCGGAGTTCACAAGATAATAAGGAAACTTTACTGCCATGATAACTGCGTTTGATCTTTCGGAATTTCCAAAGCAGCCACAGACGGATTGAGTTCATTTTAACGAAACTCTTTTCTAAAAGTAAGTAAAGCTCAGTCACAGTAATTCAGTCGCTCTTTAAAACTGCGCATGCTGTATCAGTTGAGCTACGAAGTCATGACAAAGAGTTGCGGACAAATCGAAAATGGATTATAATATTTACCCGCCCAAATTACAGTACCACATTGTGTATGCCACAATGAACTGACTTGCATTTTGATTGTCCACAGAAGATTTTCTGTACGAATCAACCATTATCCACTAGATAAGTACACGAGAACACTTGAAGTGTAGTATATTTGACAAATGTTCAGCTGACCCAAATGTAGAAAAGTATACAGCCTTTTGATCTGGGAAAGCTTGGAATATAATAAATCGTAAATTTTAGAAATCTTTCGTGCACAAAGTTGGTTAGGAAAATATGTTGTTTAAGAAATTATAGCTCTTTTCGTTGTCTGATTGAGCCACATTGAAATGTTCTGCAGTGAAAACAGGATCCGGGTCGCTATCGCCTATCGCAATTTCCCCAGTGTGATAGAGACAACTCATGAATACCTGCGAGGCTAGAAGCACAGTGGAAATCAAGGATAGTTCATACATAGTTAAGGTTAGCCAAAACGGATATCACACTTTCGTGCCGATGGATGACCTGGGTTCAACTATGGTTCAGTTGCTGAGGCAAGTCAAATAGTGCTAGGTTGGCTACAATGAATGTTATAGTTTACTTTTATGCTACTACCTCCTGCGAGAGGATAAGTCGGTTCCATGAATACCACGGACCATTGCTGACCACGCACGGCGGTCGGAAGCGAGCTCCGTACAGATCCTGATCCAGTGCTTTTTACATCACCGGACTCTATAGACCGACCGAAAACCTAGAAGCTCTACGGCTTTTCCTATTGTTCTGGTCCAAGTTTTGAGCTGCCCACCAAGGCGACAACGTCAGCCAGGACAGGGAGCAGGGGAAAGTGTTTGTTTGGTTATCTCTGACTCAGGCTACCGAAGGGTATGGTCGAACTACTGCAGACGTCGACGTTGGAGGAGGACGGAGAGCACATCGATATTAGAGCATCGTCTCCTTACCTCTTCGTTGGACACCCTGTCGTGCCACTTGACTTTGAGGATTTGCTGCATGCACCAGTGGTCGAAAACCTCCAGCCTTCTGGTATGCTCAGTTCGCAGTGGGCGGGTTTCGCAGCCGTAGGTGAGTACGGGCCGGATGGTGGCACATTAAACACCAATTTTTGTCCCTAAGCTGATTTCGGTGCGAGTCCACAGCGTTCGTCTTAGCTAGAGAGAGGCTGTCCTGGCTCTGCTGATCCGTAATACCACTTCACCTTTGGCCTGGCCGTCGGAAAGCAGAGTCGAGCCTAGGTATTTGAATGAAAGGGCGCATTCGACTGATCGGCCGTTGATGGACAGTTGTCGAATGGTCGGGCCTAGATGGGAAGTAAAAGCTTTTGTTTCGACTGAATTCACTTCTAGCCCAATGGACTTCGCGAAAGAATTGAGTTAGTCGTGGATTGGTTAGAGCATAGAGGGGGAACCTCCTGGAACAACAATATCATCCACGAACTCCAGATCTGAAATGTACATTTCCTGGCTAAGCTGAACGCCAGGGTAGTTGTGTAATGTCTGTCGCATTGTCCAATCAATGGCATGGTTAAACAGCGCCGGGGAGAAGGGGCAGCCCTGTCTAACTACGGTAGTGAGTGTGAACTCACAGCATTCTTCGCCTTATATACGAACTCTAGCACCAGTTGTCGAGCCTTAAAGGCTTACAGGGTATCCCATCGGACTGGATTATGGTCCAAAGGGACTCGCGGTTAACCGAACCGAAGGCGGCCCGGATGTCGATGAAGCAAGCTACCGTTGGCTGCTGGAACTTATAGCGGTGCTCCAACATTTGGCGCAATGTGATTTGACCAACATAGTCTTTGCCACGGCGAAAACCTCCTCGGTTCGGGAGAATGCGTCGGTTTCTTATGTCGGAGAAACGCGTTAGTAACAACTCACCAAAGATCGTTGTGGCCACATCGATTAAGCTAATCCTTCGGAAGTTCTCCTATACCGAACTAGCACCTTTCTTCGGAATGGGCAAGAGAATGGACATTCCCCAATCGGGTGGGAATGCACCCTCTAGCCAAAGGGAGCCAAGAAGTGTACACAGCCTGTCAATCAATGACTATGAACAAACTTTATATACTACTGGAGGGATGCTATCTTCCCCGGCAGATTTTCTGTCCTTCCGTTTGCTAATTATTTCCGCGGTACTGGGTGAGTCATGGTTACTTTCGTACTGGACTGGAGGAGTTGATATTGGTTGGTCCGTCGGGTAGTTTGTAGACCGGTTGAGCAGTTGACCGAAGTGTTCCACCCATCGGTCCATTTTCTTACACTGTTCGGTAGTGGGTTTCCTGCCGTGTCACGAAGAAGGGAATCTTGTTTGCTGTACATATTAGAGGCGTTGCGAATGAGGCGGAACAGCTTACCAAAGCCACCAGTTCCTGACGCGGTCTCCATTTTTTCATCTATTTCTGTCCAGTATCTTTTGCAGTCAACCTTCGGAGGTGCTGGTAGCCTCTCGTTGCAGTCTGCAAGGTTCGTCATTACCTGCCAGTCGGGCTTCGTGTGCTTTGGTTGACAGCCGCGGCTTTCCCTCAGAGGTTCAATCTCCGCCCACCTTTTCGTCCTCCCGAGTACCGTCCACACAGCTTTCTAGACTGCCGTCTTTATTCTAGTCCACTGCACTTCCACTGAAACTTCGTCTTCTTGTGCGTTGGTTGCGGCGATAAATCGAGTTGTAATTGCTCGTAATAATGCATCTCGCTTCTCTGGATTTTCTTGGGCAGTGACGTTTATCCGGGAGGGTGCAGACACCTTAGCACTTGTAGACAGATGAATTTTGAAGCACGCACGTAAGAGGACATGGTCAGTTTCGTTTGCATTTCATGCTTTTGCACCTCGGTACGCTCAGCAATCCTCCACAACCGAGGCCCAACTTTATCTCACCAGTATGTAGTCCAGTTGGTGTGCAGTGCGACCGTCATTGGAGTACCATGTGAGTAGCTGCTTCTTCGGGTGTTGAAATTGAGTGCTACAGACAACCACTTTGCTGACGTGGGCTAAACCAATCAGTCGGCCACCGTTCTGGCAAAGCTGACTGAGACCGAATTTTCCGAGAATATGGTGAGTGGATTCGTCGGCCTTACCTATGCGAGCATTCCGATCTCGTGCGACGAAGAGTACGTTGCGCCTCGAAACCCGGCTGACTGCCTCCTGCAGGTTACAGAAGAATTCGTCTTTGGTTTCATCATCAGTCGAATTGATTGGAGCATAGATCGCAATCACCGTCAGATCGTGCAGGAGTCTTTAAAGTGTGCCAAGGCAAGTCTGGATGAGGCTGGTTCCCAAGAGATCATTGCATCACTAGCTGCCTTGTTCAGAGCAAACGCGACACCGTAGAGACCGGAGTTGTCTTTCGGGCCACTATGATAGAGCCAGAGAGATGTATCCATCCCTGAGACCCTTATTTGTCGGCTATCTGAGTTGGGTAGGCGGACTTCCGAGAGGTAAGCAATATCTACGTCACAGCCATGTAGAGTCCACACTGTAATGCTTTGGCTACCGACGTTCAGAAACGTCCTGAAACTCCAACAGGCTATGTGAGTTCTTGTCCTGCAGTGAATAATCCCAGCTTGTCTTATCACCTCGACCACCAGGACACGAGGCGCGTCGCTTACCGGGGACGCCGTAGCATGATGAGTGCTTGAGGTTTCGTGAATAATCATAGAGAGTCGCGGGAGTAGGGTATGAAGCGGTGTCCCTAGCACCGTTCGGTCTTTTTGTTCAAGGTTGCACCTCTAGCCTTTGCACACCCAAATGCAGACTGCAAGGCAGCAGAGTGTTTCCAGAGGAGCCGGTGACCTGCTGTACGGTTCGTTCGCCTCCTCTGGAATGCCGGATCAGTCAGTTGAACAGTTCTTCTCCGTAGTCTTTGGATCAGTAGATCTCGTCCACCCAATCAGAAGAATCTGTCTTCACATGCCGAACACCTTCTCGCCGAAGTTTTTTAGACCTCGGTAACCCTTAACCTGGTTTAACCCGCCTGTCGAGCGGTTTGCTGGGGTGTGGTCGGTGATGTATGCTTCAGCTTCGTAGAGCCACAGATGAGAGCTGGGTAAGTGACGGAGACCGAGGAGGTGGAGGATGTCCTAAGGGACACGACAGTCAACCAACTCAGAGGTGCTACTCCTCACGGACACCCCATACAATGAATGCGCGTCTACCTTTAGTGACTTCTTGAGGCACAGTTTTTGTCAAGTCGTTAATGCATGTGTGGTTCTGAGGTCACCATATCATCATCATCATCATTGTACAGCGTTAAACAGTAGGGCAAGCCCCACTGACCACTGCCTTTCTCACCATGTTGCACGTTGAATTAGAAAGTATGAATATACAAGATGGACAGGGAGTGGACCTACACGGGTGGGAAAAGGAAAGAATGCCCTAGTAGTTAACACACGGAATACACAGTCTAAATGTACAAACGCACATCGATCAGCCATTCTGATTCGACAGAAAGTGACAACACGATCGCCACTGTTTACGGTTCGCTGTCATATCCTTCAACGTCTCCAGCCAACTGGTAGACGGATCTTTTGGACCCCAACCACGAAGACGTGAAGCACCTACTTTTCCTAAGTCTGCTGAACATTTTCTCATTCCTCGCTGCCACGTCATCTGTTGACCTCCACGTGGTCTCTTCCACTCCCTAGGACGAACGGAGAATAGGACACGGTATGGTACACGTGTGTTTGCCATATGTAACACGTGTCCCAACCAACGAAGTCTACTAAGTTGGATACGCTGTGACAAAACGTTCTCTGAATTAGTACCCAATACTCGCTTTCTTACCTCATCGTTGGTTACTCGGCTATTCCACCAAATCCTAGCGATACTACGTAAACATCGATGGTCGAAAACCTCAAGACGGCGAATATCTTCAGCACGCAGACTCCAAGTCTCGCAACCATACAACAAAACTGAACGCACTGCAGCCCAGTATACACGACCTTTCAACTTCAGTGAAATATCGGATCGGCGCCACAAGTGCTTCAGTCCAGCGTACGCCGCTCGAGCTTTGGATATCCACGTACTCACCTCTACTACTGTGCTCCCATCCGTCGTCACGCAGCTACCGAGGTAGGTGAAGTGGTCGACAACTGACAGCACCTCCCCATAGAGCATCAAGCTCGGAATCGTTGACGTCCAGTCTTGTAACATCACCTTGCACTTTGAAGGTGAAAGCGCATGCCGAATGGAGCTACAGCTCTTGCGAGTTTATCTAGTGCATCCTGAGCATGTTCCGTGGATTCGAACAAGCAGACAACGTCGTCCGCGTAATCTAGGTCACATAGCTTTTCACTATCTCCTAGTTCGACGCCTACATCCTGAAGATTTTGCAGCGCACTGTCCATTATTTCGTCCATGACGAAGTTGAACAGGAATGGAGACAAAGGACATCCCTGTCGAACACCACTGGTCGTTTCGAACCGACCGGATAGTTCACCGTAAACCCTAACGCAGCCAGAAGTATGAGAGTACGATGATCTCATTAGGTTCACGAACTTCTGGAGCATACCTTTTCGATGAAGAACACTGAAAAGCGATGTTCGATCAACTGAATCGAAGGCGCCTTTCAGGTCTAAGAAAATCATTATTGTTGGTCGGCGGTGCGTGTGACGCGTTTCAAGTAGTCGGCGAAGAGTAAAAATCTGGTCGATGCATCTTCGACCTGGGTGGAATCCAGCCTGCTGTTCGCAGACATTCCTCTCGCGAGCCGGTGTAAGACGATGCAGCAAAATCGAAGCTAATACTTTGGTGACTATCGGGATTAGGCTAATCCCACGATGATTACTACAGTCATTGCGTATTCCCTTCTTGAAGATGGGAACAATCAATGATTCGCTCCATATTAACGGAATACGCTCCTTGTTCCAAATGTCACGGAGAAAAGCGGTAAGTGATTTTATCAACGCCTCACCACCCAGTTTGAAAAGAACTGGAGGAAGTTCGTCGGGACCTGCCGCTTTCCCCCGCCTTAGTAATCGAATACATGACTCTACTTCTACTTCTGATGGGGGCTCAAGTGATACCACCCAAGAAGTCACAGTTGTTGACACGGGAGTAACTACACTAGCGAGAGGCCAACTAAACTGTTCCTTGAAGTACTCGGCCCATCGGTCAAGCCTTTGCTGTTTGTTATGGATGGGTTCTCCATTCCTATTGCAAACCGTTTCACTGACCCGAGTTCGCCGTCCACCGGTGTCACGAATAAGTTTGAACAGTCGTTGACTGTTACCTGAAGCAGCTGCCACTTTCATTTCTTCGGCTACATTGACCCACCAATTTTCGCGATCCTTCTTAAGGCTTCGCGTAACTTGTCTTTGCAGCTCTCTCCGCATCTTATTCATCTCCTTACGGTTCGAAAGCTGACGCTTTTGCTCCATTATACTCAGCGACTCTTGCGAGATCCAGTGTCTTTGATGGAGAACGGATCGAGGACCACAGGCGAAACCTGCTGCAAAGTGCATCGCTTGTTTGATATGAGCCCAATGCTCATCTACATTACTGTTCTCCGTGGATCCTAGCTCATGTGCTAACTTCTGCTCATAACGGGTGCAAACGTCTGGATCACACAAACGTTGCACGGCTAATCCGGTTTGCGGTTTGCGACGATAACCATGGAGCTGGAGAGATAATCGCATTAAAACTAATGCATGGTCCGACTCTACATACGTGGACCAGTAAGATCTACAGTTCTGAACAGAACTGCGCCACCGGTAGCTTACGGCGATATGGTCAATTTGACTCAAAGTACCTGTAGAGTTAGAGCGCCATGTCGCTGTGCGACGCAAGCTGTGTCGGAAATTGGTGCTAGACAAGAACAATCGATTGTCTGCACAAAATTGGAGAAGCCTATCCCCGTTATCTGTACGCTCAGCAGGTAAAGCACAACGCCCACCTAAACAGGCTTCTGATGCAATAAGTTTGCCAACTTGTGCATTGAAGTCACCAGCTAGCACTACAATGTCAGAACCTTTACTGCTGCGAACGAGAGTGGCGAGGGCATCATAGAACTCATCTTTCTGCAAGTCTGAGCTGCAGTCCGTTGGGGCGTACGCCGAGATCACAAACAAATTGTGCCTACGACAACTATCCTTTCGAACGCCGACTGACCCTTGGAGTCTCACAGCACATAAACGACTGCTAACAGGGATCCAGTCTAATAGGGCAGCCTCAGCCTTGTCAGTCAAGACAATTCCTACACCACGTTGACCCACAGCTCTAGCTGCTTCGTCTCCTGAGGTGCGCAGAATATACCTCGATGAGATACCAGGAGCAGTTAGTTGAACTACACTGCTCGAATCCTGGATACGCGTTTCGCTTAAGCAGCAAACATCAATCTTCAGAGAATTTGTTGTGAGGGCTAGGCACGCCTGCTGACCGGCCTGCATGAGTGTACGCACGTTGAAGGAGCCGAGATTCAGAGGCTGACGAGGCTTGAGAAAATGTGAGTTACCAGACAGAGGATTATTCCCGATACTATTTGACAGTGAATCGTTTCGAGTATCGACCGTGTTATCAGTGGGAGCATTATGGGTGGATAGATGGGGCAAAGAGGGATGGTTAGGGACAGAAGACAAAGGTTGAATAAAAGAGAGGGAACTCTGAGCAGTAGCACACTTATCAATACCCACCCCGCTCGATGCAATGGGCAGCGCGGTCCTGATTAGCCTGCGCGACGACCGATGCAGTATGGAATTCTTTGTATTCGTGCAGTTCATGGGAGATGTTGGACGGGTACTGCGAGGGTGTCCAGCCACAAAGCAGGAGAACGATTAGGGTCCTCATCCAAAGCCTTTAGTTCTAACAAGAACCTATCCGCAAGGCAGCGGGATGGCCTAGTGGAAACCCATTTGCTTGGATCAATTATTCTTCCACTGATTTTTGCCGATTGAGTTGCCAGCTCAAATCAACCCCCAACCTGGAGGACCAGGAGACTGGACTTTGTCTGACCTCTACCCATTGACCTGTCAGGTATGATTGCATCTCCGGCTTAAGGAAGCCATCCTGTATAGCTCTTTGGGTCATAGAGGCGCGCAAGCCATCACACCACGTCAAGGTGCAGTCTTGTCATGACGGTCACCATAACAGACTCTAAAATGCGATTAAGTGCTGGTGGATCATTTATTAGGGAATATTTCTCTACCAGACGGAGTCTAACACCATCTGATGCGAAACTGTTTACCAGGACTGAGCCCACGATGAAGATCAACGTTGGTTCACCAGACCTAAGGTAGATAATGTACAGACATTGAAAAATATCTGCAACATAATCTGAACTAGTGCTTTCTACTGCGTGGCTGAGAGTAAATACAATTCAGAGTTATCAACATTATCGAACGTACCACATTCATGATTTGTTCACATTCATCCAATATTGTTCATAGATCGGTTAATCGGTGGTTAGAGAAATCTGCTGATCAACTTGAAAACTTCAAACGTTCGCAAATTCACACACAGACACACACGTACACACATGCCTACATACATACACACAAACGGAAACCGAAGTCGTTCCGAAATTCCTCATGAAAAATCTTTTCTCTGGTCCATGACGCAAAACTCACGCATCAGAGAGAGGTATTCACCGCTCAGCCAAGCCTACATGAAGTGACCATTACAATATGACCATGGACTCGATCCGCGCAATTAGCACGTATTTATTTTCCCAGCGTTCCGTATTCTTCGAGGCTCACCGAATATCTGTGATATTGCAGTGCGCAGAAGATCCGCGAGTGGCAAAATCACGATGGATCATTCACAGCGCTATGTTCATTTTGAACGGTAACGGAAGGGAATGGGATGGAAGCTCTTGATTTCAAATTAATTTGACTGTAGTTGCTATCACCTTCCAATGGCTGCGGCCACCTTCCTGAGGTATTGTACGATACAATTATTATTATTATTATTATTATTATTATTATTATTATTATAAGTGTAATTTACACTGGTAGTAATGACGTGATGAATATATCCCAAGTACATATGACACAGTTCTGCAGTCAAAAGATCGGTGGCATGGACAGATTAGAAGGCTGGCAAGTATGAACTGGTTTTGTTTGTTCAAGTTAATCATGATTACGTGATTAATAATCGACGTACTGATGTGATTCTGTTCTATGGTTTGGTATGTATCCAACCGATCGACGGAGGTCTCCACTGACTGCCGTATGACACCAAATGTTTTCTGTCACGGATGCACGTGGTAGCCTCGTTACCGAACAAACGGACCACGGAGTAGACCCAGTTAAGTGCAAACGTTAAGGAAAGGGTGCTGGATATCCTCGTGCTAACATGCACAAGACAAAAGCTCATTGGTTCGCGTCTCGTGGAGACGCGCATGGCTGTGCACGCATGGAGTTCTGACTGTCAGTTATTCGTAAGTTCACTTATGAACTTGTTATCATGATAATAATGAATATACGATGTCTCTGATTTGGCCTAGTTGTGTGCTGAGTTCGAAGTGAATGACTAGAAACGAGTAGTTCGTGCTTCAGCATCAAACATTTATGAGCAGAATCAGTAGATAAACCACCCTGCCTTCAGGATCTTTTCAGTGCGTCGCCATCGATGGAAAATCGGAACTCAGTATACTTTCCTCGACGGTGTTTGTGCTTCTGTTCAGTGAGAAACAGACATTTTGCGCACACGATGACCATATTTCAGGATTCCCACGAACACATCGTTAAATTCACTGGTAAGGATGACATTCTACAAAGGTCATTCTCAGTTAACGGAAGTCATCAAAATTACAACGAATCACGTGTTAGATAGGGAAAATCCACTTGCATTTTTCGAGTACAAAAGTTCACGCTACCAGCCGAAATCGAACCGGCGACCTTTGGTCGAGTTATCGCAGCACGGCCAGTTGAACGACAGTTACGCAAGCGAATATCCAATACTGCGCAACCATTATTCCAACATTATATATATATATATATATATATATATATATATATATATATATATATATATATATATATATAGATATATATATATTCGCCGATCACGCGGCACAAAACTACAGAGGTATGGTGCCAGATAAAAGAAGAATGAACGAAGAATCACAGGAAAAAAATTTCAGGAGTTCTAACGCAAGCAGTCACAACATAGCCGCCACTGAGCACGACTTTGAGCCATATCCGACAAGGTTTTCAGGCAGCTGTGTAGTGGGTCTCGAGGTCTCCAGTCATACAAGCGTGAGGACTCGACAGAGCTAAGTCTTGACATGAAAACGTTGATAGGCCGGTTTCATGTCATGGCTTGGCCTTCATATTGACGTTTTCAGTCAACCTTAGGCTCGGCGAACAGAGCACGACCGGGGGAAGGGGGGTCATACGTATTGCATGCCCTAGCCAACGAAGCCAGTGAAGTGATATTGAAGAATTAATTGGGTAAACGGCACGCCCTGTTTCGTAGATGCGTGTTCGAACTGTGGAATTAGTTATTCGCTGCTGTCACCAAACTCGCCTGCTACTCCTCTGGCATCGACGATCGAATATGAACAGCCGGTCGACATCGGCAGCTCGAACAGGTTAGTTATCAAAGACGTATAATAGAGCACTACGCACAGCGGCGTTCCACACCCCAGCTTACAATCGGTGAGTGATGTCACGTCGCCTCCACGGTTGACGTAAATTGTTGTACGCCTCTTGAGCCTTCTCTAGTCGGTTGCCCACGTCGTATCCAATTCGGCCGTCAGCAGTTATAAAACTTCCCAAGTGAACAAACTTCTCGACAATTTTTAACCTATCGTTACCGAGGGTGGGTGCGGGGATGGACTCCTGCCAGTCTTGTAGAAACACTTCGCACTTGGAGGATGAAAAGTACATACCGTACCGTAATGCAGACGACTCGAGGTTGTCTAGAATGCTCTGCGCCACAGTAGCATCGTCGAAAACCAATGCGATGTCATCTGCATAGTCTAAGTCTAAAACTCTTTTACCAGGTAGGAGCTCAACGTCTTCGTTCGTTTGATTTATTTGTGCCCCTCTTAGGATGTTGTCGATCGCAAAATTGAAAAGGAAGGGTGAGAGTGGGCGACCTTGCCGTACACCACTTCCAACTGGAAGGTAAGATGACGATGAGCCATATACTTGTACTCGGCCTGAAGTCTAATGGATGATTTTCACGTACTCATCAGGCACTCCCTGTCTGGTGTGACAATCACAGAGGGTTATCCTATCAACCGAATCAAAAGCTGCGGGAAAATTCAAGAATATGATTGCTGTCGGTTTGCGATGTTTGACGGACCGCATGCATCTGAAGGATGGTGAAAATTTGGTCGATGCATCCGCGATTGGGGCGAAAACCAGACTGTTATTCACGGACCTGTTGTGTACGCACTCGGTACGATCTATGGAGGATAACTGCGGCTAACAGCGTCGAATCGACCGAGATCAAACTTATCCCTCGATGATTGGAAAAGATGCTTCTAGCTCTTTTCTTGTATATAAGGATGATGGATGCACTGTTCGAACTGTGTAGGACGTATTCGTGGAGCCAGATCTCGGTAAAGAGTTTGGTGAGTGCTTTGGAGAGAGGCATAAAACCATTTTAGAAGAAGGCCAGAGGAAGTTCGTCAGGACCGGTGGCTTTATTGCACCTCAGGAGGTGGAGTGTTAGATTGACTTCTTCTGTGGGTGGGGTAGTGAAGACCGTTCATGGAGGATGAACTGGTTCAAACGAACGACTCTGTAAAGGCACTGACGCTGAAGGCCAAATAAACGCTCCTCAAAGTGACCTGCCCATTGATCCATGCGATGTGAACGTTGGGGGATTGGTTGGCCGTTTGCCTCAAACATCATTTCGCTCACTGCATACTTCTTGGTCCCAGTAGGTCGAATGAGTTATAAAAGTCTCCGAGCATTGTCGATGGCAGAAGCTTGTTCCATTTCGGCTGCATGTTTGGACCACCAATTCTCTCGGTCTCTACGCAAGCTTCTGGCCAACTTTTTTGATAGTTGGTCAAGGGTACTGTGTTTTTCGTTCCCGGCAGGGATATTTCGGCGGCTGTCTAGAAATTCCAGGAAACTTGATGAGATCCACTGCATGGCTGCATGCTGTGCGGCCAATTTACAAGATGTGGCAATCTGTACTTTTAAAGCATCTTGGATGTGTTGTCAGCTGTTTGACAGATCAATGTGTATGTGGCTGCTCAGCTGGGCAGTGAGCTCATTCTGATATCTCTTCCGCACAGAGGTCCGGCATATTTGGTCTACGTCTATCCATTGACGACGAACTTTCGATTTGTTAGAAAACTGTACTATTAACTCGGCACACACTAGGGCGCGATCAGAATCTAGATGTGTGCTCCAGTACGACCTACAAGACCTAACTGAGCCACGCTAGTGGTAGCCTATGGCTATATGACCTTTTTATGTCCAAGACTGATTAGCAGATGGCGGTTGCCATGGAACTGTGCGACGAAAGCCGCGCCGGAAGTTCGTGCTAAACGAGAATAAGCGATGGTCTGTGGATAGATGGGGCAGTCGATTAACGTTATCTGTGCGCTGATGGCACCGATTTGGCTTCCAAGCATTCGCTCGTCTGTACCTGTACAATCTGAGTAATCAGATCTCCAGACCTTACCATATTGTCTCTATGAGATGTCTTTCGAAGAAGTTCGTGAAGTTGCTGATAGAATAAGTCTTCGACTGTAGCCGTACTACAGTCAAGAGAGGCTTAGGCAGTGGCAACAAACAGGCATCGATTGCGTGACGAACTTCTTTAGCTTTAAACGAACCTTCTAAGCTAATCCCACAGTCTGCTATTGACTAGGATCCAGTCACGTAGCGCAGACTTGACTCTAGTACTCAGGGCGATTCCCACACTTGCATGAATAGATGCAGAAGCCGTGGCGTCTCCGGATAAGCGCAGAGTAAAAGCATGTCCTGAGGTCGAACGCAGACGAACTATGATGGTGGATTCTTGAATGCGAGTATGGGCTAAGTAGCACACGTCAGTGGCCAGTGCCTCGAGGATGCGTGCTAAAGCCGCTTGTTGGTCTGTGTACATAAGAGTGCATACCATGAAAGTTGTATGCTTGAGTGGTACATGCCGTCTAAGCAATGGTTTCGATGAACTGCATTCAACAGAAGGAGGAATCCAATTTCCACGCCCGGCGTCTTCGTCAATGGCAGTCTGAGAAGCACACGGAATATTAGTGTCAATATTTTTATGTGTAAAACAGCAAGTGAAAACGGGTGGTGTGGTTGGTTTTGTCGGACCGCCAGCACATCCGTCATATCTTGCGTAACTTGGGTGAGTGAGTAAAGTCGAGCGCGATAACGAGTGATCACGTGTGTGAAAAATTTATTGTAAGCATGTGGGCTGTATACCACCCACCACCCAGACCGAAGTGGAGGGTTAACTAAAGGGGCCCTACTCCTATCCTTTGACCAGGATGTCTAACCTACAAGGCAGCAGGACAAAATGAGGGCCTCGTAGCCCTTTTGGCAGCTGGTGACTGGTCGTTCAGTGTATATGCCCTTCGGATGAGATTAGACATCCCCATTGCCCAGTATACCCCTCCACCACAGATGCCGGTGAACGTAATGTTGTACGTCTCATACACCACCGGTAGTTGGCTTGGAGTGAGAACTTAGCCATCTCCCCTAGACTGATGATCAGTCATTCAATCCGATAGAGAGCGCCGGGCACTCACTTTCATCCTGATACTCTGGTGGGAATACCTCCGCCACGGGAAAGCGGTGAGTAAAACTTCTTCAACAGAGGCTGTTTGAGAAGTACGGTCATTTGGGAGCATTTCGAGAGGAGTGCACGGCGAGTAGCCATTTCGGAGCCTGAGACACCCACTCCCAACCACAGTGAAGCATTCCGAGGCCATTATTCCAATAGTTAAGTTGAACTGGGATCTCACTACAGTGACATTCTAAAAATGAAAATACTTTATTTGGTCCAATGATTAAAACCAGAACAACTGCTGTGTATCATTATTTGAATAATACACAGTAATTATTCTGGTTTCAATCATCAGACCAAATTAAGTGTTTTCATCTTTAGAATATCGTCCTAGTGGGATTTCACTTCAACTTGAATCACATTTATAGAAAGTACACACATCCTGACTCCTCACTTCCGAGTTTTTCACAAGCTGAAACTGTTCAAATTCAAGAGCAAAAAACTGAGAACACCATCACTTCCAGTGAATCATAATCTGGCTCTTACAGATCATACTGAAGACAATGACACATTTGATTGTTCACTGGCTGGATAGAAGGTCACTGTAACAAGTAATCGAATGTAGTCTGACTGAGGTGATCACTATACGTCTACAAAGCCTTGCTTACTGCGCAAAAATGTGACTAGTCCAGGCTAATCGAATAAAAATACCTTGACCGAAAACGGAATCTGCGGAACTCATAATGACCCTTAATAATCCGCTTTCATTGCCACACATAATCTAATGAAATACACCTCCTCATTGTAAGAATAGCATTCAACCCTTCCAAAGGACAAACGAATGCGCCAAGTCACCTATATGATCTATAAGAGCAACATTAGGAATCACTGAAAACAAATGTTCACTGTCCACTGTTTTGCTCTGAATGTGACCATGGATTACTTCAGAAAATTTTCACTGTCATCTAATAAACGCTTAAACATTCTGGAAATCCACTAATTTTGTTTCAATGAATAATTTATTGTGACGAGATACGGATTCCGTCCATCTTCAGCGTCATATAAAGTTGGGAATAAGCTTACAAACATGCAGCCTTTCGTCACACGGTACCAATGGGTAGCAGAAATCGCAAGACAATTAGCTCCTCCCACGATGTGGATCCTATCACGTGGAATCACCGTGAGCTTAAAAGAAACCACGCCATAAACGCCAAGAGACTTAAATGTATTGCGAAGCATGTGCATCAACGTCATACCAGTGACATATTCCAAGTAAAAAACTGTCCCTTGGCAGAAGGTTGACGCCAACGCGTATTACACCCTGCGAGCTGAAGAGCCGGGGGGTTTAGGAGGAATTACAGTGGGGACGACTTATACTGGTGAAATTTGGCAGTATGCTCCGAACCAATCTGCGGTATGAGAGCAAGAAATTCTCGACGACGAAAACGTACTTCTTAGACATTCCATTTCCAAACAAACAATCCTACTGTGTAGTTCTGCAGAGAAGATGGATTGCCTTGGGAACTTCCAGGAACACAATGATCGGCATTTTTATTATTATTGTTCAGGTAGATTTTGGAAAGTAAACATTTGAACGACACGACACAAGAAATAGCCTACCTCTAATAATTTTGATTGAACCTAGGGGATATAGTGGATTGTAAGAAGATCCTCATGGATTTCCGCCCTTGGTGGTTCTGCCGAGGTAGGCCATAAAATGTTTGTGGCCGAGTAAGTTAATACTGAACGGCAACCTAGAATAGAATTAACAGAAAAGACACCGCCGTGGATAGACCCTCACATTGACCAATGCAAACCACGAAACCAACGGTCGTTAGCAAGTGCATCACATAGCATGCTATTTACTCCATGAACGACATCAATTCCCTCGATCGACTGTACTCACGGTTGATTTTTTCTGTCGCTAACTCACGTTTGCTACAATTTCAATTAAGTGATGGAAATCCAGCTCGTGCAAATGAGAACTATTAATTTCTCTGGACTTCTGCTAATAAGTAATGAGACGGACTGAAATCTATTGAGATTTAAATGAACTGACCACCTTTAATCATTTCCCAACAACTACTCGTTTCAGAGACCATAGCTGTGAGGAAGCCCGCATAAAGGCTCACACAAGTGACCCAACCACCGAAGCTTGGGGAACTGTGCTGTTTCATCCAACGATATAGTTCGTGTACCTAATACTGTGCGTCTAACCTCGGTATTGTTAATCAACTAGTTCATAATCAATCCCCAAGCTTACCTTCGAAAGTGCAAATCTTCAGGGTAAATTTCATTTCACGGTTCCGGATCGAACGCCTCTTATATTTCTCTGAGGTAAGTAAACAAATTCACTTCTTCATGACAGTCTCCCAGGGGAGTGGGGTAAAGTCAAGTTTTGGTGTGATACAGGAACTTCGTCAGTATATGAAAGCCTTGACCAGTGGACTTGCCCAAGCAGGATGTGTTAGACTTCCGGGCATGGGTACACGATACCTGCCTACCAAATCGTTGGAAACAGCTAGTTATATAGCTGGGTGTCGCGGCCAGTGGCGTAGTTGCATTCGATCTCCTATTCTTGGTTTGCGTTTATGACTTTGTTTTCGGCTCTTTGTCACTTCTATTCATTTTGCCCTTGACTGGAAAATGCTGCGGAGTAACAACTAAAACCGGGGCAAAGAAGTGCGAGGTTGATGGTTGAATGAAAGGAACTGGACAACGAAGAGCAATTTTCGATCAAATTGTATTCGAACACTATCATAGGCATATAAATGTGAAGTAACATGGTAAACTAACTGCATTATAACATCATCGTTGGTAAATTCCAGTATTCTATACAACTTCGTTGGTTGAATCCAAAATCAATACCGTTCTTGATGGGAAATAACTGACGGACGCTCATGAACTAGTGGGATTCACATCTATGCTGATGTAAGCAATCCCCAGCGCAAACTGAAAAACACCCGAGTCAACTTGAAACTGCTTATTTGATCACTAGGTACAAGAACACTGAGTAAAGAATGCTAAACATGCCTTTCTGTGAGTACCGATGATTGTCACAGTGGGCACAAAATTTTCGATGTCTAGAAATCAATTGCAATCACAATCAGACATATACGCACGGTTCTGCACACATCTTCAAGTACTAAAATCAGTGACCACGACCATAATCATTGGGAGATTTGAAGCAACTAGGACAAGCCAACAGCATGGATGCCGCCTGATAAATTTCACGTGACTCGTTCCGGTCGTCAATCACCCATTCTACTTGACTGTTTTTCAACATTTAAGAATGTTATAGGCATTTATTCAATGCTCTTCTGCCAATGCAAATGAAAGCGCCACAAATAAATGCCTAAAAGTGGAATGGGATTACCAAACAACAGCAGGATGTGTTTGGACACAATCGTAAAATTACGAGAATTTGAGCCGATGAAAGTCGACCGTGCAATCCTATCACGGATCCGCGATATTTTTCACCCTGTATCTACGCTTGAAACCCCATTCAGCCCCAGAGATCTTGGCCGGCGTTTTTCACAGATTGATTACCTCTTAGTTGCCTTCTGTATGATTGGCACCTCAACTGTTTTTCCCGTCTTAACTCCGTCTGTATAAACGAAACCCAAGACACAAGGTGCCAGCCATAGTTTGCCTGGTCGTCTCAGCAACCTTCACGCGCCTAACTAAGGCAGTGTAGCAGGAAGCTACACCAATTACTAGTTAGAAGATCACCGAGGCACGTAAATAGCAGACTGGATTCGCGGAACCTTTGGTTTGGAAACCTCATTTGCTTGTTTTTGAAAGCCTTTGTTAACGTAGATTCCAATTATCAGTTCCACTTCCTGCCTGGAAATCGTTGCGGCTTCCTAATGAGTCGAACTTTATGGGCGTTTTGAGAAACTCCAGGTCCGGGTAAGTATTGAGCTTTATCTAACCTCTTCTTTTAACTCGACAACTAATTTGCCGTACGGCGCCATGCAATAAATGAGGGAAGCCAAAGGAAAACAGGCTTCTCCAGAACTGATTTCCGCACTTTATCCGCTATCGTCTTGTCCTGTGCATGTCGCTAACAAGTGCAGACCCATCAGTCCAGTTCAGTTTGAACGCTCACCATGTAGGGCGGTTCCGTTTGCTATCTCTCAGAAAGAAACTCATGCGGAAACCAAAAGACTGACAGTGAAAATGAACAAATAAATACGATGATAACTAATAGACGAACAAAATATGTAAATGCAATAGCGCTACTGATCGCGGCAAACCGCCATACCACCCAATAGCCCTGACGACCGAGAAAGTGGACATCCCAGATCACATTCAGGCAGCCTAACACGGATGACGCGTATTTCTACTGAGGGTTGAAACTGTACACACACTGTTATTTGCAGCCAACATCTAGCACCACTGTAAAGCCTTGAGAAAAAAGCACGGTTGTTCCCCACAGGACAGAAACTATCAAAATTTAGACACAATAGCAACCTGGGTTTGGCAAGTAACAGGACCTTACAATCCAACGCGTTCGTGTTAGTTTTCAGATAAGCCAATTTGATTCACAGCAATTGCTAGTTACAGACATATGGTCGAATGTTAGTTCTACATAGGGGTTGAACAAGCGGTGCACAGTGATTGCCAAGTCTTTTACCAGTGCGTGAGACACTTTGGAACTGAATGATAAATCTCAGTGAAGCGGTTAAATATCATCATCATCATCATCGCACAGCGTTAAACAGTAGGGCAAGCCCCACTGACCACTGCCTTTCTCACCATGTTGCACGTTGAATTAGAAAGTATGAATATACAAGATGGACAGGGAGTGGACCTACACGGGTGGGAAAAGGAAAGAATGCCCTAGTAGTTAACACACGGAATACACAGTCTAAATGTACAAACGTACACCGATCAAACATTCTGATTCGACAAAAAGTGACAACACGATCGCCACTGTTTACGGTTCGCTGTCATATCCTTCAACGTCTCCAGCCAACTGGTAGACGGATCTTTTGGACCCCAACCACGAAGACGTGAAGCACCTACTTTTCCTAAGTCTGCTGTACATTTTCTCATTCCTCGCTGCCACGTCATCTGTTGACCTCCACGTGGTCTCTTCCACTCCCTAGGACGAACGGAGAATAGGACACGGTATGGTACACGTGTGTTTGCCATATGTAACACGTGTCCCAACCAACGAAGTCTACTAAGTTGGATACGCTGTGACAAAACGTTCTCTGAATTAGTACCCAATACTCGCTTTCTTACCTCATCGTTGCTTACTCGGCTATTCCACCCAATCCTAGCGATACTACGTAAACACCGATGGTCGAAAACCTCAAGACGACGAATATCTTCTGCACGCGGACTCCAAGTCTCGCAACCATACAACAAAACTGAACGCACTGCAGCCCAGTATACACGACCTTTCAACTTCAGCGAAATATCGGATCGGCGCCACAAGTGCTTCAGTCCAGCGTACGCCGCTCGAGCTTTGGATATCCGCGTACTCACCTCTACTACTGTGCTCCCATCCGTCGTCACGCAGCTGCCGAGGTAGGTGAAGTGATCGACAACTGCCAGCACCTCCCCATAGAGCATCAAGCTCGGAATCGCTGACTTCCAGTCTTGTAACATCACCTTGCACTTTGAAGGTGCAAAGCGCATGCCGAATGGAGCTACAGCTCTTGCGAGATTATCTAGTGCACGCTGAGCATGTTCCATTGATTCGAACAAGCAGACAACGTCGTCCGCGTAATCTAGGTCACATAGCTTTTCACTATCTCCTAGTTCGACGCCTACATCCTGAAGATTTTGCAGCGCACTGTCCATTATTTCGTCCATGACGAAGTTGAACAGGAATGGAGACAAAGGACATCCCTGTCGAACACCACTGGTCGTTTCGAACCGACCGGATAGTTCACCGGAGACCCTTACGCGGCCAGAAGTATGAGAATACAATGATCTCATTAGGTTCACGAACTTCTGGGGCATACCTTTTCGATGAAGAACACTGAAAAGCGTTGTTCGATCAACTGAATCGAAGGCGCCTTTCAGGTCTAAGAAAAGCATTATTGTTGGTCGGCGGTGCGTGTGACGCGTTTCAAGTAGTCGGCGAAGAGTAAAAATCTGGTCGATGCATCCTCGACCTAAGCGGAATCCAGCCTGCTGTTCGCGGACATTCCTCTCGCGAGCCGGTGTAAGACGGTGCAGCAAAATCGAAGCTAATACTTTGGTGACTATCGGGATTAAGCTAATCCCACGATGATTACTACAGTCATTGCGTATTCCCTTCTTGAAGATGGGAACAATCAATGACTCGCCCCATAGGGACGGAATACGCTCCTCCTTCCAAATGTCACGGAGCAAGGCGGTTAGTGATTTTATCAACGACCCACCACCCAGTTTGAAAAGAACTGGAGGAAGTTCGTCGGGACCTGCCGCTTTCCCCGCCTTAGTAATCGAATACATGACTCTACTTCTACTTCTGATGGGGGCTCAAGTGATACCACCCAAGAAGTCACAGTTGTTGACACGGGAGTAACTACACTAGCGAGAGGCCAACTAAACTGTTCCTTGAAGTACTCGGCCCATCGGTCAAGCCTTTGCTGTTTGTTATGGATGGGTTCTCCATTCCTATTGCAAACCGTTTCACTAACCCGAGTTCGCCGTCCACCGGTGTCACGAATAAGTTTGAACAGTCTTTGACTGTTACCTGAAGCAGCTGCCACTTTCATTTCTTCGGCTACATTGACCCACCAATTTTCGCGATCCTTCTTAAGGCTTCGCGTAACTTGTCTTTGCAGCTCTCTCCGCATCTTATTCATCTCCTTACGGTTCGAAAGCTGACGCTTTTGCTCCATTATACTCAGCGACTCTTGCGAGATCCAGTGTCTTTGATGGAGAACGGATCGAGGACCACAGGCGAAACCTGCTGCAAAGTGCATCGCTTGTTTGATATGAGCCCAATGCTCATCTACATTACTGTTCTCCGTGGATGCTAGCTCATGTGCTAACTTCTGCTCATAACGGGTGCAAACGTCTGGATCACACAAACGTTGCACGGCTAATCCGGTTTGCGGTTTGCGACGATAACCATGGAGCTGGAGAGATAATCGCATTAAAACTAATGCATGGTCCGACTCTACATACGTGGACCAGTAAGATCTACAGTTCTGAACAGAACTGCGCCATCGGTAGCTTACGGCGATATGGTCAATTTGACTCAAAGTACCTGTAGAGTTAGAGCGCCATGTCGCTGTGCGACGCAAGCTGTGTCGGAAATTGGTGCTAGACAAGAACAATCGATTGTCTGCACAAAATTGGAGAAGCCTATCCCCGTTATCTGTACGCTCAGCAGGTAAAGCACAACGCCCACCTAAACAGGCTTCTGATGCAATAAGTTTGCCAACTTGTGCATTGAAGTCACCAGCTAGCACTACAATGTCGGAACCTTTACTGCTGCGAACGAGAGTGGCGAGGGCATCATAGAACTCATCTTTCTGCAAGTCTGAGCTGCAGTCCGTTGGGGCGTACGCTGAGATCACAAACAAATTGCGCTTAACACAACTATCCTTTCGAACGCTGACTGACCCTTGGAGTCTCACAGCACATAAACGACTGCTAACAGGGATCCAGTCTAATAGGGCAGCCTCAGCCTTGTCAGTCAAGACAATTCCTACACCACGTTGACCCACAGCTCTAGCTGCTTCGTCTCCTGAGGTGCGCAGAATATACCTCGATGAGATACCAGGAGCAGTTAGTTGAATTACATTGCTCGAATCCTGGATACGCGTTTCGCTTAAGCAGCAAACATCAATCTTCAGAGAGTTCATTGTGAGGGCTAGGCACGCCTGCTGACCGGCCTGCATGAGTGTACGCACGTTGAAGGAGCCGAGGTTCAGGGGCTGACGGGGATTGAGAAAATGTGAGTTACCAGACAGAGGATTATTCCCGATACTATTTGACAGTGAATCGTTGTGAGTATCGACCGTTTTATCAATGGGAGCATTATGGGTGGATAGATGGGACAAAGAGGGATGGTTAGGGACAGAAGACAAAGGTTGAATAAAAGAGAGGGAACTCTGAGCAGTAGCACACCTATCACTACCCACCCCGCTCGATGCAATGGGCAGCGCGGTCCTGATTAACCTGCGCGACGACCGATGCAGTATGGAATTCTTTGTATTCGTGCAGTTCATGGGAGATGTTGGACGGGTACTGCGAGGGCGTCCAGCCACAAAGCAGGAGAACGATTAGGGTCCTCATCCAAAGCCTTTAGTTCTAACAAGAACCTATCCGCAAGGCAGCGGGATGGCTTGGTGGAAGCCCATTTGCTTGGATCAATTATTCTTCCACTGTTTTTTCCGACTGAGTTGCCAGCTCAAATCAACCCCCAACCTGGAGGACCAGGAGACTGGACTTTGTCTGACCTCTACCCATTGACCTGTCAGGTATGATTGCATCTCCGGCTTAAAGAAGCCATCCTGTATAGCTCTTTGGGTCATAGAGGCGCGCAAGCCATCACACCACGTCAAGGTGCAGTCTCGTCGTGATATCCTGCTAACTACATCAGAAGCTCATCCACAGAGGTCTCCAACCATAGTTCAAACAGCGATATGATGGCTGCCCCCGAAATCATACGAACAAAGTCAGTAAGATATGAACAAGTGTCACGAAGGTCGAAATTGAATATCCCTTAGATTTTACTGTTGATTAGTGAAGACAAATACACAGCACAAAGCCCAACCGCATTTATTTTACCAGAATCAACGGTAACTTTCATATGATGTCGTACGCGAAAAACAACGCGAGAACGCAACAGAAGCAGGATAGAGAAAAAAGGCAAACTGATCAACGAAAAAGTCACAGCAGGAAGATGATATGGGTATATGTGAGAAACATTCGTTTTTTCGAGGAAAAAAATGATTTTTTGGAACAGAGCGACATCATGTCAATGTTCGCTTCTGTTGGACAGTAAAATTTGATTCTGAAACTGCTCATGAGATCAGCAAAGAACGATAAACGAGCAACAGGAAATCAGTAGTTAAGTGACAATACTTACAGAGGGCATCACACCAATCTCGGAGTGGGGTCACAGTAAATGTGAGGCAAAAATGAGTGTATATTTTCCGGTTGTTTTTCTGTGCCGGAAATGTCTTAGTATCTGCTCAACAAACGCAAGAATTCTGGGAGGGAGGAGGTGGTTCCGACGATTCCATGGAAACAGTGCGTTTCGGGGCCTGACTAGCACGGAATTCGGGATCTTGAAGAATCTGATAAATGTTAAGAAGGAGTAAAATAACTGTTGACTATGACATCATTTATTGCGCAATTATGTAAATGTAAATATGGACAATGGTCTATAAGGCATCAATCATGAAGACAACGGCAGCCATGCCAATTCAGTTCAGACAACCATTAACCATTCAGTGGGTGCGGCGGCTCTGTTTGCTATCTCCTAGCGGCAACCTCAAAAAGAAATAATGAAGGAAGAAAAGAGCATGAAAGGAGTAAAAGAACTACAAATAATGACATCAAGTCGATGAAGAAATTTTGTGGACAAAAGAGCGCCACTGATCGCGATATCTGACCATAGCCCCAAATGCATCTAACCATAGAGTGCAAAGGTTTCTTGAACCCTACCCAGGAAATCTAACAAGCCATACATGACCAAGTCCACTGGTTAGACTTTTGATACATTTGTTTCATGTCATGGATTGAGTACCCTTACTCATCTTCAAACCGTCATCCGCCTCAGCAAACATAGCACTAGGAGAAATCATGTCAGAAGACATGCAACACACGTCCCAACCACCTTAGCCTAGTGAGCGTAAGTGTTTAATCTAATGATTTGATCCGTGAACCTAAAACTCTCCGCCAAACCTCAGCATTGCTCATACGGTGTTCCCACCAGATTCGATATCGGTGTCCAAATAACGACAATTTCGTATATCCTCCACCAGGAGTGGCCATGTCTCCAAACCATGCATTATAACTGGCCTGACTGCTGCAGCATACACTCGACCCTTGATAGATAAATGGATATTATGTCAACGCCACAGATGACTCGGATTAGTAAGTGCCAAACAAGCCTTTTGTAAACGCAAAAGACGCCTCATCCGATATCCGACCAACGGTTGAAATGCAGCTGCTCAGATAACAGAACTTTTCTATCTGGTCTATAGTGTTTCCAGACACTGAAAGGTTTGGCGTTGGACCGACCCAGTCCTGCAACACCATCCTGCACTTTAAAAGTGCAAAACGCATAGCGAACATTGCTACGCAGTTACTCAAGCTGGCCAGAAAAGTTTGCAACTTACCTGGATCTTCGGTTAGAAGAACTATGTCGTCCACATATTCAAAGCCAGAAAACTTCCCATCCGGGAAAAGTTCAATGCCACTACTTTCGTCTGACGAAAGTGCGGCAACTATATGATGAACAAGTAAAGAATGAGCCATGGAAAAATCAAAGTTTTATTCTTCACGTCATCAACTCACCCGCCCAACCCAAAGGTCAACTTTATAGGTGATTTGGGAAACAACAAGATGGGACATCACGAACCTAGACTTTTCTGGAGTCCCAGGAAACAATGCGGACGGGATATTTACGGGTCCATAGTCGGCGAAGTAGGTGGATATGAAACCATACTTAGCAAACCACTCCATTGGAAACCTTAGATAACTCCTTCAGACCTTCGCGCGGTGTGTCAGCTTGGTTGAGTCGGAATAGTAATTAATGTGGAACCTGAGTGGTTTGACTTTCGTTACACCCAATAAAAGAGTAAGCACGAATTAAAAGATACAAACGATTGAGGATTGAGTCCAAACGCAAGAAAACCATCGACCAGATCTCTCGCCGAAGACATTCAGTATCTTCGACCAGTAAGTAGCTGGGTCTCAGGCCGCTTTGGGGAGGCCTGATGTATTCTACATGCTCGTGTTCATTTACCAAATATGACATGCTTTACTGTTACATTGTGGACTAGTCAAACATTTTCTATCCTACCACAAACAAAACAGAACAACTCAACCTTAGGACACAAGAAAATCAGTATTACTAACGCACTTTAGAGATGCTAAGCAAATGACCAGGTGATCCACACCTAACAACTAGTTCAATATCACTTCAGAACCACTGATCCAAGCGCTTCACTAAATCCCAGTGATACCACGGAGAATTCTGCAATCACGTGATGAAAGTCTTTGTGCATCTTTTGCACGCGACATACTAACATGTGACAGAACTAACCTAGCCACAATAATATAAGCTGTGCCACCGAAATATACACGGGGATATCAAATGTAAGTCATTAGGACTTCGAATAGTGAGAACCGAACTACTGACGTACACAAGAGAACATTAAGTCTATTATTCATGATAGATAGATGGCCTCAGGCAAACAGTTCATCGAGGACGCATTGTGAGATACAGGCATCCTTGCACAATAACCTAATTTGTACATCCGGAGTGTGGGTGGATGCTACCCTCAAAAGAGTCCACCGAGGAATCACAAGTGATTCACTAATAGGTTTGTTTGTTAGGTACAGTGAATCTGAACGACACTGCGAACAAGGGATGCAATAGTTGATACAAGTAGTATCTACAGACGGGTAGACAATAATGGTAGTGATACGTGCGCCGCCACCTGCTCGTTCCTCTGACCTATATGCAAATTATTCACTGGTTTGCACATAAACTTGATGCGTAGTTGCTGGTCCAACCAATCCATGCAGAATAACTTGCAGCATATGCATTCTCGCCTAGTCTTTGAGTGCCCGGGGTAGGCTCTCGCCACCAATTCCGTCAACGCCCACAAAAAATCGTCGGCGCATTTATCCGGTTATTGCTTTCTAGCTAGCAACTGCTCTTTCCAGAACGTGGGAGGTAGCATGCGCAGAAATAACCACCGCAGGGTGACAAATTTTCGAAGCTAGTGTTGTGGCACATACTTCAACATTCCGGAACATCCGGGTAGCTTCCACGCTCAAAAAAACGTGACTGTAAGAGTCCGTGTTTCTCTGAGTCCAAAATAGACAAATATAATGATGCTTGAAATTACCAATTCTCATAATTATCAGCCGGGCGAAACAAAACAGGATGTCCTGGGATTGGCCGAAAATCAGAAGAGCTGGAAGTTGATTTTTCTTCAGATATAACCGCTTGTAACGAATGGCGAGCATCCTGTCCGCAACTTCAATTCTAATACAGCATAAACCAACCGCAACGCGACAATCAATCCTGGCTTGGCATTCAAGGACGCAACGAATCGGAAAACCGGAAGACGTCGACGAAACACCATTTAATCTATTGTACGCTTCTATTGATTGCATAGTTCTGTTCTACAACAATTCACTTGTCTGAAGCCATGGACCCATATTTCCAACTGGATCATTCTATGAGTGGCCCGAATTCCCCTGACGTCACTGATCAGTGGAATCATTGGAATTTCCCATTTATAAACTTTCTCGATAACATACATGGATACAACCCGGAAAAATTGCAAACACTCCAGCTACGTTGCGCCATCCATCTACAAGCGCATACCAGATTGTCATGATTGACTACAATATGTAGATCTGAGCCCTCGTCCATCCAACCGGTTTTACCTTGTCCTGTTTGACCACGGCCGCCGCACCCAAAGACCTAAACAAGATTGTCACAACTGCAGAGATGAAGGGCGTTGAACTGAGAGTTCTTATTGACACTGGAAGATTTTGGAGCTACGTATCTCTTGATGTTGCACAACACCGTAAATGGCCCGTAGTGCCCTCAAGAAGCGTGATTACTTTTGCGTCTACACGGATGAAAAGTCATATTTACGGACACAGTCCAGTGTTATTCAATTACAAGCAATCACTGTATCCTTCAGTACGTTTGTGTTCTACAGGACCTTTGCACGCATGTACTTTCGGGCCACGACTTCCTGAACTTACACAGCGGCATCCGAATTGATTTTGACGGCAAGTGCCCACCCTTGAATCTCTTTGGGATGACAGCGGCCAGTATCAAACCTCCCAGTCTATTCCAGTATTTTACTGCAGATCACTCTATAGCCACGAAACCTGGGCGACATATTTATGATGACGGGGTTTTCATTTTAACATAAATTCAGCGATTAATGAAAGAACAAATGATCGAGCCTTCGACGTCACGGTGGTGCTAGTTGCAACCAACGGACGACAAGAAAGATAACAGTCAAACTGAATAGATTTATTCGACTGTATGCATACCCATGCCCCAGAATTGGTGATTTGATTGGAGAAAGGTCGCAACACCAAACGTTTAGCACACTAGATTTGAAAAGTACATACCACCAAGCAGTGTTATTATATCTGGATGACAGGACAAAATTTCTCTGGAAGCATACGACCGGTATCGTGGTCGTGGCCGCTCATCAGATATGCGTACCCGGTACTCTCCTGCCTAATCATTCCTATACTTGAGCACTCCACATTAGGTTCATCACCTTATTCTCATTTGAATGAGATTAAGGTGAGACATACCACCGAATTCCCATACGAGATAACGAAAAACATATGCGTTTGAAGCTGGCAACAACCTATATCATTATTGTCGAATTCCGTTCGGAGTAATCAACGGTGTAGCCCGTTTTCAACGCGTCATCGACAGCCTCCTTTGTGACGAAGGTCTCCAAGGGACATTCACGTACGTTGATAACATCACCGTATGCGGTCAAAGCAGTGGGGAGCACGACCGAAACCTTAAACATTTATTGGCAGCCGTCGACAAGTATGACTTAACTCTGAATGAAAAAGGTATCTTTGCCACAGATCGAGTCACATTGTTCGGGTTCGAAGTCTCAAAGGGTACTATAAAGCCGGACCCAGACAGGTTCGACTCTACCGAAAATGCCTCCGCCATGCGATATCAAAGCCGAACAGAGGGCCGTGGGCATTTCTCGGACAAGATCCATTCTCTCTTCCGCAACACAATCTTTGCGATGCTATTGAACGTTTGTGATGCCGTTGAACAACTAAAAATGGAACTGACACGTCTCAGTCACGGCTTTAGACCAGAATACCCCGTTGGCTTGGAAACAGATGCATCTGATATCACCAGTGCTGTCACTATGAAGCGAATCGGTCGATCCGTCGAACTCTTTTCGAGGACCCTCACATCAAGTGGACGTCATCACTCAGCGATCAAAAAAGCTTGCGCCATAGTAAAGGCAACTAGAAAATGGAGACGTTATCCCATAGGGACTCATTCTAGACTCGTGACCGACCAACTTTCTGTTACTTTCATATGCGAGCCGAGGGATGAAGACAAAATAAACCACTTCGAAAAGCAACGTTGGCGAGTTGAGGTCGTTTTATTTTCCCATGACCTTAGAGTTAATTGAGCAGCCTACGATAACGTTTTATTCAAGCACTCCCCTTTCTTATTTGTGAGGATTGTAGAAAAAATTACTTTACATTGTTTTATCGCATCTATGTGATCATGTGTACTACGATTGCACAGAGTACAATTTCGATTACGTGCTTGTTCAGCCGTTCTTGATTCTTCATTACGCACAGTTTGGGCAAGATTATTACTACATTAATTGCGAATAGTTCAAGTGTTCAAGTGCAGTTCTTAACTACTACTACTTCTGGCGTCGCGGTCACAAAACCTATCAGGGATTCCTGCAGTTTAGAACATTCGAACTTCATGGAAATCACCATGAAGTTGAGGACCATATGGGACTTTCTGAGACCTGATATTTGACACGAAAAGCTCTGGACTCAGAGAAGACCGCTTATTTCTTATTTGTTATCGGGGAAAACGCCTACTCTTTTGTGAAAAATTTAGCTTTTCACATTTCCCAGCCATGTTAAATACTTCGAGAATTTCTCGTGCAACACTTGCAGCCAGTCAATTCCGAAGTTTCTGAATGAACGAAATTCCATTTCTCAGTTCGCGAGGATCAGCAACCCCTACGTGATTTTATTTTACGACTGCAAACTCAGGCCTTCCGAAGTAATTTTGGCGACCAGTTACAAACTCAGTTACGTGATCGGTTGATTGCCAGAACTGATTGTATCGAATTAGAGACAGTTACCCTTGCTTCCGGGTTGCACATTTCAGCCTGTTGAACTCGTGTACGAACGGTTTCAAGACGAAAACGCAGTGGTACATGAGGAGTCATCTTCATTGCTTAACGCTGCTGATTCCCAGAAGTAGACAACCCAAAAGCCGGACCGATTAAAATACCTTTGAGAATCAAACAATACGAGAAATCTGTCTCCACCTCACTAGAACGATAAAAGATGATGAAATGATTGCTAGTCATGTGGTGCCGAGCATTCACGTTGGATTTGTTGTTTTCGTAACGTTACATGTTACAAATGCGGTAAAATTGGTCATATCTAGTCCGTTTGTCATAGTGCAAGGGTTTGTGTAACTGACGGTTCCAGTGCTCAATCTCGTTTATCCTCTGATTTCCAGCCTCTTTCATTGACTGCTAACAGTTCGAACTCACCTTGATATAACACTCGATCAAACATTCGTTCACATCGGATACTGTAGTGTAAAATCAGTCATCTCTGACCATCTGCAACCATTAGGCCGGCTGATATTTCCGTGAATAGAAATTACTGGTCATTAGTCTATCTTCGGAGTATGCGGCTGCCGCAACAACTGGATTTTACGGTGTGCATATCTTGCCGCAGACCGGAACGCGTGGACAGCTATCATCAGAGATATCCAAGAAGCCGACTTATCCTTTCGCAGATAGTTGCATAAAAACAGAAGCAGAGTAAATGTTTCGAACCGTCCCACTAGCTCCAGTGAGGACTTTTTGCCTCAAACTATCTTGGTTTATTGGTGTAAAGACGAAGTTTATATACTCGCAATCTTATTGGTCCACCTGTTATTCACGATCAGCTCTTCTGAGTGGTCAGTCAGTTAACAAACCTAATTGGTTGATTCGACTCAAACGACGGTTCGCACTTGGTTGGTTTTATGTTCCTTTTCGTCCGCTACAGTCTCGTTCTTGATTCAGGACAGACGAAGACGTGCTGGCTGGTCGCCAAACCATCGTGCTGTCTACTAAACGAATCAGGTTGTCTGTTGGCAATGTGTCGGCCCACTCCGAACCTTTTTCGGTCCAGACATACACAACTGTTTCCCCTTATTTTACACTGATGAATTCATAACACGTTCTTCGTTTCATTGTAGCGGATGACAAGTTCCAGACCAATATAGCCCAACATACTATGCCCCTCGTTCTGTCTTGTTTGAACTCAACATACCGTACACTTCTATCGAACGCATAGTTGTTCTCCAGTAGCCATCACGTTCCTTGTCACTCCATGATCGATGACTGTCTTCGATCAAGGATACTACTCATTCAAATATTTTATGGGTACTCTACTACAACGGTTGTTAAGACTATCTAGGAAAACTAACAACTTACCTCGATTTTCCCTTAGAAGTACAACATTGTACGCGCACCCCCAGTCAAACACATTCGTATCTGGTCACAGATCGATACATCCATTTTTACACGAGGATAGAGATACTCCTAGAATTATTTCAGTTAAAAAGTTGAGAAACAGAGGTGATATAGGGTAACCTTGATGTACGCCACTGGTTGCATCAATAACCGTGTAGAAAACTCTGCCTGGGGAAAAGATCGCCGGCTACCGTCTGGAAGCAGCTGTGCGGGATAGGTGTCTTTACTGCTGATGCGACCAGAGACGAGAAAGCATCGACACATGATCTGAGTTTAAAGGCATGAACCATAAGAAACGATAATCTTCGATAGTATGAGTGATATGAAAAACTATGCGTAGTGCGTTCAGTTCGAGATTGTGGCGGGACAACACCACCCGAACTAAGTGCAACTTGCTTTTTTGCTGCCGTGAGCATCTGAACATTCTCATATTGTGTTCACCGCTATCTCGTTATGATTCACTTTTGCTCATCCCACTGGGATGATTAGAAGCAACGGTTTTAGAAACAAAAGTGATAACCTCGAAATGATTTCGCACATGTCCGTAAAATAAAGCCGTTGTCTTTACGGACAACTGTATACCTTCTTCCTAGGAACAGTCATTTAGAGAGAGTATTCACTGATTCCAACAACAAAATGTTAAAATGTCCAGAAATCAATGTCGTACTTTCCGCGCAAGCTCCACAAAAGCATCTTGCACGTTTTCATCAGTTCTGGCACTGGTCTCAAGAAATATCATACCAATGCTACGCGCAAATTCGGAACCCTCACGTTTGGTCACTTGCCGATCCTCCTGAAATCATTACACGGAATGATAAAATGTGCACAACAAACCAAATCCACTTTATTTCCAATAAGCATTTTGACCAGGTTTTGATCAGTAAATTGTTCTGACTGTTCCAACCAATATTTAATGCTATTCAACGACTTTGATGACGTCAAATCGTATACTGCACAACAACATATCGGTGAACAAGCACCAAAGACGAATATGCGTACCGTAAAACGCCCCATTTGCACCGCGATAAAACGATGGAGTCAAACTGCCGTTGAACCGTTCTGAACCCGCAGTGTCCTTTGTGAAAAAGATTAAGAGAACCTGCAACAGCGCAATACCCAGATATTGAACTGTACCATTTCCCCATCTATCATCATGTTTAATGGCTTGAAATCGAAGCCGATAGTGGGGAGTTCATCAGTGAAAAACTTTTTCTCTACAAAACGCCGGGCCAAGCTGTAACGAAGGCCTAGAATGATACCGGAATTTCTCTTACCTTGACTTTCCGACACCGGAGTCGCCCAATAGTAATAGTTTAATACGAATAGGTTCCGATTCAGACATACTGAATGATTTTAACTAGGAGGAACTTTCGTCTGAAAATAATCAACTGTTTACTTTAAAATCCATCAGGGGCAGAATATGAAACGAAGTCTAAATGACTGAATAAACGCCACTAAACGTTAACTAAATCTGAAGTAAACTAATCTTACATCCTGCGATCTCATTTGAATCGTATGGAGCGTGAGTAGACGGAGAATCCACTTTTAGAATCACACGGTGATTCTTCCGCAGTAATTTCGTCGGTTAATACGGTTAACTTTTGGAATGAGGACATGGATTTTCGGAACGACTAGTACGATGTATGTCACCCAGATACAATACCATACTGCTCATTCCGTAAATTATTCTTGTTTATTTGAACACGTTTAGTGATCAACCGTAAAAGTTAGGTTGCAGGACTTTTGTATTGATCTCGGAACTCAATTCTCCAGAATCACAGAACACAAAAGTGAAGGAAAATGCAGATCAAGATCAAAATGGCTCTAAGTTAGAACGCGACTCTGCAATCGCACTTCACGCCATAACCGAAAACCACACCATTGACTACGAAAATACCAGAATCCTCAAATATGGGTTTCGTACGTACACCGGGCGCCTCTACGCGGAGGCTCTGGCAATTACCGCCCACCAATCATGTCTCAACCGCAACGATGGGGCAGAGATTTCAAGCATATGGATGGCACTTACGACGCGGATCGTTAAACACCAAAAAGAGTTATAACACCTTGTTGACCTCAAGTGACCCGACTATCACGGACACAGTGTGGACGGAGGTTCAACCCCCAACCTTGCATTAAACGACACCACAAACACAGACCAACACACGAACACACTGTGACTAACACCCGATTGCTCTAAGCTATCGTTCCAGTTTCATTCGGTTGTAAAACCAGTCTTGGAAAAGGTTACCCGTGGTGACCGAAAAGTCAACCTACCAACGATTTCGACTACGCTGTTATTAAACAATAAAATTTTACCATAAAATATCACATGGCACGTCAATTTTTCGATACACTCCGAACCGATCTCGGTTCTGACCCATTAAGGCTATAACACCTTATCGTGTTTCGCTTGGTCGACAACATTTCCCACAAGAGGTGAAAGAACCATGCACTGGCCACCGACTCATTTTGACCAAACGCTACTGCTTTATAGGATGCGCTTGGCTGCGCAAAGGCTAGGTGTATCACCCAATAAAAAGCCCTACTCTGGACCGGACGACTGAGTAGTACAACGCAACCAAAAATGCTATGGCTAGCCATTCTATCATGCTCAGAGACGATTCTCACATGGTAGACAGTATTCTCACACCGCATACAACTTTTCTCCCAAAACCTTTCCCTCCTTCAGACATATTATCACTCCCAACGAGAACTTCGGTCGACTACAGTGCCTCTGAGGGAAATCATCCCTGTGTACCCTCTGGTCCTTCCCCAACTAGCATCTAGGTGCCACCGAATCTGCTACTACCGGCTGATGCCGTCCTCTGTCATTCATGACTGTTCAAACTAGTCACGTTCAACGTGCGAACCCTTATGCGTGCAGGACAACAGGCGGGTTTAACTCATACGCTTGAAACCCTTGCTACTGATGCGCTGCATTCAAGACTCGTTTCATAACTCGACTGACGCCCCTATAGTCTTTCTGTAAAGTTTCACTTCTTTTTAGGAAAGCTGAGGCTGCGGCTTCTGGTCTTGCTAGCGCTGGCATTCCTCTCAGTGAAAATGTTGAGGCGGCGCTGCTAGATTAAATCCCGGTCGACAGTCGTTTGGGCGCAGTGAGATTCAAGGGTTCGTACAAAGTGAGCAGTCGCCATTCCGACTGACAATTTGTTTGTCGTTTCGGTAGATGCATGCACCGATTGCAGCCCAGATGTGGTCGAAGATAACTTCCACTAAAAGCTTCACGACCTCTGGGACAAAGCAAGCTGGGTCAATATCGTGATCTTGGCAGGAGATCTGTATGCTCGAGTTGGTCAGCTGTCATCGAATGAGGCGCGTTTAAAAGGCTCTTTTGGGCTAGATTCCTATCGTCTGGAAAACGATGGACGGCCTTCAGCTCTGACCGTCGTCTGTTCATCGTCAGTACGAGCTTGACAAGCTCCAATTATCGACATGTCATGTGGCGTCTATTCTCTCGAGTCAACAATGGACTTAGGTTGACTATCGCTATGAGCCCCAAAGGCGGAGATGTATACAAGGGCGCTTTTCGTACTGTACTACACCTACTGACTCCGATCACGCGCTAGTTTGCACTAAGCTGTCTATGTGCTCCGTTGGGCGCTCTAAACACGCTATAACGACACTTAGGACGCAATCAGGTGTCCCAACCAACTCGTCTATTGGTCTTCCAAAACGAGCTGGCCAAAAAGCCAGAATTGGCTCGCTTGAAAACATCAACCAGCGGTGGTCGCTTATCACGAATTCTCTGCATTCCGCTGATCTAGTGAGTTGTAGCTTGTAATGTCGCGTCATGACACCTTGGATTACTGTTGAATCTTTGCATCTTCTCGACGCACGCCAGCCGATCCTGGCTGGAAGTGCGACAAAATGCGATTTGTAATGCGACGTGGTCTTAACGCCAGTCTACGCAAAGATCGCGCAATCCGGTGATCGCAATAAGCATCAAAAATGGAGCTTTCTGTCGCTACGGGAAATTCCCATAAGCTGACTCGAGTCAGGGGTAAAAAACCATTAGGTGTGAGAGAAACGATCTGTGAAACTGACAGTTTGCCAACTCACAATCAGCAGCGGTATCTCGAACGCTAGATACAGCGCTACCAGACAGTTTATACAGCGCCCCGTGTCAGCCCCACACAGATATTCCGGCACACGTCAAAGGGTCTCTTCCGACAGACCCACCTACTAAAGCGGAGATCCGCAGGGAAGTCCAACCCTTAAGACGTCACAAGGCACCGGACTCCGATGGCCTTCCCTCAGCCCTGTTTATATATATATATGTATATATATATATATATATATATATATATATATATATATATATATATATATATATATATCACACCCACCTGATTTCAGGCTATTGCAAACAAAACAGTACAATCAGGGAGGAAGGGGTAGGTAGACCGAGTCCATGATTTGTTTGTGGGCGCGAGACTACCAGGTTGCCCAATCCAAAGCAAGCGGTTCTTTTAGGGGTCCACAATCGGAGCCTTTAGCTATCCAAAGCTTAACTCGCAAGACAGCGGGATGAAACGTGGGGTCCGTAACCCACTGGGAGTTGGTGACTGAATGCTCAGTTCATACGCCCCTCGGATGAGGCCAAACATCCTAGGTGCCTTGTGCACCTCTCCGCCACATATGCCGGTAGGTATACCGTTGTACGCCTCATACGCCACCCATGATTGGTTTGGAATCAGAGTATAGCTACGTTCTCTAAACTGACTTTTAGTCAGCCAACCCGGTGGACAGCGTCGGGCACTCGCTTTCGTCCTCTCATACGGTGGAATACAACTCGTTAGAGAACTTCGTGTGTTGTTCCTAAATGTCTCGAATTCTGAGCATTGGCATAAGCCAGATTCTAACAGCGCCAAGGCCGCTAGAGCCTGTTATATTTCGCAGGTTGTGCCAAACTCGTGAAGAGCAGACTTGCGAGTAGCAAGCTGGGTTCCGTGCCAGTCGTGGGTGTGTCGATCAAATATTCACCCTCCGACAGCTACCAGAGCATTGTTATACCTTCCACAGACTAACAACGATCATGTCCCTAGGCATCTGTGCGATCTTTGACTCTGTCAACAAGACTACACCGTCGAACTGTTTGCTGAGAAATGGAGCACCTGAGAAGTACATGTCAATCCTCAAGGAGCTGTATCGTCACACCTCAGGTCGCGTTAGGGTCTGACACCAGCTTTCGTCCCCTTTTACGTCTTTATTGGAGTACAACACGGCTGTCCCATATGCCCATTTCTATTCGACTTCGCCACAGAGCATGTTCTACGGAATACCTACGCTGATCTTCCAACCGGTTAAGGTCTCCTCTTCCCAGGAAAAAGAATTTCCGACTTAGAATACGCCGATGATATCACCTTGCTGAGTGAGAATGTACAAGCGACGTAATACGTTTTGGTCTGCTTGACCACTGGTAACCAAGCGCGAAGTGTGTTTACAACACTGAAGATTTTACTAATTCACTTACATAGAGTCGGCCCATGCATTAGTTTTATTGCAATTATCGCTCCAGCTCCATGGTCATCGACGGGAACCGCAAACCCAGTTAGCCGTGTAGCGTTTGTCTGATCCAGAAGTTCACACCAGTTATGAACAAAAATTAGCATATGAGCCAGGTTCTACGACGAACAGTAATGCAGATGAGCACTGGACCCATATCCACCAGGCAATGCACGTGGCAGCAGGTTTCACCTGCGGTTCTAGATCCGATGTCCATCAGAGACACTGGACTTATCAAGAGTCGTTCAGTCTAATGGGTCAAAAATATCAGTTCTTGAATAGTAAGGAGGTGAATGAGATACAAAGAAATCTACAAAAGCAAGCCATGAAGAGCCTTAAGAAGGATCGCGAAAATTGGTGGGTCGAGGTAGCCGAAGAAATGTAAGTAGTAGCTGCTTCAGGTAGCAGTCGAATACTGTTCAAACTTATTCGCGACACCGATGGACGACAAACTCCAGTCAGCGAAACGATGTTGGATAGAAATGGAGAGCCCATTCATGGCAAAAAGCCAAGACTCGACCGATGGGCCGAATACTTTAAGATGTTTAGCTGGTCGTGCACTAATATAGTTACTCCCGTGTCAACAACTGCGATTCCTTGGGTGGTATCACTTGAGCTCCCATCAGGAGTGGAAGTGGAGTCATGTATTCGACTACTAACGCGTGGGAAAGCGTCCGGTCCCGACGAACTTCCCCCAGTCCTTTTCAAACTGGGGGGAAATGCTTTGGTAGAATCACTTACCACCGTGCTCGGTGACATTTGGAACGAGGAGCGTATTCCATTGTTATGGGGCAAGTCATTGATTGTTCCCATTTTCAAGAAGGGAATACGCAATGATTGTAGTAACCATCGTGGGATGAGTTTAATTCTGATAATCATCTAGGTTTTGGGCTCGATTTTGGCACGCCGTCTGACACCGACTCGCGAGAGGAACGCCCGCGAACAACAGGCTGGTTTTCGTTCAAGTCGAGGATGCATCGACCAAATTTTTACCATTCACCAATTACTTGAGATGCGTGACACACACCTTCGACCGACAATAATGCTTTTCTTAGACTTGAAAGGCGCCTTTGATTCAGTTGACCGAACAGCGCTTTCCAGTCCTCTTCACAGAAAAGGTATGCCCCAAAAGTTCGTGAACCTACTGAGATCATTGTATTCTCATACTTCTGGCCGCGTAAGAGTTTACGGTGAACTATCCGGTCGGTTCGAAACGACCAGTGGTGTTCTACAAGAATGTCCTATGTCCATTCCTGTTCAACTTTGTCATGGACGAAACAATGGAGAATTCCTTGCAAAATTTTCAGAGTGTGGGCGTCGAACTTGGAAATAGTAAAAGACTATGTGACCTAGATTATACGGACGACCTTATCTGCTTGTTCGAATGTACGAAACATATGCAACATGGACCAGATAGACTCACAAAAGCTGCAGCTGTATTTGGTATGCGCTTTGCACCTTTAACGTGTGAATTGATTTTGCAAGACTGGACGTCAACGGTTCCGAGCTTGATGCTCGATGGGGTGCTGCCAGTAGTCGACCGCTTCAGTTACCTCGGCAGCAGCGTCACGACGGATGGGAACACAGTAGTAGAAATGTGCACGCGTATCTCCAAGGCTCCAGCGGCGTACGCTGGACTGAAGTACTTGTGGCGCCGACCTGATATTTCACTGAAGTTGAAAGGTCATGTGCACTCTGCCGCGGTGCGCTCAGTTTTGAAGCATAGTTGCGAGATTTAGTCTGCGTGCGGAATATTATCGTCGTCCTGAGGTTTTCGACCATCGATGTATTTGTAGTATCGCTGAGATTGGATAGAATGACCGAGTAAGCAGTACTGAGGTCAGGAACCGAGTATTGGGTATCACTTCAGAGGGTTCTCTTTCATAGCGTACCCAGGTTAGTAGACTTCGCTGGTTGGGGCACGTGTTACGTATGGTAGGCACACGCTTACCGTGCAGTGCCGTATTTTTCGTTCCTACTCAGGAGTGGGAAAAAACCACGTAGAGATCAACAGATGACATGGAAACGAGGAATGAGAAAACGTACAGCGAACTTAAGAAAATTAGGTGCCTCATGCCTATATGGTTAGGGTCCAAAAGATCCGTCAACCAGTTGACTGAAGACACTGAAGGATATGGCTGCGAACCGCGACGATCGTGTTGTCACTTTCTGTGGAATCAATGATTGATCAATGTGCGTTTGTACAGTTAGACTGTGTATACCGTGTGTTGGCTACTGGAGCATTTTTTCCTTTTCCCACCCCTGTAGGTCCACTCGCCATCTATCTTGTATATCCAGTCTTTCTACTTGTACGTGCAACATGGTGAGAAAGGCAGTGGTCAGTGGGGTTGCCCTGCTGTTTAACACTGTACGATGATGATTATGATGATGACAGAGACCAGACGAAGTCCAATCCTATATAGGTCTTGAGAGACATCTAGTTCTAACTACTGCGATACTCTGCATCCAACACTCTCCTCTCAACGGGCATGTACGCGCATCTGGACACATCGACTGATAGTGCCCCGACATCAGACCAACGCACTAACGCATCCAGATCACTTTGCAGAACTTCTCTGACCACATCTGACTTCACGACCCACCAAAGTTCAATGTCATCTGCGTAAACAAGGCAAGGTGACTGGGAGACTGACGGTAAGTCGTTGATATGAGCCAGAGACAGTACCGGTTCACGAACCGGTCCCTGAGAGACCCTACTTGTTGCAGCAAGCTGGATATTTACGACCCGGGTTTTATCCCGCTATCGCCGACTACTTTACTATTTGACAGCCTTTCACTGGTCGTGGCTCCATCTGAAAAAGAGTGCAGCTTGTCGTATATTAAACAAAGGAGTTCAAATAATATGGGCGGCGGAAGACGTGATCACGTGATCACATAGGGAACAACTAAACCATCAAGCGAATTGTTTCGACTAACAGATGGTGTGATTTTCTTTATTGAGATCAGGTCCAAAACTTGTTTAGCTGGGGCTTATAAAGGATTTTCCTCCGAGTACCTGATTTTGAAGACTGAAGACTAAAAAGGAACAAAACGGCGGACCGCCGAAGTTGTCCACAATGTGGTTTTATTTCAGTTCAGTTCAGTTGTCTTGAAGTCTTGAAGTCTTGAAGTACTACACGGGTTCGAGGCTTTGAGCCCAATTGTCCCGGTTCTTAAGGAAATCTTTGATCTTCTGTCGGATTCACCGAGCTGAAACGAGAGCAAAAAGAAGGGGGGGGGCGGGGGTGGCAGCGAAAACAAGATACATATAACCTCATTCAGTGTCACACTGTGGACAGTGCGTTAAGCTGAGTGGGGGTGCGGCATTCGTGAACATATATGCGATAAAAGACAACTATTTTGTTTGTTTTTTTGACAAAGGGAATTACTGGGAGAGACCCAGGTAGGGGTCTAGCTTTTTGTTGAAGATAAGTTTGTTCTGTGAGGAAACTATATCTTCCGGAAGTGCATTCCACAGAGTAATAACCCTATAGCTAGAAAAAGTTAATCCTTAGTGAAGTGCGTGGCCTCGGTTTAAAAACTTTTCTGCTGTGAACACGGAGAGAAGAGGCTGGACAGACAGAGAAGAAGCAATCGCTTTGACCTGTTTCAAAAAGGTGAAACATCAAAAACAGATCACCTCTTACGCGTCTTACGTCAAGGGGATACAGGTTGAGGAGTGAGAGGCGGACGGGATAAGGTAGATGGGATAGACCACTTACTGCCTTGGTGGAGGCCCGCTGAACTCTTTCTAGGATCTCACGGTCTCGGACAAGACCAGAGTGCACTATCTGACTACCGTACTCCAGCAGAGGTCGGATATAAGTGCCGAAAATTATGGGGAAATCATCCTTAAATATGCGCGGGAAGGACCTTCGAATCATGTTAAGGACTCGAAAGGCGGACTTGCTCGCAAGTTCGTGATGATGAGAGAAGGACAAGTTACAATCTAACCAGAAACCGAGCACCTTACACTCGGCAGTGGTGGGTGCATAACTGGTGTGCATACCATCGAAGGAATTCTGGACGCTCGACTGGCCGTGGCCATTACCTGTCCTGTGCAGACTGAACTGAACTGAACTGAACCTTGTGTCGGTCAACCCTTGGCAGAGTGGCTGCTCCATTAATGGAAAATGTGTGACCAGTCTCTCTGCCGAAAGACATGCTCACGCATTTGTCATCATTAACTGGGAGGTTCCAATCCTCGGACCAGCGTTTTGTTTCATAAACTGCAATTTGCAGTTTTTCAACGCTCGAACTCCAGAGGGTTACGTCGTCTGCGTACATGGCAATGTTCGCAGGAAGGGCTGTCGGTATATCGTTTATATAGATCAGGACAAGAAGAGGACCTAAGACCGACACTTGGGGGACCCCAGTTGTTACTGGGGAGGGTTGAGACAAAACATTCTCGACTTTAACCACAAAGGTGCGGTCGGTAAGGAAGCTACGTAGGATGGCCAACATGGAGCCTGTGATCCCGTACGCCTGCAGCTTATAAAGAAGAGGGGCATGTGGGACCTTATCGAAGGCCTTAGCAAAATCGATGAATACAACGTGTGAGAGTTGGTAATCATCGTAGGCTTTCGTTAGACTATCCATGACAGTAAGCATGTTGGTGATGCGTGACCTGCCAGGAAGAAACCCATGTTGGGACGGGGAGAGGATCTTATTTCTATGAAGATGGGAAAGAATCTCACTCTTAAGAATTCCCTCAAAAATTTTGCTAGGGATGCTAGTGAGGCTTATGGGTCTGTCACTAGAAGCAAGGTGTCTACTACCCTTCTTATAGATGGGTGCGATCACTGCTTTTTCCAGTTACGGGGGAAAACCCCATCATCAACACATTGCTGAAAAAGCGAGGCATAAGGAGCAGCTAATGTATCCGCGGCTTCCTTGAGAATACGGGGGTGGATTAGGTCAGGACCCATAGAGCAATATTGGTTGAGCCGTCGGAAACCTTGAGCGACTGCACCAATGGGAATAATGACGCGGTTAAGGGTAGTGGTCAGAGATAACGGGTGCATAGTAGGGTGGGATGATATGGAAAAGGAGCTACAAATTGTACGGAAGTAAGAGCTGAATGCCTCGGCTACTTGGCTAGGGGAAGTGATTGGAGATCCGGCACTATATTGAGAGCTAATGGCGTCGGAGCTGTGCCCCTTAGACGGCGCATGTACTGAAAGAAAAATGCCTTATTGGTCCGTGTTACGAAAGTTTGAGCAAAGCGTAGCCAAATTCGCAACGGATCCCGAAATCAGAAGCCGATTATCCGTGATATTCTACGATACTAGATTATTACAATAAACAATGACGTAAACAATATACAAACCTCAATAATACGATCACAAGGACTCAACAACGAGAAACCGAATAGCAGCGTGTGAGCAGACAGCAGGTGCGTCACGCAGGTCCTGAACAAGGATGTGCCAAAGTAGCGCTCTGGGCGCGAACAAACAACAATTGGTCCAGAAAAACAACCGGTTCTTAAAGACGAGTCAATAGTGTATGGAAATGAGTGATGTTGGGAAAAACACTGAATCGCGAGGGGAAAAAGGGGGATTTTCCACGACCGGCTGTTACACCGCACACCAAAATCCTCCTGGATCCTTAGCAGAGTCAAGGGTTCGGTATAAAGGTACTGATTCTTCCTGCCTGCCTAGGCCCTGCTGTCAGTGCGCGCGTCTAATGCTCGTCGTCGACGTTCTACTACTGGTCGCACCTAATCCATTGGATACATAGACGTGAGGCTGGTCTACATCTTCCACAAGACCACATGACCGATGGCGGGCGTGAATGGTCAGATAAATGTTGTCCTCGTAAGGGGCCGTCCGGTCCTGGATGTACGTGCTTCAGTGTGTGTGTGTGTGCGTGTGTGTGTGTGTGCCGGGGTTACAATGAAATCACAGGTATGACTACACATCAAAGGAGGACTTTCTGCAATGTCAACAAAAGACCGCGTGGCAAGAAAACGAGTAAATGTAGCATGTGTGTGTGACCTGAGCTCCGCCACTTCCACATATGCAAGGGGCATTCGGTAGCGTCAACAAAAGGCAAACGAAGAACACTGTCACATGTATGATGGGTTTACGGGATGTAGAGTGCGTCGTGCATGCGTGTATGTATCGGGATGTACAATGGAATCGCACTCATCACCACATATCAGAAAGAACCTCCTGTAATGTCAACAAAAAGACCGCGAGCACCTTAACGTGTTTACCAGAGACCGTGTGGTATATATGGTGTTTCTTTATCCACCTCGATTACTGGTGTGAAAAAGGTTTACTAGGCCTCAGGGTTATCAGCTCCTCCGTCTTCGCTCTCGAGTAGGTTAATACTGCGTATGTCACGAATGAGCACTCCGTTGGCTGTCTTCACCTTCACCGTTCTTATCATTTCGTCAGTGCTTTTGATGGTTTCCGTAACTACTCCCAAAGACCAAGCGCTGAAATGTGCGCGTTCGTCGGCGATCATAACCACGTCCCCAACTTTGAATGGTCTTGTTTTGGCCAGCCACTTCTGTCGAGTCCGCAAAGCCGGTAGGTACTCCCGTAGCCATCGCCTCCAGAAGACCTTGGCCAGATAGTTCGCTTGCTTCCACCCGTGGAGGTAGCTCCCACGAAGGTTTACCGGCCCTTGGAAACCCTCGTTCGACCTTAACGTCAATAAGTCGTTTGGGGTGAGCGCCGGGTGGGTGGGGTCGCCGTTCAATACTGGAACCAGGGGGCGGTTGTTCAGGATTCGCTCCACCTCAGTCATGACGGTGTTCAGCGTCTCGTCGTCGGGCGGCTGCTGCTCCATGATTGACAGCAATATCCGTCTGGCGGACCGGATCATGCGTTCCCATATGCCGCCTCGGTGACTGGCCTGTGGGGGGTTGAAATGCCATCGTATGCCGTAGGCCACGGTTCGATCCTGCAGTTCGTCCCTGTTTATGTTCTTGTGCCAACGCTGCAATTCCCGTTGAGCGCCCACAAAGTTCGATCCATTATCTGAGTATATATCGGCCGGTACGCCTCTTCGGTTGATAAATCTTTGCAAGGCCCGTAGAAACGAATCGGTCGTCATCGAATGTGCGACTTCTAGGTGTACCGCACGTGATTTCATGCACGTCATGATACATCCGTATCGCTTTTCTAATCTTTTCCCGCACTTGATCCACAAGGGCCCGAAATAGTCCAACCCGGTGTCACTGAACGGCCACCAGCCCGTAGTCACCCTGCATTCTGGTAGTGGGGCCATGAGTTGTTTGCCTGCTGTGGCATTGCGTCTCCTGCATTGCACACACCGTCGGATTACGCGTTTTACAGTCTCTCGTCCTCTCAACAACCAAAGACGCTTTCGGATGACGCTCGTCACGTGACTTTCCCCGGCATGTCCCTCCATGGCGTGGACGTGTTGAATCATTAGCTCTACTACAGGTTGTCTCGCAGGCAGCAGTATAGGATACTTTGTGTCGAAGTTCAGGTGGGCGTTGGTCAGCCTACCATCCACCCGCAGCAGTCCGTTGATGAGTTTGGGGTTTAAACGCTTCAGCTCGCCTCTTGGAGATGGCATGTCTTCATTGGTCGGCCCCACTTCTCCCGCCCTCTTGAGTTCTTGGGCGAAAGCCTCGCGCTGTATCATTCTGAAAATATCGTACTCTGCCGCTTGTAGCTCATCGGGACCTATCGGGCCGACCCGTATCCGACCTGAGGGCCGTAGCCCTTTCATGACTAGTACATTTATCTTGAACCTGGTTAACCAAACTAGCGAACGAAGCGTCTTCATCCAGGAAGAAAACCTGACCAGTCGCGATAGAATGGACGACGCTTCGACGACGTTGGTTGCTATCACTACGCCTTTGATCTCCAGTTCCAATTCCGTAGGGAGTTTTAATTCGAACACGGGCCAGTCGTGTTTGGGCAATTGCAGGAAGTTTGGCCCTCTCGTCCACGTGTCCAGTTGCCTGAAGTTGTTCGCACCTCGGGAGCACAGGTCGGCCGGATTATCGCCAGACCTGACATGACTCCACTGGTGCATGGCTGATTCATCGTGGATAATCGTGAGCCGGTTAGCAACGAAAGTACTAAACCGGCTCCGTACGTTGTTAATGTCGTAAAGTACTATCGTTGAATCCGTCCAGAAGCTCACCGACCAAATGTAGAGATCGAAACATCTCTTCACAGCTTGCACCACCCTGACTGCCAACACGGCTGCGCTGAGTTCAAGGCGTGGGATTGAGACCGACTTCAGTGGGGCAACGCGGGCTTTGGCGAACAGGATCCTCGTGGTATATTGTCCATCTCCTGCGCACCATCGTCCGTACACCACAGCTCCATAACCGACTTCGGATGCATCGGAAAAGGCATGTAGTTCTCCAGTCCGTATCGTATGGCCAGGGGTCAAACATCGTGGGATTCTTATGTCCCCTAATTTCTTCAAGGTGTTCAGAAATTCTTCCCAGTCCAGCCGGTCCCCTTGGTCCAGTGACTGGTCCCAATCAACCTTCTTACGGCACAGCCGCTGCAGCAAGATCTTTCCGGGTAGCAGCCATGGTGAGACGAAACCGAGCGGGTCGAACAAACTTGAGACGGCAGATAGTATGCCACGATGGGTTATTGGCAACTCGGGAACGTTCAGTTCGAAAACAAAATCGTCCGTTTCCGCGTCCCATTGTATCCCTAAAGTGCGCTCGATGGGAAGTGGAGAGCCGTCCAAATCTCTTACCCTATTCGGCCTTTTCGTGATACGGGATGACCTTCAGCACTTCTGAAGCGTTCGACATCCATTTAGTTAGATGGAAGCCGCCCTCTTCCAGCAATCTCGTCAGACCCCTGAACTGCTCTAGAGCTGATTCCACATCATCGAATGACCCAAGGTAGTCGTCGACGTAGAAGTTCCTGCTGACGCTTTCTACCACCGTCCGATGTACTAGATCGCCATGTTTGTTCGCTGATTCTCGGAGGGCGTAGTTTGCACAAAATGGTGACGATATGGCTCCGAAGGGGTGGACGGTCATCCTATAATTCACCACTGCGTTGTCCCGGTCGCTCCCTTCCCACCACAGGAAACGCAAAGCATCTCGTTCTCCTACCGGAATCTTCACCTGATGGAACATTTCCCTAATGTCGGCAGACAAAGCCACTTTACCCACTCTGAAACGGCACAGAACATCGATCGGTGGTGTGGTCCAGTCAGGCCCCTGCAGTAGGCGATCGTTTAACGACTTGCCCTGGAACTTGGCCGCACAGTCGAAAACCACGCGCAGTTTATTGGGTTTCTTGGGGTTGATAACCGGATGGTGAGGCAGATACCAGATACTCCTTTTGCTGTCGGTGTTAACAGGCACCCTTTCAACGTAACCGAGGGCCTCGTTTCGCTTCATCAAATCCGCGTATCGTTCCCACAGATTCTGGTCTCGAATGAAGCGTTCTTTTAGTCGTAGTAATCGTTGGAGAACATAATTTCTGTTGTCAGTCCACGGGTCGACCGGTGTGCGCCATGGGAGGGGAACCTCGAACTGTTTCTGAGGCCTCTAGTGCCTTGCCGCACCGTTTGTAGAGCGAAGTGATCCTCTTGAGACAACGTCGGTCTTTCGTCTCCAATGTCATGAAACTCCTTTTCATACAGCCGTTGCAGATGATACTCTATGCGGTCCGTTTCGGCGGATAAGTAATTCACGGAACCGCGTACCCCTACTGGACCGTATAACATCCATCCCAGAGCTGTGCTTACGGCATAAGGTGCCTGGCGGTCGCCCACTCTCTGGTCAAGCACCCAATGCGCCTCTGGCACGTCGCAGCCGATGAGGAGATCCACTTCATCATCTTTCCAGTCTACAACGGTTACATCCTGCAGGTGGGGCCACCGAGTCAAGATTGCGTTCACCTACCTTGGTGCTCGCATGGGGAGATCCGCTAACGTGAATGCCTCCGTTGGTTCAATTTCCTCGTTAGTGTCTAGAGAGATGAGTTGCAGCCTTAATCTACCGGCAGTCATCACCTGTGTTCCGCCCACCGTGCTCACTGCTAACGACGTCACACCTTTAGCCAGTTGGTGTTTGTCGGCAAACCGCTCTTTCACTAAAGTGGTGTCGGATCCACTATCAACGAAAGCCAACGCCTTGACTATCCCAGTCGGAGTCACTACGCCCACGGCCACTACGCCTAAACGTACCGGTTTACTGGCAGATTGTGAAGTTGAACAAATCACGCTGGGCTTGGCACTCGCCTCGGATATGGTTACTCTCGCCTGATGCAGCAGCCGATGGTGTCTGCCCGTGCAGCCCTCGTAACCACATCGATTCCTTGTTCTACAGGCTGCTGCCCGGTGCGTGGTGTTGAGACAGATGAAACATGCTCCTGCCACCCTCGCCATTCCCCACCGTTCGTCTATTGTGGCGTTGCCGAACTTGGGGCATTCTGGTAGGCCATGGCTAGTACCACAGGATCTGCAATTTGGTTTCGCCGTAGCATCTCGTGAAATGACGTGTGTGTTGGTCCAAGGCTGGTACTTTGGATATTCCCGTACAGGGGTTTGGGCTTGGCTAGTACCGGGCTTGTTTGCTCGGTTGCTGTCCCGGATGAGTCGGCCAAATCTGCTGTCAGCTATCTTCGTTTGCCTGTCTAAGTATTCAGTCAGGTCTTCGAAGTTGGCTTCTCCGTCGCCTCGGCTTATCCGTTCAGCTTCTTCCGCCCACCGACCCTGTAGTTCGGGAGAGAGGTGACGGACTATGCCTTCCAAAGTGTGCATGGCGTCTAGGTCAGCCCTGTAACCTAAATGGTCGAGGGCTATTGAGCAGTTCTGCATCTTGATCACCAGGTCGGCCATGGTGTAGACGTCGCCCTTGGTTCTCTTTGCCTCTGCCATCACGCCCTCTATTAGGTTACGGGCTACTTTGAAAGGTTGGCCAAACAAGTCCCTCAGAATCTTTCTTGCCCTTGTGTAGCCTTGTTCTGGATCGAGCATGGTGCACCCGTCGATAGCTTCTCGCGCTCGGCCTCGGCAGTAGTGAGTTAGGTAAAGAAGCCTTTGCCCAGGGTTGGTTACCTTGTTTTCAACGAACGTCTCGAACTGTTTGACAAACTTGCAGTATTGCTCAGCTCGCCCGTCGAAAACTGTTGGCTCCACTCTAGGCAGATCGATCGATGGTGGTTTGTATTCGGCGACCGGCGTGGGGTTCCCTACCTTATTGCATCCTAATCTATCGGAAGTGTCGAAGTCACTGGTCTCATGCTCTCGCTGTTTCTGTGTACACTTCTCTGCTTCATGCGCCTGTAGTCTAGCCGAAAGTAACTGTTGCTCTAGTTCTAGTATTCTCAGCTTATATAAATCGATATCCTTACGATCAATATTGTTCTCAATAACACATGAACTAGCACTGACAGGACTAGGCGATCTAGCATTAACTAAAGAATCATATGTACCCAAAACCTCCCCAGAGACTTGCCGTATTACTTCCTGTCCGGATTCGACTGCTTTTGATCCTTTTCTTGGCATTTTGCGTGATTTTTCCTCGTTCCAAATAGATCTATTGAGTAATGTTACGAACGTTTGAGCAATGCGTAGCCAAATTCGCAACGGATCCCGAAATCAGAAGGCGATTATCCGTGATAATTCTACGATACTAGATTATTACAATAAACAATGACATAAACAATATACAAACCTCAATAATACGATCACAAAGACTCAACAACGAGAAACCGAATAGCAGCGTGTGAGCAGACAGCACGTGCGTCACGCAGGTCCTGAACAAGGATGTGCCAAAGTAGCGCTCTGGGCGCGAACAAACAACAATTGGTTCAGAAAAACAACCGGTTCGTAAAGACAAGTCAATAGTGTATGGAAATGAGTGATGTTGGGAAAAAACACTGAATCGCGAGGGAAAAAGGGGATTTTCCACGACCGGCTGTTACACCGTGCTCGATGAAGCACAGATCGCTGGACTGCATTCTGATAGGACCTTATCTTGTCTTTGCATATGTTCCTTATGATCTTGTAGTCTTCTGCATCACGGGCAAGGCCTGTGGCTTTATATCTAGCAAAGAGGCGTGCGCGTTCGTCTAGAATGCGCCTAATGGGGCGAGGGAGGGGTCGCTTAGCGGTCTGTGGGCGACGAATTCTGGGGACAAAATGCCTATCAGCTAAGGAGAATAACTCTCTGAGATTCTCTGCCGTTTCATCCGCAGAGTTACCTGGGCCAGTTAAATTTAGCTGGGAGCGACGGAAGAGGGGGCCATTTCACGATGTAATCGAATCCAATGAGAATGTGATCACTTTTGCCGAGGGGCGGCAAGTAGTGCACCACATCTATTAGGAACCGATCATTGGTGATGACCAGGTCTAATAGGGACGGGGCGTGGCCTGTGCGATATCTAGTCGGATATCTTACGTTTTGCACCCATGAGTTTTTCAGTACGAGATCAAGGAGGGGTTTACCGAAAGTGATATCCGGGACATCAGCTCTTTGCCAGTTTGTACTGGGAGAGTTGAAGTCACCAGTGACTAACAGATGGGTGAAGTCTGTATAGCTTTTCAGGGAGCCTAATAGGTCTATGAGACCTATGCTGTCAGTTGAATTGCATGCGGGAGGACGGTAGACAACACCAAGCAATAGGGTATCTGTCCTAGAGAGGTTAAACACGGCCCACAGACAATCAATACATGAAAAGGTTGGTGTTGTCAGTAAGGTGGGAGGAGGGACCGAATTATCGTAGTATATGATGACCCCGCCGGCACGACCTCTACTGGAGTCCCGCCTTACTGTGAAGTATCCCGGAATGGATATTTCGGCATCAAGTATGTCAGGGGTGAGCCAGGTTTCTCTGAGGGCTATGATCTGAGGCTCCTTATCTACTGCAAGCTGCCGAAGCTCCGGGATCTTATTCAACACACTCAGGCAATTGCTGTAAGAACACTTGAGCACACGCTCAGGAGTTGTTGCAGAATCGCCAGAGGCAGCTGGTTTTGGGTTTGAGGAGGGGAAAGAGGGGGATTTGAGGATAGAAAGGAGGTCCTGGGAGAGTCGGGGGCTGAAGATATTAGGGGGCTAGAGGGTAAGCAGACTTCTGGGGGGACCGGTAGGTTTTGATGTCTAGTAACCTGGGGGGTATCAATCCAGGTGGACGGCCTACATCCTTCGGTCTCCGAAAAGGGTGGGCTGCCTTTTGTGGTTTGCCATTCTGCGCACTGCTTGATGCCCTATTCTAAGTTCTCTTATTGGTGAGCTTATTTTTCATGACAGCACCAGATATATTATCTGGTGCTTTAACCTCCTCACTGCTTCTTTCAGTAGAAACAGGTTGCAGGTTCATGTCTGGGCTCAAGGATGAGTAAGTCTCGTCCGTTGAAACAGTCTTGTTGGCTATGATGGGGCCTGGGATGCTTTTCGAAGGCGACAGATGTTTAGTGGCACTAGGCCTACTACTGGGAGTACTTTCGGCGATGGGAAATGGTGTCAGTAGGGAAGCGAGGGATGGTGGGCATGCCGCTTGGTCCTCAAGGCGAGTTACCTGGACAACGGGCAGCACTCTGAGCTTAGGATCGGCTTTTTGTGGAATTTTTGGCTTAGCCTTCTCACTGCGGAGCCTCAGATGAAGTGGCTTATCAATAAATACGTCCTTGAGCCCTTTAATTTCTTCCTTGAGCTTTGCGGCCAAGGGAACAATTCGTTTGGCTGCATCTGTGGAACCCATTACAATGAGAATACCGTGAACCCGGTTGATGCGTTTGGTTACCAACCAAGTGGACCGACCTTTAAGTGGGAAAGGGAGCTTAAGGCGGTTAAACACCTGGGCGTAGGTGTCATGAGGGTGATCTGAACTGAGGAAGCGGCCCCAAAGGATGACTCGCTTGGAGCAATTCTCGGTATCTTGTAAAATCTTTGCGGCGTCAAGAATTTGCTGCTCAGAAACTCTACAAACCTGATCGGCTGCCTGGGACACCGAGAGGGATTTGATTACCAAACTCCTCAGGCTGGACAGCTTATCCTTAAGGGTGCGGACGGTGGCCCTTAGCTCGGCTATCTCTGCAGCCTGACTTTGGTCTGCACATTTTAGTGCATCCGTTGCCAGCGCATTATGAAGGACCGTTTCGTCCGGATTGAGGAGTGAGGCATTGGCCACGGAGGGGGAATCGCACTGCCTCATGGGGAAAGTAGCATCATCTGAGCAAGCGGTTATATCAATGGTGGGGGGCATTGACATTATTCAGGATCCAGTCAGCACAGATAAAGATAAACTTAAATGGAGGGAGACGAGCTGTGTGTTCTAAAAATTTCAAAAACAGCTACACTCACCGAGGGAGACGACCGCACCGCTGGTGTACCGCAGTTCAGCGAATTTACAGTTCAATTTGTCTTGAAGTCTTGAAGTAATACACGGGTACGAGGCTACAGCCCAAATGTCTATCGTCCTCCCGCAGGCAATCCAATCATTAGCCTAGGCCTCACTGACAAAATAGGCTCCCTGAAAGGCTGGGCAGACTTCACCCATCCGTTAGTCACTGTTGACTTCAACTCACCTAGTATCGACCGGCAAAGAGCTGATGCCCCTGATCTCGTACCCAAGAACTCATGGGTGCAGAAAGTAAAAGGTTCGACGAGACACGGCACAGGACACTCCCCGTCCCTACTAGACCTGGTCATCACCAACGAAGGGTACCGAATAGACGTGGCGTCCTACTTGCAGCCTCTCGGCAAAAGTGATCACATTCCCAGTGGGTCCGACTATATTGCGAAATGGCCTCCACTCACCTCTGAAGCCAAAATTTTGGGATACTTTAAAAGGACTAATTTTGACCAAGTCTGTGCATTTATTCCCTCCCAGCTAAATCCAGCTAACCTAGGTAACTGCAGGCAAAATGGCTGAGAATCTCACAGAGTTGACCTTTTTGGCTGGTAGGCTATTTGTCCCCAGAGTTCGTCTTCCACAGACCGGTAAGTGGCCCCTCCCTTGCCCCATTGGGCGCATCCTAGAAGGACGCACACCCCTCTTTGCTAGGTATAAAGCCACAGGCCTTGCCCCTGATGCAGAAAATTTCGGTAATATACGCAACATACGCAAAGACAAGATCAGGTCCCATCAGAAAGCAGTCCAACGACCTGCACTTGTATTGATGTTAGGCAGATTTTGACAATGTTTTGAGGTGATCGAAATGTGAAAAGTTTTGGTCCCGGCGGGATTCGAACCCACGCATGGTCACCACTCTCGCTTTAGTAACGCAAGTGCTCTACCAGCTGAGCTACGGGGCCACACCGAAGTACCTTCGACTTTCTACAGGAGCACACGGCATCGACCACAGTGAACTAGTTTGTAATTGGACTGCCTACAGCAGGATTTCCCTTTGTACCAACCGGACTCCACCAGTTAAGTGCATTGGGCATGTTTTCAATGTATTGATTTACTTGCTCCAGCAAGGACCAATAGGCGCTTTTCTTTCAGTACATGCGCCGTCCAAAAGACACAGCTCCGAAGCCACTGACTCTCAAAGATAGTGCCGGATCCCCAACCACTTCCCTCGGCCAAGTAGGCGGGGCCTCAGCTCCTACTTTCGTACAGTTTTTAGCTCCTTACCCATATCATCCCAACCTACCGTGCACCCGATACCTCTGGTGACTACTCTTAACCACGTAACTATTCCCATTGATGAAGTCGCACAAGGTTTCCGACGACCCAACCAATACTGCTCCATGGGTCCTGACTTAATTCACCCCGTGTTCTCAAGGAAAGCGGCAAACATATTAGCTGCTACTTATGCCTCTCTTTTTCAGAGATGTGTTGACTATGGAGTTTTCCCAAGTGGCCGGTAAAAAGCAGTCATCGCACCCGCCTATAAGAATGGTGGTAGGCATCTTGCTTCTAGTGACAGACCCATGAGTCTGACTAGCATCAACAGCAAAGTTTTCGAGTGAATTCCTAAGAGTGAGGTTCTTTCCCATTGGCATAGAAATGGGACTCTATTTCCGTCCCAACATGGGTTTCTTCCTGGCAGATCACGCATCACCAATATGCTTACTGTCATGGATAGTCTGACGAAATCCTGTGATGATGGCCAGCTACCACACGCTGTATTCATCAATTTTGCTTAGGCCTTTGACAAGGTCCCCCATTCTCCTCTTCTTTATAAGCTGCAAACACGGGATTACAGGCTCTAAGTCGGACATCTCACGCAGCCTCCACCGACCACACCTTTGTGGTTAAGGTGGGAAATGTTTTGCCTCAACCCTCCACAGTAATAACTGAGGTCCTCCAAGGGTCGGTCTTAGGACCGCTTCTTTTCCCAGTCTTCGTTTGCACAGGACTAGGTGTGGCTAGAGCCAATCGTGTGTCCAGATAGTTGTGTTGTCGGCGCGTTTCCGTAGCTCCCAACACTGCGTGATTTTCTTTTTCTGAAAGGCAGAAATTTTGTGCAGTATCAGCCCTGGCAGAGTAAGGTGGAAACAATAAGTAAATTGCATCTGACCCTAAAAGCTGCTTAACATAACTCGGGGTATACTGCCACCCAACATAGGTCTACTGCTTTCTTAAAAGCCTTCACTGTTGTGGTATTTATGACCTCTTCCGGGAGCTTATTCCAATAGGGTACCACTCTATCTGAGAAGCACTTCGCTCTAATTTGGAGCCTCGAATGTTTCCTTTGTAATCTAAGGCTATGCCCCCTTGTGCCACTCTCGGGGATCAGAGAAAAAAGGTCTTCTCGACTTATTCCTGACACTCCTTTCATTACCTTGAAGGTTTCTATCAAATCCCCGCGAATGCGCAGTCTTTCCATCGAGAATAGGTCTAGGGCACGGAGACGCTTTGTGTAGTTAAACCCCCTTTGTCTTGAAGGCTTGAAGTACTACACGGGTTCGAGGCTTTGAGCCCAATTGTCACGGTTCTTGAGGAAATCTTTGATCTTCTGTCGGATTCACCGAGCTGAAACGAGAGCAAAAATAAGCGGGGGTGGCAGCGGAATTACGATACACATAACATCATGCAGTGTCACACTGTGGACAGTGCGTTAAGCTAAGTGGGGGTGTGGTATCCATGAACATATGTGCCATAAAAGACATTTATTTTGTTTTTTGACAAGGAATTATTGGGAGAGTCCCAGGTAGAAGTCTAGCTTTTTGTTGAAGATAAGTTTGTTCTGTGAGGAAACTATATCTTCCGGAAGTGCATTCCACAGAGTAATAACCCTATAGCTAAAAACGTTAATCCCTAGTGAAGTGCGTGGCCCCGGTTTGAAAGCTTTTTTGCTGTGACCACGGAGAGAAGAGGCTAGACAGACGGAGAAGAAGCAATCGCTTTGACCTGTTTCCAGAAGGTGGAACATTAAAGACAGATCACCTCTTACGCGTCTTACGTCAAGGGGATACAGGTTGAGGAGTGAGAGGCGGACTGGGTAAGGTAGATGGGATAGACCCCTTACTGCCTTGGTGAAGGCCCGCTGAACTCTTTCTAGGATCTCACGGTCTCGGACAAGACCAGAGTGCACTATCTGACCACCGTACTCCAGCAGAGGTCGGATATACGTGCTAAAAATTATGAGGAAGTCATCCCTACAGATGCACTGGAAGGACCTTCGAATCATGTTAAGGACTCGAAAGGCAGACTTGCTCGCAAGTTCGTGATGATGAGAGAAGGATAAGTTTTAATCCAACCAGAGACCGAGCACCTTGTGTCGGTCAACCCTTGGCAGTGTGGTTGCTCCGTTATTGGAAGACGTGTGACCAGTCCCTCTGCCGAAAGACGTGCTCATGCATTTGTCATCATTAACTGGGAAGTTCCCATCCTCAGACCAGCGTTTTGTTTCATAAACTGCAATTTGCAGTTTTTCAACGCTCGAACTCCAGAGGGTTACGTCGTCTGCGTACATGGCAATGCTCACAGGAAGGACTTAATCGAAGATCGTCTACGTAGACTGGGAAAAGAAGCGGTCCTAAGACCGACCCTTGGAGGACCTCAGTTATTACTGTGGAGGGTTGAGGCAAAACATTTCCCACCTTAACCACAAAGGTGTGGTCGGTGGAGGCTGCGTGAGATGTCCGACTTAGAGCCTGTAATCCCGTGTTTGCAGCTTATAAAGAAGAGGAGAATGGGGGACCTTGTCAAAGGCCTAAGCAAAATTGATGAATACAGCGTGTGGTAGCTGGCCATCATCACAGGATTTCGTCAGACTATCCATGACAGTAAGCATATTGGTGATGCGTGATCTGCCAGGAAGAAACCCATGTTGGGACGGAAATAGAGTCCCATTTCTATGCCAATGGGAAAGAACCTCACTCTTAGGAATTCACTCGAAAACTTTGCTGTTGATGCTAGTCAGACTCATGGGTCTGTCACTAGAAGCAAGATGCCTACCACCATTCTTATAGGCGGGTGCGATGACTGCTTTTTACCGGCCACTTGGGAAAACTCCATAGTCAACACATCTCTGAAAAAGAGAGGCATAAGTAGCAGCTAATATGTTTGCCGCTTTCCTTGAGAACACGGGGTGAATTAAGTCAGGACCCATGGAGCAGTATTGGTTGGGTCGTCGGAAACCTTGTGCGACTTCATCAATGGGAATAGTTACGTGGTTAAGAGTAGTCACCAGAGGTATCGGGTGCACGGTAGGTTGGGATGATATGGGTAAGGAGCTAAAAACTGTACGAAAGTAGGAGCTGAGGCCCCGCCTACTTGGCCGAGGGAAGTGGTTGGGGATCCGGCACTATCTTTGAGAGTCAGTGGCTTCGGAGCTGTGTCTTTTGGACGGCGCATGTACTGAAAGAAAAGCGCCTATTGGTCCTTGCTGGAGCAAGTAAATCAATACATTGAAAACATGCCCAATGCACTTAACTGGTGGAGTCCGGTTGGTACAAAGGGAAATCCTGCTGTAGGCAGTCCAATTACAAACTAGTTCACTGTGGTCGATGCCGTGTGCTCCTGTAGAAAGTCGAAGGTACTTCGGTGTGGCCCCGTAGCTCAGCTGGTAGAGCACTTGCGTTACTAAAGCGAGAGTGGTGACCATGCGTGGGTTCGAATCCCGCCGGGACCAAAACTTTTCACATTTCGATCACCTCAAAACATTGTCAAAATCTGCCTAACATCAATACAAGTGCAGGTCGTTGGACTGCTTTCTGATGGGACCTGATCTTGTCTTTGCGTATGTTGCGTATATTACCGAAATTTTCTGCATCAGGGGCAAGGCCTGTGGCTTTATACCTAGCAAAGAGGGGTGTGCGTCCTTCTAGGATGCGCCCAATGGGGCAAGGGAGGGGCCACTTACCGGTCTGTGGAAGACGAACTCTGGGGACAAATAGCCTACCAGCCAAAAAGGTCAACTCTGTGAGATTCTCAGCCATTTTGCCTGCAGTTACCTAGGTTAGCTGGATTTAGCTGGGAGGGAATAAATGCACAGACTTGGTCAAAATTAGTCCTTTTAAAGTATCCCAAAATTTTGGCTTCAGAGGTGAGTGGAGGCCATTTCGCAATATAGTCGGACCCACTGGGAATGTGATCACTTTTGCCGAGAGGCTGCAAGTAGGACGCCACGTCTATTCGGTACCCTTCGTTGGTGATGACCAGGTCTAGTAGGGACGGGGAGTGTCCTGTGCCGTGTCTCGTCGAACCTTTTACTTTCTGCACCCATGAGTTCTTGGGTACGAGATCAGGGGCATCAGCTCTTTGCCGGTCGATACTAGGTGAGTTGAAGTCAACAGTGACTAACGGATGGGTGAAGTCTGCCCAGCCTTTCAGGGAGCCTATTTTGTCAGTGAGGCCTAGGCTAATGATTGGATTGCCTGCGGGATTACGATAAACAACGCAAAGCAGTGGGGTTTCTGTCCTAGAGAGGTTACACTCAACCCACAATAAATCAGTACTTGAAAGGGTACGGGTAGTCAGTAGAGTGAGGGAATGGATAGAATTATCTTAGTATATGATAACCCTGCCGGCACTACCTCTGCTGGAGTCCTGCTTTACTGTAAGGTATCCCGGAATGGATATTTCGGCATCAAGCATATCAGGGGTGAGCCGGGTTTCTGTGAGGGATATGATCTAAGGCTTCTTATCCACTGCAAGCTGCCGAAGCTCCGGGATCTTGTTCAGGTCACTCAGGCAATTGCTGTAGAATCACTTAAGCACATACCCAGGAGTTGCTGCAGAATCGCCAGAGACAACTGATTTTGGGTTTGAGGAGGGGGAAAGAGGGGGAGTTGGGGTTGGAAAGCAGGTCCTGGGGGAGTCGGGCGCTGAAAATATTGGGAGGCTAGAGAGTAAACAGACTTTTAGGGGGAATGGTAAGTTTTGACGCCTAGTAACCTGGGGGTGTCTTACCAGGCTGACGTTCTACATCCTTCAGTCTCCGAAATGTGTGGGCCGCTTTTTATGGTTTAACTTTGTGCGTACTTAGTGATTCACAGCTCTGAGTTTTCTTGTTTTCGATCCCGTTTTGCATGACCGGACCAGATACCTTTGCTTTTACTTTAACCTCCTCACTGCAGCTTCCAGGAGGAACAGGTTGCAGGCTTGCCTCCGGGCTCAAGGATGGGTAAGTCTCGTCCGTTAGTACAGTATTATTAGAATGTTGGAGCCTCGGATAAGTTTTGTAAGCGGCAGATACCTAGTGGCGATAGATCTACTACTGAGGGTACTTTCCGCGACGGGTTCACGAGAAGTGATGGGCCTGGTAAAAGTGTAACGCGCAGGGACAACGCTCCTCCGACGAGGGTAGCACGTGTGTGATCTGCAGGGGCACAAAAGGAAAAAAGCCATGAGTCAAGGCTCAGTAAATGTATCGACGGCACCAACACTAACCATAAACGAACAACAGGATGGAGGCCCCCATCTGGCAGTTACGAAAGTAGTTTTCAAGTTTCCCCTGTTCCGCCGCCAGGTTTAACGCCGGGCGATGGACTGTGGTCCTCGCAAGCGGCTACATACGCTTGACTCCCAGGGCCAGTTTGGTTTAGTTTGCACATGACGGAAGTGGCCGGGACCAAGCCTTGACGGCTCAAAACACCTAGAGCTCTGTTAGCACGACTAGCGCGGAAAAGCAACGGATTTGCCAGTCTTTAACAATAGCAAAGTGGCGTAATAAGTTGCGAACTCGTCGCTTGATTTCTCCACCTGTTCGCAACTCAGACTGGTCTACCAAAGGCGCTCCGTCGCACCGAGTGCTGATTGCGCATTGTCAGGCTCTCTATCCCTCTGACCGATAGTGTTACATTACCGAACCAATAGTGTTGCTCTAAAATACTGCTAAATTTGTGACGGTTTTAGGCAACTTCCCTCATTTAACCGGAATCCAACCGCCCAAAAGCACGTCCAAAGCGCTGGTTACCAAACCCGTATAACCATCCCACGTAAAAACAATTATTACTTGCTACGAGGTTTTGGAAGTTTATTGACGATTATTCAATAAAAAGAGTACGTTGTTCGTTTAAGAAAAAATTAATTATTGTCCAGGTCCGGGCCGTCTGATTTACCTCCTGCCTGATTCAGACTCTATGGAAATATAAGCAAGAATAGTAATGGGTGCTTTTTACTCACCTGCTGCACTGTTTGCCTGCGGTAGTTTGTTGCAGCCTCGCGCAGGCATCCACGAATAGCCAGAACTAACATTTCCTCCCGCACATTTGTGAACGACTCTGCTTGGAGGACATATTCCAAAAGGTTTTTCCGGTTATGTGAAGCACCTTTTACTTATGATTTATCTAATCAGCGAATTTTTGCGGAATCCGCATTTTCCTTATAATAATAATAATAATAATAGTAATAATAATAATAATGGCATATTTCGGATAACCCAAGGCATGCTGTAACGCAAGATCAAAAGGTACAATTGGACGTAGAGTCCGAATTCCAAGAGGATGATTCAGGTATATGCACCCGATATTGTACAAAAGAAATTACTTAAGTTACTCTTTAAAGCGGCGCCCGGCAAATTTGAACTCAAGGTCGGGTGGCCAGCTCGGCCAAGTCAGGGTGGAGCTGGTCGGAGGTAGTAGACTCTTCCTGGAATAGTACAAAAAGAGGGGCTATGCAACGAGAGAATCAAACAGAATTGACGAAAGTTTTGTTCACCTTGAGGAAAAAGAAGTTTCCAAGTGAGACATGAACCAGCTATAGCGCTCCGAGGAGTATGAAACGGCTTTGGATTGAAATCAGACGATAGAAGGAATGAATTTGCAGATAAAGAACAATCAAAATGTTTCAAAGATTTTCCTTGTAACTTTCAGCGACCAAATATCGGCTGATTCCGTTAAATCGTTGCGCACATTGTTCACTTTCATAAAGGCGGAATGTGACGCCCCAAAACGGAAATGGGAACTGGGCGACCAATCAGTTTGTGATGCGTAGCCATGATAGTCGCAGATACACGGTTTGCACAGATGAGTATTTAAATGACAGGTAAGTATTTACTTTCGATTATCGTTGCCTAAGGGCTGAACATGAAGACCAGAGAGATGCAAGAATCAAAATTGTCTGAGAGGATTTACCAAGATAGAATACCGGATATGAAAAAGCTTCAAACAACCGATGAATACGGTTGCGAAGTTGGACGGTGAAGTAGTCAACAGGCGAAAGCTATCCGCTGGTTTTCTTTGTAAGAAGTGGATCCTGTGATGGCGGAAGATCAAAAAGCTGCGATACAGATGTCAGTATATGGGAAAGGCATGAATCTTTGCAAGATGAGGATATTGCTATACTACAGCCATATGGGCGAACAGAAGGACTGATAGAGAGAGCGAACTATCACAATATCGCCGACTGATGGGATGCTTTGTGAAATATACTGTTTGGACTCTGTGGGACGACGTGTATGGCAACATTAAATGTGACTTTTGAAAATATATCGATAACTGTGATAAAATAAGAGCGAGTTTTATCTCGGGGATTGGTTAAGTGTGCGAATGGGACAAGCGGGTGGTTTGGCACGAATCCTCAGGAAAAAGAATCATGAACGGTAAGCCGAGTACGGAAACGGTCTTTTAACTCCGCGATAATTATGTTCTAGGGAAGGTAGGGTTTTTCGGGCGTAAGAGGCGGTATGTTAAGGTGGCGAAGATGGAGGCAAGTACGATGAAAAATAGGCGAAAACTGGGGGAGATATTTCCATATTTGCAGCATTTCGGGTGAATAAATGTTTTTTTGCCGCAACCGGTGCTGGTGGGTGGGGCTGAACGTGCGCTGGACACCCAACCAGAAACCATTTTTGGTAACGGAAGGTGAGATCCGCCATCCTAGCTGCACACGCACATCGTTGCAGACGTCCTGCACGCCCGATGTGCGCCGGCCAAAGCGGTGGATCTGACCGCGCCCAGCGCCGACGGGCTCCGCTAGATGATATTGGCGTCGTCACACAGGGATCAAATAGTCCAGAAGCTTGCGACCATGTTGCGAGGAGTCCTGTAGAGCAGGGTCTATGTGGTAGTGACGAAATGAGGAGCAGGTATCGAATTTTCAGCGGTAAATGTGGGCCAGGTATTATGCCGAGCCATCGAAGGGAAGGCACTATCAGTGGTTGTCTGGAAAGGTAAAAATAGAAAAACGCAGTCTGGGGTGCTCCCAGCTGAGGATCAACGGCCAGTGGTAAAGGGAAACCTCTAGTATCTAGAAATTGGAACTACTTGGTGGATGGTTCAACACTGCAAAACACAAGGTTGTGCCTGAAAGATCAATAAAACTTGAGTGGTATATACGGCGACTTTTGTGGTACGTAGATCTCGTGGCCTCCGACTCAGACCCGCGTGTCAGTAGCCCAAACCAACTTCGTACGCTCGCTCCTCCGAAGTGTATGGATCATTGTTTGATACGAATGTCAGGACATCAATCCGTTTGTTTAATTCCTCTTTAAATCTCGGCAAGTGGAGTATTGCATGGACATTCGGTGGAAGTTTATTCCACATTTGTGAATATTTACCAATAAAGAAATTGGACCGTAGGCTGGTTCTCGAGGACGGCACGGTGACCGAATGACTGCTGTGTCGTAACGAGTACCTTGGGCTTAATGGGTCTCGTACCACAGGGGAGGCTTTGCAGGATCTATATTTTAATAATGAGTGGAAAAAGGACAAGTTGTTTTTTATCCGTCGGAGCCAAAGGGGTTCGAGGTGTAGCAGGTCACAGCGCTGTTTATAGTTGGGACTAGACGAATAGCCAACTAATTGTTTAGTAAAGGTGCGCTGAACATTTCCGATGGCAATCCTATCAATATAGCTCATGCTGGAACCGACTATTGAACTATACTCTAGCAATGGTCTAATGTGTGTTGTATAGACACTGAGCTTACTTTCACGCAAATGGAATGTTTTGTGGACAAGTCCTACTAGCCTGCGGGACCTAGCAATTTGAGCGTCTGTTTGCTCCGAGAAGTTGAACGAACAGGAGTAGTATATGCCCGGGTCACGTACTGATGATTTGTTGGGGATCAGATGACCACCTATACTAAACATTTCAGGAGGGACATGACACTTGCATGTAAGAATGCAGCCTTTGTCCGCCGAGAACCTAATTACCCAATCGGTACACCACGAATTGAGCATCCGTAAGTGTTACCCAATGAATTATGGTCGGAGGTGTACAACAGCTTTACATCATCAGCAAATAAAAACGGAGTTCCGTGGCGAACCACGGCAAATATGTCATTTATGTACATGAGAAACAACAATGGGCCCAGTAGACTACCCTGGATCACACCGCTGGTTACAGGGCTGGGTGTGGAAATTGTGCCAACAAAGTTTACCACTCGACTGCGCGAGGACAAGTACGATTCCATCCAGGCGCATGGTGGGTCAACAATGCCATACTTCTAGATATTTGACAGTAAAAGAATATGAGACATGCGGTCGAAGGCTTGAGATATGTCTAAAGAGACTGAGGTCACTGCCTTACCATCATTGGCAGCTATTGTAATAAGGTTCAGAAAGTCAGTCATACATGTTGCACAGGATCGATGTTTTAGGAACCCGTGCTGACCTTCACTTATAAGGTGGTTTTTGAGGAGGTGATCTGTTAGTTTAACTTTTATTAATCTTTCCATAATCCTCGATACTACCGGGGTATGATTCACAGGCCGGTAGTTGGCCGGGTCCTTCCGTGTTCCCTTCTTATGGATTGGGATATTAACCGACGTGTTCCACTGTATAGGATACCAGCTAAAGCGCATAGACAGATTGAATAAATTCGATATAAGAATTGGGATATCTGGGCCACCGAATTTAAAGATGGCCGATGGTAACGAGTCCGAGCCGGGGTGGAAAGACATTTTGATATGTGAAATTAAAGGCTCGCTTCCGGAGGGCAGGAATGTTATAGAAGAAAGTGGCTCATATGGTGGTACTGGTGGATTGCAGAAAAATAGTGCTGTGTCACTAATTAAGGAAGAAGCAAAAAACGTGTTCAGCGCTTCTGCTATGTCCAGCGGTTTGTCGAGGCAAGTGTTATTGGAAGAGATAAAAGAGATAGATGAAGTTATTTTGAGGTTCCTCGACTTCATCAGTTTTGCAAGAATCTCAACTTTCTTAGAATCACGTAAGGCCCGGAGTTCCTGTTGTATCATTTCACTCTCAGAGTACAGTTTTATCGTTTCAGCCAAACGATTATGCTTCTGAATAATTCATCAAGTTCGCCTCGTTGGTACTGATGAGACGGAGCATTACGCTGCGCACGAACTTGTGCTCCGTGCCACCACAGCCTGGAAGAATTAGATCCTTTTTAGGGCATGGTGGTAAATTGATCAAATTTGCCAGTCGGGTCCTGCCCTCCGGTGTGCTGCTTTAGTTTCCGGTGAGGTCGGCTGGTCCAGCGTGGTCATCGGAAATCATGTTTCACGGGAAGTTAGTTTTGTACATTCAGGGATGCCACCTTCCCCTGTAAGTCCACAGTCGTTTTTGCAACAGGCGTATCTCGTTCAAGAAGCTACATACCAAGCTGTCTCTGGCCTCTTTCCAGATAAATGCCGAAACTATCGAATGCACATACTGCAACACGTATGGCGAAAGCCCTTATCAGTTTGTTCCGAATAAGTGAATCATGGGGCCAAATATGTTTCACTCATGAGTACCAGGTCAAGACTCTTCTAGAAATGGGGAAATTCTCCCCGGCAGGTTGTCTAAATATATAAATTTGCGTACTGGTAACTGAAGACTCGGCCACTTGTACGCCTCCTGCCGGTGAAGCCACTACTGTAACAGTCGGTTGTGGAAAATCCCCCTTTTTCCCTCGCGATTCAGTGTTTTTCCCAACATCACTCATTTCCATACACTATTGACTTGTCTTTACGAACCGGTTGTTTTTCTGAACCAATTGTTGTTTGTTCGCGCCCAGAGCGCTACTTTGGCACATCCCTGTTCAGGACCTGCGTGACGCACGTGCTGTTTGCTCACACGCTGCTATTCGGTTTCTCGTTGTTGAGTTTTTGTGATCGTATTATTGAGGTTTGTATATTGTTTATGTCATTGTTTATTGTAATAATCTAGTATCGTAGAATATCACGGATAATCGTCTTCTGATTTCGGGATCCGTTGCGAATTTGGCTACGCATTGCTCAAACGTTCGTTACAACTACTACGCACTGTTTAACATGTCCCTGTTGATGGATCTTTGAGCCCGTGATAACATTTTTTACGTGTGTCGATCCCAAGCGCATTTGTTGTGCCTACGGGCATCTGTAACTCGTGCACTAGAATCAGAAAAGTACATTAAACTTTTAATTGTCAATGATATGAACTCGCAAGGCGAACCTTTTGGAAGTCTTACATTGTCCGAAACAATGTTCTTACTGGGGGAAAACGGATATTCACCAGTGACACTCAGTCTCGTAAAGGCAGGATCATCTTGCAGCCCGTCGTTGAGTTTCTCAAACTGTTGCTTGTTGTGAGCAGGGATGTCCCGCTGAGCCAAACTACTGAGGGCCAAGGTGGATATTTCCTTTCGGAGAAACCTCTTCACAGGTTAAATTTGAAACGCCATCCAAGCAGTTATGAATGGAATAATACACATGGGATACGATATGAGTGCACGTAGCAATGTGAAGTCTACCAGAAAGTTTCTACTACCCTGCTTTTTTATTGACTAGTGACCTCACGGACGACTTGGAAGCCGTCTTGTCTATTTTCCAAGTAAATTCTATTCCGCGAACCTACCTCGAACTGTGCTTGACATGCTTTTGGTTCCCACGCACGAGGCTGACTGAGGTGATAGCTAACTGGTCTCTCCACATACGCGATCCACTTCCCGCTCTAATTTTCAAACACCTCGTACCTTCCCACGCGCGCCTGGCATCTTTGTTGACGTCAGCTACAAAACCACCGTGGCTCTAAACAACTAGTCGATATATCAGACGACAGACACGTCTCACCAGAGCGCTGATTGAATCCATGTAGATATTAGTGTATATATAAACATACATGTAAGAACGTAGAGAAAAGCGCCCGTACTTTTCGCCCACTTATCTATTTTTCCTCCTTTTCGTAAGAAGGCGAAGTTCCTCTTGTCACGGAATTCACCCCACCCTCCAGTTTACAGCCTTACCTAACAGCAACCTGCAGCATTAGACCTGTAGATACCCCACGATAGGATTTATCACAAATCCTGCGGATCTATCATATAAACTTGCCATTTGGGTTCTTGGTGTGTCCCAGCAGCTTCCCTATGATCTGTGAAACACTACTGTGGGATGTCATATATTCCCTAGACCTAGTATGCAAACTTGCCATTCAGGTTTCTTGTGTTGCCCAGCTACTTCCTCACGTATCCCTCAGGCCCTTCAGTCCAAATGCATCTCAACGGCTTTATTAACCCCGAAAGATAAGACTTCCCGGAGAACGGCCGAATTAGTAATCAATAACTTTGCCTAGTAGTGCAAGCGCAGTTAGCCCCCACGAACACCGAATTACAATACCAACGACCCCTCATTTCACTAAGACCATTGTGCCCCATTTCAAACCTCCGTACTCTTATCTGTTATTTTGCTCACGCTAACCCTCAGATGGAACAACTCCCAGACTGCGATCCTCTCTTTTTCAACTTCAGAACCACCCGGTCATCACGTTGCCTGGATGTAATATATCGCGCAGACAGCTTATCTCTTTTTCTGCCCGTCTACAGCTGCATCAAAGGCCGGCTTCCATGAATACGATCTAGCCACCGGGTTTCACCTACAATAAGTCCCGGTATTGCTGCATATGTCCCTCTGAGGCTTACTGAGGGATTCTTACCAAAAGACCTTCCCGATGTTGGAGCCATTTAAACGACCTTGTGAGGAAGCCTAATTAACTAGTGATCGGTACAGATTCGGCGATGCCCTTCTCCTTCCCACGACGAAACAGTGAACACAAACCGCAGCGAAACCTTGCTAAAAAGCCGATCACAGACAAAGAAAAGTCACAGGAAACTCAACAGAATAATGTAATCGTCAACCTACCAGCACAGCCTGGCCTACTGCAAAGGTTTTCACCCTCGTCTTGACTTACTTTGTTCCTCGTGGACACGGAATTCCGATTGTTGATTATTTCTTCCTGGAACTTCATCCATCTTCCATCAGCTGCGAACTGTCGACACTAGATGACACACTATTTCTCATGAAAATTATCTCCCCTTTTCGGGGGGTATTATTCCTTTTCATATCCACAAATCCATGAAAATTAGTATTCCTCTGCGACCATCCATGATATTCTTCCCTGCCTTTTTTGTCTCAAAACCAATTACCTACCTAAGTGAACTTGAGTGTGCATTACTGACCATTTTCCTGCATCATTCTTGTGAATAATGTACTTCCTGCATCCTAAGCCAGTGTCCGTCTGAACACCCCTATTTTCTGCCCATTCATTACTACTGCCGTAGTTGACTCGAGATTAATTCGTACTCGCCGTGCATTCCCTTGTCGCTTTGCTTCATTTAAACCCTCCTCGGCCTTAGTCCACTGTTGCAGTGATGTGCAAATCCCTCTGTGAAATTTGTTAATTTTCCATCTCATTCAGTGAAGCAGTAAAGTCTGATCATGCTTACATGCATGCCTCTAGATCACGGTCCGGAAATAAACCACCATTATTATTGCTGCCGCCGTGGACCCGAATCCGAGGTCGAGGTGAACGGCTGCTCTTGGCTAGCAAACGTCATGTAATTACCCAGCTATTCACGGGGACGAACATCACGGTGCAGAGTGATGCAGAAAGCACGTCTTTCTGTATTCAAAACCTTAGGCATATCTTGTAGCACTAGTAGCTACCGTAGCACACATTAGAGCAATGCGTAGCCAAATTCGCAACGGATCCCGAAATCAAAAGGCGACCATCCGTGATATTCTACAATACTAAATCATCGAATGAACAATGACACCAAACAGATACAAATCTAAATTATGAGATCACAAGGACTCAACAAACGAGAACCGAATTGCGGCGTGCGAGCAAGGAGCACGTGCGTCACGCAGGTCCAGAACAAGGATATGACAAAGTAGCTCTCTGGACCAGAACAAACAACAATTGGTCCAAAAAAACAAACAGTTAGTAAAGACACGTCAATAGTGTAAGCAGGTGAGTGATGTTAAGAAAAACACTGAACCGCAAAGGTTTTAAGGGGATTTTTCACGACCGGTCGTTACACCGCCCACCAAAATCCTCAGAATCCTCAGCAGAGTCAAACGTTTGGTACAAAGGTACCGATTCTTCCTACCCACCTAGGCCGTGCTGTCGGTGCGCGCGCCTAATGCTTATCTTAAACGTTCTACTCATGGCTGCACCTAATCCGTTTGCCACATAGACGCGAGGTTATTCTACATCTTCCACGAGACCAACTGACTGATGGCGGGCGTGAAGGGGAAACATAGATGCCATCCTTGGAGGGGCAGTCACGCACTGGCTGTATGTGCTTGAGTGAGCGTGTTTGTATGATGTGGTCGCCGTTACTGCCACATATGCAAAAGACATTCAGTTACGTTAACAAAAGCAAACGGCAAACACTGTCACATGTCTGATAGAGGTTGCGGGACATAGCGTGCATCGGGTATGTGCGTGTGTCTTAATGTATAAAGGAATCACAGGTATCACCACACATCAAAGGAGGACTTTCTGCAACGTCAGCAAAAGTCTGTGATCACTGGAAGGTGTATGACGGGGACTGCGTGGCATAAACGAGTGAAATGTAGGCATATGTGCGTGACCTAAGCTCCGCTACTTCTACAAGCAATGTCAAGTCTTGTGATAAACTTAGGTTTGGACAACTAACTCCATAGTTAATCGTGAACACCGTATGAAATTAAACACAAATATACTTCGAAGTCGGTGTGGAGGGTTGGGTCCTATGGGAGAATGCATGAGGAATAAATAAATGAATTCAGCTTCATCTGGTATCAGCAGACATGGATATAGCTTGGCTTGTAGTGTCGACCTCGCCCACGTCGCTGTCACCTTCAAGCAGACATATCTTACGGATATCTCACAATACGTCTCCTTTGTTCGTTCTCACCACCACCGTGCGCAAGAGGCCATCGATTTCTGTACGGCAGTACTTGATCACTCCAACCGGCCAATCGTCTTCGCGCAAGTGGCTCTCCACGATGATGACCACACCGCCACGTCTGAACGACCTCTGTTTGCAGATCCACTTTTGCCGAAGCTGCCGTGTCGGTAAATACTCCCTCGTCCGTCGTTTCCAGAAAGCCTGTGCTAGGTGGTTTACTTGTTTCCATCCAACGATGTACTTTCCAAGCAGGGTTTTCGGTGTGGTTGTTTCTGCGTTTGACCGAATTATTAACAGGTCGTCGAGGGTGAGAGCCGGTTCGCTTTCCGGGTCTGGGACGATCGGCACCAGAGGTCTGTTTATCAGTATGCGTTATACTTCTGTTGGTAAAGTAGTCAGCTTCTCGTCATCGAGGGTTTGTTGTGAGGTCAGGGCTGTGAGTATTTTACCAGTCGATCGTATCACCCTCTCCCAAACGCCGCCACGCTGACTGGCATAGGGTGGGTTGAAGTGCCTTTCTATCCCCTTTGCCACGGTCTTGTTTGGCATTTTGGCGTGGTCCAGGCGGTTCCACCATACCTCTAACTCTTTATGAACCCCAACGAAGTTCGAGTCATTGTCTGAGTATGCATTCTTGGGGAAGCCCCGTCTCGCGACGAAACTTTGAAAGGCCATTAGAGATGAATCGGTGGTCATATTATGCACTACTTCAAGATGGACTGCTCCGGGTTGTAAACGTGTTATCGGGCTGCCAAACCTCTTTTGGGTTCTTCTTTGCTGTTGTACAATTAACGGACCAAAGCAGTCGACGCCAATTTCCACGAACGGGCACCATCCCGGTTGAACTCTTACGGCTGGAAGGGGAGCCATCATTTGTTGGCCTGTCACCGCTCCCCGGCGACGAAAAGTGATGCAGTTGCCTATGACTCGCTTGACCGTCGCTGGTCCCTTTGTCACCCGAAATCGTCGACGTATATTGTTCAATAAGTGGTTCAAACCTGTGTGTCCCTCTCCCCGATATACATGGTCTATCAGACATCTCGTTATGTAGTGGTCACCTGGGATTATTATGGGGTGTTTTGTTTCGTACTCTAGATTTGAATTCGCCAGCCATCCTTCAACTATCAGTAGTCCGTTGGTTCGCATGGGGTTTAGTCTTCGGATACTGCTTTGCAACAGCCTGCTTCCTTTGAAGTCATCATCTATCCTGTCTAGCTCGCGGGCCTCGAACGGGAAAGCTTCCAGTTGCAGTGGGTGTAGAACGTCGAGTTCGGCTTGATTCAGCCCGCCTGGTAGTATCGTCCCCACATTCAATGTGTTTTGTGGTCTTGCGCCTTTCATAATCAATAAGAGTACTTTGTATCGTGTCCACCAGACCACAACTGTTAATATTTTTGTCCAGTTGGAAAATCGGCACAGTTTTCTATTAAGCTTACGCTTCCCGTGAAGTTTGTAGCCAGTATCAGTCTTTTAGTCTCCATATCGCCATCATCAGCCTCAGGTATTAATAGCGCTGGTCACACCTCCTTGGCTGAATTTAGGGAGTCCGGTCCCATTGTCCACATCCGCAACCTCTCTAGTGTTTTCAGGCCCTTTGAGCAGAAGTCGGCCGGGTTACCGGCGGATTGTACATAGTGCCATTGATCGGTTTTAGTCGACTCGTGGATTATAACGAGTCTGTTGGCCACGAAAGTGTTGAAGGTAGTGGTAATGTTGTTTATGTAATGAAGTACCGTGGCTGAGTCCGTCCAAAAGCGTGGTCTCAGTTTATCCGATCGAAGCATCTCCTAATCAGCGTCGCGGCTTTCACGGCCAGTACTGCTGCCGCCAGTTCCAGCCTTGTAATGGACATCTTTTTCAGTGGAGCCACTCTCACCCTTGCGAATAGTATCTGGCTGTGCCGCCCACCATTTGCGTCAACCCAGCAGCCGTAAGCAACTATCCCGTAGCCTATTTCTGATGCACTGGAAAATAAGTGGAGTTGGGCGTCGTTTGTGCACTTTATTCCTGTTAAACATCATTGTATTTTGATCTCACCAAGTTGCTCCAGGCTGTGCAGCCAGTCGCGCCATCGCTTATCGTCGTCATCCTGGAGAGGTTCGTCCCAACCCGCCCCTCTCTGGCACAGTGATTGCAGCAAGCACCTTCCCGGTAACAACCATGGCGAAACGAAACCTAGGGGATCATAGAGGCTTGAGACTGATGATAGGATTCCTCGTCGTGTGACTCGTCATTTGGGTAGGTCCAGAGTGAAAGTGAATTCGTCACCACTGGGTTTCCACTGAAGATCAAGCGTGCGCTCCGTTTGTAAAGAGGATCCCAAAAGCTCTTTCTTACACTCCATTTTCTCGGACTTCAGGATAACACTGAGCACCTTTTGGCTGTTTGAAGTCCATTCAGTGAAGATGAATCCTCCGCCATTTAGAGTGGCGACCAGTTCGGTCATATAAAGGATAGCAGCATTTGGGTCGTCGAAGGAACACGGAAAATCGTCCACGTAGAAGTGATCTATTGCTCTTCCTAGCAAATTGCTGATGCCGCTGAAACGCTTGAGGGTTTCCTGAAGGGCAAAATATGCACAGAAGGGAGAGGATACCGTCCCAAAGGGATGAACGGTCAGTCTGTACCCGTCAGGTGCGCCACTTGCGTCGTTTTCAGGCCACCAGAGAAGACGAAGGTGTCCCTGTGATTAACGGGCATCCTTACTTGTAGGAACATTTCACGTATGTCCGTAGAGATGACCAAATTTCCCAGCCGAAAACGACATAAAACCTCGACTAGTGGTGTTGTCCAATCTGGGCCCTTTAGTATATGGTCGTTGAGTGGCAAACCCTGACATTTCGCGACACAGTCGAAAACCCGGTTTCTTTGGGTTCACGACCGGGTGATGGGGTAGGTACCACCCCAAAGTTGCGCTGATAACCGCTGTATCCACTCTTTCTATATAACCCAAGTCGATGTTATGTTGCATGGCTCGCGTGTATTCTACCCTAAATTGTGGTTCTCGAATTAGCCTGGTTTTGAGGAGGCATAATCTTTTCAGGGCCATTTCTCGGCTGTTTGTCAAAGGTTTCATGTTGGGTCTCTCCGGGACAGGAACCTCGAAACAATCTATTACATGCTTAGCGTTCTCGGCTACCATTCTCAAAGCCGCCCTATCTTCTCGTGATGGGGCATCTCTATCAATGGCCAGGTCGGCAAATTCGGCGTTATACAGCTGTTGGAATGCCTGTTCAATGTTCGCCGTTTCCACCGAAGTGCAGTTGATTTGGATTAGTTTGCCGTTTCTTCCATCTGTACTGCCGCATAAAGTCCAGCCGAATATAGTGCGTAATGCATAGGGGGCTTTGCGGCTTCCTATTCTTTGATCTAGGGCCCAATGCGCCTCCGGCACATCACAGCCGATCAGCAGATCAATTCAGTTATTCTGCCACTACTCGATCGTAACCCCGTCAAGATGCGGCCACTGAGTCAGAATCGACTGCACTGACTGAGTTGTTCTCATCGGCAGATCCTTTATGGTGAATGCTTCTAGAGTTTCTTCTCTATCTTTGCCGACCAAGGAAACGAGTTGTAGGTGCAGTTTGGTCGGCTGGGTGGCTTTGGTGCCACTCACTGTGCTCACCTTTGACCCCATACCTCTCTGCGAACTCCTTCCTTACCAGCGTGGTATCCGAGCCACTATCTATAAAATACTTCACGATTGTTTGCTGAATCAACCCTCTTGGTTGTCGTTTCCTGCTTGGCTAAAACTCTAACCCTCTTTCGTCCAACCAGTGAAACCAACTGGTCAACCCTATTTGCAAACATCCTAGGTGACTTCCTGTAGAATTTCAGCTCCGTTTGTTATCTAGGCTTTTTGCAGTCGCTAAATTTTCAATAAAACTAGTTGGTTATCGGAAGCCTGCAGTCACAATGCGCAATTCCAAAAGAAGCAGACCGGCCAGTAAGATTTTGCCACGCGTAGCTGTAGGTCTGTCGATCACTACTCCATGCTCAGTCTCATTAACGAACATCCATGATGACGCAAATAGCAAGGTTGACAGCCTCTAACAACACGTTAGCTATCACTCGAATGGCGGAATGAAGCTCTTGACAGAGCCACCAGAATTCTGACACCACTGGCTCAACTCCTCGAGCCTTCTATGGTAACAACGGACTGTAACTTATTTGCCACGTGTAATATTATTCACTATATATCTGACCCGCCATTCGGAGGCAAATTCGTAGATGGCGACTTCAATGCCCCTGGCATAAACTGGTCTTCCTTTGCTGCCCCCTACAAATATTTTCAATTCGCGTCATGCATTCACCTGGGCCAATGGGCCCAACATGTAAAACGGCTACCAGAAACATTACCGTTCTTGATTTGATACTTGCCCTAGGTTTAACAAACCTTTCTGCTTCCGTACTAAACGGCTACACAGGTAGCCACCATAAAATCGTCAGTTGCAGACTTCAAGTCAAGCCACACGCTGATAGCCCACCATGTAACGGTCCCTCCTACCGTCACTTCAAATGCAACCACGTCCCTTCGCAAATTCGCTCAAGAACCTGGGACGAGTTCTTCTTAACAGCAAGTCCTCAGTACGCCACTAACATCTTCCACTGAAGTTTACACTCATGCATTGAAAAGTATCACGCCTTTACTATCCATTCAGACCAGCAGGTTACCATATAACCAGGCAAAGGCAGAAACACGACAAGCTTCGACGGCAGTACCAACGAAACAGACTTTTCTACAGCCTCAAGACTAGATCGCCTTTTCCGAGAAATCCACCTCAAGGTCCATGACCTACAACTGAGGCAAGAAGCCAAAGCACTATGCCACCCAGACAAAGCTGAAGAGCTAGGCCGGCCGCACAGGGCTCGTGCCCCACAGTCAACTGAATGCATAGAACAGATCATCCATTTGGATAACCTCATAGTCTCTCCCCAAAAGGCGGCTGACACGTTTAACGCATTCTCCACATTCCCCTTGTCTCTCAGTCCAGCGTGTACTCAGCTTGCCACCCTGTCTATCACAAATTTCTCAGTCAGTTCTATCACGGTCACCACTACGAATATAAATAGATACATCCACACATTCAAACCGACCCACCACCCCGAACCTGACGGCCTAACGTCAGCAATATTCGCTGTTGGTGACCCGGATATTCCCCTGCTGCTAATAAACCTATACGATCTATCTCTCGAAACCGGAATCTTACCCAGCCACTGGAAGAAACCCATTATCCTCCCCAGGCATGAGGGAGGCGTAGTGCATGAAAAAACCAATTACCACCCGAATAGTCATAGGCCAATGATCTCCAGGCTGATAGAAAAAGCCATGAAACACTGTCTGACCGGATACATTTCCGCACATAAATTTATCAACCTAAGGCAGCACTGATTTATCAGATCAAACTGGTGTTCAACCTGCAAATTTGACTTTCTGAAATTGGTAATAACAGGTGCCGACGAAGAAAGAGCCCCCGTCATCATCTCTCTTGATATGACAAAAGCCTTTGACGGAGTCCCGCATTTGAAGTTGCTGAACAAGGTTAGAGGATACGGGACGGGAAACTCCCTACTCAGTTGGTTTAAATCCTACCTACAAGAATGTCACCAAGTTACCTGTATCAACGGCCAGGTGTCAGAACCCCACCCGGTAAACAGCGGGGGTTATCCAAGGAAGTGTTCTAGGACCGCCGCCGACTTTACTATAAATAAATGAAATTTGCAGTGCTATCACTTATGGCGAAATTTTCTTATCCGCCTATGATATAAAGATAGTCCACGAATTCGAACGAGGAAACCTACCTGTAGCCCTGAATAACAACACGGTCGACGTAAATTCCTTATCCTGCTGGTGTGATCGGTGAAAAATGGAATTTTCAGTGGACAAAAGAAGTTTCCTCACGCTGAACTGTAACATTCCCCATGATAAGCTCAGGATTTGCGGTGTCTCACTTCCATATTTCCCATCAATACGAGACCTTGGAATCTAATACTCCTACACTCTCAATTTCTCTGAACAACCCCCCCCCCAACATAACTGCACGGGACAATGTGTCCCTTAGCTTGTTGCAGAGAAGTTTCCTCCTTACGATTAGTAAGTCAAAGATATACAAAACTCACGTTCTTAAATACGCACAAACGCCACATCTTCGACATTGAGAGTGTACAGCGTCAATTTACTAAAACATTATTTGGGCCTTCTACGAACCTGAGCTACAGACAGCAGTGTAAGCTCCAGCGGCTTGACCCTCTGTGGCTTAGGAGAACAAAACTGAACCTTGTATTTTTGTTTGCTTTACTCCACAAACAAGCTGTATCTTCTAGCCAAGGTCAGTTCAGTATAAACTCGACACATCAGCCACGCAATAGGGAACACCGTATAACTATCCCTAGTTCCCGGAAATCCTCTAGGCGAAGCATCTTCCTCCTTAGATATGCGACTTTGTGGAATAAACTCTCAGCTGATATTTGTCCCATATGTTCCAAAATAATATTTAAGTCTAGGCTCCACGTAGAGCTGGACACCCGAAAACTGATCGCTCTTTTAAATCCATGTAATTGTTGATAGAGCTTACGAGGAAAGAGTTGGATACTAACCGGAACCCACGATAATCTCTGGGATGTGCCTTACCGTCCACCGTCGTTTCCATGACTTTGGCGTAAACCAACCAGGTTACAATGCCTGGGCCTAGTTACTTTCATGAATGTGGCCAGTGTCTCTGAAATCGTATTTGAATAAACGGAATACCAATGATTGCATGAGAGATGTTCTCTAAATATTCCCGGTGCTAATTTATTTTAGTCTTCGCCTCCGTCTCTAAAACAAGACGCAGCACCTCTCGGGCTACTCAACCTCCATTCCGTGGTCAACCTAAATCGAATCATTAGACTTTCATAGCTCAACTTTCGTCTGCATCACATAACTCTAGCATCCTCCCATGATTGGCCTATAAAAAATTTGATACTTAGTCAACAAAAATGCAAACCATCTGTGGATCTTTCCGGTGCATCAGGTCGTTAGTGCTGCAAGTATTGCCCCATTTTCGTGCAAACTGGTGTTTCGGTGAACACGAACCCCCTCGGATAATCACAGGCTGTGTTCGACCCTACCTCCCCTTGCATCTTCTGTCCTATGCAAACTGACTGACTTCATGGATTTGGTGGACGTTACTGCTGCACATTCGCAAACATTGATGGCTGTGATGGCCTCCCTGCACAGAGTTGACTGCCAGTGAGAAGAAGTGAACATCAAAAAGTGAGAGATTAGCGTGAAAAAGAGAGGAAAATGCTCCAATGTTGTTTTTCGGGCACACCAGCCTTGTCACATATGGCCCATGTCTCCAGGCTGCAGTGGTGCTGCGGGGGTGACTGGTGTGGTTGACCTATTCCCAACGCGGCCTGTAACATGCCGTTCATGTTCTGGCCGGGGAGTAAGAGCTGCGGTCACCACCAAAAGCAGCTCAGCCTTCTCTGACACTCAGATATTTGACTGTGGTAAAACTGTTAAAAAACAATAAAAACGCCTAAAAACGTGTGGACTATCCTTGGAGAACCACGAGCTGGATGCTAGCGCACGTGCATCGCGCTACCCCCCTACCCGAAGCAGGCTCTATTGACGCCTACTGTGAGCACTGAATGTAGACCGCGAGAGTTCTCTTCCCTGACGAAAATTCGGCTCCATCCAGTTCCCACCTTTCACGGTTCTCCATACCAGTCCTCACACTGATGTTGTCCTGCTTTACAATATGGTAATGACGACAGAGATACCACGGTATCCTTGCAATTACCACTACATCAGATTTCCCTGCTCACTCGAGCATAATCTCAGTAAGCTAGCACCGTCGAGCAGGAGCAAAGAAGCACTTACTCTAACTTTTCTCGGCACTTGACCAATTTCCTCTAATACATCACCACCGACACCCTACCAGTTTCTTCTTCGTTAAGCCTCCCCAGAAACTATTCAGTATAGGACAACCACTATACCAGAGGAGACAGTAACGAAAATAGGGCTACGCTAAGAGTGTACCAGTCCGATCCACTCATATACTGTTCTTTTAAATCTACCCTACCGCCTCGGTTCCAAACTAAGTTCTTCGTAAGCAAACGGCATTGAGGGTTACCGTTTCCAATTACTCTTAACCATAGGGCCTTTGGTTTTTACTGGTATCCGAGCACTGCCGCGTTAATGTGCAAACCGTAAGTCCTTTGGAATGCATGCACAGTTGCCTTACCGGTGTACGAAACCTTGCTAGCCTGTAGCAGTATAGCGCAATCCCCTTCCGATCCTACTATACCCTTAACGAGGAGTGGGTGCTACGGACTGCTTCAACGAAACTTCATCCACAACCCATTCATATAAACCCAACCAGTTCATTAATATTGTCGTCAAATATTACCACAACGTACAGCTGGAACCAACTTCAGGTTGATGGATATTCAAGGATACCACTTTGACTCTTACGACAGAGACCGAAGTGGAACCTTCCATAGCAACTGGGGCCGCAGTGGAGCCACCCGACAGGAAATAACTTCAGCCACTCATGAGATCGTTTAGCGTTTTCTAATGCGAAGCCTTTCCTGCCGAGCTCACCGTTGTAGCCAACACAAATACCAGGTCACGTGCATCCCGCTAGTGTACCGGTCAACACCAGTCTTCAGTTTAATCCGTCACATCTCGCTACACCCGGCTGGTTGACGGACCCATCCTTTACCCCGCCAGGCGAATCATACTCATAGGATGTACATTGCCAGCAAGGATGCTGAATAACACTGAGGCCAAATGCGTCAATATATATATATGTCCGTAAAACAACATAAGATTGATGAAGTCCATGAGGAAATCTTCCACGTTAGTATCCGTTGCAGGAGTTCACTTTCCCCTCGAACCGTAGCCGGCTGAAAATTGACCCTCACTTTTCCAGGACCCTACAGTTGCGCCCTCCCACTTGCGGATGGCGCAGGTTACTGGTCCTGAAACCAAACTCAACTCTCTATGGACTACCTTCCCTTCCACATCCGCCAGTGTTCCCAAGTGCACTTTCACAAAATTGGTCTCACGCCTCCCTGTTTCAAAACTCATCCCGCTGATTGAACCACGGTAAGTCCGTCATTCAGGGTTTGCATCAACTTCATGGATCACTATTCTCTTCGCATGCACCGATTTTCCCAAGTATACTTCCACACATTTTTTTCTCCTTCTTCTTGTTCAGAACTTACTCTGTTCACAAAACCCCAGTAAGCCTCCGTCTTCCATGGCTTGCATCGTTCTGGTTCATATTGCATCTTTAACACTGTGTGTTATTGACCTTCTCCATATCCTCACGTGAACCACCGCCCAGCTCAAAATCGAAACTGGTTTGAAGTGGCCGCGCAAACCGCTAATAGAGAAATCCATTCAAACTATTGCGACCGTGTTTTTCCATCGCTGACATTTTTGACTTTTACTCTTTAAACTTGTGAATATTTCATCTTACTGAGTAAAGTGTTACACCATGATCATGCGCTTGCTCGGGCGTCTCAACCATGGCCGAGAAATATACCATTATCGTTATCATCATTATTATCATTACCGTTATCCGCAGACGATAGCGCCATCCCCGGGGATAGCCCAACTGCAATGCAGCCGGTCTCCGACAGCTTACAGTGCTTTTACAAATTCCATTAGGCTAGAGATCATTAGGTTTGAAACCAAGATTCCCTCGACATGCACCACACGGTTCATCCTCGATATACTTAAAAGGGCGAAAGTTTGAACACCTCCCTGAGTTCAAATATCTGGGTTTCGCGATTCCGCCGGAAAGCGGAGCCAAAAATGGAGCCAAGTTGCTCATGAAAAACTTCAAGGTTGCCTTCATTCAGCTTCGCAGTGTACTACGAGTGCACAACGAAGCCAGCCTCCGGATCAAAGTCTGCGTCTTCCGGGATGCTACGAGCCCAATACCGACTTGAGGTTGCACGATATGACGGCTACGTGCTAAGGACAGCAAAAAGCTAGAAGTTTTTGACCGCTGGTGTCTGCGAGATATACTGAAAGTGGCCTGGCACGAGAAGCTTTTGAACGCGATGGTGGAACGACGGTGCTTTGACAAAGTAAAGCTGTCGGTGTTCCTTCGACTCCGGCGGTTGTGGTGGTCCGAACATGTTCTGCGAAGCCCGAATACAGATGGCTAAAAACCATGCATCTCTTCTGTTCGTTGCCTAGGATCGCACTGTTACTTCGGAGGACGGCTGAAAATACGGGTCAGTACTGTTATGTCAGATACTGAGGTACCAGGACTAGTCTGTGTACGGGTTTTACAAATGGAAGCAGAACTGTTTTTTCCTGTGATTACGTCCAGAATCCGATCGCCGCTCATGAACGGGCGCCGTTCGCCACCATGACGGGGCCGCACCTTGGCGTGGTGTAATGGTCTGCTTGCCTTCATGACCCAAACCGCTATGCAGGATAGCTTCCTCAAGCCCCAGATGCAATCGTGCCTGACAGGTGAATGGGTGGAGGCCAAATGAAGTCCAGTCTCAGAACCAATTAATGGGCGACATCAGGTTCCAATCACGATGCCCCTGGAGATGACTTGCCAGCGGACAGGCACGGAGAGGAACAGTTTGCAGGTTTGAAAACTCCACTGGATTGAACTTTGGAGTGGAGTGCCCGGTATCTCTCTAATCAGCCGGGGAGGTCATCGCACTTCAATGGGAAGCTATCGCTCGCTCAAGTGGGGAAGCCCCCGGCCCATATAATGCCGCCCGTCCACTTTTTACTTGCTTCATATGGTGCTTGGGGCTGAAGATTGAATCCGAAAATGGGATCGGTACCAAAGCACTAACGAAGACAAGAGAGAATACCTAAAACAATCAGGTCTCAGATGACAGTCCAGAAAGAAATCCGTCACACTTCTTTGGCCACTCCGTGTGCTGGGTTTCCGCCCACTGCCTTGTCGGTGAAGCTATCGAGTCAGAGGCTTTGTTTGGGGTTCCCGGAGAAACCCCCCTTTTGCGGCGTGGGCAACCTTGAAGCATGATTCGTCCAGGAACCTAAAGCATCTTCTCCGTAAGGAAAGGCACCAACTTTCCCTCCCCTGGTTTAAGATCGACGCAAAACGCCACAGATTATTGCGGCTGTGGTGGAGGCAGTAGCTCCGAAGTCAAGTATCAGTTGACTGCACTTTTTAGACCTTATTATTCACCTCACTTGGCTGCCCTCAACGTTAGCACACCATGTCAAATAGAGCAACAGGCTGTTGTCACCGGAACTCTTGAGACTATCAAAATAGATGCCTGATGTGTCTCCTAAACATGAGTACCAGGCTCTACTTATGTGATCCCGTTCCACACCTGGGATAAAACCTCAGTCTCTCAATTCAATCTTCGCTCGTAGGGTGATTCCGTGTCTGGTGTTGGTCTTGAGGTGGCTTTGGGTATGACAGCTGAGCGTGTATTGCTAGGCTGAATCCCAGCCGGCAGCCATCTTTGTGCGCTTTGGTTAAACGGTTCACTTTATGTCAACAACAAACTGAAGCTTTGGTGCTTGTTCGTCCTATTTCTGTGTCCTCTCTCCGACTGCTGTTCTTCTGACACCAAGACGAAACCTACCACGATATGCCTCAGTTGCTTCAAACGCACCTTCAGCGGACGTAGTGGTTGGTGCTGGGGATTTCGGCGCCCAAGTCGGCCGTTCGGGAGATTCTGAAAAGCATATCGGAGGCCTGTTTGCAATCCCAGTGGATCACATTGACAATGATGATCATCCCATCCAGCCGTGGTGTGACCACGGATTGTTTCTGGTGGGCACTAACATCTGCCACAAGGAGCGGCACAGATTCACAAGGAGTCTTCCTACATCTTCAGAACGTATGGCTCAGGCTGACCATTTCGTTGTTGGTCACTGCTGGCATGGATCAAATTCAGGTTGTCTGTGACTTTGGTGTAAGCTTGTGGACTCAGGTCATGCTTCGATGCTTGCTCGCTTCCGCGTACATCTCATCCGTGGACGTACCGACGTAAATGCCTCCCGTTCAGTGTAGTTCCCCCTAGGCAACAACCAATGCTCTGTTACCGGGCCCGGCTGTGGAAAAATATCGAGAAAGCTTTGTAAGCCGCCTCGAATGCCATCAAGGGCCCTGGTTCGAGTAGACCTCAGAAACCGTGGATACCTTCAAGGTCAGTAGATCTGCTGGATGCTCGCAAACCAGTCCCCCCAGATACCAAATCCATTGAATTTCTTAAATCCCTAAAGCACCAAGTGACCAGAAGCCTGAGAAACGACCACGAACAGTGGTGGATTGTGAAATGTAAGGAAAAGGAAGGGGCTACTTTCGTTGGCAATACTCGCAAACATTTCCGCTTGTTTAGGGGCACCGGTCCAGGGAAGCCCGGTGTACATAATTTATTCAAAGAATCCGGTGACTCACTGATTGATTCCCGAGTTCGTCGTCTGGATCGTTGGACAGAGCCCTTTGGGGAACAGTTAGATCGGCCAACTTCTACAGTGGACCTTCCAAGTATACCTGCCAGAGAAACGATACAGGTGGATGTCGCTGCTCCATCGGAAATGGAGGTCATGTGGCAGGTAGGTCACTTGAAAGGTACAAAGCCTCTGGGCTGAATGAATTGCCTCCATTTTGTTCCAGGGAATGAGGCAAGGATTCGGCACCGAAGTTAACAAGACTCCTTCTGGTTAGTGGCATAGTAAGCACAGTTCCAGGGAATAGTGTGAATCAATGTTTGAGCCAATTTACGACAGAGGTGACATCCAGTTGTGAAATCCACGGAGGAATCGGCTTGGTAGGCACCGCGTCTAAAATGCTCAACGGCTTATTCTGTACCGATCATCTGGAGCTTGCAGAACTTGTACGCGTGAGGATCAAACCCCCTTTTAAACAGCTCGTGGCTGCATGGACCACATCTCTAATCTTCGACGAATCTTAGAGCACAAGCAAATCTTACGTAGGCCCAAAATCGCTGTCCTTCTTTATCTGAAATCGGAGTTTGACTGATAAGACCGCACAGTCCTGTGGCTTTTCCTTCCATTGAACGATCCACCGGAGAAAATTATTTCGTTTTCAGTGCTTGCATGCAAGTAGCCATAGACCTATTTGCGTCCACGGCTATCTTTCACCCGAGTTAACCACAGAAGGTGGTGCTCGTCAGGGTTACCCCCTTTATCTTCTCTCTTTCAACCTTGTAATTGAACTGATCCTTGAGACAGCCTTATTCTCGTGTGAGAATATCAACGTCGACCTTTGCTCAGGCAGCGCACTGTAAGCAGACGATATTGTTTTTCTGAGTGAAGATCCTAGTGGGCCCGAGGCCCCCTTAAATAGTATAAACAACAGTTTAGCAATGGTTCAGATGCCTTTTGCACCTCCACTTTGTGAAATGCTGCTACTGGGCCTGGTTGGATCCGCGCCAAGCCTTGTGTTGGCAGGAGTTGTCATGGCTAGAGAAGATAAGTCTTGTCGCCCGTGGAAGCAACATCTCACAAGATGGACCGATAGCAGATGAGGTGTCGTCGGTTATACAAAAGGCGAATTAGGCTTTTGCCACCATCATTCATCTGTGGCGCTGGAGTGACATTCGACTGTCCGTTAAGTGCAGTGAACATTACGGTGGTTTGGTCCGTTTTTTACACGGCTCAGCAACTTGGCCGCTGAAAGATGGAGATAGGCGAAGACTGTCCGTGTTATGGCTTCGATATCTCCGTAGCACTGCCCGAATATAGGGGACACCGTATCGGCAATGGTGAGGTTGAGAATTGGGTGTAGGCAACCGGAGTTCGGCATCCTGATTAAGTAATGAAACTAAATACGGTAAAGCGGTTGGGACACGTGTTACATATGCCCACCCACATACGTCCTCGGACTGCGTCGTTCTCCGAAGGAAGCAGCGATTGGGAGGTGGGTCGAGGTGGTCAGTAGATGACATGGCAAAAAGAAATGAAAACCTTGGCCAGTGGACCTGGCCTAGTAGGACATGTTAGACTTCCAGGCTATGGTCCACTCGACTCACTTACCGAATCGTTGGAGACATTAAATGAAGCGGCCAGGTGTCGCGGTGAGTGGCGTTGCTGCATTCGGACTCCTTCTTCGTCCTCGTTCTTTCCGCTTACGGCTTTGTTTTTCTGGGATCTTTATCGGTTTATGCTTCTATTCTTTTTGCTTTTTACTGGACGACGCTGGTTGCTAGAAAAAAACACTAGAGCACAGGAGTTCGGAGGTAACGGTTGAATTAACTGAGGCCGAAACTGAAGTGCCTTCCAGGGCATGAGTGAAGCCGGCCGATCCTCTCACAGGAGCTAACCGCATGAAAGTAGAGTGCAAGACACTGTGAACCCGGTGCACTCTACGCTACAGACGCCGGTGGGCAATGTTGTACTCTTCACGCGCCACCCGCTGCTGGTTCTGGGTTGGTGCTCAGCCCTTTGCTTGAGCGGTTTATCAGTCGTTCAACTCGGTGAAGAGCGCCCAGCTTTCGCTTCCGCGCTGACATTATGGTGGAAACATCTCCGCCGCGAGAATGCAGTGAGTGGGACATCCGCAGAAGAAGCTGCTTTGGGAGCACGGTCGTTTGAGGGCCCTGAAAGAGGCTTCCAAAGCCAGTGGCTACCCCGACCACAATAATGCACTGGGGGGGGGACTCTGCCTGGACAGATGTAGTAATAGTTGTGTATTACTGGAATCGGGCCCGGGCACAGGCCCGTAGAGGGATTAACTTACGTCCGAATGCTCAAGGAATGCAAAAGTTTAAACAGCTTGGAATACTGGGTTAGGATACTATTGTCAGTGGTAGAGAACAATCAAACGGGAAGAAGCAAAACCATGACTAACTTTGCGCGGTCAGGGGCAAACTTTGAGGGTGAGCCAAAAGTCGCAAAACACGGTATGGCTGTAATGACTATTGACGATGACCCGAAGGTAGAAGTCAATCTCAGGCCTCTCAAGGTTGGTTCAGGCATATTCCTGAGGCAACCAGATATTGCCAGATGCACCAGGATAGTGCATCGAAGAACCGGTGACAATATGGGAGATATAACTAAGTGAAAGAAAAACTTGCGCATGCCGGGGCGGAATCCTGAATCATGATGGTGGTGCAGATATTCGTGAGAGATATAAGGATTTAAATCTGTGAATAAATAGAAGACGAGAAGGAACGATCCAGCGGGGTACAGAAAATGAGACCGAATGGAGGAATGTGCCCAATAACGATGACAATCGTAGTATTTGTATTTTACGAACATCAGGAGATTTGCTTGAGTACATTATCGAGGCCTTCAATGGTCAGAAATTACGAAATTACTAGTACCCATGGGCCTCGTACCCGCAGGCAAGAAGTGACGCACAATTATCCACTGAGCAAAGGCCAGTTTGTGTTGGGATTTGTTCATTTGAGGTATTCCAGGCACAGTTGTAAGAAGACAGAATGGGAGCAGGACTAGTTTTAGGTTGTTGTAGCTGCGGCTTGTGAGGTTCTGGACAGAAAGATAAAGGAAGGCTAGAATACCATTCGTTCTACCATGTGCACAAGTTTTGGAGGTGGGCCATCATGATCGGTGGGTAAAAATGTTCGAATAATCCATTTCATCATTTCATCTAGAAAACATGATGGCCAGAGTCGGTCTGGGAGTAGTTCCCGGGACCGGTTCATCAGTGTCTCGTGTCACACGACAAAAATGAAGAACCTACAAACTTGGAAAGTAAAGGTGTGGCACCAAACCAGCTGGATCAGTATCAAGCATGCCCAAGTTAGCAGCTAGACCAAAACAAGAAAACCCCACCGGGATTCTACCTGGCGTAGCATACCCCCGTCCCCGCAGTTGAAATCAAATCAAGTTAAATCGGGGGGCAGGACGTAGACAGCGGGGTACCAAGTTTGTGTGGGCTGTCGAACCTTGGGCTCCTTCGATCACTCGGCGCTGCTGCAAATGAGAGGAAAAAGTCCTCTTCGACGATTTGGCGTGGATAAATCAAAAGTGAAACCTTCCACCGCTGTGCCCTTTAGTACTCCAGGTACAAGGTACTAACTGGGTCCCTGCGAATAGCCTTAGGAACAGACAACAAGCCAAAAGCCCCAAAAAGTTGACAAAAGACGGCAAAAGTCAGTAGAATGGGTGGAGGACGGTTTGTATTGAAACAGTGATGATCGCGTTTAGATTTTAAGGCAACACCGGACGCGATACTAAATAAAAGGAGCTGAAGTTGTAACCTTTGTGAGCGGAGCAGTCAAAAGTGTGTTTCTCAGCTGGCGGAAACAATTTGTCCTTACATCGGGCAGACAAAGAACGAACGGCCCTATGGAATCGAACGACAGGCAAACTGCCTGGGGCTAAGTGCTAACTGGTTATGTTCGCCTACGGTTGTTTTCAGCCACGGATTTACATATTCAAACCCAATCACCTCCAGGCCACTGCAAATCCAGTCTGACAAGCCCTACAGAATTTCTATCCCTCGATGACCTCACGCTAGTGCTTAATCTACCTCAAGGGCAGAACTTACGAGGGAGGAAAGTTAATGGAGTTGAGAGCAAATGAATTGTGGTACAGGCAGAAAGGCAGCGGGCGGCTGGAATCGGAAGAGGTAACAGCGGAGGTTGGAGGCAGAAGGGTGAGAACAGAAGAAAGAGCCGAAAACAAAAGTTGACTGAAGAATTACAATAGTAACAATGGTAATAAGTACAGGAGGAATGAAATGGAATGATGAGCAGGGGGCTAACTATGTGCTGGTTCCGACTAATACGCTATCCTCGCAATGGTCAGCTCATGTTTAAACTCCATAACCCTTTCCGCGGTCATTACTTCCATCGGGAGCCGGTTCTGATCGTTTTAGGCTTTAAAGCGAGGGAATGGCCTTTCAAGTGAATAGCACTCTCTCCTTAGTCAACTTCAGTGGGTGCTCTCTGGTGGCCTTACGAACACTGGGGGTCCACAGATGTGGAGTTAACCCACAGAGATCTAAACACCACTCGGGGCTCCTAAAAACGTCTATAAGGTTGCCTCTGCAAATCCGGCGTCACAGCCAGAAAAAGTGAAAGTCCTGAGTCTTTGCCCGTGGGCCAGGCACTTTAGGCTCGGTCTATGTAAAGGAAACTCTCAGGGCGACAGGCTCTCAGCATTCTATCCTAGACGGCATTGTCGACCCTGTATGGCTGAACATTGAAGCCGAACCTCAATAACTGGTACTAGGTTGCGTATACCGTCCGCCCAGATCTGGTTCTGACTGCTTCCTGCAAATTATCGAGGCACTCAACCTAATAGGTTATCTTAAAGTAGGCCCAAAATTGATAGCGGGGGAATTTAATGCACCAGAAATATGCTGGATACAACTCACAGCAATTCACCTGGGTGGATGGAAGCAGCACGTCATGTCCCCAACCAGAGGCGACCACACTCTTGACTTAATCTTGCCACTAGGATTAACCCAGGCTATAACAAAGGTTCAGAATGACCTACCCGGGAGTGATCGCGCAACTGTCCACTGCTGCTGCACAGTGTCCATAAAGGATAAACGGCCGACACCCCCGCATAAACCCTATCATGAGGCTAACTGGAATACGCTGCCTTCTCTGATTCGCAGCCAAAATTAGGACACCTCCATTGTGAATGCAGGTCCTTAGCTAGTGGCAGGTTAACTCTACTTTTTCTTTGAAAAATGCCCCAATCCAATAATCCCGTCACAAAGACAGTCAGTCCGCCTTATAGGCAATAAGTTGTCTCGTCTTAACTAGAAGTTAAGTAGACTCCAAAGCCTTTATCCTAAAGCAAGGAATTTTTCACTTTTACACAGTTAAATCGTTTGGCTGAAACGATCAAACTGTACTCCGAGAAAGAAATAATACAACAGGAACACAGGGTTTTATGTGATTCCAAGAAAGTCGAGATTCTTGCAAAAGTGATGAAATCGAGGAACCCCAAAAAAACTTCATCTATCTCTTATATCTCTCTCCATAACGAGTGCCCCGACAAACCGCTGGACATAACAGAAGCGCTTAAAACGTTTTCTACCTTGTCCTCAACTAGCGACATAGCATCATTTTACTACAATCCACCAGAATTCTCATGTGAGCCACTTTCTTCTGCAACATTCCTGCCCTTCGAAATCAAGCCTTTAATTCCAAATATCAAAATGTCTTTCCACCTCGGATCGGACTCTTTACCGTCGACCATCTTTGAATCGGGCGGCCCAGATACCTCAGTTCTTTCATTGAATTTATTCAAATTGTCTATGCGGTTTAGTTAGTGCCCTATACAGTGGAAAACTTCGGTCATTATTGAAATTCATAAAAAGGGAACACGGGTGGACCCGGCCAACTGCAAGCCCGTGAACCAGGCCCCAGTAGTATCGAGGGCTATGGAAATATTAATAAAAGTTAAACCAACAGATCACCCCCTAAAAATCACCTTATAAGTGAAGGTCAGCACGGTTTCCTAAAATATCGATCCTGCGCAATTTGTATGACTGACTTGCTGAACATTAATACGATAGCTGCCGGTGATGGTAAGGCAGTGACCTCAGTCTCTTTAGACATATCTCAAGCCTTCGACCGCATGTCTCATATTCTTTTACTGTCAAATATCTAGAAGTATGGCATTGTTGACCCACCATGCGCCTGGATGGAATCGTACTTGTCCTCGCGCAGTCGAGTGGTAAACTTTGTTGGCACAATTTCCACACCCAGCCCTGTAACCAGCGGTGTGATCCAGGGTAGTCTACTGGGCCCATTGTTGTTTCTCATGTACATAAATGACATATTTGCCGTGGTTCGCCACGGAACTCCGTTTTTATTTGCTGATGATGTAAAGCTGTTGTACACCTCCGACCATAATTCATTGGGTAACACTTACGGATGCTCAATTCGTGGTGTACCGATTGGGTAATTAGGTTCTCGGTGGACAAAGGCTGCATTCTTACATGCAAGTGTCATGTCCCTCCTGAAATGTTTAGTATAGGTGGTCATCTGATCCCCAACAAATCATCAGTACGTGACCCGGGCATATACTACTCCTGTTCGTTCAACGTCTCGAAGCAAACGGACGCTCAAATTGCTAGGTCCCGAAGGCTAGTAGGACTTCTTCACAAAACATTCCATTTGCGTGAAAGTAAGCTCAGTGTCTATACAACACGCGTTGACCATTGCTAGAGTATAGTTCGATAGTTGGTTTCAGTATGCGCCAGATTGACAGGATCGCCATTGAAAATTTTCAGCACACCTATACTAAACAGGTAGTTGGCCACTCATCTAATCTCCATAAACGGCGCTGTAACCTGCTACACCTCGAACCCCTTTGGCTCGGACGGATAAAAAACAACTTGTCTTTTTTCCGCTCACCAATAAAATATAGTTCATGTAAAGCCTCCCCTGTGGTAACAGACCCATTAAGCCCAAGGTACTCGTTACGACACAGCAGTCATTCAGTCATTGTGCCGTCCTCAAGGACCAGTCTACGGTCCAATTTCTTTATTGGTAACTATTTACAAAGTGGAATAAACTTCCACCAACTGTCCGTGCAACAGGCCACTTGCAGGGATTAAAAAGGGGATCAAATGGACGGCTTGATGTTTTGACACTCGTATCGAGCAATGATCCATACACTCCGGGGAAGCGAGCGTACGAAGTTGGCTTGGGTTGCTGAAACGCGAATCCGAGTCAAGGGCCACGAGACCTACGTGCCACACAGATTGCCGTATATATCATTCAACTTTTATTAGTCTTTCGTGTACAACCTTGTGTTTTGCAAATTCGAACCATCCACGAAGTAGTTCCAATTTCTAGATACTAGAGGTTTCTCTTTACCACTGACCGTTGTTCACCAGCTGAGAGCATCCCAGACTGCGTTTTTCTGTCTTTATTTTTCTAGACTACCACTGGTGTGTGCTCTCCCTCCGATCTCTCGGCATAATACCTGGCCCACATTTTCCAGATACCTGCCCGTCATTTCGTCACTACCATGTTAGCCCCGCTCTCCAGGACCCCTCGCAACCTGGTCGCAAGCTCATGGATTATTCGATCTCCGCAGCTATGTGACAACGCCAATATCACTCAAGCGAGGTCCGTCGGTGCCGCAAATATGGGACTATCTCCCCAAGTTATCGCCTATTTTTCATCGTACTCGTCTCCATCGTCGCCATCTTAGCTTACCGCTTCCTATGCCATGCAAAATCTACTTTCCCTAGCACATAATTATCGCGGGGTTAAAAGACCGCTTCCGTACTCGGCCTATCGTTGACGATCCTCCTTCCCAACGACTCTTGCCAAACCACCTATTTGTCCCATTCGCAAGCTGTACCAATCCCCAAGATAAAACTCGCCATTTTTTTTTATCACAGTTACCGATATATTTGAAAAAGGCCACATTTATTGTTGACATACATTTCCGTCCCACAATGTCCAAACAGTATATTTCACGAGGAATATTTGTCATCAGAGCATCCCAACAGTCGACGATATTGAGACAGTTTGCTCTCTCTATCAGTCCTTCTGCTTGCCCACACGGCTGTGGCATTGCAATATCCTCACCTTGCAAAGATTCATGCCCTCCACATATATTTACATCTGAGAGACATCTGTGTTGCAGCTTTTTAATCTTTCGCCATCACATGATCCACCTTTTATAAAGAATACCAAGAGATGGTGTTTTACCCGTAAACTACCTCACCGCCCAACTTTGCAAACGTATTTATCGGTTGCTTGGCTCTTTCTCATACCCGGTATCCTATCTTGATAAGCCCTCTCAGACAATTTTGATCCATGCATCTCTCTGGTCATCATGTTCGGCCCTTAGATAACGATAATCAAACGTAGGTACTTACTTGTCGTTTAAATACTCATCTGCGCAAACAGTGTATCTGCGACTATCATGGCTACGCATCACAAACTGATTTGTCGCCCAGTTCTCACTTCCATTTTGGGGCATCACACCCCACCTTCATGAAATTAAACAATGTGCGCAACGATTACATGTTCAAGTCCGGCCACTTCTCTCAATATCACCTAGGCAATCTCTCTCTACGAATGAGTCTCTCACTGGGTATCTATCTGAATCAGCCGATATTTGGTCGCTGAACGTTTCAAGGGTAATCTTCGAAAGATTTTGCTTTTTCTCTATCTGCAAGTTCATTTTTTTCATCGTCTGATTTCCAATCCAAGGCCGTGCCATACTCCGCGGAGCGCTATATCTAGTTCATAGTTCTCTTGGAAAATTCTTTTTCCTCATGGTGATTAAAACTTCCGTCAATTCTGTTTGATTTTCCTGTTGCACGGTCCCTCTTCTTTTAATGTTTCAGTAACAGTCTACTACCTCCGACCAGCTCCAACCTGAGTTGGCCGGCTTGGCCACCCGACCTTGAGGTAAACTTTTCCGGGCGCCGCCTTAAAGAGTGACTTAAATACTTTCTCCTGTACAATATCGAGTGCAGATACCTGAAACATCCCCTTGGAATTCGGACTCTACGTCCAATTGTACCGTTTGATCTTGCGTTACATCATGTCTCGGGGTTATCCGAAATAAACCATTATCATTATCATTATCATCATTACCCAATTCCTCTGATACTCCTTTTGCTCATTTCTCTCCCACACCGTTCGTCGTCACGGCCGCCGCATCCTTGCGTAGCAGACAGTCTCACCTCCCAGGTATCCTTATTCTCTCTGCGCTGACTAGCCATTTCTACTGCTGTCACCTTGCCAAATAATGTAAGTCTCCCCTTTCTCAACCGTCCCCACATTTCTCACCTACATCAGTCAGATTTTCAGATCCATTCTTACCTGTGCTCCTCGATACTTTCCCCAATCATCCCCCTTTTATGAACTGCGTTTATCTGCCGTCATCACTTCTGTGCTTCCGAATTCTTTTTTCTGTCCTTCTGTTGATCCGCCGTGTTTCCCTGTCATGAAAAAATTCACCAGAATATCCCTACGGTAATTCTATACCGTCCAATCCAACCCTACCCGCTTCTTCCAATCACTGATAGTTTTTTCCAGGACTCCATTTTAATTGCCTCTCCTCCTGTTGTATATACGTATTTATATGCATATATATGTATATATCCATTCCGTCTGCATTCTGCAGCTCTCCACCGGCCACTTATTATGATATCATCCCGCCGACCTTCACGTTATGCTTCCTTTCCCTCTACATCTCTGCCTCACATCTATCGCACCCAATCTTTCCAAATCGCTTTTTCATCTGATCCACCTTTTACGTTATGCACTGCTCGCTCTCCGTTTTACGATGAGTTTTGTGCCCTGTCCGCTGACCATCTATTGCAGGGTACCAAAGCTTCATTGCTATCTAATCCTTTGCAGTGCACCTCACTTTTTTCTCCACTGTTTTCCACTACCGCAGTTTATTTTGCCGATTTCTAGCCCCTCAAAAATGCCATCAAGAAGAACTGGCAGCTTTCACCGAACAGAGAGAGGAGCTAACAAACGTTCCCCTTTTCATTCACCTTCAAATAATTGGAGACCTTAGTGATGCCTAATAAACCGGTTCGGCCCTGACCCCACGGATACCGTGTTCGATGCCTCGCTCCTAGATATGATCCACTAGGAGTCCTGGAGGCAAATTCTCAAGCGACCAACTAGATTTTGCAGATGGCCGTCACTGTGACCTGGTTTTCTCTTCACTACAAACGAACCGCACCAGGTAGAGACAGCCTTCACCCCCAGCTCATTGAGGGGCAATGATCACTAGGTTCTTAAATCCAACCTTTTTTCCAAGTGACCGATATGAATTCCCCCGATCAGCAAGTGGAACAAGGCATTTTCAAAGCAGGCTCCGGTTTCATGCCAAAGGTTAGGATGGAAAGAACAGCTGATCCATCGTTCACCGGTAAAGAGAACTTGTACGTTTGTTTACAATACCCGACTACTCTTAGCTGACAGCGGATGCGGATCGGAAATGAGCGCGTGCCAGAAATCCGCAAACCTCGAAGAGAGGCACAGATGTTACACAACAAGCACCAGCTTCAAAAAATCTGTTCGTTTTCAGCGAGCTGACCAAGAGCAGAACATCGCATCTCCATTGTTATCCTCCCAACTTCCTTTCGGCATTCAATTTAACGCAAAAGCTTAGGGAATAGAGATTATCGGGCGGCACTTGCTCATTTCTCACCTACTCACCGTCGTCAACCCATCCGGCTACCAGTCAAAAAGCAAAAACTAAGACTGGACAGAGTCTCCTAGTCTTCTGACGTTCAGCTAGAGGTCAAGTGTGTCAGTCAGTATCGCCTTATTGGATCAAATGACATGAACCCCAGGACATTGGAAATATTTTTATGGATGTTTTAGGCCCTGTATCTTTCATCCCGTTCCATCGTAGCTTATACCGCGGTATTTATCCGGGCCAAAGGATGAAACTTATTCGCGACTGTTTTCAAAATGTATGACCGGGATCTCCCATCTATTTGCAAGCCGGTAAGTCCCACTGGTATACCTGGCAATGTCTTTGAGTGTGTAGCAGTACGCGCTGTTGGGCCACTTGTGGTCGAATGGCCTTAGTTTCCCCTTCGAAAAGGGATTTCTTTCAGGCGAACCATGTAGCAATAACACATTATACGTCATAGATAACATGACACGGTTTGGATAGCGAGAAACCTCACACGCGTTCTTTATGGAGTTTGTGAAGATCTTTGACTCAGTAACCCACGATCCCTCCTGTTACAGGCTAGAAGCGCACGGTATCAAGGGGAAACTCTTTCGACGATTCAGGAGCTTTCTGCCTTGAAACACCTTCGCAGGGCATAGAGGCGCATTTTAGTACTCCTACCTCCATAAAAAATGGAGTCCCCCAGGGCTCCGCACAGGGATCTTCACTGTCTCTGACTCATATCAAAAATTCCAAGAATCCGCGAATTCGAAAGTTCCTGCGTACGCGGACGACGTGACCATTTGGGTCTGTGGTCAGGGCCTACCAATAAACGATAGAAAACATGTTGGCAGTTTCTTCGGTCGCTCCATGGATCAGCCCTCTAGAATCAACGGAAAGCCATTTATCCAGGAAGTTGATAGAATCCGGATGCCGGGTTACGGGTTGACCAGTAATTTCTGTCCAAAGCGCCAGCAAAGTAGTACCAGGGAAATCCTTCGCTCTTTAATTTTTTTGAGGACCTTCGCCGATATGCCAAAAGCAGTCTTCCGAGTTACTTTTTGAAGATGGCATTCGTTAGGCCTCAGTATATAGCAATCAAGTTGAACATACGGGTCTCTCCCGGGATCGGAAATGCATCAAACTGCCACAGAAAAAGAAAAAACGGCCCCACAAAGGATGACCAATCCATCTTACTGTTTTGGACTGGGTTCATTCAGCCTCTAGCTCTTGGGTGTGAGACGGAAGTAACTGTAAAATATCCTTCAGGGACACGATAATTTCGTGTTTTCTTGCTGTTATTCTTCCACATTCCCTATTGGTGTGCTCCCGTACAATTTATGTTCCTATGGGCCAACCTTTGTTTGTTCACGTCCAACACCCCACCTCGTCATATCCCATCTTGGATCTGTGTAGCGCATGCGGTTGTCTCCCACAAGCCGTAAACCTAGTTCTCGTTTCTTGGGTCTGTGTGATCACACAATTGAGGTTTGCATATGTTCTACGTTATTGCCCATTTAGTAATCCAATATCGCAGAATTTATGGATCAATCTTGTTTTGGTCCTCGGGATTCGTTCGGATCCGGCTACGTATTGCTTGAAAGCGAGTTACAATATTCTAGCATCTCAATTTGGAGCGGGATAACAGGCATCATGCCCAGGAAAGGATAAAAACATCGGAACCGGGACAGAAATCAATGCTGCAAGTCGCTAGGGAGGGTTCCGATACCCTTGATTTTATGGTTAGTGTTAGATCACCTAGCCCTGTCAGTCATAGTTCATGTATTACCGAGGGCCTTATTGATTGCAAAAGGGTTGATCTATTTAAGTTCAGGTTATTAGGTCTAGAACAGCAGTTGGGACTTTTTAGACAGCAGACCCAGGAGGCAGAAGAAAATTGTAGACGGAGCGAGCCTGAGCATAAAACTAGTGGCCACGAGATCCACGTCAAAACAGGGCAGATAGAAGTGGGAAGTCCTAAGCCGGCCGCCGAGCATTCAACACCGGTACAACCAACGATCTATTTACTAAAGTTGGAGCTGACGGTTTTCTACGGACTACCTGCCAGTTCATCAAACCATTCAAAAACTTTGTCGAGGATGAATTAACCAACGAGGGACAAAGGCTGTTCTACTTGACCCACTGTTGCCGAGGTTGGGCTAGAAAAACTACTGATGGATGTACCACGTTCGATCCGGGCCGCGGGCACTCAAAGGCAGAGGAAATTCTGAAAGACCCGTCTGATCAGCCACTCAAGGTTGCTCCCAACCTACTGGAGGTCATGGTATCGGAGGTCAATTGAGCAAAGTGTGACGTATATACTATGGCCTATCTTATGCTCACGATGCAGAACTGTTCAATAGCCCTCGATCAGTTAAGTTAAAGGGCGGATCTCGACACAATGTGCAATTTGGACGGGATGGTTTGCTGCCTCTTTTCCAAGCTACAGGGCCGTTGGGCCAAAGAAGCGGAACGCATAATCAGGGGTGACCGTGGGACTAACCCCGAGGATCTGACCGAATATTTGGTCGGGCAAACCAGAAAAGCCGACGGCAGATTTGGCCGACACACCAGTGATAGCAACAGGTCAAACAGACCCCGAAACAGCTTAGTTCAAAATGCTGCAAGAGAACACTGGAAACGTCAGCCTTGGACAAACACGCACTCCATTCTACCCGAGGCCTTAGCCCACCCAAGCTGCACGATCCGTAAGGCCGATCACGGATTAGCTGACTGTCCGAAATTTATCAAAGCCACGATAAACAAAAGTTGGGGAATGGCGCGGAGGGCAGGAGAATTTTTTACCTATTTTAAGACTACACCTTGGGCGGAAGCCTGCCAAACAAAAACCAGATGTGGTTACGATGGTTATCCAGGCAGATACTGCCATTTACTACACCAGGTGAAAGAAACCACACCAGATGTGAATACTGAGCCTTGTGCGGTTACCCCAATGTCATTACCCGCCAACAAAACCAATATGGTTAGGAGTAGTTGCTGCAGGAATGATGACCCCGGATGAGGTGGTCAGAGCGGTGCCCTTCGTCGACAGCGGATTGGAACCCACCCCGGTGAAGGAACGGTTTGCGGAAAAACGCCGGCTGGCTGAAGGAAAGGCGTCGCCAGTAGTGAGCACAGTGGTCGGAACGCAAGTTAGAACTGCAGGTCAACTAAAACAGCAGCTCATCTCCTTGGAGACTAATAAGCAAATCGAATCAATGGAGGCTTTTACATTGGCTGATTCCCATGCGAGCTCCAAGGTCGTTGAGTGCAATGTTAACCAGGTGGCCCAACTTGGAAGATGTAACCGTCGTAGACTTGGGGAACGATGAAGTAAAACCCCTCTTTAGCTGCGACTTGCCGGAAGCACATCGGGCGAGGGAGAAGAGAGTAGGCGACGGCCAGGCACCCTATGCAGTGCGCACTACAAAAGGATGGGTACTATATGGTCTAGCCAATGGACGTGGCTTTGCAAATTAGGTACCAACGAAGACTGACCACTCACAGTGCCAGTTGCGGCATCTGTACGAAAGAGAGTTTCATGACGTCGTTGACGCTCGATTATCGTTAACTCAAGAGGATAATCTGGCCATGCAGACGGTGCGCAAAGACCAAAGGCCTAAGGAACCTATCCGAGGTACTCCTCCCGTGGTGAGCACAAGCCGATCCTCTTATTGACAACGGAATTTAAGTTTTGCTGCTTTTGAATAACACTTTGGCCGGGATCAGGATCACTGGAAACGGTACTCAAAGATAATGATGCGAAACGGAGCGCCTGGCTACGTGGAAAAGGTGTCTGCAACCACCGACCGCCGACAGACAGTACGGCACCTGCCGAATCACCCGGTCTTCCGTTTCAAGAAATGCGGACAATTGGGGGTGGTTTTAATTTACGCACCCAAGTTCCAAGGCAAGTCGTTGAGTGGTTTTCTGCTGCGGGGCTCGATGGGACCACGCCGCTGATTGAGATCTTGTGCCGTTTCAGGATAAGCAGAGTAACCTCATCCACCGACGTTAAAGAAAAGTTTCCTAAAATGAAAATGCCAGTAGAGGAACGACATTCTTTGCGGTTCTCGTAGTGGAACGAGAGCAACTTGAACAAATCGGTGATAGATTACACAATTACAATCCATCCCCTCGGAGCGATATCATCACCATTTGGTGCTGACTACGACCTACGAAACATTGCTAACAATCACGGGGCTCGCGCCCACCTGTCGGCACAGGGCAGTGTCAACAGTTACCTCTGAGTAGACGACTACCTTGGGTCATTCGATGAAGTTGACTCGGTCATAATACCACTTGGGTGCCTCACATAGCTGCTAGAGAAGGGCGATTTCCATCTCACGAGATAGACATTGAAAGCGCCGGAGGTGCTCAAAGGCTTTCCGCAGCACAAGGGGGCAGAAAGTGTTCAGGATCTGGACGGGTAACCACCCTCACTGAACGCACGCTAGGAATACAATGGCATGCTGAAAAGAACGACTACTTTTTCGGGTTCACCTTCGCCGACCCACCAGTTACTTTTGGTGGCACACTTTCCGCCGTCTTTAGCCTGTTCAACCCTCTAGATTTTGCCTCTCCCTGGTTTCTACTAGAAAAGACCTTACTGCAACGGCTCTGTCGACGGAGAGTAGATCGGGACCAGCCACCTGATCAAAAAGGTCGACTAAAATGGTGGGAGCTTCTGGCCACTTTAGAGAAACCGAGTGGGGTACGGATTCCCACGTGCTTTCCGCCTGATCATACAACTCAGAAGGGAAAGTTGCTCTCCATTTCTGGTTCCTCCGACTTTGTGCATGGGGCTGTGGTGTAAGGACGGTGGCACCTGGGAGATGGAAATTAGCTGCGAGGATTCTGTTCGGCAGAGCTCACGTTGCCCCGCTAAAACCATCTTCTATCCCGCGTCTCGAACTCCGTGCAGACGTGTTGGTGGTAAGGGCGATACAAGCGATGATGAGGTGTTTCAACTCCTATGGTTGGTCGACTAGGTTTCAGACGGACTCGATCATAGTGTTGCACTACATCAATAGCGTCACGATTTGTTTTAGTACCTTCATCACTGATCGGCTCACGGCCATACCCGACGAAACCACGGTTAACCAAGAGAGGTACGGTAAGTCCGCCGACGACCCGGCCTATTTGTGTCCCCGAGGTGCGAACGACTTCTGACAACTAGACGCGCGGAATGGAGAGCCAAAATTCTTGCACAAGCTTGGACAGGGCTGCCGGTTTACAAACTGGAGCCACATCTTGAACCAGAAATAGAGATCAAATGCGCGGTGACGACGGTAGCAGCCGCCGAACCGACATGCTTCTTGCCACTGTTAGTCATGCTTTTCCCTTGGGTAAAGAAGCTTCGCTCGATGGCATAGTCGGCTAGATTTATGAGACATTTTTTGATCGTGAAGGGGTTCCGCCCATTCAGCTGCGTACCTGTGGGTCCAGTAAATCTTAGAGAGCCGCGATTAGCAGCGTACGATTTATTCAAGATGATGTAGTTTGAGGCCTTCCCCCAAGAGTTCGAGAATATCAGAGGAACGGGACCAGGCGACAAGGCTCTATCTCCAAAGGTCAGTTTGGGACCTCTCAATCCATAAATTGCTGATGGACTGCTAAGTGCAGGCGGTGAGGCTGACAAAATCTCACCTGAGTTACAAGGCAAAGTATCCCGTAATACTACTGGCTCGGTAACCCGTGATAGACTGGCTGATTCAACACATACTTTCCGTAGAGGGACACGCCGGGGAAAGCCACTTGATGATTGTCTTTCGGAGGCGATTTCGGATCCGAGAGGGAGGGAAACAGCAAAACGAGCAATCCGACCATGTGTTCAATGCAGGAGACGCACCGTCTCCGCCGGCAGGGAATATATGGCTGTACTGCCGGAATTTAGTGACCCCGAGGTGGTGGCTTTTTAGTGACACTAGCCTTGGCTATTCCGGGCCTACGTGGGTCATGTGCTGAAAAAGGACAGAAAAGAGATATGAGCGCCTCACGAAGTGAATGAAGTCATGGGCAGTACTCATGGAAAGTAAGCGTTCGATGGCCGCCGACTCTTTCCTCCGGGCTCTAATGCGCCTCATCAACGGAAGAGGCGCACCATGAGATATCTAAACCGACAGTGGCTGGAACTTGGTGCGAGCTCAAAGAGAATTTTGCAGCGTAGGAGCCAAAATGTATACTGAGATAATTGCAGAACAAAACAGTAGCATATGGTATCCCGTGGCTTTAAAATTCCTCGCAGGCCTCTCATATCCTTGTCATATGGGAAAGCCTGATCAGGTCCACCAAACAGATATTGCTGTCTTTAATTGAACAAAAACCGTCCGAAGGTGGGACCTTGAGCACCGTGACAAACGAGATCGAAAGGATCTTGAACACCCGCTCTCTAGTTTCAGTAGTCATCAGCGACCAGACCAATCTGGTGCTCACTGCAAACGACCCGCCGGCGGTAAAGTCGAAAATTGTATTCCGAGGGCCGATAAGCCTTCGTGGCAGCTACCTACACAGATGGAAGCAGGTGAATTATTCGGCCGATATTTTTTGGAAGCGATGGCTGCTAGAATGTCTAGCAGCCCTGCAAACTCGACAGAAACGGCTCACAAAGTAAGGGCCTGTCAAAGTTGGCGACGTAGTGGTTGTCTTCGACAAGCATACACATTTTAGCACGCGGCCGTTGGGTGTTGTCTTGGAAGCCACTAGCAACTCCGACCAGCTGATAAGAGCGGTGGGGTGAGGACTGCCAAAGACATGCTGACTCACGACGTGCGCAGTATCAGTCTCCTGTGGGGGTGTAAAGACGGATCGCCCGACGCTACCGAATCGGCCCATCATTAAAATTCCGCCGCAAGTTTCGATCCAAGTAACAGGCTCATGCGATTATACCGTAGCTTCCATTTGTATAGCAACTATTTTCTGTACATGTGCCCAAACGACCACAACGGTTGGCAAGCAAACTACGGGTGAGCAGAACGTTTATCACAGAACCCCTGTAGATATTTATTCTTCTGAATGCTCAACCATTGTGTGTCATCCACTGGACAGTTCTTCGACCAGTGTTTGTTGTTTTCGAAGTACGCACCCACTCACCCTCACACAAGCATACAAGCATGAGAAACACGGTTCCGCCCCATGCCCTCAACAGGACATGAGTTTATGCTCACCCTTTCTCGTTTGTCACCGACAATAATGAGGATGTTTCCCGTATATGGTAATAGTTGAGACTTACTCACGTGCCTAGATATACCTCCACTCACCATCATCCCCACTCGCACGAAAGAAGGTTCTGCTCCACACTTTCATCAATACATGACTTTTCACCGCCTCCCATTTCGTTATTGAGCTTGATGAAGACTATTTTGTAAGTTTTCACTACTGTGCCTTCTTTGCGTACTCACGTAAAAGCCCACAAACAGGAATTCATTCACGACTGCTCTTTTGGAGACAGCACGCCTACCCTCACCCCTGCGGACGGGCAGCAGCCCTCGTAGACAGTGTGGAGGAATATCTCGTCGGCTTGGCCAATAAACCACGTGCAACGGTGAGCCTGTGGGCAGAGAACAGAAGTTAAGGGTGGAGGCTACGTGCACTGACAGCAAGGTCTATGCAAGCAGGGAGAAAAAGTAACCTCTTCCAAGTCCCCGACCGCGCTAGGAACTGAAGGATCATGGTGGGCGGTGTAACGACCGGTTGCAGAAAATCCTTCAGAGACACGATAATTTCGTGTTTTCTTGCTGTTATTCTTCCACATTCCCTATTGGTGTGCTCCCGTACAATTTATGTTCCTATGGGCCAACCTTTGTTTGTTCACGTCCAACACCCCACCTCGTCATATCCCATCTTGGATCTGTGTAGCGCATGCGGTTGTCTCCCACAAGCCGTAAACCTAGTTCTCGTTTCTTGGGTCTGTGTGATCACACAATTGAGATTTGCATATGTTCTACATTATTGCCCATTTAGTAATCCAATATCGCAGAATTTATGGATCAATCTCGTTTTGGTCCTCGGGATTCGTTCGGATCCGGCCACGCGTCGCTCAAAAACGCATTACAAGGCATCACCAGGCATTTTTAGTTTTCCAACCTTTCCCGTTTTACGTAGCATATCGCTGTCTTAGTTGAACCCATTGATGGCCTGAAAACGATGAGGATGGTATACGTGGGGCTTTTCCGAGACACCCTGCAACACATGCACAGGTGATACAATTGATGTCAGAATCAAAGTTTATAGGAGGATGAAATATATGCATTCGAGGGATTAAAGGAGAACATTTAAGTGGACTAAAATGATATTAACTTTCGAGAGCCTAATTATCATACTCCGATGGTCATTTCAAATGTGGCCTAGTGGAATCCGTCGGAAGTTTGGAGTGCCTGTACCAACGGTGCGAAAATGATCACAACAGGAGGGGATCTGAGCATATTCAGAAGTTTTTAGTTTATTTTTGTGAACACAATTTGCCAAGGGAAGTAGCAGGAGTAATTTGCACTGTCCGGAGTGTGAAAGGCATATGACTAGATGATGTAAGAAGATGAAGCATCAGAGGTAAAATGCAACGAATCAGTAGACCAATATGGGGACGAAGTTCATGGCAGAATGCCGAATACATCCGTCAGTGCAAAAAGACAACAAGTCTAATGTAAGGAAGGAGATAAAGAGTGCCTAAGAGGTGAATAAGTAAGTGACCAGGGGAAAACCGCTGAGGATTCCGCAGGTCGTTCACCTAAAGCGGGCTTCTCAAGAAGCAACAGCACTGGAGTGGAAATAGAACTACGGTGATGAATCCATCTGGGGTGCATTATAGGGCGGTGGTAGAGGCTTGCAGCCTGCAAAGCCATAATATGGGGGTGGATTGATAAGAGGTATGACGACCATTTTGATAGGCTGATCACGCGACAAATGCAAGGAGACGGCAACAGCACCTCTAAGTCTGAGACTCCAAATAAGAAAGGGACATCGGGCATGGATTAAAATATATCAGTTATCAAAAATGGAGGTGGAAACTGGCGGTCGGATTTTGGCTAAATCATTTGTGTGCCAAAGGAATTTCACTTCTGTCCAGTTTAGTTCAGTTTGCACAGGACAGGTGATGGCCACGGTCAATCGGGTTTCAAGACTTACTTCGGTTTTATGCAAGCTGGGTAGGCACCCGCCGCCAGGCATTTATTTATTTCGTCAAATCTAAGGTCACTCAAAAGCCAGTATGGCTCACAGCATACCACTGACTACGTCCGCAACAAAATTCGGCCTGGTCTCTCCGACGCCTCTCGAGCAAGAGAAGGACTACCAGAATGATGATTTAAAGGCTGGAGGAAAACGGACAAGCATGCAGCAAATCTTTGGCTTTATATGGGGATGGTACAGAAATATCAATGTGGAAGAGATCAACAAATCAATATGGAGTGCTCACCTACGGAGATTGCAAAAGCCCACCGTTCATAGACGATAGGTGGATGACGGGTAAGTGTATATTGGTAGATGAGCTCTGCGTAAAGCGTACCGTCCTAAAATGACAGATGAATAAAGCTGAATAACGTGCATCACAGAAGACAGCAGTAGACAAATGGCTGCAGAGTAAAATACACTGGTCGGCGAAGATAGTAGTAGAAGTTCAGGGTTGGTTACAAAATCACCTATTTGCCATACAAGTGGCACATCAGGGGGAGAGGAAGAATGCCAGAGTGGGGATGAAAGGAAGGCTGAAGGAAGAAGGGGGGTTTCCAGCAGTTTGATTAGCATATAATGGTTTAATAATGACGCATCAACATGGAGTGGCCAACGAGCGGTCGCGGGGGCCAACAGAGGGAGAGGGTGACAATACTGTTCGTGGCTGTGAAGTATATTATTTAATGACCATTTGACGGGTGTATTGTGATAATAACGAAGCTGTTAAGCCACCTGTCTGATATAGTTGTGGTGTACACATACGTCAAAAAACATGGTGATCGGCAAAGTCAGGATGAAGCAATGGAATAGCACTGTGTTGTTGACTTGGTGGATGTAGCAGATAATCACGACTCAACTTACTACCTACCGGATGGCTGAAGAAAGATGTTTCAGCAAAGAACGTCGTTTGGTGATAGTGGTGAGAAAGTCGACGGTGACAATAAACGTGGTATAGACTGGATAGTATTGGCAAACTCTAACACAGGGAATGGACATGTTTACGAACGGGGCAGGAGGGTAGGGATAAATACAACTCAGTGAGGGTGGGCGAAGAGGCACATGCCAAAGTCAGTGAATATTTATACAGGCCAAGGAAAAGACGGCTGATTGGTAGGGATGGGAGCACACACTGTTTAGTACACAGACGGAGTGACAGATTTTTAGGGTGTGAAAGGGATAGACAGCAACTTCGATATCAAGAACGAGCCTGGAGGGAAGCCGATGATTATTGGAGGGAAACAAAACAAATGGCATGGTTGCGGCAGCCATGGGTGCATGAAAGTAGTATTTTCCGGTCCCAAGCGCTGGACATCCAACCTGAAAACCCTTACTGTATGCAGCAGAAGCAATCCGCCAACCTAGTTACGTCCTTATATTGTAGTGTACCTCCCGCAAGTCAAACGTATGAACTCCAAAAAAATATTCAAGTCTCACCAGAGGAAGTTTCTACGGGAACATTTTTTAGGCCAAGGATACTTCCCTTGTGGAATAAACCCTATAAAATAGATTGCGAGTTTCCCAACGAGGGGAATTTTGAACAAAATTTGGACATACTTGTGGAACATTCTCCAACTCCGTAGCTAGAAACCCAAACACAGCAGTAAAGTACATTTTAGTTTACCGTTTGTACTTCCAATACAGAAAATTGATTTTGCTCAATCTTCTTCACCTAACGCTTACTCACGATAAGGAATCTAACACACCTTGTGTATTCCAGCAACCAATCTTTCAAATTAAAAGGAATATCAGTTTAGTAACCAGCTTGGCTTGGGTCTGAAAACTATGAACTAATTCAAGAACGTTGAGAACTGAGCTCTCTGGAAACAGCAACGTGGCATGATTTCTCCGAAGACTGTAGAGCAAGAAACCGAAAATTTGTTGCCCCAGACAGCAGGTCAAGTGACTTGGTCTGACCTAAACTGGGGCCGTGCTTTTGGTCTAAAGGTCACGCACGAGTGGTTCAAAGCTCATTGCGAGGTTCTAGCAATCGGAAAAGTTTTGATCTACTGTAATATACAAGACAGATCTGTTTGGGTACTCGCTGTGACAATCGGTCTGAAATGAACACGAGGTAGACTCAGAAGTAGTGCTCAATAAACAAACACTGAGCCAATGTCCGAAACACAATTCACTAGCTGCTCACACCCAGGAAAGATACTGACACCAGCAGAGAGCTTATGTTGGGCAAGCTTGGCTGATCTCGCCGATCAGTTGAGTCTTACGGACAGATCGTGAACTAAGAAGAAAAAACTGGTTCTTTAATTCAATTCCGGGCTGGTGGCTTTTGTGAATTATACCCCACTGCCTTGAGCCCTGGGAGGCAAGTGGAGAGATAAGACACATGAGCAAGGCGTTGACATTGAATACCATGGAATCAAGCTTCGGCTGGAAAAGGGGAATGCTGCTCCTATGAGCACAATCAAACGGGGGACATATTCAGGGTTTTTAAGGCGTTGAACTCGAAAGGTGGGAACTGATCTGCTTAGGCGTTGGAGGAAGGAGAAATGTTCCCCGAGATTCACCTGCTTCACTGCAGTACTCCAGTCTCAACATAATAGAAATTTTCCTTCGTAGAAATAATTTCGCGTGGCCGTTAACATAACCATCTACGAGACTACGAATTTAGAATATGGGAGCGGGATTTTTCCGCTTTTGAAGAGTATTGGGTGGAGAAGTTCGGAAACATCGTAAATCATCATGATTCTTTGGCCACTGGAACGTTATATATATATATATATATATATATATATATATATATATATATATATATATATATATATACGTATATTTTGGTAGTAAGTAGTATGTAAACGTGTGGACAAAATTTCCTCGGAAGCACACGACCGTTTTTGCGGTTGTTGCCATTCATCAGGTACGCGTATCCGGTACCCCTGTTCCCACTCGCCCTCATACTTGCACACTCTGATGTCATACGTTTACCGGAACCCTATTTGAATCGTCTGCAGTGTGAACGAATACTCTTCATTGAACAGCCCACAAATGAATCACAACTGTAATTTCTCATAGTTATTTGTGTCTGGGTCACTGCTTGCCCAAAGATTTAAATTAAATTCTGGTGAACATATATGTACATGACACCAGTCTTCAGGGTCGCCTCGAATCTCAAGTAGTTCTTTCATTACAGAAGTAGGCTACTTCAATAAGCCACGACAAACAATCATAAATTGGGTCTGAGCATTATTTCTACCAACTCTTCACCTGTTTTCACCGTGATCAACTGGGTTTTCTTCCACTTAACAAGGCTTCCAATACTGAGCATGTTTTAATGGCTATATGAATATCTTCCAAAAATTTACGTCGGTATATGGATGTTCTAACGTTAAGCACTCTCATAGGTTGTAGGCACCAGTATACTGTTCTGGTGGAATGTTGGCCGATTGACCTGCGGTTGGGAGGAAAGCATTTGCAAACAGCGCACCTGTGTATTCAACAGGTGATTAAACGAGACGCAACCGGTGTCACTCGCGCGGTCCATAGTCAGTCAATTCCTGGGTAACCGGAGAGTTCAACGAAATGATAATTCTGCGAATGGCACCTAATATGAGGTTGAAAAGCGGAAACCAAATCTTAGAGGACTGTTCGAAGCCTCTTTATCCAGTACGAGCGGTCGGAACTATCAAGCTAGACTGAGCTGGCGGTGAAAACTCTGGACCATACCGGTGGCTGCTGGGTGATATGCAGTCGCACGCGAAAGGTGATGGCCTTAAAAGCGCAGTTTGAGACGAAACTGGTGAGACAAATGGTGGTCCACCAGGGGCTAAATTACGTAAACATTTGGAAACTGTGCCTTACTAGGACGTGTATTCAATGGAACTTGGGTGCGACAAAGTCTCGTCGAGCATCATGGAGCCCGAGGAGCTTGCTGATAGTAGCTCCGGCTATCTACTTGATGCCATTTGCCCAGGACTGGTGGAAGCTAATTTCGAACATTGAGCCGCCGCCGAATCTTTGCGACCCACGACCCGTGGCTGAACAGAAATAGCATCTGATAGCAAAACAGCATTTACTACAACTTTGTTGGTGTCAGAACCACAAAGGATTTTGCTATAAAACCGCGCAAACATGTTCAAATATGGCATCTCACGCAGTTTGTGTTTAGTTGTTAACTTGCAGAAAGCAAAAGGGAACGGTGGATACGAGCGGTTGTTTACTTTCAAGGATGTTTTGGGATTCTCCGAAGGTGCTGTAAGCAGCGGGTAGTTCCTATCTAAAAGTTGGGTACCTAATTTCAGCCACTAAAAGATGACGATGGGAAAAGTCCGGTGCTTCTTGCAGTAATGTAAACGGCCGGTGGACTAAGAAGCTCGTTGCTTTGTCATAGGCACCGACATATCACCACCAAACATCTGATGAAGATACCGTTTATGTACACCTTCAGACTCAATGATTTGAAACAAGTCAGCCTTGCAGTCAAAAGCCAAATCTGGACCTCTGATCACCTGACCAGTGAAAGCTGGAAGGCTTGTTAGCTTCGCGCAGACCAAACGGCATCAGTAGGAGTTAGAAGAAACGAAAGGTTGTTGATGACGCTGTTTTAGGTGTACCCTCCTCTCCAGTGGGAACTGATAATAGACAAGTACCATTTCCATTTTTGAGAATGCACGAGGCCGTTGGGAGCATTCGTGTTATCCCGAACATGTAGAAAGGGATACCTATCTGGAGCAGTAGCACTACAGTGGGCTGTATATATTCCACATGGTCACAGATCTCCTGACGTTTTGGTGACCATGAGCAGGAGCGGAGCCCAAGGGCTACCTTGTTTCACGAATGAACCTAATTTAGGCTTATTATCGAACTGAGCTGGCGCGAGTTTGAGGTTTTCAGGTGCAGACTGGCGTGCTGTCACAGAAGCTGGGCATGCCATGCTTACGTGAAGATCACCCAAGCTGGAAAGGGTAGGTGGTACGGGAGCTGGGTGCAGCTGCTTGGGTATGTACCTGGTACATCACGGGTAAAAACCAACCGGTCATTTTAGGCGGAACAGGGCTGGCTGGGTTAGAATCAACAAAAATCCTCTTGCAGGTGGGTTACTGACACCGTCCATAAGATATCATGGGGATAATCAGTCAAGAGGTCAAGATGATGCAAATATCAGCTTCAAGTGTGATGTTTTGAAAACCTGCAATCCAGAAGCATATTGAAAAGTGCGACAAAAGACCAAAACCTAATGTCTTCATATTTTCCCCACAAATCGATGTGGCAGTGCTGTTAGCTTTGAGCAAGCAAAAGAAGAGGCACGTATCCAAATTTTGCGGCTGTGGGGTGCACTTATTTGGGCTTCCGTATCCACTGATTAGCTTGCCCCTGAGTTACGACCAATAATGCAGAATAGGCGATACACTGGCCAATGGTGTCCGTCGCAGCTATACGCTGGCGTCCTCGTTAACTTCATCGGAGGGACCAAAAAAGATGTAAGGCGTGTAATGGATGCACACTTAAATTCTTCCAGAAATCACCGCGCGGTTTTTTGAACCTCACCATATCCGACATCGCTTTACCGAGAATTTCTAGACGCAGCTCTTTTGCACGTTCGTTTTTTCATATAGGCAAGTTAAATTTGCCTTTGAACTGTTTGTTACTGTCATATTTTGACCACGGGGCGCCAAACCTTCGGCTATTTTGTAGGGTCCACTTGGCCGCGTGCCTGAGGTTGGCATAAATTTGTCCAGATTGTGATTTCCAGCTTGGTACCGTGACAGCCGCGAGTCGATGTTGTTTTGTCTACGGGATTTGTGAGAATAGGCTGCGCGTTCCTCCAGTCGCCATTCTTGTGACTTGCTTGGTGCAATGAAATGCGTCGGGCCTATGCCTTTGATGATACCAACGGTGCTTCTCCGCGAAAGTGACTGAGCCAGAATCTTTGAACGGATGTTATTAGGAGTCCGTTCTTCGCACAACAATCCATCAGGTGCAACTGCTCCCCTAGGTGGACACCTAGTGCATAGAGAGTCTGCAAACAGCGCGAAGCAAGCCCCAGAGCATCCTCATCAGAACGGCGGGGCTGCGCCCATCATGGTTTCAACTCTTTAGGTTGGCTCTTTCTATAAGTGGGAAAAATTAGTAGAAACCGTCAGAAGAAGTAAAACAAACGCGGTGATTATTGGAAGTTTTAAAATCTGAGCAACCGCCAGCCAAAATAGATAATAGAGTTTACCGATGCTTGACAACCCTTAAAAGAACCCCGAAGATAATACAAACTCACTAACTCAGTACTCCGGATTACCAGGTAGTAACTACGTTCCAGAGGTTACGTAGAAAACAGACACTAACTTAAATGTTCCAGCGGTTGCCAAAACACGGCAAGCGCTAGTTAGATGGGTAAAGGACTGCCTGTGATGATAACACTTCGGTCATGTTCACGGGCCAGAGCGACACCGGACACGATGCCGGTCAGTAGAACTAAGGCTCGATCGCCCGCAAGCAGAGCAGTCAAAGTGTGCTGTCCCGTCAACTGCAACCAATTCTCCTTACAGCAATCAGACAAGCAGAGATTAGCCCTGTGACGTCGAATAAGAAAACACTGCTAATTTATGTTTATCTACAACAATCTACGTCCAGTATTCGTAAAATCAAGCCCAGTATTCTGTTTGTTGCTGCCAGCCCAGCGGGCCGGTATGACCTGAGTCGATCTTAACCTAGAGGCAATTTCTTTTTTGCTACCAATCTGTTGATGAAAGGTGAATCAGATATTGAACGCATCTTCGTACTTTATCCGTCAGTACCTACTAACAATGCTTTCCTTTCCCATAAACCTTCACAGAAGAATGTAGTTACCTATGCCGACTTAAGTATTTGCTCACCAAGTAAGATGGAAAATTACTTCCTTTCCACCTTCAAAGCTGATCGTTGCTACTAATTTAACGAAGCACAAGATGGTCGGGTAATTTCATGGTGCATACATACTCAGACTTCACCTCTCCGATTCGTTTCACGTGAGGTGTTGATCACGCAGACGATAGCCCGAGAACCGGACTGGTATTCTGGTGGCTGCGCACGTGAAACAAGACTAGTGTCAGCTAAACAAGATACCAAATACTTAGGTATCAAAGAGACCACCGAAACAGTAGTATTCTTTTTCTGTTCGGCTTGCACAAGACAGGCATTAGCCAAGGCCAATCGAGCGTCAAGAATCCTTTGGATGGTATGCACACAAGTAATGCACCCACCAATACACGGCATATTTCGTTAAATCCAAGTTGAAAATAAGGGGGAAAAGTAGGATCTCATCGTATATCATCTGCAACAGGAACCATGCATCTTGGGCCTTCATCGAGACGGTATGCAACAAACGAAAAAGTCAATTACAACACACCTCAGGTGGACCTCAGTGCTACCGGTCTTCCGTCTATCGAACACACTCAAAACTCACTACCAGGAAACATCTTGTTCCACTTGCGATCAAGGGCACCGCTGAAGGACTTAAACGTCTGCAGTTCTATCATTCCACCGAGCAGACTGTTCTTGCTGTTAAGGAAATGCGATCCAGTTATCAACACAGACTGAACTTTCGTCAGCTCATTTTCTTATCCCCTTGTTCTGTAACCTGCATCCACTTGGAATAGACTGCCCTGCCAAGAGCCAAAAACCCTTCACCACCTTGAAATTTTCACTGGGATCCCATCAAAGTCTCTTCCTTTTCGACTAGACTGGGATACAGAGTCCCTGTTCCGATGTCTCATCACTCTACCCTTCATTTATTTGAGCCGTGAGACGCTGAACTTCCTCCAAGCAGGCGGCGTCCTTTTTGCAGAAGGGTGACCAAGACAGCAAGCTGCCCTCTAAATGAAGTCGTTATATAGCCATGTAAATAGCTACGAATATTTCTGGCTGCCGGCAAGACAGTGCTTATCGCAGTCTAAAGAACCCACCAAGAGCTTTCTGTGCAGCAGCGTTGCACCGGTCCGACCATTTGAAGTCACTGCTCATGATGACCCCGAGGTCTATGCCCCCACTGTCTGCTTCTATGGTAAACATCCCTTGGTCATGAGCGACAGTTTGGCTTTCTGTTGGCCTTGATAACCAACGACTTCTCCCGGCTTTCAGGGGTAAGTCTCATTTGTACTCCCAGTCCATGACGGTCCCTGTATCCCTGCCCAGATCGACCCCACCCTAAGACCAAACAACCTCCAAGTCGTCCGCACAAATGAACCTGGGCGATTGATGGGCCAATACTAGGTCGTTAATGAACAAGAAGAATAGCTTCGGACCTAGAAAAGATCCCCGAGTTCCGCCACTGGTGACATTCACTGAACTGGAGCACCTTCCTCCTCGCTTTGATGTAAAAGTCCCGTGGGATAGGAAGTCCGCCAGCGATCTGTATACTGGCCAAATTATACTGAACGTTGCCATCTTGCACATCAAGAGATGACGATTCACGGATTTGAACGCCTTGCCAGATTCAAGGTAACACCCCGACTTGTTAACCTTCATCCAGCGGTCGCGTTACTTCATCTTAGAAGCACATGAGGTTTGCCAGAAAAGATTTATTTTTTAAGGAATCCGTGCTAGGCTCTGCTTGGCATGAAGTGCTCCAGTAAGTGCTGACAGATGTGGGCACTGGTGATCTTCCCCCGAACTTTACACAGGATACTAGTTGGGCCTACCGACCTGAAGTTATCCATTGCCGACCAAGGTCTGCGCTCATGTATTGCCACGATGGCCACGATTTTCAGGTCCTGGGGCAGCCTACTGTGGTCCAACCTGAACCTGTATAGCTTGCCTGCCGAAGGAGCTATGGCATCTGCCACCGGCTTCATGATAGCCGGGTCGATAATTTCTGGACCTGCTGACCCGTGGTTTTTATTTCGTACAGATAATTGCGCACGATTCTCCCTGAGAAATTTGGCTCGTTTAACTGCGGAAAGAGATGCAGCAGCGTCGAATCGTCTCGCATCCCACTATTTATTCTCAGTACACTACCAGAGCATTCCCCAAGGGCATCTGCCTTGCCCAGCTCATCAGTGGCAGTAACGTGATCCTTAGTGGATAGTGGACCTATGGCATCCTCTATCGAGCCTTTTAAATGCACTTGGTCATGGATTTCTGCGGTTGTTGTCGTGAGCGTTTAGCTAGCCTGAGCCCTAATTCCCACAGTCCCGTTTCTAGACTCCGTATAGCGGATCCGGGCTAGCCGACTGCCGGAAGCTTTGTATAAGCTCCGGCTGAGGTTTGTGCGTTTCATGGCCCTGTCATTCACAGCTTAACACCACAAAGGCTTGCCCGCCCTAATCCTTCGTTTGGCTGGTGCAAACGTTTCCTAAAGGTCAGTCAGGGATCCATTTATGACCTGCAAGCAATCCTCGACAGTGGCCCCCTCTACTATATCCCACGCCAGCCCCATCGCCTCTTTACGGAGCCTATCTATGTCCACACCATCGAAATCTTTACCCAGCTTTAGGGTACCTTGGGTTGCCGCTTCCACTGGGTGACCTTGACACACAAGAGGTTACCCTTGCCCGACGGTGCACGGCATCGTGTTTCGGAGATATTGTCCGCGGGACTGGTTATTGCGAGATCAAGCAGGGGCTGTGAGCTTCCGGCCCCATATCTGGTGGTTTCCATTGTATGATGGTGCATCGCATTGGCATGCGGCCATTCTAAGTAGGTTTCTTCCTCCGACACCGGAAGGCAGACTTCAACCGTCTAGTCAGTGTGCCAAAGGCTGAAGTCACCCACTACGAGGTTTTTATGCAAGTCCTTAACGAGTTCAGCGAGGGCCCGCAGTGGGCGGTCGTCCTAGTCACGGTTTGTACTCGGTGCCCTGTAGGTACGGGATGCGTTAACCCTTTGGCTTGGGAGGAAGATGGTGACGACGCACGGCTGGAAATTCCGAGTGCGTATCTTGGTCTGAGACTGTAGCTGGCTTGTACCTGACCCAAACAGGATGGCCACGCCTCCCCCAATACAATCGTGCTCTCTATCTTATCTATAGTTGGTTAGTTATCCTTGCACGTGATCCTCTTTAAAAGCCGTGCTTCAGTAACGGTGACTATTGGGGCAATGTGCTCCAAAGGGACTTTTGAGAATCCCGCCCATTTGTTTCTGACACTACCTGCTTTCGAGTATAACATCGCGTTCGCTCAAACTGGCCGACTTCCCTCTTGTTCACACCAGTCTCTACCCCGGGCGATGCGCCCGAGGTGGTAGCAAGTCCTTTGCATCTGTGGTTATCACTCGGACACGTGGAGGCCGCTGGATATCTAGGATCTCTGATACCTCCCAGTTCATTTCTACTGGAGTACCCATGACCTCCAGGATCCTGAAGGTTGCTTCGTCCTTCCACTGCTTACACCATTTCCAATTTTCATCTCCCAGGAAGCCCTTGTTGGCTACTATTCCCGACTACTCCAATGGCCTGCTTATCGCCGCTAGTGTGTTACACCAAAAGCCGGGCGCAGCTTTCTGTTTTCCTTGTGGACCTTCGCCGGTGATGTTGCAGGTTTGTCCATGATTCTACCCTGCTCCCTCTGTGTTCGACAGGTGCGATGTTGTATCGGCCCCCGGTGTTGTGGGCTACCACTGCAGCCCTAGCAAGCAGCATACGCCCGGCATACTCATCAGTAAACTCGACTAGAATTGGCCGTGCAGTATTGGTTCTCGTTCTAGCGAACAGCGACTTCCACTTCCCCAGTCAGCGCACCATTTTCAGGGAAACAGGATGGGGAATACCTACAACGCGCAGCCTTTTCTGTACCCGTCTCTTTTCCGCGTTCCTTTGTGCCCTATATCCTCGTCTGAATGGCTTATGTTGATTGAGAATCAGTAGCCTTTGACTTGTTGTTGGTCCCGTTGACCGGACCCGCCATTGAAGGTTAAGCGTCTGTGCTTTCAGAGCACGGTAGCCAGATTCCTCCCTCTTTGGGGCCTCATTTGTCGCCTTTTGCATTCGGGCTCTATTCCTCTCTTCCTTTTTTGATTTCCGGGTCGCTCCCTCACCCTCAGCAATTTGCCGTACTAAGTTGGAGGAAGCCACACCAAGGCCTCCGTCTGCCTGGTTTCCAATCGCTTCAGCGATGGCTTTCTGGAGCCATCCTGAGGCCTCTGCTTATGACTCTGTTATTATACCTCTCGGCGGCTTCTTATGCTCAGAGCTTCCTCAGTCTTCAGGACGAAGCTGGACGTCGTCAGGCCCGGACTGTTTAATATGGGCCAACACTTCATTCTCCTTGCAGAGACCACAGATCCACTCTACCCAGCTGTTCTTGCAGTATAAAGGATGGGCATCCTTGACAACACCAGAACAGTCATCAAGGGTCCATCTATTACATAGATCACACCTGATTACTCCTGCTGCTCTCTTCCCACATCCTTCGGCCAGACCCGAATATATCTCACTGGTCATTATAAGCATAAAACAGGGCAAGATTTAAAGTAAAATCGTTAGCGATTGGTGCACAGTCTAAATATACTCGTGTGTAGAAAGTGAGGAAAACAGTAGCACAACCGAAGAACTACGCAAAACTCAAAAGTTGCTTGAGTAAAAATTAAAAGATTCTTTGTATAAAAAGCTTACTTCGAGTTTACTCTGGTAGTTTTGGTGGTGCGAGATAAACTTCGTTAATTCGGTCCACACTTAAAACCGAGTTCAAGGCAAAGCCCTTGAAAAGCTCAACCTGCGCGGGACCCACAGGGTTAGATTTTGAATTGATAGACCCAAAAGTGGAATTCAAAGTTCACTCTCTCCGGTGTCATGGAACAAAACATTGTAATCAAAGGTAACTTTCAGCTATTTCGGAGCTCTAACAATGGAATTGGATCCTCAGCCCCCCGCCCAATTCAAATGTTATATCGTGCGGAATTTTTTGGCTAATCCAGCTGAACGGTAGACGAACGTTCATTCAGTCACAGCCCTCAAGCTCCGAACCATACTAGCAGATAAAATCGGTGGCCACGAAAAGATAAAATGGACTGAGATTGAATCTGTAAATGCATGGATGATAAGGCACATCCCGGAGATAATCGAGGGTTCCGGTTAGTATCCAACTCTTTCCTCGCAAGCTCTATCAACAATCACATGGATTTAAAAGAGCGATCAGTTTTCGGGTGTCCAGCTCTACGTGGAGCCTAGACTTAAATATTATTTTGGAACATATGGGACAAATATCAGCTGAGAGTTTATCCCACAAAGTCGCATATCTAAGGAGGAAGAAGCGTCGCCTAGAGGATTTCCGGGAACTAGGGATAGTTATACGGTGTTCCCTATTGCGTGGCTGATGTGTCGAGTTTATACTGAACTGACCTTGGCTAGAAGATACAGCTTGTTTGTGGAGTAAAGCAAACGAAAATACAAGGTTACGTTTTGTTCTCCTAAGCCACAGAGGGTCAAGCCGCTGGAGCTTACACTGCTGTCTGTAGCTCAGGTTCGTAGAAGGCCCAAATAATGTTTTAGTAAATTGACGCTGTACACTCTCAATGTCGAAGATGTGGCGTTTGTGCGTATTTAAGAACGTGAGTTTTGTATATCTTTGACTTACTAATCGTGAGGAGGAAACGTCTCTGCAACAAGCTAAGGGACACATTGTCCCGTGCAGTTATGTTGGGGGGGGGTGTTCAGAGAAATTGAGAGTGTAGGAGTATTGGATTCCAAGGTCTCGTATTGATGGGAAATATGGAAGTGAGACACCGCAAATCCTGAGCTTATCATGGGGAATGTTACAGTTTAGCGTGAGGAAACTTCTTTTGTCCACTGAAAATTCCATTTTTTCACCGATCACACCAGCAGGATAAGGAATTTACGTCGACCGTGTTGTTATTCAGGGCTACAGGTAGGTTTCCTCGTTCGAATTCGTGGACTATCTTTATATCATAGGCGGATAAGAAAATTTCGCCATAAGTGATAGCACTGCAAATTTCATTTATTTATAGTAAAGTCGGCGGCGGTCCTAGAACACTTCCTTGGATAACCCCCGCTGTTTACCGGGTGGGGTTCTGACACCTGGCCGTTGATACAGGTAACTTGGTGACATTCTTGTAGGTAGGATTTAAACCAACTGAGTAGGGAGTTTCCCGTCCCGTATCCTCTAACCTTGTTCAGCAACTTCAAATGCGGGACTCCGTCAAAGGCTTTTGTCATATCAAGAGAGATGATGACGGGGGCTCTTTCTTCGTCGGCACCTGTTATTACCAATTTCAGAAAGTCAAATTTGCAGGTTGAACACCAGTTTGATCTGATAAATCAGTGCTGCCTTAGGTTGATAAATTTATGTGCGGAAATGTATCCGGTCAGACAGTGTTTCATGGCTTTTTCTATCAGCCTGGAGATCATTGGCCTATGACTATTCGGGTGGTAATTGGTTTTTTCATGCACTACGCCTCCCTCATGCCTGGGGAGGATAATGGGTTTCTTCCAGTGGCTGGGTAAGATTCCGGTTTCGAGAGATAGATCGTATAGGTTTATTAGCAGCAGGGGAATATCCGGGTCACCAACAGCGAATATTGCTGACGTTAGGCCGTCAGGTTCGGGGTGGTGGGTCGGTTTGAATGTGTGGATGTATCTATTTATATTCGTAGTGGTGACCGTGATAGAACTGACTGAGAAATTTGTGATAGACAGGGTGGCAAGCTGAGTACACGCTGGACTGAGAGACAAGGGGAATGTGGAGAATGCGTTAAACGTGTCAGCCGCCTTTTGGGGAGAGACTATGAGGTTATCCAAATGGATGATCTGTTCTATGCATTCAGTTGACTGTGGGGCACGAGCCCTGTGCGGCCGGCCTAGCTCTTCAGCTTTGTCTGGGTGGCATAGTGCTTTGGCTTCTTGCCTCAGTTGTAGGTCATGGACCTTGAGGTGGATTTCTCGGAAAAGGCGATCTAGTCTTGAGGCTGTAGAAAAGTCTGTTTCGTTGGTACTGCCGTCGAAGCTTGTCGTGTTTCTGCTTTTGCCTGGTTATATGGTAACCTGCTGGTCTGAATGGATAGTAAAGGCGTGATACTTTTCAATGCATGAGTGTAAACTTCAGTGGAAGATGTTAGTGGCGTACTGAGGACTTGCTGTTAAGAAGAACTCGTCCCAGGTTCTTGAGCGAATTTGCGAAGGGACGTGGTTGCATTTGAAGTGACGGTAGGAGGGACCGTTACATGGTGGGCTATCAGCGTGTGGCTTGACTTGAAGTCTGCAACTGACGATTTTATGGTGGCTACCTGTGTAGCCGTTTAGTACGGAAGCAGAAAGGTTTGTTAAACCTAGGGCAAGTATCAAATCAAGAACGGTAATGTTTCTGGTAGCCGTTTTACATGTTGGGCCCATTGGCCCAGGTGAATGCATGACGCGAATTGAAAATATTTGTAGGGGGCAGCAAAGGAAGACCAGTTTATGCACGGGGCACCGAACTCGCCATCTTTGAATTTACCTCAAAATGGCGGGTCAGGGATGTCACCGCTGATGGGTTGGTATACACAACCTCAAACTATGGTCAGCTGGGATAAAGAAATCGCCAATCATATAGGATGTTCAACATTTGCCAGCGCGGTATTTTCCCGTAGGGCGGCAGACAAGCTGCACTTGACATACTCCATGAAAACTCCGCCCCGGTGATAGTTCATTGACTCCTGAAGGATTGATAGCCGATCGGTGGTATTTGGTCAGAAGGTGTATGATCGGCGAACCAAGTCTCAGTGAGAATAATAATAATAATATTGGTATATTTCTCGGCCATGGTCGAGAGGCACGCGCTAACGCATGATCATGGTGTAACACGTTAATCAATAAGATGAAATATTCACAAAATTCTAAGTTTGAAAGTCGAGAGAATCAGAGATGGAAAAACATAGACAGCAAAAGTTTGAATGGATCATTCTGATAATGGTTTGCGCGGCAGTTTTGAACCAGTTTCGAATCCGGGCTAGGCAGTGGTGCTCGGTGGAGATGTCGAAGAAATCGTTAACGCAGTGCTAAGGAGGCATTATGAACAAGAATGATGCAAGCCAAGGAAACCGAAGGCCAACTAAGGTTCTGCAGATGGAGTAAATTTTTAACAAGAAGAAAAGGGGGAAAATCGACGCATGCGAAGAGGATGGCGATCCATGAAGACAATGCAGACCCTGAATGACGGATTTACCGGAGTTCGAAAAACGGAATGAGTTTTGAATCAACGGGACATGAGGCCAATTTCGTGAAAGTGAACTGGTGGATGTGGGAGAAACAGCAGTCCATAAAAAGGTAAGTTTAGATTCAAGGCCAATAACATGTACTATTCAGAAATAAAAAGGCTCAACTGGAGGGTTCTCGAGAAGTGGAGAGTCAATTTCCAGCCGGCTACGGTTCGGAGGAAGGATAACCTGTGGTAACGGATAATAAAGTGGGGAAATCTCCGCATGGACTTCAGCGTTATTATGCTGTTTCACTGACAAATATATATATATGTGTTGACACATTTGCCTTCAGTGTTATTAAGCGTCGTTTCTGGTAACGTACGGCATCGAGTGCGTAAGGTTCGTCTGGCAGGACAAATTATGTGTCGGTCGATCAGCCGAGTGTGGCTGTATATTAGCGGCATGCGCGTGAACTGGAATTCGTGTTCGTTGCGTTAGAAAACGCTGAACGATCTGATAAGCAATTAGGAGTATCTCCTATTGTGTGGTTTGATTTCAGTCTCAGTTGCTATGGTAGGTTCCACTTGAGTCTCTGTCCGTGCGAGTCAAAGCGGCATCCTTGGTTAGCCAATTTGGCGACTGAGATGGTGAGAGACAACGAACCTGAAATAAAGGGAGATTGCAGTCTGGACGTGGTTCCAGCTGTGGGTTATGATAACATATGAAGACAATAAACAATGGATTGGTTAGGTCTATGTGATTGGGGCATGGGTAAAATAGGCTCGCAATGGATTTGAGCTATACCGCTGTAGGCCGACGAAGTTGCGTACACTGGCTTGGTAACTGTGTATGCATTTCAAAGGATTTGTGATTTGCCCGTGAGCATGGCATCGCTGGGATATTATTAAAAGACCTAGGGCTTCACGGTTAAGAGTGGTTAGTAATGATAACCCTCGATACCGTTTGCTTGCGCAGAACGTAGTTTGGCAACGAGGCGATAGGATAGGTTTGAAGTGACAGACTGAGCGAGTAGGACTAACATACTGTTTGCGTGGCGCTACGCTGTTACTGTCTCTTTCGGTATAGTGGTTATTCTATACTGAGTAGTTTCTGAGGAGTCAAAGTAGAAGGAACTATTGGGGTGACAGTAGTGATACATTAGACGTAATTAGTCACTTGTCTTGGAACATTGACGCGAGTTCATCTATGCTCTTCCTCGATAGTGCTATCGTACTGAGATTAAGCTCCAATGTGAGCAAGGAAATCTGATGCGGATATGATTGCATGGTTACCGTGGTATCTTTTTCGCAGTTATCGTACTGCAAAGCAGGACTACACCGATGTGAGGACTGGTTCGGGTAACTGTGAGAGGTGGGTCCGAATTTTCGTCAGGGAAGCAAACTCTAACGGTCTACATTTGGTGCTCATGGTAGGCGGCACAAGGGTCAGCTTCAGGTAGGGAGGTAGCACGATACACAACTACTGGCATCCAGCACGTGGCGCTTCAAGAATGATCCACACTTTTTAGACGTTCTTATTATTCTTTTTTTAATGGTTTTATCACAGTCAGGTATCTGGCTGTCAGAGAAGGCGGAGCTGCTTTCGGTGGGCGACCACAGCTCCCACGCCCCGGCCGAAACATGGACCGCGTGTAACGAGCCGCATTGGGAATAGGTCAATCACACCAGTCAATCCGTAGCGACACTACAACCCAGAGACATGGGTCACATGTGACAAGGCTGGTGTGCCTGGAAGACAAAAGAGTGGGGTATTTTTTTCTCACTTTTTTGTGCCAATCTCTTACTTTTTGGTGTTTATGTCTTATTGGTGGTCAACTCTGTGCAGGGAGACCATCACGGCCAGGAATGTTTGCATAAGTGCCGCGCTAACACTCGCCCTATCCGTGAAGTCAGAACACCCAGCCCGTTTACATGGGACAAAAAATGCAGGGGGAGGTAGGGCCAACCACAGCCTGCGATTATTCGATGGGGTTTATGTTCAACACAACGCCAGTCTGCACAAAGATGGGGTACAACTTGCAGCACTAACAACGTGATTCGTCGGTACAATCCACAGATGGTTAGTAGTTTTGCTGGCTAAGTATCAAATGTTGTATAGGCCTGTCGTGGAGGATGCTAGAGTTCTGTGATAGAGACAGAATTTGAGCTGTGAATGTCTGATGGTGACTAATGGATGGAAGTTGAGGAGTGTGACAGGTGCTGCGTCTTGGGTTAGAGAGAGAGGCAAAAACCTAATAATAATCAGCAGTGGAAATGTTCAAAGACTATCTTTCATGCTTCCAGTGGTATTTCATATATTCAAACACGACTTCTGAAGCACTGGCCTCAGTCATGAGAGTTATTATGTTTAGGCATTGTCAACTGGTAGGTTTACGCTTAGGTGATGGCAATCACGTCGTATGGTATGGCACATCCTAGATTATCAAGGGTTCGGGTTAGTATCCAACGCTTTCCTCATAAGCTCTGTCAAAAGACACATAAGGATTCGTAAGAGCTATCAGTTTTTGGATGTCCAGAGCTACGTGTAGTCTAGACTTAAACATATTTAGGGAATCTACGGAACGTACATCGGCCGGGAGGTTATTCCACCGAGTTGCATTTTTCAGGAGGAAGAAGTTTTGCCTTAAGGATTTCCGAGAAGAAGGGATCGTGATACGGTGTTCCCTATTACGCAGCTGATGTGTCGAGTTTACACTGAACTGAACTTGGCTGGAGGATACAGCTTGTTTGTGGAGCAAAGTAAACAAAAATGCGAGGTTGAGTTTTATTCTTCTAAGCCATAGGGATAATGTCGAAGTTGTGGGCGACATTAGGGGTGAGCAACGCGATTTCCTAAGTAGGCCAGTGGTAAAAGACGCGGATGGGTAATAAGCCTGTTAGCTGGAGCGCAAGAAGTCATATGTCGACTGTTGATTAAAGCTGGGAGCGTGAAGATATCAGTGCGGGGAGGTCTTGGTCATTAGAAGCAACAGGTGACAAGGTTGGCGTTGTGACCGAGGCTCTAAGAGATGACGTTGCAAATGGCCGGTCGGTGCGGGGCGGCCCGTTGAAACCTGGCGACTTGTTGGATCGTGTGGCAGATAGACCATGGCGCAACTGGCTGCCGGCGGAGAGGAGCAGCTGTATTGCTTGGCTGTGGGTAGACAGTGGAGAAGACTGGGGTGAAACATGGAGCCCTTTAAAGGGGCGTTGTGGTGTTGGAGGAGAACGGGACAAACCTAGGTCCACATTTTGCGCTCGTGCACTGGTCAGCAGAAGTGGTGATGGTCTGCTAACGGTGAAAAATTGTTCAGGGCGTTAGGTGGCACTGTATCAGAGGGTGGTGGGGGTACTTGGTGGCCGGCAGTCGATCTGAGGACCTCCATTCGTGGCGGGGTTTTGTCGGGAGTAATTTTTATATTTTTAATGAAATGGACCCTGCGATGGACTTTTTCTTTTTAACAAATTCCATGGCAGCGCTGTCTTCTAGGAAATGTAACAGTAGCGGGCACATTTTTCGATGTGACCATTTTCTGAGTCTTTCGCTGTAGCACTCATGATGTATGTCATACCACACGCCACGACCAACGGCTGCTTGACCGAGAAAAGGGAAAAACGATTTGGAGCATTAAAAACTACGGCATTGTTGAAGTTTACTTCCTTCTATGGACTTCGGATGCGAATGAGTCCAGGAAGCGGCTAGCTGATAGTAGGCTTTCAGTGTTCGGATGATTTGAGGGGTCAACAATACATGCGAGTAGCAACATTATGGTAACCACATCATTCAGTGATCTTAATTTTTTCTCTAGTTCCAATGAGTTTTGCCGAAGCGCATTATATTTGTCACTGGCTTCACTGTTTATATCGACCTGAACAAAATGCCAATGAGGTAGGAAGTCGAAGGCATTTATTGCTTCTACTTTGAACCCGGTTCGCCACTCGGTGAATGGGGCGACTGGTAGTCGATTTAGGCTGTATACCCCAAGAATTCTGATAGAAGTGTATTCGTAAGTCAGTCGCTAACCTCAGATCTCACTGTTCAAAAAACCTTAATTTATTTCAGGTTATGGGAATATCTTGCGAAGCTGTTTGTAAGTTATTTCCCCAGGTACCTTAGTGGAAACTGTACCAATACGAGTACGCTTAACGACGTGGTGTGGCACGTCCATTGTAGACGACAGCGGGGAAAGTGCTCCTTTCTAGCCGAATGCCTAGGTGACCGGTGAGCACCTGACGGAATATCCAATCGGTGGTGCAGGTGAACAGTACTGGCAACAATGGACTGCCTTTTCTAACACCAGAGTTGTGGGAGAGGTCACTTGACTCCTCTCTCTAGAAGCGTATTCTTGCACGCGTACCCTCATAGTAAGACATCGTGAGACTGCGAAGTTTCAAGGGCTTCCCGTCCGCTTGTAGTGCAGTCCACAACGATTCTCCGCAAACTAAGTCAAAGGCAGCCCAAAAATCAACGGAACAAACTGCTTTTGGTTGCCGAAACTTGTATCGATGTTCTAATACTTCGCTGAGGGTGATTATTTGGTCCATCCACTCCACCACGACGTCCTTGGCTGGGCATCTGTGTGCACTCCACATCCCTGAGAAGAGGTTAAAAAAGGCAAGGTGAATATTTTGCCGACCAAATCAACTAAACTGACGTCAAGGTAGCTTGTGCACACAGTCCCGCCGCCCTCCCTTGGAGGGCGGAGTATAACTGAAGTCCTCAAGTCCGCTGTAAATTGTTCTTTTTACCATAATTAGCAAAACAAGAAGTGTAATGTCCTGAGCAGTGTTGGAAGGCACAATTTATATGTCTCCTGTACGATGCCACCCTTTTCGGGAGATCTTCGGTTCTTCAGCTTGCATACTACATCGGTGATTTTATCTCAGCTTGGTGGATGGTTATTAATGTCATGGATCTCGCTCCGGATGGCTGGAATGGGGCTCACAAAGCTTGCCGCGGGACTGTTCAGTAGGCAAGCGAAGTGTTTGTTCCTTTGCTGCATCTTTTTGCCTGCTTGGGAGTAAGCAGCCTGAAAGCATCGCGAAGAAGAGGATTCTGCTGGATATCGGTTACTGGATGCTGTGCCGATTAGACGGAACAGTCTCGGGAATTCACCGCTGTCAGCCGGCTTTACCAAGGTTTCTGTGATTTTAGCCCAGTATTAGTTGAGGTTGCTCCTGGCCGAGCAGATGGCCTTTTGCCAGATATCACGGAGGTCCGAATGACCATTTATATGGGAATCTCTAGCCTTTTCGGTTAACTGGGGAGCCGCTCCTGAGATCTAGTCTTTTCGTCGTCGTCGCTTGAAGCTTAGTTCATCTAAAGCGGATTGTTCGATCGGTTCCTTTGGTGGAGTCCACTGATTCTCCATCCGTACTTCTCCACGTATGAACTTGGTGGCTAGGTGGAGGACAGTAGCATCCCAGACCGCTTGGCGCTTCGTCTGTGACGCTAGCCCAGCTTTGTCAATACGCTACGGGGCACAGTTTTTGTGACTACTGGTTAGGGGGGTCTTGAACCGTGAACAGACGAGGGTTTGCTGGGCACCATTCCTGTTACCAGTCTCCGACCCTCGGTAGGACCGGTAACCTTCGATCAACGACCAGCTTGTTCGCAATGGAGTTCAGTCGATCAAGTGCGCTGTGTGGCCGTCATTGCAGTACCACATTATCAAGTGCTTCCTGGGATGTTGGGAGCTCGTTTTGATGAAGGTTATGCCGTGGAAGCCTGCGTAGTTGATGAGACGTTCACTTTTGTTTCGCTGCAGCCCGAGTCCATATTTTTCCAAAACGTCTCATTGCTTGGCAACAAGCAGCAGTGTGGAAGTTCCAGGCCTTCACAAACAGCAGAATGTCACTTTTCGGGACTTTGTTTATCGCCTTCTATAGCCTGTCGTAGAAGTCATCCCTTGCCGCCTCTTCCGCTACAACTGTCGGGGCATAGACCGCAACACCAGGTACGTTCAAGGGTAGGGCACAAAAGTAAGCTGGGCTGGTCCGAGGAGATATTGAGTTCTGTGAGAGCATTGTTTCGTCGGCCATGTAACTGACCACCTTCGCGAGACCGTGAAGACTACGGCTACCTGTGGGTTCACTGTGGCAGAGGTGGTAGCAGAAGTCTCCTCCGGAAACCCCTAAACACGGAGTGCCAGAATTCGGCAGCCAAAACATCGAAGGAAAGTGCAATTTCGATGCAACAGTCATGCAGCCTCCGCGCAGTGATGACTTGGCTTCCGACGCACGAGAGTGCTCTTACGTTCTAGCAGGTTATTTGGATATGATTTCACGTTTTAAGGCTCCCAGCTGGCTCATTTGTCACCTCCACCGTGGTGACAAAGCGAGGCGCGTCGCTCACACTTCATGTCGTAGTATGATTGATGTGTGTAAGGAAACTTGTTATCAGGAGTCTTGGAGATTTGGTATCAAGTGGCGCCTTCAGCTTCACTCGGCTTTTGTTCGAGGCGTCAACACTAGCCCGCGCACGGCCAGGAGCCGCTTGTTGTACGCATTTTGGGTGGTGGTGTGCCAACCCGAAAAGCCCAACACTCTTGGTAAACGGTTGCCGGTGGCTCCCTATGAGCTCGTCCGCCATTCGGAAGAAGTAACCGAGACCCACTGGGCCATGCAACACTGCTGATTGAACGAATTTCTTTGATAGCCGTTTGATCCCAGCAGACCTCATCCGCCTATGCAGGAGTATCCGTCTTCGCATGCTGGGCGCTGACTCGCCGAGGATTCTAGACCTCTGTTACCCCCATCCAAGTTTGGCCAGCCTGTCAAGCGGTTTGCCGGGTTGTGGCCGCTGACGTATGCCTCAGTTTTTTTTAAGCCACGGGTGGGATTTGGGCAGGTGATGAATACCAAGGAGATGGAAGACACCACAGGAGGTACAGCCGTCTGCCAACTCAGAGGTGCTGCTTCTCTCAAATGGCTCATCCGAAGGGTGTACGAAATGAGCAATCTTACTCCCCCCCCCCCAAGTGGCCTTTAGAAAGGGCGAATGAACCATGCAGTTGACCACCTGCCCAACCGGACCAAAGCTGCTGCTTTCAGAGCCGGCTTGGCCACGAAAATTCTAGAAATGCTTCCGCCGTCGCGTAGACCAGAGTAGGCTTTTTAATTCGAGGGTACACTTCGGAACTTCCTGCGGCAAAGCGCGTCCTGAAAGGCTGCAACTTTAGTCCCGATGAGCCGATAGCCAGTTAATGGTTCATTCGCTCCCTCTGGGAAATCTTGTCGAAAGAGCAAGGCACGATAAGCTTCAACGGCTCTGTTCAGATGCGGGCCACAATTCCGTTTCGGGTTATCATCAACGAATTTTTGTGGGGTTTGAGATTGAAAATGTGGTCAAAGAGAGAACTGCGCCACACTGCTGAGCACTGACTCCCATTGTCCACTACAGCTTGCTTGGTGAGTGAGCCGTATCCCCTTTTATCTGCCGGAGCGGAGGTTCCTCTATCAGTGACCTAAGGATGCGCTGGGTGGTATACAGCTATGCTATCTGCAGCCAACCCTCCCGCTGCGTTTCGGGATCAAGAGTAAAAAGAAAGAACAAGATTAAGCGGAGAACCACAATTAGCCTCAAGTCTACAGACGTTTTCCATTACGCAAGCTCCACTGATTTTTACGTCGAGTTATATTCTCCAATGTGTCCAACAGAGTGTGGGGGTCGTCATGGACTGTGCACCCTTACTCCTATTCTAACAGTTACCCTCCTCAGCATTTCGCGCAGAGGAGCCCTGTCCGCGGCAGGGGCAAAACATCCTAATCACCTTAGCCCTGATGGCTTTTCTTTCAGCGAAAGGTTTGGTTCGTATGCGCAGCGCTGTACATCCAGCCTCAGGACTACTGACACGATATTCCCGCCATATTCGAACAATGTTACGAGGATATTGATGTTTTTATGCCGACAATCTTCATATGTACTCCAACCGCGATGGCTGTTTCTGAACTGCGCGGAAGCGCTGACCCGATCTGTGCAGTAAGCTCCCGACTTCCGACGGATAAAAGGGTGTTCCGTCAGCGCTTAAGGTTACATCGCGAAATGTTCTACTGGCATTAGAAAGGCTAGACCGGGGGAAATCCCCAGGACCAGACGGCACACACCCCGCCATCCTGAAACCGCTGACGAGGATACTAGCAAGCCCGTTGGCTGAGTTTTCAACGCACCTTTTAAGGTGGCACGGTTATCTGTCGAATGAAAACCCGCAGAAGTTACACCAATATACAAAGTCGGTGGAAAAGATCAAGTGGAGAATTATGAGCCAGTTATCCATCTCTCGGTGGTCCTGGAAACAATGGGGACAGTAATGAGAAATGCTCTGGTGAGGCCCCTGAAGATTAACAATCTGGTTGCTGGGGCACAGCACGGGTTCACAAAAGGAGAAGCCCCGCCCCGGCAATCTCCCGGGCTTCCTTGACAGGGCAACTCGGGGACCAGACCAAGGCGAAAATGATAAGGTTTGCTTTCTCGACCTCGGCAAAGCTTCAGTTGGAGCGAAATTTAGACCATTGCTGCACAAATTGGAGGGGGTGAAAGTAGCTGCAGTGGTAATGGACGGGTTGAAAGTCTACCAGTGCCCTCGGAGGTTTCACGTTAGGGTTGGGGATGCTATTTGGCAGTGGTGACGGTATCCAGTTGGATACAGCGAGGACCAATGCTGGGACCAATACTTTTCCCGATATATGTGAACGACCTACCCAATGTCCTTAGGGCCCCATGCTTTATAATCGCAGACGACGTGAAAATTGTCGGATTACCGGAGTCCACCCAGATTTAAGGACATCTAGATGCTATCCAATACCGGACGGTAGCCCGGGACCTACCTATGAACACGGGGAAATTTACACTGCTTTTGGAAGTTGGGTCCGAGAAAGCCGCTATCCGGACCCGGACAACCCGGAACCAGTGGCCCATAAGACAGATATCTGTGACTTGGGGATAATCGCAACAAGCAGCTTAAAGCCGTCAGCATGGTGCCTGTCAGCTTCCAACAGGGGAAACATAGTCGTGTGCTAGCTGAGAAGAACAGAAATTCCAAGGGAGTTATGCTACCACTTTACATCGCAACGGTGAGACCCCACCCAGAAAACAAAGTTCAGGCATGGGATCCCAAGGTATTCAGGGACACTCATACATTAAAGAGGGTCCAAAGGAGATTCCCAAGAACCATCTCCGGTCTAAGGGAACTAGAGTACGAGGATAGATTGGAGTTGCTAGACTTGTTCTTGCTCTAGCCTAGATGCGCAAACGGCGACCAGATAGAGACAACAAAGGGACTAAAAGGACTGTCCAGAACGAACCATCCATTACTTACCTATGAGAGAAACTCCACTCTCCGGGGGAGAGAACTGTAGCTTGTTGAGCCAAAGGTCAACAAGAATATCAGAGCTCACTTCTTCTCGTGCAGAGCAAAAAACGACTGTTATAAACCCCCCGCGTATGTTGTGGCAGCCGATGCTGCCATCGATTTCGAGAAGAATTTGGACCTAGAGTAGATACAATTATTTCCGGAGTGCCAGTGAGACAGCGGATAACACCACTAGAACTCACATACCGAATACTTTCTCCCCTTCGTCGTAATAACATTACGTTTATTATTCTTCTTCTTGTTACTTTTAATATTATTACCGTAGTTTCTCCTTTTTAGGTTGGTTATTTTTTCTTCTCATTGATCTTCTTCCACGCTTTCCAGATGCCCATGAGACCCCCCCCCACTCTCTATTTTTACAAAGGAGTTAGTTATTGGGTGAATAATTTATGCATGAAGAGTAATCATGCCGGTTGAGGATGATTCACGCTATCGAGAGGTTGCTTTTGCTGCCTTTTCCGAAGGCTATTCGATGTGTGTGACGTTACTGAATTTCCATCCGCGGACAGACAAGGACCCCAAGAAGTCGAAGCCCGGTGATAGGCGGGTGCTCACAGGGGCTAAAAACTGGACCACCGTTGGCATTGGCCGCCAGTCCCGTGCTTTGATCAGATTTAATTTGGACTGAGTTTGGAAAAAGTCAAACAAGTCTTCCGTTTGCGTGAAGACATTTCATCCGATATCCGACCTCCCGGTTAAATGCAGCCGTCCAGGTAACAGAACTTACGTATCTGAAGTAAGGGCATAGGCCTTGAGCACTGCCAATATACTGCCTGGTACAACTGTCAGGCAGCATGCCGTCGCCAATCTAGGACCCAGCTCAAGGTCGGAAGCAATGAATCAGACACCACTTGATCGGATGAACAGAATAGATGACACGAGTTGAGCCAGTCAGGCGACCATTGAACCAGTAAGCGGGTGAGGTCTCTCTGGACCGACGGGAGCCGGATCAACCAATCCGGTCGCAACCATGAAAACCGGCCAAAGAGCCGTTCAGGTCTATCAGTAGAGCCGCAAGCCTTTATGAAAGGTTTCAATTATGATCAGCACACGTTATAATAAAGAAGTACTTTGCACCAATAAAACATGATACCTGTAAGGTGAAGGAGTCTTCCTACTAGACAGAACAGAACACTCCCTCTATAGTCTCGCCAGTTACCGAAGGGTCTATTACGGAATCACAGTAGACATGCAACAGGTTCCCGCACTTCGAAGGGGCGAAAAGCATGCCAAGCTTCGCCACGTAACCCGTCAAGCTGTCTTTGCAACTTACATGAATCTACATCTAAAAGGACTATTTCGTCCGAGCATTCAAGTTCTGACGTTTCCCACACGGGAAAATCCTAATACCACTATCTCCACACAACAAAAGTGCGGTCTCAAGGACCATTGTAAGTCGAATCTCGCAAATCGAGCAACGCGTAGCCAATTCAAACGAATCCCAAAACCAGAACAAGATTGATTCGTAGTTTCTACGGTACTAAATTGAAATGCACAAAGGATACAAATATATACGAACCTCAAGTATGCGGCCAAATAGACTTCACAGTAAAACCCAAAGGTCCAAAGCCCCGTGGCTCAAGCACGACAGTCAGAAACGGTTCAAGGCCAAATTCAAATGTCTCACATGGATAAACAAACGTGAAAATGTGTGGGGTATGAGCGAGCTTTCCAAGATAATGTTAAGTATAGTCAAGTTCACAAAGCACGTTGAACATTTAGAAGGATTTTCAGTATTCGTTCGTTACAACCATATCAACCACAAAGTTGGAGAGAAAAGCAGAGGGAGGAGAAAATTATGACGCACACTTCTTCCCGCGGTGAACTCGAGGGAATGATTACGGTAGGCTCAAACTCAGCGCCAGCCGTTCCTGCGAAGGTACTCTACGATGGAGACGAATTCCTCTGGTGCATCCTTCAACAAGAGTTAGTGCCAGAGAACCACGCGGTCGACTGAGACAAACGTCACTTGCATACCATACCGGCGTACTGGCGGCTGACCGAACCCACCAACGATGCCGGGTTACTTATGAATCATTTCCCCCAGCAAAGAAAAGCTTGGAAAACAAATTTCGGCCACCTCAATTTACGTGACACGCTGCAGCAACCCGGGGACCCATCTTACTTCTATACCAATAACCCAATGTAGCTAAATAATTCCCTGTCCTTTCCATCTGCTGCAACCAAAGGCAGTGGATCTCGTTATGAAAGCTGCTTTTGGTGCTAACTTCGGCGTAAATGTGAATGGATACTCAATCAGGAGTCGCCGGGGCCCTGTGGATAAACTGGAAAATGCAGGACTATTTGGCACCCCCTTCTCCTATCATACATGAAAGCGGTTCCACGAAGTAAAATAACTTTAATTACAAACCGTGTGGAAAGTGTCGTAATAAGCAACAGACGTGGCCTCAACAAAACCCGGAAAAGCTCAAGCAAGTTGTTTGGCAAGCTAAAGCGCGGTCTCATTTTCCAACTGTATGACAGAATCCCGCTGGCTCAGTTGAGTCCCATCTGGACACCGGCAAACTCATTACGTTTTTACTGATGTCGAATTACATTAAACGGTAGAAAATAATACTCAGCGTGCTCTGCGCACCCACCCGACTCCAGTACGCATATATGTTCTACCGACCATTGCAGCCAGACTCGACCTCATGGCTCGCGCTCAAAAGGGTTCGGGAAAGACGGAAGCCTTTTAGTTACCCATTCTGAACGGATTGCTTAAAACAGAACATGAAGATGAATAACCTGCGTAGACTGTCATTAGTAGAGCCAAGCCGATGACACTGGTGCCCGCACCAACTCGGTATTTATTCAGCCAAATCTACAACGAAGCAAGCAAATTATCCTATCGATTTGACGTACCTCCGTGTGTGGTCTACGGTGGGGCTTCCAATATGGCTCAAGTGAGAGAGATGTCCCATGGGTGCAACATTCTAATCACTATCCCAGGTTGTCTGGCAAATATGACTAGTCCGAAAAGGCCTATCTGGAGCGTGGTGGGCAACTTGTACGGGTCGGGGCTGATCGAAAGTTAGACATGGGCTTCGAACTGGAAATACGACATACTGCAGAGTAGCATCGGATTCCCCCTGCAGGACCGTGACAAACTTTGGTGTTTTCTGCCACTTTGCCGAAGGAAATACAAACCCTTGCTCGTGACTTTTTACACGGCTACATACTTCTTCCCGTGGGACATGTAGGTAGCATAAACGAAAATATCGTTCAAGTAGTTTTAAATATTGCGGACAAAGACAGACCAGATATGCCAGTAGGCTTGCTGCAAGGAAAACCTGAGCCAGAAGGTCGTATTCTGGATTTTGTAAAATCAAACGAAAGCGCAGACACACCGGCGCATTATCTTAGTTTAATTTTTCCACTGCTTCAATTCTCGGTGACTGACTGCAATCGAATTGAGAACAAGCCCCGTTTTTTTGCGAACGTCACACTCCAATCTTGATTGCCACTGCAGTCGCCGCTCAATGATTGGATATTCCAAAGGTGGAGCACGTGATCAACGTCGACTTACCTTCGGATATCGAAGATTTATTGCATCGAATCAGTCGCACAGGACGAATGGGCCAGCCAGGATCGGCCATTTCGTTCTTCCCGGAGAGTGATCAAAATGAAGTGCGCGATCTGGTGGAACTGATGATCAGTCGAAGCAGGCCGTTCCGCCATGGGTCGAACGCGGTCGGCTTATTCGAGTGGCGAGAGCCGAAGCAGCAAGAACTGCAACGTCGAGAACAAACGGCGCATAAGTTATGAGTCTTTTGCCCATCGTCGACCAGGGAATCAGGGTAGCAGTTACGCAAGCACTGTCCCCGTGGCAAACAGTGGCAATCTGGTCGCTGGCAGTTTTGGCTTTTTGGGTGATTGCTCGCTTCCACTGGCTGGTAACAATGATTCCTAATGTCCACCAAACGGAGGATGCACTTCAACTGCGTTTCAACCAAACGGTCAACGGCAACAGTCCAGTTGGCTTGTGTATCGTGGTGATCTTGGCTTCATTGGACGTGGTGGCCTTAATGCTGATGTTGACCAGCAGGTTCCGCTGGGTGTCTCCTCAGATGCTGCTGTTCCTAACACAACCGACAGCGCGACACACAATCCCATCTGCTTTGCTACTACCGGGCACATCATCTGCAGCTACATTGAACCATTCTCCACAGGCAGCGGCAGCCGAAGGCCTATTTCTGTCCGCTGCTCAAAATACCGGCAGAGACACTGACAGGCCGGCGGGAGGTGCGTGTCAGCAGTGTTCACTGGAGATTGCAGTATGCAATTGCCCCCGGGTGCAAGGACACCGTTCCCCGGGGACAGCTTATGAAGCTTTTCATCCTGCCTTCATTTTTTCTGCAACAAATTCAGTACCGGCTCACCACGATGTTTCGTCTCACGGTCGCGACTGAGCTGCCACGACTACAATGATGTTCCCATCCTCGATAGGTTTGTTAAATTCCGGAGGTTCAGGTGCTCCCGTGGTAATTACACCAACTTTCACATCGACCAAACCAGCTGCTGAGCATTGGGCATTACAACAGCAGTAGCAACGACAAAAAGCTGACACCGCCACCTTTATTCAGGGCAGCTTTTCATTGCCGTATTAATGCCAACCTCAACGCCAGTCGCGGCGGCAACAAGCTGCCATAGCAGCCACTATGGTAGCAGCGGCTGCTATGTCAAGTGGTGCTCAGGCGGCAGTTCCTGGTTCAGGTCCGAACAATTCCACTTCCCAGCCGGTTGTAACCTGACAGCCGTGCAGAACGGGAACTCGTTCTCTATATGTTCGTGCATTGCTTCCAATACATCAGCTGCTGCCGCTCCTGTGAAAGCCGGCGCCGTCATCCGGCCAGTTTATGGGGCAAGGTAGAGGGCGATTGGTGGCCCACACTTACAGCTAGCCGAACTAATGCACCGTTGAATATACTCGCACTTGTTGTTCGTGATTCAGAAGCAGCTCGTTCATTCAATCATCTGCATATTTTCATTTACCAAGACTACCTATCTGCAATATCGCCCGTTTACTTTCCTAACCCTCTTCGCTCAGCTTGTCTCCATCTACATTCTTCTTTCCTGGAAATTCACACGCGTTACGCATAAATAAATTCGTTTAGGTACCACTTACACAAACTATCTAAGTGCACCCGCAATCGTTCTAGCTTTTATGCCTAGGTTTTTGTTTGATTCCTGTAGTTATTCAGAGTATGTAGTAGCGGTTCTGTCGGAAGTCAGTTTTGCTGTTCATGTATTTTGGCCATTCGTTTATCAGTTGCATACATACCTTTTGTTCACGTTCATTTCTTCATACTTCCATCCAATTTTAATGCGTTTCTTGCGTGCATGCGGCACAACACTGCACTTTTTTAATTCCATTTTGTTCCTCTTCATCCACTGTATTCTACGCACCCTCATTCCTTGCTCCATGAATCCTGTGTCCTTTTCTTCTCTGCTAAATGTTATCAAACCTTATCGCTTATTCCACTGCACTACACCGCTACGACACAGTCTACCGCGTTCTTTCCCAAACTTATCTTGCCCATCACGTTTGTTTTGCCATTCACGCACAACTTTTTGGGTGTGCATGGCACTTCAAATGTTCTACGCATGTGAGCTTGCTCACTCGCGCTCTGGCCGGCACTTCACATCACTGTACTGTGCTCCACTTTGTCGTCTGCTATCTTTGTCGAAAAATCGAGTTCGTCCACCGAATTCACTAGTCCAATCGGGGTTGGTTTTCTCCTCAACCAATCCGAATCTCATGGGGGCTTGTATACGTGTACGTTGGGCCATTTTACGGCTACAACCCACCTTTGTCCCCACAACTTCTTCAAATTTGTGTCGCATTTGTTCATTTTCGCCCACTTCTCCAGAGACGATCAACATGGAAGACGTCAGAATGATATCTCAGAGGAAGTAACAACTGATGACAGTATCTGGTTGCACAGAGAACAAACCTTCTCTCTGCGGCCCTCACTGTTTTATCTCTCTCCCTTTTTTTCTTTCATATCATTCGAGTTCCTGAGTTCATGACCGGTCCCACTCTCCGTTATGATCAGCTTTCCTGGTGTTTGAAACCTACCCCCCCTCTACCATGTTCTTTTGGTTCAGCATATCCCGGTTACAAACCCCAGTTTTGCGTCGCACGGACATTCTCGCTGCTCCATGTCTACCGAGGAACATTTTGAAAAGAGTTTGTGTGCGCTTCCATTTCGTGTCCACACGAGCTTCACGGAGGATTTTTGTTTTTGAATACTGCCTCTGACTGCCATCCTTTGTTGTCTCATGACAGTCACGCGAAGCGCCATAGGGCCCATTGTTGCCCTTTTGGAACAGAGGCAGAACCGCCGTGCCACACGGCTAGCTTTGTGCGCCGCCTGAATTGAAAATGAAGTCAGTGCTCCCAGTTTTTCACTTGGCTGACGGAATCATAAAACATATTGCTAGGATTGAACTACTCAGTGTGTATCAGCCGGTCGTCCATTTGTGGCTGGGTTCCTTTTTCTGGCTTTTCCAAGTATGTCAGGGTTTTCAGTAGCCGATGCAATCATGTTTCGCTTTGATATCTATGTGTACACTTGAAGCGGAATGTTTGCAATTCACACCGCTTTGCGTCGAAGTGGTGTGGATTGAAAACGTCCCTATACACGCCTCCGTCGAAGTGCTATACCACATTTCCGCGGTGTTTGCGTGCCCCTAGCCTGCGGTTCTGTGGGATGTTCAAGCGACCAAACAGCACATGCTGGGTACAGTGGCTGTTCAATTTTGTGTCCAGTTCTGCCCCACAGATAAAACAGATAAGTGCACACCAACTCGCCTGAGCATGAGCGTATTTTGCAGCGTTGATCACATTTCGTTTTGAGATTACCTCAGTGAAACCACGCGTGTTGAGGTGCTTTATCCCAAATAGCATGTGAGATTGAAGCGGAATTCTTGATTACTCGAACCTGACCCATCTTCTACCTTTTTATCTGCCTGGTTCCGTATGTTCCCTGATTGTCTTCACCTTATTATCGTTCCGTTTCCCTCTTCGCTCGTCTGCCCTTGCTTCATGATTTTCGGCCCTGGTTAGAAAAACAGCCAGGGTGCTAATTTGTCGATCTGCCAAAGAATGAGTTCACTTATTTTCTCGATAATCGATTGTGGTGCTAGGACAGCCATTCCCATCACTTGGAGTAAAAGAAGAAAACAGACGGTGTGCCTGTGTTCTAGAATTTGTCTGAGCGGAGACGTTATCAGCTCAGCCTTGACCAGCTTCCACCCTAGGTCGGTCCTCGCTGGAGCACCTTTCGCGAGCATTTGGCAAGAGGTGCAGAACTATACCAGCGAGTGGCTCAGATGCGATGCTGGCCTGGCCTATTTCTCTGTGGCTTACACGGGAGGTTCTCTCAGCTAGTGCCACGACGGTCAGTGATTCACATTGAATCCTCGGGACTTGCCTCTTCTCTCACCTCAAACCAAAGATTTTTATTCATTCTACCGTCCCTGAAAATAGACGGAGGAAACTTACCAAGTCCTTAGCCACTCACGTTTGCTTGTCTTACAGGGGGCCCCAGATTCTGAGGGAAAATTACTATCTATATACAGAACTCTAATCACTGGGCCACTCGCTGCCGATGCTGTGGAGAAAGGTTGGTAGAACTAGACCTCTTAGTCCTGAATTCATACAAGCAACCTGTCATCCCTAGGTCCCTGTACACGACTCAAATGGAAGCCCTAGTCGGCAAAGTAGCCGAGCAGAAAAGTTACAAAATTAACAAAAACGAGGCATCATTTTCCAGCCGTCAAGTACTAAAAGATTAAGAGATTGCTGAAATCAGATTCAGCCGATGTGACGACCATTATGTACAAGAAAGTGCTGCACTCTTTACCCTGCAGTTTCACACAGAAGTATTCATGGTTACAACCCTTTTTCAAGACGTATTGATTATTCTGTGATTTTCGTCTACGTAATCCGTACTTCATTATTTTACCTCGCCGAATCTGCAGACCGCGTTCTGCGTATCTGGGATCAAGTGAGTTACTCCACCAGATAATCCAAAATAGAACACCCAAACGAAGTAGGAATATATGCCAATGAGTCGAACATCTCGGCCAAGTGCTCAACCGCCCTACAAACAACCGACGGACCAGCTAACGTCGGCTCCCTTAGTCCGGCACGGAAGTAAATGCGAACCGCCTAGTACGGCGGAAACCACAAAAAATAGCTTACAAACCAGAGGGCAGAAAGGCCGCCCTGGAAGACAACATCCCGTCAGAGGTACACAAAGCCTGTTCATCAGCACTGGTGGTCCGATTATGTCCACTTTTTGGCTTCCTTTAGTGAAAAGCGTTCTCTCTCGGCCGATGGATTTCCATTCTGCTCCGATTTTGGAGAAAAGTGATAAATCGGCCTGTAAGAACCACCGGGGGATCCGCTTGATCAATGCTGCTGCAAAAATGTTTGGTGTGTTGTTACTGAACCGCCTCTCTGAGGCAAGTGACCGGCGCGTTCGCCCGAACTAAAGGTGTTCTCGCCATGCTGGAGGCTGTGTGGATCAAATCTTCACGCTGAGCCGAATACTGGAGCACCACTTCAAGTTCCAGCAGCCAAAGGTGGATTGTTTCATCGATTCCCGGGCTGCCTACGGGTCGGTTAACCGCGAGTTCCTCTGGACTATAATTCGATTCTATGGGATGTCCGATATCTTTGAGGACTGTTTGGGGGGGGGGGTACTACTCGACAACTGGTGCTTGGGATCGTACGCGCGGCGAAGAGTTTGGTGACTTTACCCCCACTGCGGAGGTTAGTTGGGGCTGTCCCTTTTCACCGGTGCTGCTTGCCTGTGCCTCTGACGGGATGATGGGTTATGCATTACACGACTACCCTGGCTTTCAGCCTAGTCGGGAAATAAACGTCTCATGGCCGAACCACGGCAAACGTGGCCCTTATTTGAATGTGGATGCATCGATCTTTCATTGTGCCGTTTGATATCAAACCGAGTTAGCTGGTTAAAAAGATCATTTGAGGGGATTGTAGGCCAAAAGCTTCCAACTTTCTGATGTCCCCGACGCATAGCGGCCATGTTTCGCAACCGAAGTCAATATAGGGCGGCTGGCGCCTTGGAGGACATGGATTTTTGTCCCGGGACTGATCTCGTTTTACACCCGAATAGACATACTTTGCTAAAAGCACTCTTATGATGTTGTCAGTTCACACCTTGAATTAGTCCTTGGCTTGACTGTTAGGAAGGGTCATGGAGCCCAGGTATTTAAGAGCCGAGGGCCTAAAAGGGAAACAGTCCCACCAACAATATCGCACGAGCCCCTGGGTCATAGTCACTTCTGCTGAATGGCGGAAGTTCTCCCAGGGAGGCACCGTCAAGTGCGCAACAAGATCACGTTGGATGTGCTGGACGCCCCCGATTGGTAGATAGCCACACCGAAAGTGTATGAACAGCTGAATCGGTCGCACGGGCCAGAGAAGCAACCTCGAACACAGAGTTGAATGACACTGCCTACAAATGTATGGTTCTTTGGGAACCTCAACCGGAGACTCCGACTCAAAAGTCTCACCCACAATGCAGTGCGGCGCTAACCCAGTACGGGAACGTATCCGAAGCACCCGTGGAGGATCATCTTCGGACCCGTCACGTGCTACCCGATCGTTGCACTCCCTCTATGCTGTCTCCGCTGGCGCTTCGTTGTCTATCCGTCCTTCAAGTACTGTTTTAGTCCCACGCACTCGATGGAGCAAACGGAAGCTCGTGATTGGCACAAAAGACTTCTGCTTCCAAAAATCCGTCCGGCCAGAGGACTTCTGATCGTTTTCAGCGGGGTTCTGACAGGGCGTGTGAGTGGGCCATATTATGCTGATGGGGGCCGCTTGTAAGGCGTGTAACAGCCGGTCGTGGAAAATCCCCCTTTTTCCCCCGCGATTCAGTGTTTTTCCTAACATCACTCATTTGCCTACACTGTTGACTTGTCTTTACGAACTGGTTGTTTTTCTGGTCCAATTGTTGTTTGTTCGCACCCAGAGCGCTACTTTGACACATCCTTGTTCAGGACCTGCGTGACGCACGTGCTGTTTGCTCACACGCTGCTATTCGGTTTCTCGTTGTTGAGTCCTTGTGATCGTATTATTGAGGTTTGTATATTGTTTATGTCATTGTTTATTGTAATAATCTAGTATCGTAGAATATCACGGATAATCGTCTTTTGATTTCGGGATCCGTTGCGAATTTGGCTACGCATTGCTCAAACGTTCGTAACAATACTCAATAGATCTATTTGGAACGAGGAAAACACGCAAAATGCCAAGAAAAGGATCAAAAGCAGTCGAACCCGGACAGGAAGTAATACGGCAAGTCTCTGGGGAGGTTTTGGGTACATATGATTCTTTAGTTAATGCTAGATCGCCTGGTCCTGTCAGTGCTAGTTCAAGTGTTATTGAGAACAATATTGATCATAAGGATGTCGATTTATATAAGCTGAGAATACTAGAACTAGAGCAACAGTTACTATCGGCTAGACTACAGGCGCAGGAAGCAGAGAAGTGTAAACAGAAACAGCGAGAGCATGAGACCAGTGACTTCGACACTTCCGATAGATTAGGGTGCAATAAGGTAGGGAACCCCACGCCGGTCGCCGACTACAAACCACCATCGATCGATCTGCCTAGAGTGGAGCCAACGGTTTTCGACGGGCGAGCTGAGCAATACTGCAAGTTTGTCAAACAGTTCGAGACGTTCGTTGAAAACAAGGTAACCGACCCTGGGCAAAGACTTCTCTACCTTACTCACTACTGCCGAGGCCGAGCAAGAAAAGCTATCGACGGGTGCACAATGCTCGACCCAGAACAAGGCTACACAAGGGCAAGGAAGATTCTAAGGGACTTGTTTGGCCAACCTTTCAAAGTAGCCCGTAACATAATAGAGGGCGTGATGGCAGAGGCAAAGAGAACCAAGGGCGACGTCTACACCATGGCCGACCTGGTGATTAAGATGCAGAACTGCTCAATAGCCCTCGACCATTTAGGTTACAGAGCTGACCTAGACACCATGCACACTTTGGAAGGCATAGTCCGTCACCTCTCTCCCGAACTACAGGGTCGGTGGGCGGAAGAAGCTGAACGGATAAGCCGAAGCGACAGAGAAGCCAACTTCGAAGACCTGACTGAATACTTGTACAGGCAAACGAAGATAGCTGGCAGCAGATTCGGCCGACTCATCCGGGACAGCAACCGAGCAAACAAGCCCAGTACTAGCCAAGTCCAAACCCCTGTACGGGAACATCCAAAGTACCAGCCTTGGACCAATACACACGTCATTTCACGAGATGCTACGGCGAAACCAAATTGCAGATCCTGTGGTACTAGCCATGGCCTACCAGAATGCCCCAAGTTCGGCAACGCCACAATAGACGAACGGTGGGGAATGGCGAGGATGGCAGGAGCATGTTTTATCTGTCTCAACACCACGCACCGGGCAGCAGCCTGTAGGACAAGGAATCGATGGGGTTACGAGGGCTGCACGGGCAGACACCATCGGCTGCTGCATCAGGCGAGAGTACCCACATCCGAGGCGAGTGCCAAGCCCAGCGTAATTTGTTCAACTTCACAATCTGCCAGTAAACCGGAACGTTTAGGCGTAGTGGCCGTGGGAGTAGCGACTCCGACTGGGATAGTCAAGGCGTTGGCTTTCGTTGATAGTGGATCCGACACCACTTTAGTGAAAGAGCGGTTAGCCGACAAACACCAACTGGCTAAAGGTGCGACGTCGTTAGCAGTGAGCATGGTGGGCGGAACACAGGTAATGACTGCCGGTAGATTAAGGCTGCAACTCATCTCTCTAAACATTAACGAGGAAATCGAACCAACGGAGGCATTCACGTTAGCGGATCTCCCCATGCGAGCACCAAAGTCGGTGAACGCAATCTTGACTCGGTGGCCCCACCTGCAGGATGTAACCGTTGTAGACTGGAAAGATGATGAAGTGGATCTCCTCATCGGCTGCGACGTGCCAGAGGCGCATTGGGTGCTTGACCAGAGAGTGGGCGACCGCCAGGCACCTTATTCCGTGAGCACAGCTCTGGGATGGATGTTATACGGTCCAGTAGGGGTACGCGGTTCCGTGAATTACTTATCCGCCGAAACGGACCGCATAGATTATCATCTGCAACGGATGTATGAAAAGGAGTTCCATGATATTGGAGACGAAAGACCGACGTTGTCTCAAGAGGATCACTTCGCTCTACAAACAGTGCGGCAAGGCACTAGAGGCCTCAGAAACAGTTCGAGGTTCCCCTCCCATGGCGCACACCGGTCGACCCGTGGACTGACAACAGAAATTATGTTCTCCAACGATTACTACGACTAAAAGAACGCTTCATTCGAGACCAGAATCTGTGGGAACGATACGCGGATTTGATGAAGCGAAACGAGGCCCTCGGTTACGTTGAAAAGGTGCCTGTTAACACCGACAGCAAAAGGGGTATCTGGTATCTGCCTCACCATCCGGTTATCAACCCCAAGAAACCCAATAAACTGCGCGTGGTTTTCGACTGTGCGGCCAAGTTCCAGGGCAAGTCGTTAACCGATCGCCTACTACAGGGGCCTGACTGGACCACACCAATGATCGATGTTTTGTGCCGTTTCAGAGTGGGTAAAGTGGCTTTGTCTGCTGACATTAGGGAAATGTTCCATCAGGTGAAGATTCCGGTAGGAGAACGAGATGCCTTGCGTTTCCTGTGGTGGGAAGGGAGCGACCGGGACAACGCAGTGGTGAATTATAGGATGACCGTCCACCCCTTCGGAGCCATATCGTCACCATTTTGTGCCAACTACGCCCTCCGAGAATCAGCGAACAAACATGGCGATCTAGTACACCGGACGGTGGTAGAAAGCGTCAGCAGGAACTTCTACGTCGACGACTACCTTGGGTCATTCGATGATGTGGAATCAGCTCTAGGGCAGTTCAGGGGTCTGACGAGATTGCTGGAAGAGGGCGGCTTCCATCTAACTAAATGGATGTCGAACGCTTCAGAAGTGCTGAAAGTCATCCCGAATCACGAAAAAGCCGAAAGGGTAAGAGATTTGGACGGCTCTCCACTTCCTATCGAGCGCACTTTAGGGATACAATGGGACGCGGAAACGGACGATTTTGTTTTCGAACTGAACGTTCCCGAGCTGCCAATAACCCGTCGAGGCATACTGTCTGCTGTCTCTAGTCTGTTCGACCCGCTCGGTTTCGTCTCACCATGACTGCTACCCGGAAAGATCTTGCTGCAGCGGCTGTGCCGTAAGAAAGTTGATTGGGACCAGTCACTGGACCGAGGGGACCGGCTGGACTGGGAAGAATTTCTGAACACCTTAAAGAAATTAGGGGACATAAGAATCCAACGATGTTTGACTCCTGGCCATACGACACGGACTGGAGAACTACATGCCTTTTCCGATGCATCCGAAGTCGGTTATGGAGCTGTGGTGTACGGACGATGGTGCGCAGAAGATGGATGATATACCACGAGGATCCTGTTCGCCAAAGCCCGCGTTGCTCCACTGAAGTCGGTCTCAGTCCCACGCCTTGAACTCAGCGCAGCCGTGTTGGCAGTCAGGGTGGTGCAAGCTGTGAAGAGATGTTTCGATCTCTACATTTGGTCGGTGAGCTTCTGGACGGATTCAACGATAGTACTTCACTATATCAACAACGTCCGGAGCCGGTTTAGTACTTTCGTTGCTAACCGGCTCACGATTATCCACGATGAATTAGCCATGCACCAGTGGAGTCATGTCAGGTCTGGCGATAACCCGGCCGACCTGTGCTCCCGAGGTGCGAACAACTTCAGGCAACTGGACACGTGGACGAGAGGGCCAAACTTCCTGCACTTGCCCAAACCGGACTGGCCCGTGTTCGAATTAAAAACCCCTACGGAAGTGGAACTGGAGATCAAAGGCGTAGTGATAGCAACCAACGTCGTCGAAGCGTCATCCATTCTATCGTGACTGGTCAAGTTTTCTTCTTGGATGAAGACGCTTCGTTCGCTAGTTTGGTTAACCAGGTTCAAGAGAAATGTACTAGTCACGAAAGGGCTACGGCCCTCAGGTCGGATACGGGTCGGCCCGATAGGTTCCGATGAGCTACAAGCGGCAGAGTACGATATTTTCAGAATGATACAACGCGAGGCTTTCGCCCGAGAACTCAAGAGGGCGGAAGAAGTGGGGCCGACCAATGAAGACATGCCATCTCCAAGAGGCGAGCTGAAGCGTTCAAACCCCAAACTCATCAACGGACTGCTGCGGGTGGATGGTAGGCTGACCAACGCCCACCTGAACTTCGACACAAAGTATCCTATACTGCTGCCTGCGAGACAACCTGTAGTAGAGCTAATGATTCAACACGTCCACGCCGTGGAGGGACATGCCGGGGAAAGTCACGTGACGAGCGTCATCCGAAAGCGTCTTTGGTTGTTGAGAGGACGAGAGACTGTAAAACGCGTAATCCGACGGTGTGTGCAATGCAGGAGACGCAATGCCACAGCAGGCAAACAACTCATGGCCTCACTACCAGAATGCAGGGTGACTACGGGCTGGTGGCCGTTCAGTGACACCGGGTTGGACCATTTCGGGCCCTTGTGGATCAAGTGCGGGCAAAGATTAGAAAAGCGATGCGGATGTATCATGACGTGCATGAAGTCACGTGCGGTACACCTAGAAGTCGCACATTCGATGACGACCGATTCGTTTCTACGGGCCTTGCAAAGATTTATCAACCAAAGAGGCGTACCGGCCGATATATACTCAGATAATGCATCGAACTTTGTGGGTGCTCACCGGGAATTGCAGCGTTGGCACAAGAACATAAACAGGGACGAACTGCAGGATCGAACCGTGGCCTGCGGCATACGATGGCATTTCAACCCCCCACAGGCCAGCCACCGAGGCGGCATATGGGAACGCATGATCCGGTCCACCAGACGGATATTGCTGTCAATCATGGAGCAGCAGCCGCCCGACGACGAGACGCTGAACACCGTCATGACTGAGGTGGGGCGAATCCTGAACAACCGCCCCCTGGTTCCAGTATTGAACGGCGACCCCACCCACCTGGCGCTCACCCCAAACGACTTATTGACGCTAAGGTCGAACGAGGGTTTCCAAGGGCCGGTAAACCTTCGTGGGAGCTACCTCCACGGGTGGAAGCAAGCGAACTATCTGGCCAAGGTCTTCTGGAGGCGATGGCTACGGGAGTACCTACCGGCTTTGCAGACTCGACAGAAGTGGCTGGCCAAAACAAGACCATTCAAAGTTGGGGACGTGGTTATGATCGCCGACAAACGCGCACATTTCAGCGCTTGGTCTTTGGGAGTAGTTACGGAAACCATCAAAATCACTGACGGAATGATAAGAACGGTGAAGGTGAAGACAGCTAACGGAGTGCTCATTCGTGACATACGCAGTATTAACCTACTCGAGAGCGAAGACGGAGGAGCTGATAACCCTGAGGCCTAGTAAACCTTCTTCACGCCAGTAATCGAGGTGGATAAAGAAACACCATAAATACCACACAATCTCTGTCAAACACGTTAAGGTGCTCGCGGTCCTTTCGTTAACATTACAGAAGGTTCTTTCCGATATGTGCGGTGATGAGTGCGATTCCATTATACATCCCGATACATACACGCATGCACGACGCACTCTACATCCCGTAAACCCATCATACATGTGACAGTGTTCTTTGTTTGCCTTTGTTGACGCTACCGAATGCCCTTGCATATGTGGAAGTAGCGGAGCTCAGGTCACACACACATGCTACATTTGACTCGTTTTCTTGCCACACGGTCCTTTTTTGACATTGCAGAAAGTCCTCCTTTGATGTGTAGTCATACCTTGATTTCATTGTACACCCCGGCACACACACACACACTCACACGCACACTCAAGCACATACATCCAGGACAGGACGGCCCTTTACGAGGACAACATTTATGTGACCCCTCACGCCCGCCATCGGTCATTTGGTCTCGTGGAAGATGTGGACTAGCCTCACGTCTATGTATCCAATGGATTGGGTGCGACCAGTAGTAGAACGTTGACGACGAGCATTAGACGCGCGCACTGACAGCAGGGCCTAGGCAAGTAGGAAGAATCAGTACCTTTATACCGAACCTTTGACTCTGCTAAGGATCCAGGAGGATTTTGGTGTGCGGTGTAACAGCCGGTCGTGGAAAATCCCTCTTTTTCCCTCGCGATTCAGTGTTTTTCCCAACGTCACTCATTTCCATACACTATTGACTTGTCTTTACGAACTGGTTGTTTCTATGGACCAATTGTTGTTTGTTCGCACCCAGAGCGCTAATTTGGCACATCCTTGTTCAGGACCTGCGTGACGCACGTGTTGTCTGCTCACACGCTGCTATTCGGTTTCTCGTTGTTGAGTCCTTGTGATCGTATTATTGAGGTTTGTATATTGTTTATGTCATTGTTTATTGTAATAATCTAGTATCGTAGAATATCACGGATAATCGTCTTTTGATTTCGGGATCCGTTGCGAATTTGGCTACGCATTGCTCAAACGTTCGTTACAAGGCGGCTTCGTCTTATCATTCAGGCGTGGACCATTTTTGCCCTTTCGGAATCACCAGGGGCAGGAAGTCGTTGGGAGTTTTGGCGCATGAGTCAGCTGCCAGCTGTGATTCACTATCCGCAGAGGTACTCCCGAGCATCACGGAGCCCTTGCCGGAGACTTGAAGATTCACGTCAAGCTTGCCTTTCCGTACGTCATGCCCGCGGTAAACTACTTCGTTGGGTAAGTCTAACGTAAACTTTTTCATCAATAAATATCACGATGTCCCATTTAGCCTTCCATCTCACGGGTTTCCTGACCCTTTTGGCTCCAGCTGAAATATGAAATTCAGTCATCAAGGGAACAGCTCGCATCATTCTATATCGTTGGTGTGCTGCTACTTGTAGCACCTAATATAGGTGGCGAACTATATTACTCGAATTCATGAAACTCTGCGACTTTCATGCACTTGTCAACTTGCTGGATGCCAAACGTAGAAGTGGCTTCTTGGCCTTTTCGAAGATCTCTATTCGTATTCCACACTGATTCTTAGATGTGTGATTGCTTAGATCGTTCAAAGAGCACCAGATACCTTTGACTGACCTGTGAATTCCTTTGGCAAAGTTGATTGTACTAATTCCTGAGTCTTTGCATTAAAGTGGCTTTCCCTATTGTAACCGAGACAGCTGCCGTTCGTGTGGCATTCCTTTCATTTCATGAACAAAAGTTCGTGAGTGGCAATGTGGTTTATTGCACCGGGTGAGTTTCATTTACACAGCCATCGAGCCATGGACATTGATCAGCGTAGTTGTAGCGGCCGGTCGTGGAAAATCCCCCCAGAAGCACAGCAATTTCGTGCTACCTTGACATCGCTCACTCATTTACATTCTTGGCTTGTTTTATACTCTGTATGTTTTTAGTAACCAACGTTTGTTTGCTTGCACCCAGCGCGCTACTCTGTCATATCCTATTCTGGACCAGCTTGACGCGCGTGCTCCTTTCTCGCACGCCGCAATTTAGTTCCCGTTTTCTGAGTTCTTGCGATCGCACAATCCAGGTTCGTATCTATTTTGTGTCATCGCTCATTTGAAAATCTATTATCGTAGAATTTCACGGATAATTGCATTCTGATTTCGGGATCTGTTTCGAATGTGGCTACGTATTGATCACCGGCTTCTTACAGAGATATCACAAAGCATCCTCTAAGACCAGCCTTATATGTGTGATTCCCTACGCCTATTAAAAAAGCTGTAGCGCACACATCTTCAACGGTGATCTTAAGGTGCTGCAAAAGTATCTTGCTGTCCTCAGCCATGTTATTCAGCATAAAACCAATTGTGCCATGAAGAAATCGAAATCTTATACTGTCGAGATAAGGTGATGAACGAGATGTGTGCCGAAAATATTTCACTTTCTCACTCATTGGGTTTTGCAAGAAATTGCAGATAAATAGCCACACGATAAAAGCATTTTGTACATTTCATACTCTACAGTAGTCTTGTGTCGGGTGCAGATTCTGCGTCAGAAACGAGACAGCATCGGTCGATTCTGATACCTCCGCTCGTTGCAGGTCATGATGTTATTTTGTCGAAACGAGGTATGTGATGATGTCCTGTTTTACAAGGTATTCTTGAATACGCGGTCAACAAACATGAACGTCTCTTCGCTTGCGTAATGGTCACGAGCTCATCACCACCATGCAAGACTAATCGTTATAACACGGACCAATGACTAACTTCGTACTTCGGACACAGATTTCATTTATTTTATACTTTCCCGCTTACTTGACAATACATATTTCACTTTTGCTTGCGGCCATACGGTCTGATTTTACCCTGTTTAATATGAATGCTATCGCACTGCCAGTCTGTTCGACTCTGAACACAACAGCAACGAAAGTGAAGTTAACGAAATCCTTGTGTTTTTGGGGAACAATATAATAGATTCCACAGAACAACAGAATTGCAAGTTGCCTGAGGGGTTCCGGTAAGTAGGCTGACAAAGCTATACGCAATGGCTAATAACTGGATGAGAACCACGAATCAACGAAGTTGACAGATCATCTGAACAGGGAGAAATTACTGAGTGAGAAATTAATTCCTTGGTACTTTCCATATGTGTCATAGGTAGATTATCGTCACTGGATCTTCGGCCTCACTAGCAGTAGACCACTATCTTCGATGGAAGTAGAATTTCGTATTTAATGGAATGAGTGACCGGGCTGCGTTGGTCTTCATGAATAGCTTTGTTATTCTTTTTCCATCATCCTGAAGGCATGCTTTCACATCTGTTGTACTGTGGAAACTATTTTTTGTGTGAAACGTTTGATTAGACCCATTCCGTCAGAAGTTTATACTTAGGCTGAGTGAGTGCACCGCAACTCTCATGATAATAAAGGCGCCAACAATTATTCAGGCCACGTCGTATATTTCGTCACGTTAATTTTGGGTATGATAGAAGAATTCATGTTGTATACGACGTAACCGGTTAATACTGTATGCAGATGTTTCGACTATGCTAACTCTACAGTGGATGTAGATCGATCAGTAAGAATCCTGTGGAGAAGACCTGGTTTGGTGAGAGGCATTCGTTTAAAGTGAAAGGGGCAGATACCATGTCTCCGTTGGATGCTGTTGGGCATTTCTGGCTGTCATGGAAGGCGAAACCTGATCAAACTTAACTCAGTGTTTCGCATCGGCCCGGACAGGAGCGAGGTGGTGCAATGGCAACACATACGCATTCTTGGTGAAATGCCCCGTGTTCAAACCCTTGGTGCGGCTTGGGAAACGTACCACTGATGAGCTCCAACCAGAGTGAAATTCGAGTCTAGTGCTTCCGGGTGCAAGTTTGGCGGTTGGTTCACGCATTATTTTTTACAAGGTGACTCATACCGACTATGTAAATCGTGGAGCTGACACACCACTTTGACTTGGTCTGGTCTTCACCAATAAAAGTGTGGTTCACTGTCGTCTCTCGCTTTCCATTCTGGTGGGCTAGCCTCATTGAAGTTCGCGCCTTGTGTTTGAGGTTTAGGCCAGCCGAAGGCCGTTACTGTTGTGCGACTACGGGTTCGGGGGAATGGGTTCAGAGAGCCGGTTGTTATTAATCCTGCGGGGACGCAGGTGCCACTCACCAACCGTGATTGTGTTCTGTGCCTCATGTAAGTACTTGGCTTGTGTCTCGTGTTCTGTGCCGTGAGTCTATGTGGCTTCGTACCCTGAGTCTCCCGTACAGTTCGTTCATTCGGTATCGTGTTATGATTTTCGTTACGTGTCTACCCCAGTCAGCATAGGGGTGTACATTTTGGCACCAAAATAGAAACTGTTTTCTAGTAATTAGTCTGAGAAGAGTTTTTTTATGTCATTGAATCTAGACAGGTTTTAAAAATTGACAAATAATTTTACCTCATCGAAAAAAACTGGTTTACCTGTTCGGTCAGCACAAAGAGAGAGTATTTAGTCCCAAAAAGTCCCTCAAAGGACCATTCTGGGACCATTCCAATAATGTGGTATAAGTTGGTGAATTTTGCCCGTTGCTACATTTGGGGTCCGTAACACCGAAGTACACCCTGACCTCTTCGTATAATGATACGTTTTAAAGGGGTTTTTGGGCATCAAAAAGTACTCGGGTTGTGCCAAGTAATTTTCAAGGGTATTCACGAGTCATGCTACTTTCCCCAGTGTAAATTAATGAAAGTTCAATAACTAGTACTTCAAGATGAAGTAATGTAGTAATGCTTACCGAAATCTCAAAGTAAAGCACGTGTTTAAAAATAGTCCCAAAAATGTCCCTGAGGTGTTTCAAACGGGACTAAATTGGGATGAATTTGGGACTAATTTGGGACTACTTCCTGCCCAATTTACGACTATTTTGCTGACTGAGTACTTACCCTGCTAGCATAACTTGCGTGAAAACGCAACTGATTCGCCAGTCTTTAACAATAGCCAAGTAGCGCAATAAGTCGCGAAAAAGTCGCTTGATTTCTCCACCTAATCACAACTCAGACTGACCAATCAACGGCGCTCCGTCGCACCGCTTGCTGATTGCGCATTGTCAGACTCTCTACCCCTCTGACCAATAGCGTTTCATTAACGAACCAATAGGATTGCTCCAAAATACGCGTAAATTTACGACAGTTTTTCGCAACTTCTCTTATTTAATCGGAATCCGACCGCGGCTATAGTAGTGAGCTTTCACCGTGTGTGGCATCTTAACGCCAATTAATTTGTGTTATCGAGTCTCAGTAGGTTGAGACCTTCTGTGTCTATTGTGTGTGTGTCTTGTGTGATATAACAAAGAATGATCTGCGGGAGCTATCTAGATGGCGGGAGACTGTATGTGAGTCTGATAGATGACCCCATTGCAAGTTCGAATGAAATAGTATACTCCAGTACGAAGACAATAAATTGTGGCATTCAACGACATTGAGTGGAGTGCTTAAGTGACCACGATAGAGCTGGCCGGGTCGAGAGTTCCCCTTGTAGCACTCATCTCGTTCGTAAGATCAGTTTTCATTCGTTTTTTTAGTAGCCATTTTACACGGATCAACAATGAATTAATACGAAGGAAATGGACGACCGGAGTGATGTGCAATACTTGGTTGGCGTTTTATTTAAATATGTTGGTTTAATTCATCACGAAGAGACTGCACGTTGACGTGATGTGATGGCTTGCGCACCTCTATGACACAAAGAGCTATACAGGATGGGTTCTTTAAGCCGGAGATGCAATCATGCCTGACAGGTCAATGAGTAGAGGTCAGACAAAGTTCAGTCTCCTGGTCCTCCAGGTTGGGGGTTGATTTGAGCTGGAAACTCAATCGGCAAAATCAGTGGAAGAATAATTGATCCAAGCAAATGGGCTTCCACCAAGCCATCCCGCTGCCTTGCGGATAGGTTCTTGTTAGAACTAAAGGCTTTGGATGAGAACCCATAACTGTTCTCCTGCTTCACAGCTGGACACTCTAGCAGTACCCGACCAACATCTCCCATGAACTGCACCAATACAAAGAATTCCATACTGCATCGGTCGTCGCACAGGATAATCAGGACCGCGCTGCCCATTGCATCGAGCGGGGTGGGTAGTGATGAGTGGGCTAATGCTCAGAGTTCCCTCTCTTATATTCAACCTTTATTTTCTGTCCTCAACTACCTCTCTTTGCACCCTCTATCCACCCATGATGCTTCCACTGATAACAAGCCCGATACTCGCAACGATTCACTGTCAAGTAGTGTCAGGAATAATGCTCTGTCTGGCAACTCACACTTTCTCAAGCCTCGTCAGCCTCTGAATCTCGGCTCCTTCAACGTGCTTACACTCATGCAGGCCGGTCAGCAGGCGTGCCTAGCCCTCACAATAGATTCTCTTAAGATTGATATCTGCTGCTTAAGTGAAACGCGTATCAAGGATTCGAGCAGTGTGATTCAACTCACTGCTCCTGGTATCTCGTCAAGGTATTTTCTGCGCACTTCAGGGGACGAAGTACCTTGAGCTGCGGGTCAACGTGTAGGAATAGTCTTGACTGACAAGGATAAGGCTGCCCTTCTAGGCTGGATCCCTGTTAACAGTCGTTTATGTGCTGTGAGACTCCAAGGGTCGGTTGGCGTTCGAAAGAATAGTTGTCGTAGGCACAATTTGTTTGTGATCTCGGCGTACCCCACCCAACGGACTGCAGCTCAGACGCGCAGAAAGATGAGCTCTATGATGCACTCGCCACCCTCGTTCGCAGCAGTAAAGTATCTGACATTGTAGTGCTAGCTGGTGACTTCAATGCAAAAGTTGGCAAACTCAGTGCGTCAGAAGCCTGTTTAGGTGGGCGTTGTGCTTTACCCGCTGAGCGTACAGATAACGGGGATAGACTTCTCCAGTTTTGTGCAGACAATCGATTGTTCTTGTCTAGCACCGATTTCCGACACAGTTCGCGTCGCACAGCGACATGGCGCTCTAACTCTACAGGTACTTTGAGTCAAATTGATGATATTGCCGTAAGCTACCGGTGGCGCAGTTCTGTTCAGAACTGTAGATCTTACTGGTCCACGTACGTAGAGTCGGACCATGCATTAGTTTTAATGCGATTATCTCTCCAGCTCCATGGTCATCGACGCAAACCGCAAACCCGATTAGCCGTGCAACGTTTGCGTGATTCAGAACTACGCACCCGTTATGAGCAGAAGTTAAAACATGAGCTAGGATCTACGACGGACAGTAATGTGGATGAGCATTGGGCTTATATCAAACAGGCAATGCACTTTGCAGCAGGTTTTGCCTGTGGTCCTAGATCCTTTGTCCATCAAAAACACCGGATCCCGCAAGAGTCGCTGAGTATAATGGAGCAAAGGCGTTCGCTTTCGAACTGTAAGGAGATGAATAAGATGCGGAGAAAGCTGCAAATACAAGTTACGGAAGGCCTTAAGAATGATCGCGAAAATTTGTGGGTCAAGGTAGCCGAAGAAATGGAAATAGCAGCTGCTTCAGGTAACAGTCAGAGACTGTTCAAACGTATTCGTGACACCGGTGGACGACGAACCCAGGTCAGTGAAACGATTTGCGATAGAAATGGAGAACCCATCCATAGCAAACAGCAAAGGCTTGACCGTTGGGCCGAGTACTTCAAGGAACAGTTTAGCTGGAAGCACGTTAGTGTAGTTACTCTGCATCGTCTTACACCGGCTGGCGAGAAGAATGTCCGCGAACAGCAGGCTCGATTCCGCCCAGGTTGAGGATGTATCGACCAGGTTTTTACTCTTCATCGACTACTTGAAACGCGTCACACGCACCGCCGACCGACAATAATGATTTTCTTAGACTTAAAAGGCGCTTTCGATTCAGTTGATCGAGCAGCGCTTTTCAGTACACTTCATCGAAAAGGCATGCCCCAGAAGTTTGTGAACCTAATGAGATCGTTGTATTCTCATACTTCTGGCCGCGTTAGAGTTTACGGTGAACTATTTGGTCGGTTCGAAACGACCAGTGGTGTTCGACAAGGATGTCTTATGTCTCCATTCCTGTTCAACTTCGTCATGGACGAAATAACGGAGAGTGCGCTGCAAAATCCTTAGGATGTAGGCGTCGAACTAGGAAATAGTGGAAAGCTATGTGATCTAGATTACGCAGACGACGTTGTCTGTTTGTTCGAATCCTCGGAACATGCTCAACGTGCACTAGATAATCTCGCAAGAGCTGTAGCTCCATTCGGCATGCGCTTCACACCTTCGAAGTGTGAAGTGATGCTGCAAGATTGGACGTCAACAATTCCGAGCTTGATGCTCGATGGAAAGGAACTAACAGCTGTTGACCGCTTCAGTTACCCCGGAAGCAGCAATGACGACGGATGGGAGCACTGTAGTAGAGGTGGACACGCGTATATCCAAGGCTCGAGCGGCGTACGCTGGACTGAAGCAATTGTGGCGCCGACCCGGTATTTCACTGAAGTTGAAAGGTCGTGTATACTGTGCCGCAGTGCGTTCAGTTTTGTTGTATGGTTGCGAAACTTGGAGTCTGCGTGCAGAATATATTCATCGTCTTGAGGGTTTTGACTATCGATGTTTACGTAGTATCGCTAGGATTGTGTGGAATAGCCGAGTAAGAACGATGAGGTCAGAAATCGAGTATTGGGTACTAATTCAGAGAACGTTCTGTCACAGGGTATCCGGCTTAGTAGACTTCGTTGGTTGGGACGTGTTACGTATGGGAAACACACGTCTACCATACCGTGTTTTATTCTCCGTTCCTCCTAGGGAGTGAAGGAGACCACGTATAGGTCAACAGATGACGTGGCAGCAAGGAATGAGAAAATGTACAGCAGACTTAGGAAAAGTAGGTGCTTCACGTCTTCGTGGTTGGGGTCCAAAAGATCCGTCTACCAGTTGGCTGGAGACACTGAAGGATATGGCTGCGAACCGTAAACAGTGGCGATCGTGTTGTCACTTTCTGTCGAATCAGAATGACTGATCGATGTGCGTTTGTTCAGTTAGACTGTGTATTCCGTGTGTTGGCTACTAGGGCATTCTTTCCTTTTCCCACCCATGTAGGTCCAGTCTCTGTCCATCTTGTATATTCATACTTTCTAATTCAGCGTGCAACATGTTGAGAAAGGCAATGGTCAATGGGGCTTGCCCTACTGTTTAACGCTGTACGATGATGATGATGATGTTTATTTCATCGAAATGCCCTGAAATCCCTCGGAGCACGCACCAGGTGTGTGTGTGGGGGGGGGGGGGAGACATTCGATGCAGTAAGATTTTTTGATCACAGAAGGTAAGAACATTCATTTGCACGATATACTCAAGTAGCGAACCCGGCCGGGCTTCGAACGGTTTTGGGCCGGGCTCGGAGCGGGCGAACGGGCTGGAAGCGGGCGTCGGCTGTGTCGTACCGGGTTCGCAACGAGTGCCCACCGAGTTTCTACCGGGCGAACCAAGCCGTATACCGACCGTAACCCGGCCGGGCTTCGGCTGGGCTAGGGACGGCCCCGGCTGGGTTCGCTTATAGGTTTGTCAGGTATTCTACCCTTGCTTACTATTTACGCCAAACGAATCCCAACCTAACGATTTCAGTTTACTTCTAGTCCTATGCCTCGCTTACGTCCCATTCCATAATATAAAAATAATAAAACGGTGAAAGATGATATCCACTTTATTTATACAAAATTCAAGATACACTGGTGGTTCAATATTTACAATTTACTTGTCCATATTTATGTCATTTTTCACAATTTCCCTTTTTAGTACTGAAAGAGAAGAAAAGGAAATTTATTGTGTCGTATAACTTCTCAGTGGTTGGTTGGGGGCGGTACGAAATTGTGTTATCAGTCACCCCAGGTTGTAGAACAGTGTGGATAACGAACTATATGTAAATAAAATGAAATTGGTCAGTATCGTTCATAATACCCTTCGGTTTCAGGAATGTGTAAGCTGTGAAACGGTACAAAGCAAGATGCACAAATTCATATATACACTGAGTCATTTGTTATGTGACAGTCAGAAATGAATAAAGTAATCATAAGGTATGTACGTGTATAAAGTGTAATAATTATAATACGCATACGGATTTCGCGTGCGAAGCGTACCCTCTGCTTCCCCGTTTATCCGCGATCTCTTGCGTTTGCAAAGCAACGCATAATGCGCTTGTATATTTCGCACAGTAGTTGCTTCTCGAGTCTCTGGGAGGAAGTGATTGCATCCACGGTGTATTAGTTATATAATTGGAACAAATTTTGTTCCGCATTTTGTGATGAACCTTCGTAGTTAGTATTAGATACATGTAACTGGGTAAATTACGAATAACGTTGGGTTCACCCAGCGTTGGACATCCGTTGCGACGTTCCCAGAGTGATATCTAAGAAGGCAGGAAATTTCGTATCCAGCAACATCTTCCTTTTCATGCGATACCTTTTCCAACGGCACGTCGATGGAAATGGCATGTTTTAGCCGTCAGTATTGACAAACATGGTACATGTATCATGAATTATTACACAAAACCATGCTATTGCATAATATGTATTGTCACTTACGTCTGCATTAAACATATGTGAAATATATATAGAGTACAGAGGTAGAATAGTACAGTAGTATGCGCACCATGCCAGACAAACCTATAAGAGAGCCCATCCGGACCCCGTTCCTAGCCCAGCCGAAGCCCGGCTGGGTTACGGCCGGTTTACGACTGGGTTAGCCCGGTCGAAACCCGGTGGGCCCCCTGATGCGAACTCGGCCCGAGCCTGGCCCGAACCCAGCTGAAGCTCGCTCCGAACCCGGCTGGTAAACTAATGCCGCATTAACCTAAAACGAAGCCCCATACGCCACCGAAAATAACATTTTATATGACACAATAGGTTTGTTTTTTGGGAAATGTGACTCGCCGTGAACGATTATTTAGGTCTCAATGGTTTTAAATATTTGTGTTTATTTAGGTATTGTTAGAAATATAAAGACTGTTGCGGCGTAGAGCAGAGCTACCCAATGAAAGCCGACCGTCGATTTAGACAAATTCCTTTGATATTGTAACGCAATCTCTGAATAATTATATTTTTGAGTTCTTTAGAAAAAATTATGACTATCTGTATAATTTTCTATCATCAAAATTGCTGATTAACGAACCCGTCCCAAAACCGTTCCGAGCCCAGCCCATGAAACAGGCAGTGTGCTACATGGGTATTACTGAGCATTTCTCTGCATCTTTACGAGTGTGTACTGCGGTTAGGGTGATCGGTTTTAGAGTTATTCCAATGTCTAGGCGGTCACCGTACACCTTGATTTGGCCTTGACCTTAGTAGGTTACTGATTACAGAAGGTAGACCTTTCGACCTTTCGATGCAAGCTTCTAAATTTAGCAGATTGTTTTTTACTTTTTTTACGGTGCCTTCTGCTTTCGGAAACTACCTGTTGAAATCCGCGCTAATATTCCTGCATATTTATATAAATAATTTCTGGTGTTTTTCGGCCTTTTTGTTGTTTTTGATTTTGTTATGTTATTTGGGACTTTTTTTCATCATTTTCCTGGACTGTTGGTTCACTGAGTCTTCTAGGAGTTGGTTGGATTGATGTGTCCACGTGACGAATTGGGTCCAGTGGTTATGGGTTAGTTAGATTAAGGTCCAGTTTATTCGCTTTCCATTTCTTGAGTTAGCTGAGTTTCTTGCGTGTCACGAGTTTGTAAATGCGGTTCGTATCAATGATTGTTGATTGCATTTGTTGAAGAATGCCAGGTTCTCAAGAAATCCTTGTCATATCTCGTGGTTGCTTGGTCCAGAGTATGAACCTCATCCAAATTGAACGTGTCTTTCTTGATCCTCATGGACGAATATTAGAGAAAATGGATCATGTCTTGTAGCTAATCTGTGTTCACGCATTCCCGTGCCAACCCTTCTCCCAGTTCGACCAACTTATTATTTGTCACAATCCTTGCCTTTCACTTTATGTATTGTGTTTCTTCCTTCTTTGGTTTTCAGTTGCTCTCTTGGTCTTGATATGATTATTCTTGGGGTCTTGGCTGGTTTGTGAGCAACTGTAATGCCTTGTGGTTGGAGCAGTCTTGCGGTCATTTCGGATGTTTTTGATTAATGGCAGTGCTATCCTTCGATTAGATTGCGTTCTTTGATTTAGTTCATTTCTGATTCTGTGTATGGCTCGTAGAATGAAGTTTCCTGGATATCCATATCATCCAAACAACCGCAAGAACTCGTGCATCCGAACTCTTCTCAGAAGAGCCAAAACTCATTGCAACACCATTAGACTCAAAACACTAGGAGGGAAATATCTATTCAACATGTTTCAACGGAATGGATATCCAAGAAACTTCATTCTACGAAACATACACAGAATCAGAAATGAACTAAATCAGAGAACGCAATCTAATCGAAGGATAGCACTGCCAGTAATCAAAAACATATCCGAAATGACCGCAAGACTGCTCCAACCACAAGGCATTACAATTGCTCACAAACCAGCCAAGACCCCAAGAATAATCATATCAAGACCGCGAAAGAAACTGAAAGCCAAAGAAAAAGGAAACGTGAGCGCTGAATTAACTCGTCGTTGACGTATACTGGTTGTGCGGACTTTTTGGCGCAAGTCGAAAAGATCTTAGCCTTTGATGCATTGACTACACGATTCAGAGTTAGCTGTAGGGTAGTGGGACTGTCCCGTGGGATAACAATATCATCCGCGAATTCCAAATCAGCTGAGAAAACTTCTGGACTGAGCTGCACACCAGGGTAATCGATGGGTGCTTGCCGCACTACCCAGTCAATGGCGTAGTTGGATAGGACTGGCGACAAGAAGCAACCCTGTCAGACACCGGAGTTGAAGGAGAATTCGCCGGATTCTTCTTCGTAAAATCGTTTCCTTGCTCGCGTGCTTGAGTGGTACGATTTCATGAGACTGACAAGTTTTGTGGCATGTCGTCGGCTTGCAGAATGGTCCATAACGCATGTCTGTCAATTGGGTCAAATGCTGTGCGAAAGTAAAGAGAAACAGACTGATGTCGGTTGTCAAAATTTGTAGCGATGTTGCAGTGCTTGACGTAGAGTAAACATTTGGTCCACACACCCCGTGCCATATTCCCGTGAATCTGTATGAATAGCTTTGCAAACATGCACTTTGATCATACTACGCCGTCCCCGGCAAGCGACACGCCTCGTACTCCTACGGTTGAGGTGTCAAGACAACAAGCTGGAATGCTCAACTGTAGGAAGCAGGCTTATATAAATTTTTGGAATGTACGGACATTATTAGACGTGGGCAGCCAAAGCCTCACAATGAGGACGCTACACAACTACAACATCGACGTAGCCTGTCTCTCAGAAGTCCGCATAACTAACTCCGGTACTCGGGGCATAGAAGTCCCAGGAGAAGAGGCAACTTATTGGATTTATTATAGTGGCCCGACAGAAAACTCCGGGCGCCACGGCGTCGCATTCGCCATTAAGAATAAAGCCAGCAGCGCAGCGATCGCCTGGGAGCCGATTTCAGCAAGACACTTTGACACGTTTCAAAGGCTCCCTGCAGAACTTAACAGTGATTGCGGTCTATGCTCCGACCAGCACGGCGGACAGCGAGACAAAGGATGAATTGTACGATAGCCTCCAAGAGGTAGTCAGTCGGGTCCAGAGAAGTGACATTCTGTTCATCGTCGGAGACTAGAACGCTCGCACAGATCCGTCGGACTCGTCAACGCGGCACGTCCCGGGAAAATTTGGCCTTGATCAACGCTGCGAGAACGGTAACCGCCTGGTCAGTTTGGCCGACTCTAACAGAATTGTCGTTTGCAGCACCTTAAAAAGCAATTACTGACATAGTTTTCCAACGACGGTCGCACTTCGCATCAAATCGACCATATCCTAGCGAGGTCTCGTTGGGCTTCGTCTGTAGAAGACTGTCGAGCGTACCGCGGGGCAGCGACGTGAAACGCAAACGACACAGACCATGTTCCTGTTTGTGCGCGATTCAGAATCCATCTCTTCGCACGCCCTAAGGCCTCCTCACCGGTCTACATAGACGTCGTGGCCCTGGAGCTGCCAGAGAAATGCCAAGCGCTGTTAAGCGCAATCACCACCCGATTACCCACCGTAGCCAACGTTTCACCGGATTCAACGCCAGTAGAAGAACAGTGGATGGTAATCAAATCGGCGGTTAGAGAAGCTGCCTTAAAAGAACTAGGAAAAACCGAAAGGCGTTTAAAAAACTGGATCTCGGAGGACACACTTCAACTGTCGGTTAAAGCACACGAAGCCTGGATATCAGGAAGTGGCGAACGCCGCAGATTGCAACGGGAGGCCTCGTGCTCCGCTAGGGCTGATCGTAAGCGGTACTGAATAGAAGTAGCTGGGAAAATGGATATTGCAGCAGGGATCGGTGACTTTGACAAACTATTCCGCCTCATTCGCAACGCGTCGGGTAGGCACTGCAAGCAGGAGTCGCTCTTACGCGACACGGCCGGTCTGCTTATACCTGAGCAGAAAAGAAAAATAAAACGATGGGTAGAGAACTTCGATCGATTGCCCAACCGACCATCAGTTCACACAACGGCCATACAACCCGTCAGTTCTTTCAGAGCCGTACGATGTCAATTGCGATCCACCGAGCACAACTGAAATCGCCCCAGTCATCATTCAGCTGAAGAACAAAAAAGCCGCTGGAGAAGATGGCATTCCATTTGAAGTCCACAAGTGCTGCCTGTCGTCATTGGTTAACAGACTACACACCATATTTGGCTCCATATGGCGGGAAAAAGTCTTTACAACTGATTGGGGCACGTCCGTTTTGCTGCCCATCCCAAAGACAGAACACAAATCTGTGTGCGACAACTAAAGGGGAATCCACCTGGTCGACGTGGCTGCGAAGATTTTCTGCGTGCTGCTACCCAACCGATTCTCAGTTGCGAGAGATCGCCGCACCCGACGAAACCAAGAGGGTTTCCGCCGTGACATATACTATGTGGACCGGATTTTCACACTACGTCGACCAGTGGAGCACCGCTAAAAGTTCCAGCAGCCAACAGTAGTCTGTTTTGTCGACTTTCGAGTCGCTTTTGATTCACTTAGCCGGGAGTGTCTCTGTGAGATAATGGATTCCGACAGGATTCCCGCTAAACTCGCAAAGCCTCTGAGAAGACACTGTTCGTCCACTAGGGCGCGGGTCCGTATCTACGGTGAAGAATCGTCTGAGTTTGCACTCACTACGGGTGTCCCATAAGGCTGCCCTCTTTCACCAACGCTGTTCAACCGCGCGATTGATCTGACAATGAGACAGGCACTGACTGACTATCCCGGTATCCAACTGAGTCGGGAGATGTACATCTCGGGCCTAGAGTTCGCGGGTGACGTTGCTCTGCTAGCGAACTCTCCCGTCAGCTCCAACCAGTCCTCAACCGAATCGATTTCTTAAAGTTCATCAGGCTAGAAATAAACACTACAAAAACCAAAAGTATGCCAACTTGCCTAGGGCTAACAGCTCAACAGCTGTCCACGAATAATCAACTGGTCGAATGTGTTCCATCATTCAAGTATCTAGGCTCTACACTGCTTCTGAACGGCCTGGTGAAGGATGAAGTAATATTCCGGAAAGCATTTCTCCATCTAAGACGAGCGCTGTGCACCCGCATTGAAATCAGCCTTCGGACCAAGGTGCGTATCTACCGTGCCGCTATACGCCCCGTACTCAGTTACGGCTGCGAAACCTGGCCATTCAGAGCCGAGGATACTAGGAAGTTGGAGGTGTTTGATCACTGGTGCCTGTGACTTATTTCGAAGACAAATTGGTGCGACAGAGTATCCAATAACAAAGTTAGGAAACGGTGCTGCGAAACTGACCAACTCTCCGACTTCCTCCAGGGTTGTCGACTGCAGTGGCTGGGTCATATCCTACGGCGTCCCGAGACAAACTAACCAAACAACCACTCTGTCCCGACCTCTGTTCTGGATGGCGCTGTCGCCTTGGTGGCCAGCTCAAAACTTGGATCAACACTCGAGAAGGATGCACAACGCCTAGGCTTACGGTCAGTCTATGGTGCTCGTCAATGGGCGAAAAACTGGGTCGCTATCTGCATCGAACTCGCTTCCAACTGCCGCGCATGGTCAGCCACAATACGAAATATCCATGAGATAGGAGATAGTCGCATAAAAGTAAAAAAAGTAAGTGTCGCGGCGGAAGCTCCCTTGATTGGGACGAATGCGTGCGTCCTTCACGGTTGAGAAGCGGTTTAAAAGAAGCATGAAGTATATCTTTACAGCCACGTCGATCGGGCTGATTCCGCGATAGTTGTCACACTGTCCTGTCACCTTTTTGGGAGAGGGAGTAGCAATAAGTTGCTTCACTCCACGCGCACATTGATCAACCATTCTGACTCAGTGGAAAGTGACAACACGATCGGCACTTTTCGCGGTTCGCTGCCATGTCCTTCATCGTCTATAGCCGACTGGTTGAGGGGTCTTTCGGGCCCCGACCACGAAGACGTGAAGCACCTACTTTTCCCAAGTTCGCTTTACATTCTCTCATTCCCCACTGCCACGTCATCTGCTGAACTCTACGTGGTTTCTTCCACCCCTGAGGAGGAACGGACAATAGGACACAGTACGGTGGGCGTGTGTCTGCCATACGTAACACGTGCCCTAACCAACGAAGCGTACTAGCTGGATACCCTGTGATAGAGCATTCCCTGAACTTGTATCCAATACTCGATTTCTGACCTCAGCATTGCTCACTCAGTCATTCCATCCAATGTTACCGATACTACGCAAGCATCGGTGGTTGAAAACCTCAAGACGACGAATATCTTCCGCACACAGACCCCAAGTCTCGCGACCAGACATAGAACTGAAAGCACTGCGGCCCAATACACACGATCTTTCAACTTCGGTGAAATACCGGGTCGGCGCCACAATTGCTTCAGTCCAGCGTACGCCGCTCGAGCCTTGGATATACGCGTGTCCACCTCTACTACAGTGCTCCCATCCGTCGTCATTGCTGCTTCCGGGGTAACTGAAGCGGTCAACAGCTGTTAGTTCCTTTCCATCGAGCATCAAGCTCGGAATTGTTGACGTCCAATCTTGCAGCATCACTTCACACTTCGAAGGTGTGAAGCGTATGCCGAATGGAGCTACAGCTCTTGCGAGATTATCTAGTGCACGTTGAGCATGTTCCGTGGATTCGAACAAACAGACAACGTCGTCTGCGTAATCTAGATCACATAGCTTTCCACTATTTCCTAGTTCGACGCCTACATCCTAAGGATTTTGCAGCGCACTCTCCGTTATTTCGTCCATGACGAAGTTGAACAGGAATGGAGACATAAGACATCCTTGTCGAACACCACTGGTCGTTTCGAACCGACCAAATAGTTCACCGTAAACTCTAACGCGGCCAGAAGTATGAGAATACAACGATCTCATTAGGTTCACAAACTTCTGGGGCATGCCTTTTCGATGAAGTGTACTGAAAAGCGCTGCTCGATCAACTGAATCGAAAGCGCCTTTTAAGTCTAAGAAAATCATTATTGTCGGTCGGCGGTGCGTGTGACGCGTTTCAAGTAGTCGATGAAGAGTAAAAACCTGGTCGATACATCCTCAACCTGGGCGGAATCGAGCCTGCTGTTCGCGGACATTCTTCTCGCCAGCCGGTGTAAGACGATGCAGAGTAACTACACTAACGTGCTTCCAGCTAAACTGTTCCTTGAAGTACTCGGCCCAACGGTCAAGCCTTTGCTGTTTGCTATGGATGGGTTCTCCATTTCTATCGCAAATCGTTTCACTGACCTGGGTTCGTCGTCCACCGGTGTAACGAATACGTTTGAACAGTCTCTGACTGTTACCTGAAGCAGCTGCTATTTCCATTTCTTCGGCTACCTTGACCCACAAATTTTCGCGATCATTCTTAAGGCCTTCCGTAACTTGTATTTGCAGCTTTCTCCGCATCTTATTCATCTCCTTACAGTTCGAAAGCGAACGCCTTTGCTCCATTATACTCAGCGACTCTTGCGGGATCCGGTGTTTTTGATGGACAAAGGATCTAGGACCACAGGCAAAACCTGCTGCAAAGTGCATTGCCTGTTTGATATAAGCCCAATGCTCATCCACATTACTGTCCGTCGTAGATCCTAGCTCATGTTTTAACTTCTGCTCATAACGGGTGCGTAGTTCTGAATCACGCAAACGTTGCACGGCTAATCGGGTTTGCGGTTTGCGTCGATGACCATGGAGCTGGAGAGATAATCGCATTAAAACTAATGCATGGTCCGACTCTACGTACGTGGACCAGTAAGATCTACAGTTCTGAACAGAACTGCGCCACCGGTAGCTTACGGCAATATCATCAATTTGACTCAAAGTACCTGTAGAGTTAGAGCGCCATGTCGCTGTGCGACGCGAACTGTGTCGGAAATCGGTGCTAGACAAGAACAATCGATTGTCTGCACAAAACTGGAGAAGTCTATCCCCGTTATCTGTACGCTCAGCGGGTAAAGCACAACGCCCACCTAAACAGGCTTCTGACGCACTGAGTTTGCCAACTTTTGCATTGAAGTCACCAGCTAGCACTACAATGTCAGATACTTTACTGCTGCGAACGAGGGTGGCGAGTGCATCATAGAGCTCATCTTTCTGCGCGTCTGAGCTGCAGTCCGTTGGGTGGGGTACGCCGAGATCACAAACAAATTGTGCCTACGACAACTATTCTTTCGAACGCCAACCGACCCTTGGAGTCTCACAGCACATAAACGACTGTTAACAGGGATCCAGCCTAGAAGGGCAGCCTTATCCTTGTCAGTCAAGACTATTCCTACACGTTGACCCGCAGCTCAAGGTACTTCGTCCCCTGAAGTGCGCAGAAAATACCTTGACGAGATACCAGGAGCAGTGAGTTGAATCACACTGCTCGAATCCTTGATACGCGTTTCACTTAAGCAGCAGATATCAATCTTAAGAGAATCTATTGTGAGGGCTAGGCACGCCTGCTGACCGGCCTGCATGAGTGTAAGCACGTTGAAGGAGCCGAGATTCAGAGGCTGACGAGGCTTGAGAAAGTGTGAGTTGCCAGACAGAGCATTATTCCTGACACTACTTGACAGTGAATCGTTGCGAGTATCGGGCTTGTTATCAGTGGAAGCATCATGGGTGGATAGAGGGTGCAAAGAGAGGTAGTTGAGGACAGAAAATAAAGGTTGAATATAAGAGAGGGAACTCTGAGCATTAGCCCACTCATCACTACCCACCCCGCTCGATGCAATGGGCAGCGCGGTCCTGATTATCCTGTGCGACGACCGATGCAGTATGGAATTCTTTGTATTGGTGCAGTTCATGGGAGATGTTGGTCGGGTACTGCTAGAGTGTCCAGCTGTGAAGCAGGAGAACAGTTATGGGTTCTCATCCAAAGCCTTTAGTTCTAACAAGAACCTATCCGCAAGGCAGCGGGATGGCTTGGTGGAAGCCCATTTGCTTGGATCAATTATTCTTTCACTGATTTTGCCGATTGAGTTGCCAGCTCAAATCAGCCCCCAACCTGGAGTACCAGGACTTCCTATATGGCGTCCAAGAAACCCTCCTATTCAATGATTAGGCACATTGGGGGATATGGCTAGATGCCGTTATCAGTGGCGCTCTTGTGTCCACAACCTTTTTATCGATCTAATTGCATCAATGTAGTTCTCTTCTTGCCTTTTTCGTACTCTTTTTTCCTTCATTATTTCTTTCTGAGATTGTAGTTAGGAGATGGTAACCAAAGCCTCCGCACATAGTGCATGGTTAATGGTTGGTTTGTGTCTTCGAGAACAGTACTTAGCCAGATTTTTATGGTCCTGCTTGTCGGCGACGCCGGTCCAGACATGGCGATGGTGCCAGGACAACACTGGTTTGGACACGGTCAAGTTTATGGAGGAAGTACCCAAGCCAGTGCTCTCGGCGAAGTTGTATGCGCGTGTGAAAGACACGTGGTACGGCAGCCGTGCCTTATGTTTTCGATTGAGATTCTTTCACGCCATCTTACTTGCAAAATAGATCTAAGGCACCAGTGGTCGAACACTCCTAGTCGACTGAGATCCCCTGCTCTTAATGGTCAGGTTTCGCAGCCATACAGTCGAACTGCTGCATTAAACACCCTGAGCTTGGTTTTAAGACTAATCTCTTTCCGTCACCGGAGAGTACTTCGGAGCAGTGAAAACGCCGTTCTGGCCACGTTAGTACGCAGCTTGACATCATCTGCGGCTTGTCGGTTTGTCAGGATGGTGGGCCCAATAAACTTAAAATCTGAGACAATTTCTATCGTTTAGCCATCTAGATGTAGTGGTCGGTTTGCATGATCACTGAGTATTACGAGTTCTTCGGAGAAAAAGGAGTGCAGTTCACATTGTTGACACCCAAGCCACTGGCGGAGCACAGGGCGCGTCGCTTCCCGCGGACGTCGTAGCACGGATAACAAAGCGTGTAGAATACATAATCATGAAGTTTCGTGGGTGTTTTGTACAAGAGACATCCCGAGCGCCAGTTGGCTTTTTTTGAGAGCGCACATCGGGCCTTTACATAACCAAGTGCGAGCTGCAAGGCAGCAGCGCAATGATGCATGGTTGCCAGTGCTTTTCTAGGCACTCGTTCGCCATTCGATTGAATTTAATCTGGCCAAGGGGTTCATGCAGCCCTGTTTTTTCGGCAGATTTCCTTCAGAGCCGTTGGATTTCAGAATGAATCTCGTCCGCCCATTCAGGGGTAACTGTCTTCGCGTGGCGAACACCGTCTCGTCGAAATTTTTGGACCTCGGTTACCCTCAACTTGGTTTAGCCCGCCTGTCGAGCGGTTTGCCTGCAATTGTCCGCTAGTTCATGCTTCAGCTTCGTTGAGCTACAGGTGAGAGCTAGGTACCCGATGGGGACCAAAGAGGTGTAGGATACACAAAGGGCACGATTGTCTATCAGCTCATATGTGCTTCTCCAATCAGGTACCCTAAATACCTCTGTGGTTACTCTTTATAGCTGTCAGTATGGTTTATTGCAATTTATGTAGGAGTCCGAGAGAAAGTATTTAGCGACTGAGTTGAATGACACTATTATGATGAAAAATAGATTTTGGTGTGACACTAAAGTGAGATTTGGCTTTTCATCTCATATTGTCATCAGGCGACGGTCCGTACGAATTGTAATCGATCTGAGCTCAGTCTAAAAGCTGGCTTTTTTTGTGACCAGTGAGAGATTTCGCTCCCAGTTGCGGTGCTTGGTAGTCTTGTGTAACTTAAGTGAACGGCTGCGCGCTCGACGCATAGTCAATCTCTATCATTTTCCGAGCCACCAGCTGAGTAAGTGCATCAATGTCCGCAGTATTCCCAGTACAGAGAAGTGAGATAACTGGCCTAAGCGAACCAATGAATACTGATTCGCATCTTAAGTGGAAGACAGAGAGCAAGAAAGACGGAAGAAGAGTTACCCAATTTTCAAGGAAAGTCGACGATGTATAACTTCTTTTCTGCAATGTTAAAATTAACATCGAAACCTGCAGAGCCATCGCTAAACAAGATAGAGAGTCAAGCCTAAAACGACAGCTCTCAAAACGATTATTTTCCGATGAATTCGTAATTGAAGGGTGCTTATTGGTGGACACGAGGGCGATTAGCAAAAGGCAAACCGTGCATCAGGTGGTGGTAGACAGTAGCCCGCTGTTGTCCGGCTCGTTACGGCCTCTGATTTACTGGGACATTGTGACTCCTCACTCTATGTCTGGGTCTGGCTACCGGTTATCCCTTATTGTGTATTTGGCCTTAATGGATATGACATATACACCTTCCATTGCCCTCATGTGCAAGCATGTTACAAAACAGGACTGCCATCAAACAAAGGCGTAAACTTTAATGTTATTACTTGCTGTTTTGTGGCGGGTACGCTATTTTATGAATACCAACTGGAAAAGAAAACTGACATTCCTATTAGCTTCATGAAAAGCTTTCTTCGGAAGCGACAAGTGAGCTACCAAACACTGATACCTCATTTATTTCCGACAATGCTTTAGCTCACCGACGAGCGGGTGCAGCAGTGTCGACAGTCGAACATGCTATTCGATATCTTCCTCTCCATAGTCCATTCTTTAATCGGTGTATTCAATTGAACCGTCAAATCACATCTGCAATAAAAAGAAGATATAGCCTAAAGCTCCCCGGAATGTCGAGGTATCAAAGAACATGAGTTCGAGATGTTGGTATAGTTGTGCAAACAAACAATGGGTAAAATATGGCCCGCTTCATGTGCTGCATATAATAGACACAATTTCAGTTTTACCGAACCTTCCAAAAATAATTCGGATTTGTAAATCCGTATTCCCTTGTTGATTGGCGTTATGATTCGTTTCAATCAGTCACCTAGATATTTTTCCTTTTAGTAACTGTGTATCCAAGTTAGTGACTTGATCAAGACTACGAAGCACTGCAACTTGAATCAGAATCTCACACGTAATGTGGACTTGTGCTGCTTGAATGTATCGGACAGCTTTGGGCACTGTACTCCAGACCGTGGTCGGGATAAAACTGACAGTGGCCACCTGTGGTTTCCTGTCGTCTGTGGTTATTGACCAACGTTCAGTAACCCCTGGAAGATAGCCAGCAACTACTTGAGGATTACAGGTGACAAAAAAATGATCGCCAATGGCTACTGAAGGACAAAACCCTGTAGAAAGTTGTGCTTAAATGTCAGATGTGATGGAAACGTCTACGAGTCCAAGTAGTTGAGGCTTAAGTAACTATCGAATCTACTTCTTTCGTTTCATCTGTTTACCTTCTCATGATTTGCTGTTTTCAGTTACCTTGTTATTTGAATGCTAAACCGTTGAATTTGCTTGCTTTTCCTATTCGATGTGGGAATATAATTAATGCGTATCGCCGGAAAACACATGAATCGTCAACTAAGGGTTTGTTACCAGCGTCTGTGTCTTTACTGCATTTGTATCAACGGGGTGTCAGACTTTTCACGACAGATCCGTTAGAATACATTCTATTTTGGGAGCTAATGATCCGCATGCCATTATTTTTAAACGTTCTGTTATCATATCTGACTTGGGAAATAAAAGGTGTAAAACGACTATGTTTCTTCTCTTCTTACGAATTTTTCGAACTGACGAGTGTTTCACTTAAGTAAAGTATGAAAGTGGAGTGTTCCTATGTTATAGGGAATATTAGTTGAATGTGCATTGTGAGCTTGAACTGATGTGGTGGTTGCCGCTGGGGCAACCGAAGGGTCGGTACGGAATCCGTGTCGTCAAATCACGGAGAGCCTTGAGCAGAAGAAATCCACGTGATTTTCTTCTCATAGTAGTCCGTGACCTACACTCGGGTCAGGGTGAATCGATACGAGCAGAAAGGTGACCGAGACAAAGAGCTCCACATTGCGATGTGACTAAGGCTAATCGGATGAACTGAGCAATACGGCTTCTTGGAAGAATTGTCTCAATGCCCAAATGTATTCGGCTGAAGTGGAAGTGTACTAAGCGTGTTGCGTAATTGTCAATTTTGGTGGAGTGGGGATGTGGCAAACGATTAGTTTGGTGACCGGATTCGTTTCTACATTTCGAATAGTCTAACTTGGTTCACACGGCTGCCTCCTTCTCACCACGTTTTTGCCTTGATGTGTTGCACGTGATAAGATCGATATCATTCAGAGTTGAATTTCTCGGCAAGTTTTTCTTAAGAAAAACCTTGTGTGGACCATGTTGGTCGTGACCTTATTGTTTAATGCATTGTCATTGATTTGTAAGTATTATTCGAGTTAACTTGAAAGATTGAATTTGAAATGGAGAGGAGGAGGAGGAGGAGGAGGATGTTGAGAAGTCGGGGGAGTTCATTTACGTGGGGGCTTATTTCCTGAAAAACGCCATCTTATATCTACTATATGTTTCTATCAAAAGGTTTTGTTAAAGATGTTCCTGTGGTTATAAATGGCCCTATGGGTAAAAATATCTGCAAAGTTCAGTTTTCCTACTAGAAGGTGTTGCTTGTTTGAAAGAAACTCACTGACCATGGGCTGTTTATCAGAAAGTATTGAATAATTGAGCCAAATGTCATGAAGCTGGAGGTTCTCACGTGAGCGATGAAATTCACAGGCGAGAATTTAGTTCTTTTACCACAAATCGTTGTTGATGAACAATAGGAAAAGGATAACCTGATTGTTTGAATGGAGCAAATTTTTAATTGGCATCGAGGGCAGATTGCCTGGTCTGGTTGAACTGCACTGACCCCAAATACAACCTTTTCCTTTTCAGATGGGAAATGTTTGTCATTGTACCGAACAAGAAAGATGGTCTTAAGTCCTTGCTACCGAAACTACAATCAGAAGGACTTACAAAAGCACTAAGTGCATCGTTTACGAAGCAAACAACAATTGTATTTCTACCACGCTTTAAGTTGACTGAAAGCACCGTGGATGCAAAGGAATTGCTGACTAAGTTTGGTATGAGTTCGGTATTTTCGAGGACCACGGCGAATTTGAGTAAGATGTGTTCTTCACGATCGTTGTTTATTTCGGATATAAAACACAAGGCAATCTTGGAGGTAAGTATGATAGTGGTATGAAGAACATGTTTATTTTACATGGCCATTACCCTAGTGGATTTTATTAGGTCCTACATTTATTCCGTTTTCCCTTATACAGTTGAAAACGTTTCGGGAACTGAGAATGTGCTTTTCACGCAAATGTGGGAGACACGTTTGACTTTACCACTCAGTTTATCTACGTCGTTGGGGGATGCAAGCGTTCATGCAGTTGTCTTGACTCGAAGTGTAATCCGCTTGAGTGTGCGCTGCAGCAGTTTGATTAGTTGGAGTTGTTCAATACCGATTTCCTCAAAGTCTTGTTCATATTTCTTGTGAACAGCGGTTCAACAAGGTTGAGTTTGTGTATGGGGCTAGATCGCGTGCTAAGTAAGTAGACCTAATGAAAGTATGCTATTTGTCGTACCTCAACACGAAACAATACAGATTTTCTAAAATGAAAACAAACCACTGATAGACCATGATTGACGTAGCTGAATAGGACTGTTTGCTTCGTAGTCTGTTATAGGATTGAACACGTTGATTGTTAACTATGATTAATCGAGTAACAACTGACCGAACAAATTGTATCTGATTCATTCGAAATGGACTCTTCACAGTTATTTTGTTTATTTCGGAAGCGAACGCAAAGCGACCCTGTCGACGAGATCGCCACCACCGTTAACAATATTCCGATGACGCTGGCAAATCCCCTCGCAGAAGCTACCCACATGAAAGTAAATTAAGAAACTACCATAACTCTTGAGAGAACAGAAACATCAGCGAACAAACACATATGAACAGTCTACCTTCCAAAAGTCATTAGATGAGTGTAGAAGTAGATTACTTGGAGTTCCTTTCTATGATGAAAGAGATGACCGCATTTCTTTAGACATCTGTCGCTTACCAGCGCTGGTTAATGCTCAGTCTATAAGATGCTTACCCACCCTCCTTTCCTCTTGCGCATGATGTGTATGGGACTAGAGACTGGATCTGAAAGCATATTAAATATTACTGCACCAGTGAACGCGTAACAAAACAATATCTGAACACCGGGGCCCGGGAAGATGGACACGAAGAACTTCCTTCACAGATGCCTTGACCATGTTCACGCGTTGGGTCAACATCCTATCACTTTGTCAGCTAGATAATTAGGTCGAAAGCCTCGGTTGGAACTCCCGTCGTAGTGGGCAGTTGCCCAGTATGATTTGTCCAGCAGTTTCCAGTAAAAAAGCTTTTATAAACTCCCTTCTTCTAATTTATAATCGATTCGAGTTGTCACGGATACATGCGACTCAGGAGATACTTCTGAGGTTAATGGTAGTTCGAAAACAACATTATTTGAATGCGCTTCTGAAGCCCAAATGTCCACTCGACGTGTTTCACTTCAATATTCACAACTTGCGCCAGTCTACTCTAACTAGAACTCTGAGCCATCCCTTGCACTCTGAACACAACTCATCATCATGAGGAAGAGCTAAAACCTGATCGATGAGTTCTCGACCTGGACGGAATCTGGCCTGTTTTTCGCGGGCGTTCCTCCTGCGAGCGGGTGTCAGACGACTCAGCAAAATCGAGGCTGATATTCTGGTGACTATGGGAATTAGACTGATTCCACGGCGATAACTGTATTCCCTTGTTGAAGATGGGTACAACGAATGACTCACTCCATAATAACGGAATACGTTCCTCGTTCTAAGCGTCCTGAATCGAGGTGGTAAGTGATTTTATCAATGCGTCAACACCCATTTTGAAAAAATTGGAGGGAGTCTGTCGTGACGGGCAGCCTTTCCCTCGTTTCAGCACTCAAATGCATGACTCCACTTCCCTTTGCGATGGGGGTTCAAGTGATACTCCCCAAGGAACCGTAGTTGTTGACGTCGAAGTAACTACGTTGGTGGCGGCCAGCTAAACTGCACCTTGAAGTATTCGGCCCAAAGGTCTAGCCTTTTCTCTTTGTTATGAAAGGGTTCTCCATCTCTATCGCATGCCGTCTGGTTGACCGGAGTTCGCCGTTCACCGGTTCTGCGATTTTCGCTATCTTTCTTAAGGCTTTTGGTAACTTGCTTTTGTAGATTTCTTCATATCTTATTCATCTCCTTACAGTTTGAGAGTTGACGTTTTTGCTCCATTAGACTGGGCGACTCTTGATAAATCCGGGGTCTTTAATGGATATCGGATCTAGGAAAACAGGCGAAACATGCTATTAGGTTCATTGCCTGTTTGATATGGGCCCAATGCTCATCTACGATACTGTTCGTCGTAGATCCTAAGTGATGTGATAATTTCTGTTCATGGCAGGTACGAACTTCTGGATCAGAGAAACTGTAGAAACTATCCCGATTACTTGAACTTTCAATATAGCAGAAAACTTAGTCTCACTAGCTTTACGCACGATATGGGCTGTACACGGCTACGGACAGCAGAACAAATTCCAAATGTATAACCGTGTTTATCGTAATTTCGTGACTCTAAGCAATGCAGTACATAAAAATACATAAAGGCAATGACTTACAGCCAGGTGAGCAACCAAGAGCAACAGTACAGAAAGTTATCCGATAAACCGGGACAGCGCGGTCATAAACGGTCCACTCAGCAAGGAGTCATGCGAAACTGTAGCCCAGCACGGTTGCGGTACAGATAGTGGGTCAAGAAGCGTGAGTGAAACGTTCTGCAAAATTTTCTTACGAGGGGAATGAACAATCATAGAACAATCGAGTCGGGAACATAACGTAAAATGTTCACGCACCATACGTCGGAAAGGGGTAGATCTGAACTGTGTCAGTACAGTAAAAACAGAGAATTGGATCACAAGTATTCGAGGTTCATGACGCATATACACGCTACTCACGAGTAAGACAAGCAAAGATGTCGTCAAAAATACAAAAAGTAATTTACAGAAACGTTGCACGGCTAACGGGGTTCGGAGTTTGCGTCGATGACCACGGAGCTGGAGCGATAATCGCATTAAAACTAATGCATAGTCGAGCTCCGCATACGTGGACCAGTAAGATCTACAGTTCTGAACAGAACTGTACCACTGATAGCTTGCTGCGACATGATCGATCTGGCTCCGAGTACCTGTAGAGTTAGAGCACCATGTCGTTTTGTGACGCGAGCTGTGTCAGAAATTTGTACTGGACATGAATAGCCGATTGTCTGCACAAAACTGGAGCAGTTCATCCCCGTTATCTGTGCACTGAACGGGTAGAACACAACGCCCACCTGAGTTAGTCAACTTGTGGAATAAAGTCACCAGCTAGCACTACAAAGTCAGAGCTTTTGCTCCTAAGAACGAGAGTGCTGAGTTCATCAGAAATCATTCTCATGCGTGTAAGAGCTGCATTCTGTTGGAGCGTATGCCGAGATAGATATCCTTTCTAAGGCCAACTGGCCCCTGGAGTCTGACAGCACACAGACGACCACTAACCGGTATCCAGTCTAAAAGGGCAGCCTCAGCTTTGTCAGTCAAGACTATTCCTATACCACATTTACCCGCAGCTCGAGGTACTTCGTCTCCTGAAGTGCGCAGGATATACCTTGATGAGATACCAGGAGCAGTGAGTTGAATCACACTGCTCGAATCCTTGATACGCGTTTCACTTAAGCAGCAGATATCAATCGTCGGAGTGTCTATTTTGGGTGCTAGGCACGCCTGCTGACGAGCCTGCATGAGTGTATGCACGTTGAAGGAGCCGAGATTCAGAGGCTGACGAGGCTTGATAAAATGTGAGTTGCCAGGCAGAGTAGTATTGACTACTCTATTTGACAATGAACGGTTGCGAGTATCGGGCTTGTTATCAGTGGAAGTATTATGGGTGGATAGAGGGGGTAAAGAGAGTTGGTTGAGGACAGGAGACAAAGGTTGAGTACAAGAGAGGGAACTTCGAGCAGTAGCCCACTCATCACTACCCACTCTACTCGAAGCAATAGTCCGTGTGGTCCTGATTATCCTATGCGATAAATGATGCAGTACGGGATTCTTTGTATTGGTGCAGTTTATGGAAGATGTTGGTCGGGTGCTGCTAGAGTGTCCAGCTGTGAAGCAGGAGAACGATTAGGGTTCTCATCCAAAGCCTTAAGTTCTGACAAGAACCTGTCCACAAGGCAGCGGAACGGCTGAGTGGAAGCCCATTTGCTTGGATCAATTATTCTTTCACTGATTTTGCCGACCGAGTTACGAGCTTAGATCGACCCCTATCCTGGCGGACTTAGTTTTTACTTGCACTTACTTTTACTTTTACGCGACTATCTCCTGCGAGAGGATAAGTCGGCTCCATGGATATCACGGACCATTGCCGACCACTTGCGGCGGTCGGAGGCGAGCTCCTTACAGATCCTCATGCAGTCCTTTTTCCATTGCCGGGCTCCATAGACTGACCGAAGTCCTAGAAGCTCTACGTCTTTCTCGATTGTACTGGTCCACGTTTTGAACTGCCCACCAAGGCGACAACGCCAACCAGGGCAGGGAGTGGAGCAGAGTGTTTGCTTAGTTATCTCTGACTCGGGTCGCCGAAGCGTATGGCCGAACCACTGAAGTCGCCGACGTTGGAGGAGGACAGGAAGAGCATCGTGTCCTTACCTCGTCGTTGGACACACTGTCGCGCCACTTGACTTTGAGGATTTGCCGCAGGCACCAGTGGTCGAAAACCTCCAGCTTTCTGGTATCCTCAGCTTGTAGTGGCCAGGTTTCGCAGCCATAGATGAGTACGGGAAGGACAGCGGCACGGTAAACACGAACTTTGGTTCTTAAGCTGATTTCAGTACGAGTCCACAGCGTTTGTCTTAGCTGAAGAAAGGCTCTCCTGAATCTGTCGATCCGTAATACCACTTCATCTTTTGCCTGGCCGTTCGGAAGCAGAGTTGAGCCTAGGTATTTGAATGAAGGGACGTATTCGACTGGTTGGTCATTGATCGACAGCTGTTGAATTGTCGGGCCCAGATGGGTTGTGAAAGCTTTTGTTTTGGTCGAGTTTACTTGAAGTCCGATGGATCTCGCGAAGGAATTGATTCGGTCGAGGATTGGTTGTAGCGTAACGGGGGAGTCTCTGAGCACGACAATATCATCCGCGAACTCCAGGTCCGAGATGTATATTTCCTGGCTAAGCTGAACGCCAGGGTAGTTGTGTAATGCCTGTCGCATTGTCCAATCGATGGCGTAGTTGAACAGCACCGGTGAGAGGGGACAGCCCTGCCTAACTCCAGTAGTGAGTGTGTACTCGCGGGACTCTTCACCATACATACGAACCCTAGCACCGGTTGTCGAGTAGTATCCCATTAACAGCCTTGAAAGCTTTTCGGGCATCCCATCGGATTGGATTATGGTCCAAAGAGACTCGCGGTTCACCGAATCAAAGGCTGTCCGGAAGTCGATGAAACAAGCGACCGTCGGCTGCTGGAACTTATAGCGGTGCTCCAGTATTTGGCACAGTGTGAAGATTTGATCCACACAGCCTCTGCCACGGCGGAAACCCCCTTGGTTCGGGCGAGTGCGCTGGCCTCTTGCCACGGAGAAACAACAACGCACCAAAGATCTTAGCGGCCACATCGATCAGGCTGATCCCTCGGTAGTTCTCACATGCCGATTTATCACCTTCCTTCGGAATGGGCAGCGGTATGGACATTCCCCAGTCGGATGGAAATGCTTCCTCTAGTCAAATGAAGCCAAAAAGTGTACACAGCCTGTCGATCAATGACGATGAACATGCTTTATACACTTCTGGAGGGATGCCATCTTCCCCAGCAGCCTTTCTGTCTTTCAGTTTGTTTATCATTTTCGTGATTTCTGCGGTGTTGGGCGGGTCACAGTTGCTTTCGTACTGGACTGGAGGGGTTGATATTGGTTGGTCCGTCCGGTGGTCCGTAGGCCGGTTGAGCAGCTGACCAAAGTATCCCACCCACCGGTCCATTTTCTTGCTCTGTTCAGGTATTAAGTTTCCTGCCGTGTCACGAAGAAGGGAATCTTGCTTACAAAACCTATTAGAGGCGCTGCGAATAAGGCGGAACAGTTTACCGAAGTCACCAATTCCGGACGCGGTCTTCATTTTTCGGCCATTTCTATCCAGTATCCTATGCGATCAGCCTTGGCGGAGCGGGTGGCCTCTCGTTACAGTCTGCGGCGTTCGTTGCTACCTGCCAGTCGCGCTTCGTGTACTCTGGTTGGCAGCTGGAGCGTGCTCTCCGAGATCCAATCTTTTGTCCGCTCTTTTGTTCTCCCTAGTACTGTCCGGGAAGCTTCCTTGATTGTCGTCTTCATTCGAGTCCACTGCCCTCTCACAGAAACTTCATCTGCTTGTGCATTGGTTGCGTTGGTTAGTCGGGTTGTGATTGCTCGTGACAACGCTTCTCGCTTCTCTGGATTTTCTAGGGCAGCAACGTTTATCCGAGAGGGTGCGGACACTTGAGCACGTGTATACAGATGAACTTTGAAACATGCGCGTAGGAGGACATGGTCGGTGCCGTTTGTGTTGCCTGTTATTGCACCTCGGTACGCTCGGCAATCCTCCACAGACGAGGCCCAACGGGCTCTCACCAGGATGTGGTCGAGTTGGTGTGCAGTGTAACCATCATTGGAGTACCATGTGAGTAGGTGCTTCTTGGGGTGTTGAAATCGAGTGCTGCAGACAACCATTTTGTTGATGTCGGCTAAACCAGTCAGTCGGCCACCGTTCTCTCAGTGTTGACCAAGGCCGAATCTCCCGGGAATATGGCGAGTAGATTCGTCGGCTGTACCTGTGCGAGCGTTCCAATCTCCTGCGATGAAAAGTACATCGCGCCTCAAAACCCGGTTGATTACCTCCTGCAAATTAGTGTAGAATTGTCTTTGGTTTCGTCATCAGCTGAATTGGTTGGAGCATAGATCGCGATCACCGTCAAGTCGTGAGGAGAGCCTTTAAAACGTGCCAAGGCGAGTCTGGATAAGACTGGTTCCCAAGAGATCATTGCATCATTAGCTGCTTTGTTCAGAGCAAACGCGACACCGTGGAGACCGGAGTTGTCTTTCGGGCCACTGTGATAGAGCCAATAGGATGTATCCACGCCCGGGACCTTTATTTGTCGGCTACCTGAGTTGAGCAGGCGGACTTTCGAGAGGTAAGTAATATCTACGTCATAGTCGTGTAGAGTTCGCATTGTGATGCACTGACTGCTGACGTCTGGAAACGTCCCGACATTCCAACAGGCTGTGTTCTTTTCATGCAGCGAATAATCCCAGCTTGTCCTATCACCTCGACCGCCGGGACACGAGGCGCGTCGCTTACCGGGGACGCCGTAGCATGATGAGCGCTTGAGGTTCCGTGAATAATCATAGAGTCGCGGGAGTAGGGTACGAAGCGGTGTCCCCAGCACCGTTCGGCCTTTTTGTTCAAGGTTGCACCTCTAGCCTTTGCACACCCAAGTGCAGATTGCAAGGCAGCAGGGTGTTCCTAGAGGAGCCGGTGACCTGCCGTACGGTTCGTTCGCTTCCTCTGGAATGCCGGATCAGGCAGTTGAACAGGTCTCCTTTGTGGCCGTAGTAGATCTCGTCTGCCCATTTCGGGAGGATCTGTGTTCACACGCCGAACACCTCGCCGAAGTTTCTAAACCTCGGTAACCCTCAACCTGGTTTAACCCGCCTGTCAAGCGGTTTCTCGGGGTGTGGCCGTGGATGCATGCTTCAGCTTCGTGGAGCCACAGGTGAGAGTTGGGTGAGTGACGGAGACCGAGGAGGTGGAGGATGCTCCAAGGGACACGACAGTCAACCAACTCAGGTTCTACTCTTCTCAGACACCCCATAAACCCCTATCCTAGAGGACCAGGAGACTGAACTTCGTCTGGCCTCTACCCAATGACCTCTTAAGCATGATTACATCTCCAGTTTACGGAAGCCATCCCGCATAACTCTTTGGGTCGCTGAGGCGCACAAGCCATCATACCCCGTCAAGGTGCAGTCTCGTCGTGATGGGTGCAGCTGCAGTCTCTCGCTGTACCCTTGTCATACCAGGTAATGCGTTGTCTACTGTCGATAGTCAGGCCGAATTCGAGAACGCTTTGATCGCCATAGCTGAGCTCTGTTGGACCGTTCTGTGCTTGCTCATAACAGTGAAATCGATACTTCTCCGTCATATATGCGTATGCGTCCACTGACTGTAGTTCTATAGAAGACGTTCGGGTGCGGCTGGCGAACGTGTCTCCTATCGGGTCTAGCAGCGAATACCAACGATATCCCCTCTATCGGACGAATAGAGAAGACGTAAGTCGGTTTAAAGATGCGAGGTGTATTCTGTATATCTTGGCACCGAAACAGTACCGATACGAGAGATACACCGAACGGAAAACGGAACGAAACGCGACGGCTGTGTGGAGAGCGAACCGCGAGCGAACGACCGAAAGTGAAAGTGATTTAAAACGAGGTCGACGGAAACCTCGGAAAAGTCAATCCAGTAAAACGTAGGCAACCGGAGAACACTGGGGTCGATGTCAAACGTCAGAAAAGATCGTGGAGAAAATAGATTCAAAATGGTGTCCAGAAAGTAGTCATTTTTTCAAAACGATCGAGGTCACTACAGTAGCCCCCCGCTAGAGAGCACGGAAAGCTTTCGAAAAAATGTCAAGGAGGAAAAGGCATACAAACGGTATTCGTGTGCGCGAATGCGTGCAAAATACGTGAATGTAGCTGTGCTGTAGGATGCTGACGGGCAGAATCCGTGGTATGCAGGAACCGTAGGATGATGGTCGATCGTAAACCAGATTCGTTGCCAGTGACGTCGGTTGCGTGAATCCTCATCGTCCAGCGTCGGGTAACCGTTAATCAATATGATATCCGGAAGCCAAATCGATAGGTTCGTAAATGACCAGGAACGAGAACGACAAGGCCGATCCAGAATGCAAACGTTGGTGCCAAAATTCTCCAGATTTCGTGGGACCAGCGAAGCGTACCATATGGCGGGTTTCCATTAAACGAAAAGAAACGAAAAACTGGTGTAGCAACCACAATGGACTTGACTAGAATACAGTAATAACTAACGAGGTATGTTAAATCGTGTCGAAACGATAAACACGAAAGTTATTACTGCGAAGTGCAATGGTTAAGATCGTGTTTGACCTAGTCGCGAAAACGTGCTGGGCAAACGATCTTCCGACCGGAACGTGAGACGGGAGCCTCATTCACGGACGGGTGCGTAGGCGTGCTCTGCTGACCTGAACGTGAGACAGTATTCTCTTTCGAGGACATAGCAGGGCCAACTGGCTGCTGGCTTGAACGTGAGACGATAGCCTCATTCGAAGTCGTAGCAGGCAACGCTAACTGCAGACCGTGACGTGACACGGAAGTGTCGTCAACAGGCAGTGCAGTGTTAACATCAAATCTCATGTCGGCGGGCGACACGCTATCATCAACGTACGCGGCTTTGAGACGATCGACGCGACCGTGTCGATCAACCTTAAAGGTCGTATCGTGACGAGAATTCACGCGAAATGGACCTTCGTAAGGCTGTTGTAATGGTTTCCGTATCGAATCAACACGAATGAATACATGCGAACAAGTTTCGAGTTCGGTCGGAACAAAACCTGTCGTCGCAGCATTCGAGTCTGCGCCGGAGCGAGATTTTGCATGTACGTAGACAAACGGTGAACGTAAGTCTGTACGGCAAGTGAATCTGTACTCCATGGCGTAAAGAATTCCCCAGGCAGTCGTAATGTCGTGACGTAGACAAGTTCTGCGGCGGAACATTAGATATCTGTTTTTATGCAAGTCCTGATACCAAGCAGAACTAGCGGTAACGTTTCGTACCAGTCGGGGCTCTCGTGTGCTCTAAGAGCCGCTTTGAGTTGGCGATGAAAACGTTCGACTAAACCATTCGATGCCGGATGGTACGCGGTCGTGCGAATGCATTCCGTACCCAGCATGTGACTTAATGAAGAGAATAGATCGGACTCAAATTGTTGCCCTCGATCGCTAGTGTTTGTGGAAGGACAACCATACGAAGCTATCTATGGTTCTATCAGATGTCGAGCCACTGATTCGGCCGTGACGACAGAGATGGGAATAGCCTTTGGCCACCTAGTAAATCTATCAATGCACGTTAATAAATAGGTATTCCCTTGTGATGGGGTCAATGGACCCACAATGTCTACGTGGATATGATCGAAACGAGCATCAGGCGTAGCAAAAGTACCGATAGGCGAAGCTACGTGCCTATGCACTTTAGATTGTTGACATTGTAGACACTGTTTTGCCCACGTACGAACATCATTATTCGTGGACGGCCAGACGTATCGTGCAGCTACTAATCGGAGACTGGCCGCGATGCCTGGATGTGATAGTCCATGTAGGGTATCGAACACGAGACGTCGATAAGCAGAGGGTGCGACTGGTCGAGGTATGCCAGTAGACATGTCGCAGAATATAGTCCCAGCACTGGCGGCCAGAGGTACGGACTGACACTGTAGCAACGATGATTGAGAGGCTTCCATACATGAAGAATCCTGTGCTTGTGCGGCAGCCATGGAAGGGATGTCTAAAACCGGAGATTTAATGGCTTTAAGCGGAATACGCGACAAAGCATCTGCAACGCAGTTCGACTCACCTTTAACGTGTCGTAGGTCAGTCGTGAACTGAGAAATATAGTCTAAATGTCTGACTTCTCGTGGGGAGTAACGATCAGACTTAGTATGCAAAGCATACGTCAGAGGCTTATGGTCATTATAGAGGATGAAATATCGACCCTCGACTGCATGGCGAAAGTGCCTAACGGCATTATATGCAGCAAGCGGTTCGCGACCAAAAGCACTATATTTGGTTTCCGTGGAACTGAGGCGTCGAAAGAAGAACTCTAAAGGCTGCCATATCCCAGAAACAGACTGTTGCAGGACCGCCCCGATGGCAAAGTCGGATGCATCCACCGCTATGCTTAGCGTGGCGGACGGAACTGGGTGCACGAGGAGCGTGGTCTGAGCTAATGTGGCTTTAATCTCCGAAAACGCTACTCGTACGGCATCCGTAAGCGACAACTTACGTGGATTGCCACGAAGTAGGTCAGTTAATGGAAGCAAACGTTCAGCAGCATGGGGTATGAAACGACGATAAAAGTTAACTAACTCCAAAAATGCCTTGAGCTCCTTGATTGAGGACAGTACGGCGTAATCTAAAATAGCGCGCACTTTATCCTCGCAAGGCTTAATACCCTCTCGAGTGATCTTGTGGCCGAGGAACACAAGTTCCGGTTTGCCAAGTTCACAGTTACCAGGATTGACTACTATTCGATGTTCGGACAAACGTTGAAATAGTAGCGTCAAATGTTGAAATTATTCATCTACGCTCGACGATGCGATTAGCAAGTCATCGATATAGACGTGAACAAATTCCAAGTCTCGTGTAATGCTATCGATAAACCTCTGGAATGTCTGAGCAGCATTTCGCAAACCAAAAGGCATACGTAGGAACTCAAACAAACCAGAAGGAGTCGTGACAGCGGTTTTCTCGACATCTTCAGCGGCGACTGGGATCTGGTGATAAGCTCGCACCAAATCGATCTTAGAAAATACAGTCGTGCCGTGAGGTGATGCTGTGATGTCGTGTATGTGGGGTAAAGGATAGCTGTCGTAAAGGTTAACCGAATTTAATGCGCGATAGTCGCCACATGGTCACCAGCTAATGCCATCTTTCTTAAGAGCCATGTGCAGAGGTGAGGCCCATGGACTGTGAGGAGGACGAACAAAACCTTTAGAAAGTAAAGTGTCAAACTCACGTTTGGCGAAAACCAATTTGTCCGGTGCCAGTCGGCGAGGTCGTGCCGTGACTGGTGGTCCGTTAGTGACAATGTGGTGTGCCACACGATCGGTCACTGTCTCTATCTCTTCAAATGGTTTAGTCAATATGGAGAATTTAATAAACAAAGACTGAAAATCGTGCGGAATGTTAGAAAACAATCCTATGGTTCGGTATGCATCTGTTCGAGCTGCAATACCCGTAAATTTAATGTCCGACGGAGGATCGATAAGCTGCAGCCTACGTGAATCAACAAGTAATTCATAGTGCTGCAGAAAATCGACTCCCAGTATGCCTGTGGGAACATCCGCAAGAATGAACGTCCACAGATACCGTCGTCGTGGTCCCAGGTTGACCGCAAGCTGTCTCGTGTCGTAGGTAGGAATGGAGGAACCATTCGCCGCTGACAGCCGAAGGAAAGAAGCTCGTGGCTTGTCTTTACCAACCGGCAAGACAGAAACTTGGGCCCCAGTATCGACTAGGGACCTAGCGTTAGTGCACGAGTCATGCACGTAAAATAAACGGCCAACCTGAGACTGATTGCCGGCGAGTACGGCCGCTTCTACTCGCGGGCAGTGGCGTTTCCCGCCGCGTATGAACACGGCTGTCTGCACCTACGGGCGGCTGGTCCGAAAACGCGGTGGAACCAACGAAGGCCGCTGGTAGGATGATCTGGTTTGGATGAGACAGGTGAGGCGGACGTGGGCAGTGGAGGGCGCCCGTCCGTGCCGTTGTTTACGTGGGCTACTGCGAGGAGTAGGTGTTTTAACTCTGTCCATGAAGGACAGGCGGCGCTGGATGGATCGAGAGTGCCGAGGCCTCTCCGGCGATTCATCCAGGTCGACACCCCGAGGATTGCGCAATGTCGTGGCGAAGAGGGGATTAGCCCTACTGCCTGTCACGTGCGACAATCTTGTCAGCCAAGGCGGCTGCTCGTTCCAAGGACGAGTGCTCGAGGAGAGCATTAACAGTGGTCTGAACATGGAAGGGTAGAGAGTCCAACCACAGTTCCTTAACTATCTCCGAATCCTTATCGGTGGGCCCTGCCAAAGACCGGAGGTGAGCCAGGTGGCGGCTGGGTTTAGTATCCCCTATGGGGTACCGTGCTAGTAGCTGGCGTAATCGTTCCTCCCGAGAAGGAAGGAAATGTTGCAGTATAGCCTCCTTAAGCCGATCGTACGGCTGCACTTGAGGAGGATTTAATACTAAGTCCCTCACTAAGGCGATAACATCACCTAGGATTGCCTCTAAGGCATAGGAGAATCTTTGGCGTTGGCCAGCAATCCTACGTGCCTCAAATTGCAGTTCTAAGGCTGCAAACCAAACCTCTGGATCATGAGGGATAAACGCCACCGGTTTAAAGGCAACCGCAAACGGAGTGAGATCTGTGTCGAGCTGCGCCTTATCCTCTGACATGGTGACGTTGCGATAATATATCGTAAAAAATATATATCGTGCAACTAAAAGAGGACGTGAAATGGCAAAAAAATCACAGACTCACCGGGCGGGCGAATTTTCCAGGAGGTTCTGGAAGCTTCTGGCTCACCAATATAGAAGACGTTCGGGTGCAGCTGGCGAACGTGTCTCCTATCGGGTCTAGCAGCGAATACCAACGATATCCCCTCTATCGGACGAATAGAGAAGACGTAAGTCGGTTTAAAGATGCGAGGTGTATTCTGTATATCTTGGCACCGAAACAGTACCGATACGAGAGATACACCGAACGGAAAACGGAACGAAACGCGACGGCTGTGTGGAGAGCGAACCGCGAGCGAACGACCGAAAGTGAAAGTGATTTAAAACGAGGTCGACGGAAACCTCGGAAAAGTCAATCCAGTAAAACGTAGGCAACCGGAGAACACTGGGGTCGATGTCAAACGTCAGAAAAGATCGTGGAGAAAATAGATTCAAAATGGTGTCCAGAAAGTAGTCATTTTCTCAGAACGATCAAGGTCACTACAGTTTTTCTGAGGCAGACTTATACCACCTTACTTTGTCTCAGCTATTTCAGAAGCTCATGTTTAGCGGACTCATTACTCACTGTTGGAGTTCGGAATTGTTTTCCTGGTTGACGGCAGTTCAGTAACCGATGGGTATCCCATCGAACCGAAAGGGAAACTGCCAACAACCCTATCTTTCAGAAACTGATTGGAAAAATCGCTGGCAAATGGTCAGTGAGTGAGTATAGTTTTTTTATTTGTCTAGAAAAACTTCAAAAGGGATCTGCTTACAACGGGAGATTGTTTGGTTATCCCAGATGAATGTCACATCAGTCTGATTCAGGGACTACGTGGCAAGCTCAGGAAAGAACAGCACTTCACAGAACAAGTTGATTGTGTTTTATGCTGTGCCACTGGCCGTAGTGCGGAAACTCTTCTGCCTTCGAATCAGCTCGTTTTATTAGCTAAAAACAAAGAATATATAAGTTGTTGTCCTATGTGCCCACACGTTGCACTCAGCGCATTGGTTCGACTGGTTTGGGTGACTACGCCTTGAGGTTTCAACAACGCTGACAAGATTCATCTCCCACCCATCGATCCACTCCACTGATCGGCTATCCTGCCACCGGATTCCGCTGTCTCAAGCCATGGGCTTGATATGGCTCCAGTGCTGACTGCCAAAGTGACCTGGCTGTCCACCAACCCTGAGTTAACACGTTCCCTTACAGATTGTTCAAGTCAGGTCACTAAACACCGTTACGCACCTAATTTAAGGTGAACTTCCAGCATGCACACGATTTACAGTGGAATTCGAAAGAAAATAATGAGGGATGTTCTGATCCGTTCCACTTACTCCAGTGAGAATACTCCCTTGCTTTCGAATCATCTTGTTCTATTAAGAGAAAACAAGCTACGCGTCAAATTATTAGTGAGACCGTAGTGCATGTGGAGGTAGAATTATGTGTACTCATTATTCCTACTTTACCCATCAATGGAACTAAGGAAAAATTAGAAGATATTCATATTGACAAAACAATGAGGTAGGCTTGCATCTTAAAGAACGGGGATCGATAGGAAATATAGTAATGTCAGGAGAATCCGATATGGCTGTCTTAGTTATAGGGAGGAGAACGTAATGGTTCCGTATCGGCTGCGTGTTTTTCGTCAGACTAATAAAGCAGGCTTGGGCAATTTATTTACCAGTTCGACGGGCGCGTTGCTCAAACGACCATCATGGCAGACTTCAAATCTCTTTTGTCCTGAGTTTGAATCCTTCTCTGACCATTCCTTTCCCATTCGGTGGCTTTTCAATAGTCACGATCCCCTTCCACTAACGTATGCTTGCTGTATGACAAATAAAGTAGATGGGATGTTTTTTTCTGTACATCATCACCCAGCGTTCTTACTATTTGTCGTAGCACTGACTTGTTTTCAAGCTGGTGTAAGCTCACCATACTAACAGAAGAGAATCAGCAGTTCAGTTTCTAAAACCGATCGATTGATGAGCCAAGTGTAACTCTGACTTCTCTTTGTTTGCCCGTCTGTTTTCCACAGGTTGACGAAGGAGGTGCTGAGGCTGCTGCTGCTTCGGCTGCGATCGTGCGCCATGGTTGTTGTCTTGCTATTCCAGAGACTCGGGTGAAAGCGGATCACACGTTCGTTGTGGCTCTTGTTTATGATGACAAGATACCTATTTTCGTGGGACACGTTACTGATCCGGAGGTGAACTAAGACCCAGGGTCGGGTTCACTTAGATCTACTCCCTTTTATTCGTATAAATAACAACAATATGATATTTCTTATGTTTCACTGCGCCTGTTCTATTTTGATGCCAATCTGTGACACATATCTGACTTAATAATTTCCAACTCATTTTAATAATTTTCTTCAATACAGTCTCTGGCGATTTGTTTCTCAGGTATATTTGGTTTAATTTTAACTGCCATCATACTTTTCTGTTCCCATAGATGAGCCTGTCAGCCAATTAGCTTTCTTATTTGTACTTCTTTAATCATGGTAAATAAATATGAATGTTTCCTACACTTGAGGTTTCTGTTTCATCCGTTAAGTGTAATTTTTCCGATTTGTGCAGAACAATGTGGTTCTGTAACTCATGTTTATCGTTTCCGTTTGGACGCGACGGACCACTCTGTATCCACATTTCCTTCCAATTTAGCCGTGGAGGATGTACTAAGAAGTGTCCTGTTCAGCTTAACGAACAATGGCTTCGAACTTATTCCAACAAGCCGAATTTATGATTCTCGTGGTTTATTGCCAATAGCTCGTTCGGACATCGACAAAATAAAACAAACGTTACAAACATGCTTGTTTGTCTCCTTCACTTGAAGACAGTCACCATCCGACGGAGATGCAGTTGTGTGGTTCGCCTGTTGTTGTTCAGTGTCTTTGGCATAGCGGCATTGGTGATCCACGACTGACGATAGAACCGTTTTCAGCAATCAACTACTTGTCGAGTAGTATATACACTCACCACAATGGTAATACGACTTCATGGGGGTTTTGGTGTGTATCCTTTTCACTGTACTCATACGTACTGGCGTAAAAGAGAAATTCCACGAATACTAGATAATTATAAGTTGTTAAAATGGGAGGTTGATGACTGATATGCGAGAGGTAACCGGGATAGTGTTATGAATGAAGGAGTTTGTGACTATGAGCTTCCAATCAGTTTGCCTGCCACGTTTTTCATCCGTACTCGAGATCGAACATAAAAGTAAACATCAACACAAGTATGAATTTCTAGAAGGCACCTAAAGAAAAATGCGACTTCTGTAGATTTCGGATAACTCGATGGACATTACGCGATAAATTCGAAGGAGCCATTGCTCACGCACATTGCATACAGTCAGTAGAAATGAAGTAGCAGGGGGTGGTTTGTGTGGGCTTCGTATGGAGCACCGTTCTGGTTACCCGAACAGTGATGTACGGTTGAAAAACCAGCGAACTATGCATGGAAATGCCATGTTGGTCTGGCTGATTGGCAGCTACTAACTTGCGATCTTGTACAATAGAGCCATGATCCTACTGTGAACTTCTACTTGGAACCGAAGTCCCAGGATTTTACGACGGTGATGAAGACGACGACCTCATTTTGCAATGGCAAAAGCGGTGCGAGACTAAGATCTATGAAATCACCTGGATCGCGTTTATAATTGTGGTTGATGACCCCCATTTAAAACAATCACCCAAACCCAACACGGTTCGTTCTCTACTGGAAGCCCGAAATGACCGAAATTGTGTACCCCGTTTATTAGTGTCTGCATGAGTGTTAGGCAAGAGGGATTACATGATTTTTCCTCCGAATTTGATTAAAACGTTAACTCATTTGGTCCATCGATTTCAGTGGTTCAACTAAGTGACGGAATGTCACCGATTTATATTAGACTACGGTGAATGCATCTACACGGTCACGGATATGCAATAGGCCTTTTACTTTGCTATGACCAGTGGATCTTCAACCGTGAGTCGAAAACGCCAGTATTATGTCAGCACGCTTTTGTTTTTCAAATGAGTGCAAATCGTTGTTTTATCTACACCTGACGACACGAAAACCATGTTTATTACCTTTGACCTAGTGACACCGACAGAGGGATGTGTGCATGATTGGAGTAGGGTTTCGCACAATACACACGAATTAAATGACACGGAGTTGCCCGTGGATTCAGAGTGAAATTGGATTTGTTCTGCAGTGCAAATGTGAATGTCGAAGGCATGCATAAGTAAACAAGGTTTGTAGAAGACTTGAGTTTAGATGCGAATTTTCCGTGTGTCGTGGTATTCTAGGTTGAACTTGTATAGTACATGGTTACGCATGCGTCCTACCTTTTGACAAGTATTACCTTGGTGAGTAGGTTTTTGTGTGGTCAGCTGATCACAACTACTCCAGTAGTAGAGTGCGAAAGAAGAGTTATTCACATTCCTACCAGTACCAATGGTGACATGATAGACACGACGTTTGAATGCGAAGCACTTCACTCACTTGTGTAGGCTATTCTATGGCACATATCTCATCTACAATTGAGTCTGTCAAAGTATATTTCAAACACAACAAAGGCAATGTGTTTACTTGATTAATTCCAAGTTGACAATGGCTGAACGTTCTTCAAGAACCGAATTTGAAAGTGTTGCACACACACACACACACTTCGAAGGCCTCTAGCACATATAGCAGAAGTGAAACGTTGCACGTTGCGTTCTGTCTGTAAACTGTAATCGACTTTTTCCGAGCACAAACATCCACAGGCTTGGAATACCAACTGCAATACGGTTAGAGCAAATGAACTGTTAGATAGTTCCTTTAGACGATGCATAAAGACAGACTCTGAATTACCAGCGGAGTTTATCCAGGTTTGTGCATAATTCAAAAAGAATTCGGATATAAATTCGGTGTCCCGTCGATCCATAATCAAGGTACGGTAAAGTATCATACTCAGACGAACTCGAATTCTCCTTACAAGAAACCACTTTTGCCAATGAGACTTGAAGGTAGTCGACTGTATGTGTTATATGGTGATTTTATTTGTGGACAGATCAAAAAGACAGTGACTATAGCAGTACTAGCTCGGATGATCCATACGAGTCAGAGTGAACGCTGGGTGGATCGTTTAGTGTCGTCGACCGATTATTTTCAAACCGTTTTCTGAGGGCAACAGACAGTGACTTTTCTTCACGGCGAAAGTATGCATCATTTTTGAACGTGTTCGATATTGCAATTGTGTACATGCGTACTGTGCAAGCCTGCTGAGAAGTATCGATCAGACCAAAAAGCCTTTTTCCCTGAGCGTTCGCTTAAATTCTTTGTATTCTATTCATGCTTGGGGCTGTCATGGGAACCGGAGATGTTGATTTACAAATACTGAATAGAGAAGGCAGTAACCTTGGTTACGGTTGGGTAATTTAGCCTCCGATGTCACATTGTGATAAACTGAAAGTGAACTATTGAATTAATGAAAGTGAAACCATGTACAATTGGAAAAAGTAAGTAAAGGGTACCGTGTTGTATTTGTAGCGACATTTAACTTTGTCCATTTGTTTAACACACATCATTGTTTATCTGAACGCTTGCTGCCAAGCTCGGTGGCCACTTGACCGTTGCTCGTGCACGCCGCACGCACGCTTTTGCAAGATATGCTAACTACTTTCTCACCACGGATAATGTTGTCCTTCCCATAGGTTGTTGGAATCATTGCTTTGATGATCGTGGTAGTGTAAAGCACAGTACAACTGACCTGTTTGTTTCGATCTGAAATATGGCATTCAATCATCCAGGGTACAGCTCGCATCATTCCATATCGTTGGTGTGTTGCTACTCGTGGGACCTAATATACACGGCGAACAATAATATTCGAATGGATGAACCTCTGCAACTTTGATGCACTTGTTGACTGGTTGGATGCCGAACGTAGAAGTTGCCTCTTGGCTTTTTCGGAGATCTATCTTGCTATTCCACATTAATTTTTAGATGTGTGATTGATTGGATCGTTCAAAAAGTATCAGATACGAAGTACCTGAACAAACCTCACTCGGTGGTTCGGATGAGCCCGCACAGAAGCGAGATAGTTCAATGGTAACACATACGCCTTCTAGGTGAAATGCCCTGTGTTCAAACCCTTTGTGCGGCGTATGATATGTACTACTGATGAGTTCCAACCGGAGTGAAATTTGAGTCTGGTGCTTCCGAGTGCAAGGTTGGCGGGAATTCCTGATGTTTGTAGATGTAAGGTTGGAGTGCAAAGGATAGCCAACCGATCGAAGTATTGTTAGGACCACACACCACTTGCAAGTAGTTGCAAGATATATAAACAGATTATTCATCGAGGGATGAGACTAGATCAGTTTCGAATGGTAATTTATATACGTACACATGGAATATAACGAGAGTGGAAGTCCATCTTTAAAAGCAGTTAGGAAGTTGTGACGATAAAAATTAGTAATTGGTCGTGATTGGAAAGGAGGTTAGAAAAACGATGTGCGGCAGATGGCGCGAGACTGTTTGTGAGTCAGATAGATGACCTCATCGCACGTTCGTGTGAAATAGTATAGTTTGGAGTAGGAAAACAATTAATTGTTTATGTCGATGGCATGCACATGTGAACAAGGTTCGTAGAGGACTTGAGTTTAGATGCGAATTTTCCGTGTGTCGTGGCATTCTAGGTTGAACTTCCGTAGTACATTGTTACGTATGCGTCCTACATTTTGACAGGCAATACCTTGGTGAGTTGGTTTTTGTGTGGTCAGCTGATCACAACTACTCCAGTAGTAGAGTGCGAAAGAAGAGTTATTCACATTTCTACCAGTACTAATGGTGGCTTGCTGAACACGGATTAGATTTCGTTTGAATGTGAAGGATTTCAATTAAATCCGTAGATAATTTGCACAATGTGTCAAATATTTTCAACTTTTAGTTGATATTGCTTTTTTAATCAAGTCTGATTCAAGGAAACCATCGACTGCATTTGCGGATGTATGCGAACAAGCGCAGTCAAAGTTTGTTTGCCGCTATACATATTTCAGATTTCAAAATTTTTTTAAATGAACGTTTCTCTTAGATTACATCCGCCAACGAATATCATTTTTTGGGGTAGAACCGGATCCATTTATCCGTATATATATATATATATATATATATATATATATATATATATATATATATATATATATATATATATATATATATATATATATATATATAACATGTTCAACGTACTTAGGAATGTGAGTCATTTTAGCCGTGTATTTATCGTAAGAGAGAAAGAAGGTAAATTATATATACGTATATATATATATATATATATACATATGTAATGTAAATGGAATGTATGACTGGTAGCTAGTGGGGTGAGGTGTATTTCAACGGAACATATAATGGTGGTTAATAAGCTCGTTGCGATAGTGCTAGTTATCAGGTGGAAGTTCACATTGCAACACCTGCGTCTGCAGCTGGAACACAAAATCCCGTATTCATGGGTTGGCAGTTCGCGTCGATGAGTGGAACTTGGACCGTTTAGCAGCTTCAAAACTAACCGGTTGGAACGCTTCAATAGCAGCTACCTCAAGGATTCGTGTGGAAAGGATACTAAAGAAATCGTAAAAGCTAGATTCTTTACAAGGGAATATGCATCTCTCCCAAGGAGATTCAGAAAATGAGCAGCCTTCTCAGAATCCAAGAATTTACGAGTTAAGCACTTGAGATAGATCGATATAGTCTTCAACCTCTCGTGTACTGGCGCGAACATTCAGAGCCTCTGAATTACAGATAACCATGACAGGAACTGACCGCCACGTCAAATGTTGTGATCGGAACTTCCACTCGAGAACCAGTGTTATCACAACGAACGTAGTAAACGCTACGACGCGAACTAAGCGCACTGACGAGATGGGATCACCGTTTAAACTAGAACGCAATTCGAAATTGCTCTCTGATCAATTGTTGTGTACTAGCATTCAGTGATGTAATAAAATAACACAAAGTAATCCCATTAACAGTCATCCCAGCAGGCCGTAAAATGCACTTTTGATTAGCAGCTCGAGGTGGAAAGACGAGACAGATTAATCGCTACAATCAAGTGTCTCGAGTTGCAACAAAGACTTCTTCTGGTCCACTAATGGACTTTCCAGTCCGCCAAATTTCTTCGTGGGCAATATAAAGACGTGCGCTGTCAATTACGAGCAGTCAGATTCGTTCAGCCCGAAAAACCCGGAAATCCTCTTCTGATCCATGATCGAGGTCAGTGACATGCGTTCCACCAGGCAATCAGTCCAGCTAAAATCCTCACCCTCGGGCAGTTTCACCAAGCAAGCATTGGGATGCGATGACAACAACACGAAGCCCGGGGTTTGTCTCTGGCCCACTCTGGTACGTCCAGTGGGATGGATTCGTTTGAGGAACTTGAATACATCGGCTGCTGCAGTTTGGTACGCGTACTTCGGAGGGGCAAGCTATGTTGATTCCATAGCAGTAGAGTATACTCATGGTAATGCCCTTGCTACCTATACCTAGCAGGCTATGTGGACTCGTAACATTGTGTCCAATTATAGGTTCCCAGCTTGTATTCCGGCCACTGGGGAGCACAGATCGCGCCGCTTGTCTGCGATACCGTAGCATGATAAGATCCAACTGTAGAGACAGGATCGATGAAGATACTAGGGGAATAGTGTAGGAAGTGTTGTCCCCAGCATCACTCAGCATTTTTCCGCGGTGGCTCCGCTGACCCACACACAGCCAAGTGCTACCCGTTCACAGCAGGAATTTCGTATTCTGGGTGCCAGTGACTGATCGAACGGCTAATACACCTTTTGGATGTTAGTCTGCCAACCCGGGACGTCCAGCGCATCCAAGTGATTGTGGTTTATGGTTGCTAGTGGCTGTCTAAGAGCTCCCTCGCCATTCAGTAGAAAAAAGCCATGGCTTGGGGGTCCACGCACCCCTGCTGACTGAATGAATTTCTTTGCTAGCCACTGGATCTAACAGGTCTCATCTGCCTTGGCAGGAGTTTCCGTCTTGGGGGCAATCTTACCAAGGTTTTTAAGTCTTGGTTACCTGCCTCAGCTTCGTAGATCCACAAGTGAGCGTTGGGTAAATGATGGAGACCAGAGTGATGGAAGACACCCCAATGGGCACGACATTCTACCAAATCGGAAGTTCTACTCCTTAAATATACCTCATACACCCCGCGTTAGAATATGATCGACTAAGATTTTAGTTTTTTAAACCAGTTAAGGGATGCAGCTTGCAAGAACCGTGTGCGTCGAAGTAAATGTGGATGGCCTGTTGCAATCTTCGTCCAATGATTTTATATTCCCCATGATAACGGAAGTAACACAGAGAAGTGCTACATGGTTTGAGCCATCACTCGCCAGGTTTTCCGCGTGACCTAAAGAAAAATATTTCGTACACCACGGTTTTGTGGGATGCTGCTATCGGTTTGCGTGTATATTCACGTTCGATTGCGAGGTAGTTTGGCTGGGTGCGTACGTCACATGACACTGATCATAGAATCCGTCAACTTTCAGCTCGTTGTAGACGGCTTAACGTTATATTGAGTTTCAGAAATCCAGGTTTCACACCTGCAGTTTGACTAACATGCTAACCATATCAACCTCTGGAATGTGCCGTGGTTAAACGAACCGCTTCAAGCCGACTTATATTTACAACGAAACGAAACCGAATTGATGGGTATCCTTCGTAATGGCAAACAGTATGGTAATTGCATCGTAATATGTTTATTGACGGCTATTATATGGGATACGCCTGCAACAGCTTATATTCTCCTAATGAAATTCCTGCAGAACATTTCGGCTGTGATAAATTCATCCTGCATGGATTGCTTATTGCGGGATGGAAAACATTCCCCTCACAGATGCTGAGGTACAAACAAGCAATGATATCCGTAAGTCAAATTGTCGATGTCACCACACAGATGACAGTCCTTTCCTAAGTTTTCCTATCAACATGGTTAAAACGTTCCCCTTGGAGTAGATGCATCTAGTATGTTTAAGAGAATTTCAGACGCTTATTACCACCTGTCTAAAAGGTTAGTGTGTACGACATTTCCACCTGAGTAGTACTGCTGTCGATGAACTGGACAACGGGATAGAGCAAACCCAAGCGTTCAGTCAATGTGACTTTCATCGTTCACGGTGTTACACGTGTGATGTGGAACGTTGGAAGACAACCGAATATGATCAGTTTCTTTTGTACTTTGGCCCGATTTCTTTGTGGGAATTATTGCCAAATGATCCGTATGATCACTTTTTCGCTTTTATTTCCATTCGTGTATTTTGTACCTTTTTCTCATCCTAAGCTGTTGAACTTTGCACATCAACGTTGTTGATTTTTGCACAAGAAAAGTTCTATTTATACGTTCCAAAAATTGTGTGCAACGTCTACTGCTTAACGCAAGTGGCGGATAACGTGTGGTAACACGGAATGTTGAACACTTTCTCCAGTTTCTCTTATGAATCTTAATTGGGAAAGCTCAATTCTTTCACCACTGGACCCACAAGAGCAGCGGAACAATTACACCGAAGAATTTAAAAAGTGAGCAATGTGCGTTCGGAAAAGGGAGATAATGTTGCCCTGGATGATACTTCAATTCCCGTCTTCTGCTAGTGTCACACACATTCATCCTATGCTCTGTATTGGTTTTTAGTCCGCTATGCAACCGAATAACATCAACATTATCGACCATCACCCGCAAAAATTGCAAGCATACTGTATGATAATATATATATATATATATATATATATATATATATATATATATATATATATATATATATATATATATATATATATATATATATATATATATATATATATATATATATATTGTCTTACCCTTTTTGATGGCTTGCTAGCAAATCTTTTGTACACGGCTTACGGGGATGACACACTATCGGACTCACCCACTTCACCCATTCACACAATCACTTATAAAGGTTTTTCATGTTCCAATCACTCTTATGATGCCATTGTTCCAATTTTGCAAACGCTCACCTAAAATTATGTTTTCCTCCTTCACTTTTCTAACAGTCGGCGTCCATTGGACACGGAGTGGCATTAACCGGCTTCTGGTTTGGAAGTGCACAACGAAAAACCGTTTGAAAAACACTGGTTCATTGTTGTCGTCAAGGGTAAATCAATGGAATTTGTTGTCTTTGACTAAACCTCAGAAGCTGTTCTATCTATCCCAAGGTTCGCAGAAGAACCGGTATTTGTCACTTAAGGGCATGAAGCGTTGGTTTATCAGTCATAGGAATGACGACGACGCAAGACAAAAACACACCCCAACCTTTGCAGTTTCGTTGGGCCGAAGTTGTCTCATCCATTATGCGCCTAGGTCGAGAGGCAACCTTCATGGATCTTACGAAATTCGTAAACGAAAGGGCTAACGTACTTATGATGCATCAGTCTTATACGCTCCCTTCGACCGCGACCCACAGTTATGCTTCTATTCTTCGTGAACCACCGTTTAAGATTTCGACGCACCACACGCAAACGACGGTGTCGTCGGCACCGCATCAGACTCCATTCAAAGTATTCAGTGTCTTCAGTGTGGAGAATCACATTACACTGATCAGTGTGGAATGTTCATTGCAATGAATTTACAAAAAAGACTGGAATTTGTCGATCATCATCGATTATGCCGTTTATGCCTGAAGCCGAACCATGTAGCAGACAATTGCAGATCACGTGGTTCATGTGGCGTCTCAAGGTGCTCTTTGCGCCACCACACCTTGCTTTGTTCGAATATCGCAGACAATGGCCCCGAATCCGGAACCAATAAGGAGATAACCCACTGTCTCTCAACGTCCACAAAAGAGTCAGTTACTTCGTTAGGTGGATTACCAGTCAGAGTATTCGGACCTCTCGGATCAGTCAACACCCACGCATTCCTCGACAACGGTTCGGACGTTACCCTAATTGATCAAGATTTGGTCAAGCAGTTAGGCGTAACAGCTGAACCATCGAAGTTATCGGTATCTACTGTTGTTCAAACTGCAGAGAAGAATTCAGAGGTGGTTAGTTTTGAGTTGAGTGGATTAAATAAGAAAGAACGTCTTGAACTCAAAAGATCCTGGTCTGTATCTAGCCCATCCCAAGTCACGGGAATTGCGCTGGCAGCAAACCCATCTGCGAGTTGGAAGCACTTACAGGGCGTTAAAGTTCCTGCCCTCAAAGGAGCAAAAGTGTCTGTGCTGATTGGAATGTGCGTTCCGGCGACACAGTGGGTACCGGAACATCGATAGAGCGGGCGAGAGGATCCGTACGCTATGCGTACACCTCTATGTTGGGTTCTAATGGGACCGATACCCTATGAAGAACAAGGAACAGCTGTACCTCACCGTCTACGTTCTTGTCCCAGATTCTTGTGGTGGACGGAGGGATTTACGGACCGAGTAATATGGATAACCAATGGCGCACACGCAGCATCTTACCGACCTGCTAAATACATTCGCAAACGCTTGGGGGGAGTGTACGTTCCGTATTTATCTGCTATCAACAATACGAAAAGAAACAAAAGAAGGGAGAAACCGGAAAGGCTTTAAGGAAGGCGGCAGGATTATTCCTTTACAGTACGTAAATTATCATTTTCTTCGAAAGAAATTCGGGCTAGTTTTTCTTTTGGAATCGTTTATTCATTCGACGCAATCAATACATCCTAAGGCAGTCTGAAGATTAGTGGGAACATATCACTAATGGCATCTATACGTGTTCCTCTGGTTTATTTCATAGTTTATACGTAGTTCTATGTCACAGCCCTATTTTTTGAAGAATAAGCATACACGCAGTCCAACGTACTGCTTCTTAGTTTTGGGATATTTCTCTGTTTCATTGAATATAATTGTTTTGACACAGATTATAGATTTCTCCGTTTTGCTGAGAAGGATTCTCAGTCAAGCTATTTTTGAAACCCGTCCCAGTTGGGAGCGCGTTGGGCGTGCTGCTTAGGATGTACCTGGATCAGAATTACCAGTTGTTGCGTCAACAGTTAAAATGACATCAGACTGACCTTCCTCATCAGACTGGATCTGGTCAACATGAAGTCTATGACTGGTCAAATTATCTCGATCGATAATAGTGAGCATTTGGCTCCTGTTACGGGAAATGACAATCCCGTTCACCGGCCGTAAATAATCGCCTCTGAAATAACTGGCAATAGCATTCAAAATGCACTGACGGGGACTTTTACCAATAACACTATGCACAGCGTTATGATATTTTCACAAGATAATTGTCAATGACGCAATCAAGTTCAAAAAATGAATTGGGGTTCACAGGAGGAAATACACTTCTAACCGTGAGCACAAAACTCTCTGCAAAACCATTAGACTTCGGGCGACGAAGAGTAGTGCACACATGTCCACAATCAAGATCTTTCAACCACTCATCCACGAGTTTTGCAGTGTAATGTGCCCCATTATCAGTAACTAGTACAAAGACGAATCTGCCTCTGCCAAATAAATAATTTTGTATACTCATGACGGCCCACTATTCTGCCAAAGTTTCTCATTGTGTTTCTGAATATCCTTGTTCAGCTTTGGTGAACCTCCTTTAAATGCAAATGATTCGTCGCTCATATTGTTCAAGAACGGATTCTATGCCAGAAAAAAATGCACCAGTAATAACAGTTGAAGGATCTTTCAGAAAGAACGATTTAAGTACAACACGGGATTGTAGATGAGATAGTAGTTTGCGAAGCGTCATTTCATGAGCCTGATACCAGAAGAAGGAGTTAGTGGACAGAATATCGGACAGACAACTTGCTTGTTTAGAAAAAAATGGAATAAGACGAGCATAGTACTGAAGACCACCAAGGATAGAACTTATTCCATGAATGTTTGTGGATAAAGGGACTTCAGTGAACGGGGTTAAACGTGTTGGATTTGTGGAGAAACCTTTAACACCCATAATGTAACCAAGCCAAGAAAACTGCGATATCCTAGCGCGAATCTTTCCACTTTGCATATCTGTATTCACTGTGTTATGCTACATGTTTTACATTACGTGATTCCGCCATTATGAAATAATACGCTACGTTGGGTAAATAACCCAAGACGCCTTCGGTGTTAGTGAGTTACACCCCACTTTTGCACCCTTTCTGTCTTCATCGTGCCCTGTTTACCTGACAACCCATTGGCATTAGCAATGCAGTGGAGTCAATCTATACTTAACCGACAATAATGTAAGGTTGATTTGATAAGTTGTCATTTAACTTTGAGAAACTATCACATGGAGTTAGAGAACTCTCAGTTGAGAGCGGAACGCAATAGATGTCACTGCGTTATTCTGTTATACTGAGACAGACAGGCACAGACCAAGTATTCCGCTCCGTTGGTTATCGACATTTAGTCCACTTGTTGTGAGGGTATGTGTAGACCCATCGTTGACAGACAGCCAAGTCACGTAAGTAGACAGCAAATGTACAGTACCGAGTCCAAAGCTTGAGTCAATGGAATCACGAGCGGTAAGATAGCTGATTGATATCTTGGATTTATGGAATAAGAATTATATCCCATCAGCTGTATTTAAGCCTTGATGCTTCGTTGCCCACACCAGTCGGTCCAGTAAGTTGTGTTCAATAACTGGACCCATGGCCCAGCATGGTGTATATTGATTATGTTTTAATAATAAACTGAGATGATTCGAAGACAAAAAGTCTTCAGTAGCAGATACTTGAATTCGACCAAAATTCACTGTCGTCGGATTATTTCAAAAATACGGTACACAATACTTCAGAGACTTTTGAAAAATAGCGGGCAAAACGTTGAGGCCAAAAGGGAAGGAGGTTATCCCGAAGTAAAGCGTAGAAAGTATAAATGTTCGTTAGCGCACTTGAGTCCTTGTCCACCCAGCTGGCAAAAGCCCAGACATCTCGACCGTCACCTGAGGGTCACATGTACGTCACATAAGTGTTCCCTTTGAAACAAGAAGAAGAGATTCAGTTGAATGTCAGCCAAGAATTGAAACAAGCAGAGGGTTGATATTTACAATGCATTGATATGTGAAACACCAAATTCTATAACAAGTAATAAAACGTTTTTAATTAGCATCTTTAGGTAATAAATAAGTACTAGCGTTTCAATTGAAATTGAATTTTATAATTTTTTCTCACTGTTTTTAAACAAATCTTAGAATGGGCTGACAAAAATACAGTTTTTTGGAAAGTTGTTGAACTTACTATCAAATAAATACTTCTCATATGAGATCACTGGATATACGGGTTTCTGTGGGAGACTCGGGTCTATCGTCTCCATGGGGACACTCACGTGACGGCCGAGTGTCAGTCCTCAACAGTTGCAACAGAAGCTGCTCCTACTGCCTGATCCTGCTCTTATGAATTCCGTGAGCAATACCAAGATGTGCATAGTCTTACTGAAACCACATCTCATACCATGCTGTTTAATCGCAGTTCTGGGCAAGCTAAATATCACCCACTCCTCGCCATTTCAAACAGAGTAGTACGTGCCGGCCAAAATTCCAGAAGTATCGGAATGATGCAGTTAGGCATAGACTACACATTGTCAACGTGATTCGCGTGGAAGGTTACGTTCTCGATCCGTCCGTCGTTTCCGTGGTGCTGAGTATTTCAGATGTGACAGATTCGGACACAATCAGTCGGTCTGCCAGAATTCCCGGGATTACTAATCCAACTCTCATATAACTTGTCCTCGAATGGTTCTCCCAGTTTCCCTCTTGTGGTGGGTTCACCAACACAGAAACATGTTTTTCTTTCTTTGGTAAGATTCAGCATGATTTCATTGCTGACACTGGTAGTGTTGAATCATCGATTCCTGAGACTGTGGTGCGAAGTCATTCCAGATTTGGAACATGATCCTACTGACACTGTTGTGAAGGGTATTACCAGACACGTTACCAATTTTGGGAGCCTGTACATTTCCTCTCACAGATTCAGATGGCAATGCCTTCAACTATAGTTTTCTTGGCACTCATTCAGGACCTTCCATACTAGGACTGAAGGCCATGAAAGACAGTAGTGTTTCCAATTTCCGTCTGTCTTATGATTTTACATCCTTAACTGATCCTATTTTGCGATGTTCCAGAATCACGGATGGTATGAAAATTTACTCTATGGAACTCGAAATAGATGGTGATCCTGTCTTTGTAAAGCGTTGTGTTTTGTCCTACTGTTTGCGAAAAGCCCGTGAAAAAGGTGTTGAATATTCTGATTCAGGTAGCAACTACAGATGGGTGAACAAATTTTCTCGGAAGCACTTGACGGGTTTCCCGTCTATTGTCGCACACCAGCTATGCATATCCGGTACTCCTCCGTCCATCCACCGGGGAACTTTGTCCACCCACTTCTAGGTACTTCTGAAATCATAAATGCCAATTCGCGACCACACAGTCGTCACTCTTGAGGTTACCTGCGTCTAACCCATATAGAACTACCAGCGAACCACCATTGTGGTTCCCCACAGAGCTCTCGATATACAAATCAAATTGTTGTGAAGGAAGGTGTCGGATACTTTAGCTTCTACTCATTTTATCGAACCTGTCAGTTCATCGAATTGGGCCACGCCCATCGTAACACCTTTGGAATCAGATGGTGGAACTCCGAAGATCTTTGCTGATTACCGTGTCACTCCCAACGGTAAACTACGCCAGCGCACAGGTACTACAAAAGAGCCTAAAAATATATTATCCCGCTTCAATGGTTCAAGTGACTTCTCTCGTCTGAATCTTAAATATGCCCATTTACAGGTTCTTCTTCATCCTGATTCTCGTTAGTAAACTACAATCAGTACTCCTCTTGGTTTGTATTAACACAACTTTTGCCTTCCGGATTGAGTGCTTTCCCAGCCATTTACTAATCAGTAACGGATGCGATTAATGAAGGATTGGTTGATGTTGAAGGCTACCGGGACGATATAGTGATTCCTAGTCCCAATAAAGCAATTCACGATGAGAAGATACATTTATTGTTGCAAGATTTTGTGAATTTACTGTTGTCATTCACCCATCGAAGGATATTTTCAACTGGACATCTCTTACATTTCTTGGTCATTTCACCGATTAAGACGATTTGACACAGGATCCCGATCGCCTAGATCCTTCACCAGCTGTGCACACCTGTACAAACTTGAGTGAACTACACCCCTTAATTAGATCTTCGCAGTATTATTCCCGATTCATTCTCCAGTTTTCTACTGTGATGGAACCGATCTTTCACTTGTTATCCGACGGCAATTTTCTCAGGTTCTCTGTACATAATCACACGTTTCTTCCCATTTTGGACCATTTACAAACCAAAGCATTCCTGCCTTCTTTTTCACCTTCAAATCCCTCCACTCATTTTGCAGATGATTCTCTCGCTGGAAGTGGTGCAGTCCTGGAATAACACGATTACCCGATTGTGTGCTTTTCAAGGAGACTGATTGCTGCTGTAAGAGCTTATTCTCAAATTCAGCGAGGGGCGTTGGCTGAATACTGGTCAAATACTTGTCGGGTTGTTTCTGATCATGAAGTATTAAATCTTATCTACCATCCATCTCAATCATTGCATAAGTCCACTAGTTCAATGGGGCAATATGGGCGTATCTCATCACCTGCACAGGACTATGATATCCATATGTTAATTACATTTCTCAATAAGGATGTTCTACAGCAGGCTCTGGTGTAGTTCTGGGTCAGCTCAGCCCAAGGATGGTGAGAATGCTTGATATGGATACTGGGCCACCGCGTGGCAGGCATATCGAACAAATAATTTACAACCTACCAGGACTCACAGTCGATGTTGAGACAGAAAATGAATCCGGATGTGATAACTGTGTTCAGAAATTCAGAACACTTGACCAGTCAGCAACATGAAGATGAAAAACACTAAAATTCATTCGATGTGTGGTGGGCGTGGTCTGAGCTCTAAGGCTTGGTAGAAAATATCATTTGAACCAAAACACTGTGTGCAATGACTGGGTATATGGACCAAAAACCAATATATATATATATATATATATATATATATATATATATATATATATATATATATATATATATATATATATATATTCAGTCTACCTGTAATTCCATTGGAGTTGTTATTTATCGGTAACTATATCAGTGCTGTTATCCGAATCCCCCGTGAAATTCGTTTGAGTGGTGCAACTTAAGATCAATGAGTTAATATCTTTTTTTGAAGGCATTCATTGATCAAGACAAAAGCAAATGTGCTCCACACTTTTTGTACTCTATCTGGCAGGCGCTTTATTGTTTTTCCGGGATTAAAGTTTGCTTACTCAAAGGTATAAATATGCTCACGGAAAGTATTAAATAGTTTTGAAAACTAATACTCTACTTCCCAGTTTGTAATCGGTGCTGTCCGGGTAGGAGGGTGTCGTTGTCTTTCACAGGTCATAGCACATAACTTTGAAATGATGCATACGGGATTCAAGTCACATTCTGTGGTCACTACTGTTCATTAAATGCAATAATACCATCGTGAAGAATGCATCTCACCAACGCTTTAGAATAGCGTCTTAAAAATTAGGACTACTTGTCAACTATGTTTCTATGTTGTAATCGATTTCGTCTTTGTGATGCTTCGAAGCGTCATAGATAACTCACTCTTGGAATCCTATTTACGGATTGGAAGTTTTAGCATAGATATTACTGATCGGATATATATTTGTTTTTGTGAAGTGTTTGCCCACGTGTTCTCTTCTCCGCTTGGGCTTAATTTTGAAGATCTTTCCAGAGCTGCTGCATCTGGAAAAAGTCTCCAGGATGTAGAATTCCGAACTTAATTAACGATTTGTCCAGTGACTGACAAGCATGCTCATGTGGTTTCAGTTCTACTCACATGAAATCTGTAAGGTCGTGTGAAATTTACCAAGCTGTTTCCTTATGACGCGAGTTCGCAAGTCCCTCCTACTACGTGAGGACCACCTGTCCGTTACAGTGGTACTCCGCAATACGCCACCACAATCACCAGAGAAATGGTCCCAACAACCTATGGGAAGGACAACATTATCCGTGGTGAGAAAGTAGTTAGCATATCTTGCAAAAGCGTGCGTGCGGCGTGCACGAGCAACGGTCAAGTGGCCACCGAGCTTGGCAGCAAGCGTTCAGATAAACAATGATGTGTGTTAAACAAATGGACAAAGTTGAATGTCGCTACAAACAAAATACGGCGCCCTTTACTTACTTTTTCCAATTGTACATGGTTTCACTTTAGTCTGCTTTCAGTTAATCTCAGTGACATCGGAGGCTAAATTACCCAACCGTAACCAAGGTTACTGCCTTCTCTATTCAGTATTTGTAAATCAACATCTCCGGTTCCCATGACAGCCCCAAGCATGAATAGAATACAAAGAATTTAAGCGAACGCTCAGGGAAAAAGGCTTTTTGGTCTGATCGATACTTCTCGTCAGGCTTGCACAATACACATGTACATAATTGCAATATCGAACACGTGCAAAAATGATGCATACTTTCAACAAACAATCCCAATCATGTACGCCAGCCCCCAATGCCGCTCATTTGTGTCGACGGACTGAACAGTTTGTTCACATAATCCGTTCTGTTCATGTGAAAGTTGTACGGGAACGCTCGAGATGATCGCAATATCTTTCGCCGTGAAGAAAAGTCACTGTCTGTTGCCCTCAGAAAACGGTTTGAAAATAATCGGTCGACGACACTAAACGATCCACCCAGCGTTCACTCTGACTCGTATGGATCATCCGAGCTAGTACTGCTATAGTCACTGTCTTTTTGATCTGTCCACAAATAAAATCACCATATAACACATACAGTCGACTACCTTCAAGTCTCATTGGCAAAAGTGGTTTCTTGTAAGGAGAATTCGAGTTCGTCTGAGTATGATACTTTACCGTACCTTGATTATGGATCGACGGGACACCGAATTTATATCCGAATTCTTTTTGAATTATGCACAAACCTGGATAAACTCCGCTGGTAATTCAGAGTCTGTCTTTATGCATCGTCTAAAGGAACTATCTAACAGTTCATTTGCTCTAACCGTATTGCAGTTGGTATTCCAAGCCTGTGGATGTTTGTGCTCGGAAAAAGTCGAATACAGTTTACAGACAGAACGCAACGTGCAACGTTTCACTTCTGCTATATGTGCTAGAGGCCTTCGAAGTGTGTGTGTGTGTGTGTGTGCAACACTTTCAAATTCGGTTCTTGAAGAACGTTCAGCCATTGTCAACTTGGAATTAATCAAGTAAACACATTGCCTTTGTTGTGTTTGAAATATACTTTGACAGACTCAATTGTAGATGAGATATGTGCCATAGAATAGCCTACACAAGTGAGTGAAGTGCTTCGCATTCAAACGTCGTGTCTATCATGTCACCATTGGTACTGGTAGGAATGTGAATAACTCTTCTTTCGCACTCTACTACTGGAGTAGTTGTGATCAGCTGACCACACAAAAACCTACTCACCAAGGTAATACTTGTCAAAAGGTAGGACGCATGCGTAACCATGTACTATACAAGTTCAACCTAGAATACCACGACACACGGAAAATTCGCATCTAAACTCAAGTCTTCTACAAACCTTGTTTACTTATGCATGCCTTCGACATTCACATTTGCACTGCAGAACAAATCCAATTTCACTCTGAATCCACGGGCAACTCCGTGTCATTTAATTCGTGTGTATTGTGCGAAACCCTACTCCAATCATGCACACATCCCTCTGTCGGTGTCACTAGGTCAAAGGTAATAAACATGGTTTTCGTGTCGTCAGGTGTAGATAAAACAACGATTTGCACTCATTTGAAAAACAAAAGCGTGCTGACATAATACTGGCGTTTTCGACTCACGGTTGAAGATCCACTGGTCATAGCAAAGTAAAAGGCCTATTGCATATCCGTGACCGTGTAGATGCATTCACCGTAGTCTAATATAAATCGGTGACATTCCGTCACTTAGTTGAACCACTGAAATCGATGGACCAAATGAGTTAACGTTTTAATCAAATTCGGAGGAAAAATCATGTAATCCCTCTTGCCTAACACTCATGCAGACACTAATAAACGGGGTACACAATTTCGGTCATTTCGGGCTTCCAGTAGAGAACGAACCGTGTTGGGTTTGGGTGATTGTTTTAAATGGGGGTCATCAACCACAATTATAAACGCGATCCAGGTGATTTCATAGATCTTAGTCTCGCACCGCTTTTGCCATTGCAAAATGAGGTCGTCGTCTTCATCACCGTCGTAAAATCCTGGGACTTCGGTTCCAAGTAGAAGTTCACAGTAGGATCATGGCTCTATTGTACAAGATCGCAAGTTAGTAGCTGCCAATCAGCCAGACCAACATGGCATTTCCATGCATAGTTCGCTGGTTTTTCAACCGTACATCACTGTTCGGGTAACCAGAACGGTGCTCCATACGAAGCCCACACAAACCACCCCCTGCTACTTCATTTCTACTGACTGTATGCAATGTGCGTGAGCAATGGCTCCTTCGAATTTATCGCGTAATGTCCATCGAGTTATCCGAAATCTACAGAAGTCGCATTTTTCTTTAGGTGCCTTCTAGAAATTCATACTTGTGTTGATGTTTACTTTTATGTTCGATCTCGAGTACGGATGAAAAACGTGGCAGGCAAACTGATTGGAAGCTCATAGTCACAAACTCCTTCATTCATAACACTATCCCGGTTACCTCTCGCATATCAGTCATCAACCTCCCATTTTAACAACTTATAATTATCTAGTATTCGTGGAATTTCTCTTTTACGCCAGTACGTATGAGTACAGTGAAAAGGATACACACCAAAACCCCCATGAACTCGTATTACTATGACTGGTTTAACTGTCAGCGAGACAGGGTGATCACAGTTTTGAATCCTGTTTCTCGTTTCCATACATACTGAATCAGATGTTCTGGCGTGATTCCCGAACGTACCACTCCAATACATCAACCACTACGCGGTTATCTATGTCATGCCCGTCATGTTCTTAATGGAATGCTACTCCTTAAGTACACACTCCGCTCACTACTGCCACGACTTCCGCATCTACTTTATTGATTTTCGCTCTCCGAGTGCATTGCAGCCCGATTACCGGAGTTCCTGACCCGAAACACGAGAATAACCTGGTAGTAGAGGTTGTTGAAAGCCATTTACCAGTGCCATCAGAAACACGGAGTTTCATTTCTTGTGACTTGAAGATGAGCAAGCCTCTTGAAGTAACTTGAGTAGATACCAATGAAGAGTCGTAAGTATTTTACTACAACAGCTACAGATTAGAGCTTCATAGACTTATCATACTTTGGTAGGATAGAGTTCAAAACAACGTCGGCCTGTCTCTGACAACACGAAATTTCTAGGTTATTTTCTGAAGTTTGCATCAATGTTATATCATCCAGTTTGGACAATCATGACATCAAACAAGCTGTTGGGAGTCACACCGGATAGGCCAATGAATAATATTTATGACTCATAATCATGCACGCCTGGTTGGAATTTATTCAATAGTCCGAAACTCACGCCATTCTGTTCTCACTATGTTCTCAGGTGTGACTAAGGTACTAACTATTCCCATACGTTTTGAGTTCTCGTAAGGTAAACTATTAGTAACGATTCCCTGTACGACAGCTTGAAATGTTAACACAAAGCACGATACCACCAGGTCAGATCCATTCAATTATCAGCATCTGAGAGGGGGCAGCAGATAGCATAAGGTTACTGGAAAAATCCGTCCCTAAGTGGTTCAAACCGTGTTCCATTATCTCCCGGTTACCAGTCAGCAAAGCGAGAATGGATCTGCTCTGAATCATAAACTCGGCTTTTTAGAATAAGTTCGGAGCCATTGTTCGTTAAGCTAAACAGGACACTTCTTAGTACATCCTCCACGGCTAAATTGGAAGGAAATGTGGATACAGAGTGGTCCGTCGCGTCCAAACGGAAACGATAAACATGAGTTACAGAACCACATTGTTCTGCACAAATCGGAAAAATTACACTTAACGAATGAAACAGAAACCTCAAGTGTAGGAAACATTCATATTTATTTACCATGATTAAAGATGTACAAATTAGAAAGCTAATTGGCTGACAGGCTGTTCTATGGGACCAGAAAAGTATGATGACAGTTAAAGTAGAACCAAATATACCTGAGAAACAAATCGCCAGAGACTGTATTGAAGAAAATTATTAAGTCAGATATGTGTCACAGATTGGCATCAAAATAGAACAGGCGCAGTGAAGCATAAGAAATATCATATTGTTGTTATTTATACGAATAAAAGGGAGTAGATCTAAGTGAACCCGACCCTGGGTCTTAGTTCACCTCCGGATCAGTAACGTGTCCCACGAAAATAGGTATCTTGTCATCATAAACAAGAGCCACAACGAACGGGTGATCCGCTTTCACCGCAATCTCTGGAATAGTAAGACACATGAAACAATCGATTTCAGCCGAAGCAGCAGAAGCCTCAGCACCTTCTTCGTCAACCTGTGGAAAACAGACGGGCAAACAAAGAGAAGTCAAAGTTACACTTGGCTCATCAATCGATCGGTTTTAGAAACTGAACTGCTGATTCTCTTCTGTTAGTATGGTGAGCTTACACCAGCTTGAAAACAAGTCAGTGCTACGACAAATAGTAAGAACGCTGGGTGATGATGTACAGAAAAAAACATCCCATCTACTTTATTTAGAAGTTCAGCATGCTGGAAGTTCACCTTAAATTAGGTGCATAATGGTGTTTAGTGACCTGACTTGAACAATCTGCCTCAGCGACCCAAAGAGTTATTCGGGTAAACTGGAGATGTAATCACGCCTGTAAGGTCACTGGGTAGAGGCCAGCCGAAGTCCAGTCCCCTGGTCCTCCAGGATAGGGGTCGATCTAAGCTGGCAACCCAGTCGGTAAAATCAGTGGAAGAATAATTGATCCAAGCAAATGGGTTTCCACTAAGCCATCCCGCTGCCTTGTGGATAGGTTCTTGTCAGAACTAAAGGCTTTGGTTGAGAACCGTAATTGTTCTCCTGCTTCACAGCTGGACACTCTAGCAGCACCCATCCAACATCTTTCATGAACCGCACCAACACAAAGAGTTTTATACTGCATCATTTATCGCACAGGACCGCGCTGACTATTGCTTCGAGTAGAGTGGGCTACTGCTCAGAGTTCCCTCTCTTGTACTCAACCTTTGTCTTCTGTCCTCAACCACCTCTGCCCCCTCCATCCGCCCATATTGCTTCCACTGATAACAAGCCCGATACTCACAACGATTCACTATCAAGTAGTGTCGGGAACAATCCTCTGTCTGGCAACTCACATTTTATCAAGCCTCGTTAGCCTCTGAATCTCGGCTCCTTCAATGTTCGTACTCCCATGGAAGCCCAACAGCAGGCGTGCCTAGCGCCCACAATAGACACTCCGACGATTGATACCTGCTGCTTAAGTGAAACGCGTATCAAGGATTCGAGCAGTGTGATTCAACTCACTGCTCCTGGTATCTCGTCAAGGTATTTTCTGCGCACTTCAGGAGACGAAGTACCTCGAGCTGCGGGTAAATGTGGTATAGAAATAGTCTTGACTGACAAAGCTGAGGCTGCCCTTTTAGACTGGATACCGGTTAGTGGTCGTCTATGTGCTGTCAGACTCCAGGGGCCAGTTGGCCTTAGAAAGGATATCTATCTTGGCATACGCTCCAACAGACTGCAGCTCTTACACGCATAAGAATGATTTCTGATGAACTCACCACTCTCGTTCTTAGGAGCAAAAGCTCTGACTTTGTGGTGCTAGCTGGTGACTTTATTCCACAAGTTGACTAACTTAGGTGGGCGTTGAGTTTTATCTGTTCAGTGCACAGATAACGGGGATGAACTGCTCCAGTTTTGTGCAGACAATCGGTTATTCATGTCCAGTACAAATTTCTGACACAGCTCGCGTCACAAAACGACATGGTGCTCTAACTCTACAGGTACTCGGAGCCAGATCGATCATGTCGCAGCAAGCTATCAGTGGTACAGTTCTGTTCAGAACTGTAGATCTTACTGGTCCACGTATGCGGAGCTCGACTATGCATTAGTTTTAATGCGATTATCGCTCCAGCTCCGTGGTCATCGACGCAAACTCCGAACCCCGTTAGCCGTGCAACGTTTCTGTAAATTACTTTTTGTATTTTTGACGACATCTTTGCTTGTCTTACTCGTGAGTAGCGTGTATATGCGTCATGAACCTCGAATACTTGTGATCCAATTCTCTGTTTTTACTGTACTGACACAGTTCAGATCTACCCCTTTCCGACGTATGGTGCGTGAACATTTTACGTTATGTTCCCGACTCGATTGTTCTATGATTGTTCATTCCCCTCGTAAGAAAATTTTGCAGAACGTTTCACTTACGCTTCTTGACCCACTATCTGTACCGCAACCGTGCTGGGCTACAGTTTCGCATGACTCCTTGCTGAGTGGACCGTTTATGACCGCGCTGTCCCGGTTTATCGGATAACTTTCTGTACTGTTGCTCTTGGTTGCTCACCTGGCTGTAAGTCATTGCCTTTATGTATTTTTATGTACTGCATTGCTTAGAGTCACGAAATTACGATAAACACGGTTATACATTTGGAATTTGTTCTGCTGTCCGTAGCCGTGTACAGCCCATATCGTGCGTAAAGCTAGTGAGACTAAGTTTTCTGCTATATTGAAAGTTCAAGTAATCGGGATAGTTTCTACAGTTTCTCTGATCCAGAAGTTCGTACCTGCCATGAACAGAAATTATCACATCACTTAGGATCTACGACGAACAGTATCGTAGATGAGCATTGGGCCCATATCAAACAGGCAATGAACCTAATAGCATGTTTCGCCTGTTTTCCTAGATCCGATATCCATTAAAGACCCCGGATTTATCAAGAGTCGCCCAGTCTAATGGAGCAAAAACGTCAACTCTCAAACTGTAAGGAGATGAATAAGATATGAAGAAATCTACAAAAGCAAGTTACCAAAAGCCTTAAGAAAGATAGCGAAAATCGCAGAACCGGTGAACGGCGAACTCCGGTCAACCAGACGGCATGCGATAGAGATGGAGAACCCTTTCATAACAAAGAGAAAAGGCTAGACCTTTGGGCCGAATACTTCAAGGTGCAGTTTAGCTGGCCGCCACCAACGTAGTTACTTCGACGTCAACAACTACGGTTCCTTGGGGAGTATCACTTGAACCCCCATCGCAAAGGGAAGTGGAGTCATGCATTTGAGTGCTGAAACGAGGGAAAGGCTGCCCGTCACGACAGACTCCCTCCAATTTTTTCAAAATGGGTGTTGACGCATTGATAAAATCACTTACCACCTCGATTCAGGACGCTTAGAACGAGGAACGTATTCCGTTATTATGGAGTGAGTCATTCGTTGTACCCATCTTCAACAAGGGAATACAGTTATCGCCGTGGAATCAGTCTAATTCCCATAGTCACCAGAATATCAGCCTCGATTTTGCTGAGTCGTCTGACACCCGCTCGCAGGAGGAACGCCCGCGAAAAACAGGCCAGATTCCGTCCAGGTCGAGAACTCATCGATCAGGTTTTAGCTCTTCCTCATGATGATGAGTTGTGTTCAGAATGCAAGGGATGGCTCAGAGTTCTAGTTAGAGTAGACTGGCGCAAGTTGTGAATATTGAAGTGAAACACGTCGAGTGGACATTTGGGCTTCAGAAGCGCATTCAAATAATGTTGTTTTCGAACTACCATTAACCTCAGAAGTATCTCCTGAGTCGCATGTATCCGTGACAACTCGAATCGATTATAAATTAGAAGAAGGGAGTTTATAAAAGCTTTTTTACTGGAAACTGCTGGACAAATCATACTGGGCAACTGCCCACTACGACGGGAGTTCCAACCGAGGCTTTCGACCTAATTATCTAGCTGACAAAGTGATAGGATGTTGACCCAACGCGTGAACATGGTCAAGGCATCTGTGAAGGAAGTTCTTCGTGTCCATCTTCCCGGGCCCCGGTGTTCAGATATTGTTTTGTTACGCGTTCACTGGTGCAGTAATATTTAATATGCTTTCAGATCCAGTCTCTAGTCCCATACACATCATGCGCAAGAGGAAAGGAGGGTGGGTAAGCATCTTATAGACTGAGCATTAACCAGCGCTGGTAAGCGACAGATGTCTAAAGAAATGCGGTCATCTCTTTCATCATAGAAAGGAACTCCAAGTAATCTACTTCTACACTCATCTAATGACTTTTGGAAGGTAGACTGTTCATATGTGTTTGTTCGCTGATGTTTCTGTTCTCTCAAGAGTTATGGTAGTTTCTTAATTTACTTTCATGTGGGTAGCTTCTGCGAGGGGATTTGCCAGCGTCATCGGAATATTGTTAACGGTGGTGGCGATCTCGTCGACAGGGTCGCTTTGCGTTCGCTTCCGAAATAAACAAAATAACTGTGAAGAGTCCATTTCGAATGAATCAGATACAATTTGTTCGGTCAGTTGTTACTCGATTAATCATAGTTAACAATCAACGTGTTCAATCCTATAACAGACTACGAAGCAAACAGTCCTATTCAGCTACGTCAATCATGGTCTATCAGTGGTTTGTTTTCATTTTAGAAAATCTGTATTGTTTCGTGTTGAGGTACGACAAATAGCATACTTTCATTAGGTCTACTTACTTAGCACGCGATCTAGCCCCATACACAAACTCAACCTTGTTGAACCGCTGTTCACAAGAAATATGAACAAGACTTTGAGGAAATCGGTATTGAACAACTCCAACTAATCAAACTGCTGCAGCGCACACTCAAGCGGATTACACTTCGAGTCAAGACAACTGCATGAACGCTTGCATCCCCCAACGACGTAGATAAACTGAGTGGTAAAGTCAAACGTGTCTCCCACATTTGCGTGAAAAGCACATTCTCAGTTCCCGAAACGTTTTCAACTGTATAAGGGAAAACGGAATAAATGTAGGACCTAATAAAATCCACTAGGGTAATGGCCATGTAAAATAAACATGTTCTTCATACCACTATCATACTTACCTCCAAGATTGCCTTGTGTTTTATATCCGAAATAAACAACGATCGTGAAGAACACATCTTACTCAAATTCGCCGTGGTCCTCGAAAATACCGAACTCATACCAAACTTAGTCAGCAATTCCTTTGCATCCACGGTGCTTTCAGTCAACTTAAAGCGTGGTAGAAATACAATTGTTGTTTGCTTCGTAAACGATGCACTTAGTGCTTTTGTAAGTCCTTCTGATTGTAGTTTCGGTAGCAAGGACTTAAGACCATCTTTCTTGTTCGGTACAATGACAAACATTTCCCATCTGAAAAGGAAAAGGTTGTATTTGGGGTCAGTGCAGTTCAACCAGACCAGGCAATCTGCCCTCGATGCCAATTAAAAATTTGCTCCATTCAAACAATCAGGTTATCCTTTTCCTATTGTTCATCAACAACGATTTGTGGTAAAAGAACTAAATTCTCGCCTGTGAATTTCATCGCTCACGTGAGAACCTCCAGCTTCATGACATTTGGCTCAATTGTTCAATACTTTCTGATAAACAGCCCATGGTCAGTGAGTTTCTTTCAAACAAGCAACACCTTCTAGTAGAAAAACTGAACTTTGCAGATATTTTTACCCATAGGGCCATTTATAACCACAGGAACATCTTTAACAAAACCTTTTGATAGAAACATATAGTAGATATAAGATGGCGTTTTTCAGGAAATAAGCCCCCACGTAAATGAACTCCCCCGACTTCTCAACATCCTCCTCCTCCTCCTCCTCCTCTCCATTTCAAATTCAATCTTTCAAGTTAACTCGAATAATACTTACAAATCAATGACAATGCATTAAACAATAAGGTCACGACCAACATGGTCCACACAAGGTTTTTCTTAAGAAAAACTTGCCGAGAAATTCAACTCTGAATGATATCGATCTTATCACGTGCAACACATCAAGGCAAAAACGTGGTGAGAAGGAGGCAGCCGTGTGAACCAAGTTAGACTATTCGAAATGTAGAAACGAATCCGGTCACCAAACTAATCGTTTGCCACATCCCCACTCCACCAAAATTGACAATTACGCAACACGCTTAGTACACTTCCACTTCAGCCGAATACATTTGGGCATTGAGACAATTCTTCCAAGAAGCCGTATTGCTCAGTTCATCCGATTAGCCTTAGTCACATCGCAATGTGGAGCTCTTTGTCTCGGTCACCTTTCTGCTCGCATCGATTCACCCTGACCCGAGTGTAGGTCACGGGTTAGTATGAGAAGAAAATCACGTGGATTTCTTCTGCTCAAGGCTCTCCGTGATTTGACGACACGGATTCCGTACCGACCCTTCGTTTGCCCCAGCGGCAACCACCACATCAGTTCAAGCTCACAATGCACATTCAACTAATATTCCCTATAACATAGGAACACTCCACTTTCATACTTTACTTAAGTGAAACACTCGTCAGTTCGAAAAATTCGTAAGAAGAGAAGAAACATAGTCGTTTTACACCTTTTATTTCCCAAGTCAGATATGATAACAGAACGTTTAAAAATAATGGCATGCGGATCATTAGCTCCCAAAATAGAATGTATTCTAACGGATCTGTCGTGAAAAGTCTGACACCCCGTTGATACAAATGCAGTAAAGACACAGACGCTGGTAACAAACCCTTAGTTGACGATTCATGTGTTTTCCGGCGATACGCATTAATTATATTCCCACATCGAATAGGAAAAGCAAGCAAATTCAACGGTTTAGCATTCAAATAACAAGGTAACTGAAAACAGCAAATCATGAGAAGGTAAACAGATGAAACGAAAGAAGTAGATTCGATAGTTACTTAAGCCTCAACTACTTGGACTCGTAGACGTTTCCATCACATCTGACATTTAAGCACAACTTTCTACAGGGTTTTGTCCTTCAGTAGCCATTGGCGATCATTTTTTTGTCACCTGTAATCCTCAAGTAGTTGCTGGCTATCTTCCAGGGGTTACTGAACGTTGGTCAATAACCACAGACGACAGGAAACCACAGGTGGCCACTGTCAGTTTTATCCCGACCACGGTCTGGAGTACAGTGCCCAAAGCTGTCCGATACATTCAAGCAGCACAAGTCCACATTACGTGTGAGATTCTGATTCAAGTTGCAGTGCTTCGTAGTCTTGATCAAGTCACTAACTTGGATACACAGTTACTAAAAGGAAAAATATCTAGGTGACTGATTGAAACGAATCATAACGCCAATCAACAAGGGAATACGGATTTACAAATCCGAATTATTTTTGGAAGGTTCGGTAAAACTGAAATTGTGTCTATTATATGCAGCACATGAAGCGGGCCATATTTTACCCATTGTTTGTTTGCACAACTATACCAACATCTCGAACTCATGTTCTTTGATACCTCGACATTCCGGGGAGCTTTAGGCTATATCTTCTTTTTATTGCAGATGTGATTTGACGGTTCAATTGAATACACCGATTAAAGAATGGACTATGGAGAGGAAGATATCGAATAGCATGTTCGACTGTCGACACTGCTGCACCCGCTCGTCGGTGAGCTAAAGCATTGTCGGAAATAAATGAGGTATCAGTGTTTGGTAGCTCACTTGTCGCTTCCGAAGAAAGCTTTTCATGAAGCTAATAGGAATGTCAGTTTTCTTTTCCAGGTGGTATTCATAAAATAGCGTGCCCACCACAAAACAGCAAGTAATAACATTAAATTTTACGCCTTTGTTTGATGGCAGTCCTGTTTTGTAACATGCTTGCGCATGAGGGCAATGGAAGGTGTATATGTCATATCCATTAAGGCCAAATACACAATAAGGGATAACCGGTAGCCAAACCCAGACTTAGAGTGAGGAGTCACAATGTCCCAGTAAATCAGAGGCCGTAACGAGCCGGACAACAGCGGGCTACTGTCTACCACCACCTGATGCACGGTTTGCCTTTTGCTAATCGCCCTCGTGTCCACCAATAAGCACCCTTCAATTACGAATTCATCGGAAAATAATCGTTTTGAGAGCTGTCGTTTTAGGCTTGACTCTCTATCTTGTTTAGCGATGGCTCTGCAGGTTTCGATGTTAATTTTAACATTGCAGAAAAGAAGTTATACATCGTCGACTTTCCTTGAAAATTGGGTAACTCTTCTTCCGTCTTTCTTGCTCACTGTCTTCCACTTACGATGCGAATCAGTATTCATTGGTTCGCTTAGGCCAATTATCTCAGTTCTCCGCACTGGGAATACTGCGGACATTGATGCACTCACTCAGCTGGTGGCTCGGAAAATGATAGAGATTGATTATGCGTCGAGCGCGCAGCCGTTCACTTAAGTTACACAAGACTACCAAGCACCGCAACTGGGAGCGAAATCTCTCACTGGTCACAAAAAAGCCAGCTTTTAGACTGAGCTCAGATCGACTACAATCCGTACGGTCCGTCGCCTGATAACAATATGAGATGAAAAGCTAAATCTCACTTTAGTGTCACACCAAAATCTATTTTTCATCATAACAGTGTCATTCAACTCAGTCGCTAAATACTTTCTTTTGGACTTCTACATAAATTGCAATAAACCATACTGACAGCTATAAAGAGTACCCGCAGAGGTGTATAGGATACCTGATTGGAGAAGCACATCTGAGCTGATAGACAATCGTGCCCTTTGAGTTCTTGTTAGAACTAAAGCCTTTGGTTGAGAACCCTAATTGTTCTCCTACTTCACAGCAGGACACTCTGGCAGCACCCGTCCAACATCTCTCATGAACTGCACCAATACAAAGAATTCCATACTGCATCATTTATCGCACAGGATAATCAGGACCACACGGACTATTGCTTCGAGTAGGGTGGGTTACTGCTCAGAGTTCCCTCTCTTGTACTCAACCTTTGTCTTCTGTCCTCAACCACCTCTCTTTGCCCCCTCCATCCGCCCATATTGCTTCCACTGATAACAAGCCCGATACTCACAACGATTCACTATCAAGTAGTGTCGGGAACAATCCTCTGTCTGGCAACTCACATTTTATCAAGCCTCGTTAGCCTCTGAATCTCGGCTCCTTCAATGTTCGTACTCCCATGGAAGCCCAACAGCAGGCGTGCCTAGCGCCCACAATAGACACTCCGACGATTGATACCTGCTGCTTAAGTGAAACGCGTATCAAGGATTCGAGCAGTGTGATTCAACTCACTGTTCCTAGTATCTCATCAAGGTATTTTCTGCGCACTTCAGGAGACGAAGTACCTTGAGCTGCGGGTCAACGTGTAGGAATGGTCTCGACTGACAAGGCTGAGGCTGCCCTTTTAGACTGGATACCGGTTGGTAGTCGTCTGTGCAGTTAGACTCCAGGGGTCAGTCGGCGTTCGAAAGGATAGCGGTGCTAAGCGCGACTTGTTTGTGATCTCGGCATACAGTCCAACGGGCTGCAGCACTGACATGCAGAATGATGAGTTCTGTGACGAACTAACCACTCTCGTCCGCATGAGCAAAGGTTCCGACATTGTATTGCTATCTGGTGACTTCAATGCACAAGTTGGCAAAATTAGTGCACCCAAAGCTTGTTAAGGTGGACGTAGTGCACGGGGATGGGCTGCTCCAGTTTTGTGCAGACAATCAATTATCCATGTCCAGTACAAATTTCTGACACAGTTCATGTCACAAAACGACATGGTGCTCTAACTCTACAGGTACCTTGAGTCAGACTGATCCAATTGTCGTAAGCTACTGGTGGCGCAGTTCTGTCCGTAACTGTAGATCCTACTGGTCCTCGTATATAGTTTGACCATGCATTAGTTTTAATGTGATTATCTCTCCAGCTCCGTGGTCATTGACGCAAACCGCAAACCCCGTTAGCCGAGCAACGTATGTGTGATCCAGAAGTACGCAACCGTTACGAGCAGAAGTTAGCACATGAGCTAGGATCCACGACGAACAGTATCGTAGATGAGCATTGGGCTCATATCAAACAGGTAATGCACGTGGCATCAGGTTTCGCCTGTGGTTCCAGATCCGATGTCCATCAAAGACACTGGATTTCCCAGGAGTCGGCCAGTCTAAGGGAGCAAAAACGTCAGCTCCCGAACTGTAAGGAGATGAATAAGATATGAAGAAATCTACAAAAGCAAGTAGCAAAAAGCCATAAGAATGATCGCGAAAATTGAGGGGTCAATGTGGCCGAAGAAATAGAAGTAGCAGCTGCTTCAGGTAACAGTCAGAGACTGTTCAAACTTACTCGTGACACCGGTGGACGGCGCATTTGCGATAGAAACGGAGAACCCATCCATAGCAAACAGCAAAGGCTTGACCGTTCGGCCGAATACTTCAAGGAACAGTTTAGCTGGCCGCACGCTAGTGTAGTTACTCCCGTGTCAACAACAGCGACTCCTTGGATGTTATCACTTGAGCCCCCATCGGAAGTAAAGGTAGAGTCGTGCATTCGATCAATAAAGCGAGGGAAAGCGGCAGATCCCGACGAACTTCCCCCAGTTCTTTTCAAACGGGGTGGAAATGTGTTGCTAAAATCACTTACCGCTTTACTCCGTGACATTTGGAACGAGGAGCGTACTCCGTTAATATAGAGTGAGTCGTTGGTTGTTCCCATCTTCAAGAAGAGAATACGCAATGACTGTAGTAATCATCGTGGGATTAGCTTAATTCCGATAGTTACCAAAGTATTAGCCTCAATTCTACTGCACCGTCTTAAACCCGCTCGCGAGAGGAATGCCCGCGAACAGTAGGCTCGATTTCGGCCAGGTCGAGGATGCATCGACCAGATTTTTACTCTTCGCCGACTACTTGAAACACATCACGCGCACCGCCGACCGACAATAATGATTTTCTGAGATTTGAAAGGCGCTTTCGATTCACTTGATCGAGCAGCGCTTTTCAGTACCCTTCATGGAAAAGGCATGCCCCACAAGTTCGTGAACCTAATGAGATCATTGTATTCTCACACTTCTGGCCGCGTTAAAGTTTACGGTGAACCATCCAGTCGGTTCGAAACGACCAGTGGTGTTCGACAGGGATTTCCTGTCTCCATTCCTGTTCAACTTTGTCATGGATGAAATAATGAAGAATGCGCTGCAAAATCTTCAGGATGTAGGCGTCGAACTAGGAAATGGTGGGAAATTGTATGATCTAGATTACGCAGACGACGTTGTCTGTTTGTTCGAATCCACGGAACATGCTCAACATGCACTAGATAGACTAGCAAGAGCTGTAGCTCCATTCGGAATGCGCTTCACACCTTCGAAGTGTGAAGTGATGCTGCAAGACTGGACGTCAACGATTCCCAGCTTGATGCTCGATGGAAAGGAACTAGCAGCTGTTGACCGCTTTAGTTACCCCGGAAGCAGCGTGACGACGGATAGGAGCACCGTAGTACAGGTGCACACGCGTATATCCAAGGCTCGAGCGGCGTGTGCGGAAATGAAGCAATTGTGGCGCCGACCCGATAGTTTACTGAAGTTGAAAGACCGTGTGTATTGTGCCGCAGTGCGTTCAGTTTTATGTCTGGTTGCGAAACTTGAGGTCTGCGTGCAGAAGATATCCGTCGTCTTCGGGTTTTGAACCACCGATGATTGTGTAGTATCGCTAACATTGGATGGAATGACTGAGTGAGCAATGTTGAGGTCAGAAATCGAGTATTGGGTACTAATTCGGAGAACGTTCTGTCACAGCGTATCCAGCTTAGTAGACTTCGTTGGTTAAGGCACATGTTACGTACGTCAAACACACGTCTACCGTACTGTGTCCTATTCTCCGTTCCTCCTAGGGAGTGGAGGAGACCACGTGGGGGTCAACAGATGACGTGGCAGCAAGGAATGAGAAAATGTACAGCAGACTTAGGAAAAGTAGGTCCTTCACGTCTTCGTGGTTGGGGTCCAAAAGATCCGTCTACCAGTTGGCTGGAGACACTGAAGGATATGGCTGCGAACCGTAAACAGTGGCGATCGTGTTGTCACTTTTTATCGAATCAGAATGACTGATCGATGTGCGTTTGTACAGTTTGACTGTGTATTCTGTGTGTTGGCTACTAGGGCATTCTTTCCTTTCCCCACCCGTGTAGGTCCAGTCTCTGTCCATCTTGTATATTCATACTTTCTAATTCAGCGTGCAACATTGTGGGGAAGGCAGTGGTCTGTGGGGCTTGCCCTACTGTTTAACGCTGTACGATGATGACCATGATGAGTCTAATATGCCACGTCATGGCTGACCACCCTTAATCATCTTCCAACTGTTACCCACCTCGACGAATACTGCGCGCCGAGGAATCCTGTCAAGGGACACGCGTAACACATGTCCCAAACATATTAGCCTGGTGAGCTCAAGCGTTTCATCTGATGACTTGATCTTTGAACCTCAGACCTTCCGCCTAACCTCAAAATTGTTCATACGGTGTTCCCACCAGATTCGAGCAATACTACAAAGAAATCGGTGATCTAATACCGGCAATCTTCGTATGTCCTCCACCCGCAGTGGCCATGTCTCCGAACCATACAAAAGCATTGACCTGACTGCTGCAGCGTACACTCGACCTTTGATAGGTAAACGGATGTAATGTCGACGCCACAGATGACTCAAGTTGGCAAATCCCAAACGAGTCTTCGGTATACGCAGGGACACCTCATCCGATATCCGACTTCCGGGTGTAGTGCAGCTGTCCAGAAAACAAAACTTGTCCATCACATTGATAGTCTCCCCAGACACCAAAAGACTTGACGTTGGACCAACCCAGTTATTTAACAGCATCTTGAACCTTGAAGGTGCAAAACAGATACCAAACACTACTACGCAACCCGTCAAGCTGTCTAGAAAACCCTGCAACTTACCTGAATCTACGCTTCAAAAAAACTATTTCGTCCGCGTATTCAAGTTTTGACGTTTTCCACATGGGAAAATCCTAATACCACTATCTTCACACGAAAAAGCGCGGTCTCGAGGACCATATCAATCACAAAGTTAGAGAAAAAAGCAGAGAGGAAGAGGTAACCTTGACGTACACTTCTTCTCGCGGTGAACTCGGGTCAATGATTACAGCAAGCCCGAACTCGGATTTGGCTGTTCATGCAAAGGCACTTTGTGATGGAAATGAATTTCCCTGGTACACCCTTCAACAAGAGTTAGTGACAGAGAACTACGCGGTCGGCTGACACAAACACCGCTTTCATTTCAAGAAATACAGATGGTGTGCCTATGCTCTAAACTTTGTCGACCAGGTTTAGACCCAACTTGGTTCTCGCGCAAGAACCGTTCACAACCGTTAGATAAGCGGTAGAGAACAATACCACCAAGCAGTTTTGATGCGATGCTAACCAGACTTATTCCCCCGTGGTTTTCACAGGAGGGCCTGTCGCCTTCCTTATAAATCGGTACGACCACCAGTTCACACCAACTCTTTGGAACTTGTTCCTTCTCTCATATCAAACCGAGGAGTTTTGTCAACTCCACTGACAGTATTCAGCCACCGTCTTTGAAAATAGACGGAGGCAACCCAACCGGTCCGGCAGCCCTGTGCGGAGAACCTCCGCTTCCAGCGGAAGATTGGTATCTGCAACCAGAGCTGCAATCGTCGTGCTAGTAGGCAAACCTGTCGAGGATAAAAGTCAATCAAACTGCTTCTCAAAATGCTCCGCCCAGCGAATCAGACGACGCTCCTGAGTCTGAATCAGTGAGCCGTTCACCTCTTCGACCAATTCGCTAACGCCTGGTTCACGTGGACCGGTATTTCGAATTAGACGGAAAAGGTTGGGGCTGTTGCCAATCGCCGCAACTTTTTCCATCTCCCTACACTTTGCAATCCACCACTGATCACGGTCATTTCTCAGGCCCCGAATCAGTTGGCGTTTAAGGTATTCCGTGCACCATCGTATCTGGAATCCAAAAAATTCGATCTGCGCGCGTCTAACGGTGCAACTGAGGATGAAGATATCTATCCTTTCCGTCTAGTTGTCGGACTTTGGACAGCATTAGCAGCGTCAAATGGGGCCTGTTTCATCTCTGTCCATCGCTGTTCTGGATCCTGGGCATTTGGCTGCATCGATAACCTGATGGATGATTCTGTTCGGAAAGCAGATCACTGGTTATTGTCCAGTAGCAGCTGCGGGGACGGTTCGCTTTGGCGTTGTTTTGGTCAACGACGACACGCAAGCCGACACTGGCAGATCGTACTCACCAGAAAGTCTTTGGTCAGAATGGAACGGGATAAGTGAGTCACCCAGCAATGAACATGTCTGTAAAAAGCACGCTTCGAAATTGCTATTAATCTTGATAAAATTCATTTTAGACATCAAAAGAACCGCAGTCAACTGGCGCATGCAGACACGACGAACGAGCATCGACGCTTCAGTTTATTGTACAGGACCGTTTAGCCGAACCGCATACAAATGACCATTGACTGGGACCCATTCTAAAACAGGACGCTTGATTCTCGTGCTCAGAGCGATTGCGTATGGTTACCGTTTGTTGAAAATGATCTCGAAGAACTGAAAGATATATAAGTCAGTATCCTATAGGATTTATGCTCGATAATTTCTCTTAAATACATTTTAGACAGTAAAATTGAGATTCCAGGAGCAGTAGACACTTACTTGGATTGTCGGAACGGTAACTTCACGGCCACTGAATCCAGTTCAGCCAAAACAGTAGAATGAAGTTCACTTTCTTTATACATCATGAAAACTTCCTTCCGACTTCCATCAAGAAGATGAAATTTGTCTTTTGTTGTGGCCTCTTTGGGGAATTCAATTTCCCAAGAACCTGTACAACTGTTAACATATTGAAATAAAAGCTTACCTTTGAAATACAACGCGTTAATGATGGCCACACAAGTATCCGGCTCCAAAACTCTAGCAGGAATTAACTCCCGGATTTTTTTCTTTGTTTTCTCGCTGACCCACTGATTGATATCGTTACGTGCAGCTTCAGTTTTAGTGAAATCTACCTATCACCAGAAACGAATGTGCACAAAGTGAGAAATGTGATGAAAGCACGTACATTTTCCACATCCGCATCGTAGTCATCGAGAACTATAGCTTTATACTATGGGAGTATACTAGCATCGTGCTGTGCATATATCCGATTTCCAAAGGACACGGTTACTCCAGGCGATGACTTCAAACAAACTCGAACAGCATTTCCAATCGAATTGTGAAGTGCATCTCGTCCAAGTGTACGGTTTAACTGTAATGCGGTAAGCATTTGTTCTTTGGTCTCTCCTTCACTGCCAGCTAGGGTCATGGCCATCACGGAGTACAAGCTCACCGGAGAGAGAAAAACATTTTCATAATTTCCTTGGAGAGTCTGATTATTTCGTGGTTGACAACGCACCTTTCTGTGACAATATAGCCTCTCCATACAATTTATCAGAAAAACTCTTTAGTGAATGTTCCATAGATGAGGTCATATCGATTGGCTGGAACAGAATAACAAACGCGGTCACTTTTTTGGTAAAAAAGTCTTTATTGCTGCAATGACCAATTAGTGCAAACTGACGACTGGCTAACCCGAAAAATATTTCCAGTCGTTTGACGAAACTATGCGAGACAAACCCGTTCGTACATCTTGGGGCATGCTCACAACTTTCCCCCATGACCTTCCACTATTTGCGCTGCAAGTTGTTGAACTTTCGCTAAACCGACACCCTTCTGTAGAAGGACGTTTACCGATGGCCTTTTGCACAGGGATGAATGCTGTCGGTTTTCAGCAGAACAATAATGAAAGGCAATTACTAGCTACTCATCACCCTGACCACTTAAAATTAGTGGTCGGGAATCCCAGAAATTTCACACTTCTAACTGCATTTGCGGGTGATGCTCTGTACAACAGTGAAACTTTCCAGGATCTTTTACCAGATGGCTCTCCCAGCGTTGAAGGCTGCTCAACTAGTGCCTAGGTAAAGATGGTGGTCTCTACCAGGATCCTCTCGATAACAATATATATATATATATATATATATATATATATATATATATATATATATATATATATATATTATATATACAACACAGGGTGGCGAACAAGCTCGTTTTCATGGATTCGTAATCATGCCATTACACTATATTTTATATGAACGATAGTTAGGGAACAGAACAGAAATCAAGATAAGGTGATCAGTCAAAATTAAGTGGGGAAGAGGAGATCAAATCTCACATACGTGACCTAGATCCGTCTCTGGACCGTGAATGGATGTTTTCGGTACCATTTGTCTGATCAACGAATCTGTGGTTTGTTTGGGGGTAGGGTGGGCCAAGGAAGCTTTAGCGCTTGCACGAACTGTTTTTGGGCGCATAACCGGGGATTGTGGAGACGAATGCATACTGCTTCCGCTGTGGCTAGGACATGGCACTTCACCAGTTTTTATTACCCACTTCGGATATTGTAAATTGGCCGGAACGCTTCGGTCACATTCACTGAGTGGTAAGACTGAACAAGGTGTGAACACAACGCTCGTAATTACTTTAATTGCCCCAGTGTTCAATCAAGCCGGATGGTGTTCACGGACACGTTCGGATAAGCGTCTGGTCGTACGGCCAATGTACGTAATCCCACAGGAACAAGTAAAGGAGTATACACAGAATGAGGCCATAGAATCTGACACCTTATACTTTATTCGTAAATAAAATATGGAGCTTTGCCGCGTAGAATGTTTTATCAACAGCTCCTGATAATCTGCGATGTATAATATTCGCTAGAATATCACCTTTGAACGGCAAGCCGATGTACACGGACTTTTTAGGGACAACTTTGGTCTTTGCTCTTTCTTCCGCTTGTCGCATTGTCCTGTCAATGAAGCGATCCGGATATTCATTTTGCAGAAACACATTGCGCAGAAAATGAAGTTCGTTGTTCAGTGTGTCCCCAGTATATTTTTGTGCGGTCTACTAACAGGCAACGAATTAAGTTGCGCTTAAACTTGAGTGACACGATACTTTTAAAGTGAATATACTGCCCATTCTACGTTTCTTTCCTGTGCATTAATAGTTGGGCGGAGCCATTGACTCGCCGACTTAGGCACACATATAGAAAGGCTATTTCATTGTTTGCTTCTTTTTTGATAGTAAACTGGGTATTGGGATGGACTGTGTTGAACGTGTTTAACATAACGTTTATATCTATGGTGTCATCTGTCGAGCATAATATATCCACATAGCGTTTTTAAAAAGCATACATTGTATGATAGGTGACTGCAGTTGATTATTCTTAATTTTCACCGCGAAAACATCGGCGAATAGTGGTCCCAAGAGTGTCCCCATTGCTACTTCATCTTTTTGACGGTAAATTTCGTCAGTGAATTTAAGCTTCACGGTAAATGTGTATACATAAAGGAGTCATTCCAGTTCGTCCACCGGAAGTGTGTGCGTCAGTGTTGTTTTCTTGAATGCAGTCAAACAGATAGCTAATAGTTTCACTGATCATTACCCTAGGGAACAGTGAGGTGACGTCAAATGTGAACATTTGTTTCTCTCTCAGGTTTACATTTTCGACACTCTCCATAAAATCGAAAGTGTCTCGTAAACTATGCTTTAAGATTGCAGCTCTCACTGGCTCCAATAAGCCAGCTAGCCATTTGGCTGCTGCATGGTAGGGTGAGTTATGCATGTCTAAATTAGGCCTAAACGGTACTCCTTCCTTGTGAACCTTTGGTAAACCGTACAGCTTGGAAATTATCGTCCCTGTTGGTCGTATCCGTTTGAATGTGTTTGAATCCATGATCCCTTTCCGCTTCAGTGATCGTAATCTCTTGGAGACAGGCTTTTTTATTTGGATCGTTTTATCCTTCTCACTGGAAGCCCTAGTGAATTTGGATGCATCACTCAATATTGATTTTATCTTCTCCATATAGGTCAATGTATCAAGATTCACGACTTTTGCACCTTTATCGGGTCCTGATAGAATAATATCTTAGTCTGTCTATAGATCGATGGATTGATAAGTTTTGCTAATTAAACGAGTTTTCGCTGGATCTGTTTGTCAACTATTGTTTCCGCGTACGTGTTGAATGACTGCTTTTCTCCTGGTGTTAGTTTGTCAAACATATGCGCGAATTTTGTAAGATTACTTTCCAATTCACTCATTCGGTTAAATACAGTATCTCGTTCATTAAAAGCATGGCGGCATGGAGACACGCGTGATGTTAGTACTATTCCTTCTCAACACCGTCCAATATAGCTTAGGATATTTTGATTTCATGATACAACCGTCAACAAAGTGAACTTGAGCATGTGCCACTGCCAACTCCCTACGGACGTCAGTGTAACTGTAAATTTCACGAAGTGCACAAAATCTGTACCGAGGACACGCTGGACAACGAACTTCATTTTCTGCGCAATGTGTTTCTGCAAAATGAATATCCGGATCGCTTCATTGACAGGACAATGCGACAAGCGGAAGAAAGAGCAAAGACCAAAGTTGTCCCTAAAAAGTCCGTGTACATCGGCTTGCCGTTCAAAGGTGATATTCTAGCGAATATTATACATCGCAGATTATCAGGAGCTGTTGATAAAACATTCTACGCGGCAAAGCTCCATATTTTATTTACGAATAAAGTATAAGGTGTCAGATTCTATGGCCTCATTCTGTGTATACTCCTTTACTTGTTCCTGTGGGATTACGTACATTGGCCGTACGACCAGACGCTTATCCGAACGTGTCCGTGAACACCATCCGGCTTGATTGAACACTGGGACAATTAAAGTAATTACGAGCGTTGTGTTCACACCTTGTTCAGTCTTACCACTCAGTGAATGTGACCAAAGCGTTCCGGCCAATTTACAATATCCGAAGTGGGTAATAAAAACTGGTGAAGTGCCATGCCCTAGCCACAGCGAAAGCAGCATGCATTCGTCCCTACAATTCCCGGTTATGCGTCCAAAAACAGTTCGTGCAAGCGCTAAAGCTTCATTGGGTAGTGATGAGTGGGCTACTGCTCAGAGTTCCCTCTCTTTTATTCAACCTTTGTCTTCTGTCCTCAACCACCTCTCTTTGCCCCCTCCATCCGCCCATATTGCTTCCACTGATAACAAGCCCGATACTCACAACGATTCACTATCAAGTAGTGTCGGGAACAATCCTCTGTCTGGCAACTCACATTTTATCAAGCCTCGTTAGCCTCTGAATCTCGGCTCCTTCAATGTTCGTACTCCCATGGAAGCCCAACAGCAGGCGTGCCTAGCGCCCACAATAGACACTCCGACGATTGATACCTGCTGCTTAAGTGAAACGCGTATCAAGGATTCGAGCAGTGTGATTCAACTCACTGTTCCTAGTATCTCATCAAGGTATTTTCTGCGCACTTCAGGAGACGAAGTACCTTGAGCTGCGGGTCAACGTGTAGGAATGGTCTCGACTGACAAGGCTGAGGCTGCCCTTTTAGACTGGATACCGGTTGGTAGTCGTCTGTGCAGTTAGACTCCAGGGGTCAGTCGGCGTTCGAAAGGATAGCGGTGCTAAGCGCGACTTGTTTGTGATCTCGGCATACAGTCCAACGGGCTGCAGCACTGACATGCAGAATGATGAGTTCTGTGACGAACTAACCACTCTCGTCCGCATGAGCAAAGGTTCCGACATTGTATTGCTATCTGGTGACTTCAATGCACAAGTTGGCAAAATTAGTGCACCCAAAGCTTGTTAAGGTGGACGTAGTGCACGGGGATGGGCTGCTCCAGTTTTGTGCAGACAATCAATTATCCATGTCCAGTACAAATTTCTGACACAGTTCATGTCACAAAACGACATGGTGCTCTAACTCTACAGGTACCTTGAGTCAGACTGATCCAATTGTCGTAAGCTACTGGTGGCGCAGTTCTGTCCGTAACTGTAGATCCTACTGGTCCTCGTATATAGTTTGACCATGCATTAGTTTTAATGTGATTATCTCTCCAGCTCCGTGGTCATTGACGCAAACCGCAAACCCCGTTAGCCGAGCAACGTATGTGTGATCCAGAAGTACGCAACCGTTACGAGCAGAAGTTAGCACATGAGCTAGGATCCACGACGAACAGTATCGTAGATGAGCATTGGGCTCATATCAAACAGGTAATGCACGTGGCATCAGGTTTCGCCTGTGGTTCCAGATCCGATGTCCATCAAAGACACTGGATTTCCCAGGAGTCGGCCAGTCTAAGGGAGCAAAAACGTCAGCTCCCGAACTGTAAGGAGATGAATAAGATATGAAGAAATCTACAAAAGCAAGTAGCAAAAAGCCATAAGAATGATCGCGAAAATTGAGGGGTCAATGTGGCCGAAGAAATAGAAGTAGCAGCTGCTTCAGGTAACAGTCAGAGACTGTTCAAACTTGCTCGTGACACCGGTGGACGGCGCATCCAGGTCAGTGAAACGATTTGCGATAGAAACGGAGAACCCATCCATAGCAAACAGCAAAGGCTTGACCGTTCGGTCGAATACTTCAAGGAACAGTTTAGCTGGCCGCACGCTAGTGTAGTTACTCCCGTGTCAACAACTGCGACTTCTTGGATGTTATCACTTGAGCCCCCATCGGAAGTAAAGGTAGAGTCGTGCATTCGAGGGAAAGCGGCAGATCCCGACGAACTTCCCCCAGTTCTTTTCAAACTGGGTGGAAATGTGTTGCTAAAATCACTTACCGCTTTACTCCGTGACATTTGGAACGAGGAGCGTACTCCGTTAATATAGAGTGAGTCGTTGGTTGTTCCCATCTTCAAGAAGAGAATACGCAATGACTGTAGTAATCATCGTGGGATTAGCTTAATTCCGATAGTTACCAAAGTATTAGCCTCAATTCTACTGCACCGTCTTAAACCCGCTCGCGAGAGGAATGCCCGCGAACAGTAGGCTCGATTTCGGCCAGGTCGAGGATGCATCGACCAGATTTTTACTCTTCGCCGACTACTTGAAACGCGTCACACGCACCCATGACCGAAGTTGAAAAACCGTGCGTATTGTTCCGCAGTGCTTTCAGTTTTTTGTGTCTGGCTGCGAGACTTGGGGTCTGCGTGCAGAAGATATCCGTCGTCTTCGGGTTTTGAACCACCGATGATTGTGTAGTATCGCTAACATTGGATGGAATGACTGAGTGAGCAATGCTGAGGTCAGAAATCGAGTATTGGATACAACTTCAGGGAATGCTCTGTCACAGGGTATGCAGCTTAGTACGCTTCGTTGGTTAGGGCACGTGTTACGTATGGCAGACACGCCCACCGTACTGTGTCCTATTGTCCGTCCCTCCTCAGGGGTGGAAGAAACCACGTAGAGTTCAGCAGATGACGTGGCAGTGGGGAATGAGAGAATGTAAAGCGAACTTGGGAAAAGTAGGTGCTTCACGTCTTCGTGGTCGGGGCCCGAAAGACCCCTCAACCAGTCGGCTATAGACGCTGAAGGACATGGCAGCGAACCGCGAAAAGTGCCGATCGTGTTGTCACTTTCCACTGAGTCAGAATGGTTGATCAATGTGCGCGTGGAGTGAAGAAACTTATTGCTGCTCCCTCTCCAAAAAAGGTGACGGGACATTGTGACAACTATCGCGGAATCAGCCCGATCGACGTGGCTGTAAAGATATACTTCATGCTTCTTTTGAACCGCTTCTCAACCGTGAAGGACGCACGCATTCGTCCCAATCAAGGGAGCTTCCGCCGCGACACTTACTTTTTTTATTTTTATGCGACCATCTCCTACTAGAGAATGAGTCGGTTTCATGGATGTTTCGTATCATGGCTGACCATGCGCGGCAGTTGGAAGCGAGTTCGATGCAGATAGCGACCCAGTTTTTCGCCCATTGACGAGCACCATAGGCTGACCGTAAGCCTAGGCGTTGTGCATCCTTCTCGAGTGTTGATCCAAGTTTTGAGCTGGCCACCAAGGCGACAGCGCCATCCAGAACAGAGGTCGGGACAGAGTGGTTGTTTGATTAGTTCCGTCTCGGGACGCCATAGGATATGACCCAGCCACCGCAGTCGACAACCCTGGAGGAAGTCGGAGAGTTGGTCAGTTTCGCAGCACCGTTTCCTAACTTTGTTATTGGATACTCTGTCGCACCAATTTGTCTTCGAAATAAGTCACAGGCACCAGTGATCAAACACCTCCAACTTCCTAGTATCCTCGGCTCTGAATGGCCAGGTTTCGCAGCCGTAACTGAGTACGGGGCGTATAGCGGCACGGTAGATACGCACCTTGGTCCGAAGGCTGATTTCAATGCGGGTGCACAGCGCTCGTCTTAGCTGGAGAAATGCTTTCCGGAATATTACTTCATCCTTCACCAGGCCGTTCAGAAGCAGTGTAGAGCCTAGATACTTGAATGATGGAACACATTCGACCAGTTGATTATTCGTGGACAGCTGTTGAGCTGTTAGCCCTAGGCAAGTTGGCATACTTTTGGTTTTTGTAGTGTTTATTTCTAGCCTGATGAACTTTAAGAAATCGATTCGGTTGAGGACTGGTTGGAGCTGACGGGAGAGTTCGCTAGCAGAGCAACGTCACCCGCGAACTCTAGGCCCGAGATGTACATCTCCCGACTCAGTTGGATACCGGGATAGTCAGTCAGTGCCTGTCTCATTGTCAGATCAATCGCGCGGTTGAACAGCGTTGGTGAAAGAGGGCAGCCTTATGGGACACCCGTAGTGAGTGCAAACTCAGACGATTCTTCACCGTAGATACGGACCCGCGCCCTAGTGGACGAACAGTGTCTTCTCAGAGGCTTTGCGAGTTTAGCGGGAATCCTGTCGGATTCCATTATCTCACAGAGACACTCCCGGCTAAGTGAATCAAAAGCGACTCGAAAGTCGACAAAACAGACTACTGTTGGCTGCTGGAACTTTTAGCGGTGCTCCACTGGTCGACGTGGTGTGAAAATCCGGTCCACATAGTATATGTCACGGCGGAAACCCTCTTGGTTTCGTCGGGTGCGGCGATCTCTCGCAACTGAGAATCGGTTGGGTAGCAGCACGCAGAAAATCTTCTCAGCCACGTCGACCAGGTGGATTCCCCTTTAGTTGTCGCACACAGATTTGTGTTCTGTCTTTGGGATGGGCAGCAAAACGGACGTGCCCCAATCAGTCGGAAAGACTTCTTCCCGCCATATGGAACCAAATACGGTATGTAGTCTGTTAACCAATGACGACAGGCAGAACTTGTAGACTTTAGGTGGAATGCCATCTTCTCCAGCGGCTTTTTGTTCTTCAGCTGAATGATGACTGGGGCGATTTCAGTTGTGCTCGGTGGATCGCAATTGACATCGTACGGCTCTGAAAGAACTGACGGGTTGTATGGCCGTTGTGTGAACTGATGGTCGGTTGGGCAATCGATCGAAGTTCTCTACCCATCGTTTTATTTTTCTTTTCTGCTCAGGTATGAGCAGACCAGCTGTGTCGCGTAAGAGCGACTCCTGCTTGCAGTGCCTACCCGACGCGTTGCGAATGTGGCGGAATAGTTTGTCAAAGTCACCGATCCCTGCTGCAATATCCATTTTCCCAGCTACTTCTATTCAGTACCGCTTACGATCAGCCCTAGCGGAGCACGAGGCCTCCCGTTGCAATCTGCGGCGTTCGCCACTTCCTGATATCCATGCTTCGTGTGCTTTAGCCGACAGTTGAAGTGTCCTCCGAGATCCAGTTTTTTAAACGCCTTTCGGTTTTTCCTAGTTCTTTTAAGGCAGCTTCTCTAACCGCCGATTTGATTACCATCCACTGTTCTTCTACTGGCGTTGAATCCGGTGAAACGTTGGCTACAGTGGGTAATCGGGTGGTGATTGCGCTTAACAGCGCTTGGCATTTCTCTGGCAGCTCCAGGGCCACGACGTCTATGTAGACCGGTGAGGAGGCCTTAGGGCGTGCGAAGAGATGGATTCTGAATCGCGCACAAACAGGAACATGGTCTGTGTCGTTTGCGTTTCACGTCGCTGCCCCGCGGTACGCTCGACAGTCTTCTACAGACGAAGCCCAACGAGACCTCGCTAGGATATGGTCGATTTGATGCGAAGTGCGACCGTCGTTGGAAAACTATGTCAGTAATTGCTTTTTAAGGTGCTGCAAACGACAATTCTGTTAGAGTCGGCCAAACTGACCAGGCGGTTACCGTTCTCGCAGCGTTGATCAAGGCCAAATTTTCCCGGGACGTGCTGCGTTGACGAGTCCGACGGATCTGTGCGAGCGTTCCAGTCTCCGACGATGAACAGAATGTCACTTCTCTGGACCCGACTGACTACCTCTTGGAGGCTATCGTACAATTCATCCTTTGTCTCGCTGTCCGCCGTGCTGGTCGGAGCATAGACCGAAATCACTGTTAAGTTCTGCAGGGAGCCTTTGAAACGTGCCAAAGCGTCTTGATGAAATCGGCTCCCAAGCGATCACTGCGCTGTTGGCTTTATTCCTAATGGTGAATGCGACGCCGTGGCGTCCGGAGTTTTCTGTCGGGCCACTATGATAAATCCAATAAGTTGCCCTTCTCCTGGGACTTCTATGCCCCGAGTACCGGAGTTAGTTATGCGGACTTCTGAGAGACAGGCTACGTCGATGTTGTAGTTGTGTAGCGTCCTTATTGTGAGGCTTTGGCTGCCCACGTCTAATAATGTCCGTACATTCCAAAAATCTATATAAGCCTGCTTCCTACAGTTGAGTATTCCAGCTTGTTGTCTCGACACCTCAACCGTAGGAGCACGAGGCGCGTCGCTTGCCGGGGACGGCGTAGCATGATCAAAGTGCATGTTTGCAAAGCTATTCATACAGATTCACGGGAATATGGCACGGGGTGTGTGGACCAAATGTTTACTCTACGTCAAGCACTGCAACATCGCTACAAATTTTGACAACCGACATCAGTCTGTTTCTCTTTACTTTCGCACAGCATTTGACTCAATTGACAGACATGCGTTATGGACCATTCTGCAAGCCGACGACATGCCACAAAACTTGTCAGTCTCATGAAATCGTACCACTCAAGCACGCGAGCAAGGAAACGATTTTACGAAGAAGAATCCGGCGAATTCTCCTTCAACTCCGGTGTCTGACAGGGTTGCTTCTTGTCGCCAGTCCTATCCAACTACGCCATTGACTGGGTAGTGCGGCAAGCACCCATCGATTACCCTGGTGTGCAGCTCAGTCCAGAAGTTTTCTCAGCTGATTTGGAAATCTCGGATGATATTGTTATTCCACGGGACAGTCCCACTTCCCTACAGCCAATTCTGAATCGTGTAATCAATGCATCAAAGACTAAGATCTTTTCGACTTGCGCCAAATAGTCCGCACAGTCAGTATACGTCAACGACGAGTTAATTCAGCACTCACGTTTCCTCTTTCTTTGGCTTTCAGTTTCTTTCTCGGTCTTGATATGATTATTCTTGGGGTCTTGGTTGGTTTGTGAGCAATTGTAATGCCTTGTGGTTGGAGCAGTCTTGCGGTCATTTCGGATATATTTTTGACTAATGGCAGTGCTATCCTTCGATTAGATTGCGTTCTCTGATTTGGTTCATTTCTGATTCTGTGTGTGGTTCGTAGAATGAAGTTTCTTGGATATCCATTCCGTTGAAACATGCTGAATAGATATTTCTCTCCTAGTGTTGCAATGAGTTTTGGCTCTTCTGAGAAGAGTTCGGATGTACGAGTTCTTGCGGTTGTTTGGATGATATGGATATCCAGGAAACTTCATTCTACGAAACATACACAGAATCAGAAATGAACCAAATCAGAGAACGCAATCTAATCGAAGGATAGCACTGCCATTAATCAAAAACATATCCGAAATGACCGCAAGACTGCTCCAACCACAAGGCATTACAATTGCTCACAAACCATCCAAGACCCCAAGAATAACCATATCAAGACCAAGAGAGCAACTGAAAACCAAAGAAAAAACACAATACATAAAGTGAAAGGAAAGGATTGTGACAAATAATAAGTTGGTCGAACTGGGAGAAGGGTTGGCACGGGAATGCGTGAACACAGATTAGCTACAAGACATGATCCATTTTCTCTAATATTCGTCCATGAGGATCAAGAAAGACACGTTCAATTTGGATGAGGTTCATACTCTGGATAAAGCAACCACGAGATATGACAAGGAGTTCTTGATTACCTGGCATTCTTCAACAAATCCAATCAATAATCATTGATACGAACCGCATTTACAAACTCGTGACACGCAAGAAACTCAGCTAACTCAAGAAATGGAAAGCGAATAAACTGGACCTTAATCTAACTGACCCATAACTACTGGACCCAATTCGTCACGTGGACACATCAATCCAACCAACTCCTAGAAGACTCAGTGAACCAACAGTCCAGGAAAATGATGAAAAAAAGTCCCAAATAACATAACAAAATCAAAAACAACAAAAAGGCCGAAAAACACCAGAAATTATTTATATAAATATGCAGGAATATTAGCACGGATTTCAACAGGTAGTTTCCGAAAGCAGAAGGCACCGTAAAAAAAGTAAAAAACAATCTGCTAAATTTAGAAGCTTGCATCGAAAGGTCGAAAGGTCTACCTTCTGTAATCAGTAACCTACTAAGGTCAAGGCCAAATCAAGGTGTACGGTGACCGCCTAGACATTGGAATAACTCTAAAACCGATCACCCTAACCGCAGTACACACTCGTAAAGAAGCAGAGAAATGCTCAGTAATACCCATGTAGCACACTGCCTGTTCCATGGGCTGGGCTCGGAACGGTTTTGGGACGGGTTCGTTAATCAGCAATTTTGATGGTAGAAAATCATACAGATCATCATAATTTTTTCTAAAGAACTCAAAAATATAATTATTCTATATTGTGGCTGTCAGAGATTGCTTTACAATATCAAAGGAATTTGTCTAAATCGACGGTCGGCTTTCATTGGGTAGCTCTGCTCTACGCCGCAACAGTCTTTATATTTCTAACAATACCTAAATAAACACAAATATTTAAAACCATTGAGACCTAAATAATCGTTCACGGCGAGTCACATTTCCCAAAAAACAAACCTATTGTGTCATATAAAATGTTATTTTCGGTGGCGTATGGGGCTTCGTTTTAGGTTAATACGGCATTAGTTTACCAGCCGGGTTCGGAGCGAGCTTCAGCTGGGTTCGGGCCAGGCTCGGGCCGGGTTCGCATCACGGGTCCCACCGGGTTTCGACCGGGCTAACCCAGTCGTAAACCGGCCGTAACCCAGCCGGGCTTCGGCTGGGCTAGGAACGGGGTCCGAATGGGCTCTCTTATAGGTTTGTCTGGCATGGTGCGCATACCACTGTACTATTCTTCCTCTGTACTCTATATATATTTCACATATGTTTAATGCAGACGTAAGTGACAATACATATTATGCAATAGCATGGTTTTGTGTAATAATTCATGATACATGTACCATGTTTGTCCTATGAAAGTGATATCAGACCGGCCTAATTCGCATTTCGCGATATTGATCGTAACGCCGTGCTGGCTAAGGCGTTCGAAAAGTGCTCGTAAGTGTGTAGCGTGCTCTTGCTCTGAAGAACTCGCCACCAAAATATCATCCAGGTATACGTGGACATTTTTCAAACCACGAGTTGCCTCGTGCATGAACCGTTGAAAGGTCTGGGCTGCATTGCTGAGTCCAAAAGGCATTCTCAGAAACTCGAACAGCCCGAAAGGCGTAGTGACGGCAGTTTTAGGGATATCGGCCTCTGCTACCGGGATCTGGTTGTACGCACGAACTAAATCGATGCGGCTGAAGACGGAGCAACCTGATAAAGACGAAGTAAGGTCCTGTATATGGGGAATCGGGTATCGGTCAGGGACGGTGACTTTGTTAAGCGCTCTGTAATCACCACAGGGCCGCCAGTCGCCACTAGACTTAGGAACCATATGAAGAGGGGAAGCCCAAGGGCTACTAGAAGGGCGTATTATACCCAGTTCTAGCATATGTTCGAATTCAGCCTGTGCAATACGAAGCTTGTCTGGTGCTAACCGACGCGGCCTACTGAACACTGGGGGTCCCTTAGTATCGATATGGTGAGTGACACTGGTCGTCACCGCTGGGAGAGGCCCGGCCTGCCGAAACATGGCTGGGTAGGCGGCGATGAGTTCGCTATAAGGTTCGTGTGCCGGTGGTTGGACGTAAAAAGGCGTGACGTGGTTCACTCGCGAATTACAACCCGCAACAGCGAGAGTGGTCTGACGATCCACCACTCTGCGGCGCCGTGCATCAACTAACAAGTCAAAATGCTGCAGGAAGTCAATGCCTAGAATTGGGTACGGGACATCGGCGATGATGAATACCCAACGAAAATTACGCTTCAAACCTAAGTTTAAGGTGAGCGACCGCTGGCCAAACGTTGGGATGGCCGTGCCATTGGCAGCGCGTAGTGTTTGGGCCTGCGGCGTGCTATTGTCGTCTTTCGCTCGAGGAAGGACGCTCACTTCGGCACCGGTATCTACAAGAAATAGGTTATTTGAAATGATGTCCCTTACGTTCAAAAGACGACTGTTGGTCTGATACCCGGCTTCGTGGGTCGCCACCACGGGCCGGGGGTTGTTTCCCTGATGGGCCCCGGGAAACGCACACCCTCGTTCACATCGTTTAACTCCCTCACCAAAACGACTGTGGTATTTACAATAACCCTCTTTTGAAGAGCCGAAGGGTTGTCGCAATGACGGACTATGGCGCCTAGGTGAGCGTGCGCGGTGCTGCTCCTGTGACCCACTTCTAACTGCTAAGCGTTGCAGGCTCGCGTCAATTCTAGACAAAACTAACGCGAGGTCGTTAGATGTTGGCAGGGCAGGCACCGTTGTGACGGAGGACCTGGTTACTCTAGCTACAGCGGGGTTGTATCGTGACATAATGTCATCAGCTATTGCTGCAGTTTCCTCCAGTGAACACTTGCGCGTGGCACTTAGTAAAACTGGGATGTTGTGCGGCAAACGCTGCAGCCAAAGTTCCCTTAAGAGCGGGTCCTCGCCTACCGTCGGTCCTCTCAAGCGCTGCATCTCACGCAGCAGTTCGGAGGGCTTCCTACTTCCAAGCTCAACGTTTTGAAGTTGTTGCATACGTTGGTCCTGTGTTGGGGTCGTGCGGGCAATGACGGCCTCCTTTAGGGCCTCATAGCTTCGGGAAGAGATTATTACGTCCCTTACTTGCAGCGTGACCTCCGGCGGGAGGCGGCCTGCTACCCACCTGAAACGGCTGGCGTCACTGGTTATACGGCAGTTTTCGAATTCTAACTCAACCAGCGTGAACCAGAGTTCTGGATCAGCAGGCGTGAATGCCGGTATGTGCAGCGTGATCGCCCCAACAGTGGGGTCTGAGCAGGATTTCCGTTCGGCAGACATAGCGATTACTTTATGGAATACAGACGGGAAAAGAAATCAACGAAAAATGGGGCACTATAGTCTTCGCGAAGAAAAAAAAAAAATATCGCGACGAATTAGACACACAAAATATGTATGGACGAAAAAAAAAATTATTTGGTAAACCAACCAAAAAAAAAGCAAGATAGGGAAACAATAAAACACACAAAAACGTACGCAGACGGGACCTTGAACGGTAGAAAACAAGGAAACTCACGTGACCTGCGGATCACGTCGGGCTCACCAATTGTAAGGTTGATTAGACCTTACTTCGCGGTTTCCTTAGTAAACGCGTGCTTCGGTCCTTTGTACTGCGTGGACCACCTGCACGTTACTCTAATGTGCGGCACTGCACAAATATGTTAACCAGAACAGTATTCTCCACGACCCGTGAGAACGAGAAGGCGATTGGGAGAGATAGTGGTTAGCGTGTATTTGGGAGCGTGCGTGAGAGCGTGCGCAAGAGCAACGGTCAAATGGCAACCGCGCTTGGCAGTCAGCGTTCAGTTAAACAATAAACGTGGTAAAAGTATGAACGAAGATGGCAACCGCTACAGGGGCCTCCTCCTAGAAGTCCGACGGAGTTGGGCTTCGATCGTGATGGTAAGCCGGAATTATTGGTTGTCCAGGAACTCCTCATAGCTTCTCCGTTATATTGTTGTTGACGTCGAACGACTGCTGATGAGTTTACCGGTGCCTGCACTCTCGAGGTCCGATGTGCGTGGGTCCAACTGAGTTTTGACGCCCGCGGGTCTCATACGAATGCAAGCCGGAAAATGCCTCGTCAGGTCCATCCAAAAAGGCGTCCAGTTGCCGTCTCCAGTGCCAGGCTGACCAATCGTCCCGTTGTCCAGTGAGCGGTTGGCTCCTTGAACGTGCACGGGAGTCAGCCAGGCTACGGATGAAGCCAATGTGACTTGTTAGATCCGTCTGAGAGAGGGCAAGGTAAACTGGAACAAAATAGCGCCTGAGAGCGCCGGCGGATGTTGGACCGTAATAACAACACACAAACGATGTTCGGTGTTGTTGTAGTCGCTAGGAGACCAGAAGAAAATGAAATCATACCTACCGATTGTAATTTCACGGGTCTGTTGTTTGGTAAATCCATGGCGAACTTCCCAACTTATTGCTAAAAATCGTCACGAAATCGGCGAAGCGGACGGGATTTCGTAGTTGGCGACCGCGACGGCTACTTCGCGTTGCTGGTACGGTTGGAGAATTCGACGGACTAGCTGCCGAGTCCTCACTAGGCGTAATTGGGGGTGGTTCGAGTGGTAACTCGCTCGATGCAGGTGACTGAGCGGCTTGAGTAGGTGTAAATTGGCCGAGCGGCTCGCACTCCATGACGGCAGGCTTGAGACGATCGATAGATACGGTGTCGTGCCGTCCGCTTATATCTATGACAAATGTCTTTGCCCTACGTTTTATCACCCGAAACGGGCCAGTGTATGGCGCTTGTAGTGGTGATCGAACGCCATCAACGCGAAGGAATACGTGAGTAGCGGTTCCTAACGCAGTTGGGACATAACTTGTAGACTGTTGTTCACGCGGCGGACTGGCCTTGAGCACTCGCATGTGCTGCGTAAGGCGCTGAGCATAGTCACCGTAGTCGAAAGTCACGGTTGGTGAGGGGGCTATCAACTCCCCAGGCAGACGAAGTGTACAGCCATATACCAGTACGGCCGGTGTTGTGTGTAACTCCTCCTTAACGGTACTACGCAGGCTTAAGAGTGCTAATGGTAGTGTTTCATTCCAAAGGGGGTTACCGTTTGCTCGAAGGGCGGCTTTTAATTGCCGGTGGAAACGCTCGACCATACCATTGGCCTGAGGGTGGTAAGCTGTCGTCTTAACGTGTTGGCAACCGAGCATAGCGAGTAGGCTGCCGAAAGCGCCGTCAAAGTGTGGACCGCGATCGGTGGTCACTATTGCCGGGCAACCGAAATGACTAACCCAACCGGTCAGAAAAGCTTTCGCGGCCTCTTCCGACGTGGGACGAGGGATAGGGATGGCCTGCGGCCAGCGAGTAAAACGATCCACGCATGTGAGTATGTAAACGTACCCAAGCGAAGGTGGGAGTGGTCCTACGAGGTCGACGTGCACATGATGAAAACGTGTTTCAGGTTCTGGGAACCTGGCTAACGCCGCTTTAGTGTGCCTATGGGTCTTAACACGTTGACACTGCAGACAAGCACGAGCCCATTGACGGACATCTCGTTTGACATTGTGCCAAACAAAACGCTCAGTTATCAGTTTCACCGAGGCAGTCACACCCGGATGAGCCAGATTATGGAGTGTCAGGAACGTAGGATAACGGTGGGCAGCAGGAACTACTGGTCTAGGTCGACCTTGCGACACATCGCACACGATGGTATTCTGGGAAGCTGGGATAGGCACTGTGGTTAAACTCAAAGAACCGTTTTGTCGAAGTCGTTCGATGTCAGGGTCCATAGTTTGAGCCTGTGCCATTGCGTCCAAGTTGATATTAGGCGTTTGTGACAGACTTAGTTGATATACGCGCGATAAGGCGTCTGCGACGGGATTAAGTACCCCAGAGACGTGTCGTATGTCCACAGTAAACTGTGAGACAAAGTCTAAGTGGCGAATCTCGCGTGGTGAGTATCGATCCGAAGCTGACTTTAGTGCGTAAACCAAAGGCTTGTGGTCTGTAAACACCGTGAACGAACGGCCTTCGAGTGCGTGTCGAAAATGACGAATTCCCAAGTATATGGCTAATAACTCTCTGCCGAACGTGCTGTACCTTGATTCCGCGGGTTGTAGGCGCTTGGAGAAGAATGCTAAAGGTTGCCAAGAGTCATCTACGAACTGTTGCAGTACTGCTCCAACCGCTGTGTCCGAGGCATCCGTCACTACCGAAATAGGAGCCAAAGGGTCGGGGTGTGTAAGGAGTGCTGTGTTGGCGACAGCATCCTTGACCAATGCAAATGCGGCTTGTGCCGTGTCGGGAAACACGAACTTCCGCTTACCTCCGCGCAACAGGTCGGTGAGGGGTTGTATCATTTCCCCACAGTGAGGAATAAATCGGCGGTAGAAATTCACCAGGCCGGCAAACTGACGCAACTGGCGAAAAGATTGGGGTTCAGGGTAGTCGCGAATAGCGGAAACTTTATCTGACAGAGGGCGGATACCCGAGGATGAAATAGAATGTCCTATGAAAGTGATATCAGACCGGCCTAATTCGCATTTCGCGATATTGATCGTAACGCCGTGCTGGCTAAGGCGTTCGAAAAGTGCTCGTAAGTGTGTAGCGTGCTCTTGCTCTGAAGAACTCGCCACCAAAATATCATCCAGGTATACGTGGACATTTTTCAAACCACGAGTTGCCTCGTGCATGAACCGTTGAAAGGTCTGGGCTGCATTGCTAAGTCCAAAAGGCATTCTCAGAAACTCGAACAGCCCGAAAGGCGTAGTGACGGCAGTTTTAGGGATATCGGCCTCTGCTACCGGGATCTGGTTGTACGCACGAACTAAATCGATGCGGCTGAAGACGGAGCAACCTGATAAAGACGAAGTAAGGTCCTGTATATGGGGAATCGGGTATCGGTCAGGGACGGTGACTTTGTTAAGCGCTCTGTAATCACCACAGGGCCGCCAGTCGCCACTAGACTTAGGAACCATATGAAGAGGGGAAGCCCAAGGGCTACTAGAAGGGCGTATTATACCCAGTTCTAGCATATGTTCGAATTCAGCCTGTGCAATACGAAGCTTGTCTGGTGCTAACCGACGCGGCCTACTGAACACTGGGGGTCCCTTAGTATCGATATGGTGAGTGACACTGGTCGTCACCGCTGGGAGAGGCCCGGCCTGCCGAAACATGGCTGGGTAGGCGGCGATGAGTTCGCTATAAGGTTCGTGTGCCGGTGGTTGGACGTAAAAAGGCGTGACGTGGTTCACTCGCGAATTACAACCCGCAACAGCGAGAGTGGTCTGACGATCCACCACTCTGCGGCGCCGTGCATCAACTAACAAGTCAAAATGCTGCAGGAAGTCAATGCCTAGAATTGGGTACGGGACATCGGCGATGATGAATACCCAACGAAAATTACGCTTCAAACCTAAGTTTAAGGTGAGCGACCGCTGGCCAAACGTTGGGATGGCCGTGCCATTGGCAGCGCGTAGTGTTTGGGCCTGCGGCGTGCTATTGTCGTCTTTCGCTCGAGGAAGGACGCTCACTTCGGCACCGGTATCTACAAGAAATAGGTTATTTGAAATGATGTCCCTTACGTTCAAAAGACGACTGTTGGTCTGATACCCGGCTTCGTGGGTCGCCACCACGGGCCGGGGGTTGTTTCCCTGATGGGCCCCGGGAAACGCACACCCTCGTTCACATCGTTTAACTCCCTCACCAAAACGACTGTGGTATTTACAATAACCCTCTTTTGAAGAGCCGAAGGGTTGTCGCAATGACGGACTATGGCGCCTAGGTGAGCGTGCGCGGTGCTGCTCCTGTGACCCACTTCTAACTGCTAAGCGTTGCAGGCTCGCGTCAATTCTAGACAAAACTAACGCGAGGTCGTTAGATGTTGGCAGGGCAGGCACCGTTGTGACGGAGGACCTGGTTACTCTAGCTACAGCGGGGTTGTATCGTGACATAATGTCATCAGCTATTGCTGCAGTTTCCTCCAGTGAACACTTGCGCGTGGCACTTAGTAAAACTGGGATGTTGTGCGGCAAACGCTGCAGCCAAAGTTCCCTTAAGAGCGGGTCCTCGCCTACCGTCGGTCCTCTCAAGCGCTGCATCTCACGCAGCAGTTCGGAGGGCTTCCTACTTCCAAGCTCAACGTTTTGAAGTTGTTGCATACGTTGGTCCTGTGTTGGGGTCGTGCGGGCAATGACGGCCTCCTTTAGGGCCTCATAGCTTCGGGAAGAGATTATTACGTCCCTTACTTGCAGCGTGACCTCCGGCGGGAGGCGGCCTGCTACCCACCTGAAACGGCTGGCGTCACTGGTTATACGGCAGTTTTCGAATTCTAACTCAACCAGCGTGAACCAGAGTTCTGGATCAGCAGGCGTGAATGCCGGTATGTGCAGCGTGATCGCCCCAACAGTGGGGTCTGAGCAGGATTTCCGTTCGGCAGACATAGCGATTACTTTATGGAATACAGACGGGAAAAGAAATCAACGAAAAATGGGGCACTATAGTCTTCGCGAAGAAAAAAAAAAATATCGCGACGAATTAGACACACAAAATATGTATGGACGAAAAAAAAAATTATTTGGTAAACCAACCAAAAAAAAGCAAGATAGGGAAACAATAAAACACACAAAAACGTACGCAGACGGGACCTTGAACGGTAGAAAACAAGGAAACTCACGTGACCTGCGGATCACGTCGGGCTCACCAATTGTAAGGTTGATTAGACCTTACTTCGCGGTTTCCTTAGTAAACGCGTGCTTCGGTCCTTTGTACTGCGTGGACCACCTGCACGTTACTCTAATGTGCGGCACTGCACAAATATGTTAACCAGAACAGTATTCTCCACGACCCGTGAGAACGAGAAGGCGATTGGGAGAGATAGTGGTTAGCGTGTATTTGGGAGCGTGCGTGAGAGCGTGCGCAAGAGCAACGGTCAAATGGCAACCGCGCTTGGCAGTCAGCGTTCAGTTAAACAATAAACGTGGTAAAAGTATGAACGAAGATGGCAACCGCTACAATGATGAAAAAAAGTCCCAAATAACATAACAAAATCAAAAACAACAAAAAGGCCGAAAAACACCAGAAATTATTTATATAAATATGCAGGAATATTAGCACGGATTTCAACAGGTAGTTTCCGAAAGCAGAAGGCACCGTAAAAAAAGTAAAAAACAATCTGCTAAATTTAGAAGCTTGCATCGAAAGGTCGAAAGGTCTACCTTCTGTAATCAGTAACCTACTAAGGTCAAGGCCAAATCAAGGTGTACGGTGACCGCCTAGACATTGGAATAACTCTAAAACCGATCACCCTAACCGCAGTACACACTCGTAAAGAAGCAGAGAAATGCTCAGTAATACCCATGTAGCACACTGCCTGTTCCATGGGCTGGGCTCGGAACGGTTTTGGGACGGGTTCGTTAATCAGCAATTTTGATGGTAGAAAATCATACAGATCATCATAATTTTTTCTAAAGAACTCAAAAATATAATTATTCTATATTGTGGCTGTCAGAGATTGCTTTACAATATCAAAGGAATTTGTCTAAATCGACGGTCGGCTTTCATTGGGTAGCTCTGCTCTACGCCGCAACAGTCTTTATATTTCTAACAATACCTAAATAAACACAAATATTTAAAACCATTGAGACCTAAATAATCGTTCACGGCGAGTCACATTTCCCAAAAAACAAACCTATTGTGTCATATAAAATGTTATTTTCGGTGGCGTATGGGGCTTCGTTTTAGGTTAATACGGCATTAGTTTACCAGCCGGGTTCGGAGCGAGCTTCAGCTGGGTTCGGGCCAGGCTCGGGCCGGGTTCGCATCACGGGTCCCACCGGGTTTCGACCGGGCTAACCCAGTCGTAAACCGGCCGTAACCCAGCCGGGCTTCGGCTGGGCTAGGAACGGGGTCCGAATGGGCTCTCTTATAGGTTTGTCTGGCATGGTGCGCATACCACTGTACTATTCTTCCTCTGTACTCTATATATATTTCACATATGTTTAATGCAGACGTAAGTGACAATACATATTATGCAATAGCATGGTTTTGTGTAATAATTCATGATACATGTACCATGTTTGTCAATATTGACGGCTAAGACATGCCATTTCCATCGACGTGCCGTTGGAAAAGGTATCGCATGAAAAGGAAGATGTTGCTGGATACGAAATTTCCTGCCTTCTTAGATATCACTCTGGGAACGTCGCAACGGATGTCCAACGCTGGGTGAACCCAACGTTATTCGTAATTTACCCAGTTACATGTATCTAATACTAACTACGAAGGTTCATCACAAAATGCGGAACAAAATTTGTTCCAATTATATAACTAATACACCGTGGATGCAATCACTTCCTCCCAGAGACTCGAGAAGCAACTACTGTGCGAAATATACAAGCGCATTATGCGTTGCTTTGCAAACGCAAGAGATCGCGGATAAACGGGGAAGTAGAGGGTACGCTTCGCACGCGAAATCCGTATGCGTATTATAATTATTACACTTTATACACGTACATACCTTATGATTACTTTATTCATTTCTGACTGTCACATAACAAATGACTCAGTGTATATATGAATTTGTGCATCTTGCTTTGTACCGTTTCACAGCTTACACATCCCTGAAACCGAAGGGTATTATGAACGATATTGACCAATTTCATTTTATTTACATATAGTTCGTTATCCACACTGTTCTTCAACCTGAGGTGACTGATAACAATTTCGTACCGCCCCCAACCAACTACTGGGAAGTTATACGATGCAATAAATTTCCTTTTCTTCTCTTTCAGTACTAAAAAGGGAAATTATGAAAAATAACATAAATATGGACAAGTAAATTGTAAATATCGAATCACCAGTGTATCTTGAATTTTGTATAAATAAAGTGGATATCATCTTTCACCGTTTTATTATTTTTATATTATGGAATGGGACGTAAGCGAGGCATAGGACTAGAAGTAAACCGAAATCGTTAGGTTGGGATTCGTTTGGCGTAAATAGTAAGCGAGGGTAGAATACCTGACAAACCTATAAGCGAACCCAGCCGGGGCCGTTCCTAGCCCGTTCGAAGCCCGGCCGGGTTTGCCACCTGGGTATACCTTGCAACTGAATGTTCTTACCTTCTGTGATCAAAAAATCTTACTGCATCGAATCCTTCCCCCACCTGGGGCGTTCTCCGAGGTGTTTTAGGGTATTTCGGTGAATTAAACCAACATATTTAAATAAAACGCCAACCAAGTATTGCACATCACTCCGGTCATCCATTTCCTTCGTATCAATTCATTGTTGATCCGTGTAAAATGGCTATTAAAAAACGAATGAAAACTGATCTTACGAACTAGCTGAGTGCTACAAGGGGAACTTTCGACCCGGCCGGTTCTATGGCGGTCAATTAAGCACCCCACTCGATGTCGCTGAATGCCGCACAATTTATTGTCTTCGTACTGGAGTATACTATTTCATTCGAACTTGCAATGGGGTCATCTATCTGACTCACATACAGTCTCCCGCCATCTAGATAGCTCCCGCAGATCATTCTTTATTATATCACACAAGACACACACACAATAGACACAGAAGGTCTCAACCTACTGAGACTCGATAAATCAAATTAAATGACGTTAAGATGCCACACACGGTGAAAGCTCACGACTATAGCCGCGGTCGGATTCCGCTTAAATAAGAGAAGCTGCGAAAAACTGTCGTAAACTTACGCGTATTTTCGAGCAATCCTATTGGTTTGTTAATGAGGGGGGGGGGTAGAGTCTGACAATGCGAAATCAGCATGCGGTGCGACGGAGCGCCGTTGATTGGTCAGTCTGAGTTGCGAACCGGTGAAGAATCCAAGCGACCTTTTCGCGACTTATTGCGCTACTTGGCTATTGTTAAAGACTAGCGAATCAGTTGCGTTTTCACGCAAGTTGTGCTAGCAGGGCAAGTACTCAGCCAGCAAAATAGTCGTAAATTGAGCCGAAAGTAGTCCCAAATTAGTCCTGAATTCGTCCCAATTTAGTACCGTTTGTAACACCTCAGGGACATTTTTGGGACTATTTTTGAACACACCTGCTTTATTTTGAAATCTCGGTAAGCGTTACTACATTACTTCATCTTGAAGTACTAGCTATTGAACTTTCATTAATTTACACTGGGGAAAGAAGCATGATTTGTGAATGCCCACGAAAATTACTTGGCACAACCCGAGTACTTTTTGATGCCCAAAAGCCCCATGAAAATCATTTTACGAAGAGGTCAGGGTGTACTCCGGTGTTGCGGACCCCACTTGTATCAACGGGCGAAATTCACCAACTTATACCACATTATTGGAATGGTCCCAAAATGGTCCCTTGAAGGATTTTTCGGGACTAAATACTTCCTCTTTGTGCTCATCGAGCAGGTAAACCATAGTTTTTTTCGATGAGGTAAAATTATTTTTCAATTTCTCAAACCTGTCTAGATTCAAAGGTATAAAAAAACTCTCCTCAGACTAACTACTAGAAAACAGTCTATTTTGGTGAGGCACAGAACACAATCACGGACGGTGAGTGGCACCTGTGTCCCTACAGGATTAACGACAACCGATCCTCTGAACCCACCCACCCCCAAATCCGTAGTCGCACAACAGAAAGGCCTTTGGCTGGCGTTGGCCGATAATCCTACGTGCCTCAAATTGCAGCTCCAAAGCTGCAAACCAAAACTCAGGATCATGTCGGATTACCGCCGCAGGCTTAAGAGCAACCACAGGCAAAGTGAGATCTTTGTCGAGCTGCATCTCATCCTCTGACATGTGTACGTTGCGATAATATATCGTAAAAAATATATATCGTGCAACTAAAAGAGGACGTGAAATGGCAAAAAAATCGCAGACTCACCGGGCGGGCGAATATTCCAGGAGGTTCTTGAAGCTTCTGGCTCACCAATATAGAAGACGTTCGAGAGCGGCTGGTGAACGTGTCTCCTATCGGGTCTAGCTGCGAAATACCAACGATATCCCCTCTATCGGACGAATAGAAAAGATGCAGGTCGGTTTACAGATGCAAGGTGTATTCTATATATCGTGGCACCAAAACAGTACCAATACGAGGGATACGCCGAACGGAAAACGAAACGAAACGCAACGGCTGTGCAGAAAGCGAACCGCGAGCGTGTACAATAGGCGAACGACCGAAAGTGAAAGTGATATAAAACGAGTTCGACGGAAACCTCGGAAAAGTCAGTCTAGTAAAACGTACGCAACCAGAGAACAATTTGAGGTCGATGGTAAACGTCAGAAAAGATCGTGGAGAAAATAGATCCAAAATGGTGTCCAGAAAACAGTCATTTTTGCGGAAAGATCGAGGTCACTACAGCAGCCGCTCTCTAGAAAGCATGAAAAGCTTTCGAAAAATGCCAGGGAGAAGATGGCATACAAACGATATTCGTGCGTGTGAATGAGTGTAAAATACGTGAATGCAGCTGTGTTGTACGATGCCGACTCTCAGAATCCGTGGTATGCAGGAACTGTAGAATGATGGTCGAGCGTAAACCAGATTTTTTGCCAATGGCATCAGTTGCGTGAATCGTCATCCAGGTGTGCTATTCCAATAACGTCCAGCCTTGGGCAACCGTTAACCGATATGGTATCCGGAAGCCAAATCGGTAGGTTTGTCAATAGCAAGGAAGGAAAGCGACAGGGTCGACCCAGAATGCAAACGTTGGTGCCAAAATTCTCCAGATTTCGTGGGACCAGCGAAGCGTGCCATATGGCGAAATTCCATAAAACGAAAAGAAACGGAAAACTGGTGTAACAGCCGCAATGGACCTGGCTGCAATACTGTAATAACTAATGAGGTATGTTAAATCGTGTCGAAACGATAAACACGAAAGTTAATAATGCGAAGTGCAACGACTAAGGTCGTGTTTGACCTAGTCGCGTAAACGTGCTGGGCAAACGATCTTCCGGCCAGAACGTGAGACGGGGGCCTCATTCACGGACGGGTGCGTAGACGTGCTCTGCTGACTTGAACGTGATACAGTATTCCCATTCGAGGACGTAGTAGGCAACGCTAACTGCAGACCGTGACGTGACACGGAAGTGTCGTCAACAGGTAGTGCAGGGTTAACATCGAATCTCATGTCAACAGACGACAAGCTATCATCACCGTACGCGGCTTTGGGACGATCAGTGCAGACTGTATCGACGCGACTGTGTCGATCAACCTTAAAGGTCTTATCGTGACGAGAATTCACGCGAAATGGACCTTCGTAAGGCTATTGTAATGGTTTCCGTACCGAATCAACGCGGATGAATACATGCGAACAAGTTTCGAGTTCGGTCGGAACAAAACCTGTCGTCGCAGCATTCGAGTCTGCGCAGGAGCGAGATTTTGCATGTAAGTAGACAAACGGTGAACGTAAGTCTGTACGGCAAGTGAATCTGTACTCCATGGCGTAAAGAATTCCCCAGGCAGTCGTAATGTCGTGACGTAGACAAGTTCTGCGGCTGAACATCGGATATCTGCCTTTATGCAAGTCCTGATACCAAACAGAACTAGCGGTAACGTTTCGTATCAGTCGGGGCTCTCGTGTGCTTTAAGAGCCGCTTTGAGTTGGCGATGAAAACGTTTGATTAAACCATTCGATTCCGGATGGTACGCGGTCGTGCGAATGCATTCCGTACCCAGCATGTGAGTTGATGAAGAGAATAGATCGGACTCAAATTGTTGCCCTCGATCGGTGGTGATTGTGGAATGAAAACCATATAAAGCTAACCGTCGTTCTGTCAGATGTCGGGCCACTGATTCGGCCGTGACGACAGAGATGGGAATAATATAATATAATATAATATAATATAATAAAATATAATATAATATAATATAATATAATATAATATAATATAATATAATATAATATAATAACGGTTTATTTTGGAGACGCCCGAGGCATGCCAAGTGCATGACAGCCTCAGGCTACCTCGTAAATCTATCGACGCACGTTAATGAGTAGGTACGCCCGTGTGATGTGGTCAGCGGACCCACAATGTCTACGTGGATGTGATCAAAGCGAGCATCAGGCGTAGCAAAAGTACCGATAGGCGAAGCTATGTGCCAATGTACTTTAGATCGTTGACATTGCAGACACTGTTTTGCCCACGTACGAACATTATTCGTGGACGGCCAGACGTATCGTGCAGCTACTAATCGGAGACTGGCCGCGATGCCTGGATGTGATAGTCCATGTAGGGTATCGAACACGAGACGTCGATATGTAGAGGGTACGACTGGTCGAGGTGTGCCAGTAGACATGTCGCAGAGTATAGTCCCAGCACCGGTGGCCAGAGGTACGGAGTGACACTGTAGCGACGGTGACTGAGCTGCTTCCATACATTGAGAAACCTGCGCCTGTGCTGCAGCCATGGCAGGGATGTCTAAAACCGGAGGTCTGATTTCGTTAGGCGAAATACGCGACAAAGCATCTGCAACGCAGTTCGACTCACCTTTAACGTGTCGTAGGTCAGTCGTGAACTGTGAAATATGGTCCATATGTCTGGCTTCTCGTGGGGAGTAACGGTCAGACTTAGTATGCAATGCATACGTCAAAGGCTTATGGTCGGTAAAGAGGATGAAGTATCGACCCTCGACTGCATGGCGGAAGTGCTTAACGGCATTATATGCAGCCAGCGGTTCGCGACCAAAAGCACTATATTTGATTTCCGTGGGATTGAGGCGTCGAGAGAAGAACTCTAATGGCTGCCATATCCCAGAAACAGACTGTTGCAGGACCGCTCCGATGGCAAACTCGGGTGCATCCACCGCTATGCTTAGCGTGGCGGACGGAACTGGATGCATTAGGAGCGTGGTCTGAGCTAGTGCCACTTTAATCTCCGCGAACTCTACTCGTGCGGTGTCCAGAAAACAATCTTTTTCTCAAATCGATGGAGGTCATTACAACCTCAATAACGAGATCATACAGACTCAACTGCGAGAAGCCGAACTGCAGCATGCGAGCAAGGAGCACGTGCGTCACGCAGGTCTAGAACAAGGATATAACATAGTAGTGCTCTGGGCGCGAACAAACAAAAATTGGTCCATAAAACAAACAGTTCCTAAGGACATGTCAATAGTGTAAGCAAGTGAGTGATGTGAAGAAAAAACACTGAATCGCAAAGGTTTTAGGGGTATTTTCCACGATCGGTCCTTATGCCGCCCTCTAAAATCCTCCCGAATCCTTAGCCAAGTCAAAGGTTTGGTATAAAGGTACTGGTTCTTCCTACCTGCCTAGGCCCTGCTGTCAGTGAGCTTGCCTAATGTTTGTCGTCGACGTTCTACTCATGGTCGCACCTAATCCGTTGGCCACATAGACGCGAGGCTATTCGACATCTTCCACGAGAACAACTGACCGATGGCGGGTGTGGAGGGAAAACATAGATGCTGTCCTTGGAAGGGCCGTCCCGCCCTGGCTGTATATGCTCGCGTGAGTGTGTGTGCGTTTATGATGTAATCGCCGCTACTTCCACACATACAAAAGACGTTTCAGTAACGTCAACAAGAGCAAATTGCAAACACCTACACATGTTGGATAGGGGTTGCTGGACATAGCCTGCATATGGTATGTGTGTATATGTCTGGATGTACAGTGGAGGGGCATTTGTCAACACATATCGGAAAAAACCTTCTGTAACGTCCACGAGAGACTGTGAGCTCTGTAACGTTTTTGACGGAGACCGTTTGGTATAACGAGTACAATGTGAGTGACTGTGCTTCGGGGTGTGTGATGTTTCGATACTTCAGTGTGTCGTGATTGCTTCCATATACCGGTTTTTACCCACCTCGAAGACTAGTGCGAAATATTTTACTGAGCCTCAGCGTTATCAGCTTCTCCGCCTTCACTCTTGAGTAGGCTAATACTGCGTATGTCACGAATTAGCGCTCCGTTAGCTGTCTTCACCTGCACCGTTCTTATCATTCCGTTAGTGCTTTCAAAGGTTTCCATAACTACTCCCAAGGACCAGGGGCTGAAATGTGCGTGCTCGTCTGCGATCATCACTACATCCCCAACCATGAGTGGTCTTGTTTTTACCAGCCACTTCTGTCGAGTCTGCAGAGCCGGTAGGTACTCCCTCAGTTAGCGCCTCCAGAAAACCTTGACAAGATAATTCGCCTGCCTCCCTCCGTGGAGGTAGCTCCCACGAAGGTTTACCGGCCCTTGGAAACCCACGTTCAACCTTAACGTCAATAAGTCGTTCGGGGTGAGAGCCAGGTGGGTGGGGTCGCCGCTCATTACTGGAACCAGGGGGCGGTTGTTCAGGATTCTCTCTACCTCAGTCATGACGGTGTTCAGCGTCTCGCAGTCGGGCGGCCGTTGCTCCATGATCGACAGTAATATCCGTCTGGCGGATCGGATCATGCGTTCCCATAAGCCGCCGCGGTGGCTGGCCTGTGGGGGTTGAAATGCCATCGTATGCCGTAGGCCACGGTTCGGTCCTGCAGTTCGTCTCTGTTTATGTTCGTGTGCCAACGCTGCAATTCCCGGTGAGCGCCCACGAAATTCGACCTATCATATGAGTATATATCGGCCGGTACGCCTCTTCGTTTGATAAATCTCTGCAAGGCCCGTAGGGAAAAATCGGTCGTCATCGAATGTGCGACCTCTAGGTGTACCGCACGTGACTTCATGCACGTCATGATACATCCGCATCGCTTTTCTAATCTTTTCCCGCACTTGATCCACAAGGGCCCGAAATAGTCCAACCCGGTGTCACTGAACGGCCACCAGCCCGTAGTCACCCTGCATTCTGGTAGTGAGGCCATGAGTTGTTTGCCTGCTGTGGCATTGCGTCTCCTGCATTGCACACACCGTCGGATTACGCGTTTTACAGTCTCTCGTCCTCTCAGCAACCAAAGGCGCTTTCGGACGACGCTCGTCACGTGACTTCCCCCGGCATGTCCCTCCGCGGCGTGGACGTGTTGAATCATTAGCTCTACTACAGGTTGTCTCGCCGGCAGCAGTATAGGATACTTTGTGTCGAAGCTCAGGTGGGCGTTGGCCAGCCTGCCATCCACCCGCAGCAGTCCGTTGATGAGTTTGGGGTTTACACGCTTCAATTCGCCTCTTGGAGATGATATTTTTTTGTTGACGGGTCCCACTTTTTCGGGCCCCTCGAGTTCTCGGGTGAAAGCCTCGCGTTGAATCATTGTGAAAATATCGTATTCTGCAGCTTGTAGCTTATCGGGACTTATTGGGCCGACCCGTATCCGGCCTGAAGGGTGTAGCCCTTTTGTGACTAGTAAATTATTCTTGAACCTGGCTAATCAGACTAAAGCACGAAGCGTCTTCATCCAAGAAGAAAACCTGACCAATCGCGATAGAATGGATGTCGCTTCAACGACGTTGGCCGCTTTCACTACGCCTTTGATCTCCAGTCCTAATTCCGTAGGGTTTTTTAATTCGAACACGGGCCAGTCCTGTTTAGGCACTTGAAAGAAGTTTGGCCCCCTCGTCCAGATGTCTAGTTGCCTGAGGTTGATCGCACCTCGGGAGCACAGATCGGCTGGATTATCGCCAGACCTGACATGCTTCCACCGGTTCATGGCCGATTCATCGTGGATAATCGTGAGTCGGTTAGCAACGAAAGTACTAAACCGGCTCCGGACGTTGCTAATGTAGTAAAGTACTATCGTCGAGTCCGTCCAAAAGCTAGCCGACCGAAAGTAGAATTCAAAACATCTCTTCGCCGCTTGTACCGCCCTGACTGCTAACACGGCTGCGCTGAGTTCAAGGCGTGGGATCGAGACCGACTTCAGTGGAGCGACGCGGGCTTTAGCGAACAGGATCCTCGTAGTATATTGTCCATCTCCTGTGCACCATCGTCCGTACGCCATGGTCTCATAACCGACTTCGGGTGCACCGGAAAAAGCATGCAGTTCTCCCGTCCGCGTTGTATGGCCAGGGGTCAAACATCGTGGAATCCTTATGTCCCCTAATTTCTTCAAGGTGTTTAAAAATTCTTCCCAGTCCAACCGGCCCTGTCGGTCCAGTGACTGGTCCCAATCAACTTTCTTACGGCACAGCCGCTGCAGCAAGATCTTTCCGGGTAGCAGCCATGGTGAGACGAAACCGAGCGGGTCGAACAGACTAGAGGCAGCGGATAGTATGCCTCGACGGGTTATTGGCAGCTCGGGAACGTTTAGCTCGAAAACAGAGTCGTCCGTTTCCGCATCCCATTGTATTCCTAGTGCGTTCAGCAGGGAGTGGAGAGCCGTTCAAATCTCTAAATTTTCCGGCCTTCTCGTGGTGCGGAATGACCTCGAGCACTTCTGGAGCATTCGACATCCGTTGTGTTAGATGGAAGCCGCCTTCTTCTGGCAATCTTATCAGGCCTCGGAACTGCGCTAGAACTAATTATGTATCATCGAATGATCCAAGGTAGTCGTCGAAGTAGAAATTCCTGCCGATGCTTTCTACCACCGTCCGATTAACCGGACCTCCATGTTTGTTCGCAGCCTCCCGAAGGGCGTAGTTTGCACAGAACGGTGATGATATGGCTCCGAAGGGGTGGGAGCTCATCCCATAACTTACCACTGCTTTGTCCCGGTAGTTCCCTTCCCACCACAGGAAACGCAACGCACCTCGTTCTCCGACCGGTATTTTTACCTGGTGAAACATTTCTTTCGGCGGTCAAGGCCAGTCTACCCACTCTGAAACGGCACAGAACTTCGATTAGTAGCTTGGTCCGGTCAGGTCCTTGTGGTAGGCGATCGTTTAACGACTTTCCCTGGAACTTGGCCGCAGGGTCGAAAACCACCAGCAGTTTTTCGGGTTTCTTGGGGTAGATAACCGGGTGGTGAGGTAGATACCAGATACTTTTTCGGCCGTCGGTGTTGGCAGGCAACTTTTCAACGTAGCCGAGAGCTTCGTTTTGCTTCATTAATTCTGCGTATCGTTCCGAAGGATCCTGGTCTCGAATGAAGCCTTCTTTCAGTCGTAATAGATGTTGGAGAACAAAATTTCCGTTATCGGTCCACGGGTCAGCAGACGTGCGCCATGGGCGGGGAACCTCGAGTTGTTTTTTAAGGCCTTTAGTTCCTTGCAGCACCGGTTTTAGAGCGAAGTGATCCTCTTCAGACAACGACAGTCTTTCGGCTCCGATGTCATGAAACTCCTTTTAATACAGCTGTTGCAGGTGATGTTCTATCCGGTCCGTTTCGGAGGATAAATAATTCACGAAACCACGTCCCCCTACTGAACCGTATAACATCCATCCCAGAGCCGTGCGTACGGCATAAAGTGCCTGGCGGTCGCCCACTCTCTGGTCAAGTACCCAACGCGCCTTCGGCACGTCGCAGCCAATGAGGATATCCACTCCATCGTCTTCTTACTCCACAACGGTTACATCCTGCAGGTGAGGCATCCTAGTCAAGATTGCGTTCACCGACCTCGGTGGTCGCATGGGGAGATCAGCTTATGCAAATGCTTCCGTTGGTTCGATTTGCTCGTTAGTGTCTAAGGAGGTGAGATGCAACCTCAACCGGCCGGTAGTCATTACTTGTGTTCCACCCAATGTACTCACTGCTAACGACGTCGCACATTTAGCGAGCCGGTGTTTGTCGGCAAACCGCCCGTTCACTAGGGTAGTGTCAGATCCACTGTCGACGAAGGCCCACGCTTTGACCACCCCGCTCGGGGTCACTACTCCCACGGCAACTACGCCTGAAAGTACCGGTTTACTGGCAGACCGCGACGTTGAACAAATAACACTGGGCCTGGTACTCGCCTCGGGTAAGGCCCCTCGCCTGGTGCAGCTATCGATGGTGTCTGCCTGTACAGCCCTCGTGACCACATCGGTTCCTTGTGCTACAAGCTGCAGCCCGGTGCGTGGTATTGAGACAAATAAAACACTCTTCTGCCATCCTCGTCATTCTCCACCGTTAGTCTGTTGTGGCGTTGCCGAACTTGGGGCATTCTGGTAGTCCATGGCTAGCATCACAGGACCTGCAACTTGGTTGCGCCGTGGCATCGCGCGAAATGGCGTGTGCACTGGTCCAAGGCTGATATTTCGGTTGTTCCCGAGCAGTGGTTTGAGCCCGGCTGGTACTGGGCTTGTTTACTCGGTTGCTGTCCCGGATAAGTTGGCCGAACCTGCTGTCAACTATTTTGATTGGCCCGTCCAAGTATTCGGTCAGGTCTTCGAAGTTAGCTTCCCTGTCGCTTCGGCTTATCCGTTCAGCTTCTTCCGCTCACCGACCCTGCAATTCGGGAGAAAGGTGACGGACTATGTTTTCCAATGTGTGCATGGCATCCAGATCAGCTCTGTAACCTAAATGGTCGAGGGCTATTGAGCAGTTCTGCATCTTGACCACCAGGTCGGCCATTGTGTAGACGTCGTCCTTGGTTCTCTTTGCCTCTACCATCACGCCCTCTACTAGGTTACGGGCTACTTTGAAAGGTTGACCAAACAAGTCCCCTAGAATCTTCCTTGCTCTTGTGTAGCCTTGTTCCGGGTCGAGCATGCTACACTCATCGATAGCTTCTCTTGCTCGGCCTCGGCAGTAGTGAGTAAGGTAGAGAAGCCTTTGCACAGGGTTGGTTACCTCATTTTCGACGAACGTCTCGAACTGCTTGACAAACTTGCAGTAGTGTTCGGATCGCCCGTCGAAAACCGTTAGTTCCACCCTTGGCAAATCGATCGATGGTGTTTTATGGTCGTAGACCGACGTGGGGTTCCCTATCTTATTGCACCCTGATCTATCGGAAGTGTCGTAGTCGCTGGTCTCATGCTCAGGCTCTTTCTGTATACAATTCCCTTCTGCTTCCTGGGCTTGCTGGTCTAGCCGATAGTAACTGTTGTTCTAGGTCCAATATCCTCAGCCTATATAGATCAACATCCTTACAATCCATATTGCCCTCATTAGCACATGAACTAGCACTGACAGGACTAGGCGATCTAGCATTAACTAAAGAATCAAAGGTACCCAAAACCTCCCCAGAGACTTGCCGTATTACTTTCTGTCCAGATTCAAATGTCCTCGATCATTTTCTTGGGATTTTGCGTGTTTTTTTCATTCCAGATTGATCTATTGATTATTGTAACGACCGTCTGAGAAATGCGTAGCCAAATTCACAACGGATCCCGAAATAAAAAGGCGATTATCCGTGATATTATACGACACTAGGTTACTGAATGAACAATGACACCAAATGATACAAACATCAATAATAAGATCATACAGACTCAACAGCGAGAAACCGAATTGCAGCATGCGATCAAGGAGCACGTGCGTCACGCATGTCCAGAACAAGGATATGACAAAGTAGTGCTCTGGGCGCGAACAAACAAAAATTGGTCCATAAAACAAACAGTTCTTAAAGACACGTCAATAGTGTAAGCAAGTGAGTGATGTGAAGAAAAACACTGAATCGCGAAGGTTTTGGGGGTATTTTCCACTACCGGTCATTACAGGCCACTTGTTGTTTGCCCTCTGTGGCATTGCGTCTCCAACAAAGCACTCAACTTCGGATTACGCGTTTTACAGTAGCTCTTACTCTCAGCAACCAAAGGCGCTTTCGGATAACACATGTCACGCTACTTTCCGCGGTATGTCCCCCCACTGCGTGGATGTGCTGAATCAGTAATTCTATCAAAGGTTGTCGAGACGGTAGCAACATGGGACATTTAGTGTCAAAGCTCGGGTGGGAGTTGGTCAGCTTACCATCTACCCGTAGTAATCCATTATTGAGCTTGGGGTTTAAATGCTTCAATTTGCCTTTCGGAGGCGATATTCTTATGTCCATTGGTCCCACTTCTTCGGGCCTCTGGAGTTCTCAGGTGAAAGCCTTTCGTTGCATCATCTTGGACATGTCGTCTTCTGCTGCTCGTAGTTCATCGGGGCTTATCGGACCCACTCGTACACTGCTGGAGGGTCGCAGCAGTTTCGTGACTAGAAAATGTCTCTCGAACCTGGCCAATCAAACCAATGACCGAAAAGTCTTCATCGTGGAGGAAAACCTGACCAATCATGATAAGGTGAACGCCGCTTCGACAGCTGTGGCCGCTATCCTTGTGTTGCGCGTACGGCATAAGGTGCCTGGCGGTTGCGCACTCCTTGGTCCAGCACCCAACGTGCCTCTGGCATGTCGCAGCTTATGAGGTGGTCCACTTCTTCGTCCTTCAAGGCTGAAACGGTTATATCTTGCAGGTGTGGCCACCCTAGTTAAAATTACATTCATCGACCTTGGTGCTCGCACAGAGAGATCAGCTGATGTAAGTGCCACCTTTGATTTGATTTGCTCGTTGATGTCCAAGGAGGTCAGCTGTAACCTCAGTCGGCCGGCAGCCATTACTGGTGTTCCGCCCAAAATGCTCACTGCCAACCACGTCGTGCTTTTATTGGGCCGGGGTTTGTTGGCAAACCTTTCCTTCACCAAGGTTGTGTCTGATCCACAGTCGATGAAGGTCAACGCTCTGACCACCCCAGTTGGGGTCATCATCCTTACGGCGACTACCCCTAAACGTATTGGTTTGCTGGCAGACCGTGACGTTCAACAAGTCACACTGGACCTGGTGTTCTCCTCTGGTGTAGTATCTCTCGCCAGATGTAACGATCGGTGATGTCTGCCCGCGCAACCTTCGCGACCACATCTGGTCCCTGTTCGGCAAACTGCCGCCTGTTGTATGGTGTTGTGGCATATAAAGCACGATGCTGTCGTCCTCGCCATTCCCCAACTTTCGTCTACTGTGGCGTTGGTCAATTTCGGGCAGTCTCGTAGCTCATAGATAGCGTCACAGGACCTGCAACCTGGATGCACTATAGCCTGGCGTGAAATAGCGTGTACATTGGTCCAAGGCTGATATTTTGGCTTTTCTCGTGCAGTGGCTTGAGCCTGACTGGTGCAAGGTTTGTCCGCCCGGTTACTGTCCCGGATAAGTCAGCCACATTTTAAGTGGCTATCTTGGTTTGCCCCGGCCAAGTATTCGGTCAAGTCTTCGAAGTTAACCTCACGGTCGCCTCGACTTATACTTTCCACATATTCCGCCCACCGACCCTGTAGTTCGGGGAAGAGGTGTCGGACTAGGCCGTCCAACGTATGCATTGCATCGAGGGCAGCCCTGTGACCTAAATGGTCGAGGGCTATTTAACAGTTCTGCATTTTGAGCAGCCGGTGAATAGACTTCGCCCTTGGTTTCTTTTGGCCTCAACCATCATGCCCTCTGTTGGACTACGGACTACCTTGAGCGGCTGGCCGAACAGGTCCCTCAAGATCTTTGCTCGTGGGTAGTCTTGTTCCGGGTCCAGCAAGGCGCACACATCGATGGCTTCTTTTGCTCGGCGTCGACAGTGATGAGTCAGGTAGAGGAGCCATTTCCCAGGGTCGGTAGTCTTGTTTTCGGCAAATTTTGGAACTGCCTGATGGACTTTCAGTAGTGTTCAGATTGTCCGTCGAAAACTGTCGATTCTACTCTTGGCAGATGGACCGTTGGTGGCGTTAATGCTTTATATTCGGCGACCGGCGCAGAGTTTCCTACTTTTATTTGCCCTGACCTATTGGATAGGTCGTAATCGCTGACCTTCTGCTCACGCTCGTTCTGACTATACTTCTCTTCTGCTTCCTGGGCGTGTTGTCTGGCCGATGACAGTTGCTGTTCTAGGTTTAATATCCCCAGCCTAAATATATAGACACTCTTGCAATCCATATTACCCTCAGTAATACGTGAGCTAACACTGACGGGACCAAATGACCTAGCAATAACTAAAGGACCAAAAGTAACAAACCCCCCTTTCAGTGACTAGAAGTACTGCTTCCTCCCCAGATTCCAACTGCTTCGATCCTTTTTTTGGCATGTTGCGTATTTTCCCGTTCCAGGTTAATCAGTTGGGTGTTGTAAGACGCCATCAAGCAATGCGTAGCCAAATTCAATACGGATTTCGAAATCAGAATGCAACTATTCGTTAAATTCTGCGATAATAGATTGCCAAGTGAAAAATGACACAAAAATAGATACAAACCTGGATTGTGCGGTCACAGGGACTCAGAAAACGGGAACCAAATTGCGGCGTGCGAGAAAGGAGCACATGCGTCACGCTAGTCCAGAATAGGATATGACCGAGTAGCGCGCTGGGTGCGAGCAGACAAACATGGGTTCATATAAACATACAGTGTATAAAACAAGCCAGGGGTGTAAATGAGCGAGCAATGTCAGGGTAGCACGAAATTGCGGTTCTTCTGGGGGGGGGGGTTTCCACGACCGGTCTCTACAATGACATTGATGATAGTTCCTAGCTTGATGGTTGTGTAAACGAAACTCACCCGGTGCAATAAATCGTATTGCCATTCATGAACTTTTGTTCACGAATTGAAAGGAATGCCACACGAACGGCAGCTGTCTCGGTTACAACAGGAAAGCCAATTTCCTGCAAAGACTCAGGAGTTAGTACAAGCAAATTTGCCAAAGGAATTCACAGGTCAGTCAAAGGTATCTGGTGCTCTTTGGACGAGCTGAGCAATCACACATCTAAGGATAATTGTGGAATACGAAGAAATATCTCCGAAAGGGCCAAGAAGCCACTTCTACGTTCGGCATCCAGCAAGTTAACAAGTGCATCAAAGTCGCAGAGTTTCATTATTTCGATTATTATTGTTCGCCACCTATATTAGGTGCCACAAGTAGCAGCACACCAACGATATAAAATGATGCGAGCTGTGCCCTTGATGACTGAACTTCATACTTCAGCTGGAGCCAAAGGGGTCAAGAAACCCGTGAGATGGAAGGCTAAATGGGACATCGTGATATTTATTGATGAAAAAGTTTACGTTAGACTTAACCAACGAAGTAGTTTACCGCGGGCATGACGTACGGAAAGGCAAGCTTGACGTGGATCTTCAAATCTTCAGCAAGGGCTCCGTGATGCTCGGGAGTACCTCTGCGGATAGTGAATCACAGCTGGCAGCTGACTCGTACACCAAAACTCCCAACGACTTCCTGCTCCTGGTGATTTCGAAAGGGCAAAAATGGTCCACGTCTGTATGATAAGACGAAGCCGCCCTACAAGCGGCCCCCATCAGCATAATATGGCCCACTCACACGCCCTATCAGGACCCCGTTGAAAACGATCGGAAGTTTTCTGGTCGGACGGAGTTTTGGAAGCAGAAGTCTTTTGTGCCAATCCCGAGCTTCCGTTTGCTCCATCAAGTGCGTGGGACTAAAACAGTACTTGAAGGACGGATAGACAACGAAGCGCCAGCGAAGACAACATAGAGGGAGTGCAACGATCGGGTAGCACGTGATGGGCCCGAAGACGATCCTCCACTGGTGCTTCGGTTACGTTCCCGCAATGGGCTAGCGCCCCACTGCATTGTGGGTGAGACTTTCGAGTCGGAGGCCCTAATTGGGGTTTCCAAAGAAACCTTACGCTTTGTAGGCAGTGTCATTCAACTGTGAGTCCGAGGTTGCATTTCTAGCCCGTGCACAACCAAGTACTACCCTTCGGGCAACAGGAAGATCGTGTTCTGGGAGCCGGCTACCGGTTCAGTGGTTCATACACCTTCGGTGTGGTTATCTACCGATCGAGGAAGTCTAGCGCATCCAACGTGATCTTGTTGCGCACTTGACGGTGCCTCCCTGGGAGACCTTTCGTCATTCAGCAGAAGTGACTATGACCCAGGGGCTCGTGCGATACTGTTGGTATGATTGTTTCCTTTTGGGCCCTCAGTTTTCAGATACATTGGCTCCTCGACCCTTCCAATCAATCAAGCCAAGGACTAGGTCAAGGTGCGAACTGACAACACCAATAGAGAGCTTTAAGCGAGGTAAGTCTACTCGAGTGTAAAACGAGATCAGTCCCAGAACAAAAGTCCGCGTCCTCCAAGGAGCCATCCGCCCTGTATTGACTTCGGTTGCGAAACGTGGCCGCTATGCTTCGGAGACATCAGAAAGTTGGAAGCTTTTGGCCTGCAATTCCCTCAACTGATCTTTGTAACCAGCTGGCGCAATTTGATATCAAACGACACAATGAAAGATCGATGCACCCACAATGAAAAAATGTGGGTATTCAAATAAGGGCCACGTTTGCCGTGGTTCGGCCATGAAATTTTTTTTCCCGACTAGGCTGATAGCCAGCGTAGTCGTGTAATGTATGACCCATCATCCAGTCAGAGGCACAGGTAAGCAGCACCGGTGAAAAGGGACAGCCCCAACTAACTCCCGCAGTGGGAGCAAAGTCACCAAACTCTCCGCCGCGTGTACGAACCCAAGCACCAGTTGTCGAGTAGTACCCCCCCCCCCAAACAGTCCTCAAAGATATCGGACATCCCATCGAATCGAGTTATAGTCCAGAGGAACTCGCGGTTAACCGAACCGAAGGCGGCCCGAAAATCGATGAAACAAGCCACCTTTGGCTGCCGGAACCTGAAGTGGTGCTCCAGTATTCGGCTCAGCGTGAAGATTTGATTCACGCATCCCCTAGCACGGCGGAAACATCTTTAGTTCGGGCGAACGCTCCGGTCGCTTGCCTTGGAGGGACGACTTAGTACCAGCGAACCAAACATTTTTGCAGCAGCATTGATCAAGCGGATCCCCCGGTGGTTCTCACAGGCCGATTTATCACTTTTCTCCAAAATCGGAGCAAAATGGAAATCCATCGGCCGAGCGAGAGCGCTTTTCACTAATGGAAGCCAAAAAGTGGACATAATCGGACCACCAGTGACGGGGAACAGGCTTTGTGTACCTCTGGCGGGATGTTGTCTTCCAGGGCGGCCTTTCTGCCCTCTGGTTTGTAAGCTATTTTTTGTGGTTTCCGCCGTACTAGGCGGTTCGCATTTACTTCCGTACCGGATTGAGGGAGCCGACGTTAGCTGGTCCGTCGGTTGTTTGTAGGGCGGTTGAGCACTTGGCCGAGATGTTCGACTCATTGACATATATTCCTACTTCGTTTGGGTGTTCTATTTTGGATTATCTGGTGGAGTAACTCACTTGATCTTAGATACGCAGAACGCGGTCTGCAGATTTGGCGAGGTAGGATAATGAAGTACGGATTACGTAGACGAAAGTCACAGAATAATCAGTACGTCTTGAAAAAGGGTTGTAACCATGAAGACTTCTGTATGAAACTGCGGGGTAAAGAGTGCACTACTTTCTTGTACACAATGGTCGTCACATCGGCTGAGTCTGCTTTCAGCAATCTCTTAATCTTTTAGTACTTGACGGCTGGAAAATGATGCCTCGTTTTTGTTAATTTTGTAACTTTTCTGCTCGGCTACTTTGCCGACTAGGGCTTCCATTTGAGTCGTGTACAGGGACCTAGGGATGACAGGTTGCTTGTATGAATTCAGGACTAAGAGGTCTAGTTCTACCAACCTTTCTCCACAGCAGCGGCAGCGAGTGGCCCAGTGATTAGAGTTCTGTATATAGATAGTAATTTTCCCTCAGAATCTGGGGCCATCTGTAAGACAAGCAAACGTGAGTGGCCAAGGACTTGGTAAGTTTCCTCCGTCTATTTTCAGGGACGGTGGAATAAATAAAAATCTTCGGTTTGAAGTGAGAGAAGAGGCAAGTCCCGAGGATTTGGTGTGAATCACTGACCGTCGTGGCACTAGCTGACGGAACCTCCCGTGTAAACCACAGAGCAATAGGCCCGGCTAGCATCGCATCTAAGCCACTCGCTGGTATAGTTCTGTACCGCCTGCCAAATGCTCGCGAAAGGTGCTCCAGCGAGGACCGACCTAGGGTGGAAGCTGGTCAAGGTTGAGCTGATAACGTCTCCTCTCAGACAAATTCTAGAACACAGGCACACCATCTGTTTTCTTCTTTTACTCCAAGTGATGGGAATGGCTGTCCTAGCACCACAATCGATTATCGAGAAAATAAGTGAACTCATTCTTTGGCAGATCGACAAATTAGCACCCTGGCTGTTTTTCTAACCAGGGCCGAAAATCATGAAGCAAGGGCAGACGAGCGAAGAGGGAAACGGAACGATAACAAGGTGAAGACAATCAGGGAACATACGGAACCAGGCAGATAAAAAGGTAGAAGATGGGTCAGGTTCGAGTAATCAAGAATTCCGCTTCAATCTCACATGCGATTTGGGATAAAGCACCTCAACACGCGTGGTTTCACTGAGGTAATCTCAAAGCGAAATGTGATCAACGCTGCAAAATACGCTCATGCTCAGGCGAGTTGGTGTGCACTTATCTGTTTTATCTGTGGGGCAGAACTGGACACAAAATTGAACAGCCACTGTACCCAGCATGTGCTGTTTGGTCGCTTGAACATCCCACAGAACCGCAGGCTAGGGGCACGCAAACACCACGGAAACGGTGGCATGGCACGTATAAGTACGCGTGTATAAAGACATTATCAAACCATATTACTACGACGCAAAGCGGTGCAAATTGCAAACATTCCGCTGCAAGTGTACACATAGATTTCAAAGCGAAACATGATTGCATCGGCTACTGAAAACCCTGACATACTTGGAAAAGCCAGAAAAAGGAACCCATCCACAAATGGGCGACGGGCTGATACACACTGAGTAGTTCAATCCTAGCGATATGTTTTATGATTCCGTCAGCCAAGTGAAAAACTGGGAGCACTGACTTCATTTTCAATTCAGGCGGCGCACAAAGCTAGCCGTGTGGCACGGCGGTTCTGCCTCTGTTCCAAAAGGGCAACAATGGGCCCTATGGCGCTTCGCGTGACTGTCATGAGACAACAAAGGATGGCAGTCAGAGGCAGTATTTAAAAACAAAAATCCTCCGTGAAGCTCGTGTGGACACGAAATGGAAGCGCACGCAAACTCTTTTCAAAATGTTCCTCGGTAGACGTGGAGCAGCGAGAAAATCCGTGCGACGCAAAATTGGGGTTTGTAACCGGGATATGCTGAACCAGAAGAACATAGTGGAGAATAGGTAGGTTTCAAAAACCAGGAAAGCTGATCATAACGGAGAGTGGGACTGGTCATGAACTCAGGAACTCGAATGATATGAAAGAAAAAAGGGAGAGAGATAAAACAGTGAGGGCCGCAGAGAGAAGGTTTGTTCTCTGTGCAACCAGATACTGTCATCAGTTGTTACTTCCTCTGAGATATCATTCTGACGTCTTCCATGTTGATCGTCTCTGGAGAAATGGGCGAAAATGAACAAATGCGACACAAATTTGAAGAAGTTGTGGGGGCAAAGGTGGGTTGTAGCCGTAAAATGGCCCAACGTACACGTATACAAGCCCCCATGAGATTCGGATTGGTTGAGGAGAAAACCAACCCCGATCGGACTAGTGAATTCGGTAGACGAACTCGATTTTTCGACAAAAATAACAGACGACAAAGTGGAGCACAGTACAGTGATGTGAAGTGCCGGCCAGAGTGCGAGTGAGCTAGCTCACATGGGTAGAATATTCGAAGTGCCATGCACACCCAAATAGTTGTGCGTGAATGGCAAAACAAACGTGATGAGCAAGATAAGTTTGAGAAAGAACGCGGTAGACTGTGTCGAAGCGGTGTAGTGCAGTGAAATAAGCGATAAGGTTAGGTAACATTTAGCAGAGAAGAAAAGGACACAGGAGTGATGGCACAAAGAATGAGGGTGCGTAGAATACAATGGATGAAGAGGAACAAAATGGAATTAAAAAAGTGCAGTGTTGTGCCGCATGCACGCAAGAAACGCATTAAAATTGGATGGAATTATGAAGAAATGAACGTGAGCAAAAGGTTTGTATGCAACTGATAAACGAATAGCCAAAACACATGAACAGCAAAACTGACTTTCGACAAAAACGCCACTACATACTCTAAATAACCACAGAAGTCGAATAAACACCTAAGCCTAAAAGTTAGAACGACTGCGGGTCTACTTAGAAATTTTGTGTAAGTGGTACCTAAACGAATTCATTTATGCCTAACGCGTGTGCGCCGTTCGTTCGCGACGTTGCAGTTCTTGCTGCTTCGGATCTCGCCACTCGAATAAGCCGACCGCGTTCGACCCATGACGGAACGGCCTGCTTCGACTGATCATCAGTTCCACCAGATCGCGCACTTCATTTTGATTACTCTCCGAGAAGAACGAAATGGCTGATCCTGGCTGGCCCATTCGTCCTGTGCGACTGATTCGATGCAATAAATCTTTGATATCCGAAGGTAAGTCGACGTTGATCACGTGCTCCACCTTTGGAATATCCAATCCTTGAGCGGCGACTGCAGTGGCAATCAAGATTGGAGTGTGACATTCGCAAAAAAACGGAGCTTGTTTTCGATTCGATTTCAGTCAGTCACCGAGAATTAAAGCAGTGGAAAAATTAAACTAAGATAATGCGCCGGTGTGTCTGCGTTTTCTTTTGATTTTACAAAATCCAGAATACGACCTTCTGGCTCAGGTTTTCCTTGCAGCAAGCCTACTGGCATATCTGGTCTGTCTTTGTCCGCAATATCTAAAACTACTTGAACGATATTTTCGTTTATGCCACCTACAAGTCCCACGGGAAGAAGTATGTAGCCGTGTAAAAAGTCACGAGCAAGGGTTTGTATTTCCTTCGGCAAAGTGGCAGAAAACACCAAAGTTTGTCACGGTCCTGCAGGGGGAATCCGATGCTACTCTGCAGTATGTCGTATTTCCAGTTCGAAGCCCATGTCTAACTTTCGATCAGCCCCGACCCGTACAAGTTGCCCACCACGCTCCAGATAGGCCTTTTCGGACTAGTCATATTTGCCAGACAACCTGGGACAGTGATTAGAATGTTGCACCCATGGGACATCTCTCTCACTTGAGCCATATTGGAAGCCCCACCGTAGACCACACACGGAGGTACGTCAAATCGACAGGAAAATTTGCTTGCTTCGTTGTAGATTTGGCTGAATAAATACCAAGTTGGTGCGGGCACCAGTGTCATCGGCTTGGCTCTACTACTGACAGTCTACGCAGGTTATTCATCTTCATGTTCTGTTTTAAGCAATCCGTTCAGAATGGGTAACTAAAAGGCTTCCGTCTTTCCCGAACCCTTTTGAGCGCGAGCCATGAGGTCGAGTCTGGCTGCAATGGTCGGTAGAACATATATGCGTACTGGAGTTGGGTGGGTGCACAGAGCACGCTGAGTATTATTTTCTACCGTTTAATGTAATTCGACATCAGTAAAAACGTAATGAGTTTGCCGGTGTCCAGATGGGACTCAACTGAGCCAGCGGGATTCTGTCATACAGTTGGAAAATGAGACCGCGCTTTAGCTTGCCAAACAACTTGCTTGAGCTTTTCCACGTTTTGTCGAGGCCACGTCTGTTGCTCATTACGACATTTTCCACACGGTTTGTAATTAAAGTTATTTTACTTCGTGGAACCGCTTTCATGTATGATAGGAGAAGGGGGTGCCAAATAGTCCTGCATTTTCCAGTTTATCCACAGGGCCCCGGCGACTCCTGATTGAGTATCCATTCACATTTACGCCGAAGTTAGCACCAAAAGCAGCTTTCATAACGAGATCCACTGCCTTTGGTTGCAGCAGATGGAAAGGACAGGGAATTATTTAGCTACATTGGGTTATTGGTATAGAAGTAAGATGGGTCCCCGGGTTGCTGCAGCGTGTCACGTAAATTGAGGTGGCCGAAATTTGTTTTCCAAGCTTTTCTTTGCTGGGGGAAAAGCTTCATAAGTAACCCGGCATCGTTGGTGGGTTCGGTTAGCCGCCAGTACGCCGGTATGGTATGCAAGTGACGTTTGTCTCAGTCGACCGCGTGGTTCTCTGGCACTAACTCTTGTTGAAGGATGCACCAGAGGAATTCGTCTCCATCGTAGAGTACCTTCGCAGGAACGGCTGGCGCTGAGTTTGAGCCTACCGTAATCATTCCCTCGAGTTCACCGCGGGAAGAAGTGTGCGTCATAATTTTCTCCTCCCTCTGCTTTTCTCTCCAACTTTGTGGTTGATATGGTCCTTGAGACCGCACTTTTGTTGTGTGGAGATAGTGGTATTAGGATTTTCCCCTGTGGGAAACGTCAGAACTCGAATGCGCGGACGAAATAGTTCTTTTAAATGTAGACTGGGGTAAGTTGCAAGGCTTCCAACCAGTCCATCACCGCCGCAGTCACATTCATCCCTTCCAACTTGTGCAGCAATGGTCTAAGTTTCGCGCAATCTGAAGCTTTGCTGAGTTCGAGAAAGCAAACCTCAGCATTTTCGCCTTGGTCTGGTCCCCGATCTGCCTCGTCAAGGAAACTCGAGAGAATTTCAAGGCAGGACTTCCCATTTTGTGAACCCGTGCTGTGCCCCAGCAACCAGATTGTTAATCTTCAGGGGCCTCACCAGAGCATTTCTCATTACTCTCCTCATTATTTCCAGGACCACCGAGGGTAGGCTAACTGGTCGATAATTCTTCGCTTGATCTCTTCCACCGACTTTGTATACTGGTATAATTTCTGCGGTTTTTCATCCGACAGGCAACCTGGCCCCCCGAAGATATGCGTTGACAACTCAGCCGAAGGGCTTGCTAGTATCCCTGCCAGCGGTTTTAAGATGGCGGGGCGTGTGCCGTCTGGTCCTAGGGATTTCCACAGGTCTAGCATTTTTAATGCCGGTAGAACATTCCGCGGTGTAGCCACAAGCGCCGACGGAACATCTGTTTATCTATCGGAAGTCGGGAGCTTGCTGCACAGATCGGGTCAGAGCTTCTGTGCAGTTCGGAAACACCCATCGTGGTTGGAGGACATATGAAGATTGTCGGTATAAAAACATCGATATCTTCGTAACATTGTTCGAATATGGCGGGAATATCGTGTCAGAAGTCCTGAGGCTGGATGTACAGCGCTGCGCATACGAACCAAACCTTTCGCTGAAAGAAAAGCCATCAGGGCTAAGGTGATTAGGATGTTTTGCCCCTGCCGCGGACAGGGCTCCTCTGCGCGAAACGCTGAGGAGGGTAACTGTTAGAATAGGAGTAAGGGTGCACAGTCCATGACAACCCCCACACTCTGTTGGGCACATTGGAGAATATAACTCGACGTAAAAATCAGCGGAGCTTGCGTAATGGAAAACGTCTGTAGACTTGAGGCTAATTGTGGTTCTCCGCCTAATCCTGTTCTTACTTATTATTCTTGACCCCGGCACGTAGCGGCAGAATTGGCTGCAGATAACACAGCTGTATACCTCCCAGCGCATCCTTACGTCACTGATAGAGGAACCTTCACTCCGGCGGATAAAAGGGAGTACGGCTCACCCACCAAGCAAGCGGTAGTGGACGATGGGAGACAGTGCTCAGCAGGGTGGCGCGGCTCTCTCTTTGACCAACTTTTTCAGTCTAAGACCCCACAAAATTTCGTCGGTGGTAGTCTGAAGTGGAATTGTGGCCCGCATCTAAACAGGGCCATCGAAGCTTACCGACAGGATTTCCCAGAGGGAGCGAATGAACCATCAACTGGCCACGGGATCATCGGGACCAAAGTTGCAGCCTTTCAGGACGCGCTTGGCTGCAGGAAGTTCCGAAGTGTATCCTGGAATTAAAAAGCCTACCCTGATCCACGAGACCGAGAAAGCATCGCCAGACTTTTCGTGGCCAAGCCGGCTCAGAAAGCAGCAGCTTTGGTCCGGCTGAGCAGGTGGCTAACTGCATGGTTTATTCGCCCTTTCTGAAGGCCACTGGGGGGGGGCGGTGGAAGATTGCTCATTTCGTGCGCCCTTCGGATGGGTCATTTGAGAGAAGCAGCATCTGGGGTATCTTCCATCTACTTGGTACTCATCACCTGCCCAAATCCCACCCGTGGCTTAAAAAAACTGGGACATACGTCAGCGGCCCCAACCCGGCAAACCGCTCGACAGGCTGGCCAAACCTGGCTGGGGGTAACTGAGGTCTAGAATCCCGGCGAGTCAGCGCCTGGCATGCGAAGACGGATACTCCTGCATAGGCGGATGAGATCTGCTGGGATCAAACGGCTATCAAAGAAATTCGCCCAATCAACAGCGTTGCATGGCCCAATGGGTCTGGATTTCGTCTTCCGAACGGCGGATGAGCTCCTGGGGAGCCACCGGCAACCGTGTACTAAGAGCTTTGGGTTCTCGGGTTGGCATACCACCGCCCAAAATGCGTACAAACAGCTCGTTCGGTCACCGGCTGCAACACAAAATGTTCCTATTGCCCAACAAGTGGCTCCTGCCTGTGCACGGACTAGCGTTGACGCCTCGAACAAACCTCGAGTGAAGCTGGAGTCTCCAGTTAGTATGGCATCTCCAAGACTCCTCATAAAAAGTTCCTTTTCCACGCATGAATCCCACTACGACATGAAGGGTGAGCGCAGCGCCTCGTTTTCTCACCACGACGAAGGTGGCAAATGAGCCAACTGGGGGCCTTAAAGCGTGAAATCATATCCAAATCACCCGCTAGAATGTAAGAACACTCTCACGCATCGGAAGCCAAGTCATCATTACGCGAAGGCTGCATGACTATCGCATCGAACTTGCACTTTCCTTCGATGTTCGGCCGCCGAATTCTGGCACTTCATATGTTAGGGTCTCCGGAGGAGATGGCTGCTACCATCTCAAACACAGTGAACCCACAGGTAGCCGTAGTCCTTACGGTCTCGCGAAGGTGGTCAGTAACATGGCCGACGAAACAGTGCTCTCACAGAACTCAATATCTCCTCGGACCAACCTAGCTCACTTTTGCGCCCCACCCTTAAACGTGCCGGGTGTTGCGGTCTATGCCCCGACAGTTGTAGCGGAAGAGGCGGCAAGGGATGACTTCTCCAACAGGCTACAGAAGGCAGTAATGTGGTACTGCAATGACGGCCACACAGCGCACTTGATCGACTGCACTCCATTGCGAGTAAGCTGGTCATTGATTGAAGATTACCGGTCCTACGGAGGATCAGAGACTGGTAACAAGAACAATGCTCACCAAACCCTCGTCTGTTTATGATTCAAGGCTCGCCTAACCAGTAGTCACAAAAACTGTGCCCCGTAGCATATTAAAAAAGCTGGGCTAGCGTCACAGACGAAGCGACAAGCGGTATCGGATACTACTGTCCTCCACCTAGCCACCAAGTTCATACGTGGAGAAGTACGGGTGGAAAACCAGTGGGCTCCACCAAAGAAACCGATCATGCAATCAGTTGTAGATGAACTGAGCTTCAAGTGACGACGACGAAAAGACTAGATCTCAGGAACGGCTCTCCAGTTAACCGAAAAGGCTAGAGATTCCCACATAAATGGTCATTCGGACCTCCGTGATATCTGGCAAAAGGCTATCTGCTCGGCCAGGAGCAACCTCAACTAATACTGGGCTAAAATCACAGAAACCTTGGTGAAGTCGGCTGACAGCGGTGAATTCCCGAGACCATTCCGTCTAATCGGCACAGCATCCAGTAACCGATATCCAGCAGAATCCTCTTCTTCGCGATGCTTTCAGGCTGCTTACTCCCAAGCAGGCAAAAAGATGCAGCAAAGGAACAAACACTTCGCTTGCCTACTGAACAGTCCCGCGGCAAGCTTTGTGAGCCCCATTCCAGCCATTCGGAGCGAGATCCATGATATTAATAACTATCCACCAAGCTGAGATAAAATCACCGATGTAGTATGCAAGCTGAGGAACCGAAGATCTCCCGGAAAAGGTGGCATCGTACAGGAGACATATAAATTGTGCCTTCCAACACTGCTCAGGACACTAAACCCTTTGTTTTGCTGATTCTGGTAAGAAAGACAATTTCCAGCGGACTAGAGGACTTCAGTTATACTCCGCCCTCCAAGGGAGGGCGACGGGACTGTGTGCACAAGCTACCTTGACGCCAGTTTAGTTGATTTGGTCGGCAAAATATTCGCCTTGCCTTTTTTAACCTCTTCTCAGGGATGTGGAATGCGCACAGGGTCTTCCCTTTCACCTCGTAATAACCCTAAATTAATTACTTCCGGTTCGTCCGCGGCTAATTCTTCCGAAGCCATCGCGGAGGCATCCAACGCTCACTTTTCCTCCTCTTCGGTAATAGCTCCAACTCACGCCCCTCACCGTGCACTTCCTCCGACCAACAACTCCCATACGTTACCTAACCCTGACACTCACTTCCACATGAGTGGGTTGTCATTCATCTTATTTAACTCGCGATCCATCTTAAATAAGCTTCATCACTTAAAAAATTATGTCATAACCTCCAGTCATGACATCATCTTTATTACTGAAACCTGGCTCACCGAACACACCAGCACAAGCGAAATTATGCTTGAAGGGTACAAGGTTTTTAGGGTAAATAGGATCGACAGACGCGGAGGTGGGTGCCTTGTGTACGTACAGCACGCCCTTTCAGTAGTCCCCATCAGACATGCCACACTCGACTCAATTCCGGATTCTGTATGGCTCACAATTCGGTTCTCAACTGTAGTCATGCACATCGGTTGTGTCTATCGCCCGCCCTCATCTACTACTCCCTTAACTGAAGCCTTTGATTACCTTTTACTACTATCTTCGGCAGCGAAAATCAAAGCCGGTGATTTTAACTGGCCTAACATATCCTGGAGAAACCTCACGGCACCTCCCAACTCAATAGATTTTGTGTCCCATACTCACATTGGGGGCTGGGTGCAACACGTTAAAACCCCTACTAGGAACGCCAACATCCTAGATCTTATATTTACCCACAGCGTTTCCCACTTTTCGGTTTCCGTTCTGAATAAATGTCCGGGTAGCGACCATAAGATAGTGGCTGGTAATCTTTTATTCCATCCTTATTCATCAGACTATCTGATCCCAGTCAGCAATCCCGTCCGTTTAAATTGGAACCCTCTGCGCCATCTCATCCGTAACCAAGGTTGGAGCAGTTTTTTCTAACGGCTGACCCCTAACAAGCCGCTGATCACTTTTACTTTAACATGGGAAACTGCCTCCTGAAACTCAGCCCAATATCCCAAAACTCCTCCCTTAGGAAGTCCAAACTTGCCTCCCTCCAACGAAGGTACCTTAAGATTCAAAGACTTTACCTCCAAAACCACGTTTTTTCTCTTCTCATGAGACTAACGCATCTTGCTGATATTATCCGGGACCTAAAGGAAAAACAGCTCAGCTACGAAAAAGCCAAAGCCCTAAGGCATCCCAATAAAACACTGAAACTCTCACTCCTACACAAATCTAGGAATTCGGCAACAGATACTATGATCTAATACTTTGTAGTACCGAATAAAACTTCGGCCACCTCCCTTTCTGATATCGCTGAGGCATTCAACCATTACTTCGCCAATTCCATGACCCTCACCTTAGATACAGCACCCCCAAATCCTCTGGCTATTACCAGATCTTCCCTATCTACCCTAACCTTTGGAGTAAACGTTATTTCCAGGCTCATGTTACGCTATAAAGCATCTGCCCATCTCGGACCAGGCGGGTTGCCCCCGGCTTCAATCATTAACGGTGGATCGGACCTTCCACTTCTATTACTGAACCTATTCACCCTGTCACTCAAATTTAGTTTGGTACTATCGAACTGGAAGAGTTCAGTCATCATTCCACGACACAAAAAGGACCTATCCACGAAATTGCTAATTATCGTCTCATCAACCATAACCCCATCATTTCCAGAATAATGGAAACGTTTATCAAAGATGGCGTTACCACCCATCTCCTCGCTTCAAACCTTCTTAGCGATAGGCAGCGCGGGTTTCTTAAATCGCGACCGTGCACCACATGTCAGTTTGACTTCCTCAACCCAGTCACTAAGGCTGTTGATAGCGGGCAGGCATTAGTGATTGTCTACCTAGATCTATAGAAGGCTTTCGACCGTGTTCCACACCTGCATCTTATCTCCAGATTGCGTTCATTCAGCATTGCTGACCCGCTGCTTTCTTGGCCGAAATTTTATCTCGCTCATCGTTCACAAGTGGTCCTAACCAACGGACATACTTCTAAACCGAAACCTGTTACAAGTGGCGTTATACAGGGAAGCGTACTGGCTCCTCTCCTATTTCTGATGTACATTATTGACGCATTGGATCTAGTACACCACGGCAGGCGATTCTTATTTGCAGACGATATAAAAATGGTTTACTCTTTCAATTCTAATGATGCTATCCCTACTCTCCGCAACATTTCCGCTGACCTTGCCACACTTGACCGCTGGTGCCACACCTAAAGGATGAGATTTTCCACTGATAAGTGCGAGGTCCTAACCTACAAGTTCCAATTGCCCCCTGGATCCTTAACTCTTATTGGGTCCCCAATAGCCATTCGACCTACCATCCGCGATTTGGGCCTCAACTATTCCTGCTCCCTCTACTTTTCTGAGCACGCCGCCATCCAAGCGGCCAAGGCTAGAAGAAGTGTGGCCCTTATCTTCCGCTCCTTTCGTCTCCGGGACAGTATCATCGATATCTACAAATCCCAAGTCAGGCCTTCGCTTGAATACCGCCCAATAATATTTTCTAACATGACGAAATTCGACAGAGTTGCGATTGAAAGCATACAAAGGCGTTTTACCAAACAACTACTCGGTTGGTCCACTTCTTTAAACTATAGAGAACGATGCCAAAATCTGAATCTTGACCCACTCTGGCTCCGCCGCCCAAGACTAAACTCAGTCTTCTTGTGTAACCTGCTCCATAACCGGTCTTTTTCCTTTGACCCAGTAAGCTTCTCCCGTGAAACCCCCTACTCACTTCTGCACGGGCCTTTTACTGTCCCTTCCAATATAGCTAACTCGGCCATGCAGTTAGATTTTTTCCTTCTTGTCTACTCCAAAGTCTGGAACAAGTTGCCCATCACCCTTCGAGCTTCAAAAACCAAATCCCAATTTCTGTCGGCACTCATCCCATATCTCAGAGTCACCCATGCACTCCAGTTATCTTATATGAGCATGGCAGAAGATATAGCTTACGAGAGGGGCCTCGACTTCTAAGACCAACACCTTCGCCGACCCCGCTCCTTTCAATTGAGGACACAATCAACGATAGACAGTTTCATCTATGTGACTGAAATCTCAACGTAAGGCTACCTATGTCCATTCCCTTAATGAATCAAACAAGTTGAAATGCCATTAATTCCAACCACTTTGCTTCCACCTAGCCCCGTAGTTTCTGTCACTCTTATGCCTCATCCTTCACTGGTTCTTATATGCCTCCAATAACCGTTGATCCACAGTAGGGGCACACCCTGACCGCTCTTTTTTATCTGCTCTCTTTTTCCAGTTCTCTCCTTACGTGCATTTCACCCTCAATGTTGATATACGCGCCTGGATAACACAGCTGTCTGGTCGGTTATTAGCCACTGGCTCGGTCCCCTGGAACCATTGAAACCTGGCCATCCGATCGTCGAACTTATATCTCATACTATCACAGTTGAACTACGCCCCACATACATAACCACCAATAAACATTGGTGCCTTTCCCAACGAGGCAGGGCGCGGTCAGATCCACCGCTTTGGCCGGCGCACGTCGGGCGTGCAGTTCGTCTGCAACGATGTGCGAGCGCAATTTGGTCGGTGGATCACGCCCCCTGTGTTCACCTTGAAGTGGTTTTCAGGTTGGGTGTCCAGCGCACGGCCAGTCCCACCCACTAGCACCGGTTGCGGATCACACGCTCTAATGCTGTCAGCTGCAGACCGCATGCTCCAACCATGCTTGTTCGCCACTGTACGCCCACCTATCGCTCCTATCACATCCATTTTTTCGTTCTCCTATGGTCTGCACACCTACCCATCCTGTCCTAGCTCCTATCGACTCTCACTGTGTTACCTCTCAATGCACATCACTATCGTCTCAACCACTTTACTCTGCCGACGACCGCCAATATTTTATTTCTTCGTCAATGTCGGCGTTGCCGGCTTGTAGTACCTATTCATTTGGTATCACCTAGGCCTATAAAGCTCATTGATCGCATGCTTACGCCTCACTGCCTACCGTTCTGTCAAACCCTCCCTCGTTCTCCATTCTTACGCCCAATACCAGTACACACCAGCCCCACCCGCACCCATGACCAACTCTTATACTAGAACTGCCGTTCCAAACTCTGTATCTCTCACAGCCACATTTATTATCCGGTCACTATCACTCTATTTCCCTTGTTTGGCTCCGCGGTTCCCCTGTGGATCCTTCCACTTGGCAGTGCTCTGATTAGTATCGTCCATTTACATCCACTTGTACAATTGCCGGCATGCACGCAGCTCCCAGTTTCTATGTCCCGATTCCGACGCACACATCGATATGTTCGTCCACCGGTTTACCTGTCCCGGTGCTTCTTTCCTCTCTGCCTTTTTCGTGTTCCACTTGTAATGAAATGATCCTACTGGTTATGTCTCGCCTGTCTTTTTCGGCCCGTGCTCCCATCTCCTGCTTCGTCTACTGTTTGCCACAGGCATTTTATGCATGCCTTTTGGACCGTTCTGCTTTTTCACTTGCCACCTAATGTAAACTCACTGTTTCGTCATGGTTCTCATTCACCGCCTCAGTCCGTTCGATCTGCCATTACTCTCTGGTACCGCTTTTGCTCATTCCTCTCCCACGCTGTTTGCCGTCACAGCTGCTGCATCTTGCATCACGGGCAGTTTTGCCTCCCAGGTAACTTTCTCCACTTTGTATGCACAATCGCTGTGCGCTGCTTAGCCATCTCCATCGCCACCGTCTTCCTGCTGAATAATGTAAGCCCATTAAATAATGCTTCTCCCATTCTTAACCGACACCACATGTCTCACCTGCATAAATCAGGCTGTTTGATCCATTCTTACCTGTTCTCTCCGGTACTTTCCCTCATCTCCCCTTTTTTAACTGCTTCTCAGTCGTCGTCTTTTCTGTGCTTCCGCATTCTCCACTCTCTCTGTTGGTTCGCCAAGTTCACCTGTCATGAAGAAAATTCACCACAACATTCCAAAGTTAATTCTACAAACATTCGACCTAACCTAACCTGCCCCTCCTAATAACTGATAATTTCTTTTTAGGACTCCATTGTTATTGATCCGGCTTCTCTTATATGTATATATGCATACATATTTATATATATATAAACAACCGCACATATGTATATATGCATTCGCTCTGTATCCTGTAGTTCTTCACAGGCCATCTCTCTTGTTACGATCCCGCTGACCGCCACGGTATACATCCATTCCTTCTACCTCTGTAACCCACATCAGCTGTGTCCAATTCCTATGAACTATTTTTTTACCTGATTCACTTTTTAAGTCTTACTTTGCTCGCTCCCTGTTTTACAATGAGTTTTGTGCCCTGTTCGAAGAACCAACTACTGCGGAGTACCAATGCTTCGTTGTTACCTAATCCTTTGCAGTGAATCGCACTTTTTCCCCATCGTCTCCCGGTATTGCAGTTTTTTATGCTGATTCCTAGCCTTTATCATGTATATCAGTCAGCTTTCAGATGTTCCCATACTGACCAACCGAACCCCCACCTGGCCTTGACTTTTCAAACTCACCGGAGGTCTATTCGAATCCGTCCATGGGTCCATTTAAACCTAATACATTTCCTTCGGTGTGCATCCACTTGCCTTATTTCATCCCAAGTTACTCCCCATTCTTAGCCCGTTTTTTCAACTCCTGTCATGTAAATTTCTACTTTTTCAGGTGTTTTGTCTGTTTATTCCATCACTTGTAAACGGCTGATCATGCACCTGGCATGCCTCGGGCGTCTCCGAAATAAACCACTATTATTATTATTATTGTTATTATTATTATTATTTAGAGTGGCGATCAGTTCGGTCATATAAAGAATAGCAGTATTTGGGTCGTCGAAGGATCACGGAAAATCGTCCACGTAGTAAAGGTCCATTGCTCTTCCTAGCAAATTGCTGGTGCCGCTGAAACGCTTGAGGGTTTCCCGGAGGGCACAATTAGCACAGAGGGGAAAGGATACCGTCCCAAAGGGATGAACGGTCAGTCTGCACCCGTCAGGTGAACCACTTGCGTCGTTCTCAGGCCACCAGAAAAGACGAAGGCTTCCCTGTGATTAACGGGCATCTTTACTTGTAGGAACATTTCACGCATGTCCGCAGAGATGACCAAATTTCCCAGCCGAAAACGACATAAAACCTCGACTAGTGGTGTTGTCCAGTCTGGTCCCTGTAGTATATGGTCGTTGAGTGACACACCCTGACATTTCGCGGCACAGTCGAAAACCACTCTGACCTTCCCCGGTTTCTTTGGGTTCACGACCGGGTGATGGGGTAGGTACCACCCCAAAGTTGCGCTGATAACCGCTGTATCCACTCTTTCTACATAACCCAAGTCGATGTTATGTTGCATGGCTCGCGTGTATTCTATCCTTAATTGTGGTTCTCGAATTAGCCTGGTTTTGAAGAGGCATAATCTTTTCAGGGCCATTTCTCGGCTGTTTGGCATAGGTTCCATGTTGGGTCTCCCCGGGACAGGAACCTCGATACGATCTATTACATACTTAACGTTCTCGGCTACCACTCTCAAAGCCGCCCTATCTTCTCGTGATGGGGCATCTCTATCAATGGCCAGGTCGGCAAATTCGGCGTTATACAGCTAATGGAATGCCTGTCCAATGTTCGCCGTTTCCACCGAAGTGCAGTTAGTTGGGATTAGTTTGCCGTATCTTCCATCTGTACCGCCATGTAAAGTCCAGCCGAATATAGTGCGTAATGCATAGGGTGCTTTGCAGCTTCCTATTGTTTGATCTAGGGCTCAATGCGCTTCCGGCACATCACAGCCAATCAGCAGATCAATTCCTTTATTCTGCCACTCCTCGATCGTAACCCCGTCGATGCGGCCACTGAGTCAGAATCGACTGCGCTGACTGAGGTGCTCTCATCGGCAGATCCTTTATGGTGAATGCTTCTAGAGTTTCTTCTCTATCTTTGCTGACCAGGGAAACGAGTTGTAGGTGCAGTTTGGTCGGCTGGGTGGCTTCGGTGCCACTCACTGTGCTCACCGGTAATGAAAATTGATTCCCTTTGATCCCATATCTCTCTGCGAACTCCTTCCTTACCAGCGTGGTATCCGAGCCACTATCTATGAAAACCAACGCTTCGACCACCTCAGTTGGTGTCACTACTTTCAAGGTAACTAATCCCAAATGTACCGGTTTACTGGCAGACCGCGACGTTGAACAAATAACACTGGGCCTGGTACTCGCCTCGGGTAAGGCCCCTCGCCTGGTGCAGCTATCGATGGTGTCTGCCTGTACAGCCCTCGTGACCACATCGGTTCCTTGCCCTACAAGCTGCAGCCCGGTGTGTGCTGTTCAGACAAATAAAACACTCTTCTGCCATCCTCGTCATTCCCCACCGTTAGTCTGTTGTGGTGTTGCCGAACTTGGGGCATTCTGGTAGTCCATGGCTATCATCACAGGATCTGCAACTTGGTTGCGCCGTGGCATCGCGTGAAATGGCGTGCGCATTGGTCCAAGGTTGGTATTTCGGATGTTCCCGTGCAGGGGTTTGAGCCTGGCTAGTACAGGGCTTGTTCGCCCGCTTGCTGTCCCGGATAAGTTGGCCGAACCTGCTGTCGACTGCTTTGGTTTGCCTGTCCAAGTATTCGGTCAGGTCTTCGAAGTAAGCCTCACGGTCGCCTCAGCTTATACGTTCCGCCTCTTCCGCCCACCAACTCTGTAGTCCGGGAGAGAAGTGACGGACTACGCCCTCCAATTTATGCATTGCAACGAGGTCAGCCCTGTAACCTAAACGGTCGAGGGCTATTGAGCAGTTCTGCATCTTGACCACCAGGTCGGCCATTGTGTAGACGTCGTCCTTGGTTCTCTTTGCCTCTACCATCACGCCCCCTATAGGTTACGGGCTACCTTGAATGGCTGCCCAAACAGGTCCATCAAAGTCTCCCTTGCTTTTGTGTAGCCTTGTTCCGGGTCGAGCATTGTACACTCATCGATAGCTTCTCTTGCTCGGCCTCGGCAGTAGTGAGTCAGGTAGAGAAGCCTTTGCCCGGGGTCGGTTACTTTATTTTCGACGAACGTCTCGAATTGCTTGACAAACTTGCAGTAGTGTTCGGATCGCCCGTCGAAAACCGTCAGTTCCACTCTTAGCGAATCGATTGATGGTCTGTTATATTCGGAGACCGACGTGGGGTTCCCTATCTTATTGCACCTTGATCTATCGGAAGTGTCGTAGTCGCTGGTCTCATGCTCAGGCTCTTTCTGTATACAATTCCCTCCTGCTTCCTGGGCTTGTTGGTCTAGCCGATAACAACTGTTTTTTCTGGATCAAGTATTCTTAGCCTATATAGATCAGCATCCTTACAATCCATAGTGCATTCATTAACAAATGAATTAGTACTGACAGGACTAGGCGATCTAGCATTAACTAAAGAATCAAATGTACCCATAACCTCCCCAGTGAATTGCCGTATTACTTCCTGTCCAGATTCAAATATTTTCGATCCTTTCTTGGCACTTCGCGTGTTTTTCCTTGTTCCAAATGGATCTATTGATTATTGTAACGACCGTCTGAGCAATGCGTAGCCAAATTCGCAACGGATCCCGAAATCAAAAGGCGATTATCCGTGATATTATACGACACTAGGTTACTGAATGAACAATGACACCAAAAAGATACAAACCTCAATAATGAGGTCACAAGGACTCGACGAACGAGAACCGAATTGCGGCGTGCGATCAAGGAGCACGTGCGTCACGCATGTCCAGAACAAGGATATGACAAAGTAGCTCTCTGGTCCAGAACAAACAATAATTGGCCCATAAAAACAAACAGTTTGTAAAGACAAGTCGATAGTGTAAGCAGGTGAGTGATGTTAAGAAAAACACCGAACCGCAAAGGTTTTAAGGGTATTTTCCACGACCGGTCGTTACAGTGACCACCCGTACTGTCTTTTGCGACTAGTTTGTGGTGTATTCTCCCCACTGCCGAAATAAGACCGTACGACGACCTGTTGCGGACTTACCTCCAGATGAATTTTGCAATGTTCTCCGGGAATGTCTGTCAAATGTGTTCGTAGTAGTTGTGGCACCCGAGGCTGGAATTTCGGGCGCATTTCAGAGAAGTTGTTCCAAATTCACGGCGTCGGCACAATTTTCTGAAAAACTATGTACTGAAAGAAACATACCCACGGTTTTATACACAGTCACCTAACCCTCGGGGCAGTTCTGTGGCGGTGGTAAGCCTTTTCTCAAGGGATAAGTTATAGTGAACCCTTATCTTGAGCCGAACACTGAGTGACAAGGAGAGTTTAAAGAGAACAGGTAAACTCTTATTAGACAATAAGTTACTCCCATTTTTGCCAAATATGAACGGGGGAGGGGGAGTGGAAAGCCGTCTGATCTTTGAACTATCAAAGCAAACCTTTACTCCGTATACCGTCCATATTGCACTGCTGGATTTGTTCCGAAACGTTGTTGTACAGACCATATTCCTACAGCGTTGATGGCATTTGGCGGGTGGAAGTTTTTCACAGTTCTGTAGGCACTATAGCAGACTTCACCACCAAAGACGTCCGTATGACTCTCGGACGATTGCCTTTCCGGGCACAGTTAATTGGATACTAAGTCACGAGTACATTTCCTTATATTCGTAGCCCCAGTTCTTATCCCGGATCTACATCGTACCAACCTCACTTTGCTCGGTTCAACCTGAGCTCATTCCCCTTCTCTTAGTTCGCCCTGGCGTTTTAACTAAAAATCCCATTCCGGCGAAGAGCAATAATTACCAAATCATCATTATCCTTCTTCAATGTATTCGCAGATTATAGCTTTCTTATCCTCTCTCATTCTCTTGTAGCCCGCATTCACTAAAAATAGTTCACACTTCCAGATGGTAGGGGATTCTTTTTACCACTGACCGTTGATCCCCAGCTGAGAGCATCCCAGACTGCGTTCTTCCATTTTCATTTTTCCAGACAACGACTGACGTGTATCTCCTTTGATGGCTCAGCATAACACCTGGCCTACATTTCCAACTGAAAACTCGATACCTGCCCGTCATTTCGTCACTACCCTATTGGCCCTGTTCTCCAGGATCCCTCGTAACCTGGTCGCAAGCTCCTGGTCTGTTCGATTTCTACATTTATGCGAAAACCCCAATATCACCCGTGCAGACCCCGCCGGTGCGGGGCGCGGTCAGATCTACCGCTTTGGCCGGCGCACATAGAGTGTGCAGGACGTCTACAACGATGTGTGGGCGCAGCCAGGATGGCAAATTGCACCTCCTGTCACCAACAACGTTTTTCAGGTTGGGCGTTCAGTGCCCAGTCAGCCCCACCCACCAGCACCGGTTGCGGAAAAAACACCATTTATATACTAGAAATGCAGCGAATATGCCGCTTTCTCCTCCCGTTATCAACGATTTTTCATCATATCCGTCTCCATCTTCGCCATTTGAACTCACGGCTTCCTACGCACTGTGAAATTAGCTTTCCTTAGCATACAATTAAAAGACCGCTACCAAACTCGGCTAACCATTCGTGATCCTTTTTCCCAAGGATTCGTGCTAAACCACTCACTTGTCCCATTCGCAAACTTACCCAGTCCCCAAGATAGAACTCGCACCGTTTTATTACGTATACCGATATATTTGAAAAAATGTCACACTTGATGTCGCCATACACTCCCTCTCCACAATGTCCAGACAGTATATTTCAGTGAGGAATACTTGTCTCCAGAGGATCTCAAAAGTTAACGATATTGAGACAGTTCGCTCTCTCTCGCTATCAGTCCTATGGTTCGCCCACACACGGCTGTAGCATTGCACTATCCTCACCCTGCAAAGATTTACGCCCTCCTCATACATTCACATCTAAGAGACACCTGTGTCGCGGCCTTGTGATTTGTCGCCGTCACGTGATCCAACTCTTACAGAGAACAACAGGTAGTATTTTACCTGTCAAATACTTCACCGCCCAACTTCGCAACCGTATTCACCGGTTGCTTGGTGTTTTTTTCATGTCCGGTATCCTATCATGATAAATCCTCCGAGACAATTTTGATTCTTGCAACTCTCTGGTCATCATATCTGGCCCTCAGATAACGCTACTCACTACGTAAATACTCACTTGTCATTTAAATACTCATCTCTTTTGCAAACCGTGTTTCTGCTACTATCGTGGCTACGCATCAAAAATTGATCTGTCGCCCAAATCCCATTTCCATGTTGATGCATCATATTCCACTTTTCTGGAATTAAACAATCTGCTCAACGTTTACATGTTTACATCCAGCCACTTCTTTCACCACCACCCAGGCAATCTCTCTCTACAGATGAGTTCTCCACTGGGTATTTACGTGGATCAGTCGATATTCGGTTGCTAAGCGTTATCAGGGTAACCTTCAAAGGATTTTCCTCGTTCTTTGACCTCAATTTTACTCCTTCCATCGTCTGATTTCCAATCCTTAGCCGTTTAATACTCCGCGGAGCGCTACGGCTGGTTTAAGTCTCACTTGGAAACTTCATTTTCCCTGAGATGAACAAAATTTCCGTCAATTCTATTTGTTTTTTTCGTTGTGCAGTCCTCCTTTTTGTAATATTTGAGCAAAAGTCTACTACTTTCAACCAGCTCCACCTGGACTCGGCCGGCTTGGGCACACCACCCTGAGTTCAAATTTACCGGGCGCCACCATAAAGAGTAACTTCAATACTTTCTCCTAAACTATATCGGGTGCAAATACTTGAATCACCCTCTTGGAATTCGGACTCCGCTTCCAATCGTACCATTTGATCTTCAGTTGCAGCATACCTCGGGGTCACCCGAAATAAACCATTTATACTATCATTATTATTATTATCATTATTACTTCCCTACAAATTCCCCTTCCGCCTACTGAGAATGTCACATCGTCGTCCCGTAATCAAGAGTTGGTGCTCATCATTACATCACCAATCAGTTAACCTGTCCACCGAGATATTTGCCAGGCTAAGGTATTCCGACTGGTAAAGCAGCCACGGATGACTTGTGTGAGAGAGTCAAACGGGAATGCTGAAAAACTAGCCAGCGACCTGTGCCGTCACACATCCTCGTGGATGTTCATCCAAGGGCGAATAGCGAATACATTTTCCGCTTCTCCATTCAGGTTGCCAAAAAGAGCGACCATCATTTGGTAGTAACCCTGAAACTAGTCCACGTACAGTGGTGGCTGTCTGTTGTAGCAGGTAACGTCTTAGCAAAGCGGAGACACAGATATTTTTCGTAGCAACAGGAAAAAGTAAGCCCCGCATGACAACGGGTCATATATATGTCAAGAAATGTCCAAATTTTAAGCCTTCCAAAGTTCAACGTCACTTAAGCTACGGCAAGTTCTTGAAACTTCGCATGAAACACTTTGTCGAAGGAGTGCAAAGTGAGAATTCGAAGGCTTCAATGACCGTGCTGGTGATGGTGTCTGATGATGTTTTCTGGAATCTCCTCCGCGGGCCTGTTGGACCTTCAGCAATTACCAAGCACACAGTAGGCGCGTAGTTTAAGGGAGGGTTTGAGGCACGCCGATTGGCAGTTGTTCTCGAGGAGGTAGACCATGCAACGACCGTCGTAGAAAATCTCCCAAAAACCACTGCAGTTTCCATGCTTCCTTAGCATCACTCACTTGCTTACACTATTGACTTGTTCTATGCACTGTTTGTTTTTACGGACTAACGCCTGTTTGTTCGCGCCCAGCGCGTTGCTCTGCCATACCCTGTTTCTGGACCTGCGTGACGCATGTGCTCCTTTCTCACACGCCGCAATTCGGTTCTTATATTTTGAGTCCTTTTTATTGCACAATTGAGGTTTGTATCTGTTTCGTGTCATTCTTCATCTGATAATCTAGTATCGTAGAATTTCACGGACAGTCGCCTTTTGATTTCGGGATCAGTTTCGAATTTGGCTACGTACTGCTCATCCATGTCTTACAGACCAATGTGATGTGCAACTTGGCGGTTATCTCGGAAATCGACATTCGCCTAAAGTGAGCACGTATGAGAAGAAAACACCCGTCGTCTTTTTACACTTTGTTTCTTCTACGTTCGGCGTTAGCAGATATAAAAACCACTGTTTCCTCACTAGCTCGATCGTGACCCCTGCCGGTGCGTGAGCAATGACGCCGGGAGAGATGATGCGGCTTCGCATTCCGGTCCTCTGAATAACTATGCCGTCGCTCAAAAAATCCTTAGTTTGTTCATTACGTCTTAAGAGTGAGAGCGCTATTCGGGTAGCCTCGATATTCCAAAGCATAGGCCGGTCAAGTAAAACGGGATTTCGGATCAAGCATTCGTCCCAAATACGCCAAGATTGCTTTGATGAACCGCGGAATAAACTTAGTCCGTCAACAACGATCTGCTTCGGAACCGTACAGTTTTCTTTTTTGGCCGCTGAATAGAAAGCAGGTGGAATACATTGGGAAGGCCCGAAGTGTACTTACTGATCCTCACCTTTCGATGCTATGGTTGTTTACTGTAATGTTCTCAACAAAATGCTTAGATAAATAGGTTAGCCTGGGTGCTGCCGGCCTAGGACTCGAAGCACGGACCTCTCATTCTCCAGAGAACATTTGAGTTGCACTGCAGCCTGGCACGCCAAGGCGAGCGCAGAAAATGTGTGGCTTATATCTAATAGGAAAGAGATAGACTTTATGGTGCGACTAACTACTTTCTGTTGCATAGGTATAAAGCGCCCGCTAAGCCAGTGGAAATATATCTGGGCCATTGTTGGTTGACTCAGGTCGGAGTAACCAGTGTCATTCATCTAGGGCATTGGATGACGCCTCGCCATCTTGAGGGCCATGAAAGTCTTCGCTGTGGCACCAAGCTATGCTTTTGGGATGCTCCGCTTTGTATTGCGTGCCGCTCATTGAAGAAATATTCTCAGCAGTTTTCGCCGTCCCAGATTTTGACAGGCTTCCACTGACGATAAGAACTTTCAAACGAGAAAGTACCCCGTTGACCTTCACAGGCTTCACGGACTGCGTCATACTGTGCGACAGTAGTTCAGCAGTTGGCACATCACGAACAGAAATTGCACGTCTTTGCAACGTTGTTCTCGGCAGCCCAGAAAGACCACCGTGGCACAGTCTTTAACTTCACCTCATCCTATTTGGAAATGAATACATGAGTTCAGTTACGGTTATGGCAGACCCTTTAGATACAAAATTTTGATGACAAAGGAATACACTTGGGGAATAATAAACATGCGAACAATGAGGTAAAATAACCACGAAGACACCTGAATGATTATCCATAAAAACAACAAAGAGCATGCATGAAAGCTGTGGAATTACTAACTAAACTTCCTACATGCTACTCTATTCGGAGAACCACCCAAAACGCTCGCCATTAGAGAGCAAAGGTTAATGAGTCACGCAACAAAAAGGCAGTTGAGCTTAAATCTAACATAAAAATAATAGAAAATTGAATGTGGAGAACTTAAGAATGGCCTCAGTGTTAAAATTTAATGTGCAACGAACTTCTTAGTTTGTAATTTGTAATGGTATGATTCCCGGCTATGGTCGAGACGCACGCGCAGGCGCGTGATCATGGTGTACAGCGTTACTCATTAAAATGAAATACTCACAAACTTCAGGTATAAAAGTCAAAAGGGCCAGCTGTAGAAAAACATAGCCAGCGATTGTTTATATGGATCACTCTAATAACGGTTTACGCGCCCACTCTGAACCGGTTCGGATTTCGCTCTGGGCGGTGGTGCACCTCGGGGATACCGAATCGGTCGTTCATTCGTAATGCTAGAGGTGCATTATCAACGAAAATTATGCAAGCCACGGAAGACGGCGGTATCTGCGAACAGCAAAGTTTTAAATAGGAAGAAAAAGAGATTGTATAGAAGTACACTGGGCGAAATCGATGCATGCAAACAGAATAGCAAACTATAAAGCTGATGCCAACCATGAATGTCGGTTCTACCGGGGTTCAATAAAAGAAATGAGTTATGAAACAAGAGGACATAAAACCAATTTGATGAATGTACATTTGGGAAATTTGGTGAGTGTGGAAGGAAAAAGGTCCGTATGAAGGTGAGTTAAGTTTCGAGATCAGTAACCTGTACCATTCAGAAATGCGAAAGTACAACTGGAGGGTCCTAGAAAAGTGGAGGACCGATTTCCAGCTGGACACGAATCGAGGGAAAAGCGGGCTGTTGCAACAGATACCAAAGTGAAAAATCTACGCATTGACTTAGGCATTATTGTGCTGTTTCACTGACAAATATATATATATATATGTGCATTGACGCATTGAGCCTCAGTGTTATTCAGCATCATTACTGGCAGTGTACGACATTCTATGGGTATGGTTTTTCTGGCGGGGTGAAGGATATGTGTCGGTTATTCTGTCGGGTGTGGCGAGACACGACGGATGTAAATGACGACTGGTATATTTCAGGTTGCGCTTGAACTGTCACTTGTGCTGGCTGTAATGTTGATATCCACCGGAGAAGTTTCGCGTTAGAAAACCCTAATAAATACGATAGGCAGTTGGGGGTATTTTCTGCCGCGTGGCTTGATTGCGGTCCCAGATGCTATGAAAGATCCCAGTTGGGTTCCCGTTGGCACGAGTCAAAGTGGCATCTTTGGTTATCCCGTTTGGCGACTGAGATAGTGGGAGGCAACGAACCTGAAATAAATAGGGATTGCAGTTTGGATGTGGTTCCAGCTGCGGGTTAGGTTAATATATAACGACAACAGTAATGAAATGCTTAGGTTTATGTGAATGGGGCACGGATAAAGTGCCATTTAAGCGGTCAGTGGGACCTACTGCACGTTCTGGGTGGAGTAGGCTCGCTGAGGGCTGAGCTGTAATGCTTCTAGCTAGCAGAGTTGCATCCAAAGGTTGGGCCATTTTGTATGCATTCTAAAGGATTATTGGTTTGAAAGTTGGTGTCGCAGTGTTGGGATACTAAGAAAAACCTAGAGCTTTAGGGTTAAAGGGATCTAGAAATGGCAACCCTTGATCTGGTTTGCTTACGCGGTCTGCAGTTCAGCACCGACACCGTAAGGTGAGTTTGAAGGAACAGTGTGAGTTAATGGGACTGGTACCCTGTTAGCACTATATTTGTTACGGTATCTTCCAGGATAGTGGTGACTCTATATTAAATGGTTCCTGAGGGGCCCTAAATTGGAAGTAACTAGGATAGTGTCGGTGATGACGCACTACAGAAAATTGGTCTCGTGCCGAGAAACATAACCGTAAGTTCGTGTATGCACACATTCGATGGTGCTAGAGTGTTGAGGTTACACTTGATTAGGAGCTAGGATATCCGATATAGTGGTGTTTGCATGGTTACCGTGATACCTTTCTGGTCGTTAGTATATTGCAAATACGAATAAGCTTGAAAAACGAATTTTCTACAACGAGATACGCTGGAAGACTTAGGTTAACGATTCTCACGAATATGATTGTTTTTCGGAAGAACTGAAAGCATACTTGTAATTTAACCGATCTTCCCAGACTACTTTTTGTTAAATTAGCAACCGCAAGCTCATAATGAAAAAACGGCCATCTGCGGTCTTTTTGGGGTCTATTTGCCTTACCTTGTGATGCATCCAAAACGCCCCAGCATAGCCCTTTGTGAATGTCCCAGGCTTCGGGTAGGCCACTCATCCTGAAAGCTCCTAGACATGCTCCCAGGTTACTGCGCGTCCTAAATAGCTTGTGCCCAGGAAGCCGTAGGTACTACCTTCTCGGGGCGGAGGTGTTTTTGCAAAGAGTGAGGGTGGAGGCGAAAGATGGGCGCCTTCCATCGGGTTGAAAGACTGATAGTTAGTTTAGGGGAGTTGGCTAAACCCCGATTCCAGGCCAATCATTGTAGTCGTGTGAAGCGCAAAAAATCGCCTTCACCGGCATCTGTGGAGGGGTAATATTCTAGACATCCAGGATGTTTGGCCTCATCCAACGGGAGTATGAACTGAGCAATCAGTCGCCAGCTCCCAGGGGCTCCCGGAAGAGGCTGATGAACTACACTCCTAGTCGCCTTCTCATCTGTGCCAAAATTGGTGTCTTGCAGAACGCCCTTGGATGCTCAATGCTATGAGTGCATCCTCGAATAGGAGCAGCTACCCCGGACCAGGCAATCGAGCAGTACGCTAGCTCAGAGGGCCAAAAACAATGAAACCTATGGATGTGTTGCGACTCTGTTGGTACTCTCGTCAGGCACGTGTTTACACTGATGATCTCACAACGTACCCACAAGCTGGCCCCCTTAGTTTCACGCCTCACACTCATTTTCATGTTCTGCGGGAGCTGAAGTCGGCCGGACTTGCGGCAGTCTATGAGGAAAGTCCTGCTCCGGTTCTCTCGCGTTCCCCCTCGTCTGACATCCAAGTCTCACTGAATCCGCTTCCACCAGATGACGCTTTTCTTTGCCTCCGGCTTTCTTCTAAACAGGCCATATTTATTGTGCAAACGCTGATGCCTGTAGGGTAGCAGGTCTGTTTAGCTCATTCGCTGGAGACCCTTGCCGTCGACACTTGTCGCATTCGTGAGACTCGCATCCACCATTGTAACTCGGTCGTCCGGTGGGTGACCCATCTAGTCCTGCAAAGGGTTCACTTGCGTTCATCTGGGGACCCTGAGGCTGCGACTTCTCGTTTTTCCCGTGCAGGCGTAGCCCTTGGTCAGGCGGTCAAGTCTGCCCCACTTGATTGGATCCCAGCTGAGATCCGGCTGGGCACATACAGACTTAAAGTTTTGTTCACATTAAGCAGCCTCCATCCTTACACAAGCAATTTTTACGGTCTCGGCTTACGGATCCACACACCACGGCCCAAATGCAATCAAGAACGTCTTCTACCTAAAGTTACATGACCTCGTACGTAAAGCTAAACGAGGCTGTATTGTGGTTTCATTCAAAAACGAATCCTAGAGTCATTCGGCTGTCCTCGAACGAGGTGCATCTAGGGAGCCCTCTTGGCATTGATTCCTATCGTTCAGAAAACAGCTGTTGGCTGTGTTTTCAGCCCATCGCCTGATTCCCGCCGGTAGGACCCTCGGACGTTCCAATGGCCGATGTACCACGTGAAGTTCTTCCTCTTCGAGTCAGCAATGGACCCAGATAGACCACTTTGCAATTAGCTACAAATTACTGGGTTGCACACAAGACGGCCGGTTGTGCTGGAGCACTCCCCTTGATTCCGACCAGGCGTTAGTCTTCACTAAGCTGTCCAAGAGCTTCGGCGGGTGTGCCAGACTTACGATACAGCTATGCTTAGACTGCGATATGCTGTCAGGTCCATTTTTCCTCCCAGCTTACCGAAACGTTATAGCCGAAAAGCTAAGATTATTGCCACCAAATAACATCAACCAGCACTGGTAGCTTATTAGGAATGCTTTATATTCTGCTGGCTAAGTGAGATATAACGTGACCGTTCGTGTTACAACACCCTGTGTGTGTGCCACGTCCCTGCACCCTCTTAGTGCACGCCAGTCCATTTCGGCTAGCAGCGAGCCTGAAGCAGAAGGGCCGACAAGGAGACGCGAACTCAAGGCAAGTTTGCGTAAGGATCGTGAAACCTGGCGGTCTCAATAAGAATCAGAGGTGGAACATGCTGCCCCTGAAGAAACTGCCTTTAGGCTGTTTCTGCTTATCCGTACCCCTGATAGGAAGCCATTTGGTTTGAGCGAAACCGTCTGTGAAGCCGAAGGTTCGATTATCCACAGTCTGCAGCGAGTTCTTGTACGGTGGGCGGATCCCCTTTAAGCAAAGTTTAGCTGGCCTGCAGCTTTAGCCTCCTCCATAGCTCTGCCGGCAAGCTTCCCGTGCCCTGTTTCGACAAATCCACTTTCCAAGGCTGAGATCTACAGGGAAATGCTGGCCCCCGGAACTCCAATGGCGCAGGGCCCCGATGGTATTTTCACAGCCATAGTAAAAGATGGTGGGTTGGAGTGTGCTGAAGAACTTTAAGCTTTGCCCCACAAGGACTGGCACTTAGAGGAGGTTCCTTCATCGTTGAGAGAATAAATGTTTGTCTTCGTCTTCAAAGAGGGTTTGGGCAGTGGTTACTTCGGCCGTAGAAGCATAAGCCTAATCCCAATGGCGTCGAAGCTGCCAGCCTCCGTCATTATTCTCAAGTCATCCTACAGTCGTGGTGAGCAAAACATGCGAGGAACAGACCGGGTTTCGTATTGGTCGTGGAAGCACCGACCGAGTCTTCACCCTCCGACAGCTGTTGAAGCACCGGTACACCTTCTAACGACCAACGATTTTTGTATTTCTAGACATTCGGGCAGCCCATGACTCCATCGATAGGTCTGCATTGTGGCACCGTTTTGCTAAGGAGTGGTGCATTTGAGGGTGTGTCAGTCCTTGAAGAACTGTATCATGATAAGATTGGTCAGGTTAAGGCTTGTGGCCAGATTTTGTCACCATTTACCGTCTATAGTGAAGTACGACTGGGTTGCCCTTTCCCCCCGTTTCCCTCCAGCCTTGCTATAGCGAGTGTCCTACAGAAAGCTTTGTCTGGTCTTCCAGACTGCGGAACTGAACTCCTCCCAGAGGACAGAAGTTTGGCTTTGAGTGCTCCGGCGATATCATTTTGCACAGCTATGGTCCACCGGCAATCCGACTCGCTTTGGATCTCTGATCAGCTGAGGTGTCGCGATATGGTATGTGCTTTGGGGCGTCAAAGTTTGAGGTGCTTCTTCAGAAGTGGAAGGAGGACGCGGCTACAATTACCCCTCGTGGTGATTAGTTAGGGGTTTCCAACAGCTTCATGCGCCTAGTGAGCTTGACTACTGCTAGTGGTGGTGTTGGAGAGGAGACCTTGCCACCATTTTTGGCAGCCAGAGCACTTTAGCGGACGTGCCTCTTCCTTGGGGCCGCCATGACATCCGGCGTTCCCTCATAGGAGAGGGGGGGAGGTACAGCACCACAGTTTGTGCTGTTCTTTACTATTGCAAGAACTGGTCCCTCCGCATGAAGAATGCTCGGCTACTCTCCGTACTCGACCTCTGGTGCCTCGGAATCATTACCGGCTTCGCCTGGGAACATAGGGTGAGCAACGAAAGGATTCATCGTCGAGTGTTCGGTGCTGATGGCCGCTCCTTGACAGGGCTAGCCATTCTACACCGCCTTCGATGGTTCAGAAGTATTTTGCATGTGCCTGCCCGTCGTTTAACCTTATGTGCTCTTTTTGCACGTGCTGGAAAAAGGTTGGAAGAGAATGCCCGACGGTCAGGCCATGACTTGGTGCTGGAGAAGAAAATAGTTGGCTCCGGCTTTGGCTGACGGCTTTGGATAAGATCTTGGGGAAAGACCCGGAAGTGAACTTACCCAGAAGCCTGCAAGGCTGGCTCAGCCTGAACGTCGCCCTGCAAGCTAGAGTGTTGCATTTAATCAACTGAGATAGACCGCCCTAAAAACAGAGCCTAGATCTCCGGCTTTACTCTCCGTAAAGCACCCCCCCCACCACGAGTACTTGTTAGCCTTGTTTTCTCCAATATGAACTACCTTTCATCTGTCGGTATTGGGGGGGAGGCTGTACACGACCGGCCATCGGTGTAAACCTTCTGGGCCTGCTTACAGTGCATTTTCTCCCCACAAGGCTCGGATCTCGCGGCAGATTCTGACATCATCGGAGTACAACAGGAAGTTGAAATGTACCTGCAGTAGACGATCTTTGTTGGTGATAAAAGGCAGCCTCGGGCCTAGTGTGGATCCTTTCGGAACTAGGCTGAGGGCGTAACGTTTGTCCGGGAGAGTCCCTCAACTACAACCAGGAATGTTAGGCAGCACAGATATTGCTACACCCAGATTTGGATGGAATCGTGGAGTCCTACTTTGCGTAGCTTCTCCAGTGTCTTGGGGTAGCTCACCGGGTCAAGAAACTTAAAGAAGCACCTTAGGATGACATCCAAACAAAACCCCTTGTCAGTGGTTCTGGTGTACCGTTCCATAGCCTCGGGGATGTCTGCCTGGCACATCTAAGCCCACGAAAGCCGTATCGGCGCCTGTGCCGGCGACCGCCTTCAGCGAAATCGCAGGAAGCGTCAGGCTTTCCATAACCTTCTAGACTACCGAGAGTGACGCCACTCGGCGATTATTTCGGGGATCGGACCGGTTGCCAAACTGGGAAATCGGAGGGATTACGTAGGTTTTTTACTCCTTGAGGACTCGGATGGCACTAACTAAGTGGCTGGGTAGCTCGAGCAGGTGATCGGCTGGCTGGTCGGTGCACGGTTGGAGCTAGAGGGGTGAAATCTCATCTATACTTTCAGATTCACTTGTTCTTATTGTGCCTTGCCTTCGCTAGAAGTGCGCGGTGGAGAAGCTAAAGTGTTCGATAGCTCCCTGGGAGCAGCCCCTGCGGTTGCCAGACCGCTGATGTTCGGTGTTCCCGGTCGGCCGGAGGCGCACGTTGAGAAGTGGTATGGAGCCAGCATGTTGGACATATGCCTCTACAGCTCTCTGTCGTTGCACCTGCTTCACGAATATTTGAGGTGGCCTGCTTAGCGTGAGTTACTTGAGCGAGCTCGCAGCCGAAAATCTTGGGATCCGTCTGAACCTTTTTGGGAACTTCCTCCGGTAATGTGTCAAGCCTTGGTTTCGCTGCTCATTACGGAGAGCTCTCATGTTGCCAGGTCCAAATCCGATCTCTTTTTTATTGACGTCCCCTTTCGGTTTCTGCGGGGACTGGTTTGTCTCTCTATTGCCTCGAGGAAGTGGTTTTGCTAGTGGCAGCATCAAAAGGGGAAAAGGACTCTCTCAGTTCCTTGTTGTATCTCGGTGATAATTTATCGAAGGTCTGGACAAGGTTTTAGCTTCCAGTACCCGCGTTTAGTGCCCTGTAGTCTACCTTTGTGCAATCCTCGCGCTGGAAGGTGCAGAAAGCTTGCCAAGACGCGAGTACCAGCCAGAAACAGCACGTTATGTGCGTAGCTCTTACGTAGGTGATTTTTAACATTCATGACTGATCATACCTAAGCAGTCGACTTGGCCTAGGGAATATGTATCCTATTCAAAAGTAGTGGCCCCAAATTGACGAATTGGCTTGGCAGTTACCTTGGGTTTTCAGAGAGTACTCTTTGTGACTCTAAAGGCTTCTTGGCTAATGAGTGAAGGTTACTTTGCTACCAATGCAGAGGACTTTGGGCCCATTGTGTAAGCGCAGAAGGACAGCCTTGTGTCCCGGTGTGTCCCCGTGGATCCGCCGCCGATGCATACGGCACCGTCTTCTCGATTATGTCCTGCACTTAATTATTTGGTATAGGTCAGATCTTGTATCCCACCAGTGATGGCTTTGTTCCGGCGCGTTCTCGTGAAAGGGTATGGCTGGGACAGGCCACTGGGAAGAGGAACCGTGGACAGACGGGAACCACAAAAATGTGTTTTGAACAAGGAAGGTGTCCATTTGCCTAGATATCACGTCGGAAATGTAGCAAATTCCATCGTATAGGTGAAGCTGCTCTGGTTTTCCATGAACCGGAAGTGAGATGCAGCGCAGCATTCAACGTCAAACAAGCCAAGTGTGCTCCTGTGCTGACCAGGTCTCCAGCAACACCTTTGGAGATAGTCACTGTCTTGCAGCTTGAGTTGGCTGCCACTGCCCCAGCGGTTGAAGTGGCCAAAAACAAGAAAGGACCTGAGATAAATGTTAGTAAAGTTTTCTCTCGGATAGATATGACGGTCGCTCTGCAAGGTACACGGAACTAGAGAATTGCATTCGCTACTCCCGTGGCCTGTCACGCTTCTGGAGGGGAGACCGATCACAGCCACACAATGGAGACTCCATTGAGGCAGAGATAACCACTCCAACCTGACCTCTGAAAGAGGTCATCTCAGATAGCACTAAGTTTGTGGTAAGGAGATTCAAAGGTCTGCGGATAACAAAAGTTGTTGAATCCAGCTTCGGGACCACGGTGAATTAGATTCCCGAGTTGATGGGGCTAAGAACGCACGTGGTTATCAGTATCGTTAACTGTAATTTATTTTTCACCCAGTGAAGGATTTTTATCTCCGGTTACCCTGTGGGCAGCATTTGAGCCGATTTTCAGACAATTAACATCTCGTCGACTCTGAAGGTAACGACGTAAAATTGTCTCGTAACACCCAGTGACCTTCAAAATAGTTGGAGGCCTCCGTGAGAATAGCACAGGAAAAAGTGCGTTCTTATCGAAATCGACTGAATAGAACATCGTTTAGACTCAAGAGAATGCGTTACGCAATGCACTGGCTGAAAAGCGAGTCTCCAGGTCCGGAGGATTGAGAAATCAATCCGCTAAATGGATGAAATATTGCGAAAAGATCCTTCTTAATGCGACACTCCTCAGGTGGACAGAGATTGAGCGATGATAGACGAACTGGGTAGGAGGTTAACCACAAGATATTTGCCATCTTCGTCGCATTTCGTTCAATTTCCTCCAGGATGTCCCATTACCTTTGAGTTCAGTTTGCACCATCTGTCTGCATTATTCTAAAGAAGAGGGAAAGTGAGTCCCATATAGAAGGTAGAAGTCCCGTTTGGGGATGATTGGAAAGGCTCTGATAGTTAATTCTGGAACTCGAGCAGAGAATTTACCGGCTTCTAACTGTTAGAAGTGGAGTAGTAGACCTTTTCCACCACATGACTGAGCCTGAAAGCGTAATTCGCGACCAAAATTACTGTAGAAAAACATAACTAGGTAGCACTTTACTGCAGGCTGTAGGCATGTTGTTCGATATCAAGGGGCTGTTGGTGGCTTGAACACCTGCTGTACAGACTATTGGTTCCCGCCAACTGGGAAGAGCCTTTACCGCCGTTCTTGCAGGAAGGCGGAAGCAAGCTCCCTTAGCTAGTACTGCGTCCGGAGTGGTTCTAAAATGTAAACGTGATATATGTTGTTTCAAAACGAACCGCTCTTCTCCCGTTCCACTGACTTTTACCGCCCTTTGGCAACTTTCAGAGCTTTTGGCTTGTTGCCCTTTCTTGAGGCCATTCCCGGGACCTATTCAGTACCCGGCATCCGAGTCGCTAAGGTATACTATTATCCAGAATCCACGAATAGTTCCCTGAAGCACTGTTTGGTTTATTTCTACTGATCTTAAGCTGGTAACCCTTAGGACTGTCTATGGACACTTTTGTGTTTTTGCCATCATTTATGGGTTGCCTCATTCAGCTGGTCGGCGTTTTACACGGTCGCTGGCTGACTGCACAGTGTTTGCGGTACACCAGACTCGGTTGCGGGTTGAAGTCTCTGCAGTATTTTAAGTTTTCTAGAGTTGATACACTTTTGTGTTGAAAAATAGTCCTGCTGTCCGGATAAACCCGGCTAATTTCCTTCGACATTCAAGAGGCGACGACACTGTAGCTGAGAAATTCACCAATAGTTAAGCTAATTTTTAAGCCTAGATCTCTAACCCTTATCAAAAGCATCACAAGTAGAGGAATATCAAGAAGTTCCCGCGGGTCGATGCAAGTGACTATTTTCATTGATAGAATAACATCGTCACCTAACCAAGTATTCCCTTTCTGGACAGTAACAGTCCTTTGAAACGTTTGCACAGCCCAGGCATAATAGGCATGCTTTTCCACGAACAAGGGTGACTCTGTTTTTGACCCAACAATTATTTCTAATCCAGAATTTAAACGGTTTAGTCTATCTGCTTCAAAAGGATCCAACCCGGGGGTCCAGAGTAGAAAAAACTAAAAACCGTTCTGGCAGCAACCATAAATCCGTGTTTCGGATCAGCCATTGATATAAACAGTGGGTCCACAAATAAAGTCAGTGATCTGGAAAAGAAAGTTGGTGATGTTATAAATGGCAGTTGATTGAGAATGATTTAACAAAAACTGTTCCAATAACGGACAGATCAAAGGGCCCTAAAAGCCTATCTCTAGCCTGCCGCTTCATGGGCGTAACCTACTCGAAACTTCCACAAATGAAGGACGCCTACAGTGATATAATCTCTCATGTTTCGGACAGGTTGCCCATGCAACCCGTTAAAGCCAAGCCAAGCTCAGGCCAGATTTGATTCCTTGACTGCATGACAGACCGCCAAAATGCACAGTTTCTTGCTCGAGGAAGCTTTATCGGTTCTTCAGTGCTGCAATAAAAGGAGAGAAAATATCCTAGAGTCTTATTCATTGCATCCCCTCACATTATTCGGGTAGCTGTTGATAACACTGAGCTCCCTACGTAGACAGACTTGCAGGTGGTAAATTTAGGAAGGAGACAGAGGTAACGGACTAATTGCTGATGCAAAAGAGGAAACAAAATTTGTGATGAAGGGCCGGGGAATAGAGAAGTGAAGGATGAATTAAAATTTGGATCCTTAGAGAAAGCCAACCAGGGATGGGAAAGAACGAAGGAACGAACGACGGTGGTGGGGGGACAAAGGAAGTGGTACGGAGAAGCTTAGGAGGTGGGAAAAATTGAGCACAATAATTCTCACCGCTCCGCGAGGAGTTGCGTAGTGGGTCGTTATGGTCCGTCACCGAACACTCGGGTCCAAAAGCTGCCCAATCCGTATATAACCTCAGCCATCATGCTTACCTAAAAGAATTCTTTTGAAAGTTTATTCCAGTCATTCGGGAAATACGGCTGGACAAAATGGGCATGAAGTCGTGCACACGACCTGCTCTTCTTCAGCCTAGAGGCAAAATATCCCGGGCTGTGGCATTCTCCCGGCGGCTGGTGGGAATACCTATAAGTTTCCTGTTCCATTAGGCTTGCTAGGATCTAATGCGCTGTTATGAGGTCTCCCCGCTTCCTCCTCCTTACAGCAAAAAATAGGTTGAGGTGCTCCAAGTGCTCCTCATGTCTTATTTCTCAACATTGGAGGTGGCCTTGTTAGTCATTTCCGGATCTTCTTCAACAATTTCCCATCCCGAACCAAATATAAACCCGGGTCGCGACACTTTCCTCCATCTGGGACAGTGAGAGAACCTCGCATAGAAAGGGAAGCACTGAAGGTCTTGAGGGGCATAATGTACGATAAAGCTATTTAAAAGCTTTTCCAAGCTGGACTTCTGGGTGAAAACTAACCCCAATCATGACACAAAAGCACCCGACCACAGCTTAACCGGTATTTATGCCGCCTCATATTCATATCCCAATAATTTCGTTCTGCGAGCCAGCTCTTTACCAGTGAGGTGCACACACTTGTGCCTGTTCAAAGGCAGCTCCCAGCCCGTAGCCCACATCTGAACCCTGCCCATGCCTCTGAACTGACTCGTGGTTCACCACTCCTACGACTTTCCCATCCTCAATGAACACGAGTCAAGATTTTTCCGGACCACGTTGTAAATAATTTATTTACAAGTAAGATAGAAAGCATCAATGGGCCAACTTTTGCTGTACCCCACTCTGAACTTTTCCAGCCGTAGATGAGCTTCCCCCCATTTTTATTTGGAAGGTCCTGCCCAAGGGACAACCCTCACTTCACCACCCGCTGCAATATTCCTAACTCACTTGGTTTCTTCATGAGCAGACGGTGGTTGACCTGACCAAGGGCCCTCCTGAGATCCAGATGAAAGACCACAAACCACCCCTTGCTTTCTAGTCCCCTCGTCACTGCCTCCAAGCAGCATGGTCGTTTGGACAGACACGGACTTTTATGCACTAATCCGCTTTGGGACTCCTGGAGGAAGTTATGTTGTTTTGGGTGCAGCACCATCCGGTCCTTAACGACTCTTTCCATGACCTTTAGCACTATGGGGGTGAGGGTTGCTGGCTGAGGGTTTCACGGCTGCCTCAATTACCTCAGTTTATGGAAGTGGCTGTGGAAGTTACCATTTCTCAGGCAAAACCCCGGTTTCAAGTGAGGTACTGAACAGCTTCGTCAGCTGTCCTGTCAGTGCTAACGGTGGTTTCAATACCGCGGGTTTGATACCAACATGGCCCTCTGGTTTGGTTTTGACCGCATGACTCATGCTGTCTATGACCTTCTGTTCTTTAGGGGTAGGCATCCGTTTCAACCACGGTCAGATCAAGAACTTCTGGACGAGTGAATCTTCGGTGCTCCCCGTACACTCTTCAAAAAAACCCGCTGCCATTTTCTTCTTCGTTCTCGGTAGTGGTTCTACTTTTTTTGTCAACTAATTCCCACTTTTCGCCCCGCAAGCTACTTTTCGGCCGCCTACGCAGTGTGTCTTAGGGCTTACATCCTCGTTTCCGGCGAATGCTTTTCTATACCCCCTCTGAGCTTCACTGTAAAAGCAAGTAGCTGATTTCCTAGCGCCTAAAAACTACAAGAGGCTGCTGTGTCCTTCCCCACCCCTTTCCAACGCAGCTAATTTTCATGCACGGCTTCTCCACCAGGGTGATACCCCCTCCCTACGGATCTTTTGAAATGGAGCAGTCTCATAAGACAGCCTCAGAATGTCACCTCTCTCACTTTACTGTAGCTTTTGAACCCTGTATTTGCCCCATCCCACTTCCCAGCCTAAGAACAGAGCTTATTCAGATCCTTTCTGTCTATCATGTAAATCTTTCCCCAACAATCACCCCGATTTTCCACTAGGGCATATTTAGATTTTCTTCCGAGCCTGTTTGGAGTCTATGAAAATTCTTTTGATGCCCTACACTGCTGCATGTGTACCGAAGTAACAAGACAGAAATTCACTGTATGCACGCTCACATACGTTATAGAACCCTCGTTAAACTCACAGATATTTGCAGAATTTCTCAAAAAGGAATTCGTTTAGTAAAAAATAGGGTACGCAATAAAAATAGCTATATGATTTGACTCTAGTAATAAGGACTCCCCGTAATGTGAGTAAAAACCACTAGCTCACAGAAGACCCCCCTGAAAAAGCCAGAAAATTTAATGAAAAGAAGGAAATCGATTTATTTACCTGCCTTCCACTGTTATTTGAGCTAGATGAAAGTTGTGATGCACACCATGGTCGTCTTGGTGCAGGTATTTCGTAAACTGGGATCAGTTACCAGCTGGAAGGGCTGATTACCAAATGCCAAACGAGTGCTGAAGGCCAATTCGATTCGTTTCTGGCTGTACAGTTCATTTTAGCACGGTGCAAAGGACCGGTGCGATGGCTCGTCAGAAGTTGTCCATATTCTTGCCATACGAGCTCATCAGACCCCTTCGTGCTGCAAAGTCGAGAAGGAGTTCTCTGACCGGACGACTGTAAAAACGGAAAGTAGGGCATTTTCAACTACTCTTTTCCATGTCAAAGTTGTGCAAGGTGCTTGTTTTTAGCTGCCTGCAGCTGATGGCCAGTGACCGATAAGGCCGTAATCTGGAAAAGTTTATGAAATAAGGCGAGCTCCAAATGCGATAAAGTGAGATGCATGCAATAAACAATGCCTTGGATAGAACTAAGGCTGTGAACCAAAAATTAATAAGGGAAGGAAATAAGGAGATGCAAAGCGAGCAAAAATAGTAGCGGGGAAAATTAAGGGGACATACTTCAAGTCCATTTCCCAAACGGATCTTCCGATTTCCGGTCTAGCTTCCCACTGAATGCCACTAAAGACGAGGCATCTAGACGACTCTAAGCCGTTCATTACAATGATAAACCACTCCGACTGGGAACAATTTGGCAATCAGTCAGTTTCTCACTCCTTCCAGCAACCTTGCAGCATTCTCACGAACGGCAGAGTCGCTAATCGGCTCAGCATCTGGTTGGGACCACCACTCACATTACCAGTGCTCTTTGTTCCTTTGAGGGCTCTGATTGGGCTACCCTCACGTTTTCTAGGCTCCGATGGGAACAACTTCAGTCCTTCCAGACGCTGGATGTGGCCCGGTTCGATCAGATGTGAAAGCCACCTCGTGAGACGAGACAGAACTTGCTCTAAAATGCCAACATCCTTAAACGTATACCGCAGACATGCTTGGAAGCAATACTTTGCTTGAGGTGGACGAACACCTTGAAGGCAGGTAAGATGACCGTGGGCAACGACCACTGCCGATCGAGACTTCAGAATTCCGTGGATATTACGCGCGCTGGTCGGGCACCCATCATTGCTCAGTTTGATTCGTCGATCCTCCGCAGGGGGCGGGGGACGTACCACCTTATCGCACGTCAGTTGCGGGGGATGTTATATATCGTGGGCTTTCAACGAGCTCATTTCATCTTGCAAAAGACGGTTATTTGAACCAGATTAGGGCGCAGAACTGGGGGGGGGGCAATTAGCACTAATAGCAGTCCAGCCCCTTCTCCTGCGATCACCCGAGCCTCGTAGAGGATGCTCGACTGGCGGCTTAGGGGCTTGCCCCCTACCTGGTCTCGAAGAGAAAAACAGACGAAGTCTCCCCAAAGGAATGAACACGGAAGACTGATATCAGCAGACCAAGGCGGTTGTGCGTTGCATGTACGGTGGCACCTGAATAAAATCGACGCCAGAAAAACGTGCTAAGCAAACGATGGCTAAATGGGAGCATAAAGCGGGGGCGCGCGTACAGTTCATGATAACCAAAACTGTATCAAAAACATGGTTAGCGAAGGGCATTTCAGCAAAAAGTACGTCCCCATTTGTCTTTGATCTCTCGATGAACCATTATTTAAACCATTTTTGTATACACTAAAACTTCTCCACGCTTTATTACCAATATAATCGGTAGCTTTGTATTCTGCAAACTCTCCAAAAACATCCACTTCCGAAGCCGAAACCGATTTGCACTCCCCCAGTTAATCACTCCTACTTTAGCTGGTTTAAACACTGTCTGGTCCTATGGCTCCTTTACTGGGATGTACAGACCCGACCTGGAACACTTGTGAATATTTTATTTTATGCTTGTCTTGATCCCAGCCGAGAAATATACCATTAGTAAAATATTGCAGTTTTAACTAAGCTTTGGAAAAAGCAGTAAAGAAAATAGATGCAAAAAGCTTTCCTAAAAATGCACTTTTTCTCAGAACGGTGGAGGTGACTACAGCAGCTCCCACAGAAAGCGTGTAGGCCTTTGAAAATCTTAGGGCGATGAATGCATACAAAAGATATTCGTGCACGTGAACGTTTGCAAACCACGTGAATGCGCCTGTGCTGCGAGGAAACTGGCGGGTAAAATCCGTGGAATACAGGGGCCGTAGAATGTTGGCCAGCGTAAACCGGATCTTTGCCAATGACGTTGACGGCGAGAGTAGCCATCCAGGTTTGCCAGGCCAGTAAAGTTAGCGTCAAATGTCCGCTACCAGTATGATACCAGGAGGCCAAATCTGAAGGTTTTGTAAGGATAATAAATTGTAGCGATCGATCGGAAAGGGGATGCTATTTTTAGTGCCAACACCCTAGAAGAGTTTGACGTCCTTTTTGTGAGCTGGAGGCCACTTTTACGCAGGTTAGCCAGCCCCACTAAGTGGCCTGCGTACGAGTCAATGCCGTCAGACAACGCAAGATAATGGTCTACGTAGAAGTTGTAGCGAACGTAGACTACTGCTTCCCAGCTGACTGAATTCGTACCTGGCTGCAGTCTCCCTCAAGGCGTGGATGGCTCAGAAGGATGATGATATCCCCCTGAACGGATTAGCGGCCATCCTGTATTCTACCACAGGTTTGTTCGTATTTTTCTCGTTCCGCCACGAGAACCGTGGTGATTTGAGCTGCCCTACTGGTACGTCTACCCGCAAAACATACTTCCTTTACCAGCCTACACTGCCACTCTACCCAAACTGAACTGGCACAAAACCTTAGTTTGCCGGGTGATCCAGTCTGGTCCTTCGAACAAACAATCGTCTACTGTTCTTACCTGAAACTTGGAGGCGCAGTCGAAAACAAAACGGAGCACTTCGCCCTCCCTCAGGTTGTAAAGTGGATAATGTGGCAAATACTCTACCTCTTTTTCAACGTGGCTTACCCTTTCTAAGCAGCAAAGAGCTTCCTGGCTCATCTTGGAGTCTGAGTTCAGCCTCCAAAGTTGTCAGTCTCGACAAAGCCCCCCCCTCGATTGCAACAATCTGCGGGTGACGTGGCTCTTTTATCCACGAGGAGGTCGGCCTGCGTATGTCACCGAAGAGGTGCCTTGAAATGGCTTGACAAGCCCTCTGTCCCCTTCCATACTAACTCCAGCGCAAGCTGATCCTCTTGGGATAACCTCAAAGGATTATACCCGAGGTCGAGAAACACAAGGCCTTAGAAAGAATGCTACATTTTTCTGTCTTCCTTTCGCCGAGTTATGCCGCCCCGTAGTTCAGTATGATATCCAGCCAAATGTGTTGCGTACTGCACGGGGCTCCTAGAGAGTTCCGATCCACTGGTCCGGCTCCTAACGTGGTTATGATACGTCAAAATCAAGAAGATCCGCTTCGTTACCCCTCCATTTCACGATAGCCGCTCTTTGAAGATGGAACCTTCTGGATGAAGTCGAATCTGTTGGCTGAGCTCCCGCATCGGCATAGTATTCAGTGTGAATTCTTTCGTGGATTCCATATGTTCGTGGTTGTTGAGAAAGATGAGTTAAAGCCGAACTGGGCAGCAGCCATGACCTGGGTCACACCCACAATACTCATTGCTTGTGACACAAGGGTTATACCAAGTCGGGGTTTCCCCGCAAAACACCCCTTCACAAAGGTCTTATCGGGTCAGCTGACCACAAGCTTCATAGCTCCGTTCACCCACTAGGGGTCGGCATATTTACACCGACTGTAAGGACCGGCCGTAGGAAATCCCCCAAAAACCACTACGGTTCCATGTTTGCCTAGCATTACTCACGGATTTACACTATTGACTTGTTTTATGCGCTGTTTGTTTTTACGAACCAACTTTTGTTCGTTCGCGTCCAACGCGCTGATCTGTCATATCCTTGTTCTGGCCCTGCGTGACGCACGTGCTCTTTTCTCGCATGTTCGCGTTTCTGAGTCCTTTTTGATTGCATATTTGAGGTTTGTACCTGTTTCTTGTCACTGTTCATTTGATAATCTAGTATAGTGGAACTTCACGGATAAGCGACTTCTGCTTTAGGGATCCGATTCGAACATACTATGCATTGCTCAAAGGTGTCTTACACCGACTACGGTAAAATGAATTGGTTTGTGGGCAGGCTGTGATAACGAGCAGGTCAGGCTTGGCTTCAGAGTTCCTTCAAGTGAAGCTGCGTTTGCCTGGTATAGCAGTCGGTAGTGCTTGACAAGACCTTACGGTAGAGGGTGTCCCCTGAGTCGATGGCCGACAAACAAGTGTTGCCACAAATCCTTGGTCTAGTGTCACTCAATCCTTCTCAAAATTTCCCCACGGTCAATAATTCCTCACCGCTCCTGTCGATCAGTGCCCCAAAGAACATTGAGGAGGTTGATTTGTCCCATTTGCCTCAAGCTCCATGATGTCTCCGCAAAAGGCTCCGATTTGCAGCCGAATCTCAACCATTAACTGACTGTAGCCGGACTAAACATACCCAGCCAGGGACCTCTGGTGCCTTGGTCTGGTTCCCAAACTAACCGCCAATGTGTCAGGTTCTCAAATGCTACCATGTGGCAACAAGCCGGCACTAGCGCTGTCTAACGGGGCTTCTGCCACTACCTAATTCCTCATACCCATTGCTCTCTGGTGTAAAGGTCCCCCCTTACCGAAGCCACTACGCCCTCGGCTTTAGCCAAAAACCGACATGTGATCTCTCTTGCCTCAGCTCAAAGCGGCTGTTTGCGAATTTCGAACCCAGTATAACGCAGTTGCGCGCTTAGAGATTGCGCTCCCCTTGTTTACAAATAGGCTTTTGTTCTAATGTTTATCATGGGAACGACCGCCGATTCTCAGCACCCTCCAACTCCAATACAGGGTCTTCGGTGGGCATAGGTAATGTTCTTGAACCATTTTTTATAACTACAGGACGGCTTACCGTTGGACAAAACAGTACTTTAAAGCACTTTCCCACATCCCAGAAGCACAGGCTCATTTTAGAGACCCGGGAGAGCATCTGGGTGATTTTCATCAGCCATCCATTGAGGTTCGAAACTGGTCAGGAAAACGTTGACGGGTCTCTTTGATAGATCAAGAGTTTACGTTGGCCTCAGTTTCTTCAGTGGACCATTTGTTTTCAGTACGCTTGTACAAATCCACCTGGCGCTGGCCTACAAGGTATCATCGCCATCTTGGGACACGTGGCCCTGGAAACAAAATGCTTGCTAGAGCTGCACCTCTGGTCTTCAGCCAGTCAACCCCCATCTCTTTTCAGCTCTGCAGGAAAACGAATTAAGCAGGTAAAATCCATTGATCCTCCTCTTCTGCCCATGTTATTCGTTGAGCTAGAGTCTTGGCCGCAGACATTTTTCGCGCAGCCGGATGACAATCAGCTTATTACCCATCAACATTTTCTATCACATGCACACCTACCGGATGGCTTTGCTGTCTCCAGCGCCGGCCGGCCCGCTCTTATGTTCGGACCTCTAAGAATCCGCGTGCCAACCTGCAACAAGCCACCTCTATCAATTCAGAAGCAACCGTCATGTCTACGGAGGCAGCACCATATCACAAATTCGCCCTTTCGCATAAGGCCGCCATCTCAAGCTCCACCTCAACCGAATCTTTTAGCACGGGCCGGCAGCTTAACTTACAATCGATACAACAGCATGAAGCCCACGGCCCATCTTTTCAGCATCAAAAGGGGAAAAGGACTCTCTCAGTTCCTTGTTGTATCTCGGTGATAATTTATCGAAGGTCTGGACAAGGTTTTAGCTTCCAGTACCCGCGTTTAGTGCCCTGTAGTCTACCTTTGTGCAATCCTCGCGCTGGAAGGTGCAGAAAGCTTGCCAAGACGCGAGTACCAGCCAGAAACAGCACGTTATGTGCGTAGCTCTTACGTAGGTGATTTTTAACATTCATGACTGATCATACCTAAGCAGTCGACTTGGCCTAGGGAATATGTATCCTATTCAAAAGTAGTGGCCCCAAATTGACGAATTGGCTTGGCAGTTACCTTGGGTTTTCAGAGAGTACTCTTTGTGACTCTAAAGGCTTCTTGGCTAATGAGTGAAGGTTACTTTGCTACCAATGCAGAGGACTTTGGGCCCATTGTGTAAGCGCAGAAGGACAGCCTTGTGTCCCGGTGTGTCCCCGTGGATCCGCCGCCGATGCATACGGCACCGTCTTCTCGATTATGTCCTGCACTTAATTATTTGGTATAGGTCAGATCTTGTATCCCACCAGTGATGGCTTTGTTCCGGCGCGTTCTCGTGAAAGGGTATGGCTGGGACAGGCCACTGGGAAGAGGAACCGTGGACAGACGGGAACCACAAAAATGTGTTTTGAACAAGGAAGGTGTCCATTTGCCTAGATATCACGTCGGAAATGTAGCAAATTCCATCGTATAGGTGAAGCTGCTCTGGTTTTCCATGAACCGGAAGTGAGATGCAGCGCAGCATTCAACGTCAAACAAGCCAAGTGTGCTCCTGTGCTGACCAGGTCTCCAGCAACACCTTTGGAGATAGTCACTGTCTTGCAGCTTGAGTTGGCTGCCACTGCCCCAGCGGTTGAAGTGGCCAAAAACAAGAAAGGACCTGAGATAAATGTTAGTAAAGTTTTCTCTCGGATAGATATGACGGTCGCTCTGCAAGGTACACGGAACTAGAGAATTGCATTCGCTACTCCCGTGGCCTGTCACGCTTCTGGAGGGGAGACCGATCACAGCCACACAATGGAGACTCCATTGAGGCAGAGATAACCACTCCAACCTGACCTCTGAAAGAGGTCATCTCAGATAGCACTAAGTTTGTGGTAAGGAGATTCAAAGGTCTGCGGATAACAAAAGTTGTTGAATCCAGCTTCGGGACCACGGTGAATTAGATTCCCGAGTTGATGGGGCTAAGAACGCACGTGGTTATCAGTATCGTTAACTGTAATTTATTTTTCACCCAGTGAAGGATTTTTATCTCCGGTTACCCTGTGGGCAGCATTTGAGCCGATTTTCAGACAATTAACATCTCGTCGACTCTGAAGGTAACGACGTAAAATTGTCTCGTAACACCCAGTGACCTTCAAAATAGTTGGAGGCCTCCGTGAGAATAGCACAGGAAAAAGTGCGTTCTTATCGAAATCGACTGAATAGAACATCGTTTAGACTCAAGAGAATGCGTTACGCAATGCACTGGCTGAAAAGCGAGTCTCCAGGTCCGGAGGATTGAGAAATCAATCCGCTAAATGGATGAAATATTGCGAAAAGATCCTTCTTAATGCGACACTCCTCAGGTGGACAGAGATTGAGCGATGATAGACGAACTGGGTAGGAGGTTAACCACAAGATATTTGCCATCTTCGTCGCATTTCGTTCAATTTCCTCCAGGATGTCCCATTACCTTTGAGTTCAGTTTGCACCATCTGTCTGCATTATTCTAAAGAAGAGGGAAAGTGAGTCCCATATAGAAGGTAGAAGTCCCGTTTGGGGATGATTGGAAAGGCTCTGATAGTTAATTCTGGAACTCGAGCAGAGAATTTACCGGCTTCTAACTGTTAGAAGTGGAGTAGTAGACCTTTTCCACCACATGACTGAGCCTGAAAGCGTAATTCGCGACCAAAATTACTGTAGAAAAACATAACTAGGTAGCACTTTACTGCAGGCTGTAGGCATGTTGTTCGATATCAAGGGGCTGTTGGTGGCTTGAACACCTGCTGTACAGACTATTGGTTCCCGCCAACTGGGAAGAGCCTTTACCGCCGTTCTTGCAGGAAGGCGGAAGCAAGCTCCCTTAGCTAGTACTGCGTCCGGAGTGGTTCTAAAATGTAAACGTGATATATGTTGTTTCAAAACGAACCGCTCTTCTCCCGTTCCACTGACTTTTACCGCCCTTTGGCAACTTTCAGAGCTTTTGGCTTGTTGCCCTTTCTTGAGGCCATTCCCGGGACCTATTCAGTACCCGGCATCCGAGTCGCTAAGGTATACTATTATCCAGAATCCACGAATAGTTCCCTGAAGCACTGTTTGGTTTATTTCTACTGATCTTAAGCTGGTAACCCTTAGGACTGTCTATGGACACTTTTGTGTTTTTGCCATCATTTATGGGTTGCCTCATTCAGCTGGTCGGCGTTTTACACGGTCGCTGGCTGACTGCACAGTGTTTGCGGTACACCAGACTCGGTTGCGGGTTGAAGTCTCTGCAGTATTTTAAGTTTTCTAGAGTTGATACACTTTTGTGTTGAAAAATAGTCCTGCTGTCCGGATAAACCCGGCTAATTTCCTTCGACATTCAAGAGGCGACGACACTGTAGCTGAGAAATTCACCAATAGTTAAGCTAATTTTTAAGCCTAGATCTCTAACCCTTATCAAAAGCATCACAAGTAGAGGAATATCAAGAAGTTCCCGCGGGTCGATGCAAGTGACTATTTTCATTGATAGAATAACATCGTCACCTAACCAAGTATTCCCTTTCTGGACAGTAACAGTCCTTTGAAACGTTTGCACAGCCCAGGCATAATAGGCATGCTTTTCCACGAACAAGGGTGACTCTGTTTTTGACCCAACAATTATTTCTAATCCAGAATTTAAACGGTTTAGTCTATCTGCTTCAAAAGGATCCAACCCGGGGGTCCAGAGTAGAAAAAACTAAAAACCGTTCTGGCAGCAACCATAAATCCGTGTTTCGGATCAGCCATTGATACAAACAGTGGGTCCACAAATAAAGTCAGTGATCTGGAAAAGAAAGTTGGTGATGTTATAAATGGCAGTTGATTGAGAATGATTTAACAAAAACTGTTCCAATAACGGACAGATCAAAGGGCCCTAAAAGCCTATCTCTAGCCTGCCGCTTCATGGGCGTAACCTACTCGAAACTTCCACAAATGAAGGACGCCTACAGTGATATAATCTCTCATGTTTCGGACAGGTTGCCCATGCAACCCGTTAAAGCCAAGCCAAGCTCAGGCCAGATTTGATTCCTTGACTGCATGACAGACCGCCAAAATGCACAGTTTCTTGCTCGAGGAAGCTTTATCGGTTCTTCAGTGCTGCAATAAAAGGAGAGAAAATATCCTAGAGTCTTATTCATTGCATCCCCTCACATTATTCGGGTAGCTGTTGATAACACTGAGCTCCCTACGTAGACAGACTTGCAGGTGGTAAATTTAGGAAGGAGACAGAGGTAACGGACTAATTGCTGATGCAAAAGAGGAAACAAAATTTGTGATGAAGGGCCGGGGAATAGAGAAGTGAAGGATGAATTAAAATTTGGATCCTTAGAGAAAGCCAACCAGGGATGGGAAAGAACGAAGGAACGAACGACGGTGGTGGGGGGACAAAGGAAGTGGTACGGAGAAGCTTAGGAGGTGGGAAAAATTGAGCACAATAATTCTCACCGCTCCGCGAGGAGTTGCGTAGTGGGTCGTTATGGTCCGTCACCGAACACTCGGGTCCAAAAGCTGCCCAATCCGTATATAACCTCAGCCATCATGCTTACCTAAACGAATTCTTTTGAAAGTTTATTCCAGTCATTCGGGAAATACGGCTGGACAAAATGGGCATGAAGTCGTGCACACGACCTGCTCTTCTTCAGCCTAGAGGCAAAATATCCCGGGCTGTGGCATTCTCCCGGCGGCTGGTGGGAATACCTATAAGTTTCCTGTTCCATTAGGCTTGCTAGGATCTAATGCGCTGTTATGAGGTCTCCCCGCTTCCTCCTCCTTACAGCAAAAAATAGGTTGAGGTGCTCCAAGTGCTCCTCATGTCTTATTTCTCAACATTGGAGGTGGCCTTGTTAGTCATTTCCGGATCTTCTTCAACAATTTCCCATCCCGAACCAAATATAAACCCGGGTCGCGACACTTTCCTCCATGTGGGACAGTGCGAGAACCTCGCATAGAAAGGGAAGCACTGAAGGTTTTGAGGGGCATAATGTACGATAAAGCTATTTAAAAGCTTTTCCAAGCTGGACTTCTGGGTGAAAACTAACCCCAATCATGACACAAAAGCACCCGACCACAGCTTAACCGGTATTTATGCCGCCTCATATTCATATCCCAATAATTTCGTTCTGCGAGCCAGCTCTTTACCAGTGAGGTGCACACACTTGTGCCTGTTCAAAGGCAGCTCCCAGCCCGTAGCCCACATCTGAACCCTGCCCATGCCTCTGAACTGACTCGTGGTTCACCACTCCTACGACTTTCCCATCCTCAATGAACACGAGTCAAGATTTTTCCGGACCACGTTGTAAATAATTTATTTACAAGTAAGATAGAAAGCATCAATGGGCCAACTTTTGCTGTACCCCACTCTGAACTTTTCCAGCCGTAGATGAGCTTCCCCCCATTTTTATTTGGAAGGTCCTGCCCAAGGGACAACCCTCACTTCACCACCCGCTGCAATATTCCTAACTCACTTGGTTTCTTCATGAGCAGACGGTGGTTGACCTGACCAAGGGCCCTCCTGAGATCCAGATGAAAGACCACAAACCACCCCTTGCTTTCTAGTCCCCTCGTCACTGCCTCCAAGCAGCATGGTCGTTTGGACAGACACGGACTTTTATGCACTAATCCGCTTTGGGACTCCTGGAGGAAGTTATGTTGTTTTGGGTGCAGCACCATCCGGTCCTTAACGACTCTTTCCATGACCTTTAGCACTATGGGGGTGAGGGTTGCTGGCTGAGGGTTTCACGGCTGCCTCAATTACCTCAGTTTATGGAAGTGGCTGTGGAAGTTACCATTTCTCAGGCAAAACCCCGGTTTCAAGTGAGGTACTGAACAGCTTCGTCAGCTGTCCTGTCAGTGCTAACGGTGGTTTCAATACCGCGGGTTTGATACCAACATGGCCCTCTGGTTTGGTTTTGACCGCATGACTCATGCTGTCTATGACCTTCTGTTCTTTAGGGGTAGGCATCCGTTTCAACCACGGTCAGATCAAGAACTTCTGGACGAGTGAATCTTCGGTGCTCCCCGTACACTCTTCAAAAAAACCCGCTGCCATTTTCTTCTTCGTTCTCGGTAGTGGTTCTACTTTTTTTGTCAACTAATTCCCACTTTTCGCCCCGCAAGCTACTTTTCGGCCGCCTACGCAGTGTGTCTTAGGGCTTACATCCTCGTTTCCGGCGAATGCTTTTCTATACCCCCTCTGAGCTTCACTGTAAAAGCAAGTAGCTGATTTCCTAGCGCCTAAAAACTACAAGAGGCTGCTGTGTCCTTCCCCACCCCTTTCCAACGCAGCTAATTTTCATGCACGGCTTCTCCACCAGGGTGATACCCCCTCCCTACGGATCTTTTGAAATGGAGCAGTCTCATAAGACAGCCTCAGAATGTCACCTCTCTCACTTTACTGTAGCTTTTGAACCCTGTATTTGCCCCATCCCACTTCCCAGCCTAAGAACAGAGCTTATTCAGATCCTTTCTGTCTATCATGTAAATCTTTCCCCAACAATCACCCCGATTTTCCACTAGGGCATATTTAGATTTTCTTCCGAGCCTGTTTGGAGTCTATGAAAATTCTTTTGATGCCCTACACTGCTGCATGTGTACCGAAGTAACAAGACAGAAATTCACTGTATGCACGCTCACATACGTTATAGAACCCTCGTTAAACTCACAGATATTTGCAGAATTTCTCAAAAAGGAATTCGTTTAGTAAAAAATAGGGTACGCAATAAAAATAGCTATATGATTTGACTCTAGTAATAAGGACTCCCCGTAATGTGAGTAAAAACCACTAGCTCACAGAAGACCCCCCTGAAAAAGCCAGAAAATTTAATGAAAAGAAGGAAATCGATTTATTTACCTGCCTTCCACTGTTATTTGAGCTAGATGAAAGTTGTGATGCACACCATGGTCGTCTTGGTGCAGGTATTTCGTAAACTGGGATCAGTTACCAGCTGGAAGGGCTGATTACCAAATGCCAAACGAGTGCTGAAGGCCAATTCGATTCGTTTCTGGCTGTACAGTTCATTTTAGCACGGTGCAAAGGACCGGTGCGATGGCTCGTCAGAAGTTGTCCATATTCTTGCCATACGAGCTCATCAGACCCCTTCGTGCTGCAAAGTCGAGAAGGAGTTCTCTGACCGGACGACTGTAAAAACGGAAAGTAGGGCATTTTCAACTACTCTTTTCCATGTCAAAGTTGTGCAAGGTGCTTGTTTTTAGCTGCCTGCAGCTGATGGCCAGTGACCGATAAGGCCGTAATCTGGAAAAGTTTATGAAATAAGGCGAGCTCCAAATGCGATAAAGTGAGATGCATGCAATAAACAATGCCTTGGATAGAACTAAGGCTGTGAACCAAAAATTAATAAGGGAAGGAAATAAGGAGATGCAAAGCGAGCAAAAATAGTAGCGGGGAAAATTAAGGGGACATACTTCAAGTCCATTTCCCAAACGGATCTTCCGATTTCCGGTCTAGCTTCCCACTGAATGCCACTAAAGACGAGGCATCTAGACGACTCTAAGCCGTTCATTACAATGATAAACCACTCCGACTGGGAACAATTTGGCAATCAGTCAGTTTCTCACTCCTTCCAGCAACCTTGCAGCATTCTCACGAACGGCAGAGTCGCTAATCGGCTCAGCATCTGGTTGGGACCACCACTCACATTACCAGTGCTCTTTGTTCCTTTGAGGGCTCTGATTGGGCTACCCTCACGTTTTCTAGGCTCCGATGGGAACAACTTCAGTTCTTCCAGACGCTGGATGTGGCCCGGTTCGATCAGATGTGAAAGCCACCTCGTGAGACGAGACAGAACTTGCTCTAAAATGCCAACATCCTTAAACGTATACCGCAGACATGCTTGGAAGCAATACTTTGCTTGAGGTGGACGAACACCTTGAAGGCAGGTAAGATGACCGTGGGCAACGACCACTGCCGATCGAGACTTCAGAATTCCGTGGATATTACGCGCGCTGGTCGGGCACCCATCATTGCTCAGTTTGATTCGTCGATCCTCCGCAGGGGGCGGGGGACGTACCACCTTATCGCACGTCAGTTGCGGGGGATATTCAAAGCTTTGGAATAAGCTACCCCTGACCATTCGCAAATGTACGTCAATAACCCAGTTTAGCCATGCCCTTAAATCACAACTTACCGTTAGTCATATGATATCTTTGACTAACGCCAGCATATCTGAGGATCGAGCCTATGAAGAAGGCATCGAACTTTAGAACCCTAGCTTCAGCCTCTCCTCCCGCTTTCTGCTATCCGTCGAGCTGGCCTTCAAAAACGGGTTCCACTACTAGGATCATGGCACCATACCTCAAGCCTACCATTTTCTGTCTAACGACAGACGCCAGACGTAACATTCATTATCATTTTTTACGTACAACCTACATTGCAGAAGGATACAGTTTTGTCGTTTACAACTATAGGTAGCTAGATGCCTGCCGGTTCTCGCTACTCACCCACGTTCACCTTCTATCACCTGACCCCTTTACAACCCTGCCTCATCTAATTCAGTAGCCGGTCTTCACAACTTTGTCTAAACGATTACTGCCTCTTTCGCTATATAGCACTAGGGCTGCCATGTAAAACAACTTTCCTCTAACCGAAGGTTTTTAGTCATTGATGTTTTCCCCTAGCACCAAATTGTTCAGTGGTGCTGGGTCCTAAGATATTAAGCCCCACCACCCAATACTTCGCTCCTTGATCCTTCGACTCTTCTCTTATTTATTCTGGCTTCCGCTCCTCTCAGCTTCCTTGCCTGGCCGTAATTCGCATGTAGATATTATTTTATATATAAACATATATGTAAGAACGTAGAAAAAAAGCGCCCGTATTCTTCGCCCAAGTATGTTTTCCCCCCTTTTCGTAAGAAAGCGGCATTCCTCTTGTCCTAGAATCTGGCCTACTCTCCAGTTTACAGCCTTAACGAACAGCAACCTGCAGCATTAGACCTGTAGATACCCCACGATAGGACTTGTCATACATCTTCCGGATCTATCATATAAGCTAGCCATTCGGGTTCTGGTGTGTCCTAGCTGCTTCTTTGTGACCTGTAAAACACCACTGTGGGATTCGTCATATATCCCCTAGACCTATTATGCAAACTTGCCATTCGAGGTTCTTCGTGTTGCCCAGCAGCTTTCTCACGTAGCCCTCAGACCCTAGTCCAAATGCACTTCCACGACTTTATTAACTCATAAAGATAAGACTTCCCGGTGAACGGCTGATTCGGTAACCAATAACTTTGCCTAGTAGTATAATACCAGTTAGCCCTCACGAACACCGAACCACAATACCAACGACCCCACATTTAACTAAGACCATTGTGCCTCATTTCCAACATCCGTACTCTCGTTATTTTGCTCACGCTAACCCTCAGCTGGAACATCTCCCAGACTGCGATCCTCCCTTTTTCAATTTCAGAACCACCCGGCCATCACGTTGCCTGGCTGTGATATATCGTGCAGACAGCTTGTCTTTTTCTCTGCCCGTCTACAACCACACCAAAGGCTGGCTACCGCGAATACGATCTAGCAACGGGTTCACCCAAAACAAGTCCTGGTATCACTGCATACGTTACTCTGAGGCTTACTGAAGAATTCTCACTACAAGACCCTCCCGATGTCGAAGCTGCCGTGCGAGGACTTCTAATTATACTGTGATCGGTCCAGATTCGGCGATGCCCGCCTCTTTTCCATGAGAAAGCGAACAAAACCGCAGTCAACCCTTGCCCAAAAAGCCCAACATGGACACAGAAAACCCACAAGAAACTCAACAAAATGATGTATTTGCCAATTTACCAGCATAACCTGCCTATTGCAAAGGTCTTTACTCTTGTCTTGCCTTATTTTGTTCCGCATGGACACGACATTCCGATTGTTGCTTATTCCTTCCTGGAACTCCATCCATCCTCCACCAGCGGCGAACTGCTGACACCAGATGACACACATCACCTCTCACGAAAATTGTCTCACCTTTTCAAGGGGTACTATTCCTTTTCACATCCGCAAGTCTATGAAAATTAGTATTCCTCTGCGAACCTTCGTGAAATTCTTCCCTGCCTCCTTTGTCTCAACGTCAATTACCTTTTTAAGTGAACATGAATATGCAGTGCCGACCTTTTCCTCGCATTATTCTTGTAAATATCGTATTTCCTGCGTCCTAAGCCAATGTCCGTCTGAACCTTCCTATATCCGGCTGATTCACTACTATTGCCGCCGTTGACTTGAAATCAATTAGTGTTCGCCGTGTGTTCCTTGCTCGTTTTGATTCATTAAAACTCTCGGCAGCCTTATTCCATTGTTACCGTGATTTGCTAATCTCTCCTTCAATTTTGTGAAATTTTCCATTTCATTCAGTGATATTGTAAACTCTGATCATGCTTACATGCGTGCTTCTTGACCACGGTCCAGAAATATACCATTATTATTATTATTATTATTATATATCGTGGGCTTTCAACGAGCTCATTTCATCTTGCAAAAGACGGTTATTTGAACCAGATTAGGGCGCAGAACTGGGGGGGGGGCAATTAGCACTAATAGCAGTCCAGCCCCTTCTCCTGCGATCACCCGAGCCTCGTAGAGGATGCTCGACTGGCGGCTTAGGGGCTTGCCCCCTACCTGGTCTCGAAGAGAAAAACAGACGAAGTCTCCCCAAAGGAATGAACACGGAAGACTGATATCAGCAGACCAAGGCGGTTGTGCGTTGCATGTACGGTGGCACCTGAATAAAATCGACGCCAGAAAAACGTGCTAAGCAAACGATGGCTAAATGGGAGCATAAAGCGGGGGCGCGCGTACAGTTCATGATAACCAAAACTGTATCAAAAACATGGTTAGCGAAGGGCATTTCAGCAAAAAGTACGTCCCCATTTGTCTTTGATCTCTCGATGAACCATTATTTAAACCATTTTTGTATACACTAAAACTTCTCCACGCTTTATTACCAATATAATCGGTAGCTTTGTATTCTGCAAACTCTCCAAAAACATCCACTTCCGAAGCCGAAACCGATTTGCACTCCCCCAGTTAATCACTCCTACTTTAGCTGGTTTAAACACTGTCTGGTCCTATGGCTCCTTTACTGGGATGTACAGACCCGACCTGGAACACTTGTGAATATTTTATTTTATGCTTGTCTTGATCCCAGCCGAGAAATATACCATTAGTAAAATATTGCAGTTTTAACTAAGCTTTGGAAAAAGCAGTAAAGAAAATAGATGCAAAAAGCTTTCCTAAAAATGCACTTTTTCTCAGAACGGTGGAGGTGACTACAGCAGCTCCCACAGAAAGCGTGTAGGCCTTTGAAAATCTTAGGGCGATGAATGCATACAAAAGATATTCGTGCACGTGAACGTTTGCAAACCACGTGAATGCGCCTGTGCTGCGAGGAAACTGGCGGGTAAAATCCGTGGAATACAGGGGCCGTAGAATGTTGGCCAGCGTAAACCGGATCTTTGCCAATGACGTTGACGGCGAGAGTAGCCATCCAGGTTTGCCAGGCCAGTAAAGTTAGCGTCAAATGTCCGCTACCAGTATGATACCAGGAGGCCAAATCTGAAGGTTTTGTAAGGATAATAAATTGTAGCGATCGATCGGAAAGGGGATGCTATTTTTAGTGCCAACACCCTAGAAGAGTTTGACGTCCTTTTTGTGAGCTGGAGGCCACTTTTACGCAGGTTAGCCAGCCCCACTAAGTGGCCTGCGTACGAGTCAATGCCGTCAGACAACGCAAGATAATGGTCTACGTAGAAGTTGTAGCGAACGTAGACTACTGCTTCCCAGCTGACTGAATTCGTACCTGGCTGCAGTCTCCCTCAAGGCGTGGATGGCTCAGAAGGATGATGATATCCCCCTGAACGGATTAGCGGCCATCCTGTATTCTACCACAGGTTTGTTCGTATTTTTCTCGTTCCGCCACGAGAACCGTGGTGATTTGAGCTGCCCTACTGGTACGTCTACCCGCAAAACATACTTCCTTTACCAGCCTACACTGCCACTCTACCCAAACTGAACTGGCACAAAACCTTAGTTTGCCGGGTGATCCAGTCTGGTCCTTCGAACAAACAATCGTCTACTGTTCTTACCTGAAACTTGGAGGCGCAGTCGAAAACAAAACGGAGCACTTCGCCCTCCCTCAGGTTGTAAAGTGGATAATGTGGCAAATACTCTACCTCTTTTTCAACGTGGCTTACCCTTTCTAAGCAGCAAAGAGCTTCCTGGCTCATCTTGGAGTCTGAGTTCAGCCTCCAAAGTTGTCAGTCTCGACAAAGCCCCCCCTCGATTGCAACAATCTGCGGGTGACGTGGCTCTTTTATCCACGAGGAGGTCGGCCTGCGTATGTCACCGAAGAGGTGCCTTGAAATGGCTTGACAAGCCCTCTGTCCCCTTCCATACTAACTCCAGCGCAAGCTGATCCTCTTGGGATAACCTCAAAGGATTATACCCGAGGTCGAGAAACACAAGGCCTTAGAAAGAATGCTACATTTTTCTGTCTTCCTTTAGCCGAGTTATGCCGCCCCGTAGTTCAGTATGATATCCAGCCAAATGTGTTGCGTACTGCACGGGGCTCCTAGAGAGTTCCGATCCACTGGTCCGGCTCCTAACGTGGTTATGATACGTCAAAATCAAGAAGATCCGCTTCGTTACCCCTCCATTTCACGATAGCCGCTCTTTGAAGATGGAACCTTCTGGATGAAGTCGAATCTGTTGGCTGAGCTCCCGCATCGGCATAGTATTCAGTGTGAATTCTTTCGTGGATTCCATATGTTCGTGGTTGTTTAGAAAGATGAGTTAAAGCCGAACTGGGCAGCAGCCATGACCTGGGTCACACCCACAATACTCATTGCTTGTGACACAAGGGTTATACCAAGTCGGGGTTTCCCCGCAAAACACCCCTTCACAAAGGTCTTATCGGGTCAGCTGACCACAAGCTTCATAGCTCCGTTCACCCACTAGGGGTCGGCATATTTACACCGACTGTAAGGACCGGCCGTAGGAAATCCCCCAAAAACCACTACGGTTCCATGTTTGCCTAGCATTACTCACGGATTTACACTATTGACTTGTTTTATGCGCTGTTTGTTTTTACGAACCAACTTTTGTTCGTTCGCGTCCAACGCGCTGATCTGTCATATCCTTGTTCTGGCCCTGCGTGACGCACGTGCTCTTTTCTCGCATGTTCGCGTTTCTGAGTCCTTTTTGATTGCATATTTGAGGTTTGTACCTGTTTCTTGTCACTGTTCATTTGATAATCTAGTATAGTGGAACTTCACGGATAAGCGACTTCTGCTTTAGGGATCCGATTCGAACATACTATGCATTGCTCAAAGGTGTCTTACACCGACTACGGTAAAATGAATTGGTTTGTGGGCAGGCTGTGATAACGAGCAGGTCAGGCTTGGCTTCAGAGTTCCTTCAAGTGAAGCTGCGTTTGCCTGGTATAGCAGTCGGTAGTGCTTGACAAGACCTTACGGTAGAGGGTGTCCCCTGAGTCGATGGCCGACAAACAAGTGTTGCCACAAATCCTTGGTCTAGTGTCACTCAATCCTTCTCAAAATTTCCCCACGGTCAATAATTCCTCACCGCTCCTGTCGATCAGTGCCCCAAAGAACATTGAGGAGGTTGATTTGTCCCATTTGCCTCAAGCTCCATGATGTCTCCGCAAAAGGCTCCGATTTGCAGCCGAATCTCAACCATTAACTGACTGTAGCCGGACTAAACATACCCAGCCAGGGACCTCTGGTGCCTTGGTCTGGTTCCCAAACTAACCGCCAATGTGTCAGGTTCTCAAATGCTACCATGTGGCAACAAGCCGGCACTAGCGCTGTCTAACGGGGCTTCTGCCACTACCTAATTCCTCATACCCATTGCTCTCTGGTGTAAAGGTCCCCCCTTACCGAAGCCACTACGCCCTCGGCTTTAGCCAAAAACCGACATGTGATCTCTCTTGCCTCAGCTCAAAGCGGCTGTTTGCGAATTTCGAACCCAGTATAACGCAGTTGCGCGCTTAGAGATTGCGCTCCCCTTGTTTACAAATAGGCTTTTGTTCTAATGTTTATCATGGGAACGACCGCCGATTCTCAGCACCCTCCAACTCCAATACAGGGTCTTCGGTGGGCATAGGTAATGTTCTTGAACCATTTTTTATAACTACAGGACGGCTTACCGTTGGACAAAACAGTACTTTAAAGCACTTTCCCACATCCCAGAAGCACAGGCTCATTTTAGAGACCCGGGAGAGCATCTGGGTGATTTTCATCAGCCATCCATTGAGGTTCGAAACTGGTCAGGAAAACGTTGACGGGTCTCTTTGATAGATCAAGAGTTTACGTTGGCCTCAGTTTCTTCAGTGGACCATTTGTTTTCAGTACGCTTGTACAAATCCACCTGGCGCTGGCCTACAAGGTATCATCGCCATCTTGGGACACGTGGCCCTGGAAACAAAATGCTTGCTAGAGCTGCACCTCTGGTCTTCAGCCAGTCAACCCCCATCTCTTTTCAGCTCTGCAGGAAAACGAATTAAGCAGGTAAAATCCATTGATCCTCCTCTTCTGCCCATGTTATTCGTTGAGCTAGAGTCTTGGCCGCAGACATTTTTCGCGCAGCCGGATGACAATCAGCTTATTACCCATCAACATTTTCTATCACATGCACACCTACCGGATGGCTTTGCTGTCTCCAGCGCCGGCCGGCCCGCTCTTATGTTCGGACCTCTAAGAATCCGCGTGCCAACCTGCAACAAGCCACCTCTATCAATTCAGAAGCAACCGTCATGTCTACGGAGGCAGCACCATATCACAAATTCGCCCTTTCTCATAAGGCCGCCATCTCAAGCTCCACCTCAACCGAATCTTTTAGCACGGGCCGGCAGCTTAACTTACAATCGATACAACAGCATGAAGCCCACGGCCCATCTTTTCAGCTTCATAGTGCTCTCGACTTTCCCCTCCATACCTTCATCCCCATGTGCTCTCCCACCATCAAATATCGCCGTGGTCTACTCTGATACCACAGAGCACTTTTCAAGCTGACTTCACATAGCAAAACGTCCCCTCCACAACCTGCTCTTTTGCTTCTATGCCACCCTTTCATACTCACTCCGGAGAGCCTTGTGAGGTGCCTGCGGCTTCAACTAGTTCTGCCAATAACGCTGTATCTACCTGGTCTCATCTCAGTTAGCTAGCTCGCAGTCAGCCTCTTCAAAATTCCGCTATCAAAACCACGAATTCTCCTCGACCACTGCCTCCTAACTTCTGCTTAATTATGCCCGCTCTCTTATACACGAAATCAATTCTCTGAAGTTTATAGTAAGGCAGGCTAACCCAGGTATTATTTAAGTGAATGAAACTTGGCTCTAGGAGCAAGCCCACCAACTGCACCGGTGTCTCTGGATACGGCACCAACCCCAGTCCAAGGCCTTCTTGAAATGATGGTGGGAGCCCGGCATACCTTCGGCACTCTATCCATAATTCCACTATACCCCTTCCAACTCCTGTCCAGATCATGGTCCCTATATGGCCGCCTTTGGACTGGAATAACAACAGCCACTTACTAGGCTGCATTTATCGCCCTCCAGACACGGCTCCACAAAGTATCAGCACTATCACCGATACCCCTAACTTTGGTCAGGACCACATCTCCGGTTCAAAATCACTGCACGGGATTTCAATTTTCCACAAATCTGCTGGCCGGATACTCCGGCCCTCCTAACTTGACGAACTTAATCTCATGCTCAAGCCTGGGACTGCTGTCCTAAACAAAAAAATCCTTCAGAAGAAGAAACAACATCCTGGACTTAGTATTCCTCCTTGGCCACACCGAAGCTAAAACTCAGGTACTACGCTTTCTCCCTGGCAGTGACCATAAAATAGTGCCTCGCACACTTCTGAGCCCTTCCAGCATTCAATCAACCTCGGCGCCTTCCATGTAGTCCCGAAAAACTGCTTGAAGTCCAGTTCCCTCATTTGTTCGTTTTCCAAATTGGGATACCTTTTTTCTGACTGCTGACCCCTAATTAGCCACTTACCCTCATTATACCATTCTTCTTGAGTCTTTGTCTGAGATTGTGTCCACCATTGTGCGCAATCTCACACCGTCGTCCAGAAAAAGGAAAGTAGAGCTCAAGATCATAGATTTGGGGAGCATTTATTCGAGGTCCAGGGACTGCTACATGTTTCTTAGCGTGAAGTCAGCGCCAGAGTTATTCAGTTACTCTAACGAACAGCGGCTCGCCTAGCAAGAAATATCTGCCCTCAAAGGTTCACTGAAGACTGGGAGCCCGTCAAGACTGGCGAATCCACTGTCTAGAAGTGGTTCGCTCACTAAACTCAAAGCAATAATATACAACTCTGAGACTTCAAACTCACTTGAATCTATATCCGAAGCACTTATTGCTCATTTCGCATCCTCTCTACTATCCCAAGGTAGCCTTCCGCTCTCAATTGCCTGTGATAGCTGACCACACCCCGTCTAGCACCTGCTTTGAAGCTAAACGCATGTACCAGATAGCCACCCTGCATAAACAGCCTTCTGGACATTGTCTCGATAAGCTTCCTCCTGCTCTGTCTTGGTATGGTGGACTTAACCTCTCCCTTCTCCTTCTAAATCTATATTAGTTTTTCAAAAACACTAGTTTAGGGTCGAAACAGTGGGAATCTTTGTCATCACATTCCTTTTTAAGAAAGAATCTCCGCATGATTCTAATGGCTGCCGCCCTGCCAACCACACTTTTGGTACGTGTAGGCTGATGGGACGGACTTCAAAAGAGCAAGTTCTCCATCGTCTACAAAACAACCATTTATTGGCCCCCTCCAACATGGCTTCTACAAAGCCGGATTAACCCCCCCCCTACCAAATTCAATTCCTCAATATCATCATCACTGTAATGAAGGTGGAAAGGGCAGCCATCATTGTTTTTCTGGATATGACTAGGGCTTTTGACAGGGTCTCACACACCTAACCACTATCAGAAGTCCGCTGCTTTGGTATTACTGGCGGTCTCCTTTCCTGTTTTTCCTTCTTCTTGACTTTTCTCTCCCAAGCAGTTTTGGGTGATGATGGCCTGGGATCATTAAGTCCATAGCAAGTGGAGTTAGTCAGGGTAGTACCTCAGGCCCCTAACTTCCCCATGTACGTAAACGACGCATTTTCTGCGGCTCACCGTTGCAATCAGTATCTGTTTGCCGACCATGTTATAATTATTTGCCTCATGCAAACTTTCGGCTCTGGTAGCTAACATCGCTAATGATTAAATCTCCTCTGACCACCGGTACCACACGTCGCATAAGCAGTTCTCGGCTTCCCAAAGTTCACCTCCTACCCGTTAATGAACCGTGAGACTTGGATCCATCTAGCTTAGTGATCACCCAGTCTCCGTGTCTCCCTTGGTAAGAGACCTTGGCCTACATTAATCGTTTTCATTCAACCTCCCAGAGCAAGCTTCCCATCGAGCTGCCAGGGCAAGGCGGCCCACCGGACGGATCTTTTGCCGCAAAAGATAACGGGACAACCGCTTCACGTTATACAGCTTCCATGAAGGGCCACCTCTTCAATGTCGGTCTCCCTTTTTATCCAACATAAAAAACAACCTCGACAGCAATTAAGAAAGTTCACCGCTCCTTCACCAAAGGCCTGTTTTTGCACCAAACTCAATTATATCCCATAGTGAATGGTGTGACTTACTCAAACTAAATCGCCTTCGGCTGCGCAGCCTGAAGTTCAATATCACTCTGTTATATAAAAAACGCTTAAGCAGGTAGATTCCTACCTTTTGACCAGATTCGGTTGAAAACAGTGTATACTGGCTGCGGAGCCGTGTTCCATTCTTGCCAGTACAGTCCACAAGCCTGACAGTCGGGTCCGGGTTTTCCTCATTTGTTATATTAACGTGTGGACTGAATTCCCAGTTGATACACGCGCTCTGTCCTACCGTCCATCTTTTGGGCCCGCATTTAATGTATATCACAATAATCCCGATGCAATCAGCCTGACAGTTTGATGCATAGCCACTTGTTCAAACTACATCACCCAGTCCATCATTTAGCAACCCCTTTTCTAGACAGGAGATTTTTGCTCCTGTCTCAGCCAGCAAGGAAGCTAAATACAGTATTCTGCTGTCATCAATTACGTGTTATCTAGTCTCATTACAACCGACCCTACGGTATCCCATTTAGCATCTCTAGTGATAACCCTTAGCTACTCCTTACAGGTGATTTACTATTTACCATACTGTTTCCCACTACTGACACACAATCAGATCGAGATATTTCGCGGTTATCCACTCTGGAATAGCTTACGCAATTAGGTATGATCGTGTTTCACGCCGAAAAATTTAAAGAGTGTTCCACTAACCGATCGAAGCTTCATCCGTAACCGGTGTGACTTCCACTAACACAAATTTAGATCAGGTATATTAAGCCCAGGCTATCAGTCCCTATATAACGACCATCTCTTTTGCGTCCAAACCTTATCTCACTACAGGCTCGGGAATCCCATCCTTCTATCCTCACCCGCTGACCCTATTTCATCTTCTCTCACCCATGCCCTCAACATGCACCTCACGATCGTCATCCAGGGCCTACCTGCAACTGCGCACATATTATTGTGGCTATCATTATCCTGACCACCCCTGCTCGACCTGGCCCACTGGTGATACCTCGACATTAGGAGCTACAAACATCCTCCTGGATTCAACTCCTCCCGGATTTCTGACTAATCAGAATCCCTCACTCTGTCTATCCTGGCTGATCTGCAGTTCCAAAAAGCATTTCGGGATGGCGACCAATAAATATGCACCGCGCCAACTAATAACTATGGCAGTAACCATCTGCATGGAACATTGACTGACGTCCTTTCACGCTGAATAACTGAGACTGTTGCAGAACAGATGTTCCTTGAAAAGAAAATGCCCCCTCCTCAGCCTGATATCTGATCTCTCCCCTAAGTTTCTATTATTCAAATCCTCTTTTTACTCCCTGGCTTCCTGTTTTGAAGTTTGTTCTTGGCATGCTCAGCGCTCGCTATTCTGTAACCACATACTCTCAGTCCTCTCAACACCTCCACCGGCAGTTACTCATCCAATCATACTTAGGATGCCGTTTTCTGATCACGTCCTCTCCCTTTCCTTGACTTCAAGTGAGCTCCTCTTCTCTTTTACCATCTACCAGTTTTAATACTTTTTCACTTTGGTTAAGCCTGCGCCTAATATCAAGCTCCCTTAAACTCCATCTTCAAATAGCTACCTTTTAAAACTACCACAAGGCTTTCAGCAGTTAACCCAGCATGGATCTGCCTACTGGCAGTCAGTCGACTATACCAATTAAAAAATTGATATGGTCTGATTTCTGCCAAAGCGTCAATCATAACCTCCAGCTGGAACATCTCCCAGGCTGTCACTCTCCCGGTCTGTTTCTGATCATGCTAGTTACCTGGGCGGCCATCCGCCAACATGGAGTGACCCGCGGGTCACCGTACAGATTTAACCGTTTCATCTGGCAGATCAAGCTGCTATCCAAATTTGGTGGCCATGGTTTTAACCTGTGCTCACGCTGGCCGACTCTATATGGAGCCTCGTTCATCACTGGTCCTTGTGAATACAATCCTATTATCAGGGGTAAAAGTCGCCATAATAGTCCCACCGGACTGCATGGCTGATTTCTGACGCCAGTCAATCCCTCACGCTGCCTCAACATCTACTTCACGTAATCCATCCAAATAGTTCGGCTCATTCTGCGTCACAGTACCAAAAACCATGACTTAATCCAGCCTTCGCCGTCGTATTCTCAACCTATTCCCTCCATTCCGTCAACAAAACCATCCTAGCCCCTTTTTGCCTGCCATCCCAATCATTTGCCACCAGACGTCAGTGGCATCCAAGATCATTACGAAATAAAATAACGACCACCATTAGTCAATCGAAACTTGGTTGTTTATGCTTTTATCACTTACACTGAACGGATTGTTCTTACACGTGTCTAATTTCCGTTCCCGATTTGAACCCGGACCCCCCGGAACTACTACCGTTTTCTTCCCCTTTCACCTCTTTTCATCTTTGCTTTTAGCATCTACAACATTTTTTGTCTCCAAAAGTCGGTTTCTTCGACGACTATTTTAAGTTACCCGCTATGACTTGCCATTCACGCTTTTTAGCGGGACACCGCACTTCCAGTAAAGTTTCTGCTTTCATGTTCATCTTCACGTGAAGCTCCATATTGCTTCGGAAGTCGCCTACACAAAAATGGCCAACCATGTAATCATATCTGACTCACTTGCGTCCACCTCACAGGCCTTCTCCACGACTGGCAAATTCATTATTGGAATCATTCTTTTTTTATATCCAGCCGGCATCTCTGATTGCACCCTGATAACACCTCTGTTTCTTCAACCGTGTCTTGTGTCTTGGTTCGAGGAATCAAAACAAGGCATGTTTTGAATAAAAGGATGGTGAGAGACTCACTAGGGCTTAGAGATATTAGTCAACTGATGGGATTCACTAGATCGGCTCACGGAAGCATCGGCTACTAGGGGAACAAGTTGGACCAGCGGGGCCCATCCTAGCCGAGTATGTGAACCTGAACATCGGAGACCAGCTGCTGGCAGCATCAGTGACGTGTTTACCACGAAGAACGAATATACGGAGTCTTGCTTAATATCCCATAAAAGGTCGTGAGGGTATGAAAAAATGCCATCTCGGGAGAAAGGAGAGTAAAACATCAAATCGACCCAGGGATTTGCAGAGACAATCACAGTAATAAGAACTGTGCCCAAAATCCAGACCAACCGACCCAACAAGTAGTGGCAGCTTTGGAAGACGTACCGGAAAAGGAGACGTAGGGGATCTGGTCCGCCCATCCTAAGATATATTTGGCAAACGGCAATGAGAACTGACACCGTAACTCCCATGGGGCTCACAAAAGATTCCTTTCTGGTGTAAAATCTACCAGAGAGGCGAGCCAGAAAACCTCGGCGCGGATTACAGCGGAGGCAAAAACGTAGCCGTCCATCAAGTACTTCTGGAATCAGGCATGACCCGGGGAAGGGGGAGGTAGTGTCGACGGAGTGGGTCAAGGTAGTGCCATATGCTGATGCCTGCAGCATTTGGAAAGAGGCGAAGTGTACACTAGTGATCACTACCATGCTGAAATGGTCACAGTCTCGGAGACCTGGCTGTCCCAAAAAGATCACTTCCCACAAGGGGCGAATAGCCACCACCTTGCCTGTCCAAAAAACATGGCAACCAACACAGAAGGAAGAAGAGTGTCCTTCCTCATAGGTGAAGAATTAGAGCTTATGGAACCAGAAGTAAAATGGTGTACACAAGCACTCAAATGAGCGTCCTTATTGTGAGGATGCAAACCAGAATGTCAGTTGTTGCATGCGAGGATGTAAGCCCGAACTCGGCCTTGGAAGAGAACAAACGGTCGAGTGAAGCGGCACGGTAGCTCCAGAAACTATCAAGCACTCTCCCAATAGTAGGAGGCTTTAAACCGCTAGGATGGGGTTTGGAAGAAAAGTGGCTTCATCTCTGGTAGGGCAGAAAGATACTTCCTAGATTGGAAGCACCACAGACCCTGGTTAGGCATACCGGAGGAAACAAAAGATATAGATCGGGGCAGCACCCTTCACTCCCGAACCCAGCTATCACAAGGGATAAAAATTACACCGATGGGTTGGGTTTACCGATACCTGTGGGCGAAGGTGATCAAGCCATCATCACATTTTCCACCTTTCTCCGGCAAACCAAGCTGTAAGAAAATCACTCAGAAATTTCGGGAGGTTAAACATAGAGAAACTCGGAAAAAGGGCTATAAAACCATAATGAGTGATATGGGATGAGAAAGCTGGGGTGGATGAGGTGTGGCGGAGGATCAAAGGAATCCTTCTGAAGCTATTGGACAGGTCTGCCCTAATTCAGGCACGCACGAATAAGGGCAAACGGGTTCAATAGATAGAGGCAGTTTGATCAGCAGACGAACCGGGGGACAAGCCTGGAAGATATTCAGAGCGGGCGGTATCGAAAGTGGTTGGCCACGGTGTAAGGAGGATAGAAGGTCAGCGGTGGAGATCCAGCTGGGTGCTAAGGGAAACTCCTAACTAGTGCTGGCCAAAAATGATACAAAGCTCAGATACCTACTACATATACTTTCGAACAAAAGTTTTGATAGAAGTGGAGCGAGATCTCTGACATTAGGAGACGAGGTGAAGTAAGTGCTGGCGATCATAGCAAGGCCGGTGCCCTAAGCCTATACTTTATGGGCCAAGGCAAGCTTGGTGAGGACAAGAGGGGTCAACCGAAACACAAGCGTTTGCTCCCAAATACTCCAACCCTCAAATAATGGGGTGAGACAGGGCAAATAATGGAAAGACTAAATGTACTTGAGTCGGTGGGACCTGGTGACACACTTCCAGCCATCATCATACTACTAGCTGCCACGATCAGTGGACATTTATGTCTCTTCTGCTGTGCCACATTCGATCAAGAAGTATTGCCTTTACACTGAAGGTAAGCGAAAGCTGCAAGACTCAAGGTCTAAGGAGGGGAGTTACTGTTTTATAGCCTTGCACGCTCCCTATTCAAGTGTTTACAGTGACTTTTATTGGTGCGCGCACGCATGCGATTGAGAAACTATGGGCTGCTTCACAATACACAGCATGAGCTTCTAAAAGGAAAATCTTTTCTCGAACTTCATAGTATTTTTAGACCCAGTCACTAACTGTCTGGACGAGGAGCTGATGGTCGAAGTTTGTTACCTAGACTTCAGCAAGATCTTCGTCTCAGTCAACCATTGCCTACTGGTGGAAGAGCTAAGAATGGTTGAGATCGAAGTGCGATTAACTATCGGTTCTCCGAACCAACCGGACGTTTCGCCCTAGAGAAGAAATCAGCAGTTCAAAAGCGGCGGGAGTTTAGCTGAGTACCTTAATGGTGGGACTTAGGGCCACTGCGTTTTCTACTCTACATAGGTTATTCGGCTAGGAATTTACTCCACCAAGTTTCATCTTTGCAAATGAAACAAAATCTGTAGGCTCAGGGGATCGCGATGATTTAAAAGGTGACCTCTCACAGTGAGTGAAATGGCCAAGCAAATTCCCTCAAAAAGCGAGTGTCAATTACCAACCGCACTTCTGGTGCAAATGACGGTAGTGGGAAATGGTGGGCCTTTCATAGACGAGAAAAGATGGTTCAACAATGGATTTGGATACCTAAATGACGGCAGGCTTCGTATGGGCTGACAAGCGCAAACAGGTTTCTCACGTGGCAAGGAGTGAGCTCTTCAATTTGCATTCAACATTTCTTTACAGAGTGGTAGAAGTGTTTATGCCTATATAGACGGCAGTGGTGAGGCTGTTTTTGGGAATCCTTGCACAGGCTTTGGCACCTTCTATGAAAGAGAATGCAACCTGCCCAGAGGAAGCTCAGTGGCCAGCCCCAAAGAAGGATAAAGGAAGGGGAAAGTCGTATGAGAAAAGACTGATTGATATGGGACTATTCTCAAATGGAAAAGAGAGGGCTCGGCGGAGACCTTACTGGGGGGCTTGAAATCCTAAAGAACCTACCGGGAAAAAGTGTCGCGAATAAGATAATAATAATAATAATAATAATAATAATAATAATAATAGTTAATTTCGGGCAACCCGAGGCACCATGTAACGCAAGATAAAAAACGTCATTGGTATGAAAACCAGAAGAGACGACATGAACTGTTAAAAACGCTCCGCGTTAAATGGGCCAGCGAACTTCTCTGGCAGTACAGCGGCGTGAACGCGGAATATACCAACTGAAGGAATGGTTTGGGCGCGAAGTGAAAGACAAAGCCAACCGGCTTCGGCCTACTTAGTCGTTGGTGTTGCTGAGGCACCTCCACCCTTAATTGACGCTGACAACACCCCCAAACATTCTAGCTCTCTCCCACATGTTGTAGGACACACCTACACATCATTTTGACAAAACTGAACACCACAGTACCACCAGTCATTCTGTTTCCTGCCATAATACAGTGCAGCTTATAGATAAAACACTCCTGTTCTCAATGCTGGCTCGCCACCGTCTCATAAATATTCACGCCGGACTGCGGATCCAAACCATTTCACACCACACAACTACTCACCACCCGAAGCCCTCAACACTAAATACTAATAATGGCATCTTATTGATTCTGTTTAATGACCATGAACAACATTTGCCACCTACCATATATGGCCACAAATTCTCTTCATGACATCATCCTGATAACCAAAACGTGATTGGCCAGTTACACTCCAACGGACGGCTTACAACAATTTCAAAATGGATAGGAAACTTCGGTGTGGCAGAGGTCTTTTAGAATTTGTCAAGCGGACCCCTACTGCAGCTGGGCTCCGTCACCGAACTGATGCATTTAAATAAGTCTTACTGCCATCAAGTGTAGAAATTATTGTCAGCGACTTTATCCTACCTAAGATAGTCTGGCCATCTATATCCGCGCCTACGACCTTTTACCATTTGTAACACGCATTAACCCGTGGGGGGTGGGCACAGCATGCACATTCTCTTACCAGGAAAAGCAACATTTCGGATCTCACATTCACCCATGGCATTCTTCACATAGCTTAGTATGCAAGGCCAGTGTCTTCCGTTGGAGCCCTCTTCTTCGATCCGCAAAATACAAAAACAGAAAACTCCATGAGCACAAAGGTTCAGTAAGCGCATCTACAGGGTCCAACACTTACAATGATGGAACGTCAATATGGCTATTGGCAGCCTGCTCATTACAATAGTTGTTTTAATCTCCCGAAGATTTCCCGGCGGTGACCAAAATATGATTACCTGACGCACTCCTACTCACCGGCAGCCCACCCTGCATCCACACCTCCCTAACTGGAAGCCTTCACCTACGACCTCTCGACAGGTAGATTACAGTGGGTTCTTTATCTTTGGTGACCCACTACAGGCTACCGATATTTTCGTGCACAGTTATCTGGGTGCCTTGAGAAGATTATCCGCCCTCCCTAGCAATGGAATAACAGGAAATCCAATATCACTCCCTTGTTGCCAAAGTACGCCAAACTTCAAAATATCCATAAAACTACACACGACTTCGCAACCCTTGTTCAACATATTCGCGTCACTTTTACCATTCAAGGGCTTGAAGAAACCGAGCTGCGCATCCAAGAACCAAGGGCTCTGGGACACCCAAGTAAGCCTCTTTGACTGTCACTATTGCATGAGGTCAAAACGTCTGATACCCATTGAGGTACCCTGCACATAGATAAAACAGACAATGTCTCCGTCCTTGGTCCCCTATCTACTGCTGAGGCCTGTAACGCATTCTCTACCTCATCTATGGCCTTTATCGGCAATGTGGCCCCTCCCCCTTTTTATGTTGAGGCTTCCACCCTGCTCGTAGTGGAATCCAACGTTTGAATTATCTCCCGATTATCAACCACCTTCAAGCCATCGTCTTACCCAGGGCTGGGCGGCTACCACCCACTGCAGTAGTTAAATCTGGACCTGACCCACCATACAAACTACTCACTTGTTTACTCCACCGAAGAACTGCAGCTCGGTGACGATCAAACGGAAATGCTCAGCCGTTGTCTCACGTCACAAGAAAGGCCCACTGCATGCCATAAAATACTATCGTCTCGTTAACTATACACCCATTATCTTAGTTACCGAAATAAACCATCAAATAACACCGCGTAGTACCTTTCCAAATCAGACTTTATTAGTACCCAACAACACCGTTTCTTTCGGTCGAGATCTTGCGCGACATGCCAACTTGACTTCTTGAATCACATCATTGAGATGGAAGGCGATGGAATGGCCCGCATAGTACTTTGTCTGGATATTTGTCAGAGGCATTTGGCCGCGTGCCACGCCCTCGTCTCTTGACCGCGATCCAATCGCTTGGCATCACTGACCACTTACCATCTCGAATCGGCCCTTGCCTGTCCTACCGTTTACAGGTTGTCTCACTAAATGGGCACCGTTCTAAGCTTAAATCAATCACAAGCGGTGTTTTTCAGGGTAGCGTCCTTGGCCCTTTGTTATTCCTCATGTATACAAAAGCCACATTCATCCCGGTGAGTCATAGAAATCCATTTTTTGCCAAGGACATCAAGGTCGTACGCTTTCTCAAATCTGACTGTCTCGCCTCGGTTATCGTAAACGACTCTGAAGGCATGCGCACTCGACAGACGACGTTCACTTTGGCAGAATAATTTTTGTGCCAGAACAGGATTACACATAAATGCAACCCACCTTCAGGATCTCTAGCCACTTGTGATTCATTCACCGCTAGCAAACGAATTGTTCGAGACCCTGGCTTAGGCTTTTCTTGCACATTCAACTTCTCCGAATACTCGGCCCCCAAAGTAAAAAGACCAGAAAGTGCTTGGGCTCAATATTTCGCACCTTTCAGTTCCGAGGCTGCATCACCTCTATCTACAAGTCTCGTGCCTGACCTCTATTAGAATACTGCCTGTTAATCTTTTCTTATACTCGCAAATCAGGCCGAACTGTTATTGAACCTGTCCAACGAAGTTTTACCAGGCAACTGCCTGATGGAGCTCACCCCTTGGTTATAAAGAACGATGCTTGATCCTTAAGCTGAACCCTATGTGGCTTCGCCGTATAAAGCTTGACCTCATCTTTCCTTATAGCATCCTCCACAGCCGATCATATGCTTCTTCTCCACTGGACCTCGCGCTTGTTTCTGGCTATCCACTACGTCAAAGGGTTCCTACCCTTTCAACCCTCGTTGACAACGCTAGCTTCTGTTCATGCCCTTTACCACAATGTGCTCGAACTTATGGAGTAAACCACCGTTAGACATGCGCAGTTCCACTTCCAACCATTGGTTTAGAAATGCAATGCATAAGTTACCACGGCTACCCATACCTTATGGCTTATGAACGCAAACATATCCCGCGGCCAAGGCTGCGAGAAGGGTCTAGGCCTTTGAACCGTGCAAACACCGTTAGCATCTGGAAGATGAAACTGGTTGAGAGCTCTTGGCCTATTTCTGCCTTCTACGATCAAAAACCAGCCCCAGAGGTTCACTGTCTGTAAACGTTCTTTTTGACATCGATTGTCGTTGATCCCCAGCTAGAAGAATCCCAAACTGCGTTTTTTCTACTCAACCTTTGTTTCCAGACCTTCACTCGCGCGTATCTCCCTCTTGATGACCTTTAGTACTCTGAAGACTATATTGGTCACTAACTTGGCCTATGCGCCCGCCTATCGATCGGCTATTCACACGTTACCATTGGGTACGTTCTGGGATCCCCCGATGTCTAGTCACCCGATCGTGGACCGCTTGACATTTTCGACCAGCTGTCCTCGACAAGAAGGCTAATACTGATCCCAACGGCGCGGAGCGCTTTGGCCATTGCATATCGGGCGTCCGAGTAGTCTGCAACAATGTGCGGGTGCAACTAGGCTGACGGACAGCATCTCCTATTTCCAGAAGTGGCTTTCATTTTGGGTGTCCATCGAACGCTTAGCCTCACCCATCAGCAACAGCCGAGGATTGAAAACCATCCTCTTCTGCCTTGTAATGCTGCTTCCCGTTGTCTCCTCCAACGTTTCTGAACAAGATCTGTCATATGTCCGGTCACGTTCCAGATCGATATACGCACATAGTTTTGCTGGGCCCGGAAAAATGCGCCGTTATCTGCTGCTAGTGATGTTTATCTCCACCGACTCGCCTTCTGTCTATCTGATTTGGTCCCACTATTACCTTCATTCTACCTCGTCGAGTTACCAGGTTCTCTACCCCGAAACATACAGAGACCTCATTGTTCATATATCTTTGTTATGGACATCACAAATCCTGGTCAACTCTTGGAGAAACAATTCATCCGTTGGGCAACCGCACAACAGTGTCACCTACATATCATTTCTCTCACCTGTCAGCAGCCCCACAAACCACGAAGTGGTTCTCCTTCCGGCGCTTTATCTGCGTGACACAGGCTCTATGTTCTGTTGTATCATGTCCATCCTTCCACTGCATATACAGTCATTCAATCATTCGCATTTTCTGACAGTCGCGTTCGTGGTGAATTATCCACCACCCGGGGGGTCGATCGTGAGATTGTTTCCCCAGTGTCCTATGTTGGACTTCCTCCAGCGCATTCGGCTATGCAGTCACCTGCACGTCCAGTCTTACATATGAACTACTTTTATATGGTTCCATCAGATCACTATACTTCCACTCCTCACTTGTGATGCTTCCGTGATATTCATCACTGAACCAAGGCAAATCCATAATTGAATCACATTTTACTCACCTACCAAATTCTGCCGCTGTTCTACAAAGTGACCATGATCGGCACTCTGCGCCATAATCCGTTAAGTGCTTCTTCCACATCCTTGGTCGTAAATCGACTTTCCATGATACAAATTATCGTTAATTTGTTTACTTCTTCAATGTCTCATGCTGGGCTTTCCTCAGGATACCCAGTCACTCAGTCATTCGCACACCTTGACGGTTCCAGTATTGCATTACTTCCAGTTGGTTCCATTGGATGTCCAACGTACGTACCACTATTATGCCCACTCTGTTGTGAATCTGTGTTCCTCACGTCAGTGTTGGAGTTACCTCAGTGGAACCAACAGTTAATAATAATAGTAATAAAAATTTCTTTCGGGGACACCCGAAACATGCTTGATTGCATGATCATATGGTGCAAGTGAGGTCGCAGAAAGGATCATTGGATATTCAGTTTGGTATATGGAGCAAAAACGTGTATGGGTTTGAGTGATTGCATGAATAAATGCCTGGCAAATTCGACAATGATAGTGATAATGGTATATTTCTTGACCGTGGTCAAGACACATGCACAAGGCACGATATCGCAGATAATACCCTCATCCACCGATTTTGCGCCCCTTAGACGTACTTACCGGTATAGCCCTTGATCAGGGGTGAATCGTGCTTGTTGTAGCCTGAATTTGTTAAGTAGAAGAACGATGCGCTTCTACGAACGGACTCATATTCTTCAGCGGCTTGTGGTAAGCGTTAGTGTATGCAAGCAAGGAAAAACGTTAACGTGTACGCTAATGTGTGAGTCAGCCACGCATGCGATCTGAAGCTTAAGGCAATGGCACAACCGGATTAAGTTCTTTAAGATCATGCAACACTCGATACAATTCGAATAATCATTATCGCACGGGAAGGAGTAAGTTAAATTTAGACTATGCACGTGGGTGTACGACTGCAGGCGGATCCGTGATTGCAAGGGATTTGGTTCAAGTGTCCAAGTGTCTGGGCACATGAACGTCCAGACAAACACAACAGTGGCCTTTATTCTTGCTTTTGTAGGGGTTTTTCACAGCCTATGAGAGAATCCGTGAAAAGGGGAATGGACCGCTTTCTTAGCAATGAATAGTATCTGCTAGGCCCAGATACACAGGTGTAGTACAGAGTGCCGACTCATGTGGTGCATCTCGCCCGTGAAAGTTACAAAGGCCTCGAGCTCAACGTCTCTCTTCATCATATTGTTATGCTCGTACTTGTGTGTATCTCCGTGCATGGCTGTGTGCTTTCGGCCCTTGAAGTTATTGGAGTGAATCCTGAGGCGCCGTGGATTCCGAATCTTGGGTACATTCTTCCGTTCCGAGGGAAAAATTGCTGGACGGCGTGGACATATCAGAGTCGCCATGGAGGGTGTGTTGGGTGAAGCAGGTTGTGCAAAATCAAACTGCAGCCGTGAAAGTACAGAAGACGTTAGCAACAGTTACAATAATACTTAAATTGAGAGGATGGCGGTGAAGTAACTGAAAGTCCCGTGATCACGTCTGGTTTAGACTTGAAAGCCTCCTGTGTTGGGGCGTCCACTGTCTATTGCGGGAGTTTACTCCAAATAAGATACTATTATGGATTTGTCTCGGTTCGTTGGTGAATAGTATAGGAGCATCTAAAGTTGGTAACAAAGTGGATGCGGGAGGTGGACACATAGTGGACTTTTACAGTCGCATAGAAGTAGTTCATATGAATAGCTCTCAGGAGGCGCGGGTGATTGCATGGCTGGATATGCTGAAGTCTAATATGGAAAGCTGAGGGGGCAGTCGAACTGTTTATTTCCTTGGTTGTAGATACTTCTTTGTCAATGCAACTGTCGTGAAATGCAAACGGCTAAATGAGAGGAGATGCAACGTAAGGATACAATCGAACATAGAGCTGGCGTCACGCAGATGAACCGCTGGAAGGAGAACCATTTCGTGTTTTGTGGCGTTGTTGGTAGGTGAGAAACGAATTTTCAAATGGTGGTTTTGTTTAGGTAGATGGAGTGGTGGCATACAAATTATCAACTGGATGAATGGTCTCTACAAGAGTAAATCAGAAATTGTGCTGTCCATAACAAAGATCTGATCAGTGGAAACGTTTATTGTTTCGAGGCACAGAATCCGGTAAATGGGCGGGGTAGAATGAGGGTAAACGTAGGATCAGTCCACACAAATAAAAGACAAGTCGATGGATACAAATGTCAGTAGTCGCAAATAGTGGGGTACATTTCTGAGCCGAGCGAGTATGTGTGCATATGTTGCTTTGGAACTTGACCGGGCGTATGGCAAATCTTGTTCAGGAACGTTGGAGGAGACAATGGGTGACAGTAAAGCCATGTACGGGACGCTGTTTCATTTCAGCCCCCTTTTTGCTATTGTCGTTTCCTCCATCAGTTTTCCGCGATCGGGCATCTACGTCTAATATCATTTTGAAGGCAGCTACTTTAATTTTATGCTGGAAGGGAATTTTCCATATTCTAGATTATCAATTGTCCGACTGCTTCCCTAATGTCCCATATCAGGCTTTTATCGGCATATTCAGTCATGCAATCGTTTGCGTGTCTTGACAGTTTCTTCTTTGCACTATCCTCATACGACTTCATAAGGTCACCTTGTCTCAACCGCTTCGTTCACTTCGTTACCAACTTGTGGCCCTCTCGCGCCAGTCGCTGATTACCCCAAACAAGCTCCCTTTTTGAATCCTATTTCCCTCACCTGCCAACCCTCGTCACTTTACTTTACCAACTTTTCATGATCGGGTATCCACCCCACACCCCACTAGGAGTGTTTTCCCCACAACCTCTCGCTGGATATGAAGTATCCATGTTTTGGTGAATCGGGCTTTTTATTTCACTTGCGCACTTTCTCTCCCCATGGAACACCTCGAAACCCTTTCGAAGTAACATTCCGGCATTTTCCCGGGTCATAAGGACCACTGGTTTGAGCGCGCATCCGTCATCACCGACGTTTTTCCCATTTTCCGCCAGTGATTTTTCCGAAAGTTTTTCTGTCAGTATACTCCTCTTCGCGACTTTATACCGATACCATCCGAATTCCTTAGCACTTTTCCCCCATTGATCCTTCACTTGCTTACGTACCTTGACCACGAAGCCAATTCCACCCGTTACTGGGTGGTGTGACCGTCTGCTTTTCAAGTTCAATTGTGCCAGGCATTCATTCGTGTGACCACTAAAACCTCTACGCCCTTTTGTACTGCACAATACTAACTGAGTATCCAATAATTCCTATTGTGACCCCATTTGTACCATATGATCATGTAATGGGGCACGCTCCGGGTATCCCAAAATAAACCGGCATTAATAATGTTACGGCTATTATGGTTAATAATAAGAGGGTAGTGGATGCTAGGTGAGAAGATGTGTTCGCATCGGTAGTGTACTAATGATCGCGGAGAAATTTTAGTATGGCCGTAGCCTATAGGTACCCCATGTCCATCTCGAAGAACTGGGGCAATAAATATACTGAAACGAGGCATCTTGGCTGTTTCCTGCTTGGTTCGTTGGAAAAGTATTTATGTTCCCTTTTCCATCCCGGCTGGAGGAACGAACCTCTTCATGCAAAATCCGGGAGGAATCACCGAAGTCTCAAAAGTGGATGCCAATGTCTGTGCTTACCACCGAAGGAACTCTTGAAGCTCGATTGGTCTCGGCAGTTATCGAATCCAATCAACCTGAACTGATCTGGACCTGAAGCTGAAATCGACCGAACTTCCAGAAGCCAACTGCGTCAGCCAAAAAGCACCGGAAGGATAACCAGCAACCAAATTTTGCAGTGATTTTGCCTGCTTGCGCTTACCCAACATGACTAAAGCCAACAGACACAAGGGTGAGTAGTGTTTTACTTTTTCTTAACTTGGTGCTAGAGAAACTTTAGGGAAATAAGGAAAGGGGAGCAACGGGCAAAATTGACCGTATGGTCCTGAAGGTTGCAGTGAGTCTGACCAAAGCGCTGACCAAAACGTTCTTACGCCGGTGCCATGGCTGGGGCGATATGTGAAATAAATATGGCAGCTGAAGGAGTGCAGCAGACTCCAAGCCACGCAAACCGTTCGCTAGATAGAGGCTGGAATACCATCAAGGTTGACTTCGGCTTACGTAGATATTCTTATCACGGATGCCTGATGACACCTGATGTTTTCCTCCCAAGTGGGAGCTAAGGTTTGTGAAGCCATAGTAATCCGTAAACAGAAGTTGGCATTGTACAAGCTACACAGAACCCAATAAGCGCAGAATGGCTATAAGACTGCCAGGATTACAGTTAAGCGGTCCAAAGACCAGGGGATTATTCTTCTGAGCGCGGGTGCTCTGCACCGGCCAGCACAAACCCCAAACAGCACTATGCGAAATTTCAACTCCATAAGCGTAATAAGGAAAAGCAGCTACATTAAAAGGAGAGCACGGTCGAGGGGCGACGAGCGAGGAAGAGAAGGCCGGCAGACTGTTGACATTTTTCAACGGAAAATATCGACCAGCGAACAAAGAAGAAGAAAGGGTGGAGGAGATAAAATGCTTTCGGTACACGAAGTTTGTATGAGCGAGGGAGGGTTATACATGAAGCAGTTATTTTCGGGTAGAAACGAGGCAAAAAGCCAGACGAAGTTAACCCAGTTATCATTCAGCCTCCGGCTAGGACGTTTAGTACTCCGATGACCAGATTAGTGAAACATCATTTAGAGAATGAAACTTGCGGAGGGCTGAAGCAAGGCTGCAGGGGTGCGAATACACGAGAAAGAGCCCCCCAAAAAATGCTAGCAATTACTGGCCTGTAAGTGCTTGAAGCGAAAAGTGAGGAAATAGATCTCTAGGAATTAGGTTCAGTAAAACCTCATATTTATCACTAGGTGCAGGATTCTGGCCAGACCATCTTGTTCAGTGAATTTCCCGCAATTCCTCCAGGAGGTAACTTGGTTTCTTGACAAGAGGCACTCACTTGAGGTCTTTTACATGGATTTCAGTCAGGCCTTTGATTCCGTGAGCTACCGGCTTTTGGATGTTGCGCTGCTGTCTATGAAAGTCTCTGGCAAGACAAAGCAGGAGTAAACAGCTCTCTAGTAGGACACACGTTTGCTCTTGAAGAGGGTAGTCCTGTTTCAGAATCGGAAGGTGTGACTAGCGGAGTGCCCCAGGGCCCGGTGCTCGGCCCAGCGCCCGGCCCTCTGCCCTTCCTTATCTTCATCAATGATCTAATTCACTCACTTACTGGCCCTTAACATGTTTCCGATGAGTCATCTGGCGGGAGTATATATAGTTCTTTACGTGTTAGCGGTTCAAAACAGGCCGCGCAAACGGGACCTCCCACCAAACCTCATCGAACTTTAAAGTCTGACCGCGAACACACTGGCTACTGGAAATGGTCAGGGACCGTAGAAAACGGTCCCCAATTCTAAAGACTTGGGCGCAGCCCTAGATAACGGTTTCGAGCCACCGAAGCAATGCACTGCGAGGAAGAATATGATCCAAATTAAACTCCAGATCCGGAACAGCCCCGTCTGGTACAGGGCCGGAGGTTTTCCTGGGCCGCACCTGGAGTACTATCCTCAATCCTCGGCGCCGTACTATCACAAAAATACGGACTGACTAAAGAGATGTAAAGGCTAGCCACCAGAGTGGTGACCGGGCAAGTGGGAGTCGGCTACACAGAGCACCGTCGTGCTCCTGGCCTCTCCTCGATGTTAGGGTGGCTCGCTCTAGGTAGTCTGATGGAAACCTTCAGAGTGTAGAGGTACTGTCGAGTGTGAATTGAGAAAGCCCCTTCTGCAAGATCTCTAAGAGAAGCGCGGGAAGGTTCGGCCCTGGACTTCAGAGAGATCACCGAAGGCCCCAAATAGGGGCAAACTACCTCCCAGATAGAAGGATACCCTCTTGAAAAAGGCTACCACAGAAGGTCCTATATACAGCCACGGGTGAGATCTTTACGGGGGGGGGGGGTAAGCTGGCATTGGGTAGCAGAATAACCCGAGTTATGTTAGATGGTCTTAGAGTCAGAAACCGTTCACCAACTGTTTCCTTTTTCCCAACGGGAACTGATGCTACACAAAAAGCCTACCCTTCAGAGAAAGAAGAACACCTTAGTGTCGGGGGCCACGGAATCGCGTCGAAAACGAAAACCTGGGGCAAACATTTGGCTCCAACAAAAACCTACTTAGCAAACCCCCGCACTTTGACCGGAAGCTCCGGCATCGCAGAATAAAGGCTACTTAGTTGCTGCACGCAATTGCCTAGCATCGACATGTTGGTGGACGTGACAAGTATGTCTTTGAAAGCTCTCTATCTTTGTTTTATCTGGCAACGACGTATCTCCCTCACGGCTTACCTGAGATAAAAGCTGTGCGTCGTGGGGCAAATTAGTCTTTATGTGTGTAAAAGTGATAGTGAGTGTATAAAACCGAAGTGGCCTCAAGGTTGATTAGAAATTTCGGTGATATGGACACAGATAAGCTTAGCACTAAGGCGGAGTATCTGACTCGGAACATGGAAGAAGGAGATACTATATAAAAACTCTGGAATGTAAAAAGGGGTCACTAAACGCCCTCCAGGACGAGTTTGAGCCCTTGACATGATGGAATGTGAATGGTGAGCCAGTGTGGTGAAAAGCTGCAATAGCGGAGGCCATCGTTTGAAGCCTCTGCAGGGTTTTCAGCAGTCAGCCATCTTGGGTTCGCTATACCAAGGTTCGAAATGAGAGGACGTCCCTCCCTCGAACTGCTAAGCAAGCGCTTGAACTTAAGCCAGTAAAAGGCGTAAAAAAACGGACGAAGGAATCCTACGGTTAAGTACAGCCAAAAGCCTCAATAAACGATGTGCTAGGTCCACTCCCCGTTGCTGGTCACGGTATCACCTCTGATGACCAAAACATAGAAGAATCCCGAGGTGAGATGTTTGGCAGCGTACCTGGGGCGGATCATGAGGTACCAGTCAATCTAAAACTGGTACATCCTCCGCCAGAATTAAACAAACTTAATCCTTCAAGGGAAATCGGTAGCTAGTTTTTACAGGAACCGAATGTCTACAAATCAGCTGGTCCAGATGGCGTCCACTGGTGAATATCATAACTCCGCCGGTAGGCAAACCATATAGGTCCATCTTGGACCAGGGCAAGCCGCCTCAGAACGGGAAAGTATAGCGGTCCTGGCGATACATAAGTGTGGACCTAAGTCGGGTACGAGTAAATGTAGGCCGGTGAGCCTAACTAGGATTCTATTCAAGTTCCTTGAGCACACCATCTGAGCCGACATCTGCCAGCATCCACCAAAGTACTCCATTTTTAGCTCATTCCGTAACGGATTCCTAAAGTATCGATCCTGCCTGACCAACCTCTTGTACCTCTTAGACGGGGTGACTTGACAGTCGGGTGAAGGTAAACCAGCTGAATTATTTTGCTTTTACTTTAGCAAGGCATAGGACTCCGGTAACTATCGTCTTCTGCACAGAAACATGGGGACGTTCAGTGTAGAGAGATGAGTACGTTGGTTGCTGGCGGACTTTCATTCCTGCGGGGGATTTTACGACTAAGTAGGGACGGGTGCCCTAGTTTTGTGAACTTGACCGGTGGCGTGCCTCAAGGATCCGTCCTAGACTCCATACTTTTCTTGTAGTTTATTACAACTTGGTTTTCTCCCCTCAGTCTTATAGTTTCATCTTTGCTGGTGGCGGGAAAGTTGTAGGATCTGATGGCAGGGACGATATAAGCACGGATGTAAGAGCCTCTCTTGGTTGGGCGCATGGGTGGAACCTGTCGCTTAAAGCTAGAAAAAGCCATCGGTTGTCAAGGTCAGCAGAAAGTCTTCTTCCATCACCAAGGACCGTTCATCGCAGAGGCAGGTAGCAGAACTGAAGAATTCGGGGTGGTAGTTAGCGGCAACTTCAAATGGCCAGACCCAGTAAATGAAGATGCACAAACAGCATAAGATAATAATAGTAATAATAATAGTAATAATAATAACATTAATAATAATAATATAAGTGGTTCATTTTTGGTAACCCCGAGGCATGCTGCAACTCAATATTGGATGGTAGGATTGGAAGCGGAATCCGAATTCCAAGAGGGTGATTCAAGTATTTGCACCCGATATGGTTTAGGAGAATGTATTGAAGTTACTCTTTATGGTGGCGCCCGGTAAATTTGAACTCAGGGTGGGGTGCCCAAGCCGGCCGAGTCCAGGTGGAGCTGGTTGAAAGTAGTAGACTTTTGCTCAAATATTACAAAAAGGAGGACTGCACAACAAAAGAAACAAATAGAGTTGACTGAAATTTTGTTCATCTCGGGGAAAATGAAGTTTCCAAGTGAGACTTAAACCAGCCATAGCGCTCCGCGGAGTATTAAACGGCTAAGGATTGGAAATCAGACGATGGAAGGAGTAAAATTGAGGTCAAAGAACGAGGAAAATCCTTTGAAGGTTACCCTGATAACGCTTAGCAACCGAATATCGACTGATCCACGTAAATACCCAGTGGAGAACTCATCTGTAGAGAGAGATTGCCTGGGTGGTGGTGAAAGAAGTGGCTGGATGTAAACATGTAAACGTTGAGCAGATTGTTTAATTCCAGAAAAGTGGAATATGATGCATCAACATGGAAATGGGATTTGGGCGACAGATCAATTTTTGATGCGTAGCCACGATAGTAGCAGAAACACGGTTTGCAAAAGAGATGAGTATTTAAATGACAAGTGAGTATTTACGTAGTGAGTAGCGTTATCTGAGGGCCAGATATGATGACCAGAGAGTTGCAAGAATCAAAATTGTCTCGGAGGATTTATCATGATAGGATACCGGACATGAAAAAAACACCAAGCAACCGGTGAATACGGTTGCGAAGTTGGGCGGTGAAGTACTTGACAGGTAAAATACTACCTGTTGTTCTCTGTAAGAGTTGGATCACGTGACGGCGACAAATCACAAGGCCGCGACACAGTTGTCTCTTAGATGTGAATGTATGAGGAGGGCGTAAATCTTTGCAGGGTGAGGATAGTGCAATGCTACAGCCGTGTGTGGGCGAACCATAGGACTGATAGCGAGAGAGAGCGAACTGTCTCAATATCGTTAACTTTTGAGATCCTCTGGAGACAAGTATTCCTCACTGAAATATACTGTCTGGACATTGTGGAGAGGGAGTGTATGGCGACATCAAGTGTGACATTTTTTCAAATATATCGGTATACGTAATAAAACGGTGCGAGTTCTATCTTGGGGACTGGGTAAGTTTGCGAATGGGACAAGTGAGTGGTTTAGCACGAATCCTTGGGAAAAAGGATCACGAATGGTTAGCCGAGTTTGGTAGCGGTCTTTTAATTGTATGCTAAGGAAAGCTAATTTCACAGTGCGTAGGAAGCCGTGAATTCAAATGGCGAAGATGGAGACGGATATGATGAAAAATCGTTGATAACGGGAGGAGAAAGCGGCATATTCGCTGCATTTCTAGTATATAAATGGTGTTTTTTCCGCAACCGGTGCTGGTGGGTGGGGCTGACTGGGCACTGAACGCCCAACCTGAAAAACGTTGTTGGTGACAGGAGGTGCAATTTGCCATCCTGGCTGCGCCCACACATCGTTGTAGACGTCCTGCACACTCTATGTGCGCCGGCCAAAGCGGTAGATCTGACCGCGCCCCGCACCGGCGGGGTCTGCACGGGTGATATTGGGGTTTTCGCATAAATGTAGAAATCGAACAGACCAGGAGCTTGCGACCAGGTTACGAGGGATCCTGGAGAACAGGGCCAATAGGGTAGTGACGAAATGACGGGCAGGTATCGAGTTTTCAGTTGGAAATGTAGGCCAGGTGTTATGCTGAGCCATCAAAGGAGATACACGTCAGTCGTTGTCTGGAAAAATGAAAATGGAAGAACGCAGTCTGGGATGCTCTCAGCTGGGGAGCAACGGTCAGTGGTAAAAGGAAACCTCTGCTATCTATAAATTGGAACTAATTTAAAGTTCGGCCAGGGCTCTCTAGCTGGAAACCGAAAATGTTCGCTCTGGTTTACATGGCTACGGTGCGACCCCACTAAGAAAGTAGCTTGCACGATGGCCAGCCACGGAAAGGAGTCAGCATGCCCGGAGAAATTTTAGCTTCTCGCGACGCGAATGGTTAAAGAACAGAGAGATTAGAAGCATAAATAGAGACTGTGTGATCTCGAATTTTTCTCCTCAGAGGGATAACTTCGGTGAGACTCTTTATAGTAGTCTGAGGCCGAGGGTATTTTCTGGCCCCGCACCGGATAATCTGTTCCAAGTGGCTTTAGGCCCCGGAAACGGGAATATAATGAGCCCGTAAAAAATTAAATTATTTTGGGAATTGGATCGCACAGCTTTAGGAGTAGAGCAGTATGCAACTGAGACAGCCTTCCTGGTTGGTAGACTGGCAGACCATCCAGTCCTAAAGGGGGGTCCTTAATCTTGAGCCCAACGAGATAACCTCCGGTAGTGGGCTTTGAGCATAATCACTAGATGGATGGAGAATAACACCGTGGCCTGACTGATGTTTACTGTAACCGACATTTACTTTTGTTGCATGATGGCTCAATTCCAGTTCAAAATTGGGGAAACCCCTTTTGCCTTCGTAGTTGTAAGTGGTTGGTACCGGCTTCCAAAGGAATTACTAACCGCCAAAATGTCTGTGGAGTTTAAACATCTGGTAAACCGATGCTGGACGCCGTATCAACCAAACAGGCAGATAGGTAGCCGCACCACCCGCGAGGCTTATTCACTTTTACCGTCTTTTATGTCATTCTAACCATTATCATTCCTTATTTAACCCCTGTTCTTGCCACTTCGTCCTTCCTAACCTTTATCCTCCAAACTTCCCCCTTGCCCCTTTCATTTCCGTTGCTTGTCCACTACCATTCTGATGGTGCCAATTTACATCCCCTTTTACCACCTCGAACACTGCCATCTATACATCTTCTGTCTCTGAGCAGAATAGGGAACTAGCTTAAACTCAACGAAAGACAGTGATCTTGCGGGTGTCCTCAGAATGGGGCACAGCGGCAGAGGCTCCTCCCCTGCGTTCATCACTACCAAATCACCTGAGACGGTTCTGTTCTTTCTTTCACTGCAGCATCCAGTGATCCGCGAAGCTCACGATGCAAGAATTGGGACAAACCGAATGCACCAGTCAGTCCGGCAGTTGGGACGGTGAAGAGTCTGTGAGGAGGGGCCAAAAGCAGTGGGCTATTTTTACCTGGAAAGGCGGCTGAAAGCGGACGTCATTACCAACCCCAGAACTCCGAGATGTAACGATAATAAAAACCGTAGAATTTTCACAGATGGCTTCCGCGAAGAGACGAGGGGGAATGGTCTTAAGCTATAGAAGGCGCGCCCAAGGCTAGATGAGAAGGCCAGAGTCTTCTGCGATGAAGTAGTTCGATACAGAAACCCTCTGGCCATGAAGCTGGTAGGTTTGAAGGATGTACAATCTCCTGAAAAATTTCCTAAACAACAATTGGGAGCGGACGTTCCCGGAGGAACATTTTTGGAGTCCAGGAAGACCACTAGAAGTTGAAGTATGCCACAAGTCCTTCAGGAGGAATCAAGGCTTGTTGTCTAAGAGGGAAAGCTCATACCACGGTTGGCCTTTGCCTGGAAGATGAGATGTTTCCATTATTTCCCTTTTTAGCAACGCCAGAAAAATGAAACTTTCTACCAAATAAGGAGAAATTACCAACTTTGCAGTGTTGGGTACTGGCACCAGTGCACACCACTGAAAGAAATCAGAGCAATTGATTAGCCTCGGCTACAATGCGCCTATTGTGGGCAGATGAGCAGAAGAGAGTTGGATTTAGCTGAGCATATTGTCTCTCGCAGCCGATGTGCCGCTGCTCGTGAAGCTTTTAGGCATATTCTGGACAAAGGCTTCAAAAATATGAATGCAGAGAACGACAAAAACTATAGAACGTAAGCTACTGACAAATTAAATCAAGTGGTTAAATAAAATTTGCGATCAAAGGCAATATAACATAAGGGTACCAGTTATCATTTCCACCCACCTTATGGCTGGACGAACGAAACTTGGAACTGAAACGAAAAGACCGTATAAACCTAGATTTTATTCACAGGGTAAGCTCGCGGAGACTTCAGTTGATCGCCGTGACTATCTAGGTGAGCTCTTTTCCTGCTCATTGCATTACTATGGTGCGTTAACTTCCGATCACATCACCCCCTACTATATTCTGTAGTCGTTCGTTTTTGTACTGCATTGGAGTAGGTCCCTGCTCCTGAGGTCTTTCTTTTCCAGCCTCTCAGTCTTTTCATTCCATTACAGGATGCCTAGGCTACCGAAATGTTTGCAAAATCGGACCGAGAAGAGCGGCATGAGATCACACCAACAGCTGAAGTTCCTCTGAGCAGGAGAAGGCCGTGATCCTGACGTTCGTGATGGCATAGGATTTGACGTCTGTCAGCCACGGCTCAACAAAATGTGAAGCAAAACTATTGGCCAGGGTTTCGGACTTGTATGGAAAGCATCAGGGGCTACTTTGAATTTTCCCAGTACTTGTTGGTTGCGGCGAACAGTGGCGTCCCAAAATCACCCTCAACAAAGTCAGTGGGACAGATAAAAGCTCAGGCACAGAACACCGAAGCTCGAAAATAGAACACAATATGGATGAGTAACTAACGACACGAGATGGAACAAGTCGCTTTGAGGGAGCAAAGGGTGGCACGAAAAATGCAGATGCCCAGAGGGCTCAGCAGAAAAAGAGGGAAACATGCATTTCTCCGTCCCATGTTTCCCGGAAGAAGCTATCTGATGGCCTCGAAACACCTTCCTCCTCTGGGTCCAGCCATCAGGATGGAGTCGAGGCTCTAAATTGAGGTGCAGATCCTTAATTGAGCGGTATCAAGGCTTGAGTGACAAGCCGAGGTAGCTCTCAGAAGCAAAGGAAAGCGGCACCGAAAGGCATCACGAAACTTTCTGTGTGGCACCAAATCAGTAACTGGGGGATCCTCATAAACATGGACAGATCTACCGAGACAAGTGGATATCTCGCAGCTGGAGCTGCTGAAGCTTCAGGAGAGTGAAAGCCTGGCAGGCAGGGAGACCAAACTTAAGCATGCCCCCTTTGGGTCGGATTCGAGGACCCCGTTCTAGGGGTCTTTTTTGGCTGCGGCCGACAAAATTCACTTATACCCATTTAGGCGTATTCGAATTTAACCCAACAGCTCTACTCAGCTTCAGCGCAGCTTTGTAGAGCAGGCACAAATGACGGTGTGTCCAAATTGGGAAGTCGAGGATGACTGTTCGCCCAGAAGTCAAAATTCCCCAATAGTTATTCTAACCACGTACGATGAGAAAGTGGGCTCTCAGCAGAGTACTCCACTGGAGACAGCTACGCCGCGGAACCAAACTACCCGGAGGGAATCCCGTATGGACGGCCCTACGCAACGCCACAGTCCCTCCATCTTCCAGCGTTTACCTTCTTTGGCTAAAGCTGCTCAGCGCCAGAACGCAGAGGCTCTAGTAGGGAATGGGCCCCAGAACCGCAGAAGAGCATTCCCGTATTCTGCTGTGTAGGTGACAAGAGGAAATTTGGATCAGAGGCCACAGAAGCTAACCTTTTTCCCCCGCTCAAATTTGTTGATTGGCAAAGTTAAAATAGAACCATTCTGCTCATCTGGGTACCCCAGCCTTAGGCTGGATGGCGAGGATCGCATAGCAGGAGGAGGTGTACTACTGCGAGTCGCTCAGGATCAACAGAAAATTAAAGGTACCATTTTTCAACCTCTAGCATCCAGGCGGCTTCTGCGCGGTCACTTTTAGGGGTGAAAATTGCTCCCTACCTGAGCCTACAGAGGCCTTTCGGTAGCCGCTGCAGAAAGGGCAGGCTCCCTGGGCTAATTACAACAAGCCGCTTAGACCAGTAGTCACTTCTAGCTAGTTGGGGATAAAGGTGCCCCGGGAATGGACCAAAAAGAGGACGGATGCAGGGCTCTTCCCTTCCGGTCGTGACCTGGACTATGTGGTCCATGAAAAGACACTTTTCTATCAGGCTCGCAGGCCTACTCCCTGGAAATTAGGCCACGCTTCTGGCCTGCTAGATGTCGTAATAAACAGATACTTGGTCGATGAGAGGGACTCAAGGATCGTTGCACCACTTGGTAAAGATGACCACGGAACATCACGGTTTCCTTAAGTTTTCGGCAGCAAAACCCCTCTAGACAAGTGGGGGAAGAACTTCAAGTAGTTATGCGGTAGCGGCGTAGGGTTAAGGGCCAAATCGTTAAGCCGCTATTGTCTATCCGGAACTGCATAGGACTTGTGGGACAACTTGAAACGCAACCTGTATTTCAGCCGGCAAATAAGCCACAATTAGGAGGGTTTGAAGCAGTGGCCGTCCCTCGTGGTGGAAAGGCCTAGCGATAAGGGCTCTGCTTCCGGGAAGGTCAGGACTACTCCGGATACGTACTATGCACGACTGCACGAGACTCGGGGACTAAAGCACAAAAAAAAACACAGAATCAGGTTCAAACTGTAAAAAGGCAAAAACGTCGCCTCAGTCATATTTTAACCATGCACGGTCCTGGGGGACCATGAGTGCGGCCGCTGAATAGAGCTAACTATGACAGGTGATCACTCCACCACTCCAGAGTGGAGGTCTGAAACACTCCTGCAATAATACCGGTAGGTCTGCATCGAGGACCAGGGCCGATAGCCGGCGCACCACCATCATCCAGAAGTACCTAATGTATCGGGCGTGACTATCACGCCTGGGGGAAAAGTAACGCTCTCCAGCTCGAGTGAGCATAAGGCTGCGGGGCCTGATGGCATTCTTTCGACAATCCTACAACCTCCGGCTGAGGTCATAGCGGAATTACTCATCTTTTCCATCGAAGACAGGAAGATGCCTAAGGACCTCTCACGCAAACCTTGGACCGCGCGCTCCGTTCAAACTCTGCTAGGTTTCTCACGAAAATTCGTTTTCGATAGAAAAACAACGAAATCTTGATGTAAAGGGCGCTCAGAACCCCGCCAGTTTCCTTATTTGGATGGGAGGGCACCTGCCTTCCGTCGATAGCGCAACGTAGTGAGCTACGAAAAAAAACCGACGGCACGACTACCTGTAAGCCGATCGGCTTTAGCCCCAAAAGGTTCCGTGCAAACCGAAATCAGCATAACTGAGCTGAAGGGAGAGTGGTGCAGGCTGTTCTGATCCGCAACAGAAGCAAAGAGACCTGATCCCAAGTTACCGCCAGGTGGGTCTCCTGCTAGTGGTAATATAAGTAACGGAGTGGAGCATCAGGGAAGAAATGGTTCGTCACTTAAGTAACCATGACCTACCAAGAGAGGAGCAGCACGGGTTCGTCGAGGACAAGTCGTGCCTTCCAAACCTACCCTCTTTCCTAGATGAATGGCGGAACTTCCGAAAAAGAATGGCCGGGCCAAGGGATCCTATCTGGATTTCCAGAAAGCTTTTAGCCCGGCCAGACACCTTCCTCTCATCTCCTTTTTGAAGCTGTCGCAGATAGCGCCCTCGGTTTTGGTATGACGAATGGACTACTTTGGAAAACGAAAATTTCACTTTACGGCAGAAGAAGCCACCTGATCCCTTTCCAAAGTGTGTAGTAGAATGACGAGGGGGCCTGTTTTAAGGCCTGCATTGTTTTTCGTTTTCGTAAATGACCTGGTGAGCGCCAAAGTCTCCCCGCCACTTGTTCGCAGGTGATGCTAAGATAGTCGGGAATCCAAGCAGCAAAGATGTGCAGTCCGACGTGGATACTCCGAAAGTGTTCAGTAACCCGCGATCTACCGTTTTTTGATAGTAAGTGTAGACAACTGCTATCCTTTGGTGCTTCCGGCCCGCAATACCTGGATTCAGGTAACCCTCACGGTACAGCAACAACTTCTGAAGTGAGAAATTTGGGGGTACTTCTCTACGAATACTTCAAACCGCCAGCTCCATTCGCTACCGCAGAGACTTCACTGGAGAAGCACCAGAGTGCAGCGCAACCTGGTGGCTACACCACCTACAGATGGGATATAACGGGTAGTATGCCGGGTGGAGGAGGGCACTCCTCGTAAGGGCTGATAGTCAGTGGGAGGTCCCGTTCTCACAAGCAACACTCAACGTACAAGCCACCATATATTGCTTCCGCATAGGCGGCTGGCAGGTAGGGATAGCGTGCTTCCAACGAGCACTTCAACCGGATGCGAAAGATGATCTTGGACTATTCTGGCTTCCGCAGATGGTTCTGAGTAGGTCACTGTGCCTCATCGTATAGTGAGACTTGAATCTTCGGCAGATAAACTGGGAGGAATAATGGGCCCCCAGGAGGGACACCGAAAATGCCGTTGTGGAGTGGTTTCAGAACCATGCTCCATACATCACTCGAGTAAGGTGACACGTTCACCTAGACTGGATCTGCTGGTAACCAGGTGTCCATCTGGAGCCCCTTCTCAGGCGATAGGAAAGCCAGTAAGGAAGAGTCATCGCAGGGTCCTACGTGCGATTTACGCTGTGAATCATAAAAATCCATTATCTAGGCCGGTTTGGAATAACGCCAGAGTGAATGAGGGTGAACTGTTCCAACGGCACGCATCATACTCTAGTACCCGGAAGTGCCGCTTGCGGAGGATAGGTGAAGGGCAATAAAGACCGGGATAATAAGCTTGACAGACGAGCCTTCCCCGTTGTAACAGCCAGTCGTGGAAAATCCCCCTTTTTCCCTTGCGATTCAGTGTTTTTCCCAACATCACTCATTTCCATACACTATTGACTTGTCTTTACGAACCGGTTTTTTTTCTGGACCAATTGTTGTTTTTTCGCGCCCAGAGCGCTACTCTGGCACATTCTTGTTCAGGACCTGCGTGACGCACGTGCTGTCTGCTCACACGCTGCTATTCGGTTTCTCGTTGTTGAGTCCTTGTGATCGTATTATTGAGGTTTGTATATTGTTTATGTCATTGTTTATTTTAATAATCTAGTATCGTAGAATATCGCGGATAATCGTCTTCTGATTTCGGGATCCGTTGCGAATTTGGCTACGCATTGCTCAAACGTTCGTAACAATACTCAATAGATCTATTTGGAACGAGGAAAAATCACGCAAAATGCCAAGAAAAGGATCAAAAGCAGTCGAACCCGGACAGGAAGTAATACGGCAAGTCTCTGGGGAGGTTTTGGGTACATATGACTTTTTGGTTAATGCTAGATCGCTTAGTCCTGTCAGTGCTAGCTCATGTGTTATTGAAAGCAATATTGATCGTAAGGATGTCGATTTATATAGGCTGAGAATACTAGAACTAGAGCAACAGTTACTTTCGGCTAGACTACAGGCGCATGAAGCAGAGAAGTGTACACAGAAACAGCGAGAGCATGAGACCAGTGACTTCGACACTTCCGATAGGTTAGAGTGCAATAAGGTAGGGAACCCCACGCCGGTCGCCGACTACAAACCACCATCGATCGATCTGCCTAGAGTGGAGTTAACGGTTTTCGACGGGCGAGCTGAGCAATACTGCAAGTTTGTCAAACAGTTCGAGACGTTCGTTGAAAACAAGGTAACCGACCCTGGGCAAAGGCTTCTTTACCTTACTCACTACTGCCGAGGCCGAGCAAGAGAAGCTATCGACGGGTGCACCATGCACGATCCAGAACAAGGCTACACAAGGGCAAGAAAGATTCTGAGGGACTTGTTTGGCCAACCTTTCAAAGTGGCCCGTAACCTAATAGAGGGCGTGATGGCAGAGGCAAAGAGAACCAAGGGCGACGTCTACACCATGGCCGACCTGGTGATCAAGATGCAGAACTGCTCAATAGCCCTCGACCATTTAGGTTACAGGGCTGACCTAGACGCCATGCACACTTTGGAAGGCATAGTCCGTCACCTCTCTCCCGAACTACAGGGTCGGTGGGCGGAAGAAGCTGAACGGATAAGCCGAGGCGACAGAGAAGCCAACTTCGAAGACCTGACTGAATACTTAGACAGGCAAACGAAGATAGCTGACAGCAGATTCGGCCGACTCATCGGGGACAGAAACCGAGCAAACAAGCCCGGTACTAGCCAAGTCCAAACCCCTGTACGGGAACATACAAAGTACCAGCCTTGTACCAACACACACGTCATTTCACGAGATGCTACGGCGAAACCAAATTGCAGATCCTGTGGTACTAGCCATGGCCTACCAGAATGCCCCAAGTTCGGCAACGCCACAATAGACGAACGGTGGGGAATGGCGAGGATGGCAGGAGCATGTTTCATCTGTCTCAACACCACGCACCGGGCAGCAGCCTGTAGAACAAGGAATTGATGTGGTTACGAGGGCTGCACAGGCAGACACCATCGGCTGCTGCATCAGGCTAGAGTAACCATATCCGAGGCGAGTGCCAAGCCCAGCGTGATTTGTTCAACTTCACAATCTGCCAGTAAACCGGTTCGTTTAGGCGTAGTGGCCGTGGGAGTAGCGACTCCGACTGGGATAGTCAAGGCGTTGGCTTTCGTTGATAGTGGATCCGACACCACTTTAGTGAAAGAGCGGTTTGCCGACAAACACCAACTGGCTAAAGGTGCGACGTCGTTAGCAGTGAGCACGGTGGGCGGAACACAGGTAATGACTGCCGGTAGATTAAGGCTGCAACTCATCTCTCTAAACATTAACGAGGAAATTGAACCAACGGAGGCATTCACGTTAGCGGATCTCCCCATGCGAGCACCAAGGTCGGTGAACGCAATCTTGACTCGGTGGCCCCACCTGCAGGATATAACCGTTGTAGACTGGGAAGATGATGAGGTGGATCTCCTCATCGGATGCGACGTGCCAGAGGCGCATTGGGTGCTTGACCAAAGAGTGGGCGACCGCCAGGCACCTTATGCCGTACGCACGGCTCTGGGATGGATGTTATACGGTCCAGTAGGGGTACGCGGTTCCGTGAATTACTTATCCGCCGAAACGGACCGCATAGAGTATCATCTGCAACGGCTGTATGAAAAGGAGTTTCATGACATTGGAGACGAAAGACCGACGTTGTCTCAAGAGGATCACTTCGCTCTACAAACGGTGCGGCAAGGCTCTAGAGGCCTCAAAAAACAGTTCGAGGTTCCCCTCCCATGGCGCACACCGGTCGACCCGTGGACTGACAACAGAAATTATGTTCTCCAACGATTACTACGACTAAAAGAACGCTTCATTCGAGACCAGAATCTGTGGGAACGATACGCGGATTTGATGAAGCGAAACGAGGCCCTCGGTTACGTTGAAAAGGTGCCTGTTAACACCGACAGCAAAAGGGGTATCTGGTATTTGCCTCACCATCCGGTTATCAACCCCAAGAAACCCAATAAACTGCGCGTGGTTTTCGACTGTGCGGCCAAGTTTCAGGGCAAGTCGTTAAACGATCGCCTACTACAGGGGCCTGACTGGACCACACCACTGATCGATGTTTTGTGCCGTTTCAGAGTGGGTAAAGTGGCTTTGTCTGCTGACATTAGGGAAATGTTCCATCAGGAACGAGATGCTTTGCGTTTCCTGTGATGGGAAGGGGGCGACAGGGACAACGCAGTGGTGAATTATAGGATGACCGTCCACCCCTTCGGAGCCATATCGTCACCATTTTGTGCCAACTACGCCCTCCGAGAATCAGCGAACAAACATGGCGATCTGGTACATCGGACGGTGGTAGAAAGCGTCAGCAGGAACTTCTACGTCGACGACTACCTTGGGTCATTCGATGATGTGGAATCAGCTCTAGAGCAGTTCAGGGGTCTGACGAGATTGCTGGAAGAGGGCGGCTTCCATCTAACTAAATGGATGTCGAACGCTTCAGAAGTGCTGGAGGTTATCCCGTATCACGAAAAGGCCGAAAGGGTAAGAGATTTGGACGGCTCTCCACTTCCTATCGAGCGCACTTTAGGGATACAATGGGACGCGGAAACGGACGATTTTGTTTTCGAACTGAACGTTCCCGAGCTGCCAATAACCCGTCGTGGCATACTATCTGCCGTCTCAAGTTTGTTCGACCCGCTCGGTTTCGTCTCACCATGGCTGCTACCCGGAAAGATCTTGCTGCAGCGGCTGTGCCGTAAGAAAGTTGATTGGGACCAGTCACTGGACCGAGGGGACCGGCTGGACTGGGAAGAATTTCTGAACACCTTAAAGAAATTAGGGGACATAAGAATCCAACGATGTTTGACTCCTGGCCATACGACACGGACTGGAGAACTACATGCTTTTTCCGATGCATACGAAGTCGGTTATGGAGCTGTGGTGTACGGACGATGGTGCGCAGGAGATGGGCAATATACCACGAGGATCCTGTTTGCCAAAGCCCGCGTTGCTCCACTGAAGTCGGTCTCAATCCCACGTCTTGAACTCAGCGCAGCCGTGTTAGCTGTCAGGGTGGTGCAAGCTGTGAAGAGATGTTTCGATCTCTACATTTGGTCGGTGAGCTACTGGACGGATTCAACGATAGTACTTTACTATATCAACAACGTCCGGAGCCGGTTTAGTACTTTCGTTGCTAACCGGCTCACGATTATCCACGATGAATCAGCCATGCACCAGTGGAGTCATGTCAGGTCTGGCGATAATCCGGCCGACCTGTGCTCCCGAGGTGCAAACAACTTCAGGCAACTGGACACGTGGACGAGAGGGCCAAACTTCCTGCAATTGCCCAAACAGGACTGGCCCGCGTTCGAATTAAAACCCCCTACGGAATTGGAACTGGAGATCAAAGGCGTAGTGATAGCAACCAACCTCGTCGAAGCGTCATCCATTTTATCGCGACTGGTCAGGTTTTCTTCCTGGATGAAGACGCTTCGTTCGCTAGTTTGGTTAACCAGGTTCAAGATAAATTTACTAGTCATGAAAGGGCTACGACCCTCAGGTCGGATACCGGTCGGCCCGATAGGTCCCCATGAGCTACAAGCGGCAAAGTACGATATTTTCAGAATGATACAACGCGAGGCTTTCGCCTGAGAACTCAAGAGGGCGGAAGAAGTGGGGCCGACCAATGAAGATATGCCATCTCCAAGAGGCGAGCTGAAGCGTTTAAACCCCAAATTCATCAACGGACTGCTGCGGGTGGATGGTAGGCTGATCAACGCACACCTGAACTTCGACACAAAGTATCCCGTACTGCTGTCTGCGAGACAACCTGTAGTAGAGCTAATGATTCAACACGTCCACGCCGTGGAGGGACATGCCGGGGAAAGTCACGTGACGAGCGTCATCCGAAAGCGTCTTTGGTTGTTGAGAGGACGAGAGACTGTAAGACGCGTAATCCGACGGTGTGTGCAATGCAGGAGACGCAATGCCACAGCAGGCAAACAACTCATGGCCCCACTACCAGAATGCAGGGTGACTACGGGCTGGTGGCCGTTCAGTGACACCGGGTTGGACAACTTCGGGCCCTTGTGGATCAAGTGCGGGAAAAGATTAGAAAAGCGATACGGATGTATCATGACGTGCATGAAATCACGTGCGGTACACCTAGAAGTCGCACATTCGATGACGACCGATTCGTTTCTACGGGCCTTGCAGAGATTTATCAACCGAAGAGGCGTACCGGCCGATATATACTCAGATAATGGATCGAACTTTGTGGGCGCTCAACGGGAATTGCAGCGTTGGCACAAGAACATAAACAGGGACGAACTGCAGAATCGAACCGTGGCCTACGGCATACGATGGCATTTCAACCCCCCACAGGCCAGTCACCGAGGCGGCATATGGGAACGCATGATCCGGTCCGCCAGACGGATATTGCTGTCAATCATGGAGCAGCAGCCGCCCGACGACGAGACGCTGAACACCGTCATGACTGAGGTGGAGCGAATCCTGAACAACCGCCCCCTGGTTCCAGTATTGAACGGCGACCCCACCCACCCGGCGCTCACCCCAAACGACTTATTGACGTTAAGGTCAAACGAGGGTTTCCAAGGGCCGGTAAACCTTCGTGGGAGCTACCTCCACGGGTGGAAGCAAGCGAACTATCTGGCCAAGGTCTTCTGGAGGCGATGGCTACGGGAGTACCTACCGGCTTTGCAGACTCGACAGAAGTGGCTGGCCAAAACAAGACCATTCAAAGTTGGGGACGTGGTTATGATCGCCGACGAACGCGCACATTTCAGCGCTTGGTCTTTGGGAGTAGTTACGGAAACCATCAAAAGCACTGACGAAATGATAAGAACGGTGAAGGTGAAGACAGCTATCGGAGTGCTCATTCGTGACATACGCAGTATTAACCTACTCGAGAGCGAAGACGGAGGAGCTGATAACCCTGAGGCCTAGTAAACCTTTTCACACCAGTAATCGAGGTGGATAAAGAAACACCATATATACCACACAATCTCCGTCAAACACGTTAAGGTGCTCGCGGTCCTTTCGTTGACATTACAGAAGGTTCCTTCCGATATGTGGTGATGAGTGCGATTCCATTATACATCCCGATACATACACGCATGCACGACGCACTCTACATCCCGTAAACCCATCATACATGTGACAGCGTTCTTTGTTTGCCTTTTGTTGACGCTACCGAATGCCCTTGCATATGTGGAAGTAGCGGAGCTCAGGTCACACACACATGCTACATTTACTCGTCTTCTTGCCACGCGGTCTTTTGTTGACATTGCAGAAAGTCCTCCTTTGATGTGTAGTCATACCTGTAATTTCATTGTAACCCCGGCACACACACGCACACACACACACTCAAGCACGTACTTCCAGGACCGGACGGACCCTTACGAGGACAACGTCTATGCGACCATTCACGCCCGCCATCGGTCATTTGGTCTTGTGGAAGATGTAGACTAGCCTCACGTCTATGTATCCAATGGATTAGGTGCGACCAGTAGTAGAACGTCGACGACAAGCATTAGACGCGCGCACTGACAGCAGGGCCTAGGCAGGTAGGAAGGATCAGTACCTTTATACCGAACCTTTGACTCTGCTAAGGATCCAGGAGGATTTTGGTGGGCGGTGTAACAGCCGGTCGTGGAAAATCCCCCTTTTTTCCCTTGCGATTCAGTGTTTTTCCCAACATCACTCATTTCCATACACTATTGACTTGTCTTTACGAACTGGTTGTTTTTCTGGACCAATTGTTGTTTGTTCGCGCCCAGAGCGCTACTCTGGCACATCCTTGTTCAGGACCTGCGTGACGCACGTGCTGTCTGCTCACACGCTGCTATTCGGTTTCTCGTTGTTGAGTCCTTGTGATCGTATTATTGAGGTTTGTATATTGTTTATGTCATTGTTTATCTTAATAATCTAGTATCGTAGAATATCGCGGATAATCGTCTTCTGATTTCGGGATCCGTTGCGAATTTGGCTACGCATTGCTCAAACGTTCGTAACACCCGTTGGCACGGCAACTAAGAGACGGCGGTCTTGGTGGAAGCCAAAGATAGCGACAGCATCCACAGCTTGTAGGGGGCTATGGGCTCATTACAAACTTCATAGTACGCGGCAGACGTGGGCACCAAACAAGAGAGCCAGAGACAGTTTTCAAGCCCTCCAAACAGAAGAATAATACGAATACGAGATATTCGCCAAAAGTGTGGAGGTGGATCCTAAGAGGACACAGGAGACTGCCTTAGAGGGCGTAGGTAGCTTGGAAGTACCCTTGGAAAGCATTGCTGTGGATAGTGCAGACAATGAATATATCTTATTTGCATTCTTTATTAGCTTTCATCGTCGGGGTCAGATGCTTACCGGGACTTGAAGATTAAGAGGGCTCCAGTGCTTTAGGAGCAAACCTGGGTGATACCGGGGTGCTTCAAGAACTCAAATGACTTTGTGGGCACAAACCAGCCTGACCGAAAGCGAACCTTCTGAAAGTTGCTCAGTATTTTTCAGATATCTTATCGGGGTCTATCACTCGTATGTAAGAAGCGTCGCTGAGGGAGGCGAGCTGCCTGGGGACTGACTTTGGCTCATGGTAGTAGCAATGCGTGAGACAAGATCCGGGTGGAAGACGGTAAAATATTGTCGGGTCAGCTTGACGTCAGCTTTGCGTAAGTGATTGGAACGCATAGTCAGAAGGCGATTGCTCCTGTATCCGGTTAACAACAACCTAATGACACCTGTACAACGGTGGTTTGTTAAAAAGAGTCGTGTTTGACAAACCTACTGATACCCTTGGACCAGACCACAAAGGGAATGGATGAAGGCGAGACGGTGAAGGTTCATTATTCGGATTCCGGTAAGGCCTTCGAATATGAGTTATCGCCCCCTGGACTACAAACTGCAAACCCCCGGGACAATCGAGAAAGCAAGTGATTGGGTTACACTCTTTATTGAGCATCGTAGATTCTGTGTCGGAAACGGCGATTACCTATCTAGAGCACAGCAGGTTACTAGAGGTGTGCCACAGAATTTGGTGCTGAAACCGACGCCCTTCCGGCTCTACGTAAATGATTCAGAAAAAGGACTGGGCAACCAAGTTCAATCTACACAGTTGGTGCGAAAATAACGGAGAGCGATTGGGAACTGGACGTAGATGGTGCTCGCAGGCGGGCGGAGCATTGGGATTTACACCTGAATCTTGCTAAATACCAGGTCCTAACCCTCAACTCGGGAACAAGGAGCTGTTTTCTGTTTCGAAGACTGTTGGGCTGTAAAGGCTCGGTTGTGGTAGATACAGTGGGCTGAAAGCCTTCAAGACAATACTAAAAACCAGAATATATGGCCGGAAGGGTAATAACTGGGGTCTGTAATACTATACCATGCAAAACCAGAAGCCCTAGTCCCACTTTGCAAGGTTGTGGCGCTTTCTCTGCAGCTTCTTGCGCAAGCTCGGGCTCCTTACTATCAAAAGGATAAAAAATGATTTGGACCGCGGGGACTTGCAACTAGAATAGTCACCAGTCGGGGAGTAGTTTCATTTGCGGTTTCCGAAGCATATTATTCCCTTCGTCTTAACATGCAACAGGGACCGGGGTGATCTGATAGGAGCGTTCAAGGTTATAAACGGACTGTCGGGTATAAACATGGGTGGTTTATCCGTTTCTGCTCCAGAACGAGGCACTTGGGGACAGTCCTACACTACAAAGGGCACAGTCAAACCTGGAGTTACGAGTTAAGTTTTTCATACCTTGGATTACTCCTCTGTGGAATGGACTATCAGAGGACGCCGCTAGGTGCAGCAGCGTGCCAACTTTCAAGAAAACCCCAGATTCACGATGAAACATCAAGCTCTCGGAGTTAGCCGTACGAATGACTGGGGAATTAGTGAGCTGTTGTCCTTTTTCCAGCGAACTTGTCAGTGAGTAGTATTAGAAACCAGGGACAGTCGCAAACAATACAACAATCTGGATGCGCGATTGGTCCAAAATGCCTTTGTCCCTTGCATGCTTAATTGAAATGAACTGTCAAAGCCTCCCACCCCATCTTCTTTGCGTTTGCTAAAGCCTTCGATAGAAGGCAGCGCACTCCCCCGCGTCATAAAACGGACATGCACGGTATCAATAGCATACCCCTCCTTGTATATAAGGGCTCTCTGCCCAAGCACGCCCTCACATTTAGTGCAGGCGCCTCGCGGTCGCACCCAGCCCAGGTCTCCATAATAATAATCATAATGGCGGTTTATTTCGGGGATACCCGAAGCGTGCCCCATTACATGATCATATAATACAAATAGTGTCACAATAGGAATTATTGGATACTCAGTTAGTGTTATGCAGTACAAAAGGGCGTAGAGGTTTTAGTGGTCACACGAATGAATGCCTGGCACAATTGAACTTGAAAAGCAGACGGTCACATCACCCAGTAACGGGTGGAATTGGCTTCGTGGTCAAGGTACGTGAGCAATTGAAGGATCAATGGGGGAAAAGTGCTAAGGAATTCGGATGGTATCGGTATAAAGTCGCGAAGAGGAGTATACTGACAGAAAAACTTTCGGAAAAATCACTGGCGGAAAATGGGAAAAAACGTCGGTGATGACGGATGCGCGCTCAAACCAGTGGTTCTTATGACCCGGGAAAATGCCGGAATGTTACTTCGAAAGGGTTTCGAGGTGTTCCATGGGGAGAGAAAGTGCGCAAGTGAAATAAAAAGCCCGATTCACCAAAACATGGATACTTCATATCCAGCGAGAGGTTGTGGGGAAAACACTCCTAGTGGGGTGTGGGGTGGATACCCGATCATGAAAAGTTGGTAAAGTAAAGTGACGAGGGTTGGCAGGTGAGGGAAATAGGATTCAAAAAGGGAGCTTGTTTGGGGTAATCAGCGACTGGCGCGAGAGGGCCACAAGTTGGTAACGAAGTGAACGAAGCGGTTGAGACAAGGTGACCTTATGAAGTCGTATGAGGATAGTGCAAAGAAGAAACTGTCAAGACACGCAAACGATTGCATGACTGAATATGCCGATAAAAGCCTGATATGGGACATTAGGGAAGCAGTCGGACAATTGATAATCTAGAATATGGAAAATTCCCTTCCAGCATAAAATTAAAGTAGCTGCCTTCAAAATGATATTAGACGTAGATGCCCGATCGCAGAAAACTGATGGAGGAAACGACAATAGCAAAAAGGCGGCTGAAATGAAACAGCGTCCCGTACATGGCTTTACTGTCACCCATTGTCTCCTCCAACGTTCCTGAACAAGATTTGCCATACGCCCGGTCAAGTTCCAAAGCAACATATGCACACATACTCGCTCGGCTCAGAAATGTACCCCACTATTTGCGACTACTGACATTTGTATCCATCGACTTGTCTTTTATTTGTGTGGACTGATCCTACGTTTACCCTCATTCTACCCCGCCCATTTACCGGATTCTGTGCCTCGAAACAATAAACGTTTCCACTGATCAGATCTTTGTTATGGACAGCACAATTTCTGATTTACTCTTGTAGAGACCATTCATCCAGTTGATAATTTGTATGCCACCACTCCATCTACCTAAACAAAACCACCATTTGAAAATTCGTTTCTCACCTACCAACAACGCCACAAAACACGAAATGGTTCTCCTTCCAGCGGTTCATCTGCGTGACGCCAGCTCTATGTTCGATTGTATCCTTACGTTGCATCTCCTCTCATTTAGCCGTTTGCATTTCACGACAGTTGCATTGACAAAGAAGTATCTACAACCAAGGAAATAAACAGTTCGACTGCCCCCTCAGCTTTCCATATTAGACTTCAGCATATCCAGCCATGCAATCACCCGCGCCTCCTGAGAGCTATTCATATGAACTACTTCTATGCGACTGTAAAAGTCCACTATGTGTCCACCTCCCGCATCCACTTTGTTACCAACTTTAGATGCTCCTATACTATTCACCAACGAACCGAGACAAATCCATAATAGTATCTTATTTGGAGTAAACTCCCGCAATAGACAGTGGACGCCCCAACACAGGAGGCTTTCAAGTCTAAACCAGACGTGATCACGGGACTTTCAGTTACTTCACCGCCATCCTCTCAATTTAAGTATTATTGTAACTGTTGCTAACGTCTTCTGTACTTTCACGGCTGCAGTTTGATTTTGCACAACCTGCTTCACCCAACACACCCTCCATGGCGACTCTGATATGTCCACGCCGTCCAGCAATTTTTCCCTCGGAACGGAAGAATGTACCCAAGATTCGGAATCCACGGCGCCTCAGGATTCACTCCAATAACTTCAAGGGCCGAAAGCACACAGCCATGCACGGAGATACACACAAGTACGAGCATAACAATATGATGAAGAGAGACGTTGAGCTCGAGGCCTTTGTAACTTTCACGGGCGAGATGCACCACATGAGTCGGCACTCTGTACTACACCTGTGTATCTGGGCCTAGCAGATACTATTCATTGCTAAGAAAGCGGTCCATTCCCCTTTTCACGGATTCTCTCATAGGCTGTGAAAAACCCCTACAAAAGCAAGAATAAAGGCCACTGTTGTGTTTGTCTGGACGTTCATGTGCCCAGACACTTGGACACTTGAACCAAATCCCTTGCAATCACGGATCCGCCTGCAGTCGTACACCCACGTGCATAGTCTAAATTTAACTTACTCCTTCCCGTGCGATAATGATTATTCGAATTGTATCGAGTGTTGCATGATCTTAAAGAACTTAATCCGGTTGTGCCATTGCCTTGAGCTTCAGATCGCATGCGTGGCTGACTCACACATTAGCGTACACGTTAACGTTTTTCCTTGCTTGCATACACTAGCGCTTACCACAAGCCGCTGAAGAATATGAGTCCGTTCGTAGAAGCGCATCGTTCTTCTACTTAACAAATTCAGGCTACAACAAGCACGATTCACCCCTGATCAAGGGCTATACCGGTAAGTACGTCTAAGGGGCGCAAAATCGGTGGATGAGGGTATTATCTGCGATATCGTGCCTTGTGCATGTGTCTTGACCACGGTCAAGAAATATACCATTATCACTATCATTGTCGAATTTGCCAGGCATTTATTCATGCAATCACTCAAACCCATACACGTTTTTGCTCCATATACCAAACTGAATATCCAATGATCCTTTCTGCGACCTCACTTGCACCATATGATCATGCAATCAAGCATGTTTCGGGTGTCCCCGAAAGAAATTTTTATTACTATTATTATTAACTGTTGGTTCCACTGAGGTAACTCCAACACTGACGTGAGGAACACAGATTCACAACAGAGTGGGCATAATAGTGGTACGTACGTTGGACATCCAATGGAACCAACTGGAAGTAATGCAATACTGGAACCGTCAAGGTGTGCGAATGACTGAGTGACTGGGTATCCTGAGGAAAGCCCAGCATGAGACATTGAAGAAGTAAACAAATTAACGATAATTTGTATCATGGAAAGTCGATTTACGACCAAGGATGTGGAAGAAGCACTTAACGGATTATGGCGCAGAGTGCCGATCATGGTCACTTTGTAGAACAGCGGCAGAATTTGGTAGGTGAGTAAAATGTGATTCAATTATGGATTTGCCTTGGTTCAGTGATGAATATCACGGAAGCATCACAAGTGAGGAGTGGAAGTATAGTGATCTGATGGAACCATATAAAAGTAGTTCATATGTAAGACTGGACGTGCAGGTGACTGCATAGCCGAATGCGCTGGAGGAAGTCCAACATAGGACACTGGGGAAACAATCTCACGATCGACCCCCCGGGTGGTGGATAATTCACCACGAACGCGACTGTCAGAAAATGCGAATGATTGAATGACTGTATATGCAGTGGAAGGATGGACATGATACAACAGAACATAGAGCCTGTGTCACGCAGATAAAGCGCCGGAAGGAGAACCACTTCGTGGTTTGTGGGGCTGCTGACAGGTGAGAGAAATGATATGTAGGTGACACTGTTGTGCGGTTGCCCAACGGATGAATTGTTTCTCCAAGAGTTGACCAGGATTTGTGATGTCCATAACAAAGATATATGAACAATGAGGTCTCTGTATGTTTCGGGGTAGAGAACCTGGTAACTCGACGAGGTAGAATGAAGGTAATAGTGGGACCAAATCAGATAGACAGAAGGCGAGTCGGTGGAGATAAACATCACTAGCAGCAGATAACGGCGCATTTTTCCGGGCCCAGCAAAACTATGTGCGTATATCGATCTGGAACGTGACCGGACATATGACAGATCTTGTTCAGAAACGTTGGAGGAGACAACGGGAAGCAGCATTACAAGGCAGAAGAGGATGGTTTTCAATCCTCGGCTGTTGCTGATGGGTGAGGCTAAGCGTTCGATGGACACCCAAAATGAAAGCCACTTCTGGAAATAGGAGATGCTGTCCGTCAGCCTAGTTGCACCCGCACATTGTTGCAGACTACTCGGACGCCCGATATGCAATGGCCAAAGCGCTCCGCGCCGTTGGGATCAGTATTAGCCTTCTTGTCGAGGAAAGCTGGTCGAAAATGTCAAGCGGTCCACGATCGGGTGACTAGACATCGGGGGATCCCAGAACGTACCCAATGGTAACGTGTGAATAGCCGATCGATAGGCGGGCGCATAGGCCAAGTTAGTGACCAATATAGTCTTCAGAGTACTAAAGGTCATCAAGAGGGAGATACGCGCGAGTGAAGGACTGGAAACAAAGGTTGAGTAGAAAAAAAGCAGTTTGGGATTCTTCTAGCTGGGGATCAACGACAATCGATGTCAAAAAGAACGTTTACAGACAGTGAACCTCTGGGGCTGGTTTTTGATCGTAGAAGGCAGAAATAGGCCAAGAGCTCTCAACCAGTTTCATCTTCCAGATGCTAACGGTGTTTGCACGGTTCAAAGGCCTAGACCCTTCTCGCAGCCTTGGCCGCGGGATATGTTTGCGTTCATAAGCCATAAGGTATGGGTAGCCGTGGTAACTTATGCATTGCATTTCTAAACCAATGGTTGGAAGTGGAACTGCGCATGTCTAACGGTGGTTTACTCCATAAGTTCGAGCACATTGTGGTAAAGGGCATGAACAGAAGCTAGCGTTGTCAACGAGGGTTGAAAGGGTAGGAACCCTTTGACGTAGTGGATAGCCAGAAACAAGCGCGAGGTCCAGTGGAGAAGAAGCATATGATCGGCTGTGGAGGATGCTATAAGGAAAGATGAGGTCAAGCTTTATACGGCGAAGCCACATAGGGTTCAGCTTAAGGATCAAGCATCGTTCTTTATAACCAAGGGGTGAGCTCCATCAGGCAGTTGCCTGGTAAAACTTCGTTGGACAGGTTCAATAACAGTTCGGCCTGATTTGCGAGTATAAGAAAAGATTAACAGGCAGTATTCTAATAGAGGTCAGGCACGAGACTTGTAGATAGAGGTGATGCAGCCTCGGAACTGAAAGGTGCGAAATATTGAGCCCAAGCACTTTCTGGTCTTTTTACTTTGGGGGCCGAGTATTCGGAGAAGTTGAATGTGCAAGAAAAGCCTAAGCCAGGGTCTCGAACAATTCGTTTGCTAGCGGTGAATGAATCACAAGTGGCTAGAGATCCTGAAGGTGGGTTGCATTTATGTGTAATCCTGTTCTGGCACAAAAATTATTCTGCCAAAGTGAACGTCGTCTGTCGAGTGCGCATGCCTTCAGAGTCGTTTACGATAACCGAGGCGAGACAGTCAGATTTGAGAAAGCGTACGACCTTGATGTCCTTGGCAAAAAATGGATTTCTATGACTCACCGGGATGAATGTGGCTTTTGTATACATGAGGAATAACAAAGGGCCAAGGACGCTACCCTGAAAAACACCGCTTGTGATTGATTTAAGCTTAGAACGGTGCCCATTTAGTGAGACAACCTGTAAACGGTAGGACAGGCAAGGGCCGATTCGAGATGGTAAGTGGTCAGTGATGCCAAGCGATTGGATCGCGGTCAAGAGACGAGGGCGTGGCACGCGGCCAAATGCCTCTGACAAATATCCAGACAAAGTACTATGCGAGCCATTCCATCGCCTTCCATCTCAATGATGTGATTCAAGAAGTCAAGTTGGCATGTCGCGCAAGATCTCGACCGAAAGAAACGGTGTTGTTGGGTACTAATAAAGTCTGATTTGGAAAGGTACTACGCGGTGTTATTTGATGGTTTATTTCGGTAACTAAGATAATGGGTGTATAGTTAACGAGACGATAGTATTTTATGGCATGCAGTGGGCCTTTCTTGTGACGTGAGACAACGGCTGAGCATTTCCGTTTGATCGTCACCGAGCTGCAGTTCTTCGGTGGAGTAAACAAGTGAGTAGTTTGTATGGTGGGTCAGGTCCAGATTTAACTACTGCAGTGGGTGGTAGCCGCCCAGCCCTGGGTAAGACGATGGCTTGAAGGTGGTTGATAATCGGGAGATAATTCAAACGTTGGATTCCACTACGAGCAGGGTGGAAGCCTCAACATAAAAAGGGGGAGGGGCCACATTGCCGATAAAGGCCATAGATGAGGTAGAGAATGCGTTACAGGCCTCAGCAGTAGATAGGGGACCAAGGACGGAGACATTGTCTGTTTTATCTATGTGCAGGGTACCTCAATGGGTATCAGACGTTTTGACCTCATGCAATAGTGACAGTCAAAGAGGCTTACTTGGGTGTCCCAGAGCCCTTGGTTCTTGGATGCGCAGCTCGGTTTCTTCAAGCCCTTGAATGGTAAAAGTGACGCGAATATGTTGAACAAGGGTTGCGAAGTCGTGTGTAGTTTTATGGATATTTTGAAGTTTGGCGTACTTTGGCAACAAGGGAGTGATATTGGATTTCCTGTTATTCCATTGCTAGGGAGGGCGGATAATCTTCTCAAGGCACCCAGATAACTGTGCACGAAAATATCGGTAGCCTGTAGTGGGTCACCAAAGATAAAGAACCCACTGTAATCTACCTGTCGAGAGGTCGTAGGTGAAGGCTTCCAGTTAGGGAGGTGTGGATGCAGGGTGGGCTGCCGGTGAGTAGGAGTGCGTCAGGTAATCATATTTTGGTCACCGCCGGGAAATCTTCGGGAGATTAAAACAACTATTGTAATGAGCAGGCTGCCAATAGCCATATTGACGTTCCATCATTGTAAGTGTTGGACCCTGTAGATGCGCTTACTGAACCTTTGTGCTCATGGAGTTTTCTGTTTTTGTATTTTGCGGATCGAAGAAGAGGGCTCCAACGGAAGACACTGGCCTTGCATACTAAGCTATGTGAAGAATGCCATGGGTGAATGTGAGATCCGAAATGTTGCTTTTCCTGGTAAGAGAATGTGCATGCTGTGCCCACCCCCCACGGGTTAATGCGTGTTACAAATGGTAAAAGGTCGTAGGCGCGGATATAGATGGCCAGACTATCTTAGGTAGGATAAAGTCGCTGACAATAATTTCTACACTTGATGGCAGTAAGACTTATTTAAATGCATCAGTTCGGTGACGGAGCCCAGCTGCAGTAGGGGTCCGCTTGACAAATTCTAAAAGACCTCTGCCACACCGAAGTTTCCTATCCATTTTGAAATTGTTGTAAGCCGTCCGTTGGAGTGTAACTGGCCAATCACGTTTTGGTTATCAGGATGATGTCATGAAGAGAATTTGTGGCCATATATGGTAGGTGGCAAATGTTGTTCATGGTCATTAAACAGAATCAATAAGATGCCATTATTAGTATTTAGTGTTGAGGGCTTCGGGTGGTGAGTAGTTGTGTGGTGTGAAATGGTTTGGATCCGCAGTCCGGCGTGAATATTTATGAGACGGTGGCGAGCCAGCATTGAGAACAGGAGTGTTTTATCTATAAGCTGCACTGTATTATGGCAGGAAACAGAATGACTGGTGGTACTGTGGTGTTCAGTTTTGTCAAAATGATGTGTAGGTGTGTCCTACAACATGTGGGAGAGAGCTAGAATGTTTGGGGGTGTTGTCAGCGTCAATTAAATGTGGAGGGTCATAGGAAAGAGTGTCAAGTGACCGAGGTGCCTCAGCAACACCAACGACTAATTAGGCCGAAGGCAGGTGGGGAGTAGGGAAGGAAAGAGGGAATGGGCGGTTACTGGTAAGGGTACACTTTGGAATTTGGTGAACACTACTGTATAGAGCCAGCGGGAATGAAAGAGACTGTATGTATGTGGTGAATTTGGGCGAAGAACCAACGAGGTATCATGGGCGAATGGGGGTTCACGCAAGGTGCTGGGGTGACTGTCTCTCGGGAGGGGTGATATGAATAGTGATGAGGGATGGGATAGAAAATTCCTACGAGTGAAAGGAAATCCGGGCTTCGGAAGCGTATGAAGAATTGACACAAGCCGTGGAATATGAAAAGGGAAGTGCTGGTTGATGATAACCAATTCTCACGTTTCTAGCGTACATTCTACTGAACTTCGTCTGTTGAGATTCGTGCGGGTTATGATGAAACTGCTTATGGGAATCTCTTAGACCACTGCATTTGGTCTTTCACTGCCCCAATCTACAACAACGGTATCTCGAGTGCTGTGAAGTCACCATACGGGTCTCTTAAGGCAAGCAAGTGCAATCAGTCATAGATATAACCAAGCTTCGGTCAGAAGACTGGGGACTATCAATAAGAAACGAAAAACGCGTCAGTGTTTTCTTCCTTGGCTCTATGGATCAGTCCTTCAGTACAGACGGAACATCGTCAATTCGGAGGGTAGACCAGCATCATGCACTAGATTTCTGACTGACCGGAAATCTCACTCTCTCGTCACATCAACTGAAGACTAGCATGGCCCTTTTCAGAATTTTAAACCCTTTTACCGGGACATTCCTCCCTACAGCCCAGGGCGAAGTTCGGATTCCTCACTGCACCCAAGTCCTCTATATCTTAGAATACGGCGGGCAAATTGCACATGCAGGCATCGTCAATGACCTTCACCATGCTCATCGGGCCTGGAGAACGGCCAAGAAGGCTGAATACGGGCCAATCGAGCTTTCTCACCTTTTGAAACTGGCTGCACCCAACCTCTATCCCCTGAACTTCAGCCATTTTACAGGAGATCTTTTCTAAATTCTCAACCTATCCTCTTTCGGACCAGTCGGTTGGTTCTTTGAGCGATCACATTTAGATACTCCTAAAGAACATACACATATACAGCGTTGTAAAAAATAGTCAGTGATTTGGAACAGAAGGTAAACGACTTATATGATAAACTGCAGTCGATTGTGTGCTCTAACAAAGATTCTTCCACTGGCAATCATTGCCAAATCAATAGATCAAGCCGGTCTTTATATATACGCAATTGCCTAGGAAACTCACAGGAGAATAGAGAATGCTCACAATGTTCTAGTGCTAAACGTCCCGGATAAGCTACCAACACAGTCTGGTAAAGCCACAGTACTGAAAGCATACAACATAGCTCACCACATGTGCCATTGCGCAAGGCTGCGAAAACTGTCACCGTGATACCCGTGCTATCTGCTTTTTCAGTTTTCCAACCAATTAATAGCCACTGAATTCATCAGAAACAGTCAAAGGATCGTTGCCGCTACGTCATCTAAAAACACCAAAATACACACCGGTAAGTCTACCCTACAAAGAGAGATTTTCCGCTTGAAGAAAAGTATACCGAAGCCTTTCACGGGCCCTGATCCAACAGGACCCGTAGATGCGACATTGCGTACCCCTATGAACAGGACTTCAGCCAGAACGCCTACTGTCCCCGTGGCCCATTCGGCTTCAGTGGATCTCCATCAGTCTACTTCCCATAATCTCACGCGAGCTTCGTGAAATTTATCCCAGGGTGCGGCGCAGTCTTCCTCCGACACGATAGAAGGGCCATCATAAAATGTTCCTGTAAAATCCATCAGGCAAAGGGTAACTGTGGCTAAAACCCATGGCAGCAAGTCTGTAGTGAAAAATGCATCGGCATTGCCATCGGTGCACATGACGCCAACAAAGACAGTAGACTCAGATGTATCGCCACAAGTGCGACCAACCCAGCCACCAGGAAAACGTCGACACTTCGCCTCTCCACCTACCATGTCCGCCAGAATAAACAGCAATACCAACCTCATCAAACCAGCAATCTCACATATTCAGGGTCTTCCATAAACTTACCCAGTAGTTCTCCATCCCGTTTAGAAACAAGACAACTGATCGACCGGTGACATGGTTCCAACAGCCTAGTGGATCTACCTGGAGGCCTCATGATACGGCTGCTACAATGCAGCAGCGGCATACACCTGCTACTATAGTGACGAAGCCCGGTAAGCACCGTCCAACAGGCATGCAACCAAATGGACCCCTTAGCCACTATTGAAAGCTAACGCCCCCCCCCAAGCCAGCTACCAAGTCATCACCCCACTTCACAAACCTTTCTATTTAGATGCCGGCGATGGAGTTCAGGTGGGCATCAGGCCATGCAGCCACAACACAGGCGTCTCGCCTCAGCTCCCTCTGACTAACAGGCTTGTAACCCTTGTGAGCCTACAGACCCCTTTCAAGTTTAAGGCCCCATCGAATCCACTAACGTCAAACCAACCCCAGACAATATATGGCGTGACCCACTATTTCATAGACCCCTCTGCCATGGACAAATCCTCTAAATCCCCATGATAATAGCGCGCCGAATGACGGCCATTGTTTCTTCACTCACATTTCACCACCACCTGTGCCCTACTTTTGACAATGCCGTAAGTCAAAGTTGCCGGTAGCCCATTCAATACTTCTACTTTCGTATGAAAATCTGTATCCCAAACCGGTGTTGTTAAAGGATTACATTTTCATGGAGCCTTACATCTTTACCTCTTCTCGGACAAATGGAAATATCGATAACCCAGACGCTCCAGCTATCCCTCACCTCCCAAAGCATTCATCTAAATCGGACCCTAGCACAGCCCTATACCATAGAGTCACCAGCCTTTCGTTTTATTGATAATTGTTAACTGTATATTTCTTGGCCATGGTCAATACGCGAACGCAAGGCAAGATCAGAGAATACAGCAGTACTTTTCAATGTGACGTATTCACAATTTCTAAATTTATGAATCACACAGCAACCGAAATACAACAGTAAAGCCACTTAGTGTTTGAGTGAACTAAGGTGGTAATGGCTGAAGTGAGAATTGTAAATCGGTTTTGAATTCGGGGAGGACGGTGTGGATAGCTGGACAAACGTGGGATCGCTGATACAGGCGATAATTTGACGGTCACTAACGAGTAGCTGGGCGCAAGAGATGCCAAAGAACAAGATTAAAAGTAAAGTACGCGGGAAGCTATCAAGGTGCAGTCAGAGATGCCGGCGAAATATAGAATACGGATCCAGCATTGGGTAACTAATTGTAGGGGAAGCATTTTGAAGTAAATGCAAGAGAGTCAAGGGTAATAATAAAACAGACCTTTTGTGCAGGTGATTTCAGCGTCACTTGGAAATTCCCAAGGAGGCAAAAAGCTTCACAAGGACTGCAGCGAACTTTTGAAGAGCATGCATGGCCTATAGACACCGAAAGGACTTTCAAAGAACCGTCAAAGAAACGAACTAGTGGAGACAAACGCTACTGGTGCGGCTAGGCATGAGTTGAAACATTGTAAAGATAAAAACATTTTGCATACGTGATAAAAGAATTATTGGCCAAGTTCCGGTTGGCTGCAGATGGCTGATATTCTGTTTCACAAGGACCTTGGTTGCACGTGATGGCAGGTAGAACGTTGAGGGTAGCAGGTAAAAAGGGGCTAGTTTGATGAAGTGGGCAGCCACAAGGGCTGGGTTCCGGTCATTGGTTTCGTACTACAAAGCGGAAAGAATTGAACTGTTGGAATGTATTACTGGAAGCAGATGCTGAGCGGATGTGGGTTGATGGTTTGTGTCAGGAATCACCTCTGCGATCCGGTGAGACTTTCATGAGGGTTTGATACTCCGTGTACGGTGCCCTATATAACGTCAGCAGGCAAGAGTATAAGCCTAAACAATTGATCAAATCGTCTAGTCCCTACGGTAATCCGGGACTAGCGTCGAGTTACCCGATGGCTACCCAGGTAACCAATGAGATCTGAAAGATATCGGGAGTGCGGCCGTCTGGAGAGTGTTCCAGCTGCGGGCTATGACTATCATTTTATTGGAAACCAGAAAATGAACATTTTGTTATCTGAACAATTAGTTATCATTCGGCTAGTAGGCCGGTCTATTAGGGATCCCTAGACGGAGACTGGTAGCTTTCTAGGGTAGTTGGGTGATAGTAGAGATTTAGAGAGATATCAGGCAGGTGGTGGATGAGGAGAGGGGGTCCATTTGGGAACCAGGAATAAAACAGTGATAGAGGGTACGATCTGAAAGAAGAATAAGAGAATATGAAGATAGTAGTCTGGTCGGTTCACCAGCTATGGTCGAGGACGGCAACCAGTGAAGAGGGAGGAAAAAGCTGGATACTGAGGTGAGGGTTTTTCACGTGAAAGTAAACTTGCTGGTATTCCGCGGGGTCATGAGAAATCAGACGTATACGGAATTCGGTTGGAATGGGGTCTTAACTTACATTAAGCATATGCCCAAGGAAGTGAGGCCTAGTTATTGAGGAATAGTAGTCTGTGTGGCAAGACTTCAGTATACGAGAAGAGCGCAAGAAAAGCAGGATGAGACGGCTGTGTTCTAGCCTGGGACAGAGGAATAATTAAAGCCAGCAACTATCTCTAAAGGAAAAAATGTTTTTTTCAAATATATGTATGTAAATTATGTTGTAAATTGGCACGATCTAATGAAGAGGGAGGAGAAAAGTGAATGAAGCATACCCAAGGTATATATATATCTATATACTTGTGTGCGATCATCAAACGGGTCATGAGAAATCGGTCGGAGGCAAAAGGCTGTGGCACATTGTGGTGCAATACTAACTAAGTGAAGGCGAGCACCTATCAAGGACAAAACGTTTTTTTTTCAATATGCCTGCAAATTACGGTGTACTGTGCACCTTACTACGAAACAGCTTAAAGACCAAACCCCTAAGTTCTCGGAACCGATTTTCACCCGCATATGGAAATTCTAGTCAGACCACGAATCCAGACCATTCCACGCCACAAAACCCACTTGACCAACAGAGCTCCCAAAACGAAGTACCTACAACAGTATCTCTTTGATTTTTGAAAGCCGATCCATCATGAACAAAGTTCGGCACTTACGATATCTGGCCACTAGCTTTAATTACGATATAATCTCGATTACCGAAACTTGGTTAACCGATTACACTCCAAAGGACCAGATTTCTCTTGTAGGCTACAATGTCTTCAGGATAAATGGAAAAACTCAACGCGGTAGAGGTTGTTTGGCATTTTTCAAGCGGACCTGTAATAGAACAGCACTTCATCACCCTCTACTAAACTCTAGTCTCGACTCACTTCGGCTAACTGTACACATTCCTGGCTTTCAACTTCATGATGGATGTGTTTACGGTCCACCAATAAAATTTCTCCGGACCTCCACAACTAGCTGAATCATTTGAACACCTATCTTTACTGCCCTCAAGTGTTTAGGTTATTGCTGGTGACTTCAACCTGTCTGAGATAGCTTGGTCACCTCTATCTGCACACGCTAACCTTTTACCATTTGTAACAAGTATTACTGCAGGAGGGTGGGTAAAGTATACCCCCTTTTCTGCGGGGAAAAACAGCCTTTTAGATCTCATTTTCGCCCATGGCGTCTCTCACACATTTGCCTCAATTTTCCAAGGATATTTTGATAGCGATCACAATACGGTTAACTGCTGCATTCCTACTCACCCACAGCCTACCCTTGAACCACAGTGCATCAGGTCCTCTCCTCTCCCTGAGTGGAGGGTTCTCCCAACGACCATTCGACAAGCCGATTGAAGTGAGTTTTCCCCCCTCTCGTTATCCACAACACGCCGCTGGTATTTTTCATGCACGGTTCTCCAGATGTGTTGATAGGATTATTTACCTCCCCCAGCAACTGAATAACAGGGAATCCTATATCACCTCGCTTCAGAAATTCATGAAACTGCATACGACTTTACGATTTTTATTCAACTTTTTTTCTCCGCTTCTGCTATCTAAAGGCCTGGAGAAACTACATCGCTTAACCACGAGATGGAGGCTCCGGGACACCCAAGCTAATCTCCTAGAAGGTCACTATTGTACAGGTCCAGAAGCTCTAATGTTCATGGAGATATCCCGCACAAGGTTTCAACGGACAATGTGTCCGCCTCTAATTCCCTTTCTATTTCCGAGGTCTTCAACTCATTCTTTGCCTCAACCATGGCCCCTAATAATATTGTTGAACCTCCGCCCCGTCCCACAGTAACCGCTTCAACTCTGTCCACAGTGGAATTTGACGCCTCAATTATCGCCTAATTATTGACTTTTTTCAAGCCATCATCTTACCCAAAACCTGGCAGTTTACCGCCCGCTGCAAAATAGTTAAATGCGGACCTGACTTACCTTGATCACTATTCAATCAATTTACCCTACCGATGAACTCCTGTCTATGGCCGACAAAATGGAAATGCTCAGTCATAGTCCCGCACCACAAGAAAGGTCCACTGCATGAGGTAACAAACTAGAGCCCCATTAGCCATACACCTATCCACCATTGGCTAATGGAAAAAATCGTAAAAGAACACCTCATGAAGAGCCTCTCTCAGTTGAACATTATTAACCCTCGACAACGTGGTTTCCTTCGGTAAAGATCTTGTGCGACCTACCAGCTTGATTTCTTGAATCTCATTACATAAATGGCAGACAATAAACCGACCTCCATAGTACCTTACTTGGACATGTCAAAGGCATTTGACCATGTGTCACACCCACTACTTCTGGCCAAAATCCGATTCTTTGGCTTTACTTACCCCTTACTATCTTAGATCAGTTCTTACCTGTCCGGTGGCCCTCAGGTTGTCCTAATAAATGGATACTGTTCCAGACCTGAACCGGTTATAAGCGGTGTTATACGGGGTAGCGGCTTCGGCCTTCCGTTGTTCCTCACGTGTACAAAGGGCACACTCCTCTCAGTGAGCCATTGCACTCCATTTCTTTTCGCTGATGACGTTAAGATTGTCTGCTCATCGAAGCCTAAACGCCAAGCCTCGGCTATCTTAAACATCTCTGAAGACATGTCTGCACTTGATAGATGGTGCTCAACTTGGGAGATGAATTTTTCAGCTGACAAATGTGAGACACTTACATAAAAATGCAAGCCACCTCCAGGATCTTTGACCGTTTGTGGTTCACCGCTGCTAGCAAACAAGTCGTTCGGGACCTTGACTTAAGCTATTTCTGTATATTTAATTTCTCGGAGTATTCAGCCATCCAAGTCACTAAGGCCAGAAAGTGCTCAGGGCTGATATTTTGCTCCTTCCGACTTCGAGGCTGAATTCTCTTCCCCTACAAATCTCGTGCTAGGTCTTTATTAGACTACTGCCCGCTGGTCTTTTCTAGTATGCGCAAATCAGACAGAATTTGTATCAAATCGATTCAACGCAGCTTGACTAAGCGACTGATAGGATGGAGCTCACTCCTTATCTATAAAGAAAGCTGCTTATTTTTTAACTAGACCCCTTATGGCTTCGCCGTATAAAAATGAACCTCATCTATTTGTGAGACATCCTTCACGGCCGGACATATACTTCTAACCCATTGCGCTTCGTGCCTGTTTCTAGCTACCCGCAACGTTTCAGAATTCTTACCCTTTCAAACCTAATTGCCAACACTAGCTTACGTTCATGCTTCCTAACCACAGTGTACTCCAACTTATGGAATAGGGTTACCGTCAAATGTACGAAGTTCTGCTTCCAGTGATCGGTTTAGAAGAGCGTTGGATAAATTCCTCAAAGTCACCCAAACCTTACAGCTCCTCAATGTAGATATACCTAATGACCAAGCCCACGAGAAGGGTCTAGACTTCTGAATCGTGCAAACAACGGCGGTCTATGAAAGAAGAAATTGAGTAAAAATTCTTAGTTTTTCTGCATTCCGAAGGTCGAAAAGCTAGTCCCAAAGAGTCCCTGTCTATTTATGTTGCCTTGTTGTATCGATTCCCATTTGTCCTCAGCTGGAAGCAACCCAGACTGCGCTCCTCTACTTTTTCTCTATTTCGAGACCCTCATACGTGAGTACCTTTCTCTCGAAGACTTATAATACTCCGGAGACCAAGCCCGTCACTTACCTGGCAGATGCATCTACCTGACCGCCGGCTGTTCGTAAGCTACCCGGCCGACGCTCCCCTGATTATATTCGAAGACCGCCTGGTGCCTGGTCAAGGACTACTCGATACCCACGGCAGCTTGGCCCCTCCCAGAAAACTCATGTGAACCCGGACTGTGCAGGAAGTGGTCAGATCTACCGCTTTGGCCAGCGCACATCGGGCGTGCGGGCCGTCTGCAACGACGTATGGGCTCAACTAGGCTAGCGGACCCCACCTCCTGTCACCAGTAGCAGTTTTCAGGTTAGGCGCCCAGAGCACGGCCAGCTTCACCCAATGGCACCAGTTTCAGATTGAAAATTAACTTCTCTTGTATAGCTTTGCTGCCACCCATTGTCTCCTCCAACGTTCCTGAACAAGATTTGCCATACGCCCGGTCAAGTTCCAAAGCAACATATGCACACATACTCGCTCGGCTCAGAAATGTACCCCACTATTTGCGACTACTGACATTTATATCCATCGACTTGTCTTTTATCTGTGTGGACTGATCCTACGTTTACCCTCATTCTACTTCGCCCATTTACCGGATTCTGTGCCTTGAAACAATAAACGTTTCCACTGCTCAGATCTTTATTATGGACAGCACAATTTCTGATTTACTCTTGTAGAGACCATTCATCCAGTTGATAATTTGTATGCCACCACTCCATCTATCTAAACAAAACCACCATTTGAAAATTCGTTTCCCACCTGCCAACAACACCACAAAACACGAAATGGTTCTCCTTCCAGCGGTTCATCTGCGTGACGCCAGCTCTATGTTCCATTGTATCCTTACGTTGCACCTCCTCTCATTTAGCCGTTTGCATTTCACGACAGTTGCATTGACAAAGAAGTATCTACAACCAAGGAAATAAACAGTTCGACTGCCCCTTCAGCTTTCCATATTAGACTTCAGCATATCCAGCCATGCAATCACCCGCGCCTCCTGAGAGCTATTCATATGAACTACTTCTATGCGACTGTAAAAGTCCACTATGTGTCCACCTCCCGCATCCACTTTGTTACCAACTTTAGATAAGATAATAATAATAAGAATTGTATATTTCTGATGCTCCCGAAGCATGCTAGAATGCATGATCAGATGAATATAGTGATGCTGGAATGATAATTCACAAAAAAGTGCAACACGTGCGTGCAGAGTATCAAAGAGAGTGTTACAGTGAACTAAAACTGTAGTAATGCCCGGCAAATTTGAAGGTCGGGGTCGAATGATGTCAGTTGGTCTGGAGTACATGCATAAGTGGTATATGAAATAATTACCACTAGTGGAAATTCGAACATATTCAAAGGATAGGTTTTTGGTGCGCTACAGAATATGAGAGGCATATGGATAGAGATCTCGTCGAAGCGTTCGGTGAATTATTCACTTTAAAGTGAATAATTCATACCTGTCGTAAATTTACGACAGGTATGTCAAGAAGTACTAACATGGAAATTTTTCAGTCTGCAAAAATGGTAGCATGTAAAGTGGTGGCTGTATACTGGAGGAATCATATATGTGGCGAACGATTGCGTATTTCTTAGAAAGGAGACTACCAGAGTGCTGGTGGTAGGGGACGGCCGGAGGAAAGCAGGTGAGCGTGCAGCAAATCGCTAACTTTATATAGGGTTGGTATGAAATGTCAAAGCGGAAGTGGAAGACTTATCAATATTGACCGTGTGGTTATATCCATTATGCAGGTGTTCAGTTCTGCGGAGGGAAGGTAGAGTAGTTTACAGGTAAGTGTACGTCAATGGATGAATGCTGTGTGGAGTGTACCATGCAAAAATGACAGATCAATAAAACTGCCCAGGCATATCGCGGAAAGCGGTAGTGGATCAGCGAATATAGAAATACAATGTATCAGCCGGTGCAGATAGTGGTGTGATTTAGAGGCTGGATACGGGGTCAGTTTCGGTAATATAACACGAATGCAACATCTGGAAGATCAAAGGTGTCGATAACGGTGATGGCATAGTAAGTAGACGGTGAATGTCACATTTTTAATGACCAATTTGACAGGTGTAAAAAATTATGGGAACGGAGCGGTGATGCAGCATGGGAAGTGTATCGAAGACGTCTAATCGTGGAGTGAACGCAGTGATCTGCAGAGCCCGAACACTCGATGCAACAGCATTGCGGATGCGATCGGATGGACCGATGAAGAGTGCAGGTAGTTACTAATTACTTCGCTACCCACTGGAGGGCTACTGAAAGATATGTCAGCGCCGGACGTTTTTTTTGGTGACCGATGAATCAATGAACAGTGACAATAAAGGTGCCAGTGTATGAACAGTATTAGCGGGTTCTAACACGGAACGGGCATAATGACATATGGGATTAAAATGAGTTGTATGAATGCAGTGAGATCGAGTAGTCCAGGTTCAAGAAGTCTGATGGTGGGAATCTTGGGGAAAGCGATCGTGAGACGGGCGAAAGTGAAGTCGTGTGTAAATCTCGTTTGTTCTGTCCAGCAAGAGAGGTTTCAAGTTATTCCTGGGATGGAGAAGTCGACAATCGTCCTCAGGGTGCAGGTTCTGAAAAAAACGGAGAGGGCTGCAGTCTGGCAATTCTAACAGCTGTGGGTTAGGGGAGAAAGACAGAACACCAAAATCATGCCAGTAACAGAAATGGGTGGTCACGACGTTGAGGTCTGGTTTTTTGGATTAAACAACACCCGGAAAGCGAAGAAGACCGGTGCTAGCAACCAATTATTGTGAGGCTTAGTGAGAATTACCAAAAAAGCAAGGAGGCGAGAACAGGCGACACTGGGGGCAAATGCTTATGTGTAGTTCGACGAATGGTTTATGGAAGACTACAAAGGTTGTGGCGGTTCGTTCATCAGAACGAGGCCTGGAATCTCGTGTGTTGAAATAGGGTCTCAATGAGTAAATAGTTGAAGCGTGGATGAGACTGGTACCTTGAGGACAATATTATATATGCTGCTATGTATTTCCTAGCATTATAAATGCTCTTATACCTGGCGGCAGCTGATAAAAAAAGAACCTAATCGACTATGGTAAAATCTGACAGCATGAAAAGAGAATCATCGGAGTAACGGTGGCCAGTAAAGGGTCGCGGTCAGAAGCGTTGAAAATAGGAAGTGGCTAAACAAACACGTGGAGTGTGCTGTTGACAGTCATGGAGTATGGGTGGGATTTCTTTTATTTGCTAACTATAATACAGAATGCTCCTTACAATCCGTCGGTAATAACTGTCTACTGAACAAAGTCGTTAAGCGTCTAATTAGTATCCCAGGCCCAGTTCGTAGGCTCGGATAATAGACATGTAGGGATCATGCATTCGGATGATGTTTTGGAGAGTTAGATGTTTATTTATTTCTTTTTTGAATAATAAAGAGGCCGAAGACAATGACCTTGATTGAGGTGGGAGTTTGTTCCAGAGAGAAGAATATTTAACAATGAAGAATTTTGACCGCATCGCAGTCCTGGATACTGGAATCAAGACCATAGAGTCCCTATGTCGTAAAGAATAGTTGGAGGGAGTTTTGACCTGGGGAGCTGAATTGCAAGATGTACGTTTGCAAAAGAAAGACAGGTTCATTCGTAGACGGCGCAGCCATAGGGGCTCTAGGTGCAATATTTCACACCTTTCCATATAATTTAAAGGCAAGGAATATCCTAGTAGTTGTTTGGTAAATCTACGTTGTACATTCTCAATTGCAAATCTGTCAATCTGCAGCATGTTAGAAAAGACGACAGTGCAATATTCCAGAAGTGGTCTGACATGAGCTTTGGAAATGCTTAGCTTGCTCTCTGTAAGACCGAAGGCTCTATTAATCAGACCAATTAGCCGTCTAGCTTTAGCAACCTGCACGGCCAAATGTTCGGAGAAATTAAATGTACAAGAATATTGTAGTCCCAAGTCCCTTACCTCCGGACTGTTGGGGATGAACTGATCATTAATTTTAAACATTCCCGCGGGAACCTGACACTTATACATAAGGATACAACTTTTGACAGCGGAGAATTTCATTAACCATTGGTTGCTCCATGAGTCTAGCGGTAGTAAATCGCTCGTTATGTCAGCAATGGTAGAAGCTAAGGCGTCAGGTTCAAAGGAGTACATAATTTTTTTGTCGTCCGCAAAAAGGAACGCAGCCCCGTGTGTGATGACGTTAAAAATGTCATTAACATATATAAGAAAAAGTAAGGGACCTAGTACACTACCCTGAATAACTCCACTAGTAACTGGTCGAGGTGATGATAAACTGCCATCAACGTCCACCACCTGCTTTCGGGATGTTAGATATGATGAAAACCAACTCAGGATCGGGTCAACAATTCCGTAGGTTTTCATCTTCGCCATGAGCCTATTGTGGGATACTCGATCGAAAGCTTTAGTGATGTCAAGGAAGATTACGATCACTGATTTACCACTGTTAGTGGCCGCAGTTATTAGGTTAAGGAAGTCACTCACACAGGTGGCACACGATCTTTTTTGAAGAAAACCGTGCTGTCCAGTGTTAATGAGGTTATTGTTCAGCAGATGAGTTGTCAGCTTATTTTTTATCAGCCTTTCCATAATTCGGGAAACTATAGGGGTGTGGTTCACTGGTCGATAGTTGGTCAGGTCCTGGCGTGAACCTTCCTTAGGAATTGGGATAATAACTGATGTTTTCCAATGGGAGGGAAAAAAGCTACTGCTCATAGATAAATAAAAATCTTTGACAGCAAGAATGGGATATCAGTGCCACCTAGACTAAAAGTAGCCGGTGATACGGCATCTGGCCCGGGGTGGTATGACCGCCTAATTTTAGTTAGCTGTGCTGTTAAGTCGTTTGGGTGAAATGTAACCGCTGAGAACTGTGCAGATGTCAGCGGCTCACCGTGATATAGGCATGGAAAGTCATCGGTCGTTAAAGACGAAGCAAAATAGGCACTGAATGCCTCGGAGATTTCTTGGGAGTTCGTTATATAATTGTTGTTATATGTAATGGATGAGATGGGAGAATTGCACTGACTGTTTCTCAACTTCATCAGCTTAGATAAAGCTTCGGATCTCTTGGGGTGACTCAGCGCCCTTAATTCCTGTTTTTTACTGCGGGGCATTTCAATCAGTTTCATAGAATGAAACAAACGGTTCATTTGCAAGAACAACGAAAAGTCTCTCGACCTAAGGAATTTGCATTGTAGCATAAAAAGCTTCTGCTTTAATCGACAAAAACTGTTTGGTTTATCTCGTCCAGGTAGACCTTGGGTTGGGGTGATTACGTCGAGACATGCATTTAGTGTAGAGTAAAGATGATCCACCACGGTATGCGAGTCATCAGATAAAAAGAAAGTATCCCAGTTTTGCCAGCGAAGGAGTGAGGGTAATTGATTCCAGCTAGCTTGGTGGAACGGTCCTTTAACGGTTGGTTTTTGGACGGTTCGTGTTGGCACTGAAAACTCACATTTTACCGGCAAGTGGTCACAACCCGGGATTCTGTTCACGATAGATGTGTGTACGCGAGATAATCCTGCGGTGAAAATGAGATCAAGAATGCTACTGCTTCTAGTTGGGCACATCACATGTTGAGTCCATCCTCCCAAACGAATGCTGGTCAAGAAGTGTAGTAAGTGATGTGGGGCTTTAAAAGTATACCAACGTATGCTTGGTGCGTTAAAGTCGCCGGCCACCAGTTTTGGGCCGGTTATGTCTGCAACAACGTTTAACGCCTCTATGATAGGCAGGAAGTCGTTTTGACTAGTACTCGGGGGGCGGTAGATGCAACTAACAATGAAGTCAGAACATCCTGTAGTGACCTATAGCCAAACTGAATCCGGCAAGTTATCGAGTATGAGGTGCTGAAATATTTTCGCTCGCATGTTTTGTCTTACATATATAAGACAGCCTCCCCCTCTCTGAGTGAGTCTATTTTTCCTGAAAGCTTGGTATCCGGTGATAGCGATATCCTTGTTTGGAGTGTTGTATGCCAACCAGGTTTCGGTAATTAAAATAAGGTCGTAATCAGACGTAAGCAGTAAAATACGCAGCATTCGCATCTTATTCACTATTGAGCGTGCATTCAGCATAAACAATGAGAACCGTTTAGTGGAGTCAAGGTTAACGTTAAGATCTTTGTAGGATTCCGAAATTGCATTTGCTGAAGGCGGATCGGATGACGCAATCAGTATTCCTTGAGATGGAGTAGTCGGTAACGTTGACGGCGAAATAAGTTGAGCAGAAACACCTGACGTGGCAGTCAGCTTGGTTGTTAAGCTAAGCTGGGTATGGCTAGTACTGGTGAGATTCGTTAGATTGGAAGGATGCCGGCGGTTGGTAAGTCTACTTAGTGCGGAACAACACCGCGAAAGATCACTATCGAGTGCTTTACTACTGGTAGATACTGGTGGCTGGGAGGTAGAAATATAAGGAGGGAGGGTTAAGTAGCTGTTAAGTGGGAAAGAAAAAGGAAGTGTAGCAGCCTCAGGTATCTTGGCACCTGCCTTAATACGGGCGGTAACACAGGTGCTCTCTTGACATCAGTAATTTGATGGGCTGTTACCTTGAGGGGGGGAATGTGAAATGGAAGTGGGATATACGGGTGTTGGTTGGCGTAGAGACTGGGAGTTCGGGGGTACTGTTGTAAGTGGCCTGCGGTAGAAAGAGATTCAGGGTGGGTGAGATATGTGAATGAGAAAAGGAACGAGATTCATGTGAGAAAACATTACTTAGGCTACGATAGAGATTATGTAGAACACTAAATAATCGTTTGGTATGCATGGTGGCGTTGTTGAAGAAGCCCGAAGGTTAGTTGTACCAGCCTGATGAGGATGATAACCAGGTGTAGAAAACGCGATACTGGGTGGAATGTACGGTGCAACTAGTGGTTGGTGGTTTAGATTGGGGAGATAGGTCTTGAATGACGTTTTCTCGTCCATTGTTGCACTCAGTGTTGCCTCGCTTAGGGTCCTTAGCCGTTGGAAGTGTGGCTTGGTGAGTGAGTTAGGATTGACCGTAGTGTCAACAATGTGCAGTCCACCCAGTAATGATGTTTTCGCTGATTTGGGGGATAGCCTAGGCACCGTAGATTGCAGAGTGGCTATTGGAGCCGAGTGGAGAGATGGCAAAGAAGAATTTGGGGTGACTCCGTTGATGGGTTCAGGATTTCTGGGTATGGCTGCTAAGCCAGTTGGGTGGTTCGCATCGTCATCGATCGTGGCCGATATTTCGTTGATAGGTAATGGTGGAATCGAGTTAGTCAGCCAAAGAGGGGACAGCTTGCCAGGGGTAAAATCTATGCTTCTTGGTTTCTTAGGCGCTGGCTGATGAGGTGACGTTGAAATGGATATATATAAATCGGCGTCAAACATATGGGATCGATGTTCTGGTGAACATGAAGCCGAATTGATTTGCATGCTTTTTGCGCATCGTCAGACTGAGAAGAAGCGGATAGTTGAGGGCGGACATTTTTTGACGAAGCTGAATGCGTGCTGGAGGACCTGGCGAATTCCCTTTGTAATGGGGTTTTGTCGGCAGCAATCTTAATGTTCTTAAACGGGGATCTCAAAGCGACAGTGGACTGGATCTTAATGAATTGTTTAGCGGGTTCCTCGTCAAGAAATTTGAACAACACTGGACAGGATTTGCGCTGAATGTTCTTTCGTAGCCGAAGGCGCTGGCAGGGGTGGTGTGCCATGTCAATAGAACTTAGAAGGTTATGTTTCACTTTCTCAACAGGGATTCTGTCGGGAATATTGAATACCACAGCATCTTTTGGGTTGCTGATTCTTCGAACTATTTCCGAGGCAATGGCGTCTATGAAGCGCCCAGCCGTGACTAAGTCTAGGGTTGACGGATTTGTTGGAGGGTCAGAGATGTACGTGAGCGGAATTAGCTTGGATAGGGTCGTATCAATCAAAGAAATGTGGCTTCTGAGATTAAGGAGATTGTGTTCTATGGCCTCCGCCCTTTTGCTTGCCCCGCCAAAAACATCGGTCAGGCTAACGGAACAAGGATTCAGCGGGAGTTTTGCGACTTTCGACTTGGCGAGTACTTTTGATCGGATGTTGGGACGACCAACCAGTGAGGGTGCGGTTTGTTTAGCTGGTAGTTTGGGCATTGCAACACTGACAGTGATTGCACTAGAGAGCTAACTACACAGAGTAGTCTTACGTTCCCCAATTTACAGGCTTACTGAAATAAAAACGTGTAACTCTGTGGCTCTGGATCAAAGAAACTTAAAACTACGGAACTGTTGATAATGAGTCTCTGAAATTAAACGAGGACTTCTTTCAGGGAATTCCCTGAATTAATATGTTGAATTAAGTGGTAGACTGCCACACAATTGCGCACGATGGTGCCAGCTTTTTCTTATTTTAGACACAAGTTTCCCTCACTTCATATCCTGGGAAGCGGTTCAAAGACTTCTTTTGCAAGAACTATTAAATTAGCTGTTTAGGTCAAGATTTCGCGTCCGGAGGAAATCCTTGGAACGTTTTTGGACTTATGGGACCACACTAAAAAGCCGTAATTTTTTAGTATTACTCTAGATAGCTAAGCAAAAACTATACTGATTTAAATCGATAAACGAATTGATGTGATGGTTCAGTTATTCCAGTGAATTGTTCGAGAATCGACAATGGTTTCATAGATGGAGTCGCCTATACTTTTCACCAAAGAACCCAGACAAATCCATAATGGTATCACATTTCATTATTCTATGAACCACTACGGCCGCTCCACCAAAATGTCATAGTCGGCCACCTGCACCGCAATCCATAGACTTCCTTTTCTACGGCTCTAGCCGAAAATCGACTGCCTATAGTTCAGACTGCCGTTAATCTGTTTGTCTCCCCCCCCCAAGTCCCAGTTTGGACTTTCCTCAACGTATCCAGTCACACTATTACCCGCGCTTTTTGAAGGTTCGATTGATGTACTACTTCCATTTGATTCTATCAAGTATGAAACATATATACCAATATTACACCCACTTCGTTGTAAATTTGTATTCCTCATATGTCAGTCTTGTGGTCAACTCGGATAAACTAATAGTTCAACACCATTTCACCCACTTAGTACTTATTGCCATTTTTCCATCAGTCCTCCACGATTGGGCATTTATGCCAAAGTCCACTGCGAATGCGATCTCTCTAACCCTCTGCCGGAAATGAACTATACGCATGGCAAGTTACTGAGCTTTTGGTTGTTACCCAAATGCCCCATGTCAGACTCTTACAAGCACATCCCGTTAAGCTATCATCTACATGTTTTGACAGTATCATTTATGCACCACCCCCATATGACCCCATAAGATCATCGTATATCAACTCCTCTCTCCACCCTGTTGCCCGCTTGTGTCCGCTAATTGACCTGAAACGAACCCTTTATTTATTGGTGTTTCACTCACCTGCCATCCTTAGTCACCCTGCTCCACCAAAAGTTGCAGGCTCTGGCATATACATGCAACTCTTTATGAGTGCGTCCTCCACAACCTCGTGACGAATAGTAAGTACTTATTCCGTGGTAAATTTAACTCTGTTCTATTTACTCAGTTCTCTTCCTCAGAGAACACCACAACTCCTTCAGTATGATATTTCTGCTATTTTCCGGGTCACATATGCAGTTGGTCCAAGCGCACGTCAGTCATCACCAAAAATTCCTCAATTTTTCGTTGGTGCTTTTTCGAAGATTTTGTGTCAGTTTACTCACCCCTGCGACTTTACATCAATGATATCCGCAATGCTGTGCCTTGCTACTCCATCTCCGCTTCATTTCATCACGTATCTCTATCGTGGGGCTCATTTCCCTTACTACTGGGCGGTGTGTACATCTGATCTTCAAACTCAAATTTGCGGGCATTTATTCATGTAACCATTAAAACCTATACACATTTTTGTTCCATATACTCAACTGAATATCCATAGATACTTTTTGTGACCTCATTTGTACCATATCATCTAAATGAAGCGAGCTTCGGGTGTTCTCGAAATAAACCAAAATTATTAAAACATCACCAAGGGCATTCTAACGACAATATTTTTTCACACCAAGGGCGATTCCTATTTGGAGTAAACTCCCGCAATAGACAGTGGACGCCCCAACACAGGAGGCTTTCAAGCCTAAATGAGGCGTGATCACGGGACTTTCAGTTACTTCACCGCCATCCTCTCAACCTAAGTATTATTGTAACTGTTGCTAACGTCTTATGTACTTTTACGGCTGCAGTTTGATTTTGCACAACCTGCTTCACCCAACACACCCTCCATGGCGACTCTGATATGTCCACGCCGTCCAGCAATTTTTCCCTCGGAACGGAAGAATGTACCCAAGATTCGGAATCCACGGCGCCTCAGGATTCACTCCAATAACTTCAAGGGCCGAAAGCACACAGCCATGCACGGAGATACACACAAGTACGAGCATAACAATATGATGAAGAGAGACGTTGAGCTCGAGGCCTTTGTAACTTTCACGGGCGAGATGCACCACATGAGTCGGCACTCTGTACTACACCTGTGTATCTGGGCCTAGCAGATACTATTCATTGCTAAGAAAGCGGTCCATTCCCCTTTTCACGGATTCTCTCATAGGCTGTGAAAAACCCCTACAAAAGCAAGAATAAAGGCCACTGTTGTGTTTGTCTGGACGTTCATGTGCCCAGACACTTGGACACTTGAACCAAATCCCTTGCAATCACGGATCCGCCTGCAGTCGTACACCCACGTGCATAGTCTAAATTTAACTTACTCCTTCCCGTGCGATAATGATTATTCGAATTGTATCGAGTGTTGCATGATCTTAAAGAACTTAATCCGGTTGTGCCATTGCCTTAAGCTTCAGATCGCATGCGTGGCTGACTCACACATTAGCGTACACGTTACCGTTTTTCCTTGCTTGCATACACTAGCGCTTACCACAAGCCGCTGCAGAATATGAGTCCGTTCGTAGAAGCGCGTCGTTCTTCTACTTAACAAATTCGGGCTACAACAAGCACGATTCACCCCTGATCAAGGGCTATACCGGTAAGTACGTCTAAGGGGCGCAAAATCGGTGGATGAGGGTATTATCTGCGACATCTTGCCTTGTGCATGTGTCTTGACCACGGTCAAGAAATATACCATTATCATGATCATTATCACATCTGCTGTAATAGGTACTACCAAAATTCTGGAACAGTATCAAATAAGGCTTCAATTCTGCTTTGTGAACACTAATGTCTCAATTGGAAGTGCGCCGACTGAGTAAGGGCGGGGAACAAATTATTGGAAAATCGGACGAAGCTCAACTAAACGACGAATACTTCCATAACCTAAATCTTCTCGACCGATAAAGTGTAGAGCCAAAGACAGGATACCAAGGGCTCCGAAACACAGAAGATCTGGAGCAGCCCCTTAATGAAGCCGAACAGGAACCCACTGGGAAATGTGTTCCTGCGGCTGAATGAGCAAGAAATGGAAGTTGCCAATGTAGATGTGAATAAATGGTCTTTAGCCCAACTAACCATTGTTTCGGATATAGCCCGAGGGTGACATTGAAGTGTACTATTCAAGAGGATTCACTAACTGGTGTGCAGAATAGCCAAAACTTGGGATAAGGAAGTATAAAGAGCGGCTTGTAAGCCACCCAGGATAGCCCGGGAACCACAGCCAATGGGACTCAAAGGCATTTTCAGGCTAAGTAAATGGAGGAAACCGGTTGTTGAGTAGAAAATTCCAAGGCCATTGCCAGTAGACTTCACAAACCCACAATGCAGGGCCAAATTCTTGGCGATAACTTGAAAAATAGGCCTTGGGACTGGGTGTGAGTTGGTCGTTCAACCTTGCTCCACTTGCAAAGCCGAAGTCCGGATTAACAACATCATAACCGAAGGTGCCGACAAAATTCGGAGGTAACTGGAGTCCTAGCTACACATCTTACTACAGACGCACACAAAGTTAGAGGTCTTGGATCCCGTATCCCTGTCTCACCCGTCTCTAGGCTCAAAATCACTTAGTTGCACTTTCCTTCCTCTGTGGGGGGGGGTAACAGAGCGGGCTTTCAAAAGTGGCTTCCGAGTGCGCCACACACGAACCAGGAAAACCAGGGCAGATAGCAGTACCAAGTACCAAGGTTTGCAGCTTTGGGGACAAGTGGAAGGAGCTTGCGGCCGGAACGGAGAACTCCGATTGCACAGCTGCAACGAAAACCTGGCTCAGGCACCTGAATGAAGTAGCCTGATGGCCTCTTGGGGGCTTCTGCATCTTTCAGGTTGACATGACTGGTGAACGGGAGAGAGTAGGAGTAATACTCCGCATTGTGCGAGAGCAAGAGCAGCTAGCGTGTGAAGCCCTCCTAACGGGCAACGTCCAAGTGGTTTCGTGTAAAATGGCCTAATCTTTCATTGTGCTAGGTTTATCTGCACTTACAGGAGCAAATTGGCAGAAATCTATGAGGACACCAAGCTCACAGAATACTTGCACGGGCATATCCCCGGGGTTGAAAGGGCAGTGGTAACTGGGGATGTAAATTGTCTAAAAAAAGACTAGAAAGACTTGTTGATTCCAAAGGGTAGATATTCAGCCCAAATATCGAGATTTGTCTTCAACCCAGCTTTGATTCGGCGTGTACAGGAACCAAGTAAGTAGCGAGTGGAGCAAAATCCCAGTTTATTAGATATCATCTTGACCGGATTGCCAAATGACAGAAAATTCAGAGTGTCTTCTCCCTAAGGTAACAGAGATCATGGCTTTCCCAGGTTCACAGAGAAGAACAAGTCAACAGTAATCCCAAGAAACAGAAAGAAGAAATTTAACAAAATTGACGTCAGAGCCCTGGTCAATGTGGCCCTGAGATTGAGATAGGAACAGGAGTAAGATACAGCGGGAGAAGGATGGACGTTTTTCGAGGACAATCTTATGGTCCCAACTGAGGCATCAGTCCCTTTGTGCAAGTTTAGATCATTGGGTAAGCCACCCAGACGGGAGTACCACGAACCGCGAGCAAAAAAGCAGTGTAGGAGGGCACGGAACCAGTTTGAGCAGGCCGGTGGCCGCCGAAAATAGCTTCAGTTTAAAAAAGCCTACGTATTGGCCCTAAGGATAAGGAAGTATTGTCAGTCAAGGTATAAGCTGGCACCAGAGATTAGGGCCAAATCCTGTCCAAAGGCGTACTGGGACTACGCGCTATCCAAGTCAGCCTTGAGTGTTTCAGAAGGGTGCTAAGTTAAAGACGATGGTCCACGAGCCGTAGCAAGTGGTTGTCTGGTGGAAGTACTAAAGAGTCACTTCTGGCGGGATTACAAGGTGGTCTCAGGTGGTTACATCATTATTAACAAGAATCGGGCGGCGAGGCCAATGGATGGCTTCTTGATATATCCAGATCGATTTGCGGAGAACATCATAGTGTTGGTTGCCGGTAAGGCAGCTGGATCATGTGGCCTGCTTCTGTCATCTTTGGACCACTGGAAGTAATTATAGCTGAAACCCAAACCAGGTTGCACACTATGATCTTCCTTCGGAATGGAAGATTGTCGAGGCAGTTCCCATTATTAGAGGAGTGTCGAGAGAGAATGCCGGAGACCAGTAAGCCTATTTCTGGTTACACTGAAAGTCGTTGAAAATATCCTCAGAAGAATGGTTGTGGCCTATCTCGTGCAAAGTGATTCGTCGCTGAACAGGCAGTGAGGTTCCACGAAGGGCCGATATTTCACGTCGCACCTGCTATCCTTCTTGGACGAGGTAGACACACATTTGGACAGAGATGAGCTGTCGAAGCTCGCTAACTGGACATTCAGAAGACCTTCGGCTCCGTAAACCACCAATTTTTGCTACTCATGTTAGAGGGCACCAACACAGCCCGGGTGGTGATGTGGATAGAGTTCTCCCTGAATGGTATGTCGTCTTGCTTTCTGGTGGGGGATGGCAAATTGAAAGCTACAAGACCTGTAGTGAGGAGCTACTACGGTCGGTGCTAGGACCCTCGCCTTTCCTTTCCTATGTAAACAACTCAATCCAGACAATCACGAGCCTCAGACTTCTGTTGGCCTACGACTTTGAACTTGTGGAAAATTCTTCGGACCCAGGCATCCAGAGAATCTATTATGCATCCATGGGTGGATGAAAAAGTGGCACCTACCTATAAATGCAGTAGAGTGAAAAAAACCTTTTACCAGCGGTGGCGCAAGGGGGCGAGGGTGTGTAAATGCCTGACAACAGCATAATCCAGAGGGTTAGGCGGATAGCAGCTTTGGCGAATAATGCACAAGAATCCTTTAGGCCTGGCCACAATGTATTTCTGCCACAATATGAGTGTCTTCTGCGCCGTACTAATTGACAGGGGCCGTATGTTTCGTGGAACCTGCCGTACTGTTGCTTTTCCGAAGGGTGATAGTTCGACACACTTGGAGACTTGCCTCCGAGCTTGCTGGCCGTCGCCAATAAGTAACACACAGGCACCGGAAAAGAATGGCGGCTTTTTGCAGGGTTCAATAAAGGACTTGAGGAAAGGCTGTACCCAGCCGGAGCAGAACAGCCAAACCTGTTTTAGCTGGAAAGGGGACTCCGGGAATGAGGCCTCATCAAGGTAACAAAGCAGTCAGATGGACTGTGACATCAAAGCTCCTCTCTTTTGGGGCTTAGTCGCTGCACGGCTCTAAGGGGCATGAGCTGAAGCCGGCCAAACCATCAGCAAGTCGTTGTTTCATGGCACACTCCTTTGCGTGCCGTGTGGTGAACCCCTGTAATCGGCTCCCAGGTGATGTGAGAACCATCCAAACTTTGGCAGCGTCCAAAGCTCGCTTAGTCCGTTGCAGGTCGAACATTCTTCCAGAAAGCTTTTAAAATCATTCCCAATAAAGTGTAACTTTCAACCCAGTTTTTGACCGCAAGTATCCGCCTGTTTTCCAGTCCCCTTCTGCCTCATGTCGACCGAGTCATGATCCCCATCTATAATGTTTTTTGTTGCTCCACTTTTATTGTCCTCCCTTCTCTCCTTCCGCTGCTTTATTTTACGGCTGTCACCATGCCCGTCGTTTTGGCTGAATGACGACGGGAAAATCTTCCGCTTGGAGCTACATATGAGGGCTGTGACCAAGTAAGCAAGTCAGGAGACTGTCACTTCTTCGGACTGCAAGCCCGTTTCTTTTCTTTATGGCTAGAGGTAAATCGATAACCAGGCCGCAGCACTCATTGTCTCAGAGCAACGGGATTCATCCATAGCTTGTTGATGCGAGAACCTGGACTTATCAGTTAGGCCAAATCAGCAGACACCGTAACCTGACCCGACCTGACCTGAACAAGCTAAGCTGGAGTAAACAGAACTTTTCTCCGTATGCGCCCTTTTCAATACAGGGTTTGAAGATGGCGTTTTCGGGCTTTCGAAACTCGACGCCCTCTGAGTGTGTGCTAAGAAAGCATTCAAGCCTAGCCGTCGGACAAACGTCCGTAAGGACTATTTCACCCACAAAAACGTCTCGCGTTGGAACTACTAGCCGCAGGTTGTCGAAGCTCCGAGCAAAAAAACCTTCAAACGGTGGTTGGGAAATTTCCTAGGGCTAACGTTTCTCCCTTGTACCCTTCAACATTTCAACTCAAGGCCGCTATTCCCCGAGTGTCCTTTGCCCGGCTAGTCTTGCTGGGCTCCACAATAAAAAAGACAAAGCACCAATACCTGCTTTTGCATTTCAGTCTGCTTAGATGTATGGATGTTGCTGCTTCATTTTGCCCTTCTATTGCACGCGCGTATGTTTGCTTCTGAGCAAAATATCCACGTTGCTTCACTGGTCAGTCCAGGCCACTCTCTGTGCTACCACCTGCAGCTTATGCCCCGATAGTTTGCCCCTGTCTTCCAGCTCTCTATGTTTCAGCGCAATGACTACTAAAGACAAGAAAGTGCTCTGGGAGCCGGGGAAAATTGGGCCTCAGCCTCAAACTCGTGTACCAATTCAAGGCTTGGAATTTTGTTTAAATCTCGTCCGTCTTGCTGACCTAAAGAAAGTGTTTGCTGTTTTTGAGCCAATAAATTGTTCTGAAACATTTTATTGACGCGTAAATCTCAGACTTGATATTTTTGTGTGGTTCTTAGTCATCGAGGAACCATCTTTTGCTGGCTTTTGCAGGGACTGTCAGTGCTCTATTTTAATTTCTCTTAAACCGTGCCGAGAGTGTCTTACTCTTGCTTTTCTGATACTTGTTTGAAGCTAGCGAAAAATGAGATCACGTGCGACGGGCACATGCATTAGGCCCAGGGATCCCAGAGCAGCGTCTCTCAAAGTGTATCCAAAATAAGTGGATTTATTGGGTGTGCTTCCATTGTGAGACCGCCACCAGGCGGGTCCCTCAATTTGCAACCACGCACGGACTACCTGAGGGTAGACGAGAGAGTTTAGGAACGGAAGGTCTCTGTAGCACTCCGGAGGAGAAGAGACCTTTTAAACTCTCCTTCGCGGATTCTGCAGGCATGGGCTGTGAGAAGGCGACAGGGACTCAGTTGGAGGAACTCACAAATAGACTAAGTGGTGAAAATCCCCTGTCCTCAATATTAAAGTCAGACTATGAGACAAGAGCAACCCCAAAGAAGAATAAGGCCACAAATGAACCACAATTGTCAAAAGCCCATGAGAGCAGAGCAGGCTCAGTTTTAAAAGGTTCGAAGCACCAAATAAAGGGACAAAAAGAGAACAGCAGGGCGTAAGTCCTGAAGGGAAACCTGCACTATGAGAAGCAATAAACCTCCCGAACTGAACCGCGAGGAACCGACCATTAGTGAATCCAAAACAAGACGGGGTTCGGACAACAGGAAGGTTCGGGACTCGCAAAAGCTTGTAGGCATCAGTGAAATTGTAGGAACAAAGAGAATTGCTAGGATCGGGGTATAGAAGCTACGGCAACCGGAATTACCAACAGGACCAGCGAGACCAATGTCGGTAGGGGTCCTAAACCGGGACATCAGGGACCAGCAGCTAGCAGCAGCGGGGAAGTACTTCACTTCATAATGGGGAGATATTATGTCTTGCCTGATACTCCGTGGGGAAAAGGGCACCAGGAAATCCCAACCGAAGAGGAAGGCATTCTGGTACTCCGCTCGGAACAAGACCCAGAATAAACGAGAAAAACGCTATGTCGAACGAAAGGACCAAGGTGGAGCTATACGCCAGTGCCTGCCGCATTAGACACAAAGGGGCGGAACTGACCACTAGAGTCGCCCATACCAGCGCTGAAGTGGTCGCAGTCTCAGAGACCTGGCTAAAGCAGTAAGACCGCATTCCACAGAGGTTCAAGACCGCTGCCTCGTTTATCGACAAGACAAGGGAAATGACACGGCAGGTGGTAAAGCAGCCACCCTGGTCGGAGAATGGCTAGCTTACATGAAATCAGAAATTTGTTTGTGCACAGCAAGCGCTCAAATGCTTGCTATCGTCGTAAGATTTCCAGCCAGGAAGACGGCTGTTGTGCGCGTATGTAGAAGCTCCGATTCAATAATAGACGAGAATAAGAGATTGACGGACGCACTATAGCAGCCCCAGGCATCAGCAAGCGGGCCGCTAATGGTGGTAGACTTCAACCTACCGGGAGTGGATTGGACAACAGGTAGCCGTAATTTGGGCAGAGCAAAGAGAGACTTCCTAGACTGGATGCGTAGTAGATCTCTGGTTCAGCACATTAGAGGAATCACAAGGTGCAGATCAGGACTGCAGCCTTAGTTCCCTGGACTAGTGATCACAAGGCGCAGAAATGACATAGGCGGGTTGGATTTGATGAAGTCTCCGGGCAAAGTATTCATGTCACCATCAAATTTTCAATTTGTCTCAGACACGCGAAAGCCGAGGGAAAATTACGTGGAAATTTGGGGAGGCCAAATAAGAGTGAACTCATACGTAGGGCATCAGAACTAGACTAGAGCATAAAGGATGGGGAAGTTGGAGTGGAAATATGACAGAGGATCGAGGGAAATCTTCTGGAGCCACAAAATAGTTTTGCTCCTGCTCAAGGAGTGCAAAAATGGGCGCCGGCTGCTCGACAATCTGGCAGGAATAGAGATAACAGCTGGCAGATCTTCGGGGCCACTGGTTACAAATGAGCCTGGCTACGGTGCTAGCAGGATAAAAACTCATCCGTTAAAATCCAGCCAGATGCGAACAGAACTTCTGAACTGACACCAGCCAGGGAAGTTAAACAAAACCCAAAAAGCTACTACAGGTATGCTCATTCAAAGGCCTCGCTTAGGGAAGGAAAGGGACATTTAATATTGAGGGATGGTGATGAAATATGTGATGGTGACCAGACCGAAGCCGATGCCTTGAGCCTATACTTCGTAAATGTACATGGACTTGATGGGGGGCAGCAAACAGACCGAAACAAAAGCGGTTGTTCCCGTCATTTTCAACCTGCAAATTGGAGAACGGCAGACTGAGAAGTTATAGGAAGGACAGCATACTCCAGTGGCTGGGACGTGATGGCATACACCCAGACACCATACAGCCGCTGGCTGTCCTGATAGGGGTATATGTCTGCCGTCTGTGCTGCGCCACAAGTAGCCAAGGGGCATTACCGTTGGACTCAAAGATAGCTGCAGTGGTGGCTATCCACAAGGGGAGGTCACGACCACATAAGAAAATAACCGTCCTGTAAGCCTTACTTGAGTTCTCTGCAGGTGTTTGGAGCAAATAGTAAGGGGCTAGATATGTAAACATCTACTGAGCTACAAGTTGCTCAGTAAGGCACAGCACGGATTTCTGAAGGGCAAATCTCGCCTTTCGAACATTATAGTATTGATAGACGAAGTCCCAAACCGGACTGACAAAAGCTAGATGGTCGAAGTTTGTAGCCCAGAACTCAACAAGGCTTTTGACTCAGTCAACCATCGCCTATTGATGGGAAAACCGAAGGCGTTTGGGGTAGAATGGCAAAACACAAGTGGGAATCAGCCTTGCTGACAAACAGGACGTTTTATGTTAGAGCAGGAACCTGCAGGTCAAATCAGCACAGGTAACCAGCGGAGTACCCCAAGGGTTAGTTTTGGGCCCACTTTTTTCTTCTATACATAAATAATCTGGCGAAGGGATTGGCACCAGCGAGTTTCCTTTTTGCAGACGATGTGAGTCTTGTGGGATCAGGAGGTCGTGAAGAATTAGCAAGGGACCTGAGGCGGGTAGTTAGCTGGGTAAATAGGTGGGATAAGCCCTTAAAAGGAGGCAAGAGTCATCTGCTAACCAGAGCCTCAGAGGAAGTGACGGTCATGAGCGAAGATGGGCTGCTCAGAGTTGAAGCGACACAGCCAATGAGGAACCTGAGCTTCCAAATGACTGCAGACTTCAAGTGTGCTGAACAAGGCAGGCTGGCTGCTCGGAAGGCAAGAGGCGAACCCCCCTACTGCACCTAGCACTTTCTTGCAGATCGGTGGAAGTGTTCATACCCACGTGCGAGGCAGTAGTGAGGCCACTTTCAGAACATTGCGCACAGGCTTGAACACGTTTTTGAATATGGATGCGGCCTGCATAGGAAAGGCCCAGTGACTAGTCACTCGGGGGGTTGAAGAACAAAGAGGGAAGTCATATGAACAACAACCGCGGGATTTGAGACTCTTCTCTCTTGAGAAGAGAGACCCAGAGGAGACCCTACGAAGGCATTTAAAATCCTGAAGGGTTCATCAGGCATACGACCCGGGGATTTAATTAAACGGGCCGCTGATCAAGCAACGAGGACATTTAGTGTAAAATTTTGGAAGCCACTCACTGGGCTAAATGTACAAACAAAAGTTTTCGGCAGTAGAGCAGTGAAAGTGTGGAATAGCCTAACAAAAGAAACAGCTAGCGTGCAAGGGGCAAGGCATTTCAAAGAGAAGTTGGGTGCTAGGTGGGACGAGTTATTCACAGAAGTAGGGTACGAAGAGTTGGGCGAGGTAGTGGTTTACCCTGGGATTTGAGTTTTCCTATGTCCTCGTCTACGGTCTGAGGCACTGACTGCTATGGAACGCTAGCTTCATGGTTGTCTCTTGCCTGCATGGTATAGCGCTCAGGGCCAACGAGACAAGGTGGCGTACGTACGCGGTAGGTAAACATAGACACAAATCAAACGATGCTTCGTTAGTAGTCAGAAAACCGAAGCTGAGCCACAGGGGTACTTACGCGACCCTGCAGAGCAAAGGGTACGGTGAGAGAAGCGATGAGGGAAGACTCACAAGAAAGTGTGTGTGGGTTCGAGGGTCGAGCCAGGAACAGCTTGGTTTGGAGTGATAAAACAGTTTATACGAGGGTGGCGATGAAGATGATGATTTCCAGAAATGAATACAATGTCACCGCACAACCTCCCCCTAAATTAATGAGGGGATGTCTTCGAAATGTTGCGCTGTGAGGGTGTTCTTCTGCCCCGAAGAAAGAGTCAGGATTGAAGAGACAAAAAACTACAGTAACAAAAGGGGTGCAATCAATCAGTTGTGCATTGTGTGGCGGAGAAAGAGGGAAAAGATTCGGAATGGTACATTTGTTTGTCAGCAGGATTGCCTTGCGGCCGGAAAAATGCCTCGACACTTAAAGTAGACAAACATGCTTTCCCTTGAGTCGGGAGTGTAGAGCATCTCAGCGGGCTGCCTCCAGGTAGAAAACTAGTCGAGTTTGTCAGAAAAAGGACTAGGTGTACCCTAACCCTCACATGCGAAAATGCTGTGGGATAATAGTGGCCCTCTTCTCCACACACCCATCCTTGTCCCGGATTGAGGGATTGTTGACGAAAAGCTCGTTGTCTGCAGCAGCTCGAGAGGCGGGAGGAAGAGAAACGAAAAGTAGTTCTTGAGTGATCGCCCTAGGCGGCTCGACTTGCGCGAACACCAAAATAATCTGTAAAAATGGCGGATTTATTTTTTAAATAACGATAACAATAAAATCCATCTAACAATTGGGTATACCAGGAACAGTGTTTACGAAATGTGCTGGTCTTCGTACGACCCGACCGCGACGGTCGCGCGCTACTGGGGTTTCGTGGTTTGTGTGATCCGTGCCTGCTGATGATGGTGACCCGGGTGCGGGCATGAAGGCAGCCACTGGACATGGATGGGCTGGGTCCAAAGGCATATCCACTTACATGAATGCCGGTTTATATCTGTCTATGGAAAACGTTCCTTGCAGTTCCTTGATTTTGATGGTTTTCTGGAGCTCAGTGACGGCCTGACTAAGGAGCCAGAAGAGACTGTCGCGTACTGTCCGCACGCGAGAAGAGATGTTTCCACGTGGACGGCTCCCCAGGTATGTACATAGGTATGGCCTGTTCTCCTGTCGATGCTGAGAGCAGGTCAGGCATATGTTGAGTTAGGCTTCTGATGCTGTCGGAATAGGCAAAAGGCCGCGAAAGTCGTGATGCAACCAGCTCTCAATGCAAGTGGAAATATTTGCTAATCGAGCAACAAGTAACCAACTCGAATGAATCCCGAAACCAGGACAAGATTTATTCGTAGCTTCTGTGGTAATAAGTTGAAGGTCACAAAAAGTACAAATATATACAAACTTTAAGTATGCGGCCAAATAGACTCCACAGTAAAACCTAAAGGTTCAAAGCCCCGTGGCTCAAGCGCAACAGTCAGAAACGGTTCAAGACCAAATTCAAATGTCTCACACAAACAAACAAGCGTGTAAAGTGTGGTGTATGGACGAGCATATCGGGGTAATGCCAAATATGGTCACATCCACGAAGCAAGTAGAACATTTGAGAGGGTTTTCAATATTCGTCTTTCACGCCACCAGCCAAAATCCCTCCGCGAAAATAGCTGTCTAAGGTTCGAGATGGGGTAATGATTCTTATCCTTCCTTCCTGTAACTTGTTTTCAGTGTCTGTGGTTGCCGACCTTCTGTGTTGGCTGGGCGTAAAATAGGCTTCCATTGCATCAATCAATGGCACAATCCGTGAAGAACCAATTTCATGTCCCGCTGCACAACTCGGGATCGGCATACTCATCAGAAAACCGAAGCACACAGTCAAAAGCACGACCAGAAGGAAGACATTCCAGGGTAAAACATTTTGCTGCATGAGGTTATTCTACTTACCCCAAGCAGTGAACTATCTCAGCAATTGGTTGAACTAATTTTGCTTACATATTTGATCGCATAAGAGGAACGTAGATGCAACGTTCAAATGACAATGAGATATCGCGTAAAATCGAAAGGTCAATAAATGGTGGAATTACATAAAATGGATATGAAAGATTTTCTGAAAGAATTGCCAGTGGTTTCTGGTTGTAAATCGGCTTCCAAAACGAATGCACGAAGGAGAGTATTAAAACACACATAAACATGGATAGTGATCGGAGGCTAGCACATATCTATGTATTTCAGATTTTTGTGTGTACAAAATGTCCGTCGAACAATGATCTATAAAATATGAATAAATGCTCTTCTCCAAGTGCCGGAACAATTCCACAATGTGATTTCAGCTAATAAGCCTCACTTGAACTGTCCAAGTGGAGTCTTGGGGAATTTTTCCTTTTCACCTCTGTGCACGTTGTATAGAAAACCGGAACTCAGCATATTTTGCAGTTGCTCAAAAAAGAACCCGGTCGGGTTGAATAGTTGTAGGGCGTGAAACGGAATAAAAAGCTGACTAACTCAGCGTGAGACGGTCTGAAAGCCACTTTGTCCTTTTTACGTAGTTTCGAGTTCGAATCATCAGCATTTTCATCCTGCTTCCTGCAACGAGTAAATGAAACTCTTAGATGTTTCGAGCACTCCCTTCGTTTCCGCGGTTTCTTGTGATGTAACGCGATTGTAGGATCTGTTCAATATACAAGGCTCAGTTCGATGGTGGCACGGTTCTCCTTTAGCATTGTTGCTACCCTAAAACCTAATGATAATGTAGTTGTTTTAAGTTCTTTTATGGATACTGACTTCGGCTCAGTAATCTTTGCTTTGGCTAAGGGAACATTGTTTCGCCGCCGGCCATTCAGTTCCACTAGGTCGGCCAAGTCCAAATCAAGTTGCATGACCCGTTGGTGTCCCACTTTCAGCCGGGCTTCCTGAGAGGGTCTCTTTTGAGATGTGTCAAAAGCTTTCGAACCATTTTCTTATTTCTTGATGGGTAATTTGACGATGGTTGCTTGGGTAGAGCTACTTATTGTTGCCCATCGAGATATTTTTCTTGGGGCTCACCAATGAAAGCGTCGACTGATCTCTTGAGTGAGCTCCACTTTCCTGAGATAGACCTTTGGATTCAATATCCAAACGTTGGCGGCGTTCTCTAAAGACACTTCCCTCAGCAACCTCCAAGCAATTTATTGGTGCCGATTGTTAAATATCTTTCGTCAAGGGGCCGAGAAGTGTCCAGCTCAGTATCGTTCGCGTGGCCAAAGGTTCTTTTTGATTGCTTACGCACTGTTCAACCACCCAATGAGCCCCTGATACATGTATTCTTCGAACACTGTAACGTACATGCGTGGAAATCCTCCCTAGCCGTTGCCATATTCTTGTATTGTTGAGACTACGTTCTTTATTTTATTGACCCTCGAACAAGTACAACAGGCATCAATCACTACACTTCAGCATTTGTTTATATTTTGCTCACGTGAATTGGCATAATTTTGATTCGAACTTGGATTTCCGTGACGGTGGTACCCGACATTGGCATTTGTTGAACTCTGGTCTTCGTTGTTAGATGTTTTGGCCGTGCAGTTGAGAAATGCACAAACTTATGTGCGTATAGCTTGATAATCCAGTACCGTAGAAACTATGAATTAATCTTGTTTTGGTTTTGGGATTTGTTTTGAATTGGCTACGCGTTGCTCACAGTCGGGATAACCGTTACAAACACCATTTCCTTGAGGTGAGACCACATTTTGGCAAACAAACTAACAGATTCGACTGCTCTCATTGGCAAGCTGTCTATCGCAAAGGCTTTCGCAATTTCAACGGTTCCCCATCAGTTAATTGTGTTAACTACGAGGTCAGCCTCATAGAATTGTTACCATGACCCCGCGCAATCGTACTGATCGTGAGAGAGGCAGGCTTGCAGACTAGTTCACAGCCTTTTATAAGCTCCCTTGTAATCAGCGAAGAATCCAACCCCGTGTCCAAAAAAGCCATGACCTTCCCCGATTTGTAGGTGTTGCAATACCAACAGGTACCACGTCTAATCTCGCCTGTTTGAAATCATCATGCCCTGTTGAACGGACATTCCTTTATTCTTCCGGTTGGGTAGGCTTGTTATTTCGAGAACCATGTAGCAACGTGTGGTGATTACCCACGCATGCATCCTGGTCGCATTTAACTTTGAAGCTGCATCCAGAGGCTCACCAAGAGTTGTGTAAACACGCGAAATGTGAGCCGATCCTTTTTACTGCGGACCCTTGGTGGGGCACACTCATCCCATGAAAGGTCGGACAATCTGGTAACCGATGAAGTGAGTTGCACAGCTTGCATTCAGTTGACCTCTCGGGATCTCAACTTATCACGTGCATATCAGCCCAAGGCTGGTTACGGTTACAGTCGTTCCCCACAGCTTGGGCCGATCATGACGCTGTCCGCGCCAGCCTTCAACTCCCTAAGTTGAAGGTCACAAAAAGTACAAATATATACAAACTTTAAGTATGCGGCCAAATAGACTCCACAGTAAAACCTAAAGGTGCAAAGCCCCGTGGCTCAAGCGCAACAGTCAGAAACGGTTCAAGACCAAATTCAAATGTCTCACACAAACAAACAAGCGTGTAAAGTGTGGTGTATGGACGAGCATATCGGGGTAATGCCAAATATGGTCACATCCACGAAGCAAGTAGAACATTTGAGAGGGTTTTCAATATTCGTCTTTTACGCCCCTGGCAACGGAAGCGGAATTCGAGGCATAAATTGCTCCAACGTTGACTATACTCCGGCTTCCACTGAAAAAAGATTGCCTAACTGGACAAAAAGAAGCTTCTGGAGCCGTGCCGGGCTTGCATATACTCTTATAGCTTCTTCGGGTTGTCCATAAATACTTTCATTCAGGCCGTTAGTGGCTGGATGGTAAGCCGTAGTTCTCACTTTTATACATCTCTATACACTAGTCGGGGAAGCGAAACGACTCCTGGAAATTGGTTCCTCGATCAGTGGTCACGATAGCGGGGCACCCGAACGGGGCTACCCATGGCACTAGGAAAGCACGTGCTGCTGCTTCGGATAAGCAGTTACTCAAACGTATCTCCTCAGCCCAAGCCGAACAACGGTGGATGCACGTTAACAGTTAAATGAATCCCCTAGATGGATGCAGAGGATCTGCGGGGTTGACATGCATACGGTGAAATCGTGTGTCGGGCGGGGAGAACGCGTCGAGAGGATCTTTTGTGTGCCTGTGTACTTTAGACCGCTGACAGCCTAGACAACTAAGTGCCCATTCACTTATATCCCTATTGATTTTTGGCGACGCGAAAAGCTCAGCCACAGTCTCAACCGAGACTCGCAAGCTGGGGTGTGACAATCCGTGTAGTGTCCTGAACATAGGTGGTACCAGTAGATGGGGAGTACCTTGCAACACTCCGCACAAGATCTTGCCCCCCGAAAAAGTGAGTGGCCTCGGTTCGATTTAGAGGGGGCTGCTGTGACGTGGCTGCTCATCTTCTGGATCATGTACTTATGCTGATGCAACGGCTGCTAAGTCAATACCACTGGTTGGCGTAATGAGATGAATGTGAGAAGCAGCATCTTCCACGGGGTTAAGTTCACCTGAGATGTGTCGTATATCCTCCGTGAACTGTGTAACGTAATCTGGGCGACGGGATTCACTGGTCGAGTGCCGGTCTGTAATTGATGCCGCAACGAAGAAGACCGGCCTGTTGTTCGTGAAGGTGGTGAACAGTCCGGCCTCCGGCGTGTACCGGAATTGACGGATAGCCAAGTAAACTGCGCGATGTTACCTGGCAGATGTGCTATACCTGCATCAGGTCGGCTGCCGAGGTGTGGGGAGAAAGGATATAGGTTGACACGTGCCTTGTACTTGCTGTCGTGGAACAGCACCAACATCCAAGTCTGAAGCATCGGTTGGTTGTGCCATGAGAGAATTTGGTAGGAGGTGCGCAATAGCGGACTTGTTAGAGATGGCCTCGTTTCAGTTCGACGAAAGCAGAACGGACATTCTCGGGAAGCGACGGTAGAAGCCGACTAAACCATCGAATCTTCGGAGAGTTTTGAAGACTGAAGGTTCAAGATATTCGAGAATCGCCTGTACCTTATCTTCCATCAGTAAAGCGCCTGTGACTGATATCTTGTGACCAAAGAAAGTGATACTTCCCTGACCAAATGAATACTTCTCAGCGTCTATAGTTGCCCTACTTTCAGATAAACTTTTTGAAGGTGATTGTAAGTGCATACTGTGGTAGTCAGGGGTTGTAATGGCAACTAAAATGCCATCTAAGCAGGTGCGAACCATTTTCAAACCGTGGCAGACCTGATCTATAAATCTCTGGAATGTTTGTGCCGCATTGCGAAGACGGAATGACATTCGAAGAAGTTCAAATAGGCCAAACGGCGTGATAGCGACTGTCTTTGGTATGTCACTGCGGTTACCGCAAATTTGCTTGTCCACGAGAACCAAATCTGTGCGACTGAAAATCTTGCAACCACTTAATCTTACCGTAAGGTCCTGGAAATGTGGAATCGGGTGGTGGTCAGGCATGGTGCTGCTGCTTAGTGTCCGATAATCGCAACAAAGTCACCAGTTGCCGACAAGCGTCTTGGGTGGCATAGGTAGTGGAGAAGCCACGGGCTTGAAGATTGCCTGGAAATACCAGGATCCAGCATGAGCTGGAGCTCGGCCTTGGCAATTTTCAGTTTGCCAGATGCTAAGCGCCTGGCGCGGTAATGAACCAGTGAGCCAACCGTGACCATTAGGCGTATTACTTCTTTCGACACCTGTAATGGCACGTTGTTAAGTTGGAATAGCAAACGAAACCCGTGCAGCAGCCTCTGGCGGCAGAGTTTGGCAACAGGAGTGATGAGGACTGGAGAGGATGATGACTTCATCAATGGTGTGCCGCCCGCTGAGACTTGGGTAGTATTGAGCCAAAGAAGAAAACCGGACGGATCAACCAAGAGGTTGGAATGTCGAAGAAAGTCGATGTCAGTGATTGGATTAAAAAGGCCAGTAATGATAAATACCCGTGGGAGGTCACGACGCAAACCAAGGTTCTGTGTTATTAAAAGCTTACCGGGAATCTTGTAAGACACCTTTGAGCAATACGTAGCCAAACTCGCAACGGATCTCGAAATCAAAAAGCGATTATCCGTGAAATTCTACGGTACTAGATCATCAAATGAACAATGACACGAAAAAGATACAAACCTCTATTACGCGATCATAAGGACTCAGAAAACGGGAACCGAATTAAGGCGTGCGAGAAAGGCGCACGTGCGACACGCAAGTCCAGAGCAGGAATATGACAGAGAAGCGCGCTGGACGCGAACAAACAAGTGTTGGTTCGTAAAACCATAAAGTGCATAAAACAAGTCAATAGTGTGAATACGTGAATGATGTTGGGGAAACATGGGACTGCAGTGTTTTTGGGGGGATTTGCAACGACCGGTCTTTAGAAATCCTTTTCGGTGTCTTGGTAGCTTCGACCAACCCAATTTTATCTGACTGGGGCTGTCGGTAGAGCAAGGTTGAACAGTGCTTACCTGTGCGCCAGAGTCCACTAGAAACGATGTCTCAGAAGTTCTGTCGGCCGTAAAATGTAGGCTACGGTGAGCGGAAAGGCCTGACACCGTTGCTATCTGTACCAGTCGGCTTACGCGTTTCCCTGGTGCTCAGGCTGATACGTGCTAGGCTTGGTGCATTTTTTTTGTCTTATCTCCATGGTTTCTGCGTTACCCAATTAGGCCCGGGCTAGCAGGACTACTCTTCTGTGCGAGGTTGGGGCTGCCTGCTCAGCAGAGTACGAAAGTTGATCGTGATGAGTTTATCGCGTTAACCTGGGGGTGGTATTCCATCTGCTTAGCTAAGAGCTCCATGATGTTAACATGACCTAATTCAGGGTCGTCAGCTACGTCCTGTACGGAGGGTAAGGCCTGTGCTTTTACTCGGCCAGCGGTTTCCTCTGATTCGCCTAAATTGTATCTATTCCCAAAAACAGCTAATATAACTTGAAAGTCACTGGGAAGAGCCTGCATTCCAAGCTTACGCAGCGTAGTATCACCAACTCTGAGGGTAGGGAACTGTCCCTGCATAAAAATTAGAAGTAGCTTCTGAGTTTTCAGTGCAGTGCTTACGGACGTGGATGTCGGACATCAGTGGCTTTAGCCGATCCATCACGGACGCACAAAGTCCCCTTAGTATGGCTTCTCGCAGTCCATCGTATGGGCTCGCTTCAGATGGGTCCCACACGATACCCCTGACCATTGGAGCCAGGGTCTGTGGCAAACGCCCCACCAGCTACGTGCACCTGATATTCTGGCTGGTTATGCTGGCCACTCAAGGTCAACGTGACGTATATATCAGGTTGTCTCGTTTTTTTCCTTTTTTCATCGTTTAGGCCTGTTTTTACTTAGCTCCTGGTAGTAATATCTATCTACTCTGAAGCGTCAAATAGTCCGTGGCAATAACTGCGACACACCACCGTGGGTCCATAACTTATTACCGTGAAAAATCAACACAACCCTATAATAGGAAATCTAGACTTTTACCTGCCACAAATCACCCCTTGTGAGCCCATCTATAAAATACTCAGCGATTGTTTGCTGAATCAACCCTTTTGGTTATCGTTTCCTACTTGGCTAAAACTCTAACCTCCCTTCGTCCAAACAGTGAAACCACCTGGTCAACCCTATTTGCAAACACCCTAGGTGACTTCCTATAGAGTTTCATCTCCGTCCCGTATCTAGGCTCTTTGCAGTCGCTAAATTTTCAATAAAACTAGTTGGTTATACGAAGCCTGCAGACACAATGCGCAATTCCAAAAGAAGCAGACCGGCCGGTAAGATTTTGCCACGCGTAGCCGTAAGTCTCCCAATCACTACGCCATGCTCCGTCTCACTAACGAACATCCATGATGACGCAAATAGTAAGATTGACAGCCTCTTACGACACGTTAGCTCACTCGAATCGCGGATTGAAGATCTTGACAGAGCCACCAGAATTCTGACACCACTGGCTCAACTCCTCGAGCCCTCTATGGTAACTACGGACTGTAACTTAGTTGCCACGTGTAACTTCATTGACAGCACATCTGCAGAGGTTTCAAAACGAATTCGAAACTCGAATCACGCCATTGTATTTAACATTCCCGATAGGGCCCCACTCAACATGGTCAGCAGTACCTTGCTGAAGGCCGCTAACATGGAACGTGTGATATGCCGTAGCAGCAGACTACGCAAACAAACACAACGACACCAATGCCCTCTACTTTTCCAATTTCCGGACTCACTGACGGCCAGTGGGTTCATCCATAAACAAACAATTATTGCTATTATTTCGCCATACAAGAACATTCGAATAGCACCTGACAAAACGCCACTACAAAGAGAAGTGCTGAAAAAGTCAAACTCCCGCAAACATCCAAGGCAGGAATCTGCCCAAAAGACACCTAACCCCGTCATTCCCCTAACCTACTCTATGAAACCAGCGTCTACCAGGCAACGACTGTCTGATGTAGACCTTGACGCAACGCCTGGGCCTTCTCCAAATCCACCAGTCTCCAAGCGCCCTAGGCTCGTCAATAGTGTCGCAGATGCCTGGGACTCGAATCCACCAAGTCCTGCCAGACAGCTTAGCTCTGTGCATCAGAAGCAGCTACCTAACTCGCGTAGCCTCCCTGACCTAACAACTTTGCATCACTCTCCCAAGGCGACACATAAATCAAAGTGTGGTCGTTCTTGTCCGCACCACATAGCCACGACTAAAACCCATCCGCGCGACCGCACCATACCATTTCCAGGTCATTTTCGTTCGAATGAAACCCGTCAGAATTCAGGGCATACACCCGTAAGCAAGCTGCCAAGAAGTAGCGTACCTAAGGACACAACCTCACCGTTGCAATCTAACTTATCACCAATGGGCCGAAAGTTGGTAACGATCTACACTCAGCCCCCAATGCAGAGTGTCGATAGCAACGGTAACACATGGCCGCAAATCCAGAATTCGGCAACCCACACTCCATCCCTACTGAAGGCCTCAACATTTAGTTCATTAGGCAACGACCGCCTTATATCACCAGGCTGCACCCCTAATGTCATGCAAAGATTAGAAGCGAACAGACACCCTTGTGAGATGTCACTAATGCCGGGACCTACAGTTTCTGTTCCCAAAATAGATTGTTTCTCAAACCGTTATTCCTACCAGCGAAATCCTCGCTCTACGAGCATTTATACGGACGATGCTCGGAAAGCACTTCACAGCTATTATTCAAAGCTGCATCTGCCTGGCTCTTCATTTCCTAACTTTTCCGTGCCGCCACCGTTTATCCCGCTAGTTCCTTTACCATACCAAAATTTTCGTTTTGCTCCACCACAGGCGTTTTACGCGCAGGATACATCCACAAACCCCCTCCGAGTAAATTTTCCCCACCCTGTGGCATACAATCCCACAATCTTTCGTCTCTTCTAGCCCTGACGAACCACTTTCAATACCGACACCTTACCAGTCGTTCATACCTTCGGCAGCACACCGAACTCCGAAGGCCAACTACCCAACACTGCGTATTACCAATACCTCCTTCGTTGATGACCCCCATATAACCCCCCTACCAACCGCCGATTCCTATCCTACCTCACCCGGGCAAGTCGCATCGATGGGCGGCGAAGCCACCCCAAACTCTTTTAGTCCCTACCCTCTGAGGCCTGCTCTTACCACACAACAACCAATACCAAGGTTGTCACTTGGGCAAGCCAATACCTTCCATAACCACGTATTCTTTCACTGCACTGGGGCATTGAACGATCCCAACGAATCAGGACAAGTGGCAGGACTACTTCGTCTAAGGTCTTCTCTTTCACCCCGTAATAACCCTAAATTAATTACTTCCGGTTCGTCCGCGGCTAATTCTTCCGAAGCCATCGCGGAGGCGTCCAACGCTCACTTTTCCTCCTCTTCGGTAATAGCTCCAACTCACGCCCCTCACCGTGCACTTCCTCCGACCAACAACTCCCATACGTTACCTAACCCTGACACTCACTTCCACATGAGTGGGTTGTCATTCATCTTATTTAACTCGCGATCCATCTTAAATAAGCTTCATCACTTAAAAAATTATGTCATAACCTCCAGTCCTGACATCATCTTTATTACTGAAACCTGGCTCACCGAACACACCAGCACAAGCGAAATTATGCTTGAAGGGTACAAGGTTTTTAGGGTAAATAGGATCGACAGACGCGGAGGTGGGTGCCTTGTGTACGTACAGCACGCCCTTTCAGTAGTCCCCATCAGACATGCCACACTCGACTCAATTCCGGACTCTCTATGGCTCACAATTCGGTTCTCAACTGTAGTCATGCACATTGGCTGTATCTATCGCCCGCCCTCATCTACTATTGCAGACTTAACTTCTTTAATTGAAGCCTTTGATTACCTTTCACTACTACCTTCGGCAGCGAAAATCAAAGCCGGTGATTTTAACTGGCCTAAAATATCCTGGAGAAACCTCACGGCACCTTCCAACTTAATAGACTTTGTGTCCCATACTCACATTGGGGGCTGGATGCAACACGTTAAAACCCCTACTAGAAACGCCAACATACTAGATCTTATATTCACCCACAGCGTTTCCCACTTTTCGGTTTCCGTTCTGAATAAATTTCCTGGTAGCGACCATAAGATAGTGGCCGGTAACCTTTCCTTCAATCCTTATCCACCAGACTATCTGACCCCAGTCAACAACCCCGTCCGTTTAAATTGGAACCCTCTGCCCAATCTCATCCATAATCAAGATTGGAGCAGTTTCTTCTAACGGCTGACCCCCAACGAGCGGCTGATCACTTTTACTTTAACATAGGAAACTGCCTCCAGAAACTTAGCCCAATATCCCAAAACTCCTCCCTTAGGAAGTCCAAGCTTGCATCCCTCCAACAAAAGTACCTTAAGATGCAAAGACTTTACCTCCAAAACCACGACTTCTCTCTTTTCATAAGGCTAACGCGTCTTACTGATATTATCCAGGACCTAAAGGAAAAACAGCTCCGCAACGAAGAGTCCAAAGCCCTAAGGCATCCCAACAAAGCACTGAAACTCTCACTCCTACACAAATCTAGGAATTCGGCAACGGATACTATGATCCAATATGTCGTGTTACCGAATAAAACTTCGGCCACCTCCCCTTCTGATATCGCTGAGGCCTTCAACCATTACTTCGCCAATTCCATGGCCCTGGCCTCAGACACAGCACCCCCAAATCCTCTGGCTATTACCAGCTCTTCCTTATCTACCCTAACCTTTGAAGTAAACGTTATTTCCAGGCTCATCTCACGTTATAAAGCATCTGCGCGTCCTGGACCAGATGGGTTGCCCCCAGCTGCAATCATTAACGGTGGATCGGACCTTCCACTTTTACTACTGAATTTATTCACCTTGTCACTGAAATTTAGTTTGGTACCGTTGAACTGGAAGCGTTCAGTCATCATCCCACGACATAAAAAAGGACCTGTCCACGAACTTGCTAATTACCGCCCCATCAACCATACCCCTATCATTTCCAGAATAATGGAAACGATTATCAAAGATGGCATTACCACCCATCTTCTCGCTTCTAACCTTCTTAGCGATAGGCAGCACGGGTTCCTCAAATCGCGATCATGCACCACATGTCAGTTTGACTTCCTCAACCTAGTCACTAAGGCTGTTGATAGCGGGCAGGAATTAGTAATTGTCTACCTAGATCTGTCGAAGGCTTTCGACCGTGTTCCACACCTGCATCTTATATCCAAATTGCGTTCATTCGGCATTGGTGACCCGCTGCTTTCTTGGCTGAAATCTTATCTTGCTCATCGTTCGCAAGTGGTCCTAACCAACGGACATACTTCTAAACCGAAACCTGTTACAAGTGGCGTTATAAGGGAAGCGTACTGGGTCCTCTCCTATTTCTGATGTACATTAACGACGCACTGGATCTAGTACACCATGGCACGCCATTCTTGTTTGCAGACGATATAAAAATAGTTTACTCTTTCAATTCCAATGATGCTACCCATACTCTTTGCAACATTTCCGCTGACCTCGCAGCACTTGACCGCTGGTGCCACACCTGGAGGATGAGCTTTTCCACTGATAAGTGCGAGGTCCTAACCTACAAGTTCCAATTGCCCCCTGGATCCTTAACTCTTGGTGGGTCCCCAATAGCCAGTCGACCTACTATCCGCGATTTGGGCCTCAACTACTCCTGCTCCCTAAACTTTTCTGAGCACGCTGCCATCCAAGCGGCCAAGGCTAGAAGAAGTGTGGCCCTGCTCTTCCGGTCCTTTCGTCTCCGGGACAGCATCATCAGCATCTACAAATCACACATCAGGCCTTTGCTCGAATACTGCCCAATAATATTTTCTAACATGACGACATTCGACAGAGTTGCGATTGAAAGCATACAAAGGCGTTTCACCAAACAACTACTTGGTTGGTCCACGTCTTTAAGCTATAGAGAACGATGCCAAAATCTGGATCTTGACCCACTCTGGCTCCGCCGCTTAAGACTAAACTTAGTCTTTTTGTATAACCTGCTCCATAACCAGTCTTTTTCCTTTGACCCAGTAAGCTTCTCCCGTGAAACCCCCTACTCACTTCGGCACAGGCCTTTTACTGTCCCTTCTAGTATAGCTAAGTCGGCCATACGGTCACGTTTCTTCCTTCTTGTCTACTCTAAAGTCTGGAACAAGTTGCCCATCACCCTTCGAGCTTCACAAACCAAGTCCCAATTTCTGTCGGCACTCATTCCATATCTCAGCGTCACCCGTGCACTACAGTTATCTAATATATGCTTGGCAGAAGAAATAGCTTACGAGAGGGGCCTCGACTTCTAAGACCAAACCCTTCTCCGACCCTGCTCCCTTCAATTAAGGACACAATCAACGATAGACAGTTTCATCTATCTGGCTGAGTTCTCAACGTTAGACTACCTATGGCCATTTCCTCAATGAACCGAACAAATGGAAATGCCACTAATTTTAACCACTTGGCTTCCATCCAACCCCGTAGTTTCCGTCACTCTTATGCCTCGTCCTTCACTGGTTTTTATATGCCTCCATTAACCGTTGATCCGCAGCAGGGGCACACTGACTGCTGCTTTCTATCTGCTCTCCTTTCCCACGTAACCCCCCTACATTCTTAGCCCTTTTTCAACTCCTGTTATGTTAATTTCTACATTTTCAAGGGTTTTGTCTGTTTGTTCCATCACTTGTAAACAGCTGATTATGCACTTGGCATGCCTCGGACGTCTCCGAAATAAACCATTATTATTTAATATTACATTATCATAACCCACAGCTGGAAACACGTCCAGACTGCAGTACCCCTTTATTTCAGGTTCGCTGTCTCCCACTATCTCAGTCGCAAAACTGGCTAACCAAGGATGCCACTTTGACTCGTACGGACAGAGACTCAAGTGGAACCTACCATAGCTAATGGGACAGAAATCAAACCATACAACAGGAAATACTCCTAATTGCTTATCAGATCGTTCAACGTTTTCATACGCAACCAACTCGAGTTCCAGTTCACGCGCATGCCGCTACTATACAGCCACACTCGACTGATCGACCGACACATACATTGTCCTGCCAGACGAACCTTAAGCACTCGATGCCGTACGTTACCAAAAACGACGCTGAATAACACTGAAGGCAAATGTGTCAACACATACATATATATTTTTCAGTGAAACAGCATAATAACTCTGAAGTCCATGCGGAGATTTCCCACTCTATCATCCGTTACCACTGTTTATCTTCCCTACGACCCGTAGCCGGCTGGAAATTGGCTCTCCACTTCCCGAAGACCTTCCAGTTGCGCTTTCTTATTTCAGAATGGTACATGTTACTGATCCTGAATCTAAACTCACCTTTTTATGGTCTGCTGTTTTTCCCATATCCACCAGTATTCACTCTCACAAAATTGGTCTCATGCCCCCCTGCTTCAAAACTCATTCCGTTTATTGAACTCCGGTAAATCCGTCATTCAGGGTTTGCATTGTCTTCATGATCGCTATCCTCTTCGCATGCGTTGATTTTCCCGAAATTACTTCTTTACAATTTTCCCCCTTTTTTCCTCTTGCTCAAAAATTTACCCCATCCGCATAACCTCGGTGGGCCTCCGGTTTCCTCGGCTTGCATCATTCTCGTTCGTGATGCGTCCTTGGCACTACGTTAATGATTTTTCGATATCTCCAACGCGAACCAGTGCCCAGTGTAGTGCATTTCTGATTGTACATAATCCTGTTTCCTTTCCTTTTATCTTCAAGATGCCGTCGTGAACCACGAGGCGGAGCCATACAGTGCGGCAAGCATCTCACCTCCCTCTCCCCCCGAACAGTGACCTTGACCCCGACCCCAAAACTGTATAAAAACCCCCCATGGACACCCCCGTATGACCCACTTCCGGTTTCGAGCTGTACCAGTTAAGGCGTCGCCTTGTGTCAATACAAGTCCATTGTTTTCCGAGCTTCGCCTTCTGTTGTGACTGACCTCGTGCTGTGACCAGTTGTGCTGATCTGTGCGTCTATTTTCAGACCTCCGAACCCCACGTGTATTACAAAATTGGTGACAGTGGTGGGATTCGAACCCACGCCCTTGCGGACTGGTGTGGAGAGTGTCCCACGTGCTCCAACACGCACGTAGCGGCTATCACGCTGCAGACGGCGCCGTCGGATGTTTGGAGGAAACGCCAAGCAATAGATCCGGAATAAGAGCTGATATATAGACGGTTAAACGAAAACAGTACTAAACCGACACGAGAAGAAATGGCTGGCCAGAGTTGGGAAACCTTGTGCTTGTGGAATCTATGGGAACACTTGACGATCGTGGATGGCATCCTCTATTTCCAATATGGGCCTACCTATACGAGGAGGATAGTAGTACCCCAGGTGGCTGTCGAGACAGTGCTAGCGGAATTACATCGTGAGCTGGGACATGCCGGACAACGGAAGATGTTGGCAGCGGTTCGCACCAGGTTTTGGTGGCCACATCAGGTGAGGGATATAGTGAATTTCTGCAACAATTGTCAACTGTGTATGCGTTTCAAGGCGCCACGGACCACTAACCGGGCACCCTTGGCACCCATCATGGCGGGATACCCAAACGAACGGTTGGGGATTGACATTGTCGGTCCCTTCCCCGAGTCCAATAAAGGAAATCGCTTTGTTTTGGTCATGGTAGATTACTTCACGAAATGGTGTGAAGCAGAACCTATACCACGCACTGATTCCTTTACCATAGCCCAGACAATCTTTAATACCTGGATCGCACGTTGGGGGACACCACTATCCATTCACACGGACCAGGGCTCCAACTTCGAAAGTATGTTATTGGCCGACATGTGTCAGTTACTGGGAATAAAGAAAACTCGCACGACACCGTACCACCCCCAAGGGAACGGACTTGTAGAACGAACAAACCGAACCTTAAAAAACTTGCTGAAAGCCTTCATAGAGAGACATACCACTCGACACTGCGATAGTGCGCTACCCACATGTTTGCTCGCATACAGGGCATCAGTGCAGACTTCAACAGGGCAATCGCCACATTTCATGATCACCGGACGGGAATTGCGGTTACCCATCGATCTTACGGTGCCACGGCTAGCCGACGACATACGGACCTCAACGGACTATGCAATTAAGCTTTGCCGAACCCTCGGCGACAGTCATCGTCTTGCACGTACACATTTGAGGACATCACAACGCCACCAAAAAGAGTTCTACGACCGTAAAGCTCACGGAACACCAGTACAGCCGGGTGAAGAGGTCTGGATGAAGTCGATGACACAGGTCCCGGGAATACCTTCCAAGTTTAAGTACGATTGGACCGGACCATTCATTGTAATCGAGACCTTGAGCCCCACGACGTGCCGTGTTGCTCGCGTCGGCGAAAACCCAGAAACCCAGAGCCAAATTGTACACTACAACCGGCTGAAGCCCGCGACACACAACGATGGAATAGTTAGCAGCAGGCCTCCTAGCATTCCATCGGTTGCTGAGGAGGTTGAAGTGCATACAGAAGGGCTGAGGACAGCCCTTTCACGAGAGGGGGCTGTGTAGTGCATTTCTGATTGTACATAATCCTGTTTCCTTTCCTTTTATCTTCAAGATGCCGTCGTGAACCACGAGGCGGAGCCATACAGTGCGGCAAGCATCTCACCTCCCTCTCCCCCCGAACAGTGACCTTGACCCCGACCCCAAAACTGTATAAAAACCCCCCATGGACACCCCCGTATGACCCACTTCCGGTTTCGAGCTGTACCAGTTAAGGCGTCGCCTTGTGTCAATACAAGTCCATTGTTTTCCGAGCTTCGCCTTCTGTTGTGACTGACCTCGTGCTGTGACCAGTTGTGCTGATCTGTGCGTCTATTTTCAGACCTCCGAACCCCACGTGTATTACACCAGGCCGGAATCGAAACCGGTTCAAAAGTGCCGCGCGAAAACATTGTCAGAATGATCCATTCAAACTGTGGCTGACTTTGTTTTTCCATCTTTGATACTCTCGACTTTCATATTCTGGATTTGTGAATATTCCATCTTATTGAGTAACGTGTTTCAACATGATCATGCGCTACAGCGTGCATCTCGACTATGGCCGAGAAATATACCAGTATTAATTAATTAAAAAAAATTTTTCCACCTGGCCAGCCAAAACCCTGGTTCCGTGGGTCAGAACTCGAGGATCCTCACGTGCATTGAGGATACGCTGGACTGTCCTGCTTCTACTGCATCTTCGCCGTCGGAGACCAAGGGCTATAGACGGTATACGGAAGCAGGTCCTGGCTTAACTCAGGAGAATCTTAAAGGCTCACCAGTATGACACTCAGGGCTAAGGAGACAAAATGGTGTGCGTACGCGGCAGATGAAAACGGCCACGAATCGAACGATGCTTCGCTAGTAGACAGAAGACCGAAGCTAAGCCGCTGAGGTGTTTATACGAACCAGAGAAAAGAGTACAGAGAGAGAAGCGACGGAGAAGGACTCACAAGAATGTGTGTGTGATTTTGGGGTCGAACCAGGAACAGCTCGGTTTGGAGTGATAAAACAGTTTATATGCGGGGTTGCGATACAAATGACGGCTGTTATAAATGAATGCGAAGTCGCGACAGTGGCGAGAACAAGGCTTCTACTTTTTGTTTTCCAGCCAAACTGAAGGAACAAAGCCATCCGTATAAAGGAACTGGAAGGAAATACCAAGGCCACAGTTTTGGGTGCCGATCTCAGTGCATAACACTTAAAGAATTCTGGACTATAGACTGGCTCCGGTCATTACCAGTCCTGTGCAACCCGACCTTACCTGATCTGAATTCAAGACAACTAGCCTTTGTAACAGTCAGCCAATAAAGAAAAGACGAAATTCAGCAATGTAAGGATTTATCTAAAATATGTGGCTCACTGTCATTATTGTAAAAATACAAATATAAACACATTACGAGTCAGTCCTCTTGGATTGTTGCCCCGTCTTCCAAATTGGCGGTTTCTCTACCTTCGTCCAGTTTTCCCTTTGTTTGTGCAAGGTTGATACGACCAACTGAAACGGAAGAGAAAATCCATTACTTCAATTCGCCATACTCGTACGACCTTCCTAAAGTTTCTGTTACACAGCTCTCCCCTCCAGAAGGCTCCGTCCCCGGGGACACAGCTCTTCACCCTCCCATCGGCACCTCTAGCTTTAACTGCTCTGGTGGCACTGCGCCTTGGTCTTCGGTCGGCGAAATCCCACTGGTTGGGTTGATTCCCTGAGCTACTTGCTCGAAGGGCTTCAGCTTATTGAAATGAACAACGAATGATGGGTTACTACTATTCGGCGACGCGTTCCGAATGACACAGGTTGCATCTGACACAACCCTTTCAACACGAAATGGTCCCTTCCGGCCCCCGAAAAATTAAGTCGGTGCCCCCCCCCGGTGGGTATTGACGTATGAAGCCACACGAGATCGCCAGCTTGTAATGGGGTGCCAAACGCCTTTATGTCATAATACTCTACTTGCCGCCTCTGTGCTGTCCGAAGATGGGCTCGAGCAAGGTCTTTACCACTTCTTATTATGTCCCGCAGTTTGCTGACGTATTCCACTACCGTAGTGTTTTGATTGCTAATTGTGGGTAGTCGCAAGTCTGACGGAAGCCGAATTTCTCTTCCTGTCCAAAGGAAGCTGGGAGTCTGGTTTGTTGACGCATGCACTGAACCGCGATACGCTAGCAAGCAGAAGTGTATTTTCGTGTTACAATCAGTACCGTGCTCGACGAAGGCTTCGAGAAGGTTGATAAGTGTCCGATTAGTACGCTAAACTAATCCATTCCCTTGTGGGTGGTAGGAGGTAGTGCGCGTTTTGTCGATACCAAGAGATCTACAAAGCTCCTGTATGAGACGGCTTTCCAAATTCGTACCCTTATCAGAGTGTAGTTGGCTCGGTGCACCCCACTGACAAATCCAGTGCTTAAGGATCGCATTTGCAACGGTTTTTGCATCTCCGACGTTCAACGGTATCGCTTCGCACCACTTAGTAAAATAGTCGAGGAGCACCAGTAAGTATTTATTTCCATGTTGCGTAAGTGGCAGGGGTCCGATTAAAGCCATACCGACTATTTCATTGGGAAATCCCGCTGCTATGGGTTGTAACGGAGCACACGGTGCCGTTCTGGGATTCTTAAAGCGGCCACAACGTTCGCACGTCCTACAGAAATCCAATACATCTCTTCGTTGATAAGGCCACCAAAACCGAGTCCTTGTCGCATGCTCTAGTTTGTTGACACCCGCATGGCCCAGCTCAGTGTGCAATGTCGTAAGGACCTTTTGTACCATGGACCGAGGGACGACGACTTTCGTTGGATAATTGGGACCAAACTGGAAAACTAAAACGTTATACACAATGCTCAAGTGATCCCAGACTCCACAAACCACTCCCCGCCATCTCACGCTGACTAGGCTTCTCACCTCCTGCCTTCAATTTTGCGTAGATGAGGCTTGCGTCGCTATCGCTGGACTGGATCGAGCCACACTGTTCCGCCGTATCCTCCTGTAGACTGGTCTGTGCCACATAACCAACGGGGCAGGACCGGGCAATCTCCGTGGTTTCGGACTGGCCTCCTCGATAATGCGTCCGCATTCGAATGCCGGCTACCTGGACGGTGTTCAATCACGAAATCAAACTCCTGCAACTGCTCCTGCCACCGGGCTGTCTGTCCCTGGGGGTCTTTAAAGTTTTGTAGCCACAGAAAGGCCTGATGGTCTGTACGCATTCGAAATCGTCGACCGATTAGATACTGTCTAAACTTCTTACGAATGTCGTACAGTGGTTTTTCTCCCGTTTACATACCGTTTTACTGCCGTGGGCGATGGCATGCTCTAATCCATCTCTCCCGATCTGTGATAACACACCTCCAATGGCCCCGTCACTCACGTCTGTATCTGGAATAAACTCACTAGCTCATTCAGTCAGATCAGGCAGTGCCAGCACGGGTGCTGCGCAAAGAGCCGAACGTAAATCTCCAAAGGACTGCTCACATCGCTCGTCCCAACTGAAGCTGTCGTCTTTGCGCAGAAGAGCATTCAATTGTGAGGCCCGTTCTGCAAAACCTTTGACGAAGCAACGGTAATGCGAAGCCAGTCCTAGAAAACTCCTTACTTCCGTAACATTGTTAGGAATTGGCCAATTTAAGACTTGTTCGACTTTTTCCGGGTCAGTTCTTATTCCTTGGTCCGAAACAATGTGGCCCAGAAAATTCACTTCCTTGGACAGAAATCTGCACTTGGATGGCCTAGCTCAAGTCCTGCATCTCCAATTCTTCCCAAAACTAGCTCCAGGTTCTCTCAATGTTCCTCTTTCGTTCTCCCATGAATCAGTACATCATCGATGCATACAATGCATCTCGAAGGAATCACTCCCTCCAAAATGTGATTCATCAGACGTTGGAATGTAGCAGGTGCGTTAGTCAGCCCAAAAAGCATAGTCTGAAACTCATAAGGCCCGGATGGAATCGCGAACGCGGACTTCTCCAGGTCTTCCGCTGCAAGTTCAACCTGCCAATACCCAGACGCCAAGTCTAGGGTGCTGAAGTACTGGCTACCTCCTAAGGCGTCGAACAAGTCTTCCATGACAGGCAGTGGGGATGAATCCCCTTTGGTGATGGCGTTGAGTTTCCTGTGGTCTACGCACAGACGGAGTTTTCCATCTTTCTTCTTCACTAACACCACTGGAGACGACCAAGGGGAGTGGGATGGTTGAATAACGTCGCTCTTCAGCATTTCCTCGATTATATGCTGTACCTCTGCTTGATAATGAATTGGAATCCGTCTGGGGGCTATTTTCATGGGTTTTGCGTCTCCCGTGTCAATTCGGTGTTTAACTAAATCCGTCCGGCCCAATCTCTCGTCTCCCCATAAGAACGTATCGGAGAATTTCTCAAGGAGATTCAACAACGGTTTATTGCTTTCGGCTGTGTCACTATCATCCAGGAGCTCGTCGAACCGTGTTACGTGGTCTTTCGTTGCCGGTATCGTTGCACAACTGTGTATGCTGATCCCGTTCCGGCCGAAGGCTTCACTGTTTCCGTACCTCAGGTATAACCCCTTCTGTGGAATGTCGATTAAGCATCCGAAATTCACCAAGACATCTTTTCCAATGATCACGTCGTAGGGGATCCCCCCGACTACTATTTAGGGCTGCTTCTTAACGACGCCACCCAGTTCCAACTTCGGAGTGATGATCCCTCTGACGTCTAACCTCTCCCCGTTCACCGCCGTTAAGACCAAACTACACGAGACCGACTCAACTTTTCCGACTATTGCCATCAGTTTTGCGCTGAATAAACTACACGTGGCCCCCGTATCAACCAGCCCACACAAAACGGTTCCATTAACCTTCACTCGAACAGATAGAGATTCGATGCAAGCGGAACATATTGAAGCGGCAGGAACGATGGACCTACCTTGTTTCTGAGTTTGTGTCCTCGTTCCGAACAAGGGTAGACCGCTTTCGACTGGCCGTGAGTACGAAAGACCGGGAGAGCTGTTGTGTGGACTCGCGTGCCACCGGTTGGTGCTGAATCCTTGGATCTTGTTATAAGGCGGTCGATGTGCTCCAGCGTACTTCCCTCGGTACCAGCTTCGTCTCCCATTAGGGTGATTATGGATTGGATGTTGAGTCCTCGGTGGCCACTCACTTAAGACGCAGCACTCGTCTCTAGCTGCCACCCCCTCGACTGCCCGTTCTACGCGCTCCTCGGCTTCCCCTACAGACAACGCTTGTGCCAGATTCCCGAACTTACCTCGCAACAGAGCCCGCTTCACAGCTGGGTTCGAGATGCCGCCAATTAACTGTTCTAACACTAGGCGTTCCCGCTGCTCCTTGGCCTCATCGGGATAAGCCCGCTGACTCATCGGTTGCAGCCCGTGACCAAAGGATCTCACGTCTTCATCCGATCACTGCTTTCTCCCTTGGAACTCCTGCGGATATTGTGAAGCGTGCCCGGGGGCGTCCAAAAGTCTTCGAATCTGCTTGAAGGCAGAATCCATTTGTATTTGTACATTAATGACAGTGTGCCACATATTTTAGATAAATCCTCACATTGCTGAAGTTCGTCTTTTCGCCCTTGGTTGACTGTTTCAAATTTGGTGCCGCGACTCGGGAACGAGGATGCCGAAAAAGCAAGCCGAATCGGATAATCGAGAAGAGTGGACAGCTCGCTCACCACACAAGGACCAGCTAGGGAGCCCAGGAGTTCAAGAACTTTTACGTGCTTCGACTGAGTGTAGAATGGTCAGAACTCAGCAGTCTCCTACCCCGGGAGCCCCTGAGAAATTTCGCAATAATGGAAACTATAATCGATGGGAGAGCCAGGTGCGGCGTTACCTTCGATGGTTCGCTGAAGAGCAACAAGAGGATATTATCATGGGGCTGCTGGATGGAGAAGCCTATGATATTGTTGATGAAGCAGACGTTTTTAGTAGTAGTGGCTTGGAGCGCGTAGAACGGGCAGTCGAGGGGGTGGCAGCTAGAGACGAGTGCTGCGTCTTAAGTGAGTGGCCACCGAGGACTCAACATCCAATCCATAATCACCCTAATGGGAGACGAAGCTGGTACCGAGGGAAGTACGCTGGAGCACATCGACCGCCTTATAACAAGATCCAAGGATTCAGCACCAACCGGTGGCACGCGAGTCCACACAACAGCTCTCCCGGTCTTTCGTACTCACGGCCAGTCGAAAGCGGTCTACCCTTGTTCGGAACGAGGACACAAACTCAGAAACAAGGTAGGTCCATCGTTCCTGCCGCTTCAATATGTTCCGCTTGCATCGAATCTCTATCTGTTCGAGTGAAGGTTAATGGAACCGTTTTGTGTGGGCTGGTTGATACGGGGGCCACGTGTAGTTTATTCAGCGCAAAACTGATGGCAATAGTCGGAAAAGTTGAGTCGGTCTCGTGTAGTTTGGTCTTAACGGCGGTGAACGGGGAGAGGTTAGACGTCAGAGGGATCATCACTCCGAAGTTGGAACTGGGTGGCGTCGTTAAGAAGCAGCCCTAAATAGTAGTCGGGGGGATCCCCTACGACGTGATCATTGGAAAAGATGTCTTGGTGAATTTCGGATGCTTAATCGACATTCCACAGAAGGGGTTATACCTGAGGTACGGAAACAGTGAAGCCTTCGGCCGGAACGGGATCAGCATACACAGTTGTGCAACGATACCGGCAACGAAAGACCACGTAACACGGTTCGACGAGCTCCTGGATGATAGTGACACAGCCGAAAGCAATAAACCGTTGTTGAATCTCCTTGAGAAATTCTCCGATACGTTCTTATGGGGAGACGAGAGATTGGGCCGGACGGATTTAGTTAAACACCGAATTGACACGGGAGACGCAAAACCCATGAAAATAGCCCCCAGACGGATTCCAATTCATTATCAAGCAGAGGTACAGCATATAATCGAGGAAATGCTGAAGAGCGACGTTATTCAACCATCCCACTCCCCTTGGTCGTCTCCAGTGGTGTTAGTGAAGAAGAAAGATGGAAAACTCCGTCTGTGCGTAGACCACAGGAAACTCAACGCCATCACCAAAGGGGATTCATCCCCACTGCCTGTCATGGAAGACTTGTTCGACGCCTTAGGAGGTAGCCAGTACTTCAGCACCCTAGACTTGGCGTCTGGGTATTGGCAGGTTGAACTTGCAGCGGAAGACCTGGAGAAGTCCGCGTTCGCGATTCCATCCGGGCCTTATGAGTTTCAGACTATGCTTTTTGGGCTGACTAACGCACCTGCTACATTCCAACGTCTGATGAATCACATTTTGGAGGGAGTGATTCCTTCGAGATGCATTGTATGCATCGATGATGTACTGATTCATGGGAGAACGAAAGAGGAACATTGAGAGAACCTGGAGCTAGTTTTGGGAAGAATTGGAGATGCAGGACTTGAGCTAGGCCATCCAAGTGCAGATTTCTGTCCAAGGAAGTGAATTTTCTGGGCCACATTGTTTCGGACCAAGGAATAAGAACTGACCCGGAAAAAGTCGAACAAGTCTTAAATTGGCCAATTCCTAACAATGTTACGGAAGTAAGGAGTTTTCTAGGACTGGCTTCGCATTACCGTTGCTTCGTCAAAGGTTTTGCAGAACGGGCCTCACAATTGAATGCTCTTCTGCGCAAAGACGACAGCTTCAGTTGGGACGAGCGATGTGAGCAGTCCTTTGGAGATTTACGTTCGGCTCTTTGCGCAGCACCCGTGCTGGCACTGCCTGATCTGACTGAATGAGCTAGTGAGTTTATTCCAGATACAGACGTGAGTGACGGGGCCATTGGAGGTGTGTTATCACAGATCGGGAGAGATGGATTAGAGCATGCCATCGCCCACGGCAGTAAAACGGTATGTAAACGGGAGAAAAACCACTGTACGACATTCGTAAGAAGTTTAGACAGTATCTAATCGGTCGACGATTTCGAATGCGTACAGACCATCAGGCCTTTCTGTGGCTACAAAACTTTAAAGACCCCCAGGGACAGACAGCCCGGTGGCAGGAGCAGTTGCAGGAGTTTGATTTCGTGATTGAACACCGTCCAGGTAGCCGGCATTCGAATGCGGACGCATTATCGAGGAGGCCAGTCCGAAACCACGGAGATTGCCCGGTCCTGCCCCGTCGGTTATGTGGCACAGACCAGTCTACAGGAGGATACGGCGGAACAGTGTGGCTCGATCCAGTCCAGCGATAGCGACGCAAGCCTCATCTACGCAAAATTGAAGGCAGGAGGTGAGAAGCCTAGTCAGCGTGAGATGGCGGGGAGTGGTTTGTGGAGTCTGGGATCACTTGAGCATTGTGTATAACGTTTTAGTTTTCCAGTTTGGTCCCAATTATCCAACGAAAGTCGTCGTCCCTCGGTCCATGGTACAAAAGGTCCTTACGACATTGCACACTGAGCTGGGCCATGCGGGTGTCAACAAACTAGAGCATGCGACAAGGACTCGGTTTTGGTGGCCTTATCAACGAAGAGATGTATTGGATTTCTGTAGGACGTGCGAACGTTGTGGCCGCTTTAAGAATCCCAGAACGGCACCGTGTGCTCCGTTACAACCCATAGCAGCGGGATTTCCCAATGAAATAGTCGGTATGGCTTTAATCGGACCCCTGCCACTTACGCAACATGGAAATAAATACTTACTGGTGCTCCTCGACTATTTTACTAAGTGGTGCGAAGCGATACCGTTGAACGTCGGAGATGCAAAAACCGTTGCAAATGCGATCCTTAAGCACTGGATTTGTCAGTGGGGTGCACCGAGCCAACTACACTCTGATAAGGGTACGAATTTGGAAAGCCGTCTCATACAGGAGCTTTGTAGATCTCTTGGTATCGACAAAACGCGCACTACCTCCTACCACCCACAAGGGAATGGATTAGTTTAGCGTACTAATCGGACACTTATCAACCTTCTCGAAGCCTTCGTCGAGCACGGTACTGATTGTAACACGAAAATACACTTCTGCTTGCTAGCGTATCGCGGTTCAGTGCATGCGTCAACAAACCAGACTCCCAGCTTCCTTTGGACAGGAAGAGAAATTCGGCTTCCGTCAGACTTGCGACTACCCACAATTAGCAATCAAAACACTACGGTAGTGGAATACGTCAGCAAACTGCGGGACATAATAAGAAGTGGTAAAGACCTTGCTCGAGCCCATCTTCGGACAGCACAGAGGCGGCAAAAAGAGTATAGAAGACGTTCGGGAGCGGCTGGCGAACGTGTCTTCTATCGGGTCTAGCAGCGAATACCAACGATATCCCCTCCATCGGACGAATAGATAAGGCGTAAGTCGGTTTACTGATGCGAGGTGTATTCTATATATCGTGGCACCGAAACAGTACCGATACGAGAAATACACCGAACGGAAAACGGAACGAAACGCGACGGCTGTGCTGAGAGCGAACCGCGAGCGAACGAACGAAAGTGAAAGTGATTTGAAACGAGGTCGACGGAAACCTCGAAAAAGTCAGTCCAGTAAAACGTAGGCAACCGGAGAACACTGAGGTCAATGTCAAACGTCAGAAAAGATCGTGGAGAAAACAGATCCAAAATGGTATCCAGAAAATAGTCATTTTCTCAAAACGATCGAGTTCACTACATCAGCCTTCCGCTAGAAAGCACGGAAAGCTTTCGAAAAAATGTCAAGGAGGAAAAGGCATACAAACGGTATTCGTGTGCGCGAATGCGTGCAAAATACGTGCATGTAGCTGTGCTGTTGGATGCTGACGGGCAAAATCCGTGGTATGCAGGAGCCGTAGGATGATGGTCGAGCGTAAACCAGATTCGTTGCCAATGACGGCGGTTGCGTAAATCGTCATCAAGGTGTGCCACACCAATAACGTCCAGCGTCGGGTAACCGTTAACCAATATGATATCCGGAAGCCAAATCGATAGGCTCGTAAATGGCCAGAAGCGAGAACGACAAGGCCGATCCAGAATGCAAACGTTGGTGCCAAAATTCTGCAGATTTCGTGGGACCAGCGAAGCGTACCATATGGCGAGGTTCCATAAAACGAAAAGAAACGAAAAACTGGTGTAGCAACCGCAATGGACTTGACTAGAATACAGTAATAACTAATGAAGTATGTTAAGTCGTGTCGAAACGATAAACACGAAAGTTATTACTGCGAAGTGCAATGGTTAAGATCGTGTTTGACCTAGTCGCGAAAACGTGCTGGGCAAACGATCTTCTGACCGGAACGTGAGACGGGAGCCTCATTCACGTACGGCCGCGTAGACGTGCTCTGCTGACTTGAACGTGAGACAATATTCTCATTCGAGGACGTAGCAGGGCCAACGGACTGCTGACTTGAACGTGAGACAATAGCCTTATTCGAAGTCGTAGCAGGTAACGCTAACTGCAGAACTTGACGCGACACGGAAGTGTCGTCAACAGGTAGTGCAGGGTTAACATCAAATCTCATGTCGGCGGGCGACACGCTATCATCAACGTACGCGGCTTTGAGACGATCGATGCTAACTGTATCGACGCGACCGTGTCGATCAACCTTAAAGGTCTTATCCTGTCGAGAAATCACGCGAAATGGACCTTCGTAAGGCTGTTGTAATGGTTTCCGTACTGAATCAACACGAACGAATACATGCGAACAAGTTTCGAGTTCGGTCGGAACAAAAACCTGTCGTCGCTGCATTCGAGTTTGCGCCGGAGCGAGATTTTGCATGTACGTAAGTCTGTACGGCAAGTGAATCTGTACTCCGTGGCGTAAAGAATTCCCCAGGCAGTCGTAATGTCGTGCCGTAGACTAGCTCTGCGGCGGAACATTGGATATCTGCCTTTATGCAAGTCCTGATACCAAGCAGAACTAGCGGTAACGTTTCGTACCAGTCGGGGCTCTCGTGTGCTCTAAGAGCCGCTTTGAGTTGGCGATGAAAACGTTCGACTAAACCATTCGATGCCGGATGGTACGCGGTCGTGCGAATGCGTTCCGTACCCAGCATGTGAGTTAATGAAGAGAATAGATCGGACTCAAATTGTTGCCCTCGATCGGTAGTGATTGTGGAAGGACAACCATATGAAGCTATCCATCGTTCTATCAGATGTCGAGCCACTGATTCGGTCGTGACGACAGAGATGGGAATAGCCTCGGGCCATCTCGTAAATCTATCGATGCACGTTAGTAAATAGGTATACCCGTGTGATGGGGTCAATGGACCCACAATGTCTACGTGGATATGATCGAAACGAGCATCAGGCGTAGCAAAAGTACCGATAGGCGAAGCTACGTGCCTATGCACTTTAGATCGTTGACATTGTAGACACTGTTTTGCCCACATACGAACATCTTTATTCATGGACGGCTAGACGTATCATGCAGCTACTAATCGGAGACTGGCTGCGATGCCTGGATGTGAGAGTCCATGAAGGGTATCGAACACGAGACGTCGATATGCAGAGGGTACGACTGGTCGAGGTATACCAGTAGACATGTCGCAGAGTATCGTCCCAGCACTGGTGGATAGGGGTACGGACTGACACTGTAGCGACGATGACTGAGCTGCTTCCATACATGAAGAATCCTGTGCCTGTGCTGCAGTCGTGGCGGGGATGTCTAAAACCGGAGATTTAATGGCATTAAGCGAAACACGCGACAAAGCATCTGCAACGCAGTTCCACTCACCTTTAACGTGTCGTAGGTCAGTCGTGAACTGTGAAATATAGTCTAAATGTCTGACTTCTCGTGGAGAGTAACGATCAGGCTTAGTATGTAATGCATACGTCAGAGGCTTATGGTCGGTATAGGGGATGAAATATCGACCCTCTACTGCATGGCAAAAATGCTAAGCGGCATTATATGCAGCCAGCAGTTCGCGACCAAAAGTACTATATTTGGTTTCCGTGGTATTGAGGCGTCGAGAGTAGAACTCTAATGGCTGCCATATCCCAGAAACAGACTGTTGCAGGACCACTCCGATGGCAAAGTCGGATGCATCCACCGCTATGCTTAGCGTGGCGGATGGAATTGGGTGCATGAGGAGCGTGGTCTGAGCTAATGTCGCTTTGATCTCCGAAAACGCTACTCGTGCGGCATCCATAAGCGACAACTTACGTGGATTGCTACGAAGTAGGTCAGTTAATGGAAGCAAACGTTCAGCAGCATGGGGTATGAAACGACGATAAAAGTAAACTAACCCCAAAAATGCCTTGAGCTCCTTGATTGAAGACGCTACGACGTAATCTAAAATAGCGCGCACTTTATTCTCGCAAGGCTTAATACCCTCTCGAGTGATCTTGTGGCCGAGGAACACAAGTTCCGGTGTGCCAAGTTCACATTTATCAGGATTGACTACTATTCGATGTTCGGACAAACGTTGAAATAGTAGCGTCAAATGTTGGAAATGTTCATCTACGCTCGACGATGCGATTAGCAAGTCATCGATATAGACGTGAACAAATTCCAAGTCTCGTGTAATGCTATCGATAAACCTCTGGAATGTCTGAGCAGCATTTCGCAAACCAAAAGGCATACGTAGGAACTCAAACAAACCAAAAGGAGTCGTGACAGCAGTTTTCTCGACATCTTCAGCGGCGATTGGGATCTGGTGATAGGCTCGCACC